>CM054061.1:306689364-307963555 GCA_028641055.1 Alopecurus myosuroides
AATGAGTTAAACATGTAGAGAATTAAATTTGGTACAGAAAACATATTTTATTTATTTTATTTGGATTTGAAATACAAAAGTTATTTGAATTTTAAATGCAGGGGTTATTCTGCAATTTTAAAAACATTCAGATTTGGTCCAGGGGCTTGGATGCGAAAAAGGAGTTACAGAAAGGCCCCTGGGAACCTTTTTCACGCAGCAGATCAACCCCTGGGTCACTGGCCTGTGGGCCAGTGCCTAGCTGGCGCTACGTGGCACGCGTGTGTGTGCCTGCGTGGCATCCGCGGTCGATGGCAGGTGGGACCATCTAGCCCGCGTGGCAAAGGAGCAAAATGTGGGTTTATTCCTGCGCGCGGGGGGGATCGAACCCGCGCCGCGGGCGTGCGCGCCGTTGGATCAAACCACTGCGGTGTGGATCGTTTGGTGACAGAGAGGAGGTGCGCGCGGTTTTGAGGTTCAGTTGCTGCTGTTAACTGAAACTGACGAAAGGTTCAGGCTTTCTGAACCTGACGGGGATGCGCTCGCCGGCGGCGAGGATGCGCTGCTGCTGCAGCTCGTGTGCGTGCTAGGGTGCTGTGGGCGTGCGCGTGGTTGATACGAGGAAGCAGAGAGGGGAAAGAAGGAGAGAGAGGTGGTGCTCACCACCTCTGTAGTCGTGGCAGCGGCCCGGTGAAGAGGACGGTGACGGCGGCGACAGAACGGAGACGGCAGCGACGATCTGATGCCTCCCAGGCCTTGTCAATGATGCGAGGAGGGAGAGGGCTGTACGGTGATCCCGTTCCCGTGCCCGGGGAGGCTCGACGATGACCACAATCCGTGCTCCACCCCGATCAAGCTCCGGCCATGGCGTGGTGCAGGAAAGTTCAGAGGAGGATTGGAGGGGATCTGAGAGGGAGGAGAAGAACTGGCGGCGGCAGGGAGGAAGGAGAAGGCTAGGGCTAGGGTTTGGGAGCTCGGGGGCTAGATATAGGGGAGAAAAAGGCAGGGAGGGAGCAGGTGGAGGGCGCCCTGCTGTGGGCGCGTGCTGGCGTCAGCGCGCGTCAGTCGTACGGAGGAGGGAGAAGGAAAAGCGGGCCGCGCGCGCTGCGTGCTGGGGTGGAAGGTGGGCTGGGCTGGCCCAGTCTGCCTTCCCCAGCCGTTTGCTGTTTTTTTTTTGTTTTTTTTCTTTCTCTTTTTTTTGTAGAAAAGGAAAAGGAAGAAAGAAGAGAAAAATTGAGGGGTTTTTGTGATTGAAAAATTTGGGGATAAATTTTTATGAGTTATTTATCACAAAAGCACAAGTGTGCAACTTTCTGTTTTTCAAAAATTCCAAGTTGGTTGCTGTTTAAAATTCAAATGAATTTGGTAACATTTGAATTAATAGTTTTTAATTTCAAGTTTATTAGAAACAAATGATTGGTTTGATTGCAAGTTCTATTTGAAACCTTGTAACAGAACAAGTATGACACAAAATTTGAAATTTGGTTTGAAATTTAAATGGAAAAACAAAGGAAAACAAATGGAAACAAATGCAAAGCTTATGATGACATGATGCAAAACATAATTTAACAAAAAGGAAACATTCTAATGGTTGTTTTCATACTTGGGATGTTACAAAACGCCCCCCCTTAAAGGAATCGCGCCCCGAGATTCCTACTGAGAAGAGAAAAGGTCCGGATACTTCTTGCGAAGATCCTCTTCGGTCTCCCACGTTGCCTCTTTATCGGAATGATGGGAACACTGCACTTTCAAGAACTTGGTGCTCTTGTTGCAAGTTTTACGCTCGGTCTCATCGAGAATTCGAATAGGGTGCTCCTCATAAGAGAGGTCTTCTTGCAGATCAATTGAATCATGATCAACTGCACGACCTGGATCTTTGAAGCACCTCTTGAGTTGTGACACGTGAAACACATCGTGCACCTTGGATAGTTTTTCTGGAAGTTCAAGACGATAGGCATTTTCTGCACGCCTTGAGAGAATGTTGAAAGGACCAATGTATCTTGGTGCAAGCTTTCCTTTGACACCAAAACGATGAGTGCCTCTGAGGGGAGTTACACGGAGATATGCTTTGTCACCAGGTGCATAGACCATATCCCTGTGCTTGCTGTCATAGTAGCTTTTCTGACGAGACTGAGCAATCTTGAGATTGTCACGAATGATGCGAACTTTCTCTTCGGCCTCGTTAACAATGTCAGGGCCTAAGAGTGAACGTTCACCAGCTCCAGACCAGTTGATTGGACTCCTGCATCTGCGGCCATAGAGAGCCTCAAATGGTGCCATGCCTAGGCTTGCCTGGAAGCTGTTGTTGTAGGAGAATTCAGCATATGGAAGACATTCCTCCCATTTCATGCCAAAAGAGATACCACAAGCTCTGAGCATATCCTCGAGAATCTAATTGACTCTTTCGACTTGCCCTTGAGACTGAGGGTGATAGGCTGTGCTGAACAGAAGTTTGGTGCCCAATGCTTCTTGAAAACTTTTCCAGAAATGAGAAGTGAATATGCTTCCACGGTCTGAGCTTATTTCCAATGGAACACCATGAAGAGGAACAATCTTTGCTGTGTAGAGCTCTGCTAACTGACTAGCTGAGATTGTCTTTTTGACAGGAAAGAAGTGAGCGACCTTAGTGAGTCGATCAATGACAACGAAGATTGCATCGTTGCCCCTCTTGGACTTTGGAAAACCAGTGACGAAGTCCATTTCAATCATGTCCCACTTCCACTCAGGGATTTTTAGAGGTTGGAGAAGACCGGCTGTTTTCTGATGAACTGCCTTAACACGTTGACAAACGTCGCATTCAGAAACGTATTGAGCAATTTCACGTTTCATGCCAGGCCACCAATACAGTGTCTTGAGATCCTGGTACATCTTTGTACTTCCAGGGTGTATGTGGAGAGGAGTTTCATGAGCCTCCTTGAGAATGACATCTTTGAGACTGTGAATTTGAGGAACTGCAATGCGTCCTTCGAAGAACACAGTTCCCTTGTCATCAATTGAGAAGGACTTAAATTTCTCCTTGCCTTCTTTGATGTGCTCTACCATCTTCTTGATTTCAGCATCACGAAGTTGTTCAGAACGAATCTTGTCCTCGAGAGTTGGACTGGCTGTCAAGTTTGCAAGATAGCCTTGAGGAACAAGACCAAGGTTGAGCTTCTGGAAATCTTCATGAAGAGTAGGTTGGCTTTCCATGATCATGAGATTATTGCAATACGACTTGCGACTGAGAGCATCGGCCATAACATTAGCCTTGCCTGGAGTGTAAGAAATGGTAAGATCAAAGTCTTTAATCTTTTCAATCCATCTCCTTTGCCTGAGGTTTAGATCTGGTTGAGTGAAGATGTACTTCAGACTCTTATGATCGGAAAAAATTTCAGTGCGATTACCCAACAAGTATTGTCTCCATTTCTTGAGGGCAAACACAACTGCTGCAAGTTCAAGGTCATGAGTGGGATAATTGAGCTCATGTGCGTTCAACTGTCGTGAAGCATAAGCCACAACTTGACGTTCTTGCATAAGAACTGCACCTAGACCTTGGAGAGAAGCATCACAAAATATTTGGAAAGGTTTGGAAGGATCTGGGCCAACCAGAACTGGTGTAGAAGTGAGTTTAGTCTTCAGGAGATTGAAACTTTCATCACATTGTGGAGACCAGACGAACTTCTTGTCCTTCTTTGTGAGATCAGTGAGAGGTTTGGCAATCTTGGAAAAGTTTTGGACGAAACGACGACAATAGCTAGCCAAGCCAAGAAAACTTCTTACTTGCTTCACCGTCTTTGGAGGTTTCCAATCAACAATTGATTTAACCTTTTCTGGATCAATGGCTATGCCCTTGACAGAGATGACATGACCAAGGTAAGCAACTTCTGAAATCCAGAATTCACATTTGGAGAACTTGGCATAAAGATGATGCTCGCGAAGCTTCATGAGAGTGAGACGAAGATGTTCTTCATGCTCTTCCTCGGATTTTGAGTAGACAAGAATGTCATCAAGATATACCACAACGAACTTGTCGAGGTATTCATGGAAGACAGAATTCATGAGTCGAGAGAATGTCGCCGGTGCATTGGTGAGACCAAAGGACATGACGGTGAATTCATATAGACCGTAGCGAGTGGTGAAGGCTATCTTTGGAATATCCTCTTTTCTGATCTTTATTTGATGGTAACCCATTCTCAAGTCCAACTTGGAGAATATTGAGGCTCCAGCAAGTTGATCAAAAAGATCATCGATGCGAGGAATTGGATACTTGTTTTTGATTGTTTTCTCGTTAAGAGGACGATAGTCAACAACGAGTCTCTTTGTGTGATCCTTCTTCGCAACGAACAGAGTTGGGCAACCCCAAGCCGAGGAACTAGGTTGAATGTAACCTTTTTCCATGTACATATCAATTTGTTCCTTCAACAACTTCAGCTCGGGAGTTCCTATCTTATAGGGATGCTTAGAGATTGGAGCAGTACCTGGTTCAAGTTCGATCACGAACTCAACAGCTCTGTCCGGGGGCATCCCTGGCAACTCTTCTGGAAAGACGTCAGGGAATTCGCAAACCACCGGAACATTTTCAAGTGAAGGTAGAGGTTTTGCATCGAGGGTGCACAGCTGAATGGAACTTGATTTATTTGGAGAATAGATTATCTGGCCAGAAGGGTGGGACAGAGTTATTGACTTTTGAGCACAGTCAATCCTTGCTTTATTAGCTTTCAGCCAATCCATACCAAGAATGACATCAATGTCAGAACTTCCCAGCAACATGAGTGAAGCAAGGAATATGTGGCCTCCAATTAGGATTTGGTTGTCCTTACTTATCTTGGAAGTCAACATTTGAGATCCCGGGGAGTGAACAGTGATTTGATTGCTTAGTGGAACCACAATTAGGTTGTTTGTTGTGGCAAAGGTTTTAGACACAAAAGAATGCGATGCTCCGGTATCAAACAACACCTTAGCTGGAAAAGAGTTTACGGGTAATATACCGAGAACGACGTCAGGAGCTTCCTCAGCTTTGTCGATCTTGACATGATTCACCCTTGCGGTCCTCCCGACAGGCCTGTTGTTGGAGTTGAAGGCCTTAGGCGGGGGAGCGCGCACCATTGCCTGGTTTGTGTTAGGACGAGGTGGTGGTGGAGGTAGCTGCCTCTGCGTGCACTTGTCAGCGTAGTGCCCCGTCTGCTTGCACTTGTAGCAAGTGACGACACGAGGAGGCCCTGGCCTTGGCTGCCCCATTGAAGCCCTTGGATCATGCATCTGAGCAGGGTTGGGTGGGCGGGGAGCGAAGCCTGGAGAAGTTTGGGCATATGGAGCTCGAGTGACAGCACCATTTGGTACCCAGATGCGGCGCTTCTGCGGAGGGGTGGTCATGTTGGAGGAGGAACCACCCTCACGCGAGTGCTTGCGAGACTCCTCGAACGCCTTGCGCCCATTTTCTTCATTGAGCGCGGTGTTAACGAGATCCTCGAAGCTGTTGGCCTTGACGTTAGTGAGGGCATACTTGAGTTCCGGGTTAAAACCTCTGCGGAACCTTGCCATCTTCTTAGCCTCAGTGGACACCTCATCACCAGCGTAACGAGCGAGGCGGTTGAACTCACTCTGATAGCCAATGACGTCCAACTTGCCCTGCTTGAGAGAGCAAAACTCTTCACGCATCCTTTCCATGAGACCATCTGGAATGTGGTGCTTCAGGAAGGCTTCCTTGAAACAACCCCACGTGACTGGTATCCCAGTTCTCATGGCCTGGAAGTTCTCCCACCAAGTAGCTGCCTGACCCTTCAGCAGATAGGAGGCATACTTGACCTTGTCTTCTTCAGCGACATGAGCAATCTCCAGAGCCTTAGCTATCTCACGGATCCAGTCATCAGCGTCCAGAGGCTCGCGTGTGGCCACGAAAGCTCTTGGGCCCAGACTGAGAAACTCCTTGATGCTGACCCGTGGAGCTGTCTGGTTGTTGTGCTGATTAGTCTGAAACTGGGCCATCTGCGCCATGACTTGGGTCATCTGAGTCAACAGCTCCGCGATTGGCGGTGGCTCAGGCGCGTTGTTCCTTGTTGGCGACATCCTGAATGTTAATGCATTTTAGCACAACAAAAGAAAAGGATAGACATGGCAACCGAAAGAGAGATTATTCCGACGCATGAATAGATAACCAATAGGTACATCATCACATGTTCAAATACATCAGAATATCCAAGACACCATAAATGGTTCGAATGCTACAGGATAACTAAACATAGCTAAGAATGGATACATCGGTACTCCCATGCTCATCACGCAGGACGGCGACTAGGAGTACGGCGAGAGGTACGGTGAGGAGCACGCCCACGAAAGTAGGTGTAAGGACCCCAGACCGGCAGTCTGAAACCCTCCGTATGCATACATTCACGATCCCAGAAAGATCAGTCGTGAACAACATACAAAGTTGGCACACAGAAATACATCATCCCTTACACGAATACATAAAGGTATTACATAAATTATCACATGATCAAGTTGAACACAACTCCCACATAGGGCAGGCAACTTATCAAACACAGCGGAAGACAATTAAAAAACACAACGTAGTTGAGCCCAAGTCACGGCTTTACCTACAGGCTGCTGACCCGGAGACGATCCTAGTTCGCAAAGCCGTCAACTCCGTACTTCTCTTCATAGATATCCTTCGGAGGCTCCTTCTCAAAGTCTGGCAAGTAGGTACCAGGGGCGAAACCATAATGAGTACATTTGAATGTACTCAGCAAGACATCCATCATGTCACTTACCAAACATGCAAATATGCTTATATGGTGGAATAGGTAGGCTATAAATAGGGTTCACTATCAATGGTGTTCATATATGATGACACCACAGTTGCAGTCAGGTTAATCTATATCTTTGTTGAAGAAGATACTTCAGAAGAAAATAATATAGTTTTATTTCTCTTGTAGATATCACATGTACAAGAGGTTTGGTAAAACTTTGTTTAAAGAATATTTTCTCTTTGCAAAACTTCTTGGAATCAGTTTCCAGAATTCTTGCTTAGAGTAGAAAAGGTTTTCTTTGCAAAACATTTTGTTTTGTAGAACAACATCTGGCTTTTCATCATCGACGATACCTCCACGGTATAAGTTTCCATTCCTTTACGAACTTCACAAGTTCAACACTTCCTTTCCAAAATTCCTTTTAAAAAACTTCCTCTTTTGAAAACATTGACACAATGCTAGCTACATGGCCATTCAACTGTCCATATCCGAGGACGCGGCTTCTTCGAAAAAGTTATACTCTGCAGAGGTGTACACATCCACCAGATCCAGTACACCTCCCGTGAACAATCACGGACTGTAACAACAGTATGTAAACATCAGGTATCTGATCATAACCATCCACTATGTTCAAGCTAGAATGTGTCTATCTCTCAGTTGAGTTTTACCGGCCACCCCCGGCACCGAGCTAATCCCTGCCAGCCAGGATGCCTCAACTGATGCGACCGGAGGGAAACTCAATCCCACACTTTTTATGTCTCAACTTTTGACAACAATCGGTTCAAGGGATTCCGTCCCTTATAGCGTTTGAGATAGAACACACACTAACAAGGACAAACTTCCAGTTAAGCCCCGTGCCCATGTTGGGGTAGGGTGGCAGTACGGTAAAGGTTGTCCGGCGAAGACTAGGTTATGTGTCATTTTTGAAAAACACCATTTTCTCAAAAATGACCACTTCCACATTCCTCCGGAGAACAAGGATCCGCCTTTTCTCCGGGTTTTTCCGTAAAGCCTTTGTTTTGTAGAATCACAATTTTAGGGTGTCCACTTAGGGACTAGTATATTTGATGGTAATAAATACCATATGGTGGCCTATGGTCTTGTTATTACCAAGTTTAACTACTGGCATGATAGTAACCTATATACTAGTATAGTAGTAATAGCCACATCAAAAATAGTTTTGATAATCAAGTTTTTGTAAAACTTCATAGGGAAAACATGCATGATAGATAATGATAAGTATTGTATCAGCAAGCATCGGGATGGCTTGCCTGGTATCTCCTTGTGTCCCTGGTTTTGGAGTGACTGGAACTTGAAACAGAGCTTCACGACACTCCCTTCCTCTTCGTTTTCTAACGTCGTAAAAAGAATGAAGGACACACATTCAGAACCAATAAAGGCAAGCAACCATACGTAACAATAACTACAGCAAGGAAACTAATAATAACCAATCTCACAATTATTAATTTAGGCAAACAATCAAACAAACACACTTGGCAGATATGCCATTTAATAAGACAACTCAAGGTTTGAGGAACATATCTCACAACCTCAATATCATGGATTCAGTGGGTGTGCCACTCTCATACCAAGATATTAATAAACCCAAAATACACTTAGTTTCACAAGGGTGAGACTACTAAAAGTATATAAAACATGCACAATAATAATCATGGCAACGAGTCTATCAACCAAACCACAAAAAGAAAAAGGTAGCTAATCTACAAAGCCTAAATTCACATCAAGAATAAATAAAACACATGATTTGCAAAAGTTACTTTTACAAATCAGTGAGCCTACACAAGTTCAACAAGGAAATATACTCATCACAAAACACACAATTCTCATAGTGAGAACAATAGAAACAATGACTAAAAAGGAGGAATCCTATAGACATGTTTCTACTAAAAGTTTGCTATGCAAGCAAGCATAATAAGTAAAGTACTAAAATGCAAACAAGGAACCATGTTATCATAATGGGAAATGAAAACATGTCCTCGTGCAAGGATACACACATATCTACCAAACACAAGTTGGCAGGAAAAATAATTCAATACAAAAACTGCTAAGGAAACTAGTACTACTCAAACATGAAGAATCAATGGATGCATTTCAATCAAGTAGTTGAAATACAACCAGAGGGTCCATGTCATAAAAACAGGAGTGAAAAACATCTATACTTGCTATAACAAAAATATCCCATTTGATAAAACAAGGCATCAATTTGCAGGGCAACTCCTACATACTAGGGGTAATAAAAGGGGCATTACTAGAGGAATCAAACAACACTCCAAAGATGGATTTTTCCTAGCAAGCCACACATGATTACAACCACTTACAAACAGAAGCATACACATTTCCATTTAGCACAAAAAATTCCAAGGCAAAAATACTAGGCACTCATTAGTCAGAGAACTATATAAAAGAAATACATCTAGTGTGGGGGAAATAACGTTTCCACCAAAAATGCAATGACACCAGTGGGTGTTCCACTATCATATCAAGGCATCAAGAGGTCACAAGGCCTCTGGTCACACTTGCTTAAAATTAACAAAAGACTAAACTAGCATCTAGTGCAATAACCATACTAGTAGAAAATAATAGGGTGCTAAAATAAGCAAGGTAATGCTACTCATGCTATTGTTTTCACACAAGTGAAAAATCTAGGGGTCAAGTACTCATAAGAACATCATCAAAATGCTACTGATACTATGAACACAACACAAAAATATGAGGCTACACAACCACAAATGATTATGCCAAAAATTCCACACATGAGGGAATTTTTCCATAACATTCTCATAGTCATGACAAAGCTACTCATGCTTTTCTACCAATTCAAATGCAAGATAGCAGAGGTTATAACAACACAAAATAAGTACCAACATGGTACTGGATCCAATCAACAATCCAAGTTCTTGCACATAAATTAATCACTCAAAAATCCTATGCAAGTATTAACTAGAGATAAAACCTATGCAATTAACAAAAATCATATTTCTTCTCAACTCAATCCCACACAATCTAACATGCTAAAATAGCTAAGTAACACTTAGAAAACAAGTTCACACAACTTTTACATGCTAGAAAACAATATTGCAACACAAAAATATATTCACACAATTTAATTACCTAAAATGCCAAAATGGCAGAAACAAGCAATTTAAAGATCTGTCCACCAAATTTTCTATGATGCTCTAAAAATTAAACACATCTAGGTTTGGATATCCCTAAACATGTACAAGAACATCCAATTGAGTTTGCATCAAAAATCATTTTTAATAATTTTAGAAAAATCACCAAATTGCTCTCTGGTGTTTTACCAAATTGCATGCCATTTCAAAAATAAAAGTAATTTGGATGCAAGGTTAATTGATACTATTAGGAAATTTCAAGGGCTTTCCAATGCAATTTGCCTCACTTCATTCTGAGTTGTGAAATTAAAATGGTGCTCATTTTGGTGTTTCTGGTACCTGTTTCCAAAACATTTTTCATTTTAAAAATATCCATCCAAATGTAGATATACAACTTGGAGGTGGTTTAGATTTTGTTGGTTTACATCTGTGAATTTTGGTTTGGTCAAATTCAACTTTTAGATAGGTTTATATAGCCAAAAGCAAACATACAACAATCTGTAAACAATTAAAAAGAAAAACAAACTTGACTGGGCCAGATCCAGTCTTGGGCCGGCCAGATCTAGCTCTACCGCGGGCGGATCTAGCCTAAGCCGCTGACTCGCGGGCCAGCCGCCACGCGTGCAGCCATGCGGGCAGATCCGTGGCCCCACGGGCCAGTTTGACCTCCCACGCGCGGTCAAGGGCTTGCTGACGCGAGCACGCGTCATCGCCGGCGGGAGGAGAACTCCGGCGAGCCAAATCCGGCGCAAAACGGCCACCGTTTCATGAAATAAAAATGCCTACGCGTTGGTCACGACGAGGGGAACCATCTAGGGCCAGTTTCGTTTCCCGGGAGCAACCGGAACGCGGCGGCGACGGCGGCGCGCGGCGGATGGACAGCTACCACGGCTCGGCGACGAGCTAGGGGGAGAGGAAGAGGGAAAAAGGCATGGGGAGGACCGCGTGCTCACCCTATATGCGATGGAAGCATCGGTGAGGACGGAGGAAGCTCGAGGCAACGGCAATGCCTCGCCGGAGTCCGCCGGGCTCGAGGAAGAAGGGCGGACGGCGCGGGCACCACGAGGGCTCCCGCCTCGATTCCTTCTGCAGGGAGGGTCAGCACGTCGAGGCGGAGACGTTAGGCACCAAGGCTTCCGGCGGCGATCTCACCTGTGGCCGAATCGACAGCGAGGTCATACCTAGGGTTCGGTTTGGGGATTTTCTACAGAGAGAGAGGGAGCTCGTGGGGAGAGAGAGGGAGCAAGCAGGGGACACTAGCACATGGGGGGGCCTCTTATCCTCGAGTTACCTTCCAATTGAAGGCATGGAGTAGGTGCTCTGTATCTACAGAGGAGCTAGAGGAAGAAGATGACTCAGCTCACAACTAGGTCCCTGGCCTTTTACAAATAGGTCCTTGTCCTCTCTGAAAAATGATGTTTTCACTAAGAAAACAAAGTCTAAATTTAAATTCCTTTTGCCCAAAATTCTTATTAGTTGAGATTCACAACATATGTGAAAATTGGCTCAATTAGATAAACTTGATAGTTCAAAGTTGTTCAAATTTCAATTCTGACATAAATGGACATTGAATTTATTAGGCTACTTAGGAGCTTCCAAAAATGATAATTTTTGTCACACATTCCTTATTTGGTGTGTTACTTATGTGGTAGAAAACTCAAGTCACTTTGAGTTACTTCATAAAACAAACTTGTTCAAATTTCAAAAAGGTGCTGTCTAGAAAACAGGGGTTTTTGGCAACTTAACTTATTCAAAAACTTGTGCCCTTTTGGTTTTCGTACTTAATTATGATATAGAGGATGTGTTATTTATTTCATGGCATTTGTAAAAAGTTTGTAGAACAAACTTGTTCAAAATTCTAAATGTTTCTGTGGAGAAAAATCATGTTTTCAGGACTTTAATGGATTCAACTTTTGGTCTCCTCTTGTGTGTGTTCCTTATTTGATATAAGGAAGCAATGGTATTAATTTCAGATCATTTGAAGAAGGTTTCCAATAGTAACTTGTTTGAGTTTCCTGTTTCTGGAAATATTGGAAATTCAATTTAATAAGGCACTTGGCTTTTCTTTAACAATGCTTTGCCAAAATATTTATGTGACTAGAGATAGCAAGTCAATGCTCTCCAATACTTTTGTTTTTAAGCTTTCAAGGTTGGAAAAACATTTGATAAGATTTTGGTGAAGCATTTAAGAATGCCTCTTTTCTGATAATCTTTTAGGGAAATTTATTTAGTGTTTCCCCTTTCTTAATTTAGGCATTGGAATAATATTCAACAAGTATGGGATTCATAAGGTAGTTTTGGAAAACTCTTTGATCAATATTTACTTTAGAAAATATTGTCAAGGTCATTGGAACAATATGTTGAATATTTTTAGTTCACTGCTTTGCTATCTTTTTAAGTTTGCAAGTTTATATAATTAGTTTGTTTAGTTGCACTCAAACAAACACAACCAAAGTTTATTTGTCAAGCAATTAGCAAAACAACTGTGTTTTCAGGTATTCCAAAATTGGGATGTGACAGGTCTTCCCCCCTTAAAAAGAATCTCGTCCCCGAGATTCGCAAGCGAGGACTAAGGGAGGGCCAACAAACACAATGTTAGTGTTGGAGTGCAGGTGCTTCCCCCCTTTGATTTTTCTTGGGAGGCAGGGTACTTCCCTAAATTAGCAAAATCACTTTAAAAAGTACACCAGTACTGTTTTAGGTCCAAAACTTTTGTTTCCTAGTTTGACGAGACCTGACCAGGGTCTCCTCACCTTGGGTTTTGGATGATTTAGAAACAAACAAAATTAAGGTTAGTGCAGAACTACCTGGAAATGTACCGTCAATTATTACATGAGTTCCTAGCTATATCCCACATCTTACATAACACATATGGATTGGTGTACCACTCTCATAACAAGGTATATAATAAGCTAAACATATAGCTTGTGGGTGCAAAGGTTAGGTTGCTAAGGTAAAACAAACAGACAGAACAAATACGCACGGCAGTGGGTGTTACTCCCCACAAGCAACTATCACTTAATACGTTCATGATTTTAGTTGGATGTTTTAGTTTCCTAAGATACTCGTAAGCACCATCATAACACAAGTATAAACTCATGCTAAGGTAAAACATTTAAACCAAATCCAATAAGCAAGCAAACAACACCACAGATGAATAGACTATTTATTCACTAGGTTATTGTTTACTAGAGGTTTTGGGATCCATCAATCATGAACAATTAGCAAACAACCAGTAGCTAAAAACCAATGAATACAATCATAAAGATACTCTAAAACACCATCTTCACACAAGATAAAACTCCTATTACACAGGCATAAAAAAAAATCAGGACTGCACAAATAACACACCAGTATGAAAAATCTACACCAGCATGCTATAAGAGATAATCATATCCTATAACCATAGAACATGCAATTAAATAATTCATGGCATGATAACAGAAGTAATAACTTCCTAAACATGCTATATCAACACATATACTCATAAAATAAAAAGAGGGTAATACTAGAGCAAAAATCACCATTTTCTAGTGGTGAAACTAGCTTCACCCTAGAGAAGCAAACAATGCTATCATGATGTTTAAACTTAAACAAGCAAGTCATGAATATAAGTGTACCTAATGACAGTACACCAATCCTACTCATGTTAGTAATGTCACATCCCAATTTTGGAATACCTGTTAACACAGTTGTTTTGCTAATTGATTTACTAATAAACCTTGGTTGTGTTTGTTTGTGGTTGTTTAAGTGCAACTAAACAAACTAATTATATAAACTTGCAAACTTAAAAGGATAGCAAAGCAGTGAACTAAAAATATTCAACATATTGTTCCAGGGATAAAAATATTCAACATATTGTTCCAATGACCTTGGCAATATTTTCTAAAGTAAATATTGATCAAAGAGTTTTCCAAACTACCTTATAAATCTCATACTTGTTGAATATTATTCCAAGACCTAAATTAAGAAAGAGGAAACACTTAATAAAATTTCCCTAAAAGATTATCAGGAAAAGAGGCATTCTTAAATGCTTCACCAAAATATTATCAAGTGTTTTTCCAACCTTGCAAGATTAAAAACAAAGGTATTGGAGAGCATTGACTTGCTATCTCTAGTCACACAAATATTTTGGCAAAGCATTGTAAAAGAAAAGCCAAGTGCCTTATTAAATAGAAATTCCAATATTTCCAGAAACAGAAAACTAAAACAAGTTACTATTGGAAACTTTCTTAAAATGATTTGAAATTCATACCATTGCTTCCTTATATCAAATAAGGAACACACACAAGAGGAGACCAAAAATTGAATCCATTAAAGGCCTGAAAACATGGTTTTTCTCCACAGAAACAATTGGGATTTTGAACAAGTTTGTTCTACAAACTGTTTCCAAATGCCATGAAATAAATACCACATTCTCTATATCATAAATGAGGATGAAAACCAAAAGGGCACAAGTTTTTGAATAATTTAAGTTTCCAAAAACCCCTGTTTTCTTGACAGCACCTTTTAGAAATTTGAACAAGTTTGTTCTATGAAGTAACTCTAAATGACTTGAATTTTCTACCACATAAGGAACACATCAAATAAGGAATGTGTGCCAAAAATTATCATTTTTGGAAGCTCCTAAGTAGGTTAATAAATTCAATGTCCATTTATGTAAGAATTCAAATTTGAACAACTTTGAATTATCAAGTTTATTCAAATGAGCCAATTTTCACATATGTGGTGTATCTCAACTAATTAGAATTTTGGGCAAAAGGAAATTAATTTTTGACTTTGTTTGCTTGGTGAAAATCACATTTTCTAGAGAAGGAAAGGACCTAATTGTAAATTCCAAGGACCTAGATGTAATCCTAGTCACATGGTCTTCTTCTTCTTCCTGTAGATGACGCAGAAGAGGGCATGGGAGCCCATGCTTCTTTGCTTCGACTAGAAGGTTGCTAGGGAGATAAAAGACCTCAAGTGAATCTCTACCTGCCCCCTCTCTCCCCTCCCCTCGAAGTTCTCTCTCTTCTCAAGATATTTTGCAAACCCAAACCCTAGCCCGTACATGGCCGCCGTCGATTCGGCCGCTGCGGAGCTCGCCGCCGGCAGCCGAGTGGCCCATCGTCTCCGCCTCGTCGAGTGTGACCTCCCTGCTGAAGGAATCAAGCTGGAACGTAGCGTGGAGGCCGCGACGTCCTTCCTCTTCCCCGACCCCGACGGCGCTCCGGCGAGACATTCCCGTCGCGTCAAGCCTCCTACGACCTAGCCGAGCCCTCCATCGCATTCAAGGTGAGCAGGGGAACCTCCCCGACCGTTTACCCCTCTCCCTCTCCCTCCGAAACGACGCAGGGCCGTGGTCACCGTCCGGCCGCCGCCGCGCGCTGTCGCCGCTGCTCTCCGGAGCCATCCCAGGAAACGAAACATACACTAGGTGAATCCCCTCGTCGAGTACTGCGAGTTGATGGTCTTTGATTGGAAAAACGTGGCCGGATTCGGCGATTAGAACCTCGTCGGAGACGTTTCCCGCCGGCGATTACGTCATGGTGACGTCGTGCTGACCTCATTCCCTTGACCGCGCGCGTGGCTAGTCAAACTGGCCCGTGGGCCTGGCGCTTGCCCGCGTGGCGCCCGCGTGGCTGGCTGGCCCGCGCGTCAGCGACCTGCGGGTAGATCTGCCGCGGTGAGATTAGATCCAGGCTGGCCCAACTGGTAGATCTGGCCCAACAACCTTGTTTTTCCAATTTTATTTCTACAGATTGTTGCATGTTTGCTTTAGGGCTTAAAAGGCAACCAAAAGGATGAGTTTGACCAAACAAAAATTCACAGATGTAAAGCAACAAAATCTAAACCACCTCCAATTGGTAGATCTACATTTGGATGGATATTTTTGCAATGAAAAATGATTTGGCAACAGGTACCAGAAACACCAAAATGAGCACCATTTTTATTTTACAACACAGAATGAAGTGAGGCCAATTTCATTGGAAATCCCTTGAAATTACCTAACAGGAGCAATTAACCTTGCTTCCAATTTCCTAGTATTTTTGAAATGGCATGCAATTTGGTAAAACACCAGAGAGTACTTTGGTGATTTTTATAAATTAATTAAAGATGAATTTTGATGCAAACTCAAATGGATGGTCTTTTATATGTTTAGGGCTATCCAACCCTAGAAGGATTTAATTTTTAGAGCATCCTAGAAAATTTGGGGGACAGATCCTTGTTTTGCATATTTCTGCCATTTTGGCATTTTAGCTAATTAATTGTTGTGATTATATTTTTGTGTTGCATTATTGTTTTCTAGCATGTAAAAGTTGTGTGAACTTGTTTTATAAGTGTTACTTAGCTATTTTAGCATGTTATATTGTGTGGACTTGAGTTGAGAAGAAATAGAATTTTTGTTAATAACATTTGATTATTCTCTAGTAATACTTGCATAGCATTTTTGAGTGATGAATTCATGTGCAAAGCACTTGGATTTTTTGAGTGTATCCAGTACCATGTTGGTACTTAGTTTGTGTTGTTATCACCTCTGCTATCTTGCATTGGAAATGGGTAGAAAAGCATGAGTAGCTTTGTCATCACTATGAGAATGTTAAGGAAAAATTCTCTCATGTGTAGAATTTTTGACATAAACTTTTGTAGTTGTGTGACCACATGTTTTGGTGTTATGTTCATGGGATCAGTAGCATATTGGTTATGTTTTTATGAGTACTTGAACCCTATATTTTTCACTTGTGTGAAAATAATAGCATGAGTAGCATTGCCTTGCTTATTTAAGCACCCTATTATTTTCTGCTAGTATTGTTATTGCACTAGGTGCTAGTTTAGGCTTTTGTAATTTTGTCAAGTATGACCAGAGGCATTGTGACCTCTTAATGCCTTGTTATGCTAGTGGAACACCCACTGGTTTCATTGCATTTTTGGTGGAAACATTATTTCCCCCACACTAGATGTGTTTCTTTTATATATGTTTTGAGTAGATCTTTAAATGCTTTTTAGGCTTATTGCTAGATTAATTCTCATGAAACCAGTACCATTTAGGTACTGT
Organism: Alopecurus myosuroides; assembly: GCA_028641055.1. Lineage (NCBI taxonomy): Eukaryota > Viridiplantae > Streptophyta > Magnoliopsida > Poales > Poaceae > Alopecurus > Alopecurus myosuroides. Next base: position 306,706,242 of record CM054061.1, read on the forward strand.
TATTTTGGTTATAGCACCTCTAGATACTTGGTGCTTGTGTTTGAAATAGATTTAAATAGCAATGCTTAAAGTCTAAATTTCATACTAGGATATTCATGTATGCTTTTTGTCTTGTTTTACCCTAGGGAAAACTATGAATCTTTGGTGTGGAAACCAGAGGATGGAATGTACTTGTGGCATTATTATCTTAGGGTTTTCACCTCTGATAGGTTTCCTCTTAAGTAGCATAAAAGCATGAGTAACACTTGGATGACTAGGAATTAATCTCCTCACATGTGTAGCTTTTTAAGCATAGTTTTTCCTTGTTTCCTAGCTATGATTTTTATGTTATTTTGTGGAATCCAGTAGCAATTATGGTACTGGTTGGAGGAGTATTTTGCCTCTGCTAGCTTGCACACTTGTGCATAAAATTAACTGGTGTAGCCTAAACTAGTCTAGTATTTTTCCTAAATTTTCTACTAGTATGAGTAGGAGTTTTTGGATGCTAGATTGTTTGTTTGGAGCACTTTTATAAAAGTGACCAGAGGCTTATTAACCTCTGGGTGAGCATTTTCTTTTTAGTGGAACACCCACTGTTACTTTTGCATCATGGTGGAAAATAGGCTTGACTTGTTGTCATGAGCCTTTTTCACGACTTGAGTATTTTAGCAAATTATATGTGCTAGCCATAGAGATTGTTGGGGAAGTTTTTAGACATAAAAATGTGCTTTATGTGACACCCTACTGTCTAGTAACATGTGCTCTACCCCACTGGTCCATGGTGTTCTTAAATAAAAATCATTGAATTGGCCACACATAAACACTAGGAAAAAAAAGCAGACTTTTCAACTATAGTTTTTATGCCAATTTTTCTTAAGGGAAAAATTGAGAACTTGGGTGGTACTTCTTGATTGCTTGCTGTATGTATTACTTGTAGCCTTGTTTGCCTTGATTGGTTCTGAATGTGTGTCCTTTATTCCTTTTTACGACGTTAGAAAACGAAGAGGAAGGGAGTGTCGTGAAGCTCTGTTTCAAGATCCAGTCACTCCAGAACCAGGGACACAAGGAGATACCAGGCAAGCCATCCTGATGCTTGCTGATACAATACTTATCATTATCTATCATGCATGTTTTACCTCTGAAGTTTTACAAAAACTTGATTATCAAAACTATTTTTGATGTGGAATTTACTACTATACTATATTATAGGTTACTATCATGCCAGTAGTTAAACTTGGTAATACCAAGCCCATAGGCCACCATATGGTATTTATTGCCATCAAATATACTAGTCCCTAAGTGGACACCCCAAAATTGTGATTCTACAAAACAAAGACTTTACGGAAAAACCCGGAGAAAAGGCGGATCCTTGTTCTCCGGAGGAATGTGGAAGTGGTCATTTTTGAGAAAGTGGTGTTTTCAAAAATGACACATAACCTAGTCTTCGTCGGACAACCTTTACCGTACTGCCACCCTACCCCAATATGGGCATGGGGCTTAACTTGAAGTTTGTTCTTATTAGTGTGTGCTATCTCACTTGCTATAAGGGGCGTCGTACCCTCGAACCGAATGTCGTCAGTGGAGACATATAAAGTGTGGGATTAATTTCCCCTCCGGTCGCATCAGATGAGGCATCCTGGCTTGGCGGGGATTAGCTCGGTGCCGGGGATGTGGTAAAACTCAACTGAGAGATAGGCATATTCTAGCTTGAACATAGTGGATGGTTATGATCAGATACCTGATGTTTACATACTGTTGTTACAGTCCGTGATTGTTCACGGGAGGTGTACTGGATCTCGTGGATGTGTACACCTCTGCAGAGTACAACTTTTTCGAAGAAGCCGCGTCCTCGGATATGGACAGTTGAATGGCCATGTAGCTAGCATTGTGTCAATGTTTTCAAAAAGGATGTTTTTGAAAGGGAATTTTTGGAAAGGAAGTGTTGAACTTGTGAAGTTCGGAAAGGAAATGGAAACTTATACCGTGGAGGTATCGTCGATGATGAAAAGCCAGATGTTTGCTATACAAAAAAAAATGTTTTGCAAAGAAAACCTTTTCTACTCTAAGCAAGAATTCTAGAAACTGATTCCAAGAAGTTTTGCAAAGAGAAAATATTCTTTAACAAAACTTTACAAAACCTCTTGTACATGTGATATCTACAAGAGAAATAAAACTATAGTATTTTATTTTCTTCTGAAGTATCTTCTTCAACGAAGATACAGATTGACCTGACTGCAACTGTGGTGTCATCATATATGAACACCATTGGTAGTGAACCCTATTTATAGCCTACCTATTCCACCATATAAGCATACTTGCATGTTGGTAAGTGACATGATGGATGTCTTGCTGAGTACATTCAAATGTACTCATTATGGTTTCGCCCCTGGTATCTACTTATCAGATTTGGAGGAGGAGTCTCCGAAGGAGATCTATGAAGATAAGTACGGAGTTGACGGCTTTGCGAACTAGGATCGTCTCCGGGTCAGCAGCCTGTAGGTTAAGGCGTGACTTGGGATCAACTACGTTGTGTTTTATTTGTCTTCCGCTGTGTTTGTTGAGTTGCCGCCCTCGGTGGCAGCTGTGTTAAACTTGATCATGTGATCTTTTATGTAATACCTTTATGTATTCGTGTAATGGATGATGTATTTCTGTGTGCCAACTTTGTATGTTGTTCACGACTGATCTTTCTGGGATCGTGAATGTATGCATACGTAGGGTTTCAGACTGCCGGTCTGGGGTCCTTAAGAGTTGGTATCAGAGCCATCCTGACCTTAGGAGACCTTAGTTAGCATGGACGTCAGATAGGAAAGAAAAGTATTTTTGAGTAAAAACCTAGTTACAATCTAAATCATTTTTGTCTAAGGGAATTTTAGTATATTTTCCCTCCTTTTGATCTTTTCAAAAGATTCTAAATGCATATCAAGGGCGTCCTTGAACAGTGGTTCGAAGGGCGGGCCTTACAAAGTTGGTATCTCTCTCGGTTAAGAGGTTATTTCTTACTTGTTTGCAACTGCTCCGCTCTGTTTTTGAAACATCTCTCGTCTTTGAAGTTTTCTGTCCAGAAAATAGTTGGAGTTTCAAAAACAGATTGTTGCATAAAGTTTTATCAAAACTTTACTTCTAGTATTTTGTTTTTTTATCCAAAAACTTATATACTTGCCGATGTCCCGAGAAGGCCAAAATAATTTCCTAGCTCTACAGTGATGATGGTCAGAAGTAGATATAGTTCTTCAGCCACTTCTAGGATTTTTGGATCAGTCCAGTTTGGAGTAATTTAGCGATTACCCCATGAGTCGCCTTCCCCGACGTAGCTCCAATGGAGCCTTGCTTGTGTGTTTTGGCTTGCTTATGTGTGTCCGTAGGACTTTGTGCTATTGTGTGGTGTAGAATTTTGGTTCATCTAGGCTTCTATATGGTTGCGGAGTGCTCAAAATTTGCAGATTCATGCTTGCCCCGCTCTTGTTTTTGAATCGCCTCCTGTTAAATTTTTGCAAGAAAAAAATGTTTGTATAGAATTCAAAAACAAGAATTTGTTGCTTAGACTTATACTTGTTTTCGCTTCACAATGCGACCCGTCGTGAACCACCACCATTCCCCCAAATTAATGAAAGCACCATTGGACCTATATAGAGGACCATAAAGCCACATGAGCTGATAGCGTTGCTACCAGTGATGCACTCCAACAGTTAAAACTCCAACAACGACAACCCTCAAAGAATAAAATGCGTGAAGAAACCAACCAATACTGACGAAAACCTCTATGTTTGTCTGTTTGCAAAAGACTCTTTTTACCCTGTTGGCTAAATGTTGCACATTTTCTTTATGTTCCCTTTTAAAAGACCAAACTAAGGATATCCCCTTTTAAAAGTTATATACCTCCCTCCTCTGGAGAAAGGTGAAAAAGAATTCTTTACATGCCATGATGCGCAACCCCCTCAAAAGCCAATCCAAAGAGCACAATTCAATATTCGACGTACGATGACGCTAGTCGTATCTTGTCGGACAAACATAATTAAATAGGAAACTAACAAGACTAACATGTTTTGCCTAATCTTAGGTTGACACCTAACCAAATCATGCGAACTACTGACAACTCTTTCTAAACCAAGAATTAAGTGACTTACGACACCTTTTACTCTAGTTGGTAAAAAGGAGAAGTCATGAGAAAATAAAATGATGACCTATTCGTTTACTAGTCAATAGGATATCATGTGTATCTACTTTGGAAACCAAATAGTAGTAGACATTGTAGACACTATGAAATTCGAGGTTTAGAAATAAAGTGAACGATGGAATGGATATGATAGATCTAGAAAACAGCAGTTTTCCGGTGTTTTTTTCTTTGTGTGCTCTTGATTGAAATAAATTTGTGTTTATTCAATCTTGCTTCCTAACTTATATGGAGTTGTTAGGACTTGTTATTATGTTGTTTTATTACAATAAATCTACCCTAGAAAGTGTGTGCATGATTGGAAACTCGAATAAAAATGAAATAACATTTGTCACCTTCTAGTTAATTATTTGGAAATTTGGTGAGAGCTAGATCTGTGTATACTTTCTTAGTAGATTTTTGTGCTATGTTTTCCTTGAGGCCAGTACCATTTAGGTACTGTTATTTTGATGCTTGTACCTCTGTTAGCATGCATGTCTCTTAAAAGTAAAGCATATGTAAGCATTGCTATCAATATGCACTAGTATGCTTCACTAGATGAAATAGCCTTATATTTTTATCTTGTATGCAAAGTTGTTCATGAGTAACCAGAGGCTTAGTACCTATTTTTCCTTGGTATTAGTAGGCCATAGCCCACTGGTCCCATTGTATTTTGGCTTGAGGATGAAAATCCCGAACCATACACATGTGTGAAGATAGCATGTTTCACTATGTGATTGATTTCTATTTTCCACCATGGGAAATATAATTGTTTCTTTTCACTTATGCAAATGAGAAGTTTATTTCTTATTAGTAAATACTAATATGTTTAGGTGTGATCCTTTTGTTAGCATAATATTCCTTAGGGGTATCATGTTAAGAAATGTTTCACTATCGTGTGCTAAAATTAAATTGTTCGCAAATAAAATAAATTCCTCTTGATTGGTAGATTGTTTGTGAATAATTTTAAATTGAGTGTATGGATTTTTAAAAAGGTTTAGATAACTTTTCATTAATTGCATAGCTACTGGTTATGTGAGTTATACCTTGCTTGTTTGCTAAGTAATAGGTTAAAGAAAAACATAAATTGCTAGAACCAATTTATGCATGTTTAATAGTTGTATCATGGGATTGTTTTGATGTTTGTGCTTACTAACATGAGTAAGTTTTGTGTACTGTTATTAGGTACACTTATGTTCATGACTTGCTTGTTTAAGTTTAAACATCAAGATAGCATTGTTTGCTTCTCTAGAGTGAAACTAGTTTCAGCACTAGAAAATGGTGATTTTTGCTCTAGTATTACCCTCTTTTTATCTTATGAGTATAAGTGTTGATATAGCATATTTAGGAAGTTATTACTTCTGTTATCAAGCCATGAATTATTTATTTTCATGTTCTATGGTTATAGGATATGATTATCTCTTATAGCATGCTGGTGTAGATTTTTCATACTAGTGTGTTATTTGTGCAGACCTTTTTATGCCTGTGTAATAGGAGTTTTATCTTGTGTGAAGATGGTATTTTAGAGTATCTTTATGATTGTATTCATTGGTTTTTAGCTACTGGTTGTTTGCTAATTGTTCCTGATTGATGGATTCCAAAACCACTAATAAACAATAACCTAGTGAATAAATAGTCTATTCATCTGTGCTGTTGTTTGCTTGCTTATTGGGTTTTGTTTAAATGTTTTACCTTAGCATGATTTTATAAATTGTGTTATGATTGTGCTTAAGAGTATCTTAGGAAAACTAAAACATCCAATTAAAATCATGAACCTATTAAGTGATAGTTGCTTGTGGTGAGTAATATCCACTGCCATGGGTATTATTCTGTCTGTTTATTTTACCTTAGCAACCTAACCTTTGCACCCAAAGATATATTTTTAGCTTCTTATATACCTTGTTATGAGAGTGGTACACCACCCCATTTGTGGTATGTAATATGTGGGATATAGCTAAGAACTCATGTAGTAGTTGACGGTATGTTTCCAGGTAGTTCTGCACTAACCTTAATTTTTGTTCAAACTAGGAAACAAAAAGTTTTGGACCTAAAACAAGTACTGGTGTACTTCTTTTGAGAATGAATTTGCTAATTTAGAGGAGTACCCCGCCTCGCAAGAAAAGTCAAAGGGGGGAAGCACCTGCACTCCAACACTAACATTGTGTTTGTTGGCCCTCCCTTAGTCCTCGCTTGTGAATCTCGGGGACGAGATTCTTTTTAAGGGGGGAAGACCTGTCACATCCCAATTTTGGAATACCTGTTAACACAGTTGTTTTGCTAATTGATTTAATAATAAACCTTGGTTGTGTTTGTTTGTGGTTGTTTAAGTGCAACTAAACAAACTAATTATATAAACTTGCAAACTTAAAAGGATAGCAAAGCAGTGAACTAAAAATATTCAACATATTGTTCCAGGGATAAAAATATTCAACATATTGTTCCAATGACCTTGGCAATATTTTCTAAAGTAAATATTGATCAAAGAGTTTTCCAAACTACCTTATAAATCTCATACTTGTTGAATATTATTCCAAGACCTAAATTAAGAAAGAGGAAACACTTAATAAAATTTCCCTAAAAGATTATCAGGAAAAGAGGCATTCTTAAATGCTTCACCAAAATATTATCAAGTGTTTTTCCAACCTTGCAAGATTAAAAACAAAGGTATTGGAGAGCATTGACTTGCTATCTCTAGTCACACAAATATTTTGGCAAAGCATTGTAAAAGAAAAGCCAAGTGCCTTATTAAATAGAAATTCCAATATTTCCAGAAACAGAAAACTAAAACAAGTTACTATTGGAAACTTTCTTAAAATGATTTGAAATTCATACCATTGCTTCCTTATATCAAATAAGGAACACACACAAGAGGAGAACAAAAATTGAATCCATTAAAGGCCTGAAAACATGGTTTTTCTCCACAGAAACAATTGGGATTTTGAACAAGTTTGTTCTACAAACTGTTTCCAAATGCCATGAAATAAATACCACATTCTCTATATCATAAATGAGGATGAAAACCAAAAGGGCACAAGTTTTTGAATAATTTAAGTTTCCAAAAACCCCTGTTTTCTTGACAGCACCTTTTAGAAATTTGAACAAGTTTGTTCTATGAAGTAACTCTAAATGACTTGAATTTTCTACCACATAAGGAACATATCAAATAAGGAATGTGTGCCAAAAATTATCATTTTTGGAAGCTCGTAAGTAGGTTAATAAATTCAATGTCCATTTATGTAAGAATTCAAATTTGAACAACTTTAAATTATCAAGTTTATTCAAATGAGCCAATTTTCACATATGTGGTGTATCTCAACTAATTAGAATTTTGGGAAAAAGGAAATTAATTTTTGACTTTGTTTGCTTGGTGAAAATCACATTTTCTAGAGAAGGAAAGGACCTAATTGTAAATTCCAAGGACCTAGATGTAATCCTAGTCACATGGTCTTCTTCTTCTTCCTGTAGATGACGCAGAAGAGGGCATGGGAGCCCATGCTTCTTTGCTTCGACTAGAAGGTTGCTAGGGAGATAAAAGACCTCAAGTGAATCTCTACCTGCCCCCTCTCTCCCCTCCCCTCGAAGTTCTCTCTCTTCTCAAGATATTTTGCAAACCCAAACCCTAGCCCGTACATGGCCGCCGTCGATTCGGCCGCTGCGGAGCTCGCCGCCGGCAGCCGAGTGGCCCATCGTCTCCGCCTCGTCGAGTGTGACCTCCCTGCTGAAGGAATCAAGCTGGAACGTAGCGTGGAGGCCGCGACGTCCTTCCTCTTCCCCGACCCCGACGGCGCTCCGGCGAGACATTCCCGTCGCGTCAAGCCTCCTACGACCTAGCCGAGCCCTCCATTGCATTCAAGGTAAGCAGGGGAACCTCCCCGACCGTTTACCCCTCTCCCTCTCCCTCCGAAACGACGCAGGGCCGTGGTCACCGTCCGGCCGCCGCCGCGCGCTGTCGCCGCCGCTCTCCGGAGCCATCCCAGGAAACGAAACATACACTAGGTGAATCCCCTCGTCGAGTACTGCGAGTTGATGGTCTTTGATTGGAAAAACGTGGCCGGATTCGGCGATTAGAACCTCGTCGGAGACGTTTCCCGCCGGCGATTACGTCATGGTGACGTCGTGCTGACCTCATTCCCTTGACCGCGCGCGTGGCTAGTCAAACTGGCCCGTGGGCCTGGCGCTTGCCCGCGTGGCGCCCGCGTGGCTGGCTGGCCCGCGCGTCAGCGACCTGCGGGTAGATCTGCCGCGGTGAGATTAGATCCAGGCTGGCCCAACTGGTAGATCTGGCCCAACAACCTTGTTTTTCCAATTTTATTTCTACAGATTGTTGCATGTTTGCTTTAGGGCTTAAAAGGCAACCAAAAGGATGAGTTTGACCAAACAAAAATTCACAGATGTAAAGCAACAAAATCTAAACCACCTCCAATTGGTAGATCTACATTTGGATGGATATTTTTGCAATGAAAAATGATTTGGCAACAGGTACCAGAAACACCAAAATGAGCACCATTTTTATTTTACAACTCAGAATGAAGTGAGGCCAATTGCATTGGAAATCCCTTGAAATTACCTAACAGGAGCAATTAACCTTGCTTCCAAATTCCTAGTATTTTTGAAATGGCATGCAATTTGGTAAAACACCAGAGAGTACTTTGGTGATTTTTATAAATTAATTAAAGATGAATTTTGATGCAAACTAAAATGGATGGTCTTGTATATGTTTAGGGCTATCCAACCCTAGAAGGATTTAATTTTTAGAGCATCCTAGAAAATTTGGGGGACAGATCCTTGTTTTGCATATTTCTGCCATTTTGGCATTTTAGCTAATTAATTGTTGTGATTATATTTTTGTGTTGCATTATTGTTTTCTAGCATGTAAAAGTTGTGTGAACTTGTTTTCTAAGTGTTACTTAGCTATTTTAGCATGTTAGATTGTGTGGACTTGAGTTGAGAAGAAATAGAATTTTTGTTAATAGCATTTGATTATTCTCTAGTAATACTTGCATAGCATTTTTGAGTGATGAATTCATGTGCAAAGCACTTGGATTTTTTGAGTGTATCCAGTACCATGTTGGTACTTAGTTTGTGTTGTTATCACCTCTGCTATCTTGCATTGGAAATGGGTAGAAAAGCATGAGTAGCTTTGTCATCACTATGAGAATGTTAAGGAAAAATTCTCTCATGTGTAGAATTTTTGACATAAACTTTTGTAGTTGTGTGACCACATGTTTTGGTGTTATGTTCATGGGATCAGTAGCATATTGGTTATGTTTTTATGAGTACTTGAACCCTATATTTTTCACTTGTGTGAAAATAATAGCATGAGTAGCATTGCCTTGCTTATTTAAGCACCCTATTATTTTCTGCTAGTATTGTTATTGCACTAGGTGCTAGTTTAGGCTTTTGTAATTTTGTCAAGTATGAACAGAGGCATTGTGACCTCTTAATGCCTTGTTATGCTAGTGGAACACCCACTGGTTTCATTGCATTTTTGGTGGAAACATTATTTCCCCCACACTAGATGTGTTTATTTTATATATGTTTTGAGTAGATCTTTAAATGCTTTTTAGGCTTATTGCTAGATTAATTCTCATGAAACCAGTACCATTTAGGTACTGTTATTTTGGTTATAGCACCTCTAGATACTTGGTGCTTGTGTTTGAAATAGATTTAAATAGCAATGCTTAAAGTCTAAATTTCATACTAGGATATTCATGTATGCTTTTTGTCTTGTTTTACCCTAGGGAAAACTATGAATCTTTGGTGTGGAAACCAGAGGATGGAATGTACTTGTGGCATTATTATCTTAGGGTTTTCACCTCTGATAGGTTTCCTCTTAAGTAGCATAAAAGCATGAGTAACACTTGGATGACTAGGAATTAATCTCCTCACATGTGTAGCTTTTTAAGCATAGTTTTTCCTTGTTTCCTAGCTATGCTTTTTATGTTATTTTGTGGAATCCAGTAGCAATTATGGTACTGGTTGGAGGAGTATTTTGCCTCTGCTAGCTTGCACACTTGTGCATAAAATTAACTAGTGTAGCCTAAACTAGTCTAGTATTTTTCCTAAATTTTCTACTAGTATGAGTAGGAGTTTTTGGATGCTAGATTGTTTGTTTGGAGCACTTTTATAAAAGTGACCAGAGGCTTATTAACCTCTGGGTGAGCATTTTCTTTTTAGTGGAACACCCACTGGTACTTTTGCATCATGGTGGAAAATAGGCTTGACTTGTTGTCATGAGCCTTTTTCACCACTTGAGTATTTTAGCAAATTATATGTGCTAGCCATAGAGATTGTTGGGGAAGTTTTTAGACATAAAAATGTGCTTTATGTGACACCCTACTGTCTAGTAACATGTTCTCTACCCCACTTGTCCATGGTGTTCTTAACTAAAAATCATTGAATTGGCCACACATAAACACTAGGAAAAAAAAAGCAGACTTTTCAACTATAGTTTTTATGCCAATTTTTCTTAAGGGAAAAATTGAGAACTTGGGTGGTACTTCTTGATTGCTTGCTGTATGTATTACTTGTAGCCTTGTTTGCCTTGATTGGTTCTGAATGTGTGTCCTTTATTCCTTTTTACGACGTTAGAAAACGAAGAGGAAGGGAGTGTCGTGAAGCTCTGTTTCAAGATCCAGTCACTCCAGAACCAGGGACACAAGGAGATACCAGGCAAGCCATCCTGATGCTTGCTGATACAATACTTATCATTATCTATCATGCATGTTTTACCTCTGAAGTTTTACAAAAACTTGATTATCAAAACTATTTTTGATGTGGAATTTACTACTATACTATATTATAGGTTACTATCATGCCAGTAGTTAAACTTGGTAATACCAAGCCCATAGGCCACCATATGGTATTTATTACCATCAAATATACTAGTCCCTAAGTGGACACCCCAAAATTGTGATTCTACAAAACAAAGACTTTACGGAAAAACCCGGAGAAAAGGCGGATCCTTGTTCTCCGGAGGAATGTGGAAGTGGTCATTTTTGAGAAAGTGGTGTTTTCAAAAATGACACATAACCTAGTCTTCGTCGGACAACCTTTACCGTACTGCCACCCTACCCCAATATGGGCATGGGGCTTAACTTGAAGTTTGTTCTTATTAGTGTGTGCTATCTCACTTGCTATAAGGGGCGTCGTACCCTCGAACCGAATGTCGTGAGTGGAGACATAAAAAGTGTGGGATTAATTTTCCCTCCGGTCGCATCAGATGAGGCATCCTGGCTTGGCGGGGATTAGCTCGGTGCCGGGGATGTGGTAAAACTCAACTGAGAGATAGGCATATTCTAGCTTGAACATAGTGGATGGTTATGATCAGATACCTGATGTTTACATACTGTTGTTACAGTCCGTGATTGTTCACGGGAGGTGTACTGGATCTGGTGGATGTGTACACCTCTGCAGAGTACAACTTTTTCGAAGAAGCCGCGTCCTCGGATATGGACAGTTGAATGGCCATGTAGCTAGCATTGTGTCAATGTTTTCAAAAAGGATGTTTTTGAAAGGGAATTTTTGGAAAGGAAGTGTTGAACTTGTGAAGTTCGGAAAGGAAATGGAAACTTATACCGTGGAGGTATCGTCGATGATGAAAAGCCAGATGTTTGCTATACAAAACAAAATGTTTTGCAAAGAAAACCTTTTCTACTCTAAGCAAGAATTCTAGAAACTGATTCCAAGAAGTTTTGCAAAGAGAAAATATTCTTTAACAAAACTTTACAAAACCTCTTGTACATGTGATATCTACAAGAGAAATAAAACTATAGTATTTTATTTTCTTCTGAAGTATCTTCTTCAACGAAGATACAGATTGACCTGACTGCAACTGTGGTGTCATCATATATGAACACCATTGGTAGTGAACCCTATTTATAGCCTACCTATTCCACCATATAAGCATACTTGCATGTTGGTAAGTGACATGATGGATGTCTTGCTGAGTACATTCAAATGTACTCATTATGGTTTCGCCCCTGGTATCTACTTATCAGATTTGGAGGAGGAGTCTCCGAAGGAGATCTATGAAGATAAGTACGGAGTTGACGGCTTTGCGAACTAGGATCGTCTCCGGGTCAGCAGCCTGTAGGTTAAGGCGTGACTTGGGCTCAACTACGTTGTGTTTTATTTGTCTTCCGCTGTGTTTGTTGAGTTGCCGCCCTCGGTGGCAGCCGTGTTAAACTTGATCATGTGATCTTTTATGTAATACCTTTATGTATTCGTGTAATGGATGATGTATTTCTGTGTGCCAACTTTGTATGTTGTTCACGACTGATCTTTCTGGGATCGTGAATGTATGCATACGTAGGGTTTCAGACTGCCGGTCTGGGGTCCTTACAAGTAAGCACAAGCACCAGAGTAATTTTATGAATCAACCAATAAGCATGCAGAAATTTCTTCTAGCAATTTCTGTTTTCTTTAACCAATTACTAGAAAACAAGCAAGGTATAACTCACACAACCAGTAGATATGCAATTTATGAAAGGTTATCTAAACCTTTTCAAAAATCCATACACTCAATTTAAAATTATTCACAAACAATCTACCAATCAAGAGGAATTTATTTTATTTGCGAACAATTTAATTTTAGCACACGATAGTGAAACATTTCTTAACATGATACCCCTAAGGAATATTATGCTAAAAAAAGGATCACACCTAAACATATTAGTATTTACTAATAAGAAATAAACTTCTCACTTGCATAGGTGAGAACAAACAATTATATTTTCCATGGTGGAAAATAGAAATCAATCACATAGTGAAACATGCTTTTTTCACACATGTGTATGGTTGGGGATTTTCATCCTCAAGCCAAAATGCAATGGGACTAGTGGGTTATGGCCTACTAATACCAAGGAAAAATAGGTACTAAGCCTCTGGTTACTCATGAAAAACTTTGCATACAAGATAAAAATATAAGGCTATTTAACCTAGTGAAACAATACTAGTGCATATTGATAGCTATGCTTACACATGGTTTACTATTAAGAGACATGCAAGCTAACATAGGTACAAGCATCAAAATAATAGTACCTAAATGGTACTGGACTTTAGGAAAACATAGCACAAAATCTACTAAGAAAGTATACACAGATCCAGCTCTCACAATACTTCCAAATAATAAACTAGAAGGTAACAAATGCTATTTCATTTTTATTCGAGTTTACAATCATGCACACACTTTCTAGGGTAGATTTGTTGTAAGAAAACAACATAATAACAAGTCCTAACAACTCCATATAATTTAGGAAGCAAGATTGAATAAAACACAAATTCATTTCAATCAAGAGCACACAAAGAAACAAAAACAAGAAAACTGCTGTTTTCTAGATCTATCATAACCATTCCATCGTTCACTTAATTTCTAAACCCCGAATTTCATAGTACCTACAACGTCTACTAAGATTTGGTTTCCAAAGTAGATACACCTGATATCCTATTGACTAGTAAACGAAAAGGTCATCATTTTATTTTCTCGTGACTTCTCCTTTTTACCAACTAGATTAAAAGGTGTCCTAAGTCACTTAATTTCCTTGGTTTAGAAAGAGTTGTCAGTAGTTCACATGCTTTGGTTAGGTGTCAACCTAATATTAGACCAAGCATGTTAGTCTTGTTAGCTTTCTATTAAATAATGTTTGTCCGACAAGATACGACTAGCGTCATCGTACGTCGAATATTGAATCATGCTCTTCGGATTGGCTTTTGAGGGGGTTGCGCATCATGGCATGTGAAGAGGGAGGTATATAACTTTTAAAAGGGGATCTCTTTAGTTTGGTCTTTTAAAAGGGGACATAAAAAAATGTGCAACATTTAGCCAACAGGGCAAAAAGAGTCGGTTGCAAACCGACAAAACACAGAGGTTTTGGTCAGTATTGGTTGGTTTTCTTCACGCCTTTTCTTCGTTGAAGGCTGTCGTTGTTGGAGCTTTATCTGTTGGAGTGCAGCATTGTTAGCAACGCTAGCAGCTCGTGTGGCTTGATGGTCCTCTATATAGGCCCAACGGTGCTTTCCTTGATTGTGGGGGAGATGGTGGTGGTTCACGACGGGTGGCATTTCGAAGCGAAAACAAGTATAAGTCTAAGCAACAAATTCTTGTTTTTGAATACTATACAAACATTTTTGCTCGCGAAAACTTAACAAGAGGAGATTCAAAAACAAGAGCGGGGCAAGCACAAATTTGCAAATTTTGAGCACCCCACAAACATATAGAATCCTAGATGAACCAAATTCTACACCACACAATAGCACAAAGCCTTACGGACACACATAGGCAAGCCATAACACACAAGCAAGGCTCCATTGGAGCTACGACGGGGGAGGTGACTCATGGGGTCATCGCTAAATTACTCCAATCTAGACGGATCCAAAATCCTAGAAGTGGCTGAAGAACTATATCTACTTCTGACCATCATTACTGTAGAGCTAGGCAATTATTTTGGTCTTCTCGGGACATCGGCAAGTATACAAGTTTCTGGATAGAAACAAGATAATAGAAGTAAATTGTTGATAAAACTTTTAACTGAGAGAGGTAATACTATGCAACAATTTGTTTTTGAAACCCCAACTATTTTCTGGACAGAAAACTTCAAAGACGAGAGATGTTTCAAAAACAGAGCGGAGCAGTTGCAAACAAGTAAGAAATAAACTCTTAACCGGGAGAGATATTCCTTTAGAATCTTTTGATAAGATAATAAGGAGGGAAAATATACTAAAAATCCCTTAGATAAAAATAATTTAGATAGTAAATAGGTTTTTACTCAAAAATACTTTTCTTTCCTATCTGACGTCCATGCTAACTAAGGTCTCCTAAGGTCAGGATGGATCTGATACCAACTCTGTAAGGACCCCAGACCGGCAGTCTGAAACCCTCCGTATGCATACATTCACGATCCCAGAAAGATCAGTCGTGAACAACATACAAAGTTGGCACACAGAAATACATCATCCCTTACACGAATACATAAAGGTATTACATAAATGATCACATGATCAAGTTGAACACAACTGCCACATAGGGCAGGCAACTTATCAAACACAGCGGAAGACAATTAAAAAACACAACGTAGTTGAGCCCAAGTCACGCCTTTACCTACAGGCTGCTGACCCAGAGACGATCCTAGTTCGCAAAGCCGTCAACTCCGTACTTCTCTTCATAGATATCCTTCGGAGGCTCCTTCTCAAAGTCTGGCAAGTAGATACCAGGGGCGAAACCATAATGAGTACATTTGAATGTACTCAGCAAGACATCCATCATGTCACTTACCAAACATGCAAATATGCTTATATGGTGGAATAGGTAGGCTATAAATAGGGTTCACTATCAATGGTGTTCATATATGATGACACCACAGTTGCAGTCAGGTTAATCTATATCTTTGTTGAAGAAGATACTTCAGAAGAAAATAATATAGTTTTATTTCTCTTGTAGATATCACATGTACAAGAGGTTTGGTAAAACTTTGTTTAAAGAATATTTTCTCTTTGCAAAACTTCTTGGAATCAGTTTCCAGAATTCTTGCTTAGAGTAGAAAAGGTTTTCTTTGCAAAACATTTTGTTTTGTAGAACAACATCTTGCTTTTCATCATCGACGATACCTCCACGGTATAAGTTTCCATTCCTTTACGAACTTCACAAGTTCAACACTTCCTTTCCATAATTCCTTTTAAAAAACTTCCTCTTTTGAAAACATTGACACAATGCTAGCTACATGGCCATTCAACTGTCCATATCCGAGGACGCGGCTTCTTCGAAAAAGTTATACTCTGCAGAGGTGTACACATCCACCAGATCCAGTACACCTCCCGTGAACAATCACGGACTGTAACAACAGTATGTAAACATCAGGTATCTGATCATAACCATCCACTATGTTCAAGCTAGAATGTGTCTATCTCTCAGTTGAGTTTTACCGGTCACCCCCGGCACCGAGCTAATCCCTGCCAGCCAGGATGCCTCAACTGATGCGACTGGAGGGAAACTCAATCCCACACTTTTTATGTCTCAACTCTTGACAACAATCGGTTCAAGGGATTCCGTCCCTTATAGCGTTTGAGATAGAACACACACTAACAAGGACAAACTTCCAGTTAAGCCCCGTGCCCATGTTGGGGTAGGGTGGCAGTACGGTAAAGGTTGTCCGGCGAAGACTAGGTTATGTGTCATTTTTGAAAACACCATTTTCTCAAAAATGACCACTTCCACATTCCTCCGGAGAACAAGGATCCGCCTTTTCTCCGGGTTTTTCCGTAAAGCCTTTGTTTTGTAGAATCACAATTTTAGGGTGTCCACTTAGGGACTAGTATATTTGATGGTAATAAATACCATATGGTGGCCTATGGGCTTGGTATTACCAAGTTTAACTACTGGCATGATAGTAACCTATATACTAGTATAGTAGTAATAGCCACATCAAAAATAGTTTTGATAATCAAGTTTTTGTAAAACTTCAGAGGGAAAACATGCATGATAGATAATGATAAGTATTGTATCAGCAAGCATCAGGATGGCTTGCCTGGTATCTCCTTGTGTCCCTGGTTTTGGAGTGACTGGAACTTGAAACAGAGCTTCACGACACTCCCTTCCTCTTCGTTTTCTAACGTCGTAAAAAGAATGAAGGACACACATTCAGAACCAATCAAGGCAAGCAACCATACGTAACAATACATACAGCAAGGAAACTAATAATAACCAATCTCACAATTATTAATTTAGGCAAACAATCAAACAAACACACTTGGCAGATATGGCATTTAATAAGACAACTCAAGGTTTGAGGAACATATCTCACAACCTCAATATCATGGATTCAGTGGGTGTGCCACTCTCATACCAAGATATTAATAAACCCAAAATACACTTAGTTTCACAAGGATGAGACTACTAAAATTATATAAAACATGCACAATAATAATCATGGCAACGAGTCTATCAACCAAACCACAAAAAGAAAAAGGTAGCTAATCTACAAAGCCTAAATTCACATCAAGAATAAATAAAACACATGATTTGAAAAAGTTACTTTTACAAATCAGTGAGCCTACACAAGTTCAACAAGGAAATATACTCATCACAAAACACACAATTCTCATAGTGAGAACAATAGAAACAATGACTAAAAAGGAGGAATCCTAAAGACATGTTTCTACTAAAAGTTTGCTATGCAAGCAAGCATAATAAGTAAAGTACTAAAATGCAAACAAGGAACCATGTTATCATAATGGGAAATGAAAACATGTCCTCATGCAAGGATACACACATATCTACCAAACACAAGCTGGTGGAAAAATAATTCAATACAAAAACTGCTAAGGAAACTAGTACTACTCAAACATGAAGAATCAATGGATGCATTTCAATCAAGTAGTTGAAATACAACCAGAGGGTCCATGTCATAAAAACAGGAGTGAAAAACGTCTATACTTGCTATAACAAAAATATCCCATTTGATAAAACAAGGCATCAATTTGCAGGGCAACTCCTACATACTAGTGGTAATAAAAGGGGCATTACTAGAGGAATCAAACAACACTCCAAAGATGGATTTTTCCTAGCAAGCCACACATGATTACAACCACTTACAAACAGAAGCATACACATTTCCATTTAGCACAAAAAATCCCAAGGCAAAAATACTAGGCACTCATTAGTGAGAGAACTATATAAAAGAAATACATCTAGTGTGGGGGAAATAACGTTTCCACCAAAAATTCAATGACACCAGTGGGTGTTCCACTATCATATAAAGGCATCAAGAGGTCACAAGGCCTCTGGTCACACTTGCTAAAAATTAACAAAAGACTAAACTAGCATCTAGTGCAATAACCATACTAGTAGAAAATAATAGGGTGCTAAAATAAGCAAGGTAATGCTACTCATGCTATTGTTTTCACACAAGTGAAAAATCTAGGGGTCAAGTACTCATAAGAACATCATCAAAATGCTACTGATCCTATGAACACAACACAAAAATATGAGGCTACACAACCACAAATGATTATGCCAAAAATTTCACACATGAGGGAATTTTTCCATAACATTCTCATAGTCATGACAAAGCTACTCATGCTTTTCTACCAATTCAAATGCAAGATAGCAGAGGTGATAAAAACACAAAATAAGTACCAACATGGTACTGGATCCAATCAACAATCCAAGTTCTTGCACATAAATTAATCACTCAAAAATCCTATGCAAGTATTAACTAGAGATAAAACCTATGCTATTAACAAAAATCATATTTCTTCTAAACTCAAGCCCACACAATCTAACATGCTAAAATATCTAAGTAAAACTTAGAAAACAAGTTCACACAACTGGTACATGCTAGAAAACAATATTGCAACAAAAAAATATATTCACACAATTTAATTACCTAAAATGCCAAAATGGCAGAAACAAGCAATTTAAAGATCTGTCCACCAAATTTTCTATGATGCTCTAAAAATTAAACCCATCTAGTTTTGGATATCCCTAAATATTCACAAGAATATCCAATTGAGTTTGCATCAAAAATCATTTTTAATAATTTTATAAAAATCACCAAAGTGCTCTCTGGTGTTTTACCAAATTGCATTCCATTTAACAAATACTAGGAATTTGTAAGCAAGGTTAATTTCTACTGTTAGGAAATTTCAAGGGATTTCCAATGCAATTGGCCTCACTTCATTCTGAGTTGTGAAATTAAAATGGTGCTCATTTTGGTGTTTCATGTACCTGTTTCCAAAACATTTTTCGTTTCAAAAATATCCATCCAAATGTAGATCTACAACTTGGAGGTGGTTTAGATTTTGTTGTTTTACATCTGTGAATTTTGGTTTGGTCAAATTCAACTTTTAGATAGGTTTATATTGCCAAAAGCAAACATACAACAATCTGTAAAAAAATTAAAAAGAAAAAACAAACTTGACTGGGCCAGATCCAGTCTTGGGCCGGCCAGATCTGGCTCTACCGCGGGCGGATCTAGCCTAAGACGCTGACTCACGGGCCAGCCGCCACGCGGGTAGCCACGCGGGCAGATCCGTGGCCCCACGGGCCAGTTTGACCTCCCACGCGCGGTCAAGGGCTCGCTGACGCGAGCACGCGTCATCGCCGGCGGGAGGAGAACTCCGGCGAGCCAAATCTGGCGCAAAACGGCCACCGTTTCATGAAATAAAAATGCCTACGCGTTGGTCACGACGAGGGGAACCATCTAGGGCCAGTTTCGTTTCCCGGGAGCAACCGGAACGCGGCGGCGACGGCGGCGCGCGGCGGATGGACAGCTACCACGGCTCGGCGACGAGCTAGGGGGAGAGGAAGAGGGAAAAAGGCATGGGGAGGACCGCGTGCTCACCCTAGATGCGATGGAAGCATCGGTGAGGATGGAGGAAGCTCGAGGCAACGGCAATGCCTCGCCGGAGTCCGCCGGGCTCGAGGAAGAAGGGCGGACGGCGCGGGCACCACGAGGGCTCCCGCCTCGATTCCTTCTGCAGGGAGGGTCAGCACGTCGAGGCGGAGACGTTAGGCACCAAGGCTTCCGGCGGCGATCTCACCTGTGGCCGAATCGACGGCGAGGTCATACCTAGGGTTCGGTTTGGGGATTTTCTACAGAGAGAGAGGGAGCTCGTGGGAAGATAGGGGGAGCAAGCAGGGGACACTAGCACATGGGGGGGCCTCTTATCCTCGAGTTACCTTCCAATCGAAGGCATGGAGTAGGTGCTCTGTATCTACAGAGGAGCTAGAGGAAGAAGATGACTCAGCTCACAACTAGGTCCCTGGCCTTTTACAAATAGGTCCTTGTCCTCTCTGAAAAATGATGTTTTCACTAGGAAAACAAAGTCTAAATTTAAATTCCTTTTTCCCAAAATTCTTATTAGTTGAGATTCACAATATATGTGAAAATTGGCTCAATTAGATAAACTTGATAGTTCAAAGTTGTTCAAATTTCAATTCTGACATAAATGGACATTGAATTTATTAGGCTACTTAGGAGCTTCCAAAAATAATATTTTTTGGCACACATTCCTTATTTGGTGTGTTCCTTATGTGGTAGAAAATTCAAGTCACTTTGAGTTACTTCATAGAACAAACTTGTTCAAATTTCAAAAAGGTGCTGTCTAGAAAACAGGGGTTTTTGGCAACTTAACTTATTCACAAACTTGTGCCCTTTTGGTTTTCATACTTAATTATGATATAGAGGATGTGGTATTTATTTCATGGAATTTGGAAAAAGTTTGTAGAACAAACTTGTTCAAAATTCCAAATGTTGCTGTGGAGAAAAATCATGTTTTCAGGACTTTAATGGATTCAACTTTGGGTCTCCTCTTGTGTGTGTTCCTTATTTGATATAAGGAAGCAATGGTATTAATTTCAGATCATTTTAAGAAGGTTTCCAATAGTAACTTGTTTGAGTTTCCTGTTTCTGAAAATATTGGAAATTCAATTTAATAAGGCACTTGGCTTTTCTTTAACAATGCTTTGCCAAAATATTTATGTGACTAGAGATAGCAAGTCAATGCTCTCCAATACTTTTGTTTTTAAGCTTTCAAGGTTGGAAAAACATTTGATAAGATTTTGGTGAAGCATTTAAGAATGCCTCTTTTCTGATAATCTTTTAGGGAAATTTATTTAGTGTTTCCCCTTTCTTAATTTAGGCCTTGGAATAATATTCAACAAGTATGGGATTCATAAGGTAGTTTTGGAAAACTCTTTGATCAACATTTACTTTAGAAAATATTTTCAAGGTCATTGGAACAATATGTTGAATACTTTTAGTTCACTGCTTTGCTATCTTTTTAAGTTTGCAAGTTTATATAATTAGTTTGTTTAGTTGCACTCAAACAAACACAACCAAAGTTTATTTGTCAAGCAATTAGCAAAACAACTGTGTTTTCAGGTATTCCAAAATTGGGATGTGACAGTAGGTAGAACGACGGTCCACGTAGATCTGACGTGGTCTGAGAGCGACTCTAGGTGTGGTGAAGTACATAGCGTCGACTCCCTGTGCTCCAAAGCGTGGAATCCCAGTGTAACCAGCACCAAGGTTGAGGAGTGGACCTCTGATCGGCTCGTAACCTCCAGCATCTGTTAGGCGACGTCTGTCGAATCCCTGACTCGACAAGTCCCTTAGGTGACCCTATCGGGTTTCGATTAGGAGAAGTCATCGGCGCTGGTGAGATCGTCGGCTAGACAGAAGGCAAGATTTACCCAGGTTCGGGGCCCTCGTAGAGGTAAAACCCTTACTCCTGCCTCGTGTCGATCTGTATTGGATGATTAGATCGGTTACAGGTTGCTCGAATCGAGAGTAGATCTCGAGTTCCGAGGCTTTTTGGTCGTGCGGTATTGCTTGGGCCTCCCCCTGAGGGCTCTCCTGGCCTTATATAGATGGCCAGGTCTCGAGTCCTACCCAGAGAGGATTCAAACCTTATCTTAAGTCGGTTACAAAACTACCTAACTTAACCCGCAAGTTTGGTGCGGGTGGGCTTCTGGTAGGCCTTCTGGAGTCTTCTAAGGGCGCCTCTTCTTGGGCCTTGACATTGGGCCTGAGAGGGGGTGTCCTTACCCGCAGGGTCCAAGATCTATGTCTTCGTCAGTAGCCCCCGAGCGTGTGCTCGATTGGGATTTATTTCCAGTCGGGTAGACGGTCAGACCTTTTTTGATCTCCTCCTGGAAATTCAGCTCGACAGTTGTTGTCTACGAAGGGTGTGTTCCCTGTTTTGTGAGTTAAAACGCTCGAGTATCGAGCAGCATAGGTGCCAGTTTTTGCAGCTTTATTTGCAGAAGGATGTGACACAGTAGCTTGGCTCTCCCGAGAGATCAGGGCCAATTAATTGCGACTAGGGCAAAAACATTCCTGGCCTACACAGATTCGAGACCTCCGACTCGAACCCGATGAGGTGATTGTTGCGACTGGGCCGTTGTGGACTTATCGAGTCGAACTTAACCTATGAGGGTACCTGGCGCGTCCGCTAGGATTTTTCTTCGTGTTGTTGACACGGAACTATGCCGGAGGACGCAGCTTTCGAGTGCGATTCCAGGCCCAAAAGAGAGATCTTTCCGGGTCTTACCTTAGTATTCGAAGAATACGACATCCAGATGTGCCTAGTCGGCTGAACAATCCAGGTTTTTATGATGTATAATTATCACGTGTAGGAGAGGTAGGTTTTTTCCACCCGATGAATTTGTTTGAACTCCATACGAAAGAAGTTTCGTGTTGGGAAAAACCAAGTCCGCATGAAAGAGTTTTCATGTTCGGGATGCTGTGCCCATACGAAAGAGTTTTCGTGCATAGGGTATTTTCCTCTCTGTTCGAAGAGGTCTTGCTTTATGAACTGTTCATGGAAAAGTTGCTTTTATCCGAAGGAATTGATATTCGTACGAAGATAATTTCGCGTTTGAACTTCCAGTCGAAAAGATCTCAATTTTGAATGACGCCTGCCATGACGTCATGGCGCACTCCTCTTCTCCCGATGGGACGTGACGGAGTGGTAGCAGATGGTGGCCCACTTTGTCAGCTTTTTGACCGGGAAACGAGACGTCGCTCCCGTTTTTTACGCGAAACACGCAGTGAATGCGCACGATCTTTTGTTAAGATCGTGGCACGAAACAGCGCAGACCGCCGCTTCATTTCATCCTTACGCGTGGCAGCCGTAATAGTTGCCACGTAGCGCATCATACGGCTGAGATTGCTTTGCCCCGTGTATAAATAGGGGTGTTAGCGCCGCAGTAAAATTTTCCCCGCTCTCTGTCTTCATCTTCTTCCTCGCGCCCATCTTCATCTTCCCAGTGCTCGAGCCCTTGCTGCAAACAATGGCTGGCGGAAAGAAGCGCGGCGCTGCCGTTTCTGCGTCCGGCGAACCTTCCGCGCAACCCGCGCCCCGCGCCGGCGACTGGCGTTCTCCCAACACCACCGCAAAATGCATCAAGGAGATGCAGCGGGAGGGGTTGCTGCCGGCGGAGGCGGAGAAGCGCGTCCGCCTCGGGAAAAAGGAAGAGGTACCTAATCCCCAGTCGAACGAGCGCGTGGTCTTTGTGGACCACGTGACTCGGGGCCTCTCTTTTCCCCTTCATCCCTTCTTCCTCGGGTTGCTGTGTGCCTATGGCATACAGCTTCACGATCTCCCCCCGAACGCGGTGCAGCACATCACGTGCTTCATCGTGTTCTGCGAGTGCTATCTTGGCATTCGCCCGCACTGGGCGCTGTGGAAGGCGCTTTTCAAGGTCCGAATCTTCCGCGAGAAGTCGCGGGTGGAGTCCGAGCTTGGCGAACCGCTTCGCACCGGCGGCTTCGGGATCCAAGCTCGACAAGAAAGCAGCTACTTCAACATGCACTTCGTCGACTCCGCCCAAAGCTGGCGGAAAAGGTGGTTCTACGTCGTCGACAACAGCTCGGGTGGGATTGTAGAGTTCCACCCGTTCGCTGTTTTGACCAGGCGCAAGTCTTGGGGGCACAAGATGTCAGCCGAAGAAACCCAGACTGTTGCGCCTCTAATCGCGAGAGTAGCTGCTCTTCGAGATCAGACCGCGGGAGTTGTGCTCAACGGGATGCACTTGGTGAGCATCTTCTTGAAGCGCAGGATCCAGCCACTCCAACAGAGGCCATCCGCCATGTGGGAGTACCAGGGCTCGGAAGATCCCAGTCGAG
Organism: Alopecurus myosuroides; assembly: GCA_028641055.1. Lineage (NCBI taxonomy): Eukaryota > Viridiplantae > Streptophyta > Magnoliopsida > Poales > Poaceae > Alopecurus > Alopecurus myosuroides. The sequence goes on from CM054061.1 coordinate 306,730,002, forward strand.
TAAGCCGCGAGGAACTTTCGAATGTAGAATTCGAGAAGAAAATCGCAGGCATCACCCGACTGAAGGTGGGAGAGAAGTTCCCCGATTGCTCCGTTGAAGCCTTCGCCGCCTCGAATCCTCCCCCAGCCGAGGTTAGCTTCTTCTCTTCTTTCGTTTTTGAGTTGTTCCTCTTTTCTCCGTTCAGAGTCTTAGTCGATAAGATTTTTCTTGTCTTCTTCTTGCATTTGCAGAGCCTAGCCATGGCGGACTGCTACCCGCCAACCACGGGGGAAGCCGCCTCAGAACAAGTGTCGAGCCATCAAGATGGCCCGATTGACACCAGCGTCGCCAATGCCTCTTCGAGTTCAGAGCACGATTCTTCGGATGACGCTGCGGACTCGAATGGCGCCCCGACGAAACGTCGTCGGGTAGATGAGGACGAAGCTACCTCCAAAGACAAATCTTTGGAAGCATCGCCCGGTCAAGCTCCTATCCATGCGACTCCACTGCACTCCCTGGCTCCTTCCCCTTCGATCCCAGTGATGACGCCCGCTTGGAACGCGGACTTGCTGGATGACGACGAGGATGACGAGTAAGTGTTATTTTCCTTAATCTTGGTCGAACATTTTCTGTGCTTCAATATCGATTGTTTCTATCTTTCGGTGCAGTCTACAGATGATCAGTCCTCGCAGGTACGCCGCGGCCGTTCCTCCCGAGAAGAGGAATAAGGGCAAGGATGCGGGTGAAACTCCCACCACGGGCACCGTCCAAAACTCCCCTAGAGCAGCCCCCGAAGTCGTGACAATGGTGCGTGAAGCTCCAAGCTTTGCCGCCAGGGCTTCTGCTTCTAAGGAAGTGACGGATAGCTCTGCGGATCCGCTGTCTCGCGCCTCTGGCCAGGTAAGCTTCGTCTTTCGTCTTGAAACCATAGTTTTATTTTTATCGGGTGCACGACAGTGCTCCCGATGGGAGTAGCCCCCGAGGCTGTAGTCGATCGCATGCGATCGGCCACAGGCTCAAAGTCTAGTTTAATTCCTCTTCATGCTTTTAATTTTTATCGGGTGCACGGCAGTGCTCCCGATGGGAGTAGCCCCCGAGGCTGTAGTCGATTGTAAATAATCGGGTACAGGCTCAAATTTGATCCTTTTAACTCTTCCGTCTTCGCGCTTTTGCAGTCACTCGTTGATTCTCTTGCGGCGATTGGTCGCCGCGTCGTTCTCGCTGAATCGGATTGCAAGTCTCTTCGAGCGGACCGCAACCGACTCCGGACTGAAAATGATCTTCTCAAGGGTGAGCTCTATCGTTTCCCTGTCTTCCACACTCCATTCATTCTAGAGTTTTTGACAAGCGTCTCTTTGCAGCTCGACTTGAATTTGCAGAATCCGAAAAAGTCAAATTCTCTGAACAGGTAACTGCTCGAGAAGCTGACTTGACGGCCATTCGACAAGAGCTAGAGGCTTCCCGTATGCAGTCGGAAGACTTCAGTCGACAGCTTGCGGATGCGCGGAAGTCCTTGAAGGAGTTAGAGAAAACCGGCAGTAAGGCCGACAGCGAGCTTGTCGGGTTCCTCCGTCCCCTTGCTGAGCGCTTCGCGGGTAAGCTTGCTGGAATTTCGCGATTCTGATTCTTCACTTGGCTGTAGTTTGCTAAGTATTATTTTCTCCCTTCGCAGGTATTCTGGATGTTCCTCTAGAAATCCCTGGACTCCAGCGGGTGGATGTGGTAACCGATACGCTTGCCCAGCTTAAAAGGCACGCTGATGGAGTTTCTTCCATGGTCAGTGATGCTACCCAAGTGCTGGGGCAACTGTACGGTCGCCTCCTCGCCAACGCCACTCCTGCACCTGCGCTCGATGATATGTTGAAGGTCTTCTCAGAAGGAAAACTTCTGGATGCCTTTGCAGTCGCTCAATCGGAGGCTGGCGCGAAGACTGCGATCCAATTTGCTCTGGCGCACGGAGTCGAAGGGTTGGAGGAGGCTTACTCGTCCATTCCAGTCGATCCTTCCACGGGCAAAAAGGTACGGCTCTCTCGTTTTGGCGAGCAAGCCGCCATTCTTGCTCGGAAGCTTTCTGAGATTTTTGCTCGGAAGAAGGGAGGGTCGACTGCTGCTAGTGGGAGCACCAATGTAGCCTCGTAGTTTTTTTTATTTCCTTCTTTGAATGTAATGAACCTTGGGATGTATTCCCGTACTTTTGTTGCCCTTGATCGAAGCATTTATCCTTTGGAGTTTTTATTCTTCCTGTTTGTACCTTTGTCTCCCGATGGGAGTAGCCCCCAAGCGTGTTTAGTCAGATGTGCGACTAGAAACCACTCGAGTAGGGCATCTCACTTCTTTCCTTGTGCTTCTTCCAGGCTACTGTATTTGCCGCGGAAACTTCTGGTGGACGTGGTAATCCAGTAAATCCACTTGTGGCCGCCGTGGGCACTTTTGCTGGCCTTCGTGATAAGGTTCAGGAGGGTGAGCGTAGGCTGAAAGCTTTGCGCGGGGTGGCTGATGTGGCGATATCCAAACAGAAATTGGCGGCTGAGCGCGAGCAATTTCTGATGGACGAGCTAACTTCAGTTGCGAGGGAGTTGCTATGTAAGTGGTGCAGCCCCCGTGCATTTTTTCTCCTTTTGTATTCTTCAGCTGACTAAGTGCATCTGCCCTTCAGTTGTTAGACCGAATGACAGGGAGGAAAAGCAGTGGGTGGAAAACCACATTCACCAAGAGGCTAACAGCCCAAAACCTCATGCGAATAACTTCTGGTCTGATCGCAGTCGAGGGTTTGTGATGGCCACCTTGAAATTCCGAGTGCTGCAGGCGAGAATTCTCGTGGGTTCTTTTCACGAGGTCTTGATCGCGATGAATGCAGCTTTTTATCCACTCGAAAGGGGTCCCGAAGACTGGAGCTATCTACTCAGGCTGTTTAGTCGGGAAGGGGAGATTCGCACGTGCGTACGCAAACAGATGACGTGCGGCGCGGTTGTGGCTCTCTCCTTTGTCCGAATATGGCATCCTGAGATAGATTTGAACTCCGCAGATCGGCGCCCAGATTATGCAATCGAGGACATCACACCTTTTTATGATGCTGTACGCCCTGCAGCCGAGAAGATTATCCGAATGACCTCTGAAGAGGTAGATAGGGTCTTAGCGACGGAGAATGCTCAGCGTTTTGACTGATCTGTCGGATGTGAATATCCTGTAGACTGTTTATAGTTTGTAAAAATCGTTGTAAGGTGTGTAACCTTGTATTGGATGATATTTCTTTGGGATGCTAAGTTCTTAGGTGTAGCCCCCGTGTATGCGATGGGGTGTGTACCTGTGACTTTTAGCATGCAGTAAACAAGAAGCTTCGGGTAAATATGATGAGGAAATCATGTATTTTTATTGCAATGACTGAGAAGTCATGTATTCGAGCTACAAAATTGGCTAGTATAGCCTTATTGTTGTAGAAACAAGTAAACCTAGGGGTAGAATTTGCGGAGTTGTGCAATATTCCATGGATTGGAATAGATTCCTCCGGTCGCTGGATTTTTGAGCCTGTAGGCTCCTCCTGGGATAACTTCGTGTACAATGAAGGGTCCTTCCCAAGGTGGTTCGAGTTTGTGTCCTTCCTTCTGCTTGAGCCGCAATACTAAGTCACCTACCACGAATGACCTATGGCGTATGCGGCGGCTGTGATAGTTGCGTAGCGATTGTTGATAAACTGCGGATCTTGCGAGTGCGATGTCCCGCATTTCGTCGAGTGCATCCATATCTGCTGCGAGTGCTTTGTTGGAGGTTTCTTCGCTGTAGGCCACAACCCGTGGGGCGCTGAATCGAACTTCCTCGGGAAGGACTGCTTCCGCCCCGTATACCATAAAAAATGGTGTGTATTTTGTAGACCTGTTTGGGGTTGTCCGGAGGCTCCAGAGTACGGAGGGTAGCTCCTCTGCCCAATGCCCTGCTGCGGGGTGCAGACGGTCGAGTAGTCGTTTCTTGATCCCAGCCGAAACTAAGCCGTTGGATCTTTCGACTTGTCCGTTCGTTTGCGGGTGGGCAACCGAAGCGAACTTGAAATTGATGCCTTTCTCTTCGCAGAACTGCTGTGTTTCCTTTGCCGTAAAGTTTGTGCCGTTATCTGTAATGATGTCGTGTGGCACACCAAATCTGCATATGATGGAATCAAGGAACTCCACGGCGCATTGGGCGCTAGCCGAAGTTACTGGTCTTGCCTCTATCCATTTGGTGAATTTGTCGACTGCGACCAGCAGATGTGTATATCCACCGGGTGTGGATCTGCGTAATGGTCCAACCATGTCTAGCCCCCATTGTGCAAAGGGCCAGGCGATGGGTATCATGTGCAACTCCGTGGCGGGTGCGTGCGGCTTTGGTGCGAATCGCTGGCAGGCGTCGCATCTATCGACCAGGTTTTTTTGCATCGGTGGCTGCTGTAAGCCAGTAGAATCCTGCTCGAAAGGCTTTCCCCAATATCGCTTTCCAGCTAGCATGATGTCCGCAATCACCCTGATGTATGTCTCGAAGTAATTCCTTGCCGTCTTCGGGTGCGATGCAACGCTGAAGTATTCCCGAGATGCTTTGTTTGTATAATTCTCCGTTAACCACCCGAAAGGATTTGCTACGCCTGATTAGCTGTCGAGCCTCACGTGGATCGGCCGGGAGCTGTTTGTTTAGCAGGTAGTCGAGATATTTCTGCGTCCAGACTGGTTCGACCAGGAAAACCTGCCGTGATATGTTATGAGTAAGCTCGAGAAGCGCGATTTGCGGGCTGACCTCTGTTTCCATTGCTGCGGGTGGTTCTGCGGGTTTCTTCAGTTTGATCGATCTCTTAATCATCCGCTCGAAATATATCCCTGGCGGTATGGGTGTGTTCGTGGAACCCATGTTGGCCAGTCTGTCTGCTTCTTCGTTGCTAGATCTTGCAATGTGCTTTAGCTCGCACCCTTTAAAGCTTCCTTCGAGTAGGTTATACATGTCGCGATATGCAACCATGTTTTCGGCAATGGCGTCGCATTCTTTCATTGTTTGCTGCACTATGAGGTTGGAATCGCCGTAGATCATTAATCGGGTAGCTCCACAGGCGATTGCCATCTTCATCCCGTGCAATAGTGCTTCATATTCTGCGTCATTGTTCGATGCTGGGTCATCGGGTGGAAAATCCAGTCGCAATACGTACTGCAGTTTGTCTCCGCTAGGTGAGATGAGGACGATTCCTGCTCCTGCTCCTTCGTTTCTCTTGGATCCATCGAAGTACATTATCCAATTGCTCGTATACTCGGGTGGCCCGGGTGTTTGCAGCTCTGTCCATTCGCTGATGAATTCCACGAGAACTTGTGATTTGACTGCGTTGCGTCCAGCGTAGGTGATGTCCCAGGCGCCCAGCTCGATGCTCCACTTTGCTATTCTTCCGGATGCCATAGGGTTGTTCATGATTGTCGCGAGTGACGCATCATTAACCACTGTGATGGCGTGTTCCTGGAAATAATGTTTGAGCTTTCGAGCTGTGAGAACAACCCCGTATGCGAGCTTCTGATAGTGAGGGTAGCGTTGTTTGCATGGCGAAAGCACTTCGCTGATGTAATATATTGGTCTTTGAACTCCGTATGCTTTGCCGTCTTCAGGTCTTTCGACTACGATCGCTGTGCTGATGACCTGGTTTGTGGCGGCTAAGTATAGGAAAAGTGGCTCCCTTTCTTGCGGTGTCGCAAGGATGCGCCTGCTTTGCAAGGACCGCTTCAGATCTGCGAACGCTTTTTTAGCTTCGGGCGTCCATTCGAATTTGTCCGTCTTCTTCAGTAATTTGTAGAAGGGTAGTGCCTGCTCTCCCAATCGTGCGATGAATCTGCTCAGGGCTGCTAGTCGTCCTGCGAGCTGCTGTACTCCGCGTAGATTGGTTGGCTCCTTCATAGTCAATATGGCTTGTATTTTCTCCGGGTTGGCTTCGATGCCTCTGGCGGATACCAGGTACCCGAGAAGTTTGCCTGCGGGGACACCGAAAACGCATTTGGTCGGGTTGAGCTTGATCCGATATGCGTTAAGGGCGTCGAATGTTTCTTTAATATCTTCGAGGAGTGTGTCCTCCACTCGAGTTTTGATGACAATGTCGTCGACGTACACTTGTACGTTTTTGCCAATGAGATTGGCGAGGCATCTTTGCATGCAGCGCTGATATGTTGCGCCTGCGTTCTTCAGCCCGAAGGGCATTGTCGTGTAGCAGTATACACCGTGTGGTGTGATGAAAGCCGTCTTCTCCTCGTCTTCCTTTTTCATGCGGATTTGATTATATCCTGAATAGGCGTCTAGAAAGGAGAGACGCTGGCAACCTGCCGTAGAGTCCACGATCTGGTCGATTCGTGGTAGAGGAAAGTTGTCCTTGGGGCAGTGTTTATTTAGCGACGTGTAGTCGATGCACACCCGAAGGATATCCGTGTTTTTCTTGGGTACCAACACCGGGTTTGCTAACCAGGTGGATATTTTGATCTCCCTGATGAAGTTTGCGGCTAGCAATCTGTTTACTTCTTCTCCAAGCGCTTTCTGCTTAGGTTCTGAAAATCGTCGAGTCGTCTGTTTGATAGGTTTGGCGTCAGGAAAGACTTCGAGTGAGTGCTCGGCAAACTCCCTGGGTATTCCTGGCATATCTGAGGGCTGCCAGGCGAAAATCTCCCAGTACTCACGGAGGAGTTTGACGAGCGCGCCTTCCTATGCTGGCGAGAGGGTTGTGGAAACCATCGCCGTCTTCGCGGAGTCTGTCGGGTGTACTTGGTGCTTGCGAGTATCGCTGTTGGCACTGAATTCCAGTTCGGGTGCGTTTTTCTTCGTGAGGGGCATAACGGAGTGGTCCGTTGTTTTTGCTAACTCTTGAAGTTCTTCTTGCATCCCGAAAGATTTTGCGATCTCATTAAATTCTATGTCGCACTTGTCCGATTTCTGGAAGTCTCCGTCGATGGTGATCACACCGTATTCGCCAGGTAGCTTGAGCTTCAAGTATGCGTAATGTGGCACGGCCATGAATCTGGCGAACGCTGTTCGACCAAGAATGGCGTGGTACTGTGAGGGCCAGTCGACGACTTCGAAGTCCAGGAATTCCCTTCTGTAGTTGCGTGGGGAGCCCAGTACAACTTCTAGGTTGATTGTTCCGAGTGGACGGATTGCTTTGCCCGAGACTATCCCGTGGAAGGATGTTTCTGATTCCCTTAGACCGTCCAGATTTTTGTTCATTCGACGGAGTGTATCCGCGTAGATGATGTTGATGCCGCTGCCACCGTCCATGAACACGCGGGCCAGGTCATAATTGCCAATTTGAGCTTGAATGACGAGGGCGGCGTGTCCCGGCCGATAGACTCGTGGCGGGTGGTCTTCTTTCGAGAACGTGATTGGCTGATCGGCCATCTTCAGGTACTCGGGCTTTGTTGGTGGCGTCTGCACTGCCATGCATATTTGTCTCGAGTTAGTCTTTTGAGCTCTGCGAGAGGGGCATACCTTCTGTATCATCCCGAGGAGTTGTCCGTGCGGAGTCGGGTATGTATTTGCTCCCGTGTTTTGTTGTGGTGGCGCTGGCAATGCGGCGAGCGCCATGTTTGGGTTGGTTGGTGGAGGTGGAGGCGGTGGTAGCTGGAATTGTTGTCCGCCTCCTGGTAGTGGTGGATAGTTTTGGGTGGAAGCGAATCTTTTCTTGGCGAGCGCGTCCAAGATTTCGATGAACTTTCGGCAATCCTTGAGAAGGTGTGTTGCCTTAGTCTTGCCCGTGCGCTTGTATGTGAATAGATGTAGCGAGCAGTACGCATCGAGGTCTTCCTCGGGTGATTTTTCTTCTACTTTTGGTTTCCACTCGCGACTTCCGCGACGACCGGAGTCGCGACTTCGCGTGAATTCTGCTGCCACTAGTTCTTCTCTATCATCGTGGTCGTAATATTTTCTTCTCTTCCTTCGTCCGTGGCGGTCGTCCTCGTGTGCAGGTGATGATCCTCTTTCGTTGCGTACTGCGTCTTCTCCATTGGCCCATTTTTCGGCTATGACCATGAGCTCCCCGATGGTTTTGGGCGCGGCTCTGCCGAGCTCTTCTCGAAACGCGGTTCTTCTTGCTCCTTTGGCGAAGGCCTCAATCGCCACTTCTTCAGAGATTGTCCCCGCGGTGTTCCTGAGCGTGTTCCACCGCTGGATGTACTCTCGGGTGGATTCACCGCTTTTCTGTTTGCAGGCTCGTAGTTCTTCGATTGTAGCCGGTCTCTTGTAGGTCGACTGGAAGTTTTTGCAGAAATCACGGTGCAAATCATCCCACGATGCGTAGCAAGATCGCGGTCTCCTCTCCAGCCAGCTGCGAGCTGCTCCGGCTAGGTGCAAATTGAGGTATTGCATGGCCGTGTTCTTGTTACCACGTTGGCATTTCACTGCCGTGAGGTAGTCGCTCAACCATTGAGAGGGCTCGAGTGAGCCGTCGTACTTCGTCACTTCCGTGCTGAGCTTGAATCGCTTGGGTAGGGGCGCCTCGCGGATGCTACGGGCGAAACATAGTGCGCCGCAGGTTTCGTCATCCGAAGAGCCGGACGATGATCGATCGCGATATCTTGACGCCCTCGCTCTATCCACTTTGTTTTGCGCGATGTCTGATCGCGCGTCCCGTCCGGGTTGATCGCGATCGGAGTTCTTCCGTGGTTCCTTGCTTCGTTTGCGTGAACGGCTGCCGCGGTGTCGCGGGCTTTTATCTCTCGGGCTGTCATCGCCGCTGCTTCGACTGTCATCACGGCGGCGGGCTTCTTTCCCTCGGCCACGACGTGGCGACTTGTCTTTTCTCGGGGAAGAGCTTCTGTGCCTGCGGGGCGTTTCCTTGTCCTTTTCCTTCTCCAGTCGCTCCTTCTCCAATTGTTCTTTGCGATCGTGAGAGGCGAGCCTCGCGGCCGCCAGCCCTAGACCTTTGCGAATGTGCTTGTATTGTTCCACCCGGGGATCGCTATCTGTTGGCTGATTCATCTGCATGTAGGTTGCTGCGGCTAGGATCGCAGCGGCTGGGGTTTGCGGGTAGACGTTGCCATCGTCGTCGACCCTCATGAATGAAGACGTGGTAGACCTGTTGGTCCCAGCCATAGATTCGTGGTCCCTCGTCGACGCTGCGGGTCCCTTCCCCCTAGGTCGGGTACCGACTGAAGGTGCGTGGGATAGTTCGGCTCGACGTTGGCTTGATTCATCCGCCGCTCTCCTGCGACGGGCTAGATCCGCTCGGGCATCCTTGATGTTTGAGGCCGCCCTCACTAGGTGATAGTGGTAGGCGGTTAGGTCTTCCTGCGTGGCTCCCGCCGCAGGCGGCTGGCTCTTTCGCATGGATTCCTTGGCTCTTTTCCAGGCTTCCCGCGAAACGCCGATTATATCGCGCTCAGTCGCGCTATATTCAGTTTCCGAGGGCTGTTCCGACCCTGCCATGCAGACTTGGGCCAGTTGTGGTCCGTGTGTCCTAGGCGTAGATCGAAAAGCTCTCCGCACCCGAGAGGGTTCCTCTGTCGAGAGGGTGTGGTAGTCGACTGCGTTGTAGCGGATGGACTCGCCGCTTTTCCCTGTAGGGAAGCGCGAGTTGGCGGTTCCAGATTCGGTTTCAGATTCATCTGAGAAGTGGAGGATCCCGTCTCTGTTCGCCATGAAGTTGAAGCTCCCGAACGTCAGGGTGACGCTCTTTTCCAGTTCCTCGAACGCCGGGCGAGATTCCGGCGAGTGAGGCGTGACCACGACAGATCCGATCTGTATAGGATTGTTCGGAGCCGTAGTTGTTGGTTTCCAACGGGAGTTGGATGTCGATGAAGCCGAAGATGCCGGTGATCCAGCGCCCGCGATTCCCACAGACGGCGCCAATTGTCGAATCCCTGACTCGACAAGTCCCTTAGGTGACCCTATCGGGTTTCGATTAGGAGAAGTCATGGGCGCTGGTGAGATCGTCGGCTAGACAGAAGGCAAGATTTACCCAGGTTCGGGGCCCTCGTAGAGGTAAAACCCTTACTCCTGCCTCGTGTCGATCTGTATTAGATGATTAGATCGGTTACAGGTTGCTCGAATCGAGAGTAGATCTCGAGTTCCGAGGCTTTTTGGTCGTGCGGTATTGCTTGGGCCTCCCCCTGAGGGCTCTCCTGGCCTTATATAGATGGCCAGGTCTCGAGTCCTACCCGGAGAGGATTCAAACCTTAGCTTAAGTCGGTTACAAAACTACCTAACTTAACCCGCAAGTTTGGTGCGGGTGGGCTTCTGGTAGGCCTTCTGGAGTCTTCTAAGGGCGCCTCTTCTTGGGCCTTGACATTGGGCCTGAGAGGGGGTGTCCTTACCCGCAGGGTCCAAGATCTATGTCTTCGTCAACGTCCAACTGGCTGATCGAAACGTGCAAAGCGCTCGTCTCCAACAAAGTCTGTGGTGTAAGTCGCCAGACGAGTCAAAGCAAGGTAGAGCTGCTCTCTGACTGAAGCCAACTCCTGATATAGTGTGCTGGCAACTGCGTCACTGTGCCTCACAAACTGAGCGGTGGTGTGCAGCCTGGAGTTATCATGCTCGTAGACATCCAAGTTGTCGTAGAGAGTGAAGTGAGGTCCCTCCGAAGTGATGTAACCACGGGGGATGTGGCGATAGATAGAATCGTCAAATCCCCAGTAGTCAGCATGAAGGACGGTGAGACTCACATAAGCTGCCTGCTGCACATCCATATCCACTGTGGAACCTACTGCCTCGTAGCGGTGGACTACGCTCATGCCATCATCTGACAGAATGTAGACGATATCCTGGTAGTAGGTATGGTCAAACTCTCGCTGCTGCTCGTAGACCTGGTACTCTGGTGCCCAACGGAACCCCAGAAAAGTGACCATGTCCCTCCGCATCTCCGGATAACCGGCAGTGCTCTCGCAACGAGTCATACGAACCACCTGCGGGTAGAACCTGAGATCCATCTGCAGATGATCGGGGAAGTTTTGATTTTACGCCGGTAGAAGAACTGAAGTGGCAAGCAACAACAAGGTTTCAACGGACGAAAAGGATGTTGAGAAGAACAGGATATCAAAGCAACATTCGGGAAACACGAGACCAAACACTCCTGAGGTACTACGGAAAACCCCATCCGGGCTTCTAAAGGATCAATATCTACTGCTTAAGGAATAGAGGATCTGCTTCCGGGGCTTATGTGCCTCCGTTCTCAATCGTGAGTAGGCAACATGATAAATCATGTCACAACCACCTCCATTCCTATGGTCTAGTTGATATAACTATCCTAGAGAAACCAGGATACGTGAAATCCTAACTTGAAAGTTTAGATGAGAAGAGAAAGCAACGTTGCACTTCCTTACCAGAAAAAGGGAGGGTGGGTGGGGAAAGAAATAAAAGAACAAAATTCCTACTCTCACGTTTCATTTTTTCCTATATAGCTACAAAATAGTTTCTATACTCAACTGCGACCAGTAAAAGGGATCCTACAGGCAGACAGGCTCTGATACCATTTGTCGCACCCGGACTTCTAGAGGATACTCACAGCCCGCTAAACAGTAGATAATTGGCTTACGGGGCATACCGGCACCCGCATCTCAATATGAGCAGGCCAACACGTAAACGTGTGACAACCATTCTCTACTATCCATCGTCTGCGTAAACCATTCCATAGAAATCCGACTACTTCCATTGACGTACTTCATAACATACACACATGGTACGTCAACGGCATTTGAACAAGTGATATCACAACAAATCTCTAAGACACAAAGAAATAAAAGTAAGTTGCAAACCGCTCTCACTAGAGCAGAGATAGCAAATACTATCATCCAGAGGACACATGTCCCAACAAGTCATCATTACATCACAGCGGAAGCATCCAAAGTGTCTGAGTAGAGACAAGATCCAATAGGCCTAAGAGGCCGGAAACGAAAAGACGGAGCCCATCCACGATGTCTCGGATCCTGCCCGGGTCCGCTATCTACTCGTTAGCAGCCTCGTCATACTCCACGTAGTAGCCACCATGGGGATCCTCGGAAACGTAGTCTGCGGAAACCACATCCCCAAAGGGGTCAGTACAGACAAGTACTGGCAAGCAAGACGCACAAGATACCAAAGTGTACCCGGCAACACCAAGTACAAATGCTTTGGGTTCAACGGAAGATAGGTGATATAAAAGATGCGGCAGCGGGCTGCCTAACCCACTATAGAGACACGCTACAACATCCGGCTAAAAGAAGGGGATAAGATAGAGTATCGTAACCAACTACCACTATCCTCAAACAAACCCATCCTGGATCTCGCCCCTTATCCAAAGAAGCAATCCGAGGATAACTCACACAGTTGGATTAACGATGGTTCAAGTTATTGTGTCAGTAGGACTATTACTAGTCAAGTCACCATTAGTTAGGTGTAAGTTGTCTAATCCTTGTTAGCCAGCCCTATCACCAAGTCATCCATAACCGCGGACAACACGGCTTCTCGAGAAGATTTAACCCTGCAGGGATGCACCAATTTGGCCGTACACGTAAGAATACCCCGCCAGATGGAAATGCACTTCCACCAAGCGAGGCACTCAACACAACCCAACTCTTCTTCGCATCAAGCCCAAAGAACCCCGTGCAATTGAGCGCACGGCTAATCAAGCCCCACGAAGAAAAGGGGACCCTCATAGCACTCTAAGAACGTGTCTCCCTAAATGCCGACTACAAAAGTTACCACCCTGGCCTCGGGTTCGCACCTGCATATGCATGGGGCAAATGGAAAACCCGAACTAAATGAGGCGATTTGGACAAGATGCGAATCGAATCAAATTGAGGGGGGGAGCCCATACACGCTTCCCACATGCGGTTAGCGCGCTCAACATGGATCTAGAGGACAAGAACTTTTCCTGAGTTCGACACTAGCAGGCCTCAAAACCATACCCGGCCTCCTGCCGGTGCCTTATCATCAAATTAGCATTACCTCAAACATTAACAGGTTGTTGTTTAACATCGAGCCCCCAGAACATAATAAATATGGTAACCGAAATAACGGACCTCAGACTCGAGCATCAACAACCCTAAGCATGCTAGTAAGACACAGGCAACAAGCAACAGGGTTCTAGGTGTGGAGGATAGGCTTTATCAGGGTTACAGGATAACATGTGATAGGATCAGAACACAAGCAACGAATCATAAGGCTAGCAGATTAGACAACGGAAAGTATCGGTATCCAGTGTGGAAGGGACACAATGGTTCAGGTGAGTGAATACTTGCCTGCAAACTCAGTAGCTTGGTACTGGGCTAACTCCTCAGAAGTAGTGTCGTAAACCTCGTCTGTCTCAACATCGTCGTCTATTCGAGAAGAAGCAAACAAACAACGCAGAGAGACAAACAATCAATAACATGGCATAATGCATAAACATGGGATGATGCATGACAATTTAATTGATGCATCAAAGATAAACTAGTTGACATGGTAACATAATTAAATGGACCCCTATGCAATTGGTTTGCATATGGAAAGCCCATGAGTTAAGGTTGAATTAAATGATCTACAACTAACCATCATGTGTAAGTTGCTTAGAATGATGCATGGATGAGGAAAACAATGAGAAAACAACAATAGCTTTAATTTGAAAAGGTGTTTACCAAGTTTGGAAATTTATTTATTAAGTTAGGAAATTTGGCTCCTTAAATGAGTTACACAAGCATTTGTTGTTTTCACCAATTTTCATTGTTCAAAATAAATAAATAAATTCATATTTAGAAAGAACACAAAATTTAGGTGGAATACATGTTTCAATTGTTGAAAAAGGATTTAAAATGAATTAATTATGAATTAAACAAGTTTGAACAAGATTTAAATGAATTTAATTCAAGTATGAAATTATTTGAATTTTTATTTGTTCAAAACATTAAATAAAATTCATATTTGGAAAGTTTATACTTTTCTGGTTTGAAAACATATTTTATATGTTCAAAAAGAATTTAATTTGACCAAGTTATGAATTTAGCAATTTTTTAAATGATTTAAACAAGGTTTAAAATATTTAACCAATTTTAATTATTCAAAACAGGAAACAAAGTTTATATTTGGAAAGCTTGTTCAAATTGCATGGAAAACATATTTTATATGTGCCATTTGAATTAAATTTGAATTAGTTATGAATTTGACCAAATTTGAAATAGTTGTTTGAATTTGAATTTTGAAAACATTTGAAATGTTCAAAACAGTAAACAAATGAGTTAAACATGTAGAGAATTAAATTTAGTACAGAAAACATATTTTATTTATTTTATTTGGATTTGAAATACAAAAGTTATTTGAATTTTAAATGCAGGGGCTATTCTGCAATTTTAAAAACGTTCAGATTTGGTCCAGGGGCTTGGATGCGAAAAAGGAGTTACAGAAAGGCCCCTGGGAACCTTTTTCACGCAGCAGATCAACCCCTGGGTCACTGGCCTGTGGGCCAGCGCCCAGCTGGCGCTGCGTGGCACGCGTGTGTGTGTGCCTGCGTGGCATCCGCGGTCGATGGCAGGTGGGACCATCTAGCCCGCGTGGCAAAGGAGCAAAATGTGGGTTTATTCCTGCGCGCGGGGGGGATCGAACCCGCGCCGCGGGCGTGCGCGCCGTTGGATCAAACCACTGCGGTGTGGATCGTTTGGTGACAGAGAGGAGGTGCGCGCGGTTTTGAGGTTCAGCTGCTGCTGTTAACTGAAACTGACGAAAGGTTCAGGCTTTCTGAACCTGACGGGGATGCGCTTGCCGGCGGCGAGGATGCGCTGCTGCTGCAGCTCGTGTGCGTGCTAGGGTGCTGTGGGCGTGCGCGTGGTTGATACGAGGAAGCAGAGAGGGGAAAGAAGGAGGGAGAGGTGGTGCTCACCACCTCTGTAGTCGTGGCAGCGGCCCGGTGAAGAGGACGGTGACGGCGGCGACAGAACGGAGACGGCGGCGACGATCTGATGCCTCCCAGGCATTGTCGATGATGCGAGGAGGGAGAGGGCTGTACGGTGATCCCGTTCCCGTGCCCAGGGAGGCTCGACGATGACCACAACCCCTGCTCCACCCCGATCAAGCTCCGGCCATGGCGTGGTGTAGGAAAGTTCAGAAAGTTCAGAGGAGGATTGGAGGGGATCTGAGAGGGAGGAGAAGAACTGGCGGCGGAAGGGAGGAAGGAGAAGGCTAGGGCTAGGGTTTGGTGTCACATCCCAATTTTGGAATACCTGATAACACAGTTGTTTTGCTAATTGCTTCACAAATAAACTTTGGTTGTGTTTGTTTGAGTGCAACTAAACAAACTAATTATATAAATTTACATGGCTAAGAAATGGAAAGCAAACTTTTAAAAGATAGCAAAGCAGTAAACTAAAAATATTCAACATATTGTTCCAATGACCTTGGCAATATTTTATAAAGTAAATATTGATCAAAGAGTTTTCCAAAACTATCTTATGAATCCCATACTTGTTGAATATTATTCCAAGGCCTAAATTAAGAAAGAGGAAACACTAAATAAATTTCCCTAAAAGACTATCAGGAAAAAGAGGCATTCTTAGATGCTTCACCAAAATCTTATCAAATGTTTTTCCAACCTTGCAAGCTCAAAAACAAAAGTATTGGAGAGCATTGACTTGCTATCTCTAGTCACATAAATATTTTGGCAAAGCATTGTTAAAGAAAAGCCAAGTGCCTTATTAAATTGAATTTCCAATATTTCCAGAAACAGGAAACTCAAACAAGTTACTATTGGAAACTTTCTTCAAATGATCTGAAATTAATACCAGTGCTTCCTTATATCAAATAAGGAACACACACAAGAGGAGACCAAAAATTGAATCCATTAAAGTCCTTAAAACATGGTTTTTCTCCACAGCAACATTTGGAATTTTGAACAAGTTTGTTCTACAAACTTTTTCCAAATGCCATGAAATAAATACCACATACTCTATATCATAAATAAGGATGAAAACCAAAAGGGCACAAGTTTTTGAATAATTTAAGTTGCCAAAAACCCCTGTTTTCTAGACAGTACCTTTTTAATATTTGAACAAGTTTGTTCAATGAAGTAACTCAAAATGACTTGAATTTTCTACCACATAAGGAACACATCAAATAAGGAATGTGTGCCAAAAATTATCATTTTTGGAAGCTCCTAAATAGGTTAATAAATTCAATGTCCATTTATGTAAGAATTCAAATTTGAACAACTTTGAATTATCAAGTTTCTCCAATTGAGCCAATTTTCACATATGTTGTGCATCTCAACTAATAAGAATTTTGGGCAAAAGGAATTTAATTTTAGACTTTGTTTTCCGAGTGAAAACATCTTTTTTCAGAAAGGACAGGGACCTATTTGTAAAATACCAGGGACCTAGTTGAAAGCTGAGTCACACCTTCTTCAACCTAGCCTCTCTGTAGCAGCAGTGCCCTAGCCATGGCTTCGAGTAGAAGAAATATCTCGAGGATAAGAGGCCCCCCATGTGCTCATGTCTCCCACATGCCCCCTCTCTCCCCCCCACTCGAGCTCTCTCTCTCTCTCTCTCTCTCTCTCTGTGCAAAGCCCCAACCCAAAACCCTAGTCCATGCCCGCAGTCGATTAGGCCATGGCTGAGCTCGCCGCCGGCCGCCGTGTAGCTCACCGTATCCGCCTCGACGTGTTGATCACTTGTGCTGAAGGAATCGTGTCGAATCGACTCGAGGAGGCCGCGCCATCCACCTTTCTTCCCCGAGCCCGGCGGACTCCGGCGAGACATCCCCGCCGCCTCGAGCATCCTCCTCCTTCTCCGAGCATATCCGCGCATCCAGGGTGAGCAGGCGACCCCCGCCGTCGTTTTTCCCCTCTCCCTCTCCCCTTATTTCTTCGCCGTGCCGCGCTCACCGTCCGGCCGTCGCGCGCCGCCGTCGCCGGCCACCCTCCGGTGGTTCCCGGGAAGCGAGGCTGCACCTAGAAGACTCCCTGTGTCATAGGCATCGCGTAGATGGGTTGGAATCGCGAAACTATGGTCGAATTCGCTCGGATTTGAGCTCGCCAGAGTTCTCCCGCCAGCGAGTGAGGTCATGCCGACGTCGCGCTCGCGTCAGCAGGCATTGACCGCGCGCGGGAACGAGTCAAACCCGCGGGTGGGCCTCGCCTCTGCCCGCGTGGCTGCCACCGTGTCCGCTGGCCCGCGAGTCAGCGACTAAGGCTAGATCCCGCCGCGGTGGAAGCAGATCTGGCCGGCCCAGATTTGGATCTGGCCCATGTGATGTTTGTTTTTCCATTTATTTTTCACAGAAACAGACATGTTTGCTTTTGGCTTTAAAAACCTATCTAAAAGATGAATTTGACCAAGCCAAAATTCACAGTGGTACATAAACTAAATCTAAACCATCTCCAACTTGTAGATCTACATTTGGATGAATATTGTTGACTTGAAAAATGTTTTGGCAACAGGTACCAGAAAGAGCAAAATGAGCACCATTTTAATTTCACAACTCATAATGAGGTGTATCCAATTGCATTGGAAAGCCCTTAAAATTTACAAACAGGAGCAATTAACCTTGCTTCCAAATTACTAATAGTTTTGAAATGGCATGCAATTTGGTAAAACACCAGAGAGAACTTTGGTGATTTTTATAAAATTATCAAAGATGAATTTTGATGCAAACTCAATTGGATGGTCTTGTATATGTTTAGGGATATCCAAACCTAGCTGGGTTTAATTTATAGAGCATCGTATAAAATTTGGTGGACAGATCTTTAAATTGCATGTTTCTGCCATTTTGTCATTTTAGGTAATTAATTGTTGTGAATATATTTTTGTGTTGCAATATTGTTTTCTAGCATGTACAAGTTGTGTGAACTTGTTTTCTAAGTGTTACTTAGTTATTTTATCATGTTAGGTTGTGTGGACTTGAGTTGAGAAGAAATAGGAATTTATATTAATATCATATGTTTTATCTCTAGTTAAATACTTGCATAGTATTTTTGAGTGATTAATTTATGTGCAAGAACTTGGATTGTTGATTGGATCCAGTACCATGTTGGTACTTATTTTGTGTTGTTATCACCTCTGCTATCTTGCATTTGAATTTGTATAGAAGCATGAGTAGTTTAGTCATGACTATGAGAATGTTATGAAAAATTCCCTCATGTGTAGAATTTTTGGCATAAAAATTTGTGGTTGTGTAGCCACATATTTTTGTGTTGTGTTCATAGGACCAGTAGCATTTTGATGATGTTCTTATGAGTACTTGACCCCTAGAGTTTTCACTTGTGTGGAAACAATAGCATGAGTATCATTACCTTGCTTATTTCAGCATCCTATTATTTTCTACTAGTTTGGTTAATGCACTAGATGCTAGTTTAGTCTTTTGTTAATTTTTAGCAAGTATGACCAGAGTCCTTGTGACCTCTTAATTCCTTGATATGATAGTGGAACACCCACTGGTTTCATTGCATTTTTGGTGGAAACATTATTTCCCCCACACTAGATGTGATTCTTTTATATAGTTCTATAACTAATGAGTGCCTAGTATTTTTGCCTTGGGCTTTTAAGTGCTAAACGAAAATGTGTATTATTCTGTTTGTAAGTGGTTGTAATCATGTGTGGCTTGCTAGGAAAAATCCATACTTGAGGTTTTTGATTTCTCTAGTAATGCCCTTTTTATTACCACTAGTATGTAGGAGTTGCCCTGCAAATTGATGCATTGTTTTGTTAAATGGGATATTTTTGTTATAGAAAGTATAGATGTTTTTCACTCCTGTTTTTGTGACATGGACCCTCTGGTTGTATTTCAATTACTTGATTGAAATGCATCCATTGATTCTTCATGTTTGAGTAGTACTAGTTTCCCTAGCATTTTTCTTGTATTGAATTGTTTTTCCTGCCAACTTGTGTTGGGTAGATATTTGTGTATCATAGCATGATGACATGTTTTCATTTCCCATTATGATAACATGGTTCCTTGTTTGCATTTTAATACTTTACTTATTATGCATGCTTGCATAGCAAACTTTTAGTAGAAACATGTCACTAGGATTCCTCCTTTTTAGTCATTGTTTCTATTGTTCTCACTATGAGAAATTGTGTGTTTTGTGATGAGTCTATTGCCTTGTTGCACTTATGTAGGCTCACTAATTTGTAAAAGAAACTTTTGCAAATCATGTGTTTTATTTATTCTTGATGTGAATTAAGACTTAGTAGGATAGCTACCTTTTTCTTTTTGTGGTTTGGTTGATAGACCCATTGCCATGATTATTATTGTGCATGTTTTATATACTTTTAGTAGTCTCACCCTTGTGAACCTAAGTATATTTTGGGTTTATTAATATCTTGGTATGAGAGTGGCACACCCACTTAATCCATGATATTAAGGTTGTGAGATATGTTCCTCCAACCTTAAGCTGTCTTATTAAATGGCATTTCTGCCAAGTGTGTTTGTCTGATTGTTTGCCTCAATTAATAATTGTGTGATTGGTTATTATTAGTTTCCTTGCTGTAGGTATTGTTGTGTATTGTTGCTTGCCTTGATTGGTTCTGAATGTGTGTCCTTTATTCTTTTTACGACGCTAGAAAACGAAGAGGAAGGAAGTGTCGGGAAGCTCTGTTTCAAGTTCCAGTCACTCCAAAACCAGGGACACAAGGAGTTACCAGGCAAGCCATCCTGATGCTTGCTGATACAATACTTATCATTATCTATCATGCATGTTTTACCTCTGAAGTTTTACCAAAAACTTGATTATCAAAACTATTTTTGATGTGGCTATTACTACTATACTATATTATAGGTTACTATCATGCCAGTAGTTAAACTTGGTAATACCAAGCCCATAAGCCACCATATGGTATTTATTGCCATCACATATACTAGTCCCTAAGTGGACACCCTAAAATTGTGATTATACAAAACAAAGGCTTTACGGAAAAACCCGGAGAAAAGGCGGATCCTTGTTCTCCGGAGGAATGTGGAAGTGGTCATTTTTGAGAAAGTGGTGTTTTCAAAAATGACACATAACCTAGTCTTCGCCGGACAACCTTTACCGTACTGCCACCCTACCCCAACATGGGCACGGGGCTTAACTTGAAGTTTGTTCTTGTTAGTGTGTGTTCTATCTCAATCGCTATAAGGGACGTCGTACCCTCGAACCGAATGTCGTGGAGACATATAAAGTGTGGGATTAATTTTCCCTCCGGATGCAGCAGTTGGGGCTCCTGGCTGGCGGGGAATAGCTCGGTGCCGGGGATGCGGACACTCGACTGAAGAGATAGGCATATTCTAGTTTGAACATAGTGGATGGTTATGATCAGATACCTGATGTTTACATACTGTTGTTACAGTCCGTGGTTGTTCACGGTAGGTGTACTGGATCTGGTGGATGTGTACACCTCTGCAGAGTATAACTTTTTCGAAGAAGCCGCGTCCTCGGATATGGACAATTGAATGGCCATGTAGCTAGCATTGTGTCAATGTTTTCAAAAGAGGAAGTTTTTTGAAAAGGAATTTTTGAAAGGAAGTGTTGAACTTGTGAAGTTCTGAAAGGAATGGAAACTTATACCGTGGAGGTATCGTCGATGATAAAAAGCCAGATGCTGATATACAAAACATAACGTTTTGCAAAGAAAACCTTTTCTACTCTAAGCAAGAATTCTGGAAACTGATCCCAAGAAGTTTTGCAAAGAGAAAATATTCTTTAACAAAGTTTTACAAAACCTCTTGTACATGTGATATCTACAAGAGAAATAAAACTATATTATTTTCTTCTGAAGTATCTTCTTCAACGAAGATACAGATTAACCTGACTGCAACTGTGGTGTCATCATATATTAACACCATTGACAGTGAACCCTATTTATAGCCTACCTATTCCACCATATAAGCATATTTACATGTTTGGTAAGTGACATGATGGATGTCTTGCTGAGTACATTCAAATGTACTCATTATGGTTTCGCCCCTGGTATCTACTTGCCAGACTTTGAGAAGGCGCCTCCGAAGGAGATCTATGAAGAGAAGTACGGAGTTGACGGCTTTGCGAACTAGGATCATCTCCGGGTCAGCAGCCTGTAGGTTAAGGCGTGACTTGGGCTCATCTACGTTGTGTTTTAATTGTCTTCCGCTGTGTTTGATAAGTTGCCTGCCCTATGTGGCAGTTGTGTTCAACTTGATCATGTGATCATTAAGTAATACCTTTATGTATTCGTGTAATGGATGATGTTTTTCTGTATGCCAACTTTGTATGTTGTTCACAACTGATCTTTCTGGGATCGTGATTGTATGCATACGGACGGTTTCAGACTGCCGGTCTGGGGTCCTTACAGACTTGGTATCAGAGCCATCCTGACCTTAGGAGACATTAGTTAGCATGGACGTCATATAGGAAAGAAAAGTATTTTTGAGTAAAAACCTATTTACAATCTAAATTATTTTTATCTAAGGGAATTTTAGTATATTTTCCCTCCTTCTGATCTTTTCAAAAGATTCTAAAGGCATATCTCTCTCGGTTAAGAGTTTATTTCTTGCTTGTTTGCAACTGCTCCGCTCTGTTTTTGAAACATCTCTCGTCTTTTGAAGTTTTCTGTTCAGAAAATAGTTGGGGTTTCAAAAACAGATTGTTGCATAGTCTTACCTCTCTCAGTAAAAGTTTTGTCAAAACTTTACTTCTATTATCTTGTTTCCATCCAAAAACTTGTATACTTGCCGATGTCCCGAGAAGACCAAAATAATTGCCTAGCTCTACAGTGATGATGGTCAGAAGTAGATATAGTTCTTCAGCCACTTCTAGGATTTTGGATCAGTCTAGTTTGGAGTAATTTAGCGATGACTCCATGAGTCGTCTCCCCCAACGTAGCTCCAATGGAGCCTTGCTTGTGTGTTATGGATTGCATATGTTTGTCCGTAAGACTTTGTGCTATTGTGTGGTGTAGAATTTGGTTCATCTAGGCTTCTATATGTTTGTGGGGTGCTCAAAATTTGCAGATTTGTGCTTGCCCCGGTCTTGTTTTTGAATCGCCTTTTGTTAGATTTTTGCAAGCAAAAATGTTTATATGGTATTCAAAAACAAGAATTTGTTGCTTAGACTTATACTTGTTTTCGCTTCGAAATGCCACCGTCGTGAACCACCACCATCTCCCTCACAATCAATGAAAGCACCGTTGGGCCTAATAATGGAGGACCATCAAGCCACACGAGCTGAGAGCGTTGCTACAAGCGCTACACACCAACCACTACTGACCAAAACCTCTGTGTTTTGTCTGTTTGCAAAAGACTCTTTTTACCCTGTTGGCTAAATGTCGCACCTTTTTATGTTCCCTTTTAAAAGACCAAACTAAAGAGATCCCCTTTTAAAAGTTATATACCTCCCTCCTCTGGAGAAAGGTGCAAAAGAAGTCTTCACATGCCATGATAAGCAACCCCCTCAAAAGCCAATCCGAAGAGCACAATTCAGTATTCGACGTACGATGCCGCTAGTCGTATCTTGTCGGGCAAACATGATTAAATAGAAAGCTAACAAGACTAACATGCTTTGTTGTAATCTTAGGTTGGCACCTAACCAAAGCATGCGCACTACTGACAACTCTTTCTAAACCAAGAAATTAAGTGACTTAGGACACCTTTTAATCTAGTTGGTAAAAAGGAGAAGTCACGAGAAAATAAGATGATGACCTATTCGTTTACTAGTCAATAGGATATCGGGTGTATCTACTTTGGAAACCAAATCTTAGTAGACGTTGTAAGTACTATGAGATTCGGGGTTTAGAAATTAGGTGAACGATGGAATAGTTAATAATAGATCTGGAAAACAACAGTTTTCCCTGCTTTGTTTCTTTGTGTGCTCTTGCTTGAAATGAATTTGTGTTTTATTCAGTCTTGCTTCCTAACTTATATGGAGTTGTTAGGACTTGTTATTATGTCGTTTTCTTACAATAAATCTACCCTAGAAAGTGTGTGCATGATTGGAAACTCGAATAAAAATGAAATAGCATTTGTCACCTTCTAGTTTATTATTGGGAAGTATTGTGAGAGCTAGATCTGTGTATACTTTCTTAGTAGATTTTTTGATATGTTTTATTTGAGTCCAGTACCATTTAGGTACTGTTATTTTGATGCTTGTACCTCTGTTAGCTTGCATGTCTCTTAATAGTAAAGCATGTGTAAGCATTGCTATCGATATGCACTAGTATTGTTTCACTAGATTAAATAGCCTTATATTTTTATCTTGTATGCACCGTTTTTCATGTGTAACCAGAGGCTTAGTACCTATTTTTCCTTGGTATTAGTAGGCCATAGCCCACTGGTCCCATTTCATTTTGGCTTGAGGATGAAAATCCCCAACCATACACCTGTGTGAAAATAGCATGTTTCACTATGTGATTGATTTCTATTTTCCACCATGGAAAATATAATTGTTTGTTCTCACCTATGCAAGTGAGAAGTTTATTTCTTATTAGTAAATACTAATATGTTTAGGTGTGATCCTTTTGTTAGCATAATATTCCTTAGGGGTATCATGTTAAGAAATGTTTCACTATCGTGTGCAAAAATTAAATTGTTCGCAAATAAAATAAATTCCTCGTGATTGGTAGATTGTTTGTGAATAATTTTAAATTGAGTGTATGTATTTTTGAAAAGGTTTAGATAAATTTTCATTAATTGCATAGCTACTGGTTGTGTGAGTTATACCTTGCTTGTTTGCTAGTAATTGGTTAAAGAAAAACAGAAATTGCTAGGAGAAATTTCTGCATGCTTAATGGTTGATTCATAAAATTACTCTGGTGCTTGTGCTTACTAACATGAGTAGGATTGGTGTACTGTTATTAGGTACACTTATGTTCATGACTTGCATGTTTAGGTTTAAACATCATGATAGCATTGTTTGCTTCTCTAGGGCGAAACTAGTTTCACCACTAGAAAATGGTGATTTTTGCTCCAGTATTACCCTCTTTTTATTTTATGAGTATATGTGTTGATATAGCATGTTTAGGAAGTTATTACTTCTGTTATCATGCCATGAATTATTTAGTTGCATGTTCTATGGTTATAGGATATGATTATCTCTTATAGCATGCTGGTGTAGATTTTTCATACTAGTGTGTTATTTGTGCAGTCCTGTTTTTTTTATGCCTGTGAAATAGGAGTTTTATCTTGTGTGAAGATGGTGTTTTAGAGTATCTTTATGATTGTATTCATTGGTTTTTAGCTACTGGTTGTTTGCTAATTGTTCATGATTGATGGATTCCAAAACCTCTAGTAAACAATAACCTAGTGAATAAATAGTATATTCATCTGTGGTGTTGTTTGCTTGCTTATTGGATTTTGTTTAAATGTTTTACCTTAGCATGAGTTTATACTTGTGTTATGATTGTGCTTAAGCGTACCTTATGAAACTAAAACATCCAAATAAAATCATGAACATATTAAATGATAGTTTGCTGGTGGTGAGTAATAACCACTGCCATGGGTATTGTTCTGTCTGTTTGTTTTACCTTAGCAACCTAACCTTTGCACCCACAAGCTATATTTTAGCTTCTTATATACCTTGTTATGAGAGTGGTACACCACTCCATATGTGGTATGTACGATGTGGGATATAGCTAGGAACTCATGTAAATAATTGACGGTACGTTTCCAGGTAGTTCTCCACTAACCTTAATTTTGTTTGTGTCTCAATCGTCCAAAACCCAAGGTAAGGAGACCCTGGTCAGGCCTCGTCAAAACTAGGACACAAAAGTTTTGGACCTAAAATAGTACTGGTGTACTTTTTAAAGTGAATTTGCTAATTTAGGGGAGTACCCCGCCTCCCAAGAAAAATCAAAGGGGGGAAGCACCTGCACTCCAACAGTAACATTGGGTTTGTTGGCCCTCCCTTAGTCCTCGCTTGCGAATCTCGGGGACGAGATTCTTTTTAAGGGGGGAAGACCTGTCACATCCCAATTTTGGAATACCTGATAACATAGTTGTTTTACTAATTGCTTCACAAATAAACTTTGGTTGTGTTTGTTTGAGTGCAACTAAACAAACTAATTATATAAATTTACATGGCTAAGAAATGGAAAGCAAACTTTTAAAAGATAGCAAAGCAGTAAACTAAAAATATTCAACATATTGTTCCAATGACCTTGGCAATATTTTATAAAGTAAATATGATCAAAGAGTTTTCCAAAACTATCTTATGGATCCCATACTTGTTGAATATTATTCCAAGGCCTAAATTAAGAAAGAGGAAACACTAAAGAAATTTCCCTAAAAGACTATCAGGAAAAAGAGGCATTCTTAGATGCTTCACCAAAATCTTATCAAATGTTTTTCCAACCTTGCAAGCTTAAAAACGAAAGTATTGGAGAGCATTGACTTGCTATCTCTAGTCACATAAATATTTTGGCAAAGCATTGTTAAAGAAAAGCCAAGTGCCTTATTAAATTGAATTTCCAATATTTCCAGAAACAGGAAACTCAAACAAGTTACTATTGGAAACTTTCTTCAAATGATCTGAAATTAATACCAGTTCTTCCTTATATCAAATAAGGAACACACACATGAGGAGACCAAAAATTGAATCCATTAAAGTCCTGAAAACATGGTTTTTCTCCACAGCAACATTTGGAATTTTGAACAAGTTTGTTCTACAAACTTTTTCCAAATGCCATGAAATAAATACCACATACTCTATATCATAAATAAGGATGAAAACCAAAAGGGCACAAGTTTTTGAATAATTTAAGTTGCCAAAAACCCCTGTTTTCTAGACAGCACCTTTTTGAAATTTGAACAAGTTTGTTCTATGAAGTAACTCAAAATGACTTGCGTTTTCTACCACATAAGGAACACATTAAATAAGGAATGTGTGCCAAAACTTATCATTTTTGGAAGCTCATAAGTAGGTTAATAAATTCAATGTCCATTTATGTAAGAATTCAAATTTGAACAACTTTGAATTATCAAGTTTCTCCAAATGAGCCAATTTTCACATATGTTGTGCATCTCAACTAATAAGAATTTTGGGCAAAAGGAATTTAATTTTAGACTTTGTTTTCCTAGTGAAAACATCTTTTTTCAGAAAGGACAGGGACCTATTTGTAAAATACCGGGACCTAGTTGAAAGCTGAGTCACACCTTCTTCAACCTAGCCTCTCTGTAGCAGCAGTGCCCTAGCCATGGCTTCGAGTAGAAGAAATATCTCGAGGATAAGAGGCCCCCCATGTGCTCATGTCTCCCACATGCCCCCTCTCTCCCCCCCACTCGAGCTCTCTCTCTCTCTGTGCAAAGCCCCAACCCGAAACCCTAGTCCATGCCCGCAGTCGATTAGGCCGTGGCTGAGCTCGCCGCCGGCCGCCGTGTAGCTCACCGTATCCGCCTCGACGTGTTGATCACTTGTGCTGAAGGAATCGTGGCGAATCGACTCGAGGAGGCCGCGCCATCCACCTTTCTTCCCCGAGCCCGGCGGACTCCGGCGAGACATCCCCGCCGCCTCGAGCATCCTCCTCCTTCTCCGAGCATATCCGCGCATCCAGGGTGAGCAGGCGACCCCCGCCGTCGTTTTTCCCCTCTCCCCCTCCCCTTATTTCTTCGCCGTGCCGCGCTCACCGTCCGGCCGTCGCGCGTCGCCGTCGCCGGCCACCCTCCGGTGGTTCCCGGGAAGCGAGGCTGCACCTAGAAGACTCCCTGTGTCGTAGGCATCGCGTAGATGGGTTGGAATCGCGAAACTATGGTCGAATTCGCTCGGATTCGAGCTCGCCGGAGTTCTCCCGCCGGCGAGTGAGGTCATGCCGACGTCGCGCTCGCGTCAGCAGGCATTGACCGCGCGCGGGAACGAGTCAAACCCGCGGGTGGGCCTCGCCTCTTCCCGCGTGGCTGCCACCGTGTCCGCTGGCCCGCGAGTCAGCGACTAAGGCTAGATCCCGCCGCGGTGGAAGCAGATCTGGCCGGCCCAGATTTGGATCTGGCCCATGTGATGTTTGTTTTTCCATTTATTTTTCACAGAAACAGACATGTTTGCTTTGGCTTTAAAAACCTATCTAAAAGATGAATTTGACCAAGCCAAAATTCACAGTGGTACATCAACTAAATCTAAACTATCTCCAACTTGTAGATCTACATTTGGATGAATATTTTTGACATGAAAAATGTTTTGGCAACATGTACCATAAACAGCAAAATGAGCACCATTTTAATTTAACAACTCAGAATGAGGTGTATCCAATTGCATTGGAAAGCCCTTGAAATTTAGTAACAGGATCAATTAACCTTGCTTCCAAATTCCTAATATTTTTGAAATGGCATGCAATTTGGTAAAACACCAGAGAGAACTTTGGTGATTTTTATAAAATTATCAAAGATGAATTTTGATGCAAACTCAATTGGATGGTCTTGTATATGTTTAGGGATATCCAAACCTAGCTGGGTTTAATTTTTAGAGCAACCTAGAAAATTTGGTGGACAGATCTTTAAATTGCATGTTTCTGCCAT
This sequence comes from Alopecurus myosuroides, assembly GCA_028641055.1. Taxonomy (NCBI): domain Eukaryota; kingdom Viridiplantae; phylum Streptophyta; class Magnoliopsida; order Poales; family Poaceae; genus Alopecurus; species Alopecurus myosuroides. The sequence continues at coordinate 306,757,341 of CM054061.1, forward strand.
TTTGGCATTTTAGGTAATTAATTGTTGTGAATATATTTTTGTGTTGCAATATTGTTTTCTAGCATGTACAAGTTGTGTGAACTTGTTTTCTAAGTGTTACTTAGTTATTTTAGCATGTTAGGTTATGTGGACTTGAGTTGAAAAGAAATAGGAATTTATATTAATATCATATGTTTTATCTCTAGTTAAATACTTGCATAGTATTTTTGAGTGATTAATTTATGTGCAAGAACTTGGATTGTTGATTGGATCCAGTACCATGTTGGTACTTATTTTGTGTTGTTATCACCTCTGCTATCTTGAATTTGAATTGGTATAGAAGCATGAGTAGTTTAGTCATGACTATGAGAATGTTATGAAAAATTCCCTCATGTGTAGAATTTTTGGCATAAAAATTTGTGGTTGTGTAGCGACATATTTTTGTGTTGTGTTCATAGGACCAGTAGCATTTTGATGATGTTCTTATGAGTACTTGAACCCTAGATCTTTCACTTGTGTGGAAACAATAGCATGAGTATCATTACCTTGCTTATTTCAGCATCCTATTATTTTCTACTAGTTTGGTTAATGCACTAGATGCTAGTTTAGTCTTTTGTTAATTTTTAGCAAGTATGACCAGAGGCCTTGTGACCTCTTAATGCCTTGATATGCTAGTGGAACACCCACTGGTTTCATTGCATTTTTGGTGGAAACATTATTTCCCCCACACTAGATGTGATTCTTTTATATAGTTCTATAACTAATGAGTGCCTAGTATTTTTGCCTTTGGCTTTTAAGTGCTAAACGAAAATGTGTATGCTTCTGTTTGTAAGTGGTTGTAATCATGTGTGGCTTGCTAGGAAAAATCCATCCTTTAGGTGTTGTTTGATTTCTCTAGTAATGCCCTTTTTATTACCACTAGTATGTAGGAGTTGCCCTGCAAATTGATGCATTGTTTTGTTAAATGGGATATTTTTGTTATAGAAAGTATAAATGTTTTTCACTCCTGTTTTTGTGACATGGACCCTCTGGTTGTATTTCAATTACTTGATTGAAATGCATCCATTGATTCTTCATGTTTGAGTAGTACTAGTTTCCCTAGCATTTTTCTTGTATTGAATTGTTTTTCCTGCCAACTTGTGTTGGGTAGATATTTGTGTATCATAGCATGAGGACATGTTTTCATTTCCCATTATGATAACATGGTTCCTTGTTTGCATTTTAATACTTTACTTATTATGCATGCTTGCACAGCAAACTTTTAGTAGAAACATGTCACTAGGATTCCTCCTTTTTAGTCATTGTTTCTATTGTTCTCACTATGAGAAATTGTGTGTTTTGTGATGAGTATATTGCCTTGTTGCACTTATGTAGGCTCACTGATTTGTAAAAGAAACTTTTGCAAATCATGTGTTTTATTTATTCTTGATGTGAATTAAGACTTAGTAGGATAGCTACCTTTTTCTTTTTGTGGTTTGGTTGATCGACCCATTGCCATGATTATTATTGTGCATGTTTTATATACTTTTAGTAGTCTCACCCTTGTGAACCTAAGTATATTTTGGGTTTATTAATATCTTGGTATGAGAGTGGCACACCCACTGAATCCATGATATTAAGGTTGTGAGATATGTTCCTCCAACCTTAAGCTGTCTTATTAAATGGCATTTCTGCCAAGTGTGTTTGTCTGATTGTTTGCCTCAATTAATAATTGTGTGATTGGTTATTATTAGTTTCCTTGCTGTAGGTATTGTTGTGTATTGTTTCTTGCCTTGATTGGTTCTGAATGTGTGTCCTTTATTCTTTTTACGACGCTAGAAAACGAAGAGGAAGGAAGTGTCGGGAAGCTCTGTTTCAAGTTCCAGTCACTCCAAAACCAGGGACACAAGGAGTTACCAGGCAAGCCATCCTGATGCTTGCTGATACAATACTTATCATTATCTATCATGCATGTTTTACCTCTGAAGTTTTACCAAAAACTTGATTATCAAAACTATTTTTGATGTGGCTATTACTACTATACTATATTATAGGTTACTATCATGCCAGTAGTTAAACTTGGTAATACCAAGCCCATAAGCCACCATATGGTATTTATTACCATCAAATATACTAGTCCCTAAGTGGACACCCTAAAATTGTGATTCTACAAAACAAAGGCTTTACGGAAAAACCCGGAGAAAAGGCGGATCCTTGTTCTCCGGAGGAATGTGGAAGTGGTCATTTTTGAGAAAGTGGTGTTTTCAAAAATGACACATAACCTAGTCTTCGCCGGACAACCTTTACCGTACTGCCACCCTACCCCAACATGGGCACGGGGCTTAACTTGAAGTTTGTTCTTGTTAGTGTGTGTTCTATCTCAATCGCTATAAGGGACGTCGTACCCTCGAACCGAATGTCGTGGAGACATATAAAGTGTGGGATTAATTTTCCCTCCGGATGCAGCAGTTGGGGCTCCTGGCTGGCGGGGAATAGCTCGGTGCCGGGGATGCGGACACTCGATTGAAGAGATAGGCATATTCTAGTTTGAACGTAGTGGATGGTTATGATCAGATACCTGATGTTTACATACTGTTGTTATAGTCCGTGGTTGTTCACGGTAGGTGTACTGGATCTGGTGGATGTGTACACCTCTGCAGAGTATAACTTTTTCGAAGAAGCCGCGTCCTCGGATATGGACAGTTGAATGGCCATGTAGCTAGCATTGTGTCAATGTTTTCAAAAGAGGAAGTTTTTTGAAAAGGAATTTTTGAAAGGAAGTGTTGAACTTGTGAAGTTCTGAAAGGAATGGAAACTTATACCGTGGAGGTATCGTCGATGATAAAAAGCCAGATGCTGATATACAAAACAAAATGTTTTGCAAAGAAAACCTTTTCTACTCTAAGCAAGAATTCTGGAAACTGACCCCAAGAAGTTTTGCAAAGAGAAAATATTCTTTAACAAAGTTTTACAAAACCTCTTGTACATGTGATATCTACAAGAGAAATAAAACCATATTATTTTCTTCTGAAGTATCTTCTTCAACGAAGATACAGATTAACCTGACTGCAACTGTGGTTTCATCATATATGAACACCATTGACAGTGAACCCTATTTATAGCCTACCTATTCCACCATATAAGCATATTTGCATGTTTGGTAAGTGACATGATGGATGTCTTGCTGAGTACATTCAAATGTACTCATTATGATTTCGCCCCTGGTATCTACTTGCCAGACTTTGAGAAGGCGCCTCCGAAGGAGATGAAGAGAAGTACGGAGTTGACGGCTTTGCGAACTAGGATCGTCTCCGGGTCAGCAGCCTGTAGGTTAAGGCGTGACTTGGGCTCATCTACGTTGTGTTTTAGTTTTCTTCCGCTGTGTTTGATAAGTTGCCTGCCCTATGTGGAAGTTGTGTTCAACTTGATCATGTGATCATTTATGTAATACCTTTATGTATTCGTGTAATGGATGATGTTTTTCTGTATGCCAACTTTGTATGTTGTTCACGACTGATCTTTCTGGGATTGTGAATGTATGCATACGGAGGGTTTCAGACTGCCGGTCTGGGGTCCTTACATTTGGGAGCTCGGGGGCTAGATATAGGGGAGAAAAAGGCAGGGAGGGAGCAGGTGGAGGGCGCCCTGCTGTGTGCGCGTGCTGGCGTCAGCGCGCGTCAGTCGTACGGAGGAGGGAGAAGGAAAAGCGGGCCGCGCGTGCTGCGTGCTGGGGTGGAAGGTGGGCTGGGCTGGCCCAGTCTGCCTTCCCCAGCCGTTTGCTGTTTTTTTTATTTTTTTTCTTTCTCTTTTTTTTTGCAGAAAAGGAAAAGGAAGAAAGAAGAGAAAAATTGAGGGGTTTTTGTGATTGAAAAATTTGGGGATAAATTTTTATGAGTTATTTATCACAAAAGCACAAGTGTGCAACTTTATGTTTTTCAAAAATTCCAAGTTGGTTGCTGTTTAAAATTCAAATGAATTTGGTAACATTTGAATTAATAGTTTTTAATTTCAAGTTTATTAGAAACAAATGATTGGTTTGATTGCAAGTTTTATTTGAAACCTTGTAACAGAACAAGTATGACACAAAATTTGAAATTTGGTTTGAAATTCAAATGGAAAAACAAAGGAAAACAAATGGAAACAAATGCAAAGCTTATGATGACATGATGCAAAACATAATTTAACAAAAAGCAAACATTCTAATGGTTGTTTTCATACTTGGGATGTTACACTGTTAAGGTCAATGAGTAGCGGGTGCAGCTTGTTCTTCCAGGCCTCCTCATCGGCAATATGCCTATCCTCGACTTGGCATGCGGTGCCAAGCTGGAGCATGAGATCCTCATTGCACTTCTTCAGCACCTCGATTTACGCCTCGAGGGCCCTCTCCTTGGCCTTGGCTGCTACCTTGATTTCGTCTTTCTCGGCGGCTTGGTCTATGGCGTCCTGGAGAGCAGTCTTCAACTGGACTTGCATCTGTTCGAACTCGGTGCGCTCGACGTCGCGTTCGTTCTTAAGATCTGCTTCTTGGCTCTCCAGTTGCTGCTTCACCTCCGCGGGCTTCAAGCAATCGAGATGCTCCTCACGGAACTTCTTGTACTCTTCTGCGGAAAGAAACAGAACTGTGAGCAGAATAACCAAGAAAAAGGAGAAAAACAAGCGCAGAAGGATCATCAACTCACCTTCCAGCTCCTTGATCTTGCTCTCGGCGGAGGCGGTGAAGACGTGGCAGTGCTCGTGCTGCTCTTGCAATTCTTTGAATTTTCCTGCAGAGTAAACGGAGTTAGAGCAAAAAGCAAACACGGGCGTAAACACAAAATGCATTAACCGAAAAGCTAGAAGCTTACACTCAATTTCAGAAATTTGGAGGGCACGGTCCAACGCCGCCTTCTCCGTCGCAGCATCATCCTTGCGCTCGGCCTCAAGGGCCGCGATGCGTCTCCTTGTGATGCTGTGATTCCAGAGCAGCCGCCAGAACAAGTTCGTCCTCTTCAAAAGGCTATTCTGCGAAGGAGAAAGGAAGGAAGTTAGAGAAAGTTTTGGAAGATTGGGTCCGAGAAGACGGCAACTCGGTTGAGCACCCTTCTACTCGGCCCGAATCTCGGGGACTGGGTAATGGCTAAGGAGAAAGAAGAAGAGCAGAGGAGAAAAGAAACCGCAACTCGGAACAAGCAAAAGAAACTTACAGTGTATGTCTGCTCCACGTCCTCGGCGGCTTTGCGGAGGACGTACAGCTTGGCGGCCAGCGTGCTGGTGTCGGAGGCGATGGTCATTGGATTGGCGCCAAGATCGGATTTGTTACAATCAAGGCGGTAGTGGTCAAGATCCTCGCCCAGCACGCTGCCGTCCCACTGCTTGATGCCATGGGCAGCACTCTCCCAGACCTTGTCGATGAAACCCACTCGGTCCACAACCTGCATCAGCCCTTCAGATATGATATCATCCTCACCCGCTTCGCGCGAGTAGATCTCGATGGGCTTCTTGACCTTCAGCTTGGAGTCCACTGTCTGGGCTGGGACTGCCTTTAGGGCAGAGATCCGCTGATCGCCTTTGGTCAAGGTGATGCCGTATTGCCTGGATGAAGATGGTATGTATGATGGCCAGACGCCTGGTGCCCGAGCAGCACTTGACGCTTCGCCAGCCGATCCACCAGCATCGCCAATTGTAAACTGCGTGCTCTTCGCAGCTGCCTTTCCGCTTGACTTGGGCGGCGGCATCAGAGCAGAATCCTGCGCAGCCTGGCGTGGTGGATTCCTGCGAACAACTGTGGCTTCAGATTTGTTGACTTTCTTGCCGGCAGTGTCCGTCCGAGAAGCGGACGGAAGCACTTGGCGTGAGGTAGGAGGCTGCTGCTGCGGGGATGCGGTCTTCTTGGCGCTTGGATTAGGCGGAAGGTTTGGCGCAGTCTTGGTGGTACTTTTGGTTGGTGGAGGGCTCGGCGCAGTTGGCGGAGTAACCTGCTGGGTAGGCGGCACAACGGGCCGGCTACCCGGCGCAACATCTGGCTGCGCCTGGTCCTGCAGGACTGGCTCCGCTGCAGTCTTCTCAACCCGCTGCTCGGCAGCGGGATTGACGTCTTCTGTTTCTTCTACCCGCGGCGTGGCCGCGGGGTCATCTTGAATGGCAGCTGCATCTGCCTACTGCTCGGGGTTCGCATCTTGCCGCTCAAGGGCGGCAAGGTCTTGGTGCTCGGCTTCTTGCTCGGTATTCTCCCCAGCTGAGGCAGCTGTGGGAGAAGGTGGTGTTTCATCATGAGCAGCATCCTGCGCGCCTGGTCCACGTAGGCATGCTGCTCCATGTTCTCGTCTTGATCACCAGCGCCCGTGTTCTCGGCGCTGGCGTCTTCTTCTTCAATCTTCACAGGAGAGGGCGCACGCGTCCTATCCCGTGGTGCTGGCTCTTCCTCATCCTCGGAGAGCTCAACGAGCTCATTGATATCGATAACCGATTTCCTCTTGGAGCTTGTGGGGGCTGCGGCAGCGTTAGCATCCAGAGGGTCGCTGGAAGGAAAAGGAGGTTCAGAAACAGAAAAGGGGAAGAGAACACCAAGAAGCAACAGCAGAATGCAACTTGGATGAAAGTTACTTACCCCTTGCGGGTGGGGAGTTGCCTTCTGGCGGTGGTGAGCTTCTTCTTCTTCTCAGTCTTCTTGGGCTTCTTGGCGGCAGGCTCCTGGGCACCGCTACCTGCCCTCTTCCGAGTGGTGGGAGCTACGACAGAGAGAGGGTCAACGTCAATGACATCCTCATCCTCCTCGGCTACCTCAGGATCGTTTGCAGAGTAGGAAAGAAGAAAGAAATGAGAAATGGAAAAAGGGAATTGGATTGCGCTACTCACGCTCAGAGAGGCGAACTTGGTCACCTTCGTCATCCTCGGACCAGTCCCGAATGGACGCGTCAACTTGATGCTTACCCGGCTGCTCGGCGTGGGGGATGCAGAGGGTGTCCTGGGTATCGTAGGCGGTCTCATCGTCCTCTTCTATGTCGCTGCGCCAATTGGCCTCGAAGCGCTCTTCATCTTCCTCTTCTTGACGGTCAATATGCTGGAAAGACAAACAGATGGCACGAATGAGTTGAGTTCTGAACTAAGAAACCCTACCCGGTGAGGCATGCAAACACAAAGCATATAAGCCTAAGGAGTTCTACCCGGTGAGGCATGCAAACACAAAGCATATAAGCCCAAGGAGTTCTACCCGGTGAGGCGTGCAAACACAAAGCATATAAGGCTAAGGAATTCTACCCGGAAAGACATGCAAACATAAAGCATATTCGTTTCAGTTATTCTACTCGGAACAGCATGCAAGCATGAAGCATGTTCAGCTAAGAGTTTCTACTCAACAGGGCATGCAAACACAAAGCATATGAAGCCTACCAGAGTATCTAGGACGCTCTACTCGGTATCATAGTGCAAAGATAAAGCACAGAAGGACTAACCTGTTCAATTGGCTTGTCGCGGCTGTACGGCACGAAGCCGTATTGCCAGGTATCAGTGAGGGAGGTCTTCATGATGGAACGCGCCCAGATGGCCACATCGGCGGTGCTGAGCTCGAAAGTGGTAGTCCTTGTGCAGTCCCGCGTGCCTCCCATGTAGCACATCTTGTGGGAGCGATGCTGGAGCGGGAGCACTCGCCGCGAGATCCAGCACGCGATGGGATCATCGCGCTTGAATCCCAACTCCGTCAACTCGGCGAGGCACTTCTCGATCTGAATGATATCGTCGTCGCTCTTCGGGTTGTAACCCCAATTTTGCTGGGTTGGCGGCGCGTTCTTCCATTGAGGAAGCCCTATCCGGTCCTGGATGGGCGCTCCTACCTCGGTGGGGATGTTCTTGACATAGAGGAACGAGCGCTGCCACTTGCGCACCGTATCAAGTCCCTTGACGCGCGGGTGGCTGCCGACGCTGCGCTGCAGCATCATGGCGCCCCCCGTCTTCGTCATCATGCGGGCGCTCTCCGTGCTTCCGGGCTTGGGGACGCTCTGCTTCCGGAAGAAAAAATAACGTGCCCAACTATGGATAGTTGGGTACACGCCGAGAAACGCCTCGCAGACCATGGCGTGGAAGGCGACCATCACCATGGCGTTGGGGGGGAGATGATGCGGCTGCAGCCCAAAGTTCTTGAGGAACTCCTTGAAGAAATCCGACACCGGGAGGCCGAATCCCCGCTTGAAGTGCGCGAGGAAGATGAAGAACTCGCCTTCCTCCGGCGTGGGGACGATCTCATTGTCCGGCTGCCTGCACCGCGCGCCGGGAGGGACACGGCGGGTATTGACTAGCCATTGCCAGTCCTCCGCCGTGACATCAGAGCCCTCCCATCCGGCGCGGGCGTCGTCATCTCCGCGAGCCATGGAGATGAGGAGAACGGCGGAAGATTAGTGGAAGATTTGGGTGGAAGGAGTGCTCTCTGTCTTTCCAGCGGTGCGTGGAGCAGCGGCACAACAAAGATTTGCGGTGGCGGCGTGCTCTGTGGCGGCGGAGAAGCGAAGGGGCGGAAGATGGAAGTGAGCAGGAAAGAGAAGGAGGAGTTACCGAGGGGGTATTTATCTCTCCCCTCGAGTTGCCGTTACGAGCGGAGTTGGTGGGATCATTCGTGCGCTGAGATCGTGCGGCGTGGGCTGCGCGCCGGTTAGAAACGCACACAACACATATTGCGCGCGTAACGGGCACAGTTAATCCGACGTCGTGATCGTGGGCTATTGAGTGCGGTTGAAGTGACTTAACGGGCTGGTGGGCCCTGGCCGCAGTTATGGGCGCGTGGCCTGCCATATCCCAGGCACCGAGGCGTCGGAGTGACAGGGGTGCGACACGTGCCCCGTTGCGACATGCAGAGGTGGATTCACACCGATTGAGGCGGGATTGCGTTTCGAAGATTTCACTAAGTCTTTTTACTCGGCATCAGAGAAGAGAAATGGTGCTACTCGGAGAAGAAGAGATTCAAGCCAAGGATAAGGGCTACTCGGAGGTGCTACTCGGTATCTTACCCTTCGAAGACAGGATTTGTTTTTTAAGCTGGAAGGGCCCAGCGAACAAGTTCGCAGGACTCTACCAGCTTCGGGGACTAATGTCGGGGGGTTACCCCCGAGTAGGGGTAAGGCAAGTGCTAAAAGCAAGATCAGAAGAGCAGTTGTGACCAAGTTGGCTGGCTACTCGGTACCTGCTACCCGGTGGACAGCTATTCGGTCGTACCTACCAATGGCCAGGAGGAAGAATCAAGGAAGTTGTATTCTTCCGAGTAGAGGAAGTGGTCCGGGTAGAGGGAGTGGATTCCTACTCGGACTAGAAGTCAATGGAGCCGTTCTGATACAGGATCCCGCGTATCCTGTGTCCATATGGTGTGCGGTTCAACTTACGGGGTGCGTGATTATCCGCACCACGGCGTGGCTACAGTGCGGTAGGCTCCTGTTTAGTCCTGTCATTGACAGAGGGGACAGGACATGGCTAGGGGCCTACCCTGTCTCACTGACAAGGGTGAACAGGTCCCATCTCCGAACGGCGCAACGACTTACGGGGCGAGTGTCAGCGGGAACCCGGAGGCGTGCGCGGTTCTGCAGGGCTCCTGTCACATCCCGTTGTACTTTACGCTAGTTTTCTATTCGGCTGGGCACCAGTATATAAGGTGCCCTGCCTCCTCCTGTGAGAGGTTCGCGGCATACGTGAGGAACCAGTCGCTGCGCATTCCAGAGAGAACTCTAGAGGCAACACACAGAGAGAAGAGTGGCTACTCGGCTGAAGGCCTGATTGTACTGTGGCTACTCGATAATACACATAAAAAGAGAGAGGCAGGAGTAGGGGTGTTACCTCCACACAAGGGCCCTGAACCTGGGTAAGATCTGGGTGTTTGCATTGTTTGTGATCTAGCCCACGCGACTATCCGCCGTGTGATCCCTCCCCGAGCACCTCCAGCGTCGATCGGCCCAAACTTTAGCCATTCCATGGCATCTGCCGTGATACCACCACGACTGTTTGGCTTAGCATGGATGTGTAGAGGTTAGAAAGAGATGTAAAGAAATTCCTACCCCAACACAGCATATCAAGGAAACTCATCTTACAAACATGTAACAAGCATTCATCACACCAAACAATATGTTTAGAAAACAAACTAATATTGTCATACCACACTCATTGGTATGATCAATACAGTAACACCTTAACATTGTTCCAACAAAGTAACTAGATTGGTGGTCTCATCTATATCTTCTTGAGTTTTCTTCAAATCCTTCTCCTAGTGTCTTGAGGTGTTTTCTGATTGTTGTGAAGTCTAAGTATTTCTTCAAGTTCTTTAATAATCTTGAGTGTAGGTCTTCATGTGGTGAAAATACTTCTTGAACTTCATGGTATGGTCATCAACAATCATGCCTTGATGGTATTCAAGAGGTAGGTCATCTAGAACAAGAGAATAAAATTTTGAAGGTGAATAATAGATGAGAGCATATGAGAAGGATTGAGATGAGATGTTTTATTTCTATAAAGTTTGAACATAGGAAATTTTTTTCTATAAAGTTTGAACATAGGAAATTTTCAATCCTAGGGCCTCCTCCAAACTTAGGGTCTCGAATTCTACCGGCATAACAATTCTCTGATACCATTATGTAGCGTTCCCACATTTAAATAATGTAAGAACATCTGTGTTAGTGTGCTAGTCCCTGGACCAATTTCTAGCACCATAGTACAAAATGAAATATCATGCAAATGCATCAACTTCTATTACATCGCATGATTTAGTCTTTACAAAATAGTATTACAACTTGCATAGTCTTAGAAGACTAGCAGAAAACAAAGAAATACAATGGAAAACATAGTACAACATTGAGCCTCATCTTCTTCATTTGCCACATGCAAAACATGTTGGCGATAGACTCGAGATCCTAAACGAAATCCTCACTTGTCTTCAGAATCATCTGCAGGATGGAATATGCAGCCACAAGGGATTCAATACAATTTAATGTATTGGCAAGTAACACACCATCAACTACCTATTATTTTCCTATCCATTACTAGAATTTTGAGTAGTATGCATGATAGATGGTTTTCTATAAGTACTATGCTATGCTATATCCTAGTAATGTGTAGCCACCCTTATACCTGGTTATTTTGAAGCCTTGGTACTTAGTTGATGTTTAGCCTTGCTACAAAATTGTTCTACTTGATGTTGTGGAAAAAATTCTAAGTAACAACTTCAATGAACCACCTGGGTGGATTGGTAGTGCGGGTCTCTTGATAGTTGAGTGTCTCCTCGAGGGGTGTTCAGTTGAAGGAATGCCACCCAGGAACAAAGTGATTATGAGGTTCCCCGAGTTTTGATTGCTTCCAGTGCAGCCTTTAGTCATATGGGCTCTGTCTTGATCAACTAAGTTGTGAGGGTTCAGCCTGGGCTTGACAAGCAAGTGTAACATAATTATAGGTGGAACGGGTCTTGCCATTGGGTTGAATTCTTGCTTCTGAAAGATCTCGTCTCAATTCTTCTCCTTTCTTTAATGCACTCAAGGTGTATAAGTTTTGGGCAGATTTGAGTCTGAAGGCGAAAGTGTACAAACTCTGCAGAGTCAACAAACTAAGATCTTAGCCATGTCCCCGGTTATGGACAACTATGAGCAGTTGGACAAGGATGGATGGAAGATTCACATCACCATTTTCGATAAGTAAAATTTTGACCAAGTGAACAGTAGTTGTGGTGCTTGGATCTTAGTCCAATGATGCTACCCTTTTGAAAGAAAAGTTTGTTTTACAAAAGTGATAGGAGAAAACTGGCTTTATGCAAACTTAGTTAAAACTCCACTCAGCCAAATAAGCAAGTAGTTTTAGTCTTGACATTTATATCAACCATAGTGTTTACTTGCCAATACATCAAATTGTATTGACCCCCTTGTGGCTACATATTCCATCCTGCAGATGTTTTGAAGACGAGTAAGGAATTCATTTAGGATCTCGAGTCTACCGCCAACATGTTTTGCCAGTGGCACATGAATAATATGGGCTCAATGTTGTACTATGTTTTCCGCTTTAATACTTTGTTTTCTGCTAGTCTTCTAAGACTATGCAAGTTGTAATATTATTTTGTAAAGACCGGATCATGCGATGTAATAGAATTTGATGCATTTGCATGATATTTTATTTTGTACTGTGGTGCTAGCAATTGATCCAGGGACTAGCACACTAACACATGTGTTCTTACATTATTTAAATGTGGGAACACTACAAAATGGTATTAGAGCAATTCTATAAGTACTATGCTATGTTATATCCTAGTAAGTACTATGCTATGCTATATCCTAGTAATGTGTTGCTACCCTTATACCTGATTATTTTGAAGCCTTGGTACTTAGTAGATGCTTAGTCTTGCTACAAAATTGTTTTACTTGATGTTGTGGAAAATTCTAAGTAACAACTTCAATGAACCACCTCGGTGGGTTTGGCAATTCGGGGCGGTTGAAAGTTGACTGTCTCCCTGAGGGGTCTTCACTTGAAGGAATGCCACCCAGGAACAAAGTGATTATGATGTCCCCCAAGTTTAGATTGCTTCAAGTGCAGCCTTTAGTCATATGGGCTCTGTCTTGATCAACTAAGTTGTGAGGGTTCAGCCTGGGCTTGACAATTATATGTAGCATAATTATAGGTGGAACCGGTCTTGCCATTGGGTTGAATTCTTGCTTGTGAAAGATCTCGTCGCAATTCTTCTCCTTTCCTTAATACACTTAGGGTGTATAGGATGTTTGGGCAGATTTGAGTCTGAAGGTGAAAGTGCACAAACTCTGCAGAGTCAACAAACTAAGATCTTAGCCGTGTCCCCGGTTATGGATAACTAAGAGCAGTTGGACAATGCTGGACAGAAGAATCACATCACCATTTTAAATAAGTAAAATTTTGACCAAGTTAACATTAGTTGTGGTGCTTGGATCTTAGTCGAATGATGCCACCCTTTTGAAAGAAAATTTTGTTTTACAAAAGTGATAGGAGAAAACTGGCTTTATGCAAACTTAGCCAAAACTCCACACAACCAAAGAAGCATGTAGTATTAGTCTTGCCATTTATATCCACCATAGTGTTTACTTGCCAATACATTAAATTGTATTGACCCCCTTGTGGCTGCATATTACATCCTACATATGTTCTGAAGACGAGTGAGGATTTCATTTAGGATCTCGAGTCTACCGCCAACATGTTTTGCCTGTGGAACATGAAGAATATGGGCTCAATGTTGTACTATGTTTTCCGCTGTAATACTTTGTTGTCTGCTAGTCTTCTAAGACTATGCAAGTTGTAGTATTATTTTGTAAAGACTAGATCATGCGATGCAATAGAATTTGACGCATTTGCATGATATTTTATTTTGTACCGTGGTGCTAGAAATTGATCCAGATACTAGCACACTAACACATGTGTTCTTACGTTATTTAAATGTGGTAATGCTACAAAATGGTATCAGAGCATTTCTCTAAGTACTATGCTATGTTATATCCTAGTAAGTACTATGCTATGCTATATCATAGTAATGTGTAGCCACCCTTATACCTGGTTATTTTGAAGCCTTGGTACTTAGTAGATGCTTAGTCTTGCTACAAAATTGTTTTAGTTGATGTTGTGGAAAATTCTAAGTAACAACTTCAATGAACTAGCTGGGTGGGTTTGGTAGTGCGGGGCGGTTGAAAGTTGAGTGTCTCCCTGAGGGTGTTCACTTGAAGGAGTGCCACCCAGGAACAAAGTGATTATGATGTCCCCCAAGTTTAGATTGCTTCCAGTGCAACCTTTAGTCATATGGGCTCTGTCTTGATCAACTAAGTTGTGAGGATCCAGCCTGGGCTTGACAAGCAGATATAGCATAATTATAGGTGGAACGGGTCTTGCCATTGGTTTGAATTCTTGCTTCTGAAATATCTCGTCTCAATTCTTCTCCTTTCCTTAATGCACTCAGGGTGTATAGGATGTTTGTTTGACTTGAGTCTGAAGGTGAAAGTCCACAAACTCTGCAGAGTCAACAAACTAAGATCTTAGTCGTGTCCTCGGTTATGGACAACTATGAGCAGCTGGACAAGGATGGACGGAAGAATCACATCACCATTTTCAATAACCCTCTGTTTGGATGTAGGAAAAACTGTTTGGAATTGAATTTCCTGTGAATTCCAAATCCAGGATGGGAAGGAAGTGGGCTACAATTCCAATTCTGTTGTTTGGTTGTGCATAGAATCTACTGATGGAATCAAAGGGTGTGACTCAATTCCAATTCCTGTTTGGATGTACACACTATGGAATTCAATATTTTTTTTGAGTTTGGACAATACTAACGTGTGTACATGCATGAAAAAATTAGTATGTGTATGTTTGAATGTTTATATATTATTTTGCACACATAATAATATATAAAAAATTCGAATATTAGTGACACACAAATTTAGCTCTCAAATTCAAATTCTTTGCTTTACATCTGAAATGTTACAGAAAAAAGTTGCAAATCTGCTCCAGACTTCCTACCACCGTCTGTCTGCAAGGAAAATAAAAAAAGAGTAGCTAATCTGCTCCCGACTACTTACCACTGTCAGACCGAAGGAAAAGAAACAAAAATATGAGCAGCTAGCCTGCTCCGGCTCCCTGCCATTGTCGGTCACCAAGAAAAAGAAACAAAAAAGTGAGCAGCACATAGCCAAGAGTACTACCGATGCCTAGTGCTATTCATATTTCCATTCCGTTCCTCTCTCTAGTGCTATTCATATCTCTATTCTAGGAATTGGGTGTGCATTTGTGCACTTGGGAAACTAACACCACGGCCGGGCAAACGACAAGCTCTCTAGTGCTACTAACATAAACTTGATCATTATAATGTAAAAGCATATGTAAGATGAGATCATAGAACTTCAAACACAAACATGATAATAAAACTTTAATAATAAAGCATATCAATCACTTTGCATCATGAAGAGTATATCAAATAAAGGATCATGAATAATAATGCAAAGAAAGATAAACGTTTGTTTCAAGTATAGAGAAAGCATGGCAAAGTGGTATTTCGCTAGTCCTTAAGAGTGGGACAAAACATAAATGCCAGGTGACGTGGGGATGACTCCTGGACCTATCGGGTGAGGCTACCCGGTCCAAGGCCCAAGATCTAAGCCCAAAGGGAGGTGCCACCTTGCGGTTCTAGGAGGCCCAACTGAAGCCCACCCTGCAAAGACTTGCGGGTCAAGAAGGAAACTCATACCGACCTAAAGCTAGGGTTTGTAACCCCCTCGGGAACGGTTCAGGACCTGGCCACCTATATAAGGCCAGGAGAACCACCTAGGGGGGATCCAATCTACTTTTGACGACCAAAGCCTTGAGAACGAGATCATACTCTCGACTTGAGCACCCCCGTGTAACCGATCTACTCTTAATACATATCGACAGAGGAGGAGTAAGGGTTTTACCTCTACAAGGGCCCCGAACCTGGGTAAATCGTGCCCCCTGTTAGCCGACGATCATCACCAGCGTCCATACGTTCTCTTAATAGAAACCCTACCGGATCATCCGAGGGACTTGTTGAGATGACTAATCGACACCAGGACACCTTCAAAGTTCATTAGGAAGACTAGAGCAAATAATTTAAGAACAAACAATATCACATCATGAATCAATTATTGATGTTTATGGGACAAATGCACATAGAACTCAGAATGGCAAAAATGCTCTCTCAACTATGCATAAAGTTAGAAGATGGAGACTCAACATAAAAGTAAAAGAAAGACCCTTCGCGGAGGGAAGCAGGGATCTCTCATGTGCTAGAGCTTTTTATTTTATTTTATGGAACAGAGGTATTAAAAGTTTTACACTCCGCCCATCCATCTTTCACAAACCATGGCCAACCGAATCCTCGCGTGTCTGCCAACAATGACATACCGTGGAGGAGTGTCTATATTTTGGGAGATGTATGCTAATGTCAACGAATGGTAAACATAAAATACAGTACGTCACAAGCCAAGTAGATTTCACAAGAGCGGCTCCCATGTGAAGGACGCATCTGGGTAGAAGGTCATCCCTCTTTCTCTTTTGTTTAAACAATTATGCTTTGACTGATAAATTAGGGGCAAAAATAGTGAAGAGAATTTGTTTGCATTAATTTGGGGTTGGGCACCCCGCTGCCAGCTCTTCTATCATTTGGATAAGAGGATGAAGCCACCAGTCTAGGGTGTGAAGTCCAATCAACAAGTGAGATAAAGATTCTCTATTGACGTCCTCATGAGCAAAATCAAGAACACAAAACAGGAGTAATTTTGGAAGTTTTAAAGGTAGCACATGAGCAATTTACTTGGAGTGGCAGTGAAATACCACATGTAGGTAGTTATGGTGGACACAATGGGAAAATTTTGGTTTTAGGGAGTTGGATGCACGAGTAGAGCTCATACTGAGCACAGGTGGAGGCTAGCAAAAGACTGGGAGCGACAAATCAAGAGAGCACAAGAGCCATAATCATGCATAGCGACATAAACATCATTGATAAAAGCATAAGTGGCATCACAAGTTCAAAAAATAAATGTTCATGGAGGCTATTCGTGACTGGTTCATAGTCATAAACATGGTGTGAGCATGCTCCAAGTCAACCAAATAAAACATTCAAAGGAGAATACCATAAATTTATGCTTTACTATGACAAGAACAACTCATGAATCTTTCAATGGCAGATTAAACACTCTCAGCTATTTGAGACTATACATGATACTCAATAACCACAAGGCTTTAAAACTAAAATAACATCTATCATGGCATGAAAAAGTTCTAGCAACAGTCTATACAAGCTTCTACGTGCACCGCTACCTCAAGCATCAGTTTCTTTTCCCAACAAGCATCATACAAAACACGCTTTAACAAAAACTCTCCAAATGCTACAGAAAGCAAACATGAGAGTACTCCCTTAACACCACTAAAACTAACAACTCTTAATAAGAGATGCATAAAAACAAAAGCTAAACGCAGTACTAGCAAAAAGCGGACACTCACAGAACAAGAAGAATGAAAACTAGAGTGTTCTAAGCAATGAAAACGACGCTTGTCTCTCTCCCACACAAGTATGATAAGGTACAACCATTTATTACAACAAAGAAAACCAAACAAACTGAAAACAAAAATAAAAGACGCTCCAAGTAAAGCACATAAGATGTGACCGAATAAAAATATAGTTTCACTAGAAGTGACCTGATAATTTGTCGATGAAGAAGGGGATGCCTTGGACATCCCCAAGCTTAGACGCTCGCGTCTTCTTGGAATTTGCTGGGATGTACCTCCGGGGCATCCCCAAGCTTAGGCTCTTCACTCTTCTTGATCACATCATATCATCCTCTTCTCTTGATCCTTGAAAACTTCCTTCACACCAAACTTCTCACAATCTTCATTAGCAACGTTAGTGCAATCGAAATAGTAAATTCACATGGTTCAGTTTCAACACAATACTAACACTAATAAACACATTAGCTACTGTCACAACTTCTTTTAGAACTCTTTTTCTCAAAAAAACACCAAAAGAAAGAGATTAAGAGGCAAATGCAATTATTGGCAGAAATCTGTCAAAACAGAACATCAGGTAAAGATCGATTTTTTTAAGAAAATCTTATGTTGCTCAAATCAAAAAGTGGTCAACTAAGAAAAGTTGCGTATATAACCTAGGATTACCCACAAAGAAACTCAGGTCATTTTGAGTTTCTGTGATTTTATACGATTTTAACAGTGGACGGCAGAAATCTGTTTCCTGCACAGAAACCCGAAATATAGCCTCAACTTTCCACTAGAGATTTTACTTGGCTAAAAAAAACACAAAAGAAAAGATAGAAAGGGGTTTTAAGGAAATATAAAACACCTAGGTGCAAAGCACACAAAAGAAAACGACGAAAAACATATTGAAAACAGAGAAATAAAACGGGTTGTCTTCCGGAAGCGCTTTTCTGTAAAGCCTTTGAGCTAGGTATGATAATTTGAGAAGATGCTCACATAAGAGTAAGAGTTGAAGAACAATAAGAGAGCATCATGAAGAAAATATAAAACACATTTAAGTCTAACCCACTTCCTATGAAAACGAATCTTGTAGAAAAACAAGTCAACGAAGCACAAAGTGACTAGCATAGGAAGACAAAATAAGTGCAACTTCAAAAATTTCAACATAAAGAGGGGAAACTTGATATTGTTGAGATGCATAAAATTATGTTTCCCTCTCTCATAATAACTTTCAGTAGCATCATGAATGAAATTAACAATATAGATATCACATAAAATATTCTTATCACGAGCCACATGCATAAAAGAATTAATACTCTCCACATAAGCATAGTCATTCTTATTAATAGTAGTGGGAGAAAATTCAACAAAATAGCTATCATTATCATCATCATAAACATAATCATCAAACATTGGAGGCTTATTGTAATCGTTATTAATTTTCTCCTCAATAGTAGGTGGACTCAAAATATCATATTTATCAATGCAATCATCATAAAGAACTCCAACATGATAGACAAGTTGTATATTAGGGATATGGTTTTGGGTAATCCCTCCATAACTATGACAAGTTTCATAAGGATAATTGTTATCATGGCCTATGTTATAGCATCTTTTATAATAGTTATAAAAGACTGGAGGCATAGTATCATCATAAGCAATATCATCATTTTTACTAGAAAGAGATGTATCAAGCATATAACCATCAGTACCAAAAGGATTTTGAAACACATCATCCACAAGCTCAGAGCTTTCTTTATCATCATTGGAAGGAACATGGACGGTACTAATAGTACAACAATTATCATCATTTTCAGACTTGGTACCAAAGAGATTTGCAATATCAAAAGTAGTGTGTTTCTCCCAATCATGGTCACTTTCATAAATAACAGGCATAGGAAAATCATCGAGTTCGAACTCATCAAAAACTATAATAGGAGCAACATGCTTTAGGGAGAGATACCATTACATCTCTCATTTTACTCCTCCTCTTCTTCTTCTTCTTCTTCTTCTTCTTCTTCTTCTTCTTACTCTCTATAGGAGGGAGAGGCTTGAAAGGAAGTTTCTCCACATAACCTGGTTTATTGTCAGAAACAATAGAACAAACCTTGGAGGATTCCTCCTCTTAATTAGTAAGATGAAAACAAATATTAGCCCTATCATATTTTGGTAAAGTGTCCAATTTTAGAATATTTTGTATGTAAGTATTTGCATGGCATTTTTCAACACAATAAAGATGGCATTCATGCAAGACACTATTCATATCAAAAGCACTCATATCAATCAAAGAAGTTTTCTTAATAACTCTTTACACCCCCAAAACAATGTAAGTTCATCATGCTCATTAGGGGTGATCATGTCATCACAATACAAACTTGCAGTACTCATAGGATTCGAAAGGCTACTATCATGGCTTGAGCATTGAAAATTAAAATGACCCACTTTACAAAAAATTTCACAAATAAAAGGATAGAGGGCACCAACTTTTTCACCAAGATCATTTAGAGCCCTATTCCACATTCTACTTTTTTAATTACTATGATGGATACAATATTCTTCTTTGATTTGATTCTTTTCACAAGGTCTAAGTGTCCACAGAAATTAACATGCTTATAAGAAATAGTACTTTCAGAAGTTTGAGCATGTTTACTGCAATCATCAATAACAATTTCATTTTTCATGCAAGTGTCTTTCAAAGGTTCATGATATATTTCCCCATTTTTAGGAAGATTAATATAAGAAGCAAAGTATCTATACCAACCGACAACTATTTGAGGATCAAGACCATATTTAGCATTAAGCTCATGAAAATCAGCAATTTCAGCAAAATTCTTAATGCAATCATACTCATAGTTTATACCTTATTCTTTACCTTTGTTGTTACTACAATCTTCACTATTGATTTGAATTCTCTCAAGAGGATCCCACTTAGCTTCAACCTTCTTACTACAAAATGAACCCTCTGAACAGGCATCTAGATAATCCTTCCAATGTCCTGAAAGCCTTGCATAAAAATTAGTAAGAATTATTTCCTCAGGAAGCTCATGGTTAGGACATTTGAGTATTAATGTTTTCAGTCTTCCCCAAGCTTGGGCAATGCTTTCTCCATCATGAGGCCAAAAATAATAAATGTAATTCCTATCTAAATATAGTTCATGAGAAGGATAAAATTTAGAGTAATAGAGAGATTCAAGTTCCTTCCACTCCAAATGATGAGGATCATCTAGTAGTTCATACCACTCCCTTGCTTTGTCCT
The DNA here is from genome assembly GCA_028641055.1 of Alopecurus myosuroides. Lineage (NCBI taxonomy): Eukaryota > Viridiplantae > Streptophyta > Magnoliopsida > Poales > Poaceae > Alopecurus > Alopecurus myosuroides. The sequence goes on from CM054061.1 coordinate 306,777,499, forward strand.
CAAGTGACAAAGGGAATAGCCTCCTCTTAACTTGGTTTGTTCATATACCTGCACACTTGAATAACTCGCATAATTCATGCATAAAGTGTAAATGATCACTAGGATGGACAGTTCCATCTCCAAAATAAATGTTATCGATGATAAGTTCAACAATTTTCTTGGGTATTTTAAAAGGAATGCTTTCAGTAGGAGAATTTAAAATATCACAAGCATCATTAGGTTTATCACATATGAGAGATGAAGTATCATCAGAGTAAATTTTCTCCTCTAAAGCCGGAAAACTAAAAAGTTTATAAAAACTAGCTTCCCCAAGCTTAGAATTTTCCATAGTACTAGAAATAATGGTATCCAAATAATTAATGCTAATAACATTGCTACTAGAATGCAAATAAAGCTCACTCATATTTTTGTTGTTTTCCATTAAGACTAACTAGTAAAAATAAAAACAAGCAACAAGTAAAAATAAGCCTAACTAGTGAAAACAAGAAACAAAAAGATATAATTGCAAAATCTAAAGGAAATAACTTCGAGCACTCTCACCCGAGGATGTGAGTACCTTTTACCTTACCTCCCCAGCAACGGTGCCAGAAAAGAGCTTGATGCCTACGCACGCTTCTATTCTTGTAAACAGTTTTGGGCCTCCAAGTGCAGAGGTTTGTAGAACAGCAACAAGTTTCCCTTAAGGGGATCACCCAAGGTTTATCGAACTCAGGGAGGTAGAGGTCAAAGATATCCCTCTCAAGCAACTCTGCAATTAAGATACAAGAAGTCTCTTGTGTCCCCAACACACTTTATACAATTGTCAGTTGTATAGGTGCACTAGTTCGGCGAAGAGAGAGTAAAATGCAAGTAATATGGATGATAATAAGTGATAATAGCAATCTGAAATAAAAATGGAAGCAAGCAAACATGTAGCAGAAAAGGCGAAAAACGATGTTTCAATGCTTGGAAACAAGGCCTAGGGATCCTACTTTCACTAGTGGACACTCTCAACAATAATCACATAATTTAATAACTAAATATCTTCTCTTCACTATGCTACTCCGAGCCACTCTCCGGTTGAATAACAAACACCACTTCATTGTGTAGGGCCGTAACAACACTCCTCAAGTTTGTATTCCCATGTCTAGTTAACCCCACACTGTCACTATAAGCAAACTCCACAATTTCATAAGGTCATCCAACACAACATATAAATATCATGCTAAACCACATGGTGCACACACTGTCACCTTTACACCGTGATCAAAGTGTTTACGGAGATCTCATAACAAAACCACTTGAGTAGCATAATACATGAGGAGAAACATCTACTAATTCAACTAGATACAAAGCTCATGATCACATAAAGATCACACCATGAGAGAGAGAGATGAACTACATAGCTACCGGTAGAGCCCTCAACCCCGAGGGAGAACTACTCCCTCCTCATCATAGGAGACAGCAACGTCGATGGATATGGCGGTGAAGTCGATGGAGATGGTTCCGGGGGCACTTCCCCGTCCCGGCAGGGTGCCAAAACAGAGATCTGTCCCCTGAAACTTGTCTGTGGCGGCGGCGGAGCTACGGATGTCTTTTGTGCAAAAGGTCGAAGTATTTAGGGTTTTCCCTCGGGGGAGTATAAATAGGCGAAAGGGCGATGCCGGGGGGTGGCCAGGGGGCCCACCCCACCTGGTGGCGCGGCCAAGGGGGGACCCGCGCCACCCTATGGTTTGGACATCCTGTGGCCCCCCTCCGGGGCTCTTCGGGACTTCTGGATGCTTCCGGGACTTCTAAGACTTCTGGCTTTCGAATCGTCCAATTCCGAGAATATTTCCAGAACAACTTTTCTGAAACTAAAAACAACAGAAAATAGGAACTGGCTCTGTGGCATATTGTCAATAGGTTAGTCCCGGGAAATCGATAAAAATGACATAAAGTGTAAGGAAAACATGTGGGAAACAACATGGAACCTCAGAAATTAAGGATACGTTTATGACGTATGAACACTTTATAACTATTTAGAATTAGGGTTTAATTAAATCTTTATTTGAAATATTATTTTCGGAAAAAACTATAGGGCATAATATTTTATTTACAAAACACTTGGGAATTGTTTTTATACAAAACTTGTTGAAACCATTTAAGTTATTTGAAGTATTGATAAGGCATTTAAAAATCCTATAAAATATCTTTTTTGGTATCATGTAATATTTTAGAGGCTCAGTTGGATTTAGCAATTCCAATACTTTGGGAAAAGCTATATTATTTCTTTTTGTTGTGTTTTTATTTGTTTTGGTGTCTTGCACTAGTAGAAAACAAAAAGTTTCAATTTTTAGTTATTTTTTAGCTTTCCAAAAATTAGGGATGTTACAGACTACCACCCTTAAAGAAATCTCGTCCCGAGATTTGGGAAGGCTAGAAAGAAAGATTTTGTTTGGGTAACTGGGTTACAAAAACAACTGGGTGGCTACCACCCTTAAAAGAAACTTCTGTGGGTAGTATGATTTCATTGGTTTGGAGTGCAGCTGGATTCCAGATTGACTTGATTAGAACTTTCATTCACTCTAGAGTTGCAAACAAACATATTTTTGTGCAACTATCTTTGACAACAAGGTGTCACTCTTTGGTCAATCAAAATACCAAGTTGGGAGGATTTCACCACAACAACCCATTTCATTAAATGGGAACACATTTCTCAAACATTCATTGTATTTATATTATAATCGGAGCATCCTCTAAGGAAAATTTATCTCTAAAATAAACTTCGCATAAGACTCATTCTTGTTGCTCATCATGTGTTCATTTAGTGTTTGCATCCTCATAACTTCATGCTCCTCAGACTATGATTTTGTTGGGTTTGGTGGCATATTCCTCCTTTCTGGTAGTTGCTTGAATAATGCCCCATGTTCATGCACTTATAGCATTGTATATGGCTGTGGTCCTTCTTGCCTTGGTGATGATGCTGACCATTACTATTGTCACTATTATTGGGTTGTTCGTTGTTTCCCTTCATGTCTCCATTGCGGCTATGGTCATGATGGTTGTGGCCATTTCCACCATGATAATGGTTTCCATTCTTGTGAAATACATGACCACCATTGCCTTCAGAGAAATGGTGCTTCTTGTGTATTGCTCCAGAGTGAGTCTTACTAGTACTTAATTTCATCTTCCTTCCTCGTGTTGTTGTCCAGAGTGATTGCTTGGTCTAGCAGAGCTTGATATTTAAAGCATATGCTACACACAGAGGTATCTTCGGTTCTGCCTTGAGTCCACTGAGGAATTTATCCTTCCTCTTAGCATCAATATCAATAACCTATGGTGCATACCTTCATAACATGTAGAAATCATCCATGTACTCTTTTAGAGTTCTACCTCCCTGTTTCAGACTGGGGAACTCATCCCTCTTCAGATTCATTATGCCAGAGGAAATATGAGCATTGCAGAATCCCTCTTTGAAAGCCTCCCAAGTCATTCCTTTTAGAGGATGAGTGACTTGATAAGTCTCCCACCACATTGCAGTGGGTCCTTCAAGCAGATGAACAGTGAACCTCACCTTCTCAGCTTCAGTGCATTCACAAGTCACTAAGTCCTTGTTAACAGAGCGAAGCCAGTCGTCTGCTAATGTTGGTTCTGAGGCAGAGGAAAAGTTGACAGATTTAAGCCTCAGGAATATTGCAAGTCTATCCACTTGGGGTGGTGGTGGCGGTGGAGGCATTGGTGGATTTTTGTTGTTGTTGGTTGCTACTGCAATAAACTGAGCCACCATATGCATCAGTTGAGCTTGAGCGACCATGTTCTGCTGCACCACATCATTGTTATTGTTGCTGTTGTCTCGGTCACGACGAGGAGGCATCTGTGGGTTTAGCAGGGATGAGTAGAGATTTAGAAAGATCTAGAGAAGGTTCCTACCCAACACAGCAGAGCAAGGCAAAACATCTTACAAACAAATTCTAACAAGCATCATTCACACCAAACATCAAGGTTTAACGATCAATCTAGTATTACCAGACCCGATTGTATGATCAATACACTTACATGTTAATGTTGTTCTAACAAGGTAACTAGATTGGTGGTCCCATATATATCTTCTTGAGTTTCTTCAAATCCTTCTCTCCGTGTCTTGAGGTGTTTCTGAGTGTTGTAAAGTCTGGGTATATCTCCAAGTTTCTTCAATTATCTTGAATGTAGATCTTCATGTTGAAACCAAATGGTCATGTGAAAAACTATCCCTTGCACCTCCTGGTATGATTATCACCAATCATGTCTTGCTGGAAAACAATAGGTTGGTCATCTATAATAAGAGAAGAATATTTTGAAGGTGAATAATAGATGCGAAGATATGAGAAAGATTAAGACGAGATGTTTTGTTTCTAGAAAGTTTGAACATAGTAAAATTTCAATCCTAGGGACTTTTCCTAGACCTAATCCAAACTTGGGGTCTCGAATCCTATAGGCAACACAGTACTCCGATACCATTTTGTAGCGTTCCCACATTTATATATTGCAATAACACCTATGTTATTGTGCTAGTCCCTGGATCAATTTCTATCACCACAATACAAAATGAAATATCATGCAAATGCATCAAATTCTATTGCATCGCATGATCCAGTCTTTACAAAATAACATTACAACTTGCATAGTCTTAGAAGACTAGAAGAATACAAAGTATTACAGCGGAAAACATAGTACAACATTGAGCCTCAAATTCTTCATGTGCCACATGCAAAACATGTTGACGGTAGACTCGAGATCCTAGACGAAATCCTCACTCGTCTTCAGATTCATCTGCAGGATGGAATATGCAGCCACAAGGGGTCAATAAAATTTAATGCATTGGCAAGTAACACTATGGGGGATATAAGTGGCAATACTAGCTACATGAATAGTTGGCTCTGTGTGAAAGTGCAAACGCGCTTAAATCATCTTGTTTTGGTGTTTGTTAACAACACATGTACTGTTAAGTGTGTTGGTGTATTTCAGGGCTAAAACAACATATTTGATATGGTGGTGTGATGTTGCAAAAAGGAGCAAGTTCCAGGATTTCTGTCTGCTGGAGTTTTTCTCCAGGCCGGAGTCTCTGGTCTCCCAGACCGGAGTCTCCGGTGTGAAGATTTCCTTCATCGCCAAGTCTCGGGAATTTCTGTTGTCGCGCACTTCACCCACACCGGAGTGTTACCGGAGACTTACCGGAGTCTCCGGTGTGGGAGCTACCTCTCGAGAAATGGCTAAGGAGTGGCTGGTGTCGCGTGCTGTACTCGCACCGGAGACTCCCCGGAGTCTTACCAGAGTCTCCGGTGTGACTGGGTTCTTTCATACTCACTCGACCCCAGACACCCTCTGAGTCTGTCCGCAATGCCAAGACCGGAGTCTCCCGGACCGGAGTCTCCGGACTGAAGAATTCTGGAGGATTCCATGTGCTGCCCAGTTGGTGTCGCCTGCTGTGTCCAGTCCGGAGGGACACCGGAGACTGTCCGGAGTCTCCGGACTAGAGCTCTGCGAAAAAGGTCAGACCGGAGTCTCCGGTCTTTACACTGGAGTCTCCGGTGTGAAAACTGTCAGAATGGCTCCAACGGCTCTTAGACTTTATGAGGGGTATAAATACCCCCTCCCCTCCACCTACCTCCAGCCAGCTCGACTAGAATTAAAGTCACCATTGTTGGAGCTCCCCCACCTTGCTAGATCTCCCAATCCATCCACCCAAAAGCCTTGATCTTCAGAGGGTTGAAGGAGATGGCCCCGATCTACGTCTTCACCAACCGGATTTCATTTCCCCTCTCTTTTGCTTGAGGGATCTTTGCCTAGGGTTTCCTCTTGTGGAGAACCTAGGCTTCTTGCTACCCTTGGTGATTTGTGAGTGTTGGGAGCCCCCAATTAAGTTGTGGGTGTGTTCCCCAAACTTGTTTGTAAAGGACTCGATCCCCGCCTCAAAGGGGTTCAATAGTGGAAGGTGAACTAGGCCTTTGTGGCAGAAGTTCATCGGAGAATAGGGTGAGGCCTTTGTGGCGTTGAGTAGGCCTTCGTGTCTCCGCGTCCTCCCATCGGTTACCTCATTCCCTTATCTTTTATTCACTTGTACTAGTTGCATTAATTGTTGTACTTGTTGCATTTATTGCTTGCCTTGCCATATAGGTAAATTCACCATTAGTTGCACTATCTAGAGAATTTACCTTTGAGTCAAGCCTAAACCTTGTTGAAAATTAAAATTGGTCGTAGCACCTATTCACCCCCCTCTAGGTGCCCATACTTTACTTTCACTGTGGAGCTTGGCTAGTTGCAGAAAGCAAGTTTTGTCCTATAAGCTTTCATAAAACAATTTTATCCTTTAGATAAGAACAATGTGGATTTCCCGTGCTACCTTATTGGTAAGCATCACCACAAGTGTTATATAAACTACAAAATTTGTGGAGTTCCTGTGCAACCTTGTTAGATTGCATCACCACTAAAATACATGGACATGTGGATTTCCTGTGTCACCTTGCTGGTAAGCATCACCACCAGAATGGGTTTCCTGTGCTACCTGGTTAACATAACTATTTCTCCATATTTCATCCCTTATTCAACCACCACATTTTATTATGAAATTGATATGATGAGATTCTTCCGTCTTTCCTTGTCCAGCTGCTTATAGTTGTCCATAACCGGGGACACGACTAAGATCTTAGTTTGTTGACTCTATAGAGTTTGTGCACTTTGACCCTTAGACTCAAATCAGCCCAAACATCCTATACACCTTGAGTGCATTAAGGAAAAGAAAAGATTGAGACAAGATCTTTCAGAAGAAATTCCACCACCGACTGGCTTTACTTGTTCCAACCTACACAATATTAGAAGCATCTTCACAGAAGATAATGTGTTCATCTTCTACACTTTGAGTGACAAGATCCTTTACTATTGCAACTATAGGTTCAATTGTTATTTGTTCATCAGGTTCTGTAGATTTGTTTGTACTTTTGTTAACCAGACTAGCTATAATAGAATGTTCCTTTACCCTAGCAGGGAAAGGCATTTTCTCAATATAAGGTTCAGGCACAGCAGGATTAAAAGTATGAACTTCTATATTTCTAGAAGGAACACAATTAACAATATCTTTATAAGATGCATGGTACTTGTTCCACTCCTTTTTGTGAATATCAAGATAGTAGGCAAAAGCTTTAAAAGAGTTTGCAAAAATTTGAGAGTCAAGGCCATAAACAACATCAATATTACGAAAATCATTGGTTCCCATAAAAGATTTAATGCATTCATAATCATAATTTTCCCATCCTTTAGTATTTTCCTGAAAACGGCCAAGAAGATCCCATTTAGCTTCTCCTTTCATATGTGTAAATGATCCAGAACAAAAAGTATACAATAAATCCTTATCAAGAAGAGGAAGCCTTGCATATAAATTATTAATAACAATATTATTGGGGAGCTCATGAATGGGACATTTGAGCATTAATAACTTCAATCTCCCCCACGCTTGGGAAATACTCTCTCCATCATGAGGCTAGAAATTATATATTTGTTTCTGATCCTTATGAATCTCACTGGGAGGATAGAATTTAGAATAAAAGAGAGGTACAATTTCCTCCCATCCAATAGATAGGCCATTCTTCAGCATCTTAAACCATTCCGCGGCTCTGTCCTTCAGTGATAAGGAGAATAACTTCCTCTTAACTTGGTCCATTGAAATACCTGCACACATGAACAACTCGCATAATTCATGTATAAAGAGTAAATGATCACCAGGATGGGCAGTTCCATCTCCAAAATAGCAGTTATTCATAACACGTTCAACAATTTCCATAGGTATTTTAAAAGGATCCAATTGAGCAGACATCGGGTCATCCACTACCCTAGGAGTAGCAGAAGTACTCCCAAATAGGGAATCAAATGGAGATCTCTCCATAATGGAATAAAGTAGCAGACATAAATAAAAACAACACTCACCGTAAAAGTTTCTCTTACCAATGGTGCTTCACTCCTCGACACCGGAGCCAGAAAATAGTCTTGATGACCCACAAGTATAGGGGGTGTATCATAGCACTATTGATAAATAATAGTGTCAAACCCAACAAGGAGCAGAAGGTGTTGACAAACAGGTTGGATAAATGTTTCACTGTAAATACCAGCAAACATGTTTTCTGTGGTTTTTGATATAGCAGATAAATAAAGTGCGAGTAAACAAAAGACAATAATAATAATTGCAGCTTGCCCAATCCTTTTTAGAGAAAAGGACAAGCCGGTTGGTCTACTTATGACGACTAAACATTCTCGAGGACACATGGGAATTTCGTCAAGCGCTTTTACTTCATACAGTTGATTAATATTTACTATTTTGATAGGTGTTGTGTGGGTGAACCTATGATAATGCACCACCCTACTTGGAATAATACATACTTATGATTATACCCCTTGCAAACATCTACAACTACAAGAAAGTAATTAAGATAAATCTAACCACAACCTTAAACTATGGGTTCGTACTCTCCCTCATGCATTGGTTTCCTAATGGGGGTTTAGGTTTCTGTCACTCTGGCAACCACACAATTAGTATCCAAATACACAATGCATCCCTCTAGGCCTATAAAGGTGAAGTTTCATGTAGTCGACGTTCACATGACACCACTATAAGAATAGCACCATAACTTAAATATCAAACCATTAGATATTACTTCAACATAATTCCACTACTAACATCTGACTTCTCCCATGTCCTCAAGAACTAAACAAACTACTCACAAGACATCATATGGATCATGATCAGAGGTGATATAATGATGGATAACAATCTGGTCATAAAGACGCAAACACCGATAAATCTCGTAAGCATCATCTACAAACAAGTAATCCACACCGGGAGAGAGATCTAGTGAAGAACAACGATATAGAACCCTAATTGTTACATTGGCACATAGGTGGATGGTGAGGATTATGGTGGTGGTGATGATGACGATGAAGATGATAATCTTGATGATGCCCAGTGCAATGATGGTGGCGATGGCGATGATGGTGACAATGGCGATGATTTCCCCTATCCAGGGAGGAATTTCTCCGACAAATTTCTCCCTGCCGGAGAGCTTTTCTCTCTCTGTTGTTTTCCGGCCCGAGGAGGCGGCGGAATATTTCCTTGATGGTTCTCTAGGTCGTAGGGTTCCCTGGGGATGAAGTACGCGAAAGGGGGATGTCAGTGGTGGGCCAGGGTTGCCACACCACGTGGCGGCGCGACCAAGGGAGGGGGCGCCACCAGGTGGTGTGGGCCCCTGGTGCCCCCTCTAGCTCCCCTCCTGGCTAGCTCCGTCATGTGGAAACTGAAGGACTCTCCGATGTTTCCCTACTTCTGATCTTCAGTAATATGGTATCTTGGCGGTGCTTTTTCCAGCAAATTTCTGGTCCCGGTGAATTATTCTCCAATAATTGTAAAACATGCAAAATAGATGAAATAACATAAGTATCATCTCTAAATATGAAATATATCGATGAATAGCAGTAAATTATGATATAAAAAAGTAATGCAAAATGGATGTATCAATGCCCATACTATCCGTTCACTATGCTTCCTCGACGCATACTCGGGTTACAATTAAATTCACATGAATAAGGAGGATTAGGAGAAGACTGCGTTCCTCACCCCATTTGGAGTGCACTGCTATACCACGATGCCCTTCGGGTTGAAGAATGCGGGTGCCACGTACCAGCAGATGATGCAAAACTGCTCGGAAGCACAAATTTGAAGAAATGCGCAAGTTTACATGGATGATATTGTCGTCAAGTCAAAAAAGGTAGAACCCTTATTGACGACCGTTGAGAGACTTTTGAGGCACTCGATGTGTATCAAATAAAGCTAAACCCAAAGAAGTGCGCCATTGAAGTACATAAAGGAGATTTACTCGGGTACCTTATGTCCGCCTGTGGAATTGAGGCCAACCCGGAGAAAATTCAGGCCATTCTCACAATGAAAGAGCCAAAAAATGTTAAAGGACTCCAATAGTTAGCATAGAGAATCGCAGCACTCAGCAGGTTCATATCCAAGCTTGAAGAAAAAAAATACTACCCTTCTATAGGTTGCTAAAGAAGTCAAAAGTATTCGAATGGACACTCGAAGCCAAAATCTCCTTCCACGAACTCAAGTGAACTCTGTCAACCTCACATGTACTGGTGGCCCCTTAGGAAAAGGAGCCAATGCTACTTTACATAGCAGCAACCATGAAAGTGGTACGCATAGTGCTTGTCGTGGAACGAGCCGAGCAAGGTGTCACGCACGGGATACAATGACATGTCTACTATCTCAACGAGGTCCTGTCAATATCAAACCAACACTACCCACATCACCAGAAGCTATCATACGGATTCTACATGACAACCAGAAAGCTGTGTCACTATTTCCAATAACACCCAATAACAGTTAAGTCTAAAGCACCTCTGTTAGAAATACTGAACAACTAAAACGCAATCGGTCGAGTCACGAAGTGGGGGTTTGAGCTGGGTCCGCGCGATATAACATATGAGTCGAGGAAAGCGATCAAATGGCAAGTACTCCCCAATTTTATCGCCGAGTGGATAGAACTAGACATGCCAGACATGTCAAAAAACTGGACGATGTACTTCGATGGTTCCAATCGGAAAGAAGTAGCAGGAGCTGTAGTGGTACTAACATCACCCAAAGGAGACATGATGTTGTATGTGCTGCGGATGAACATAAAAAATGGTTCAAACATTAAGGTAGAATATGAGGCACTCATACATGAGATGAAGATGGCTAAAGCATGCGGAGCCACTTGACTCGTCATTTGTGGCGACTCGAATCTTGTGGTATATCAAACCATGAAGAAGTGTGACACTGGTACGTCATAACCGTATCCTGAATTTCTGATGTTCCATGTTGTTTTAATGTTATTTCCTACATGTTTGCTATACACTTTATGTCATTTTTATCGATTTCCTGGATTAACCTATTGACAAGATGTCACAGAGCCACTTCCCTGTTTTCTGCTATTTTTAGTTTCAGAAAAGTTGTTCTGGAATATTCTCGGAATTGGAAAATTCGAAGCCCAAATGTCTTAGAGTTCTCGAAGGTTCCGCAGAGTCCCGAAGAGGCCCAGAGACGGGTCACAGGGGTGCCACACCATAGGGCGGCACACCCCCTGGCCGCACCATGGGGTGGTGTGGGCCCCTCGGGCGTCCACCACCATTGCCCTTTCGCCTATATAATCCCCCCGATATGTGAACCCTAAATATATCACACTTTTTCCCAAGAAATACCCGAGGCCGCCGCCATCATCATCCCTAGATCGGGAGGGTTCTGGATCTCTCCCGATACCCTTCCAGAAGGGAAATTCATCACCGGAGGGGTCTACACCACCATTCCCTCCTCCAAAGTGATGCGTGAGTAGTTCATCCCTGGACTACGGGTCCATAGCAGTAGCTTGATGGTTGTCTTCTCCACTTTATGCCTCATGTTTAGATCTTGTGAGCTGCCCTACATGATCGAGATCATGTTTATGTAATGCTACGTGTTGTGTTTGCCGGGATCCGATGAATGTTTAATGCTATGTCTTCTGATTATTAATATATCATGTTATCTTCATGCATATGTTATTTACGATCTTGCATGCTCTCTGTTATTACTAGATTCTCTGGACAAGTAGATGCTAGTAACTCCAAGAGGGAGTATTTATGCTCGATAGTGGGTTCATGCCTCCTTTGCATCTGTGCTCGAGTGACAGAAACGTGACAGATGGAGGATGCGGTGTTGCCATTAGGGAGAAAACAACGATGTTTACTCCGTTTACATTGTTTACAGTACACACTTTCCTTACTGCGATTATCTGTTGCTTGCAACTTAACACCCAACGTTTATTCAGATCATATTCATAGGGTGGATTATTAGTCATAGATGTAGTTGGATGACGGTCTATGTATATTGTTGTAATACCCGCATGAATCACATAGTAATGTTTATGTCTTTTATATGCACTACAGTGCAGCCTTCATTTCTGTCAATTGCCCAGCTGTAATTTTTACACCACACATGTTATTTATATTCTATGGATAGACACCACTAGTGAACTGTGGACCCCGGTCCATTTTCTCATACTGATAATACTCACACTATTTCCACTTTTTTCACACTGCTGCTACTATTTTCATATTGTTCTCATACTGTTTTCCACACCACACGGTTAACCTCTTTGTGTTTAGCAAAACCGGTGAGATTAACAATCTCACTGCTTCGTTGGGGCAAAGTGATTTTATTGTGTTGTGTAGGTTCCACGTTGCTGCTGAACCAGTAGTGCGCCCTACCATCTTAGCTCCATCAACCTTCCGAAGTTTCTTCTTTCTCCTACTAGTCGATTCAACCTTGGTTTCTTTATGAGAAACTTTCTACTGTGCTCTTCATACCTTCCTCTTGGGGTCTCCCAACGAACATGTGTTGCACGCGCATCAAGCTAATTTCTGGCGCTGTTGCCAGAGAGGAAAAGAATTTCTGCAAGGGGAGTCTCCCACTTCCAATCTCTTTACTTTGTTTTAGTTTTCCTTAGTTTATTTTATTTTATCTCGTTTGCTTCTCTATATCAAAAACTCAAAAAATTGTTCTTATTCTAGTCATTATTTTTGCTTTATCATGCGTGCTATCAATCTTTGATGTCTTTGAAACTAGAACTTATAGGCAAGGTGGGTTGACGGATGAACAAAAAAAATTATTATAAGGAACACCGCTTGTCACAAAAAGAGATACACTTATGGGAGCAAATTAATAGATTGCACAACTATGCTAAAAACTTGTGCTCTACTTATAATGTAACTTATTGCTTTAATAAATCTTGTTGCTTTAGGAGGCATAAACACTTCCCCATTCAATGTGAGTGTAATGATAATGTTACCATATCTTCTTATGTTAAGGGAAATTATGAACTATATGATGTGGACCAAATTGAGGAATTTATTGCTTGGAAGGGTGTATTCGAAATTGTTTATTTGCTTGAAAATATTGATGATGTACCTTATAAATATGAGATTTATGATATACTTGAATATTTCTTTGATAATTACGAGGATTTTAATCTACATACTTCAATATCTTAATCAATTCTCTCCCCCAAAGGTAGAGACTAATGCCTTGCAGGAACCTATGGAAGAAGAAATTGCTGAATCTGGAAATTGGATGAAAAAGAGGAGGAGAGTGATGATCAAGAGGAGGAAGAATGGAGGTACCCATTTCTACCTTCCAATGATAGTAAATTTTTAAGTCATACATTATTTGATGAAAGTGATGATCCTATTGATTCTTTTGAAATATCCCTTTTTGATGAAATTGATACTTACTATACTTGTGACCTTGATACTACTATGAATGAAACTTGTGAGAATGATATTGCTACTGTTATTTATGATAATCCATGCTACTTTCATAAATCCTATGAGAATCCTCTATTTATTCCAACCATTGATATGCATGATAATGAGGAAGTTCGTTTAGAAAATTTATATGATAATACTCTAGATGATGGTCCTATGTTACTTGATCTTATAAATTATAATACTACTAAAAATAGGATTGATATAATGTTTCCCATACCTTTTAAGAGTGACCAATCATCTTGTTTTGCTATTGCTAAAAGTGGGAAAAAAGAGGAGCTGATTTTAAATTTTGATCCCACTATTTTTGAGCTTGATATGAATTGTGTGCTTTTAGACCATGAAAAAAATGCTTTATGTGATAATTATGTTGTTGAGTTTGATCATGATGCTACTGGAAATTATTTTGAGATAGGAAAATATGGTTGTAGGAATTTTCATGTTACTAAAATCCCTCTCTTTTTGTTGAAAGTTTTGAAGTTGCTCTTGTTCTACCTTCCCATGATTTCTAGTTTGAGCTTCTTTAATTTTTTTTTACAAGATTCTTATGCATAGGAAGTGGGTTAGACTTAAAATTGTTTAAAAATTGCTTCTTGATGCTCTCTTTTTCTTTATTCATATTTCTTATGTGAGAATCTTCTTCACTTGAAAACACTTGAATTCACTTTTCTGGGCCTAGCTGAAAGGTGTTAAAAAAAGCACTTCTTGGGAGATAACCCATGGTTTTATTTTTTGCTTTATTTTCTCTGCTTTCTTTGAGTCAAGGGGCTGTATACTTCTGTAGCAACTCCTTTGTATCTTTATTTTCATGTTTTAGTTGTGCCAAGTAAAGTTTCTGACGAGAGTTGGAGTTGGTTTTGGATTTCTACGCAGGAAACAGATTTCTGCTGTCCACCGTAAAAAATCGTGAAAAATCCAGAAAAATCGAAATGACCTGAAACATTTTGTGCTTATTACTCAGCTGATTCCCAAAATTTTTATTCCTTTAAGTTTTTCTTTGGTTTGAGCAACGTAAGTGTCCTGAAAAAATTCGTCTTTACAGACTGTTCTGGTTTTGGCAGATTTTGTCATTTTTCTTGCATTTGCTCTTTTACGATGTCAAGTGGATTTCTTTGCTTTACGAAACATCAGTGGCTGTATCTAATGTTTAAATTTATCAATAGCACTTGGTGCCATAAAGAACCCATGGATTTTTTGACTATTGCACTAACCCTCTAATGCGAATTTCTCTTTGAGTGTGGTGTGAAGGAAGTTTTCAAGGGTCAAGAGAAGAGGATGATATAATGTGATCAAGAAGAGTGCAAGGTCAAAGCTTGGGGATGCCCCTGTGGTTCATACCATAAAATTATAAGAAGGCTCAAGCATCCAAGCTTGGGGATTCCCAAGGCATCCCCTTCTTCATCAACAATTTACCAGGTCATTTCTAGTGAAACTATATTGTTATTCGGTCACATCATATGAAATTTACTTGGAGCGTTTGTTATTTTTTGTTATGTTTTCTTTTGTTTTCCTTGCTTCAATAAACATCATTGGAACCTAGCATCCTTGTCTGGGACAGAGACACGCTCCTCTTTTTCATTTGAATAATAGTTCTGCTCGTATTCTTAGTTTTTCTTCTAGCTGCTGCAAAAATTCCTGTTTAGCTCATGTTTTCCTTGTATCTCTTATTCAGAGATGTTAGTTTTAGTAGAGTTATGTGAGTAATCTCATTTTTGCTTACTGTATCATTTAGAGAGTTTTTGTTAAAACATCTTTTGTATGGTGCGTGTTGGAAAAAGAAATTGTTGCATGTTTTAGAATTTATAACGATGCAAATAGAAGCTTGTATAGACTGTGGCTAGACTTTTTCATATCATGATAGATGTTATTTTAATTATAAAGCCTAGTGGTTATTTTGTAGCATGATTTGTCTCAAATAGCTGAGAGTGTTTAATGTTCCATTGGAATAATCATGAGTTGTTCTTGTCATATTGAAGCATAAATTTGTGGTGTTCTCCTTCTAATGTTTTATTTGGTTGACTTGGAGCATTCTTACACCATGTTTATGATCACAAAACAGTCACTTATAGCCTCTATGATGATTTAGTTTTTGAACTTGTAGTACCACTTATGCTTTAATTAATGATGTTTTTGTCGCTATGCATGATTATAGCCATTATTGCTCTCTTGATTTGTCGCTCCCAGTCTTTTCCTAGCCTCCACCTGTACTGAGTATGAGCTCTACTCATGCATCCGACTCCCAAAAATCAAAGTTTTCCTAATGTGTCCACCATACCTACCTACATGTGGTATTTAACCGCCACTCCAAAGTAAATTGCTCATGTGTTACCTTTAAAACTTTCAAAATTCCTCCTTTTTTGTGCTCCTGTTTTAGCTCATGAGGACGTAAATAGAGAATCTTTATCTCACTTGTTGATTGGACTTTCACAACCTGGACTAGTGTCTTCACCCGCTTATCCAATTGATAGAAGAGCTGGAAGAGGGGTGCCCAGCCTCAAATTAATACAAACAAATTCTCTTCACTATTTCCCCCCTGATTTATCAGTCAAAGCATAATTGTGTAAACAAAAGAGAAAGAGGGATGTCCTTCTACACCAGCTGCGTCCTTCAATGGGAGCTCTTGTGAAGTATAGTTCGCTTGTGACGTACTGTATTTTCTGTTACCAATTATTGACATAAGCATACACCTCTCCAATTTTTTTTCTAGTCTTCCTATTAAACTTTCAAGGTGTCCTGGCATTTATGTTTTGCCCCACTCTTAAGGACAAGAGAAATATCACTTTGCCATGTTATCTCTATGCTTGAAACAAACGTATAACTTTCAGTGCATTGTTATTCATGATCTTTTATTTGTGTTACTTCTCATGATGCAAAGTGATTGCTATGTTTTATTGCTAGAATTATATCTATCATGCTCGTGTTTAAAGTACTATGATCTCACCATACATATGATTTTACAATATTGATGATCAAGTTTATGTTGGTAGCATGTCACCTCAGAAATAATGTGTTTTTATCCTTTACCTACTCGAGGACGAGGAGGAACTAAGGCTGGGAATGTTGATACGTCATAAACGTATCCTTAATTTCTGATGTTCCATGTTGTTTTCATGTTATTTCCTACATGCTTGTTATACACTTTATGTCATTTTATCGATTTCGGGGACTAACCAATTGACAAGATGCCACAGAGCTAGTTCCCTGTTTTCTGTTGTTTTTTACTTCCAGAAAAGTTGTCCAGGAAATATTCTCGGAATTGGAAAATCCGAAGTCAGAAGTCTTAGAATTCCCGAAAGTTTTGCGGAGTCCCGAAGAGGCCCGGAGAGGGGCCACAGGGGTGCCACACCATAGGGCGGCGCACCCCCTGGCCGCGCCTGGGGGTGGTGTGGGCCCCTCGGGCGTCCACCGCCATTGCCCTTTCGCCTATATAATCCCCCCGATACATGAACCCTAAATATATCCCACTTTTTCCCGAGAAACACCTAAGGCCACCATCATCGTCATCCCGAGATCGGGAGGGTTCTCGATCTCTCCCCGGCACCCTGCCGGGAGGGAAATTCATCACCAAAGGGGTCTTCTCCACTTTGTGCCTCATGTTTAGATCTCGTGAGCTGCCCTACATGATCGAGATCATATTTATGTAATGCTACATGTTGTGTTTGCTGGGATCCGATGAATGTTGAATGCTATGTCTTCTGATTATCAATCTATCCTGTTATCTTCATGCATATGTTATTTGTGATCTTACATGATCTCCGTTATTAGTAGATGCTCTGGCCATTATATGCCAGTAACTCCAAGAGGGAGTATTTATGCTCGATAGTGGGTCCATGCCTGCTTTGCTTCTGTATTCGTGTGACAGAAACGTGACAGTTGGAGGATGTGTTGTTGCCATTAGGGAGAAAACAACGATGTTTACTTTGTTTACATTGTTTATAGTACACACTTTGCTTACTGCGATTATCTATTGCTTGCAACTTAATACCAATGTTTTTTTGGATGATATTCAGAGGGTGGATTATTAGTCATAGTTGCAGTTGGATGACGGTCTATGTATCTTGTTGTAATGCCCGCATGAATCACATATAATCTTTATGTCTTGCATATGCACCACGGTGCAACCTTCATTTCTTTCAATTCCCCAGCTGTAATTTGTTCACCACACATGTTATTTATCTTCTATGGAGAGACACCACTAGTGAACTATGGACCCCGGTCCATTTTCTCATACTGATAATACTCACACTGTTTCCACTGTTTTCACACTGCTGCTATTCTTTTCATATTGTTCTCATACTGTTTTCCACACCATACGTGTAACCTCTTTGTGTTCAGCAAAACCGGTGAGATTGACAAACTCACTGCTTATTTGGGGCAAAGTGATTTGATTGTGTTGTGCAGGTTCCACATTGCTGCTGAACCGGTAGTGCGCCCTGCCATCTCAGCTGCATCAACCTTCGGAAGTTGCTTCTTTCTCCTACTGGTCAATTCAACCTTGGTTTCTTTCTGAGGGAAACTTGCTACTGTGCTCTTCATACCTTCCTCTTGGGGTCTCCCAACGAACGTGTGGTACACGTGCATCAGACACCCCATCAAAAAACATGATAGCGTACCGAGAGCTCTACAATAGACTCGAAGGAGAGTTTGACGGTTGCGAGTTGAAGCACGTTGGAAGGGGAGGGAACTCATAAGCAAATGCACTAGCCAAAATCGGGTAAACTCTCGCGCCCATACCACCCGAAATTTTCTATGAGTAATTGATCAACCCTCAATCAAACACAAAGTGGTAGCCACAGAAGAAGCAAACGAGTCCGGTACAATAGACCAAGAAGAAACTAAAGACAAACTTGTACCCGTGGACAAAATCGGGTCAACTTTCACGCCCATACCAACCGACATTTTCTATGAGTAATTGATCAACCCTCAATCAAACGCAAAGTGGTAGCCACAGAAGAAGCAAACGAGTCCGGTACAACAGACCAAGCAGAAAGTAAAGACAAACTCGTGCCCATGGATGTGGTAGAGAAAGTTCTCCAAGTCAAGTTCACTTGGATGCAGACCTTGATAAATTATATGACACGGAAAGAACTGCCAGATGATCAAGCAGAAGCACGGCGAGTGATGTGCCGTGTAAAAACATTCACAATATACGCATGACAGATCCATAAGTGCAGCATCTCAGATATATTACTGAGGTGCGTGATCCCGGAAGAGTGAAGAGAGATACTACTCAACATTCACCAAGGAACATGTGGACACCATGTGGGAAACAGAAATTTAGTCTGCAAAGCATTCAGAGTAGGATTGTATTGGCCAACGAAAAAAATCGATGCCAAATCTATCGTACAACACAGCGAGGCGTCTCATATGTTCGCAACAAGACCGAATGTTCCTACCACTGAGCTCGACATGATACCACTCACATGTCCCGCAGTTGACAAATCCATCAAGTTAGTACAAGCTATACCCGTGACGTCTCAAGACGTAGAAACGACAGTAAAATATATAAGGTCAATAGTCCACATGTTTGGAACCCCCTATGCATGAGCAAGTTCCAGGACTACTGCAAAGAACTAGGAATAAATGTTACCTATGCATCGGTGTCACACCCCCAAACCAACAGACAGGTGGAAAAGTTAAACCAACTAATCACAAACGGACTCAAGAAACACCTTCTTACAACACTCAGGCGAGTCGTAGGAGCCTGGGCAGAAGAGCTACCCTCAGTACTATGGAGCCTAAGAACTACGCCCAATAGATCAACCAAGTATACTCAATTTTTCATGGTATATGGTGCAGATGGAGTGCTGCCAGCTCCTCGAATCACCACTTACAACGAGGATGACTCAAATAGAGCACTCGAAGATGCGCACTCCATTTTTCTTGTGTTTGATTGAGCCTCATCTTAACTCACATCCTTTTATTGGTGTATTCTCTTATTTCTCAACCACCTCTTCCTCCAAGTAATATGCCTTGTTTTTTTATGCTCACTTGCACTTGCTTTGTGTTTTGAACAACAGTGGGGGAGTTATGATTCCATTTTTGTGCACTTTGCACTGAAAATGCAATATTTCTAAATCATGCACAAAAATTACGGGGCTCCTCTATTTTCTTCAAAAAACACTCATTTTCTCAAATCATAAGATAATTTTTTCATTTGGTTTGTTGGATCTTTTTGAGTGCTCACTTCTCTTTCAAAAAAGATTAGAGATTGTTATAACATATTAGTTGCAATCTTTAGATCCTCAAAATAGTTTGATTTCCTCCATTTACACATCAATGGATAAGTGTAGTTGATTCCACTCATATTATGAGACATGCACATCCTACGGAGGGACCCTTACTATATTGGCCATCTAAATTTCCCATGATCCCATTTTGGCAATGGATGCTAATGGGAAGATAGTTTAGAGGGTTTAAGGGAATTTGGTTTTATGCTTTAGTTTTTGTTCTTAAGGATTTGCCTTTCATGCTCATCCATTCTTGCTTGGCATGGTTTCTCAAATTCATTATATAAACCCTCGTAAAAGAGATTGTTATCAATTACCAAAATGGGGGATATTGAAAGAGCACGGTGCCCCCCATGTGTGGTTTTGGTAAATGACAATCACTATGGACTAATGGTTGAATTGAGTTATACTTGTAGAGTTTGTCCATAGGTAATGCTTGATGTCCATGTGTTGGATTCAAGATGATCAAGTGATGACCAAGGTTCCATTCATGGGAATATCCGAAGAATGGTCATGAGATAGTTGAGAATATTTCAAGTGTGTCTTGAAGAATAATATTGTGTGAATATTCATGTTTACCTTTGATACGTCATAAACGCACCCATAATTTATGATGTTCCATGTTGTTTTCATGCCATATGCTACATGTTTCTTATACACTTTATGCCATTTTTAACGATTTTCTAGACTAACCTATTGACAATATGCCACAGAGCCAGTTCATGTTTTATGCTGTTTTTAGTTTCAGAAAAATTGTTCTGGAAATATTCTCGGAATTGGATGATTCGAAGCCTAGAAGTCTTAGAAATTTGTCACGTACATGGAGTCCGGAGGGGGGGCACATGGGACCCACACCATGAGGCGTTGCGCCCCCCTGGCCGCGCCCAGGGGTGGTGTGGGCCCTCTGGCTGCCCACCGATGTTGCCCTCGCGTCTATATATTCTCCTCAAAGGGTTAACCCTAGGTACAGAAGCATTTTCCACCAAAAACATCCGCAGTCGCCGTCATCGTCAACCCTAGTCCGGGAGGGTTCTAGAGCTCTCCCGGCACCCTTCCGGGAGGGGGAGTCAGCACCGGAGGGCTCTACACCATCATGCCCTCCTCCAGAATGATGCGTGAGTAGTTCGTCCTTGGACTACGGGTCCATAGCAGTAGCTAGATGGTTATTCTCTCCTGTTTATGCCTCATGTTTAGATCTTGTGAACCGCCCTACATGATCAAGATCATCTTGTTGTAATGCTACATGTTGTGTTTGTTGGGATCCGATGAATATTGAATGCTATGTTTAATGGTTATCAATCTATCATGTTTTATACATGTGTGTGTTATTTATGATCTTGCATCCTCTCCGTTGTTAGTAGATGCTCTGGCCAAGTAGATGCTAGTAACTCCAAGAGGGAGTATTTATGCTCGATAGTGGGTTCATGCCTCCTTGCATCTGTGCTCGAGTGACAGAAACCTGACATATGGGGGCTGTGCTGGTGCCATTAGGGAGAAAACAATGATGTTTACATTACACACTTGTCTTAATGCGATTATCTATTGCTTGCAACTTAATACCCAAGGTTTGCTCGGATGACATTCCGAGGGTGGATTATTGGTCATAGATGCAGTCGGATGATGGTATATGTATCTTGTTGTAATGCCCGCATGAATCACATAGTAATCATCATGTCATGCATATGCACTACGGTGCAGCCTTTATATCTGTCAATTGCCCTGCTGTAATTTGTTATCCAACATGCTATCTATCTGTTTTGGAGAGAGACCACTAGTGAACTGTGGACCATGATCCATTTTCCTCATACCGATAATACAACCACTTCAATCATTGTTTTCATACTACTACTACTGTCGAGACATCGTAGTAGTTTTCATAGACTGGGGTGCCATGAGACTACGGTAGAGACGTGGGGTAACGGGATAGCGTAGTAACACAGAACACGGGATTTTACCCAGGTTCTGTACGTCGCGACAGTACGGCGTACCTACTCCTGCACTTCTCACTAATTGGGACTAAAGCCCGTATAACAGGGTTACAATGTGAGGGAATAGATCTAGCTACTCGACGAGGATGAACTTCCCGGCGAGTTGCGTAGAGCTTTAGCTTGAACCTAGAACCTTAAAACTTATAAAACTTATGTAATCTATCTCCCGTCCGGCTTTATATAATAGCCGGATTAGGGCTTACAGAACAAGAAACCTAGAAGACTACGTTTAACTTGTAACTTGGAAAGTAAGGAATCCGTCTTCTCCTCCAAGCCAGATCACGTGGGCCGTGATCCGGGTTCTTCTAGAATCCGGCTTCTGCGCGTCGGACTACTGGGCCGCCCAATGGACCTAAGCCCACTACCTCTGAGGCCACCCTGGTAGTCCGGCTCTTTGTCTACCATCTTCTATACCCCTATTCAGTATATATCCGACAGTAGCCCCCAGGAAGGATCAAAACTCTGAAACTCCGCCTTTCGTCAAATACATTTTGTCCGGGAAAACTTGATTCAGCAGTCTTGATTCTTTCTTCTTTCCTTTCGAAGGAGATGGTAACACAAAACTCGGAACTATGAAAATCCGGCTTTTCTTCTCGCGATCCTTCGCGGAAAAGGAACTTATGACATCAGCGCCTTAATCATGCTGACGCAAGCGCCGCTTGGTTTCACGCGGGAAACCCTGCAACGTATCTCTGACAGATTCTCACGAGAAACGAGGAGATAGCCATCATTCCTCTGTCGTTCCGTTTCCCGGATTTTCCGGCGAGCGACACGCGTCGAACATCCAACGGTCAAAAGAGCCGTTGGAACGTATCTAGAGATTTTCAGGCTATAAATAGCCGTCCTCTTCGTCATCGGAAATCTTTCCTGACTCCATCACTGCCCACGCCATTGACGCAACCGTGAGCTCGAGAGCAAGACCTTGCCCCGACGAACTCTTCGCACGCCGGAGCGCTCATTCGCCACCGAAGAAGATGGCCTCTCCGTCGTCCTCACCGGCTCGCGCCTCCATCGACGAACTTTTGGGCGACCTAGATCCACAGCTAGGGTCGCCCAAGCATGCCGGCGGCGAGCCGGAAAAGACCACGGCATCCGTGGCGGGCGGAGGAAACGCTTCCGCCGCCGCGGACGTCGCGGGCCCAAGCGCCACAACAACTCCGCCGTTCGCACCTGAAACGGCGGAGGAGAAAATCGAGCTCCTTGGCGAGAAACTCGCCGCCGCGAAGGCCGCCGCCGCCGCCGCCGGAGCGGATGAGGAAGAGGAAACTGCAGGCAACTGGAGTGCCTGCAGTATTCCCCCGGCTCTCCTTCCAAACTTGGAGAAGGAGGGCTTGGTTCTTAAAAAGAAGTGGCGGCTCCCGGAAGAGGAGACCGAACCCATGCCACAAGAGGGCGAAAGGGTGCTTCTTACCTCCCACCTTCTACGAGGTATGGGGCTCCCACCTTCCTCTTTCTTCCTCCAGGTTCTGTCACATTACAGCATCCAACCTCACAACCTTCCTCCCAATTCCATTCTGTACATGGCTGGCTTCCAGGCCTTGTTCGAAGGTTACCTAGGGATAGAGCCTAGGTTAGATTTTTGGCTGTACTGCTTTGGGGTCAAGCGTAACTCTTCGGAGGGCGCACTCCCAAATTGCGGGACCATTTCCTTTACTCTTCGGAGATTCCGAGAGGATTGGTTCCCTAAAATCAAAACCTCAGAATCCGTCAAATTTTGGACGGGTTCTTTTTTCTATCATCCTGACGTGCCTTTTCCTAAAAAGGCCGTCGGGGTTCCACCTTTTGTGAACTCCGCCGCTGTTCCCCAGGATAACTGGGTAACAGAAGCCGTCCAAGTTCTGCCGCCATATCTGCTAAAGATCAAGCGGCGCATCGCCAAGCTCACCTCCATGGATCCGCCTCTAACCGGCATGGACACAGTTCTATGCTGGCTGATTAGGCGGATCCAGCCACTAGCCAACCACAGCGGCCGTTTCCTGTGTGAATACACGGGAGTCAACGATCCGATGCGGACATCCACCAAGGATTGGCCCGCAAAGGAACTTAGGCGGCGCATCAACCAGTTGGTCGCATCGCGCGACCAATACACAGAGAGTCGGCCAATGTACACGGCCGAAAATCCGGTTCCCAAGGTAATTTTTCAGTTATTTGGGTACAGTTCTATTTTATCTCGGATTTCCTAGCTTCTGATTTTGGTTTTTGCTTGTTGGACAGTTCGAGGATCTTTCAGACTCGGACTTGGTGTCTGAGGATGAGCTGGACGCGCTGCGCACCGCCGCTACAGGTGGACGCAAGCGCAAGAAGATAATTTCCTCGGATGAGATTATCGACCTTGACGGAATCCCCGTCGCCACTTCCAGGTTATTTTCTTCTGGGTTTTTCTTTTATGGGATCTTTTTCGTCCATCTTCGGTGTTTTAACCTTTTCCGGGTTTTTGGTTTTTAGCCTACCCGCCTCCAACCTGAAGCCGAAGAAGCTGAAGAAACTCAGGGTTTCTTCCAGCCGAGGCAGCCAACCATCTCCCGCCGTCGCCCCGGACACGCCGCAGACAATGGCGGAAGAGCCTACTGCAGCCCCCACCACCAAGCCGCCAGAGCCCAGACAGCCCGTTGTATCCGAGTCGGATACGAGGGAAAGGGCGGCCCCAGAGGTGGGGAAATCTTCTCGGACTTTCGACGAGGAAATTCCCACCTTTGACAAGGATTTCAAAGCTATCAACGACGGCTTGGACGCAGCCGGAAATCACTTCGCGGAATACGCGAAGGAATTCAAAGAAAACTTGGCAGGTTTGCAGCGCATGAGCCAGGTATGTAACTCTAGCTCCCAAGCATTAAACAAAATGCGTGCTTTTTTGCTTTGATGTTTTTTGTTAACCATACTTTTCCTTGCTGTGTTTCAGCAAACCTCCGAAGCCATAAACCTGGAAGTTTTCAGGAAGCTCACCGTCAAGAATAAAGAAGTTCGAAGTCTTCTTTCTATTCTTGAGGAGAAGGAGGCGGAGCTGGAATCCTCTCAGCTCGCATTGACAGAAACGAAAGGTAAGCTTTTTCGTTTTGAAATTTCAGATTTAAGACTTTGTCTAAGTTTTTTCCCGAGGAAATTGATCAACTCGGATTTTTCCTTGCTTTTCAGCTGCCTTAGCTCAGGCTAAGCAAGCAGCGGAAGATTCTGGCAACGCCGAAATTCTCCGCAATGAGAACATCGAGCTTCACAAGGATCTTGTGAAAGCTCAACAAGACCTGGAAGCCAGCAACCTGGCTCTTGGAATGGCTAATTCCAAGGCTTCCGAACAGGCGGAGAAAGACAAATCCACCATTCAGGATTTGACCGAAGCTCTGAACCTTCGCCTGGAGGAAGTTTCCGAGATCGACAAGCTCATCGGTAAATTTCTTACCCTTTCCTCATCTTTCCATGTTTTGCTTTCTCTGTTTGTCTGCCTAACCCTTTTATATGTTTTATTGGATCAAACAGGAGACACCCCAGATGGAACTCGGATTGCAGGCATCCGAGCTTTCGGGGAAACATGGAATTTGATTAAGGCTGCCGGGACGCAGCTCATAGAGAAGTTCCTTCCCGATAAATCTGGGGAATGCTCGGAGGTTTTAAAACTTCCGGGTATCATCATGGAGGTGGCGGAGTCCAAGGAGTCTCTTCTCCGCTCCGCTGCACGGGGTGGTGCGCGCATGGCCTTAGGCCTTATGCGCATGCACTATCCTAGTGCCAAATCCTGGCGTGTGGCCACCGGTGTCCCTCAGGGATACACGGATGCGCAACGAACCACCATCTTTGGTGAAGTTAAGGGCCACGCCACCCAGATTGCCGCCATGGTAAATGTCACCGTCAACTATCCAGAAGAGGAAGCTCCTCCAATCCCCAACGAAGAAAGCAGCGAGGAGGAGTCGGATTCTTGAAAGTTTACTTGGAACCTGGATAGAAAAAATAGACAATAGGAGCATTACTGTCCTTTTAATGTAATCTGAAATGTAATGCTTCTTTTATATTAATGAGAAATCCGCCTTTTGCAGTTTAAACTATGAAATTACTTTGCAAGTTGTTTGGATTTTACCATTCCTTTATCTTCTAAGTTCTCTGGTGTATATGCTTTAACTGTCCTTAGTGTTTGAAATGGCTCAAATAGCATTATGAATCGTTATGCCGAGTAACTGGGGACGAACCAATCAGTTTTGAAACTCGAAAACATGAATCATGCTAAAGGCATTTTTACTAACTAGTTCCAGTAACCCGGCACACACACAATCAGATAAGACTTAGAGAAACAAGGAAAGTTTTAAGTGAAACTTGGGCACGCAGGCAATTCAAGCTTCCTTTAGCCGTTAAAAGGCTGAAAATCATTCAGTTATGTAACGCCGAGTATGCGAGCACAATTCGGGTTAACGTTGAGAAGTTTGCAAGATCATTGGGAAATAGATGAGGCGGAAACACTTTGCACTTATAAAGAATATGGATGATAGTATTCCGGCAACTTTATTTCATGATCTCAAAAGATGTTTACATAGAATTGAACTAAGTACAGAAGGGGACATAACTTGCTAGACGTTCCCAAGCTTCCGCAATCCACTTGACCTTGTCGAACTTCTCCAGCAGTTTGTGAAATGGTAAGGTTTTAGCCCCCAGCCAACTAAGAAATCTTTTTATGGCTGTGGCGGAACCCGGCAATTCTGGGACATCTTTTTCACACGTAAGTTTTGAGATGTTCGAGATTGCCTTAATCTTTTCCGGGTTAACTTCTATTCCTCTATGAGAAACGATGAAACCCAGAAGTTTTCCTGAGGGAACCCCGAATACGCACTTAGATGG
This sequence comes from Alopecurus myosuroides, assembly GCA_028641055.1. Lineage (NCBI taxonomy): Eukaryota > Viridiplantae > Streptophyta > Magnoliopsida > Poales > Poaceae > Alopecurus > Alopecurus myosuroides. The sequence continues at coordinate 306,803,861 of CM054061.1, forward strand.
ATTCAACTTCATCTGGTAGGTGCGTAAGTTTTCGAAAGTTTCTCGCAAATCCTCAAGGAGTGTATCTTTTTCCTTGGTTACGACGGCAATATCGTCCACGTAAACATGGACATTTTTTCCAATCTGACTATGCAAACAACGTTGCATACAACGCTGGTAGGTTGCACCTGCGTTCTTCAGGCCAAAAGGCATGGTTACGTAGTAATACGTCCCGTACGGGGTTATAAAAGAAGTCTTGATTTGATCTTCCTTTTTCATGCGTATTTGGTGGTACCCGGAGTATGCATCCAAAAAGCATAAAAGCTCGGAGCCTGCAGTGGCATCTATTATTTGATCGATTCGCGGTAGTGCGAACCTATCTTTCGGACATAACTTGTTCAATCCTGTGTAATCTATACACATTCTAAGAGCAGTAGTGTCTTTCTTCGGTACTAATACCGGATTTGCGGACCAGTCAGTATGGATTACCTCCTTGATGAAATCCGCTGCTAAAAGCCGGATAATTTCCTTGCCAATAGCCTTCCGTCTTCTTCCGTCAAATCGACGGAGACCTTGTTTGACGGGTTTTGATCCAGGAATAACCTTGAGTTGGTGCTCAGCAAGCTCCCTGGGTACGCCTGGCATGTCAGCTGGACACCAGGCAAAAATATCCCAGTTCTCACGGAGGAACTTGATGAGCTCGCCTTCCTATTTGTCGGTCATCCCAGTCCCTACAACGACGAATTTTGTCGGATCTTTGGGATCTAGGATTACCTGTCTTGTATTCTCGGACGCCTTGAAGCTATCTGTTGGCTTCCGAGTTTCTTTTCCTGCCGGCATTTCTTTCGGCGATACCTCCTTGGCTAATTCCTTCAGTTCCTCCCTTGCTATGACTCTCTGAGCGCAAAGGGCGTTTTCTTTCTCCAACTCGTTTGCCAGCTTGAAATCACCGGCAATGGTGATTACTCCTCCTTTGGGTCCTGGCATCTTCAGCTTGTTGTAGATATAGCAAGATCTTGCCATAAATTTGGCGAAAGCCGGACGTCCGAGTATTGCGTGATACACGCTTTCGAACGGCACTACTTCGAAGGATACTTTTTCCTGCCGGAAGTGATCTTTATCTCCGAAGGTGACATCTAGGGAAATTTCTCCTAGGGATCGTGCTTGCCTGCCAGGAACAATGCCATGGAAGCGTATATTGCTGTAGTTGAGCTGGGACTCGGATATCTTCAAGTGCTTCAGTGTATCCAGGTACATAATATTGATGCTGGATCCTCCGTCCATCAGCACTCTTCTTAGCCTAGTGTTTTGAACAATAGGGCTTACAACAAGATCTTGTGTGCCGGGTTCAGGGATATTTACGGGATGATCTGACTGATCCCAGATTATCGGTGTGTTAGAGTACTTCAAGAATTTTGGGGTCGCAGGAACAACCGCATTTATTTCTCGAAGTGTTCTTTTGGCCACCTTTGCTGACGGGGTTGCTAGGAAAGTTAGCATTGCTTCTCCGTCGACTCTCGGAAATTTGGGTTCGCCTTTTCGCTGTTGTTCCTGGATTTTGTCATCAGTGTCCGATTCACTGTCTTCTTTTTCAGCTTCTGGCTTTTGTTTGGCAGGTTTCCTCTTGGAACCCTTCCCTTTATTTCCGGATCCTGCATTGCCTTTCATATGCTTGTTTAGCCGGCATTGCGCGTTTGTGTGGGTTGGTTTCCCAAACTGAGAGTGGTGGACGCAGGGTTCCGACTTAATTCTCTCCCATTCTTCGGGAGTGTAATTGATTGGATCCGGACTGCGGCCTTTCCACTTGTTCACCTTTTCTCCTCCAAAGGCTATGTTGACCTCCTTGGGCTTTGTTGTTGACTCCGGAGTTCCTTTTTTATCAGAACGAGGGGTTTTCTTGGCCAGTATCAGTGACTCAATATTGCCTCCTCTTGCTCTGATATCATCTTCGGCTGCAGCGTGCTCATTAGCGGTTGTAAGCATAGATCCGAGATCTTTGTGCTTTTTCGAACCAACCATGAACGGTACAAGTCCGGGTTTTAGGCCATTGACGAAAGAATGCATTGCTTGTACGTCAGTTACTCCAGAGCAACTATTCTTCATTGCAGTACATCTGGAGATGAAATCCACGTATGGTTCGTCTTCAAATTGGGTGCAACGGTTCAGCTGGTTGATGCTATTTGGGCGTTTGTATGTTCCCCGAAAATGCTGAGTAAATACTCTCGCCATATCATCCCAACTGTCGACAGTTCTTGATGGTAAACCATTGATCCAATCTCTGGCTCCGTCTAGCAACATTAGGGGAAGAAACTTGACAGCTTCCAGGTCTGTCCCGTTGTTGATTTGGACGGCTGTGTAATAATCTGAAAGCCAGGTATCCGGGTTTGTACTTCCGGTATACTTTTGATAGGTTGGACCAACTTTGGCGAAGCCAGAATGCAGGGTTATCCTTCGGATCCTGTCAGTAAAACACTTAGGACCAAAGTATAGATCGTCCTTTTCTGCTCTATCAATATGTGCAGAATATCTCCCGGCTGAATGGACAGAAGGGGATCTGCTCCTTTCTTTTCCATTGTTGCGCGGACGCGCTTTTCCGAGGTTATCTCTATCTCTTCCGTTGTCACGCCCCCTGGGATTAGGTGGAGTCCTGCTCCTGTACCTTTCCTTATCTTTAGGCGGTGTCCGAGATCTTTCACGTCTGTGAGGTGTATCGTATCTTCCAGCTTTTTCAGCTGGGTTTCTCGGAGGTGGCATTATTTTGCCGTCATTCCGGTGTTTGTCTTCCCGATCGTGTGGTTTATGTCCATCTTTCGGGAGATGAGGTCCGGTTCTAGACGCTGCGTCCCGGTTGTCGGGGTTTTTCTTGTCTTTTCTCGGATCCTCTTTTTTATCCGAATCTCCGGGTTCTTCCGGTCCAGGTGCTCCAGCAGCGCAAGTAACTGTTTTGCAGAGGGCGGAATTATCATGCAGCCTCCCTGATCGCTCTTGTCCTCGCTGTTGCTTCTGTAATGCCTTTCCTAGGAAAGCATACACCCCTTGGAGTTTTTCCCCGTTGGAATACAGATCGTTATTGAGGATGGCGAACGCTGCTTCCGCGTTTTCTGCTGCGGTTTTGTATATTGGTTCGCCCTTGGCATCTTTTCCGTTTAACTGCTTTTGCCAAGATGGGTTATAAAACCTTTCTTTTGGCGGCAGTTCTTCCGGTTTTGCGATTCCGGGTAACCTAGTAGGTTTTAAGGCAGATCTATGCTTTCTCTCGTACTCCTCTATTTCTTCCTTCATGACTTTGATGTCATTATGGGTTTGTTGGAGATGTTGCCGAGATCTAAGCAGATGTTGCTGTTGCCGTTGGAAAGCTTGTCTCCTGGCTTCCAGCATCTCAGGGGGTTCATTGGGTCCCACTGGAGTTTGTAATAGCTCTTGCTCTTCCAGTTCTGTCATTGGCGGAGCGGTGATTTCCTTAGATTTCTTTTCCGCGGGCTTTGTGCCACTAATATCTCCAACTTCCAGGTTTTCATCAGCGAGATCAGCTGACTTTTTCTTCCGGAGTTTGTACTGGAGTTTTTTAGAAGCACGGTGCTTTTTCTTGGAAGAAGGAGGTTTTTTGACAGGTTCATCTTCTGTCATCTCCTTAACATTAGGGAATATCGGAGAAGTTTCTCCGTCTTCTCTCTCTTCTACTGGCGGAGGAGTTTTAGGGCTTTCCTGGCTGTCGGCACCTGTTGTATCAGCTGGTTTTGCCATTAGCACTTCATGGAATCCCTCTTGAAAGGATTTAACTTTTCTTACGAAGGCATCATCGTCTTCGTCTTCGGAGTCGAAGTTATCCGATCCGGTTTCCGACTCCAATCTCGCCTCTATGGCGGCAAGCACGGACTCTGTTTCCGAGTTCATCGTCTGGTTGACGGATGTCGGATCTTCCGTCTCTGTGACGGGTATTGGTTCTTCCGTCTCTATGACGGGTAGGTTGTTATCTGCCTTTTGCACGGGATTTCCATCATCCGTGTTTTCGGCGACTTCAGATTGCACCATGCCGATAAAGTGTGAGTCACTTCTTTGTCGGCGATCTGAGCAAAATCCGGCATCATAGTCGTCTTCGACTGGGTATAGGGCGGGTGGGATAAATTTGCTTCCACCGCAAAACCCCATTGCCTCCGCGGTTAATCCGATAAAGATGTTAGCAGATCCAATCGGTAAAACGCAGGCACTTACCAGGTGGTTTTGCGCCGGTATGTAGGATCCGTTGTCGAGGAAGCGCCCGACGTCGTCGTCGAATTCCAAGCTTCCGACATTGATCGATCTTCCAATTCCGCCGAGTATCCCAGATCGGAATTTCACGCCTGACGTCGTTTGCCCCACGGTGGGCGCCAACTGTCGAGACATCGTAGTAGTTTTCATAGACTGGGGTGCCATGAGACTACGGTAGAGACGTGGGGTAACGGGATAGCGTAGTAACATAGAACACGGGATTTTACCCAGGTTCGGTACGTCGCGACAGTACGGCGTACCTACTCCTGCACTTCTCACTAATTGGGACTAAAGCCCGTATAACAGGGTTACAATGTGAGGGAATAGATCTAGCTACTCGACGAGGATGAACTTCCCGGCGAGTTGCGTAGAGCTTTAGCTTGAACCTAGAACCTTAAAACTTATAAAACTTATGTAATCTATCTCCCGTCCGGCTTTATATAATAGCCGGATTAGGGCTTACAGAACAAGAAACCTAGAAGACTACGTTTAACTTGTAACTTGGAAAGTAAGGAATCCGTCTTCTCCTCCAAGCCAGATCACGTGGGCCGTGATCCGGGTTCTTCTAGAATCCGGCTTCTGCGCGCCGGACTACTGGGCCGCCCAATGGACCTAAGCCCACTACCTCTGAGGCCACCCTGGTAGTCCGGCTCTTTGTCTACCATCTTCTATACCCCTATTCAGTATATATCCGACAACTACTGTTTTCGTACTACCATCACTGTTCTATTTTCATCTACTTCAAACAAGTACCATTTTCCACACCATACGTTTAACCTCTTTGTTTTCAGCAAAACCGGTGAGAATGACAAGCTCACTGCTTCGTTGGGGCAAAGTGATTTGATTGTGTTGTGTAGGTTCCATGTTGCTTCTGAACCGGTAGTTCCCTGCCACATCAGCTGCATCAACCTTCATAAGTGATTTCTTTCTCTTACTGGTCGATTCAACCTTGATTTTGTTTCCAAGGGAAAACTTGCCGCTGCACACTTCACAACCTTTCTCTTGGGGTTTACTAACGTGAGCCATTAAAAAGTTTCTGGCGCCGTTGTCTGGGAGAAAGAAGATTTCTACAAGGGAGTCTCTCACTTGCAATCTCTTTACTTTGTTATTGTTTTGCTTAGTTTATTTTATTTTGTCTTGTTTCTCTATATCGAAAACACAAAAAACATTAGTTCTTATTATAATTGTTATTTTTGTTATCCTGTTTTAATCTTGCTTTATCATGCTTGCTATCAATGTTTGATGTCTTTGAAACTAGAACTTATTGGCAAGATGGGTTCAGAGAAGAACAACAAAAATATTAGTAGGAATACCGCTTGTCACAAAAAAGGATACACTTATGGGAGGAAATTAATAAATTGCATAACTATGATAGAATCTTGTGCTCTACTTATAATGTTACTTATTGCTTTGATAAATATTGTTGATTTAGGTGGTATAAACACCTACCTTTTCAATGTGAGTGTAATGATAATGTTACCATATCTTCTTATGTTAAGGGAAATTATGAACTTTATGATATGGACCAAATTGAAGAATTTATTGCTTGGAAGGATGCATTCAAAATTGCTTATTTGTTTAAAAATAATGATGATGCACCTTATAAATATGATACTTATGATATACTTGAATTTTGCTTTGATAATTACAAGGAAGGAAATGGCTATATTCTTAAATATGTTTAGAAATGCTCTCAACCAAAGGAAACTAATGCTTTGCAGGAGCCTATGGAAGAAGAAATTGCTGAATCTGAAAGCTCATTGGATGAAAAAGAGGAGGAGAGTGATGATCAAGAGGAGGAAGAATGGAGCTACCCATGTATACCTCCCAATGATAGTAACTCTTTAACTCATACCTTGTTCTATTGCAATCCATGCTACTTTGATAAATCTTATGATAATCCTATATTTATTCTAACTACTGATATGCATGTTAATGAGGAAGTTTGTTTAGAAAATTTATATGATAATGCTCTAGATGATGGTCCTATGTTACTTGATGTTATAAATTATAATGCTACTGAAAATAGTATTTCTATAATGTGTCCCATACCTTTTAAGAGTGACCTATCATCTTGTTTTGCTATTGATAAAACTGGGCAAGAAGAGGTCTTTATTTTTAATTTTGATCCCACTGTTTTTGAGCTTGATATGATTTATTTGCTCTTAGACCATGAAAAACATGATTTATGTGATAATTATGTTGTTGAGTTTGTTCATGATTCTACTGAAAATTATTATGAGAGAGGAAAATATGGCTGTAGGAATTTTCATGTTACTAAAACACCTCTCTTTTTGTTGAAAGTTTTGAAATTGCTCTTGTTCTACCTTCCCATGATTTCTAGTTTGAGCTTCTTTAATTTATTACTTTACAAGATTCTATGCATAGGAATTGGGTTAGACTTAAATTTGTTTTATACTTTCTTCTTGATGATTCTTCACTTGAAAACACTTGATTTTCTTTTTTGTGCCTAGCTGAAAGGCGTTAAAGAAAAGCAGTTCTTGGGAGATAATCCATGGTTTTATTTTTTGTTTTGTTTTCCTCTGTTTTATTGAGTCAGGGCATTGTATACTTCTGTAAAAACTCCTTTGTATCTTTATTTTCATGTATTAGTTGTGCCAAGTAAAATTTCTAGCGAAACTTTGTGTTAGTTTTGGATTTCTGCGCAGGAAACAGATTTCTGCTGTCCATTGTAAAAAAAACCGTATAATTCATAGAAATATCAAAATGACACTCAATTTTTTTCTTATTCCTCAGCTAATTCCAAATTTTTTTCATTCTTTATGTTTTTTGATTTGAGCAACTTAAGTGCCCCAAAAAAATTCGTCTTTACAGAATGTTCTAGTTTTGACAGATTCTGCCTTTTTACTTGCATTCTCTCTTTTACTATGTCGAGTGGATTTCTTTGCTTCACGAAACATCAGTGTCTGTAGCTAATGTTTAAAACTATTAATAACACTTGTGTCCATGCATAACATATGAATTTTTTATTATGCACTAATCCTCTAATGCGAATTACTTTGAGTGTGGTGTGAAGGAAGTTTTCAAGGGTCAAGAGAAGAGGGTGACATAATGTGATCAAGAAGAGTGAAAATAACAAGCTTGGGGATGCCCCCGTGGATCATCCCAGAAAATTCTAAGAAGACTCAAGCGTCTAAGCTTTGGGATGCCCAAGGCATCCCCTTCTTCATCGACAATTTATCACGTCACTTATAGTGAAACTATATTTTTATTCGGTCACATCATATGAATTTTACTTGGAGCGTCTGTTAGTTTTCTTTTGTTTTATTTTATTTTCCTTGCTGCAGTAATATTTTTTGTAACCTAGCATTCTTGTGTGGGAGAGATACATGCTCCGCTTTTTCAAATGAATACTCGTTTTCTTCCATGCTCGTATTCTTAGTTTTCTTCTAGCTGCTGCAAATTCTTTTAGCTCTTGTTTTTCATGCATCTCTTATTCAGAGATGTTAGTTCTAGTAGAGTTATGTTATTACTCTCTTGTTTCATTGCTCTATATCTTGGAGAGTTTTTGCTTAGTATACAATGATTGTGTTGGAAAGCAATAGTACAATTTTTGTGCTTATAACGGTGCAAAAAGAAGCTTGTATAGACTGTGGCTAGAATTTTTCATGCCATGCTAGATGTTATTTTAATTCTATGCTTAGTATTTTTTATTGTAGCATGACTTGTCTCAAATATCTGAGAGTGTTTAATGTGCCATTTCAAGAATCATGAGTTGTTTTAATCACATTGAAGCATGGATTTGTGGTGTTCTCCTTCGAATGCTTTATTTCGTTGACTTGGCACAAGCTTACACCATGTTTATGAATACAAACGAGTCACTTATAGCCTCTATGATCATTTAGTTTTTGACTTGTAACACCCTTTATATTTTGATTGATAATGTTTTTGTCGCTATGCATGATTATGGCCATTATTGCTCTCTTGATTTGTTACTCCCAGTCTTTTGTTAGCCTCCACCTGTACTGAGTATGAGTTCTACTCGTCCACCAAACCTACCTACATGTGGTATTTAACTGCCACTGCAAGTAAATTTCTCATGTGCTACCTTTAAAACTTTCAAAATTATTCCTTTTTTGTGCCCCTGTTTTAGCTCATGAGGACGTAAATAGAGAATATTTATCTCACTTATTGATTGGATTTACACACCTGGACTAGTGGCTTCATCCGCTTATCCAAATGATAGAAGAGCTGGCAGTGGGGTGCCCAACCCCAAAATTGGTTACTATAAAATTCTCTTAACTGTTTTTGCCCCTGATTTATCAGTAAAAGTAAATTTTGTAAACAAAAAAGAAAGTGGGATGACCTTCTGACCCCAGTTGCATCCTTCAATGGGAGCCACTCTTGTGAAGTCTAGTTGGCTTGTGACGTACCGTATTTTCTGTTTACCATTCATTGACACCAGCTGAGTGCCCGTGCGTTGCGACGGAACAACAAAGTTAGAGCAGTTAGAGCATACTAAGACGTATGTGTGTGGAAATATATTACAACCACATAACCATAAATGTATTGCATTACCTACTCTTTCATATTTATTTTTGTGATAATTAATAAATATATATATATATATATATATATCAATAGTTGGAACAGATGTTTTAGTTCTTTGACATACAATAGAACCCACATGCTTGCATATATGGCCATATAGAAACCAGAAGAAAGGACATTTCATCCTATAATTGTTAGTCTTTTTTATTGTTTTGACATCAATTTATACCAGCAACTCTAACGAAAAAACAATTAATGGAGCTCCCTCCTGCCCCTGAGATGACCAGAAGACATGGAAAATTGCTCCTCACTTGATAACCTGGATCTCTTGAAAGTAGAGGAACTCATGCATCATCCATCAAACCTATAGTTCTGCCTCGCAATTAGTGAGACCAGATTATCGATGAAGCCAGAAACTGGTAAACTTGCCGGAATCCAACTGGCCGTCAAAATCTTCTAGCCACCTTGAACTCTCTCCTCGTTTTCCTGCCCTAGCTAATTTGTCTAGCTTTTTCCCCTCTTTTTTGGTCTATACAAACTTGTTTTGTTTTCCTCTAGTTCATAAATGTAAATGCTAGAATTTTGTAAAATATTAAAAAATAATTGTTCAGTTTTTTTAAGAGAAATTTAAATATTAATTTCAACATTATCTGAAATGTGGATTTACTAACAAGTAAGATTCTTGGTCAAGTTTCTTGTTCCCATAAGGAACAAAGAAACAATTAAAGCAGAATGAATAGTCAATACATTTTATTGGTGTGTCGAATCTGCATCTCAACAAGTCCCTCGCGTGAACCCATAGGGTTTCGATTAGGAGAACGTGTAGGCGCTGGTGACAATCGTCGGCTAAACCGGGGGCACGATTTACCCAGGTTCGGGGCCCTCGTAGAGGTAAAATCCTTACTCCTGCTTCTGTCGATCTGTATTCACGAGTAGATCGGTTACAATGGGGGGTTGCTCAAGTCGAGAGTATGATCTCGATCTCAAGGCTTTGGTGGTGCGGTATTGCTTGTCCCTTCCCTGGTGGCTCTCCTGGCCTTATATAGGTGGCCAGGTCCCAAACCGTACCCGGGAGGGACTCAAGCCCTAACCTAAAGTCGGTTACAAGTTTCCTAACGGGTGGGCTTCAACTGGGCCTTAGAATAGTATACGGCATCTCCTCTTGGGCTTAGGTCTTGGGCCTTGGATCGAGTATCCTTACCCGATAGGTCCAGGGTTCATCCCTTCGTCAGTAGCCCCCGAGCGTTTACTCGATTAAGATTTTCTTGTCGCGTAGACGCTCAAAGTCTTGTCTTGAATTCCTTCGGCTGATTGTTTCAATCGTTTTCCGTTTGGAGGGCGTGTACCCTGTGTGATGAGTTTTTATGCCCGAGTATCAAGCGATGAAAGTGCCTGTATTTTTTGGTTGTTTTCGCAGAAGGATATGGCTCAGTTTCTTGGCTCTCCCGAAAGCCCAGGGCCAATTAATTGCATCTAGGGCAAAAACAGTTCTGGCCTACACAGATTCGAGACCTTCGACTCGAATCCGATAAGGTGATCATTGCGACTGGGTCGTGTAGGTCTTACTGAGTCGAATTTAACCTATAGGGGTACCTGGCGCGTCCGCTAGGATTTTTCTTCGTGTTGTTGACACGGAAATTGACCGGAGGACGCAGCTTGAGTGCGATTCCAGGCCCATAAGTGAGATCTTTTGGGTCTTACCTTCGTATTCGAAAGAATACGGCATCCGGATGTGCCTAGTCGGCCGAACGATCCAGGGAGGGGATGTGTGTACATCGCATAACCAAGTGACAGGAGCTACGCACTCGCGAATTTTGTCTAGAGATATTTCGAGTGAAAAAATCTACTTTGTTTTTTATGCACACGGGATTTTGTTCTTGTGGTCTTCTGTCCATACGAAAGAGTTTTCGTGTCTGGAAACCTTGTTGTGCCCATACGAAAGCAAATTTCGTGTCTGGGGCTTTTATGCGAAAGAGTTTTCGCGTTTTGATATGCCCATACGAAGAACATTTCGTGTTTAGGATCCTACCCGAGAGAATTCTCAGGTCTGATGAGGTGCACAATGACGTCATTGCGCACTTTGTTCATTCTGGCTCCTCCCGATGGGACGTGACGAAGTGAGAACAGGGTATGTTGGCCCACCTTGTCAGCTTTTGAGTGGAAACGATACGTCGTTTCCGTTTTTCCGCGAGCCGTGTGCAGTAAATGCGCACGATCTGCTGTTAAGATCGTGGCACGAAACAACTTTCACCGCCTCCTCGTTTCCGGTTCACGTGTGGCAGCCACGATGGGTGCCATGTTGCTCGATGGACGGCTGAGATCAAGTGGCCCTGTATATATATATCGTCTTTAGGTGGAAAGTGAAAACCTCCCGGTCATTTGCTTCCCTGCCTTCTTCCTCCTCGCGCTCATCTCCTCCTCTGTAAGCACATACAAGTCTCCATGAAGGGAGGAAGGAAACGCAACGCCGCTGCTTCCGCTTCGAAGGCGCCTGAAGATGCTCCCGTGCCACCCGCCCCGCGGCCGGGCGACTGGCGCTCCGCCAACACGACGAACAAGAGCATCAAGGAGATGCAGAGGGAGGGGCTGCTGCCCCCCGAGGACGAGAAGAGAGTTTGCCTGGGCAAAAAGGAAGAGATACCAAACCTCGCGCGAACAAGCGCGTGATCTTTGCGGATCACGTCTCGCGTGGGCTCTCACTCCCCCTCCATCCTTTTCTTCTTGGCTTGCTGTATGTCTATGGCATACAGCTCCACGATTTGCCTCCGAATGCGGTGCAGCACATCTCGTGCTTGATCGTACTTTGCGAGTGTTTCCTGGGCATCCGCCCGCACTGGGGCCTTTGGAAAGCCCTATTCAAAGTGCGGGTCTTCCGCGAGAAGTCGCGGATAGAGACCGAGCTTGGAGAGACGCTGCGCACTGGTGGCTTCGGGATCCAGGCGAAGTCGGATAACCCCGACTTCGAGATGTACTTCAGCGACTCCGCGCAAAGGTGGCAGAGGAAGTGGTTCTATGTCGTTGATAACAGCGCGGGTGGAACCCATGAATTCCACCCGTTCGCTGTCTTGAAGCGGCAGAAGTCCTGGGCGTACAAGCTCTCGGCTGAAGAGAACCGAGTCGTCGCCCCGCTACTCGCCAAGGTAGCAGCTCTTCGCGACCAGACCGCAGGGGTCGCGCTGAATGGCCTGCATCTGGCGAGTGTATTCCTCAAGCGCAGGATCCAACCTCTCCAGGAGAGGCCTTCGACTATGTGGGAGTACCAGGGCATCGAAGACTCCAGCTGCGTGAGCCGAGATATTCTTTCGAATGCCGAATTCGAGAAGAAAATTGCGAGCATCTCCAAGCTGAAGGTGGGCGAGTCTTTCCCTATCTGCCCTATCGCAGCATTCGAAGCTTCAAGGCCTCCTCCATCCAATGTAAGTTTTTCTTCTCTTCTCTGCTTTAACTTTTTTGTTACTCGAGAGTTTGTCGACTGAGTTTTTTCTTTTCTCCTTTTCCTTGTTTTCCTTCTATAGAGCTTGGGGGTAGAAACCTGCTACCCGCCGGTTTCCGCCGAAGATGCTTCGGACTTGCTGACGAGCAATCTCGAGGTTCCCCTTGACACCAGCGTCACCGAGGCTGACTCGAGTTCTGAGCACGGTTCTTTGGATGACGTGGAAGAGTCGGGTAGTGATCTCCAACACCGCAAGCGCCGTAGGGAGGGGGACCACGAAGCCACCTCCAAGGATAATTCTTTGGGTGGAGGATCTGAGAAGGCAGCCGAGCCTCTCATTGTGACCCCTCTAAGCGTGCATGCTCCCCTCGTCCCCAAGTCGAAGATCTCCACCGCTTGGAACGCGGACATGCTGGATGACGACGATGACGATGAGTAAGTTCTTTCTTTTCTATCATCTTTTATTCAAAAGTTTCTTCTCGCTTTTCCTTATGCTGTTGTTTTTTCATGACAGGCTTCAATCCATCAGCCCTGGCCAGTTTGCTTCCTCTATTCCCTCTGTGAAGAAAAAGGATGCTGCTGCGAGTGAAGCTCCAATCGTAAGGCTGCCGAGAACTCTCCGAGCCCAGCTCCAACAGCTGTGGCTACGGATTATAAGTTGCCTAGCTTTGCGGGTGGAGCCTAGGCTTCGAAAGAAGCGTTGGGTAGCTCGGCTGACCCTATGCGCACCGCTCAAGGCCAGGTAAACCTTGTCATCTTCCTTGCGTCTTGTACTTTGTTTATTTATGATTTTTATCGGGTGCACGACAGTGCTCCCGATGGGAGTAGCCCCCGAAGCTGTGGTCAATCGCTTGCGATTGGCTACATGCTCAATACTTAAGCTTTTTTTTCCTTTCTTGACTTTATCGGGTGCACGGCAGTGCTCCCGAGGCTATACTCGACTGTTTGCAGTCGTGAATAGGCTCAATTCCTTTCCTCTTTCTCTGACTTGACCTTCGTCTCGTGTTTTTGCAGTCTCTTCTTGACTATCTTGCAGCCATTGGTCGCCACATACTTTCGGCTGAGGCAGATTGCGTATCCCTTCGGGTGGATCGTGATCGAATCGTCGCGGATGGCCAAGCTCTCCAAGGTAAATTGATCTGTTCCCTCTTGCTTGTTCTTTCTGATCATACGAGTTCCCTTAGGATAAAGTTTGCTGCCGTGTAGCTCAAGTTGATCTCATGAAGGCCGAGAAAGCTGATGCTGTCACTCGGGTGAAAACCCTTGAGGCCGAGTTGGAGACCACTCGAAAGGAACTTGAATCCTCTTGCAAGCGGTCGACTGACTTCGAGGGGAAGCTCGCTGAGGCCCAGGAAACGCTGAAGCAACTGGAGGAGGCTGGCGCTAAACAGGACAATGACCTTGTTGGCTCCATTCGCCCTCTGGCCCAGAAATTCGCAGGTAAGTTGCACTTAATTTCCGCTGTGCTGCGACTAGATTGGTTGTCTTTTGAATTTATGATGTTTCTCTGCATATGTCCTAGGCGTTGCGTTGGAGCTGCCTGGGGTTCAACGAGTGGACGTCCTGATGGATTCTTGTGCTCAGCTCCAGAAACACGCGAGTGGGATTTGCTCCCTCGTTGGCGAAGCCATTCGAGTGCTGACGCAATTCCACGAGCGTCTTCAGGTGAATGCCACGGTTCCGCCCACGCTGGATGGTCTTCTGAAGGTTTTTCTGGAGGGTGATCTCCTTCAGGCTTACTCGGTTGCCCAGTCTGACTGCGGAGCGAAGACTGCCATCCAGTTTGCGTTGGCGCATAGAGTCGCAGGCCTGGACGAGGCGTATTCCAGCCTTCCCGTCGATGCTACCACATGAAAAAAGGTAGCGCTTCGTCCTTTCGGCGATCCGGCTGAAGCCCTTGCCAAGAAGCTATCCGAATTGATTGCTCGTGCTAGTCGCAAGGGACAATCTATCGCGAGTGGCAGTACCTCTGTGGTTCCATTGGATAGACTTCTTTTAGTTTGCTCTCTTGATGTAATGAACCTTGGGATGTATTCCCTATTCTGCCTTTAATCGAAGTGTTCTTTGATGTCTGAGATGTGATTCTTTGCGACTGATCGTTATGAGTTCCTCCCGATGGGAGTAGCCCCCGAGCACCTATTAAATAGGTGGTTTGTTTCTCGAGTGGGTAGTCTTGAAATGTTTCTTAAGTTTTCTTGTCTCTTTCCAGGTAGTAGGTGCTGGCGCGGAGTCTTCGAGTGGATCTGCTGTACGATTGGATCCCCTTGTTGCCGCTGCTAGTACCTTTGCCTCTCTTCGTGATCGCGTCGTGGATGGCGAACGAAAGTTGAAAGCTTTGCGTGGAGTGCCTGATGTGGCCAAGTCGAAACAAAAACTTGCAGCCGAACATGAGCAATTTGTGATGGAAGAGCTGGCAGCTGTTGCCAAAGATATGCTTTGTAAGCATGCGAGCCCCCTAGCACTTTGTTTGATTACCTCCTTTTCATTCTTGAACTCTCTGTACTTTTCTTTGTAGTTGTTGAGCCTGACGGTCTATGTGAAGCGCATTGGGTAGATAACCATATTGCTCATGAAGCCGGTAGCTCAAAACCTCATGCAAACAACTTCTGGTCTGACCGCAGTCGAGGCTTCATTCTGGCTACCTTGAAGTATCGTGTGGGCCAGGCGAAGATACTCGTTAATTCCTGTCACGAGGCTCTGGTAGCTATGAACCGCGCTTTCTATCCGCTGGAGAGAGGCCCAGAAGACTTGAGTCACCTGCTCAGAATTTTTGGTCGAGTAGGTGAAATTCGCGAGTGCGTCCGCCAACAGCTGATCTGCGGATCCCTAGTAGCACTTGCTTTTGTCCGATTATGGCATCCCGAGGTCAATTTTATCTCTGTGGCTAGGCTCCCCAATGCTCCAGTCGATATGACTCTCATTATACAGTCGTTCGTCCTGCAGCGGAGGAGATTATTTGACTGACTTCTGAAGAGGTTGATCGAGTGTTAGCCGATGAAACTGCTCGTTGCCATATGTAATAGTAGGATGTAGATATCACGTTGATTTGTATAGTTCTCTCAAAACTTTAGAAGGTATTTGTAAATTTTCTTATGATGCTAAGTTAGGCGTAGCCCCCGTGTGTTTGGGGTGTATACCTGTTGTTCAGCGTGTAAAATAAAGAACGTGAGTAGCTATGGTTGAGAAACCATGTGTTTTTATTCATATGACTGAGAAGCCATGTATTTCTTCGAGCTACAAGATGGCTAGTATAGCCTTATTTCGCGAATGAGATAATCCTAAGGATAGAATTTGCGGAGGTGCGCAACGTTCCATGGGTTGGAGTAGATGCCACCAGTCTTCGGGTTCTTCAGTCTATACGCGCCACCTAGGATAACTTCGTGTATTATGAATGGGTCTTCCCATGATGGCTCGAGCTTGTGTCCTTCCTTCTGCTTGAGCCGCAGCACGAAGTCTCTGGCCACGAAAGCTCTGTGGCGTATACGGCGACTATGGTAGTTACGCAGCGATTGTTGGTATACCGCGGATCTTGCGAGTGCAATATCGTGTATCTCGTCGAGTGCATCCATATCTTCCGCGAGTGCTTTATTAGAGGTTTCTTCGCTGTAAGCGACGACTCGTGGGGTGCCGAATTTTACATCCTCGGGAAGGACTGCTTCAACTCTGTGTACCATGAAAAATGGCGTGTAGTTTGTTGATCGATTTGGGGTTGTGTGGAGGTTCCATAACACAAAGGGTAACTCTTCTTCCCAATGCCCTGCCGCTGGGTGTAGACGGTCGAGTAGCCGTATCTTTATGCCAGCTGAGACTAAGCCGTTGGATCGCTCAACCTGACTGTTGGTTTGCGGGTGAGCCACTGAAGCGAAGCTGAAGGTGATTCCCTTTTCTTCGCAGAACTGCTGTGTTTCCTTCGCTGTTTAATTGCTGCCGTTGTCGGTGATGATGTTGTGTGGTATGCCAAATCTGCACACAATGAAGTCCGGCGCATTGGGCGCTGGCCGAGGTGATTGGCATGGCTTCGATCCACTTCGTGAATTTGTCGACTGCTACGAGCAAGTGCGTATATCCTCCGGGTGTGGACTTGCGTAATGGTCCTACCATGTCTAGTCCCCATTGTGCGAAGGGCCAAGCGATTGGTATCATGTGTAGTTCCGTGGCAGGGGCGTGTGGCTTGGGCGCAAATCGTTGATAGGCGTTGCACCTGTCAACTAGGTCCTTTGCGTCTCTAGCCGCCGTAAGCCAGTAGAATCCTGCTCGAAAGGCTTTGCCCACGATTGCCTTCCAGCTGGCATGGTGTCCACAATCTCCTTGGTGTATGTCTTGCAGCAATTCCTTGCCATCTTCGGGTGCTATGCATCTCTGCAATATTCCTGAGATACTCTGTTTGTATAATTCTCTGTTGAGTACCGGAAAAGATTTGCTGCGTCGTACTATCTGTCGAGCTTCGCGAACATCTGCTGGGAGCTGTTTGGTGGACAAGTAGTCGAGGTATTTCTGCGTCCAGACTGGCTCGACTAGAAAAAATTGTCTTGAAATACTGTGGCTGAGCTCGATGATAGAAATTTGCGGGCTGACGTCTGTCTCCAATGTTGCGCGTGCTCCTGCAGTCTTCTTGACCTTCACTGAACGTTTGGTCATTCTCTCGAAATATATTCCTGGCGGTATGGGTGTATTTGTGGACCCCATGTTTGCCAGCCTATCCGCTTCTTCGTTGCTGGACCTTGCGATGTGTTTCAGCTCACACCCTTTGAAACTTCCTTCGAGTAGATTATAATGTCCCGATAAGCAACCATGTTTTCCGCGATAGCGTCGCTTTCCTTCATAGTCTGTTGTATCATGAGGTTGGAGTCTCCATAGATCATCAATCGGGTGGCTCCGCATGCAATCGCCATCTTCATGCTATGTAGCAGGGCCTCATATTCTGCATCGTTGTTGGATGCTATATCGTCGGGTGGGAAATCCAATCTTAGGACATACTGCAACTTGTCTCCCCTGGGGGATATGAGGGCGATCCCAGCTCCAGCTCATTTGTTCCTTTTGGACCCGTCGAAGTACATGATCTAGTTACTCGTGTATTCTGGTGGACCTGGTGTTTGCAGTTCTGTCCACTCGCTTAGGAATTCTACGAGTACCTGCGATTTCACAGAATTGCGTCATGCGTATACGATGTCTCAGGCGCCTAGCTCGATGCTCCATTTTGCAATTCTTCCGGATGTCATTGGATTGTTCATGATGGTACCGAGTGATGCGTCGTTTAGCACCGTGACGGTATGTTCCTAGAAGTAATGGTTGAGCTTTCGGGCTGTGAGGATGACCCCGTATGCGAGCTTATGGTAGTGGGAGTATCGTTGTTTGCACGGCGAGAGCACCTCTCTGATGTAGTAGATTGGCCGCTGGACTCCATACGCCTTGCCGTCCTCGGGTCGTTCGACCATGATTGCCGTGCTGATGACTTGATTTGTTGCGGCTAGGTATAAGTACAGTGGCTCCCGTTCTTGTGGCGTTGCCAGAACATGCCTACTCTGTAGTGTTCGCTTTAGGTCCGCGAATGCTTGTTTTGCTTCGGGTGTCCACTCGAACTTATCTGTCTTCTTCAACAGCTTGTAGAAGGGTAATGCTTGCTCGCCCAATCGTGCAATGAATCTGCTCAAGGCGGCTAATCGCCCTGCGAGCTGTTGCACGTCGCGAAGATTGGTTGGCTCCTTCATCGTTAAGATCGCTTGTATTTTCTCTGGGTTGGCTTCAATTCCTCGAGAGGACACCAAGTACCCAAGAAGTTGTCCTGCATGGACGCCAAAGACGCATTTCATCGGGTTGAGCTTTATCCTGTATTCGTTCAGAGCATCAAATGTTTCTCTGATATCCTCGAGGAGCGTGTCCTCTACTCGAGTCTTGATGACGATGTCATCAACGTATACTTGTACGTTCTTGCCAATGAGCTTGGCGAGGCATTTTTGCATGCAACGCTGATATGTAGCGCCTGCATTTTTGAGCCCAAAAGGAATTGTCGTGTAGCAGTAGACACCGTGAGGTGTGATGAATGCTGTCTTTTCCTCGTCGTCCTTCTTCATCCTGATCTGATTATATCCCGAGTAGGCATCTAAGAAGGAGAGGCATTGGCATCCTGCAGTGGAGTCCATAATCTGGTCGATACGCGGGAGGGGAAAGTTATCCTTGGGGCAGTGTTTGTTCAGCGACGTGTAGTCGATGCACACGCGAAGGATGTCAGTATTCTTCTTCGGGACCAGCATTGGGTTTGCTAACCAAGTGGATATCTTTAGCTCTCTGATGAATTTTGCTACGAGTAGTCTGTTTACTTCTTCTCCAAGTGCTTTTTGCTTTGGCTATGAGAACCGTCGGGTTGTCTGCTTGATAGGCTTGGCGTCTTTGTATACTTTGAGTGAGTTCTTGGCGAACTCCCTGGGTATTCCTGGCATGTCTGAAGGCTGCCAGGCAAAAATTTCCCAGTACTCACGGACGAGTACGACGAGCGCGTCTTCCTATGCTGGCGAGAGGGTGGTGGAGACCATCGCCGTCTTCGCAAATTCTGTCGGGTGCACTTGGTGTTTATGGGTATCACTGTTCGCACTGAACTCGAGCTCTGGGGCGTTCTTCTTCGTGAGGGGCATCACGGAGTGGTCCGTGATTTTTGCTATCTCCTCCAGTTCTTCCTGCATCCCAAAAGACTTAGCGATTTCGTTGAACTCAATGTCGCACTTGTTGGATTTTTGGAAGTCGCCGTCGATGGTGATTGTGCCATATTCCCCGGGTAGCTTGAGCTTCAGATATGCATAGTGTGGTACTGCCATGAATCTTGCGAACACTGTTCGACCAAGAATGGCGTGGTACTGTGAGGGCCAGTCGACTACTTCGAAGTCAAGAAATTCTCGCCTGTAATTGCTTCGGCTGCCGAGCACCACCTCCAGATTGATTGTTCCGAGTGGGCGGATGGCCTTTCCTGGAACTATCCCGTGAAGGATGTCTCTGATTCTGCGAGTCCGTCCAAGTTCCTGTTCATCCGACGGAGTGTGTCCACGTAGATGATGTTGATTCCGCTGCCTCCGTCCATGAACACGAGCCAGTTCATAATTGCCAATTTGCACCTCGATGACCAACGCGGCGTGTCCTGGTCGATAGACGCGTGGAGGGTGATCTTCCTTGGAGAAAGTTATTGGTTGATCAGCATCCCTCAGGTACTCGGGCTTTGTTGGTGGGGCTTGCACAACCATGCATATTTGTTGTGTGTTCTTCTTCTGGACCCTGCGAGATGGACAGACCTTTTGTATCATCCCCAGAAGTCCTAGGGGGTTTGGGTATGTGTTGCCTCCCTGGTTTGCGGCGGGCGGCGCAGGTAGTGCGGCTAGCACCATGTTTTGGTTTCCTGGTGGAGGCAAGGGTTGTGGTGGTTGGAATCCCTGGTTTCCTCCTTCTGGAAGCCGCGGGTAGCCTTTACTAACTGTTGTTCTGTTTTTCTTCGAGAAGGCCTCGTGTATGTCAAGGAACTTTCGGCAATCCTTGAGAAGGTGTGTTGCCTTAGTTTTGCCTCTGCGCTTATCTGTAAATAGATGTAGCGTGCAGTATCCATCGAGGTCCTCCTCGGGAGTTTTGTCCTCTGTCTTCGGTTTCCATTCACGGTTTCCACGGTGTCGGATATATACTGAATAGGGGTATAGAAGATAGTAGACAAAAGAGCCGGACTACCAGGGTGGCCTACAGGGTAATGGGCTTAGGTCCATTGGGCGGCCCAGTAGTCCGACGCGCAGAAGCCGGATTCTAGAAGAACCCGGATCACGGCCCGCGTGATCTGGCTTGGAGGAGAAGACGGATTCCTTACTTTCCAAGTTACAAGTTAAACGTAGTCTTCTAGGTTTCTGGTTCTGTAAGCCCTAATCCGGCTATTATATAAAGTCGGACGGGAGATAGATTTGATAAGTTCCTTTAGTTCCAAGGTTCTAGGTTTAAGCTCAAGCCTTACGCAACTCGCCGGGAAGTTCATCCTCGACGAGCAGCTGGATCTATTCTCTTACATTGTAACCTTATTATACGGGCTTTAGTCCCACATAGTGAGAAGTGCAGGAGTAGGTACGCCGTACTGTCGCGACGTACCGAACCTGGGTAAATCCCGTGTTCTGTGTTACTACGCTATCCCGTTACCCCACGTCTCTACCGTAGTTTCATGGCAGCCCAGTCTATGAAAACTACTACGATGTCTCGACAGTTGGCTCCCACCGTGGGGCAAACGACGTCAGGCGTGAAATTCCGATCTGGGATACTAGGCGGAATTGGAAGATCGATCACTGTCGGAAGCTTGGAATTCGACAACGACGTCGGGCGCTTCCTCGACAATGGATCCTACATACCGGCGCAAAACCACCTGGTAAGTGCCTGCGTTTTACCGATTGGATCTGCTAACATCTTTATCGGATTAACCGCGGAAGCAATGGGGTTTTGCGGTGAAAGCAAGTATTTCCCACCCGCCCTATACCCAGTCGAAGACGACTATGATGCCGGATTTTGCTCAGATCGCCGACAAAACAGTGATACGCACTTTATCGGCATGGTGCAATCCGAGTTCGCTGAAAACACGGATGACGGAAATCCCGTGCAAGAGGCAGACAACAATACACCCGTCACAGAGACGGAAGAACCAACACCCGTCACAGAGACGGAAGATCCGACATCCGTCAACCAGACGATGAACTCGGAAACAGAGTCCGTGCTTGCCGCCATAGAGGCGAGATTGGAGTCGGAAACCGGATCGGATAACTTCGACTCCGAAGACGAAGACGATGATGCCTTCGTAAGAAAAGTTAAGTCCTTTCAAGAGGGATTCCATGAAGTGCTAATGGCAAAACCAGCTGATACAACGGGTGCCGACAGCCAGGAAAGCCCTAAAACCCCTCCGCCAGTGGAAGAGAGGGAAGACGGAGAAACTTCTCCGATATTCCCTAATGTCAAGGAGATGACAGAGGATGAACCTGTCAAAAAACCTCCGTCTTCCAAGAAAAAGCACCGTGCTTCTAAAAAACTCCAGTACAAACTCCGGAAGAAAAAGTCAGCTGATCTCGCTGATGAAAACCTGGAAGTTGGAGATATTAGTGGCACAAAGCCCGCGGAAAAGAAATCTAAGGAAATCACTGCTCCGCCAATGACAGAACTGGAAGAGCAAGAACTATTACAAACTCCAGTGGGACCCAATGAACCCCCTAAGATGCTGGAAGCCAGGAGACAAGCTTTCCAACGGCAACAGCAACATCTGCTTAGATCTCGGCAACATCTCCAACAAACCCATAATGACATCAAAATCATGAAGGAAGAAATTGAGGAGTACGAGAGAAAGCATAGATCTGCCTTAAAACCTACTAGGTTACCCGGAATTGCAAAACCGGAAGAACTGCCGCCGAAAGAAAGGTTCTATAACCCATCTTGGCAAAAACAGTTAAACGGCAAAGATGCCAAGGGCGAACCAATATACAAAACCGCAGCTGAAAACGCGGAAGCAGCGTTCGCCATACTGAACAATGATCTGTACTCCAACGGGGAAAAACTCCAAGGGGTGTATGCTTTCCTAGGAAAAGCATTACAGCAGCAACAGCGAGGACATGAGCGATCAGGGAGGCTGCATGATAATTCCGCCCTCTGCAAATAGGTTACTTGCGCTGCTGGAGCACCTGGACCGGAAGAACCCGGAGATTCGGATAAAAAAGAGGATCCGAGAAAAGACAAGAAAAACCCCGACAACCGGGACGCAGCGTCTAGAACCGGACCTCATCTCCCGAAAGATGGATATAAACCACACGATCGGGAAGATAAACACCGGAATGACGGCAAAATAATGCCACCTCCGAGAAACCCAGCTGAAAAAGCTGGAAGATACGATACACCTCACAGACGTGAAAGATTTCGGACACCGCCCAAAGATAAGGAAAGGTACAGGAGCAGGACTCCACCTAATCCCAGAGGGCGTGACAACGGAAGAGATAGAGATAACCTCGGAAAAACGCGTCCGCGCAACAATGGAAAAGAAAGGAGCAGATCCCCTTCTGTCCATTCAGCCGGGAGATATTCTGCACATATTGATAGAGCAGAAAAGGATGATCTATACTTTGGTCCTAAGTGTTTTACTGACAGGATCCGAAGGATAACCCTGCATTCTGGCTTCGCCAAAGTTGGTCCAACCTACCAAAAATATACCGGCAGTACAAACCCGGATACCTGGCTTTCAGATTATTACACAGCCGTCCAAATCAACAACGGGACAGACCTGGAAGCTGTCAAGTTTCTTCCCCTAATGTTGCTAGACGGAGCCAGAGATTGGATCAATGGTTTACCATCAAGAACTGTCGACAGTTGGGATGATATGGCGAGAGTATTTACTCAGCATTTTCGGGGAACATACAAACGCCCAAATAGCATCAACCAGCTGAACCGTTGCACCCAATTTGAAGACGAACCATACGTGGATTTCATCTCCAGATGGACTGCAATGAAGAATAGTTGCTCTGGAGTAACTGACGTACAAGCAATGCATGCTTTCGTCAATGGCCTAAAACCCGGACTTGTACCGTTCATGGTTGGTTCTAAAAAGCACAAAGATCTCGGATCTATGCTTACAACCGCTAATGAGCATGCTGCAGCCGAAGACGATATCAGAGCAAGAGGAGGCAATATTGAGTCACTGATACTGGCCAAGAAAACACCTCGTTCTGATAAAAAAGGAACTCCGGAGTCAACAACAAAGCCCAAGGAGGTTAACATAGCCTTTGGAGGAGAAAAGGTGAACAAGTGGAAAGGCCGCAGTCCGGATCCAATCAATTACACTCCCGAAGAATGGGAGAGAATTAAGTCGGAACCCTGCGTCCACCACTCTCAGTTTGGGAAACCAACCCACACAAACGCGCAATGCCGGTTAAACAAGCATATGAAAGGCAATGCAGGATCCGGAAATAAAGGGAAGGGTTCCAAGAGGAAACCTGCCAAACAAAAGCCAGAAGCTGAAAAAGAAGACAGTGAATCGGACACTGATGACAAAATCCAGGAACAGCAGCGAAAAGGCGAACCTAAATTTCCGAGAGTTGATGGAGAAGCAATGTTAACTTTCCTAGCAACCCTGTCAGCAAAGGTGGCCAAAAGGACACTTCGAGAAATAAACGCGGTTGTTCCTGCAACCCCAAAATTCTTGAAGTACTCCAACACACCGATAATCTGGGATCAGTCAGATCATCCCGGAAATATCCCTGAACCCGGCACACAAGCTCTTGTTGTAAGCCCTATTGTTCAAAACACTAGGCTAAGAAGAGTGCTGATGGACGGAGGATCCAGCATCAATATAATGTACCTGGATACACTGAAGCACTTGAAGATATCCGAGTCCCAGCTCAATTACAGCAATATACGCTTCCATGGCATCGTTCCTGGCAGGCAAGCACGATCCCTAGGAGAAATTTCCCTAGATGTCACCTTCGGAGATAAAGATCACTTCCGGCAGGAAAAAGTATCCTTCGAAGTTGTGCCGTTCGAGAGCGTGTATCACGCAATACTCGGACGTCCGGCTTTCGCCAAGTTTATGGCAAGATCTTGCTATATCTACAACAAGCTGAAGATGCCAGGACCCAAAGGAGGAGTAATCACCATTGCCGGTGATTTCAAGCTGGCAAACGAGTTGGAGAAGCAAAACGCCCTTTGCGCTCAAAGAGTTATAGCTCAGGAAGAACTGAAGGAGTTAGCCAAGGAGGTATCGCCGAAAGAAATGCCGGCAGGAAAAGAAACTCGGAAGCCAACAGATAGCTTCAAGGCATCCGAGAATACAAGACAGGTAATCCTAGATCCCAAAGATCCGACAAAATTTGTCGTTGTAGGGACTGGGATGACCGACAAATAGGAAGGCGAGCTCATCAAGTTCCTCCGTGAGAACTGGGATATTTTTGCCTGGTGTCCAGCTGACATGCCAGGCGTACCCAGGGAACATGCTGAGCACCAACTCAAGGTTATTCCCGGATCAAAACCCGTCAAACAAGGTCTCCGTCGATTTGACGGAAGAAGACGGAAGGCTATTGGCAAGGAAATTATCCGGCTTTTAGCAGCGGATTTCATCAAGGAGGTAATCCATACTGACTGGTCCGCAAATCCGGTGTTAGTACCGAAGAAAGACACAACTGCCCTCAGAATGTGTATAGATTACACAGGATTGAACAAGTTATGTCCGAAAGATAGGTTTGCGCTGCCGCGAATCGATCAAATAATAGACGCCACTGCAGGCTCTGAGCTTTTATGCTTTTTGGATGCATACTCCGGGTACCACCAAATACGCATGAAAAAGGAAGATCAAATCAAGACTTCTTTTATAACCCCGTACGGGACGTATTACTACGTAACCATGCCTTTTGGCCTGAAGAACGCAGGTGCAACCTACCAGCGTTGCATGCAACGTTGTTTGCATAGTCAGATTGGCAGAAACGTCCATGTTTATGTGGACGATATTGCTGTCGTAACCAAGGAAAAAGATACACTCCTTGAGGATTTGCGAGAAACTTTCGAGAACTTGCGCACTTACAAGATGAAGTTGAATCCATCTAAGTGCGTATTCGGGGTTCCCTCAGGAAAACTTCTAGGTTTCATCGTTTCTCACAGAGGAATAGAAGTTAACCCGGAAAAGATTAAGGCAATCTTGAACATCTCAAAGCCTACATGTGTAAAAGATGTCCAAAGATTGACGGGTTCCGCTGCAGCCGTCAGCAGGTTTATTAGTCGGCTGGGGGACAAAGCCTTACCACTCTACAAACTGTTGAAGAAATCCGACAAGTTTGAATGGACAGAGGAGGCTGATGCAGCATTGGCCCAGTTAAAGGAAACCTTGATGAACGCTCCCATCTTGGCATCCCCAAAAGACGAAGAACCCATGTTACTATACCTCACGGCTACTAATCGGGTTATTGGTGCGGTAATCGTGGTGGAACGGACAAAGGAAGAACAAAGCATACCAGACCAACATCCGGTATACTACATAAGCGAAGTTTTCTCCGAATCCAAACAAAGATACCCGCACTACCAGAAACTGGCATATGGCGTATTTTTTGCATCCAGAAAACTGCGCCATTACTTCCAAGGGCATTCCATAACAGTGGTATGTAAAGCACCACTAGGGGATATTATAAACAATGCGGAGGCAACCGGCCGAGTAGCCAAATGGGGCATCGAGCTGGCAGCCTTCGACATCAAATACCAGCCAAGGACGGCAATAAAATCCCAGGTTTTGGCAGATTTCGTCGCCGACTGGACAGAAGCAATGGAAAATACGCCGATGCCAGAATCCGAGTACTGGATCATGCACTTTGACGGATCCAAGATGAAGGAAGGAGCTGGGGCCGGCGTAGTTTTAAAATCTCCCAAGGGAGACACAATGGAATATGTATTGCAAATACACTTCAACGCCAGTAATAATGTGGCAGAATACGAAGCTCTGCTTCATGGCTTGCATATTGCAAAAGAAATTGGGGTCAAACGCATCTTGTGCTATGGAGACTCAGATTTGGTACAGCATCAGCTTAACCAAACCTGGGACGCGAAAAGCCCTATAATGGCCGAATACCGGAGGACGGTGGACGAGTTTGCCATCTGTTTCTTCGGGTTCGAAGTCCTTCACATAAAAAGGGAGGAAAATTGGAACGCGGACGCGTTAGCCCGCATGGGATCAGAGAGAGTAAAAACTTTACCACCAGGGGTATTCGTCCAGCACTTGCATGAACCGTCCATAAAAGGTGGAGACATTGATTACCCTCTGGCATCCGAAGCAATTGAGGTCATGCTCGTTAAACCGGATTGGACAATCCCATACTTAAACTTCTTAGTCAATCAGAAGTACCCGGAAGGAGCAGACGAAGTCCTGCAAAGGCAAATACAGCGTCGATGCAAAGGATACGTGGTGATCAACGACCACTTATACAAACGCAGTACTTCTGGAGTTTTTCTGCGGTGTATTTCACCAGAAGAAGGAAGAGAGATATTGCAAGAAATCCATGCCGGCGATTGCGGACATCATGCTCAATCGAAGAGCATAGTCAAAAAAGCATTCCGAGCAGGGTTTTTCTGGCTAACAGCCAAGACAGACGCCGAGCGCATAGTAAACACGTGCGAAGGATGTCAATATTACGCCAAGCAGACCAATTTGCCGCCCCAAGCACTTAAAACTATCCCTATCACATGGCCGTTTGCGGTCTGGGGGCTAGATATGATGGGACCGTTCAAAACTGCAAGAGGTGGAGTCACACATCTACTCGTAGCAGTAGATAAGTATACAAAGTGGGTGGAGGCCAAACCCATCAAAAAGCTGGATGGCGCAACTGCCAGAAACTTCATT
Organism: Alopecurus myosuroides; assembly: GCA_028641055.1. Taxonomy (NCBI): domain Eukaryota; kingdom Viridiplantae; phylum Streptophyta; class Magnoliopsida; order Poales; family Poaceae; genus Alopecurus; species Alopecurus myosuroides. The sequence goes on from CM054061.1 coordinate 306,830,389, forward strand.
ATTGATTTAGTAATGAGGTATGGCGTCCCACACAGCATAATAACCGATAACGGGACAAATTTCTCCATTGGGGAGTTGGCAAAATACTGCCAACAAACGGGAATCCGCTTAGATCTTGCATCTGTGGCACACCCGCAATCTAATGGACAGGTTGAAGGAATGAACAGCTCAATCCTGCAAGGAATACGCCCAAGACTCGAAACTCCTCTCCATAGAGAAGCTGGAGCGTGGGTAGAAGAACTACCTTCCGTGTTATGGAGTATTCGAACGACGCCAAATAGGTCAACTGAGCAAACCCCGTTTTTTCTAGTTTATGGTGCGGAAGCTATGCTTCCAACGGACATGATCCATGATAGCCCAAGAGTGCAGAATTTTGACGATTCGGATGCCGAGGAAGCACGACATGATGCCGTCGATCTCCTAGAAGAGGAACAAGAACTTGTGCTTCAAAGATCCGCCATCTACCAGCAAGGTTTACGACGTTATCATAGTCGGAAAATCAGGCATCGTTCTTTTAAAGAAGGTGACTTGGTGCTGAGATTGGTGCAGCAAAGGAAGCACAAATTGGCCCCAGTATGGGAAGGACCATTTGTCATCAGTAAAGCCATGAAGAATGGATCATATTATCTTGTCGATATTCGAGATACGGAGGATGATCCCAAGAAGCCGAATCGCAAAAGAAAGAGAAAAATAGATGCTGAACTAGGAGAGACAAAGAGGCCTTGGAGTATCCAGCAATTACGTCCCTTCTACACTTAGTTCAACTTCTATGTAAACATCTTTGAGATCATGAAATAAAGTTGTTGGAATTCATATTCATTATAAGTACAAAATATTTCCGCCTTATCTATTTCCCAATGATCTTACAAACACTCAATGTTGACCCGAATTGTGCCTGCGTGCTCGGTGTCTAAAAGCTGAATGATTCGGCCTGTTAAAGGTTAAAGGAAACTAGGATTGTGCCTGCGTGCCCAAGTTTCAGAGCAGTTCTTTGTTTTCTCTAAGTTTTATCTGATTGTGTATGTGTTGGGTTACTGAAACTAGTCAATAAAAATGCTTCTAGCATAATCCATGTTTCTGAGTTTTTAAAAACTGTTTGGTTCGTCCACAGTTACTCAGCATGACGATAAATATTGCTAATAGAGCCATTTTTAAAAAAACACTAGAGCAGTTAAAACACAAATGCCGGATTATTTAGAAGATAAAAGAAACAGTCAAACCCGGAAAATCTTTGCAAAAAACTTGAAATTGCAGAAGGCGGAGTTCTTGTTTCGACAAATGACATAGAAGTATTACAATAGGAATTACATTGTAAAAAAGCTCCTATACATATCCATCATTCGGGTTAAGTGTATTCCCTCAAGCATCCGAGTCTTCATCGCTGCTATCATTCTCGGGGGCTGCAGGCACTTCTTCTTCCGGATAAGTAATGGAGATATTCACCATGGAGGCAATCTGAGTGGCGTGGCCTTCAACTTCTTTAAAGATTGTATTTATTTGTGCTTCTGTACATTCTTGAGGAATACCGGATGCTACGCGCCAGGATTTTGCATCAGGGTAGTGTAAGCGCATGAGGCCAAGTGCCATTCGCGCACCACCCCGTGCAGCAGAGCGAAGGAAAGATTCCTTCGAATTTGCTACCTCCATGATGCCATCCGGAAGTCGGTAAACTTCTGAAGATTGTATACTGCTTGTGGGCAGGAATTTATTAATCAAATGCATTCCTGCATTTCTGATTGAATTCCATATCTTCCCAAAGGCCCGGATCTTTTCCGTCCGAGAAATCCCTGGAAAATTTCCTGCTTTTTTGACAAAGGCAAAGATTAGAAGAAACAAGAAATATGACATGAAAGTATTGGTAAAAGAAGTCAACTTACCAAGAACCGCGTCAATTTCATCGCTTTCTTTCATACGAGGGAATAGCATACTTTCTAAATCATTGATAATAGATTTATCCTCTGCTGCCTGCAAAGAAGCCTTGGATTGCGCAATCCCAAGGGCTAGATTACTGGCTTCCAGTTCTTCTCGAACTTTTGAAAGTTCTCTTTGAAGGTTGGAGTTTTCTTCACGAAGTCGAGAAAAATAAGCAGCGTTTGCTGTGAGCTTCTTGGCTTTGGTTAAAGCAGCTGAAAAGCAGGGACAAATTAATCCGACATTACGGCAAGATCTAGCAATGATTTCCCAGCAAAAATCAGTAAAACACGAAGTAAAATACCGGTGGCTTTTGATAATTGCTTTTGAGTCGACGCCAGTTCATTGCTTTTTGACTCAATAACAGATTGAAGTGTTTTTACTTCTCTGCTTTTGAGGCTAAGTTTTTTCAAAACTTCTAAGTTTATGGCATCTGCGGAATGCTGAAACATGGAAATGAAAGCCAGATGCTTAAGTCTGAACAAGCATACAAAGAAGCATTAAGAAGAATTTAGATTTTCAACTTAATGCTTGGGGGCTAGAGGTATTACCTGGCTCATTTCTCGCAAATCAGTTAAGGTCTCCTTGAATTCTCTGGCATATTCCATGAAAAGAATTCCTACGTGGTGAAGGCCATCGTGTATGACCTGGCGGGGCGAGAATGCGATATTGTTGCGGATAACTAATCCATTTTGTGGCCAAGGGCGAACCAGAGGCGCAGGAGCAAAAAATTTCTTAGCTTCCGGACGAATATATCCGAGATCGTCGAAAGGTTCTTCTTTCACCCGGATATCATCTGGAGCAGGAATGAATTCGTTTCTGACAGGTGATTGAAAATTTCCGCCCGTTGGCATATTCGTTTTCCCCCTTTTACCCGTAGCTCCAGAAGGAAATTCTTCTTTGATAGTAGTTTTCCTCTTGCGCTTTTGGTTGTTGTAAAACTCGGCATGTAATTTGCTGATTTCAGCATCAGAAGCAAGATCATTTTCTCCAAGTTCGTCAAACTAGGAAAGAATTAACAGTATGTTAAAAAATGAAGAGAGAAGATAATCTGAGGAAACTCAGAAACAAGGGAAGGAAAGTACCTTAGGAACCAGATTTTCCGCATGATATATGGCTAGACTTTCCTCAATCTGGCTATCGGCGGCAACTATCTGATGAAGGCGTTCTATAAAATCCTTTTTGCTAAAGGACCTATCGGTGCCTCTCATGCTATCTTCCGGTCCCGTGTACTCGCAAAGAAGTCGGGAACGAAGGGATAAAGGTTTTACGCGACGTCCAAACCAGCATAAAACGATATCCTTCCAAACCAAAGGTGGTTGAGAAGAAGAAAGTCTGGCAATGCGCCGCTTTATTTTCATCAGGCTTTCAGGCAAATCCTCTGTTATTGCAAGTGTCCAATTCTCGTGAGGAATAGCAGCAGAATTAACAAAGGGAGGAATTCCGGTTTCTTTGCTGGGGAATGGAATATCTTGGTGATAAAAGAAAGAACCTAGCCAAGATTGGTCAGGTTTCGGCATTCTTATCTTTGGATACCATTCTTCCCTAAAGTTTCTGAGAATAAAAGATATGGTACCGCAGATGGGCGAAACACCGTTTGTGATGTTGTGTTTTACCTCGAAACAATAATGCCAGAAGTCTAAATTGGGAGTTATTCCAAGATACCCTTCGAAAAGAGCTTGGAAACTAGCTAATTGAAGGATGGAATTTGGAGAATATTATGTGGTTGAACACCATAAAAGTTGAGGACATCTAGGAAAAAGGCGGAAGGGGGAAAACCCATACCTCTCGTGATATGAGAGGTAAGGAGGACGCGTTCTCCTTCCTTTGGCTTGGGCTCTGGCTCATTCTTCGAGATTCGCCATTTGCCTTTAACTATTAATTTATCCCTTGACATCCGACGAAGGAGGACGAGTGAAGTATTACTCTGATTCCACATTCCGACAAATTCCGTTTCTTCATCAGCTCTGGTGGAGAAGCGCTCAGTGCCACGGGAGTGAATCTTGGCCCCCGTCGTCTCAGGTGCGAACGGCGGAGGGGTGGTCGTGGCGCTTGGGCCCGCTATGTCCGCGGCGGCGGAAGCGTTTCCTCCGCCCGCCGCGGACGCGGTGGTCTTTTCCGGCCCGCCGCCGGCATGCTTGGGCGACCCCAGCTGTGGATCTAGGTCGCCCAAAAGCTCGTCGATGGAGGCGCGAGCCGGTGAGGACGACGGAGAGGCCATCTTTGTCGGTGGCGAGTGAGCGCTCCGGTGTGCAAAGGGCTCGTCGGGGCAAGGTCTCGTTCTTGCTCTCGTGCTCGCGTTTGCGTCAATGGCGTGGGCAGTGTGGAGTGAGGAAAGATTTCCGATGACGACGAGGACGGCTATTTATAGCCTGAAAACCTCTAGATACGCGCCAACGGCTCTTTTGACCGTTGGATGTTCGACGCGTGTCGCTCGCCGGAAAATCCGGGAAACGGAACGACAGAGGAATGATGGCTATCTCCTCGTTTCTCGTGAGAATCTGCCAGAGATACGTTGCAGGGTTTCCCGCGTGAAACCAAGCGGCGCTTGCATCAGCGTGATTGAGGCGCTGATGTCATAAGTTCCTTTTCCGCGAAGGATCGCGAGAAGAAAAGCCGGATTTTCATAGTTCCGAGTTTTATGTTACCATCTCCTTCAAAAGGAAAGAAGAAAGAATCAAGACTGCTGAATCAAGTTTTCCCGGACAAAATGTATTTGACGAAAGGCGGAGTTTCAGAGTTTTGATCCTTCCTGGGGGCTACTGTCGGATATATACTGAATAGGGGTATAGAAGATAGTAGACAAAAGAGCCGGACTACCAGGGTGGCCTACAGGGTAATGGGCTTAGGTCCATTGGGCGGCCCAGTAGTCCGACGCGCAGAAGCCGGATTCTAGAAGAACCCGGATCACGGCCCGCGTGATCTGGCTTGGAGGAGAAGACGGATTCCTTACTTTCCAAGTTACAAGTTAAACGTAGTCTTCTAGGTTTCTGGTTCTGTAAGCCCTAATCCGGCTATTATATAAAGCCGGACGGGAGATAGATTTGATAAGTTCCTTTAGTTCCAAGGTTCTAGGTTTAAGCTCAAGCCTTACGCAACTCGCCGGGAAGTTCATCCTCGACGAGCAGCTGGATCTATTCTCTTACATTGTAACCTTATTATACGGGCTTTAGTCCCACATAGTGAGAAGTGCAGGAGTAGGTACGCCGTACTGTCGCGACGTACCGAACCTGGGTAAATCCCGTGTTCTGTGTTACTACGCTATCCCGTTACCCCACGTCTCTACCGTAGTTTCATGGCACCGCAGTCTATGAAAACTACTACGATGTCTCGACACACGGCGTCTAGTATCGCGATTTCGCGTGGATTCTGCCGCCACTAGTTCTTCTCGGTCGTCATGATCGTAATATTTCCTTCTTTTCTTTAGACTATGACGGTCATCGTCAGGTGCCGGCGAGGATACCTTTTCGTTGCGCACCGAGTCTTCTCCGTTGGCCCATCTGTCGGCTATAACCATGAGCTCTCCAATGGTTTTAGGCGCAGCTCGTCCCAGTTCTTCTCTGAAAGCAGTTCGTCGAACGCCCTTCGCGAAAGCTTCGACTGCTACTTCCTCTGATATGTTTCCTGTTGTGTTCCTAAGTGTGGTCCATCGCTGTATATATTCGCGAGTAGACTCGCCACTCTTTTGCTTGCAGCTCGTAGTTCCTCGATGGTCGCCGGTCTTTTGTACGTTGCCTGGAAGTTCTTGCAGAAGTCAAAGTGTAGGTCGTCCCATGACCCGTAACAGGCCTTTGGTCTCGCCTCGAGCCAGCTGCGTGCTGCCCCTACAAGGTGTATGTTGAGGTATTGCATAGCTATGTTTTTGTTCCCACGTTGACATTTTACTACCGTGAGGTAATCTGATAGCCAGGACGAAGGCTCGAGTGAACCGTCGTATTTCGTTACTTCCGTACTAAGCTTGAATCTCTTGGGTAGAGGTGCCTCGCGGATGCTTCGAGCAAAGTATAGTGCATCACAGGTCTCATCATCAGAAGAGGTGGATGGGGAGCGGGCGCGATTTCTTGCTGCTCGGGCTTTGTCCACTTTATTTTGCGCAATGTCTGATCGCGTGTTGTATCCTGGCTGATCGTGATCAGTTTCCTTCCTTGGCTCCTTGCTGCGATGTCGCGAGCGGCTGCTGTGATGTCGCGAGCCATGATCTCGATCCCTCGGGCTACCATCGCTGCTACTCGGGCTATCACCGCGTCGCCGGGCTTCTTTTCCCCGGGCGCGAAGAGGTGATTTTTCCTTTCTGGGTGATGTGCTCCTATGTCTGCGGGATGCTTCCTTTTCTTTTTGTGCAGCTGCTTTCTGGCGATAGTAGGAGGCGAGTTTTGCGTCCGCCATGCCTAATACTTTCTGGACTTGCTTGTATTTATCCGCTCGGGGGTCGTTCTCCCCTGGTTGATTTATCTGCATGTAGGTGGCTGCGGCCAGTACCGCGGCGGCGGGAGTTTGTGGATGGACGTTTTCGTCCTCGTCGACGCGCATAAGGGAAGGCTCGAGTGATTTGCTGATTCCGGTCAGGGACTCGCCATCCATGGTCGCGGTTCTTGAGATGTATCCTTTTCTTGCGGGTCGATTCCCGACAGAAGGTGTTTTGGATAGCGCGGCCCGGCGCTGGCTCGACTCATCCGCTAATCTCCTCCGCTCGGCTAGATCTATGCGAGCTTCCTTGATTACAGTAGCCGCTCTCACTAGATGATAGTGGTAGGCGGTCATATCCTCGTGGGGAGCTCCGACTTCGAGTGGTTTGCTTGTGCGGATGGCCTCCTTTGATCGAAGCCAAGCGGCTCGCGAGACGCCGATGTTAGCGCGTTCCCTTGCGCTGTTCTCAGTTTCTTTGGGTGGATCTCCTGATCCTGCCATGCATACCTGAGCCAGATATGGCTCTCGGGTCCTAGGCGCAGTTTGGAAGGCTTTCCTGACCCGAGAAGGTTCCTCTGTGGAGAGGGTATGGAATTTGCTGGTATTGAGGTGGATAGATTCGCCGCTTTTCGCCAAGTCGCGATCCGCGTGATAGGGTCGCGAATCAACATCTCCTGGGCTAGAGATGGACCCAGACCCCGATCCATCGAGATTGGTTTGCTCGGGGAAGTGAAGAATTCCTTCCTTGTTTGCATAGAACTGGAGGCTCCCGAACGTCAGGGTGATACTTTTCTCCAAGTCGCTAAATACCGGGCGTGATTCCGGCGAGTGAGGGGCGACGATGACCGATCCGATTCGGATCGGATTAGTTGGAGTCGAAGTTCCGGGGTTCCAGCGTGAGTTGGTCGTCGATGAGGACCAAGATGCCGGAGATCCAGCGCCCGCCGTTCCCATAGACGACGCCAATTGTCGAATCTGCATCTCAACAAGTCCCTCGGGTGAACCCATAGGGTTTCAATTAGGAGAACATGTAGGCGTTGGTGACAATCGTCGGCTAAACAGGGGGCACGATTTACCCAGGTTCGGGGCCCTCGTAGAGGTAAAACCCTTACTCCTGCTTCTGTCGATCTATATTCACGAGTAGATCGGTTACAATGGGGGGGTTGCTCAAGTCGAGAGTATGATCTCGATCTCAAGACTTTGGTGGTGCGGTATTGCTTGTCCCTTCCCTGGTGGCTCTCCTGGCCTTATATAGGTGGCCAGGTCCCAAACCGTACCCGGGAGGGACTCAAGCCCTAACCTAAAGTCGGTTACAAATTTCCTAACTTGACCCGCAAGGCCTTGCGGGTGGGCTTCAACTGGGCCTTAGAATAGTATACGACATCTCCTCTTGGGCTTAGGTCTTGGGCCTTGGACCGGGTATCCTTACCCGATAGGTCCAGGGTTCATCTCTTCGTCATGGTGCATTTAGAGCAGTCGTACATACCACTGACATTTTATTGGTGCATGATGATCGGACCTTGTTATTATTGGTTGAAGAAAAACCCCCATCCTAATTATTAGTTATTAGGAATTCATGTGATCCATATAGTATGTGTAACATCAAGAAATTTGAGGCACTACCAACAGAATAACATGATAAATCTACGGTACACATTTTCTTGAGGGAGCGGTAAAAGCATGAGAAGCTTACACGGTAGAAAGGCATAAGAAGTACTATTGAACTACGTCAGCTTGGAAGGCGCTGGCAGACCAAGCCTAACCCTTGTCTTTCCATCTTTTAGTTGGAGGTGACCTGCACAATCTTGTGGGATGAATCGATTGGCATTAGCTGCTGTAGCATCGGTGGATTATTTCGCTTCCTGACAGGAAACAAAGAGCACCTAGCATCGATGGCATGAACTTCCATAGAGAGGCCATGGAAAGCAGACTCGATTCATCCCGAGCTCGTCCACCGATGCATGCCCAGCAGTGCCGCCACGCCACCACGCTCACGAGATTCATCCCGAGCTCGTCCATCGATTGGCATTTTCTCGTCGAGATTCTTTGGGAACAACCTGAGGCGGTCGGGGATGTCGGTGGTGACCACGTGCGTGCCCAGCAGTGCCGCCACGCCACCACGCTCACGAGGACGCTCAAGTCTGGCAAGAGCGCAAGACTTGGAAGTCGTCGGCGTGCTCCAACGAACACCACGCTGCTGTCGACCATGAATCCACTGACCCAGAAGCGGCCATTAAGGAGGAGAGGGAATGTAGTCTGTGGAGGGTTAGGCGGTGCCAACACGCGTCGATGGCGAGGTTGCTCGCGCCATGGCTGACGAAGGCGCCTTCGGGCTCGGAGGTGGAAGGAAGGGGCCAACTGTCGGCGGAAAGTCGGAAAGTGGAAAGCGGTTGTTCCTCTCCATCCGCGAGAAGAGACGTCATCTCCAGGACCAACATAGGCCGACACGGCGTTCAGCACCGGCTTGACACCCTCAGCTGTGGCCGTCGGACCGACTGCTCTAGGCATGGCTGTCCCGAGCCATAAGGGACGGGGGTTCGCTCAGGTCGAGCCGGTGATATCCACGGCGAGCAGGCGGAGATGGTTGTCTGCGTCGAGCACATGCCTTGCTAAGGCGACGACCGCGACGCCTGATGGCCAGCGCGTAGCACCAAGAAGCCCGGACGGTACTCGACGCTGCCATTTGGTGCGACGTGAGCGCGGACGCCGGGGAGGGCTGAGAACGACGGAAGCCGACGTTGACGCGTATGAACTGTCCGTGGAGGATTTTTTCTTATAGCGATCTGGTCTCCACAAAGATTCGTGAATGTGGTAGAAGTACAACCGTTCGACACCTTTTTTATCTCCTTACATGGTTTTCTTCTTGTGGGAGATGTGAACAACCTGAACGGTTAGGCCGGGGAGGCACCGATTTTCACTCCTTGCGGGAAGAGGCCAAGACGTACCTAAGTACATAGACACCACACACTACTTTAATAGTAAACACAAGCATATACCTCTTTAATTTTTTTTTCAATAGCTCTGTTTAATAAAATAAAAATCTCTAGCACATGAGTTAATCCTTGCTTCCCTCCACGAAGGGCCATTCTTTTACTTTATGTTGAGTCTCCATCTTCTAACTTTATGCACAGTTGAGAGAGCATAGTTGCCATTCTAGGTTTAATGTGCATTGGTCCCGGAAACTATTATTAATTGATTCATGATGTGTTATTACTTGCTCTCAAACTATCTGTTCTAGTCATCCACTTGAACTTTGAAGGTGTCCTGGCATTTATGTTTTGTCCCACTCTTAAGGACAAGTGAAATATCACTTTGGTATGTTTTATTTATGCTCGAAATAAATGTATAACTTTCAAGTGTATTATTATTCATGATCTTTTATGTGTGTTACTTTTCATGATGCAAAGTGATTGCTAAGTTTCATTTGTAAAACTATATCTATCATGCTTGTGTTTAATGTACTATGATCTCAGTTTTACATATGTTTTTAAAATATTGATGATCAAGTTTATGTTGGTATCATGTCACTTGAGAAATTATTTGTTTTTATAGTTTACCTACTCGAGGACGAGCAGGAACTATGCTTGGGGATGTTGATACGTCATAAACGTATCCATAATTTCTGATATTCCATGTTGTTTTGATGCCATATGCTACATGTTTCTTATACACTTTATACCATTTTTATCGATTTTATGGGACTAACCTATTGACAAGATGGCATAGAGCCAGTTCATGTTTTCTGCTGTTTTTAGTTTCAAAAAAGTTGTTCTGGAAATATTCTCGGAATTGGACGACTCGAAGCCTGGAAGTCTTAGAAATCTGTCGCGCACACGGAGTCTGGAGGGGACCCGGAGGGTGGCCATAGGGGCCCCGCACCATGAGGTGGTGCAACCCCCCTTGGTCGATCCCAGGGGTGGTGTGGCCCCCCTGGCCGCCCACCGACGTTGCCCCCGCGCCTATATATTCTCCTTGAAGGGTTATCCCTAGATATAGAAGCCTTTTCCACCAAAAACATCCGCAGCCGTCGTCATCGTCAACCCTAGTTCGGGAGGGTTCTAGAGCTCTCCCCGGCACCCTGTCGGGAGGGGGAATCGTCACCGGAGGGCTCTACACCACCATGCCCGCCTCCGGAATGATGCGTGAGTAGTTCATTCTTGGACTACGGGTCCATAGTAGTAGCTAGATGGTTGTTCTATCCTCTTTATGCCTCATGTTTAGATCTTGTGAGCCGCCCTACATGATCAAGATTATCTTATTGTAATGCTACATGTTGTGTTTGCCGGGATCCGATGAATATTGAAATGCTATGTCCAATGATTATCAATCTATGATGTTTTATTCATGTGTATGTTATTTATGATCTTACATGCTCTCTGTTGTTAGTAGATGCTCTGGCCAAGTAGATGCTAGTAACTCCAAGAGGGAGTATTTATGCTCGATAATGGGTTCATGCATCCTTGCATCTGTGCTTGAGTGACAGAAACGTGACTGATGGGGGATGTGCTATTGCCATTAGGGAGAAAACAATGATGTTTACATTATTTACATTACACACAGTGGCAAATCTAGGATTTTGTCGTTGGGTATGCCGCACGAAAAAACTTATGGCCATTTGTATAAAATATACTTACCAATCAAAAGAATATATTTAGCAAGAATATCTCTTCGAATTGCATCTTGATCATTAACAAGATAATTTTGAATGTGATATGTTTCACCTGATTGTGCGTAAGGTTATTTATGTCATATAAAACAGTGATGGCGGTGGTGGCATATGGTTCACAGTGTCCTCGTTTAATTTGGTCTTTTGTGTTGTGTATTTATAAAAAAATGCAGTTTCTCTGCTCTTCATAACTGAAAAAAATAAAGGAGTATGACAGTTGGCCGTACATAAGGCCCATTATAAAAAAACTCAAATGCAATGACAGAATTGAAATCCATGTATTACCGTGCAAAAACTGCAGAATGCCGTGAGATCCCGATGTCAGCGAAAGACTCTCGTTCTAGTTTGCGGCCGTCGTCGAGGCGTCTCCTAGGAATCCAAATGAGAAATTTAACATGAATATCTGGCTAGCAAACTATGTTTAGATACGGGCGAATATACAATATTAGTACATCAAACTGATCAAAGACAAAAAAAAATGTCGATCTAACAACTAAGCCAAACGCTCATCCTTCACGGACTAAAGGGCCACTGACCAAAGGACCCGATGTGCAGCCCTGCACTCTGCACTGGCGGAAGACGTAGCTAGGCTTCATGAACTCACCGGGCAGGTCAGCAGCAGCAGCAGAGGCAGTGGATGTTTTGTGGCGGTGGCGGCACCGTAGCCGAGTTCGCTAAGTGGTGAAGAGACTTTCATATCAATCTATTGACTCGCTCAAAAAAACGAGAAGTTGCCGCCTCATGGAAATTGGTAGGTTCAATCCTTTCGTGCATCGCTTCAAGCGGGCCTGTCTGCTGCACACATATACTATGTACCTGGGCTGGGCCGCAGGGTATACCGGGGCATACCTGGCATACCCTGTAGATCCGCCACTGATTACACACATTGCTTAATGCGATTATCTGTTGCTTGCAACTTAATAACCATTTTTTCTCGGTTGAGATCCTGAGGGTGGATTATTAGTCTTAGATGCAGTTGGATGATGGTCTATGTATCTTGTTGTAATGCCCAAATAAATCACATAGTAATCATCATGTCATGCATATGCACTACGGTGCAACCTTTATATCTGTCAATTGCCCAGCTGTAATTTGTTTACCCAGCATGCTATCTATCTGTTTTGAAGAGACACCACTAGTGAACTGTGGACCCTAGACCATTTTCCTCATACTGATAATACAACCACTGCAATCATTGTTTTCATACTGCTACTACTATTTTCCTACTACCATCACTATTCTCTTTTCATCTATTGCAAACAAGTACCATTTTCCACACCATACGTTTAGCCTATTTGTTTTCAGCAAAACCGGTGAGATTGACAACCTCACTGCTTCGTTGGGGAAAATAGATTTGATTGTGTTGTGTAGGTTCCACGTTGCTTCTGAACTGGTAGTGCGCCCTGCCACATCAGATGCATCAACCTTCGGAAGTGATTTCTTTCTCCTACTGGTCGATTCAACCACTGTTTCTTTCTGAGGGAGAACTTGTCGCTGCACTCTTCACAACCTTTCTCTTGGGGTTTACCAATGTCAGCCATCAACCATCAATACATCATTATATTGAAGAGGGAAGAAAATATACAAGGTTTATCAACGCAAAGTGCTAAGAGACGATTAAAGTTTATTAAATCACAAAGCTAGAAGATGTACCATGTGGGTTCATGGTATGGTAAGTAATTGTGCAATTAGCTTTGTCAACTAACCCATGCTATTAGTGTGTGGTATATGTATGTGGGGTTATATATCTTTCCATGGGGTTGCATCAAAAGGAAGATTTCATATAGCCCATGGTGGATGGATTCAAGTGGTGATCGTCATCAAGGTTGTGAACTGGAAGTTCAAGAGGAGCATCTCGATGAGATCATATGCTTGAAGCTTGCAACCCTTTTCGAGATAATGGAAAAGTTAATATGGACATTAGAGAGCTTCCCCCATAGTGGTGTATGCGGGAGCAATTTATGCGTCTTCACCGAGCAAAGTGAAATCAAGAAGGGATTATTACTCATGTGCTCCTGATTCCTTAGTTTTTCTCACTTTTCCCCATGCTTGAAGTTTTGCTCACTTTTCCCCATCCCCTTAGGTGAAACTCTCATGAATGCTCACACTCGACATTGTTGTGTCTTCTGTTAACTCTGACTAGTGGGACCGTGTGGGACTGTTTCGCTCGTTGGACCTGACAAGTGGGACAAGTGCGGCTGCGTTTCTGTGGCATTGTCTGTTGGGCCGTTATATGATTCGTACGTCGTAGAACGGTCCAAGTTTGTTGATAATTAAATTCAGCTTGCTAGCATCCACGGGCGCGGTTAGCCTTTTATGCATGCCAACCCTTCAACCTGCTATGCATGCGTCCCACGTTAGCATTGATGAGTGCATCTTTTACTAGCTTGCATGCTTAAAAGGCTGAGATTCAGCTGCCACCTAGCCATGCATGACTGCGATTTGGTGGGACCGCTGCCATGCACGCCATGCACACAGTCATCTAGCCACCTAGCCACGCACACTCTTGTGATTTGGTTGCCACCTAGCCAGCACGTCGATTACGTCGCACCTCACACGCTCGATTAATTTTCGCGTCGTTTCACGCGACGAGCCACGTGTTGGGGCACGGCCAGACTGAGTGATGTGAAAACATGCAACAAAAATTACAACAGCGACGCCTCGATGCAGCGTGAAAAACAGCGGTTCCATCTACCCCCTCATCTCCCTTGGATATTTAAACCGCGTCAAGTAACCTCCTCCTCCACACTTCAATCTGCGCCTCCTTCCCATTCTCTTCTCTCCAATCAGAGCCAAAGCACAACCGACGACTCGATGTACGTGAAGATGCAGTTCAACGCTCCCATCTTCCGCTTCCCGCCCACCTGCCGGAGATCCACTACGCCCCGGCAGGGTTGTTGAGACCGTGTTGCGCGTTCTCACGCATGAGGGGATCTACGGACTTGGCCCATGGCTTCCTCCGTGCGGGATTTAACTACCTACCGGCGGGGTCGCCAGTCATGTTCCGTCTGGAGGAACAGCGCGCCCACTCCACTGCTCCGGTGATAGGCCTCGTCTCCTACTTTACAAACAGGTTTGGTGTGTACTACCTGCTCGGCCGCATGTTCTGGTGTGGATGCGAGTTCATAGCAGTCACCACCTACAACATCCACACCGACTTCTACATCATCTTCCCCGCGGAATACCTCATGCACACCATCCCCTACTATCTCGGCGATGATGGCCTTGAGGAGTGAAGACGACGAGGACGGCGGCGAGGAGGAGTGAAGATGAGGACGGTGAAGTTCAGACGGTGTTGGTGTTACGCGCCCATAGTGTTGCAGGCTCTAGCTAGTGTGCTAGGGTTTTATGTATTTTATATCATGTGTTCCCCGTACTACGTACCGTACTATGTAGGGATCTAAGAATCCCATCTGTCTATATCTAAGTTATTTATCGTTGGTGTGTATTCATGTTATTTCCAAATGGTTTGCCAAAAGTTTAGGCACAACTAAGAGCACGTACAACGAAGCCTTTTAGAGTAGACGCTGGGATTAAAATCCGGCCAGTGTACACTAGTTTCCAGTCCGAGTCTGAGACGCTAAGATCTTCTCTTTCCAATGCATGTCTACAAGAGGCTAGTGTCGTACATGGCGAAGCAAATTTATGAACTACTACCTCCATTCCATAATGTAATCCTTTTTAGCAAGCTAGTTACACTAGTTTGTGAAAAATAAAAGAACCCAAACTAAAAACTTATAAGAAAAATAAATTTATGAACTAGTTCTGTGTATGCTGAGATAAGGACAGAAAATCAAAACATATTTGTGAACTAAATAATGTTAAGTATAAAACTAGTAGAAAAATAACACATTTTTTTGCACGTGCATGACAACTAGCTTGTGGAAAAAAAAGAAAAATAATATCCTTTCCCTTCTTTTTTTGACATTCTTAAAACCCTTTGCATTTTGTGAACACTTTGTATTTCGCTTGTATTTTACTATCACCTCCACCAAATAGAATAGGGTGGGCAATCAAACCTCAAATAAACGAAATTTCTTTGAATCTTTGAAAGGACCAAAAATCAGAGCATCGCGTGTTTGTGGGCTCAAGGAAAAAAGAAGGACCAATGAAAGCCATCCAACAGAGCCAAACGTCTTTGTGGGCCTATCAGTCAAAATCATGTAACGGCCCATCGAAAGCCATCCAACAGAGCCAAACGTTTTTGCTGCGCAAGTAGTGCTAACATTGAAATCCATCGCATTAAGGTTTCATGACATGGATTTAAGAGACAGTTAACAGTACACAACATCTCTAACGAGGGTTGACCAACAGGTAAACAAATCCTACATCAACAATGCAAAAATTAAACCCTAAAGCTATCATATTTGCTTGCTGCATCACTTGAATCATCTGCTTCATGTTCTTGTTCATTTTCTTCAATTCACCCTTCAGATCTGCATCCCCCACTGGCGGAGCACCCTTCAACTCTGCATTCCCCATTTTCTTCATGGATGGAGGCAGATTGAGATCGAGCGTTGGAGCCCACTTGAAATCAATCAAGCCCTCCCTTTGAAGCCTCTCCACATACTCATCCAACTACTCGAAATGATTGCATTTTTTCACGATCTGAAAAACGAAATAGTGAAGCATAAATCCCAACTCCTTCGATGCAAGAAGAGAAACTAGATCTGGAAAAAAAATCAGAGCTAAAGGATGCTAGAGGAACCAAGATCTACCTACCCCTCCGTCCTGCTCTCGCATCCAACGAACTCGCGCCCCAAAGTTGCCATTTTTATCCTCCTTCAAAGTCCACCGCTTCAGTGGTGCGATGCATGGGCAGTCCAGACATTGCTGCATCGGCACTGAACCACACGTAGACCACGAGGGGCGAGAGGATAAAGTGGAGGTCGACATCTCGCCGGAGAGGAAGAAGAACTGCTCTGTCGCTGAGATCCAAAGGGGAGGCAAGTACGGGCTGCTGTGTGACTGTGTTGATGGGTGGAGGAGGGCACATGCTGCTCTGTGACTGTGTCGATGTGTCAGTGGAATACAACGGCGCCGCCAATCAGGATGCAGAACTAGCCTTCTACAGATCGCGCTCCCTTCTAGAAAACTGAACTCTGATATCAACCGTCGACGCCATCCAACAACGCAGAGACGGCGTGCGGGCCTGTCCACACAATTCCTTCTAGAAGGTCAGATCTTACGGCTGGCATTTGGCGCTAGGGTTTTGGGGTTACGAGGTTATCGGGGTTTAGGAGTTTTGGGTTATTTGGGTATGACGGAACTTCAAATGACCATAACTAATTCAAAAAAATCAAAAAAGGGAAATGAAGCGTAGTTTGTCAACTTATAAGATATAGTTACTAGAAAAAAATATAAACATGCTATAGGGACATTTTCAAGAAAAATCATTTTCACAAGCGAGCCATCAAAATCAAGTTCAAATGACCATAACTAATTCCAAAAAAATGCACGAAAAGCTCACATAGCCGTCATATGTGACATGGTTATGAGATAAAAAAACTTAGTGTTAGGACATTTTCATGAAAAGGCTTCTCACAAATGAGCAATCATGTATAGACCTATTCAAAGTTCGATGGAGAGTGAAGGAGGGTTTTGGTTTTGAAAAATTCAAATAAATCAAAAAAATCACCAAAGCTTCCTTTTAGAGTGAATAAGACGGTTCTGAACTTATTTTTTCATTTTCATATCTAAAACATGTGTTTTGGTGGTTTTCAATTAAAAGCATATTTTTAGAAAATAAATAAATAATATGAAAATTAATCAAATAAATAGTGAGACTTTGATTGCACACTATTTAGATGGGATTATTATCTTGTGCCCTCGATTCCTTAGTCTTGCTCATTCTTCCCCACGCTCTAAACTTTTGCTCACTTTTCCCCATTCTCTTAGCTGAAACTCTCGCAAAAGTTAATAACTGGCATTTGTCGTCCAGTCAATGAATTGACCGTCAACTTGTGAGTTTGTGCTGACGAGTGGGGCCGGGTTCTCCTTTGACCGTTGCATGCCTAGTGGGACCGCAAGGAGACACGTAAGCAAACTTTTTTGAAGCTAAAACAGATCGACACCGCTGCATCGCACAACCTCGCCCCCTCCGCCGTCGCCCCATCCCCTCCGCCGCTGTTGTGCCGCGTTTGCCGCCGCCCCATCCCCTCTGCCGCATTATCCGGCTCATCTACCCCACCTCACCATCAACCCCACCTCACCATCTCTGAAGCCATGTTGATCCAGGACCCCTAGAATGCCCTCAGCCGCGCAGAGGATTGGGTCGAATCAACGACAGATACTTCATGGATTAGACCCGGGTAAGCAAAGTTTCCCCTTGAATTGGTGTTCTACCTTGTAAGTAAGGCCGTATTTGACATTTTTTAGCTTGAATCGTTCCAATTTCTTTCCTCGTCCCGTGCCTAACTTCAGCCATATGTTTGAACTAAATAGGATTGATCATGCACTGGCTTTCCGGCTGGCGGTTAGAATGGAAACTAGTCTGCTGCGTGGTACTAAGGGTGTGTTTGGTTGAGATTTTACAACCAGATTCACTGCGCGACAGCTGAAATCTAAACCAAAGGGGTAGCTGTCCAAACCAGATTCATGTAACGCTGGAGATTTTCCTAGTGCAAAGTGGAAGCTGCCCAGACCCCAGATTCTACTGCGTTACGTCCAACCAAAAGTGTGATATTTACCCACGCTGCCATCCATAAGTGAAAAACTGGACGGTTCGTTTCTTTTTCTTCCCCCGAGCGCTCATACCAGTCCCTGTTATTCCCCACGACAGAACAGAGCACCACGACCAGCTAGGGTTTCCTCGCCGGCGGCCGATTCCGGCAGCCCCGACGGCGTCCTCCGACAGAGCCCCGCCCAGGAATCGAACCTCCTCGTCTGCGCGCTCTGTTTGCCCTCTCTATCTCCCCTCCGGTTCGCCTCAAGGTTGCCCACCCGGACCAATCGCCGCCCCGACCTCCATAGCCGCCGAAGGAAGGACGACGACGGCCGCTTGAGGAAGGACGCCGACCGCCGCCTGGCCGGACTTCGACCGCGTCCTCGCAGGTATGGCCTCCCCTCTCTCCCTTCTTCTCCTTCCCTCTTCTTCCTCTTCACTCCCATGGTAGTCCCGTATGTTCTTTTTTTCAGATTTTTTGCTACATATTACTCCCTCCGTCCGGAATTAAGTGTCACAAAGTTTGACAAAAGTGGATGTATCTAACACTAAATTATGTCTAGATACATTCACTTTTGTCAAACTTTGTGACATTTAATTCTGGACGGAGGGAGTATTTCTTAGAGTCTGATTATAAGCCTGAGATGTATATGCTCTATATTGCTATGATTGTGGTGTATGGGTCTGTATGGTTCCATCTTGTTAATGGTTGTGTAGTTTGCTTGCAAGTTGTTTGTATAATTTTTTACATGAAGATATATGCTTGTTCTCTGATCTGTATGTGTAGTTGTAATCTTATATTTTGTGTGATTGAAATTGTTGTATATTCACTGAATTAAATTTATGTGATTGAAGTATGGGTGAGAAGGTGGTATGGGATAAGGCAAAAATCAAGCAATTTTGTGATATTTGCAAAGAGGAGGTTCTTGCTGGGCATAGACCGTTAGGCCATTTAAATAAAGTGGGTTGGAAGAACCTTGAAGAAAAGTTTGCAGCAAAATCCGAGACAAAGTTAGAGCATTTGCAACTAATGAACAAATGGGACAATCTGAAAAGAAGTTATACATGTTTTATGGAGTTGAAACATGATGCAACTGGACTTGGATGGAATGATGCAAACAATACTGTGGATTGTAGTGAAGAATGGTGGAAAGAACATCTTGCGGTAAGTGTCAATTTGGTTACATTGAAGTCATCTTTTTATTGTTGAATTGTCATAAATAGCTAACTTGCATGTTTCATTTCAGAGATGCCATGATCCAGCTAATGGAAGGAAATGCAAGCATGTGCAATTCAAAAAACGTGGACCGGATAACTTGGAGGCCTTGGAGATCATGTTTGAGAAAGCCCATGTCAATGGGGCAACTGCTTCTACCCCTGGAATTTTGTCTGATTCAAGTGATGATGAAGCGGTTGTAGAAGAGAAAAAAGATGACATTGGAGAGCTGAAGTTGGCCGCTTTGAAGAGAAAAAATGACAAGAAGCGCAAGAAAGATCAAATAATTATTGAAGAGAAAGAAGAGAAAAGTCCCTTCTTAAGATTGTTCAAGCAAACATGCTCGCAGATAGAAACTTCAACGGAGAAGATAGCATCAAGTGTTGAAGCTTCATCAGCTCCTCCTCTTATTAACCAAGTTCCAAGCATTAAGGAGGCATTGTCCATGGTGAAAGAATGTGGCGTGAAAGAAGGAACTGATATCATGCATACAGCCATGTTTCTTATCATGAAGCCCGAACTTAGAGAAGCTTTTAGCTTGCTTGAAACAAATGAAGGAAGACTTCATCTGCTAAAGAAGGAACACGAGAAGGAGATGAGGAAGCTTATGTGAACCATCTATCAGTTTTATTATGTCTTTAATGTTTGATACCATATTTGCTTATGTTTAAATGCTTGGAACCATATATTTTCTTATGTTTGGATGCTTGGAACCACATATTAGCTTGTGTTTGTATGCTTGGAACCGTATTTGCTTATGTTTAAAAGCTTTGAACAATATTGGCTTATGGATGTGGATTTGTCATGTTGTATACCATTTTTTATGTGATCTTGTAGCCATGATGGCATTGGTGTGGCCATAACTTTTTAACGTGACCTTGTTGTTGCTTTTGTAGATGGATGCACACATGAAAGAAGTCGCTAAAAAGGCGCAAGAGGGACTACTACTTCTAGCAGAGTTGTCCAAACAAGCTGCCACTCTTGGTCACTTAGGTAACCTCTACACTGAGAGGTATTATGAGAAAAGTGCTTATAGAGATGCTCAACAAACTGGTATTGAGTGGGTCACAGAGTGCTTGGGTCGTCCTCGATACTTCTATAAGATGTTTAGGATGACCCTGAGTGTTTTCATGGCACTACATGACATGCTTGTCTCTACATATGGTTTGAAGTCAACACGCAATGTTTCATCTGTTGAGTCACTTGCCATGTTTCTATGGATTGTTGGAGGCCCCCAATCATTTGCACAAGCTGAAAACCGCTTTGTTAGATCATTGTGGACAGTTCATATGAAGTTTAAGGAAGTATTGTTGTGGTTGCGAAAATTAGCAAAAGACAACATCAAGCCAAGGGATCCTACTTTTAGTATTGATCATGCAAAGGTGAAAGAGACTCGCTTCTGGCCTCATTTTAAAGGTGCTATCGGTGCTATAGATGGTTCACATGTCCCAGTTTCAGTTCCCGAAGATGAGGTGGTTAACCACACATGTAGGCATGGATATACATCTCAGAATGTGCTTGCTATTTGTGACTTTGACATGAGGTTTACCTTTGTGGTTGCTGGTTGGCCGGGCTGTGCACATCACACTCGAATTCTCAATCATGCATTAACAAACTTTGCAGATCAGTTTCCAGTACCTCCAAAAGGTACACAAATATCTCTCATGTTATTCAAAACGTTCAATATAAAAGCTATTTAATATTAATATCTTTGTGCTAACTTGTATTTTTTTCAGACAAATACTATCTCGTGGATTCCGGTTATCCAAACCGAACCGGATACCTTGCTCCTTTCAAGGGGAGTACTTATCATCTACCGTAATTCCGTATTCGCCGTCAACGTGCACCTCAAGGGAAGTTCGAGCTATTCAACTTTCTTCATTCGTCCCTTCGCAATGTCATTGAGCGCGCATTTGGGGTCCTGAAACAAAAGTGGCGCATTTTGAAGGCTGTGCCTAGTTTCCCACTTCGTACACAGAAGCATATCATTATTGCTTGCATGGCCTTGCATAATTTTATTCGTGATAGCAAATTGCGGGATGAGGAGTTTGATAAATGTGATGAAGATGAGGACTATATGCCCGGAGCGACACAAGGAGAGACACAAGCACAAGGCGATGACGCTCCAGACGAAGAGAACGAGGTTACCATGAATACCATTCGTGATAGGATAGCTAATGCCTTGCTTATTGCGAGAGCCACCTAGCCTAGTATGTCGACGGTGAACATTCTGTTCTGAACCATGTCTTTTGTGTAATACGTATGTTTTTGAGATACGTCGTCTTCTATTTCGAGTATCTATATGTATAAAATAATAACAAATGAAAATTTTCTTTTAAAAAGATTACATTTGAATGTTTATCGGTGTAAAAATTTGATCAATTAGCATATATATAGTCCCTCGGACTCATATGGGCATTACAGACATTTCATATCAAATCCACAGCTCACAGTTGTTCTAACCAAACAACTTTCAGCTTTCCTGCAGTTCTCAGCTCACAGTTGATTTTCCACAGCAGATTCTCCACAGGTGATTTTCAGGAATCTACAACTCAACCAAACACACCCTAAACCACATTTTCTTCATTCGTTTTTCTATCCGGCTGTGATTGAAACAAACATTTGCTTCAAACATTTTCTCACTACCCTTCGTTCAGCCTATCCGTGGAGCGATGCCGATGCTGTTGAATTGAGTTACTTCAGCAGTACCGGGAAAAGATTTCTCCCACTAACTTGCGAAGAGCATCTCGGGTTGTTTTTTACTCTG
The DNA here is from genome assembly GCA_028641055.1 of Alopecurus myosuroides. Classification (NCBI taxonomy): domain Eukaryota; kingdom Viridiplantae; phylum Streptophyta; class Magnoliopsida; order Poales; family Poaceae; genus Alopecurus; species Alopecurus myosuroides. The sequence continues at coordinate 306,852,020 of CM054061.1, forward strand.
AATGCTGACAGCCGTTTTGGTAAACTTCGTATCGACGTGCTTCAGCCACGCGCAGAAACAGTCAATGGGAAGGGTGTTTGGCAATCATCTATCTCTGCTAATAGTCATCACCCCGGGACTCCTTGTAGGTCTAGACCAAATAAAGCGAGTGGTTCGTGGAGCCACAACATGTGTGCTGCTGAATCTGCTGCCGGTAGTGCTGCTGCTTCTCCTGTACCTGCTATGGTCGTTGTAGAAGAAGATGCAGAATCTGACGAGGAAGTGGCTCGAAATGATGATGAATACGAGATGATGTACCCTGAACTGGTAGATAGAGCCACTCAGCAATCAGTGGATGATGAAAATCCGGAGAAGCCCATGAGCCGAGCTAGGTTTGATGAAAATGACGATGAAGAGGATGCGAAGAACAATGACAACTTAATTTTGGATGAATACGATGGTGACGACGTGCCAACAATTGAGTGGACCGGGGAGAATCCTAAGCTTACTAAAGGCACCATATTCCAATCGATGGTGGACTGTCGGAATGCAGTAACTACATATTGCATTCTTACTGAAAATTCGTATAAGATTAAAAGGAGTGAGCCAAGAAGGTTCACAGTTTATTGTCCATATGATAGGTGTATGTGGAGGTTGCATGCATCCCGTATGCTAAAGAGCATACTGATTCAGGTACTCCAAGTTGATTGATTATTTTATTTCATATCATTGAGTAATGTTTCTTATCCATTATTTTTACCCTTTCTTTTGTTTCAGATAAAGAAACACCCACACAAGCACACATGTCCACCTGGAGGGGGAGGGGGGAAGGAAAATCCAAACTAGCAAAAGCTCGATGGGTGGCAGATGCAACATTGGATTGGCTGAGAGAAAAACCTGGTCTTGGTCCAACAACACTCCAAGGGAATCTTTTTGAGAAGTATAAGATTGTAATTCCTTACATGAGGATTTTCAAACCTAAAGAAATGGCTCTTGATAGGATTAATGGTCAATGGAATGAAAGTTTTCAGTTGCTTTACACCTTCAAAGCTGAAGTGGAGATGGCTAGTCCAGGTAGTGTTGTAGAAATTGACAAGCATACAGTTCCATTCAAAATAAAAGGGAAGTCATTTGAGAAGGAGTGCTTCAGAAGGGCTTTTGTATATTTCAAGGCTTGTTGGCAGGGGTTTCTTGATGCATGCAGGCCTTATTTGGCTGTAGATGCTACCCATTTGACTGGAAGATGGACAGGAAAGCTACTAGAAGCTTCTGCAGTTTATGGACACAACTGGGTATTCCCAGTTGCATTTGGTGTTTTGGAGGTAGAGTCCGAGGAAAGTTGGGTCTGTTTTCTGCAGAAGTTGCGCAACATTATAGGCACACCCCCAGGTTTAGCTACACATATAGATGCTTGCAAAGGTATAGAGAGGGCAGTAGAAATTGTATTCCCTGGAGTGGAGCATAGGGAATGTATGCAACACCTAGCACAAAATTATAAAAATAAGTTCAAAGGAAATGTTTTTATGAGAACTTATGGCCAACATCATACACATGCAGCGAAAGGAAGCATGAACACCATTTGAGAGTGTTGTATGCTCAGAAACATCAAGAGGTGAAGGAGTATATGGATGCACATCATGGAAAGGTGTGGTCAAGAAGCAAATTCAACACCATATGGAAAGTAGACTATGTGACCAATAATCTTGCAGAATGCTTCAATGCAAAGTTCAAGTCAGTGACGGGTTAGTTGGTTTGCCAAGCATTTGACAAGATGAGGCAGATGATCATGATAAAGATGGCTTTTCGCAAAAGAATTGCTGAAACACAATATGTTGGCCATGTTATACTCCCATCACTGATTAAGGCATTGCATCACAAGGCAAGAGGACTAAAGATGAGATGCATTCGATCGTCGACATACGAGGCCGAGGTACCATACACTGACAGTAAAAATAGGGAATGGAGGTATCTAGTGAACCTATCCACTAGGGAATGCAGTTGCATGCAATGGCAGATTCGTGGGAAGCCATGCATACATGCTCTACATCTGATGACTCTGATTGGGGGTGAAGATGGTGAAGTTGATCAGTATTGCTCTGAGTATTTCTCTGCTGCTAAATTTAAGTCTTCTTATGCTCACAATGTGCCTGCACTCGTGGGAAAATACCAATGGAACATAGTAGATCCATGGTTCAAACTCCACTCTCCTTTGGTGACTAGACCACCAGGAAGACCAAGAAAAAATAGGTACATAGCAGGTGAATATGGTCGTGTACGAAAAAAGAGGGCGTGCAAAACATGTGAAATTCTGGGGCACATTGCTAGGCTTTGTTCCAATCCAATGGATGCATCATTTGGACAAGAGGACCGATTGACAGCAGCAAATGCAGAGGATAATGCATCAGCAATGGAGATTGAAGATGGATTGGACCATGCCGTAGCAATTGAGTTTGAAGATGCACTCGTCGCTGAAGCATCACCTTGGTATGTGTGTGCATTCCCTTTTTATGCATTTTGTTATCTTTTCTCCATATGTCTTATAATTTTATTTCTCGGCACTAGGATAAATGGAGGCAGAGGGAATAAATGGTGTAGAAAGGAAGCTATAAGAGAAGAAGAGGATAGAGCCCAAGAAAATGAAGTTCTGTCATCATTGGAGGGCTTATAATTTGAATCCATGTCTCTTGATGGTTTTGAAGCTATAAGAGGAGAAGAGGACAGAGTAATTGTACCAGTTGTTCCTTTAAGGATTACTGAACACACAAATGACCGTCAACTTGTCGTCGAGTCCTCGCCGAGTGGAATTACTCCATCACCACCTCCATGACCACAACCCGAAGGGAAGATCGGAAGGAACAAGATGATTCCGAAGAGTACTCCAGCTAGGGAAACACGGAGCAAGATGGTGAAGCCATCTTCTCACACAAGGAGCATTTCGAAGATTTGAATTTGAACTATGAATTTGAATTTGAACTATGAATTTGAACTTGATGGATTTGTAGTTAGGTGTTTGTGTTGTCAACTTTAGATTTTGTGATAACTTATAAGCCTTAATAATATTGTTTGTGCTTTGGTATCATATGTGAGGCTGAATGCATATTTGAAACAAAGGTTGAATTTTAAGAAATATTTGAATTTGGAACAAAATTATAATTTGAGCCAAAGTTGAAGTTGTACAAAAATTTCAAGTCTGTTTTTCTTAAGTACTTGTTTGAGCTAAAGTTGAACTTTTACCAACATTTGAACCCCAATATTTGAAGGTGATCAATCCGAAGGAGAAACGTGCTACAAATGAGCTATCAATCTAGGGTAAACAACCCCATTTGTAATCAAGTTTTTTCTGACCTTCTCTAAATGAGCCAATATTTCTTAGGTGACACTTATTCCATCTAAATAGTGTCCAATCGAAGTCTCACTATTTATTGAATTGTTTTCCATATTATATATTTTTTGAAAAAAATCCTTCTAATTGAAAACCACCAAAACACACGTTTGAGATATTAAAATGTAAAAGTAAGTTCAGAACCATCTTATTCACTCCAAGAGGAACCATTGGTGATATTTTTTTTGATCTATTTAAATTTTTTCAAAACCAAAACCCTCCTTCACTCTCCATCGAAGTCTGAACAGGTCTATACACCATTTCTCATTTGTGAGAAGCCTTTTTCATGAAAATGTCTTGACACCGAGTTTATGTTTTTGTTTCTCATAACCATGTCACATATGACGGCTATGTGAGCTTGCCGTGCATTTTTTTTAATCAGTTATGGTCATCTGAACCTGATTTTGATGGCTCGGTTGTGAAAATGATTTTTCTTGAAAATGTTCCTATAGCATGTTTATATTTTTATTCTAGAAACTATATCTTATAAGCTGACAAACTACGCTTCGTTTCCATTTATTTTTTTTATTTTTTTGAATTAGTTATGGTCATTTGAAGTTCTGTCATACCCTAATAACCCCAAAACCCCAAAACCCCGATAACCTCATAACCCCAAAACCCTAGCGCCGAACGACAGCCATCCGATCATACCCTACCGCCAATACCAGCCGTAAGATCTGACCTTCTAGAAGGAATTCTGGGGACAGACCCGCGCGCTGTCTCCTCGCCGTTGGATGGCATCGATGGTTGAGATCAGAGCTCAGTCTTCTAGATGGGCGGGCGATCCATAGGAGTCTGGTTCTAAATCCTGATTGGTCGCGCCCATTGATTTCCACTGACACATCAACACAGTCGCACAACAGCCCGTGCCCTCCTCCACCCATTCACACAGTCAGACAACAGCCTGTGCTCGCCCCCCCTTTGGATCTCGGCGACAGAGTAGTTCTTCTTCCTCTCCGGAAAAATATCAACCTCCACTTCATCCTCCCACCCCTCGTGGCCTACGTATGGTCTAGTGCTGATGCAGCGGCGTCCGGACTGTCCATGCAACGCGCCACTGAAGCGGCGGATTTCGAAGGTGGACAAAATGGCAACTTTGGGCGCGAGTTTGTCAGATGCGAGAGCAGGACGGAGGGGAAGGTAGATCTTGGTTCCTCTCGCATCCATTAGCTCTGAATTTTTCATTTACAGATCTGGGTTCTCTTCTTGCATCCACGGAGTTGGGATTTATGCTTCATTATTTCATTTTCAGATCGTGAAAAAATGCAATCATTTCAAGTGGATGGATGAGTATGTGGAAAGGCTTCAAAGGGAGGGCTTGATTTATTTAAAGGGGGCTCCAACCCTCGAGCTCAATCCGCCTCCATCCGTGAAGAACATGGGGAATGCAGAGTTGAGGGTGCTCCGACAGTGGGGGATGCAGATCTGAAGGGTGAATTGAAGAACATGAGCAAGAACTTGAAGCAGATGATTCAAGTGATGCAACAAGCAAATATGATAGCTTTAGGCTTTTATTTTTTGCATTGTTGTTGTAGGAATTGTTTACCTGCTGGTCAACCCTCGTTATAGCTGTTGTGTATGTTAACTGTCTATTAAGTCCATCTCTCGAGATCATCTAAGTTTGTTTGTTACCTAGTTTTTTAGTTGACCAGATGACAGTTAGCACTACTTACGCAACACAAATACCTAAAGATCATATCTTCTTCAGAGGAACACTCTCTTCAATTCAGTTTAGCTTCAGTTTGGTTACACCGAGTTCTAGGAAAAATCCACAAACACGCGATGCTCTGATTTTTTTTCTTTCAACAATTCAAAGAGATTTCATTTATTTGAGGTTTGATTTCCCACCCTATTCGATTTTATGGAGGTGATCGTAAAATACAAAGTGTTCAAAAAATGCGAAGGGTTTTAAGAATGCCAAAAAAACAAGGGAAATAATATTGTTTTTCATTTTTTCCACAAGTTAGTTGTCATGCACGTGCAAAAAAATGAGTTATTTTTCGACTAGATTGATATCTAACCTTATTTAGTTCACAGAAATGCTTTGATTTTCTGTTCTTATCTCAGCATACACAGAACTAGTTCATAATTTTTTCTTGCTTACTTTTTAGTTTGGGTTCTTTTCTTTTTCAGAAACTAGTGTAACTACTAGTTCATAAATTTTCTTCGCCGTGTACAACGCTAGCCTCTTGTAGACATGCATAGGAAAGAAAAGATCTTAGTGCGTCGGACTCGGACTGGAAACTATTGTAACTGGCCGGATTTTAATCCTAGCGTGTAGCGTCTACTCTAAAAGGCCTAAACTTGGGGCAAACCACTTGGAAATAATATGAATACAGATAAAAAAGAACTCATCACACACCAACGATAAATAACTTAGATATGGGATTCTTAGATCCGTACATAGTATGGTACATAGTACAGGGAACACATGATATACATAGTACAGATGACACACATGATATACATAGTACGGTACATAATAGGGATCCCTACATAATATGAAATGATGAGATACCTGATACGTCATAAATGTATCCCTAATTTCTGATGCTCTATGATCATATTATGCCTATTTTTACATGTTTTCTCCCTTCTTTATGTCATTTTTATCGATTTTCCAGACTAACCTATTGACAAGATGCCATAGAGCCAATTCCCTGTTTTCTGCTGTTTTTAGTTTGAGAAAAGTTATTCTGGAAATATTCTTGGAATTGGAAAGTTCGAAGCCCGGAAGTCCTATTTTCCCCGGAAGCATCCAGAAGACCGAAGAGGAGTCGAAGAAGGGCAGCAGGGGGCACACCATAGGGTGGCGCGCCCCCTTGGCCGCGCCAGCTATGGGTGTGGGCCCCCCAGCCTCCACCGCCTTTGCCCTTTCGCCTATTTAATCCCCGAGATGGAAAACCCTAAACACCTGATCAAAATCCCCGAAAAAGTTCCGTAGCCGCCGTCACCGTCATCCCCAGATCAGGGGGTTCTGAAACTGTTTTCGGCACTCTGCCGGAGATGAGATCATCACCGGAGGCTTCTACATCACCATGCCTGCCTTCGGAGTGATGCGTGAGTAGGTCATCCTTGGACTACGGGTTCGTAGCTGTAGCTAGATGGTTGTCTTCTCCTCATATGCCTCCATGTTTAGATCTCGTGAGCTGCGTATCATGATCGAGATTGATCTTATGTAATTCTCTGTGCTGTGTTTGCAGGGATTCGATGAATATTGACCTTATGCCAAGTTGATTATAGTCTTTATTTTCATATGTTATTTGTGATCTTGCATGCTTTGCTAGTGGTTATTCTGGCCAAGTAGTTGCTAGTGACTCCAAGAGGGAGTATTTATGCTCGATAGTGGGTTCATGCCTCCTTGTTGCCTTGCTCGAGTGACAGAAACGTGAAGGGGGGATGTGTTGTTGCCATTAGGGAGAAAACAACGGTGAGAGTGCCCACGGCATACTCATTGCTTACATTACACACTTTTTAATGCAATTATCTGTTGCTTTCAACTTAATACTAAGGGTGTTCGGATGATAACCTGAGGGTGGATTATTAGTCATAGATGCAGATGGATGTCGGTCTATGTATCTTGTTGTAATGCCCGCACTAAATAGCACAGTAATCTTCATGTCATATTGTGCACTACGGTGCAACCTCTATTTGTCAATTTCCCAGTTGTAATTTGTTCACACAGCATGCTATCTTTTATGAAGAGACACCACTAGTGAAACTATGAACCCCGGTCCATTTTCCACACTATTAAACAAACCACAACAATTTCCTGCTTTCTTTACTTACTGCAAGCATACACTCTCTTTCCACACTATACGTCTAATCTTTGTTTTCAGCAATACCGGTGAGATTGACAACCTCACTGTACCGTTGGGGCAAAATATTTTGGTTGTGTTATGTGCAGGTTCCACGTTGCTGCTGACACCGGTGAAGCGCCAGCACCACCGTCACTGGTATCAACCTTCCGAAGGTCCTCCTTCTCCTACTGGATTCATAACCTTGGTTCTTAACTAAGGGGAAAACTCCTACCGTTGTACTCATCACACCCTCCTCTTGGGGTATCCCAATGAGTGCAAGATCTGCACCATCAAGGACTTTTTATGGCTAGGGGAGTCTTTCACTCTCAACCTCTTTATTTTGTTTATTGTCTTGTTTTTATTTTTGTCTTTTTTTGCTTCTCTATATTGAAAACACACAAAAATTAGTTTACTTTATGGCATAAAAGGGCAACTCAAGTATTTTCAAGTGAAGCATTCACTTGCTATTTTTTGCTTTATCATGCTTGCTATCAATGTTTGATGTCTTTGAAACTAGATCTTTTAGGCAAGGTGGGTTCACGGATGAACAAAAAAAATGTTATAAGGAACACTGCTTGTCACAAAAAGGGATACACTTATGGGAGAAAATTAATAAATTGCATGACTATGCCAAAAACTTGTGCTCCACCTATAATGTTACTTATTGCTTTGATAAATCTTGCTGCTGTAGGAGGTATAAACATCTCCCTTTTCAATGTGAGTATAATGATAATGTTACCATATCTTCTTATGTTAAGGGAAATTATGAATTATATGATGTGGAACAAACTGAAGTATTTATTGCTTGGAAGGGTGCATTCGAAATTGCCTATTTGCTTGAAAGTATTGATGATGCACCTTATAAATATGAGATTTATGATATACTTGAATATTGCTTTGATAATTACAAGGATGGTAATTACTACCTAATGGGATCTTAATAGATGCTCTCAACCTAAGGAAGAGACTAATGCTTTGCAGGAACTTATGGAAGAAGAAACCGTTGAATCTGGAAGCTCATTGGATGAAAAAGAGGAGGAGAGTGATGATCAAGAGGAGGAAGAATGGAGCTACCCATGTCAACCTCCCAATTATAGAAACTCTTTAACTCATACATTATTTGATGAAATTGATACTTGCTATACTTGTGACCTTGATACTACAATGATTGAAACTTGTGAGAATGATATTGCTACTGTTATTTATGATAATCCATGCTACTTGGACAAATCTTATGATAATGCTCTTGATGATGGTCCTATGTTACTTGATGTTATGAATTATAATGCTACTGAAAATAGGATTGCTATAATGTGTCCTATACCTTTTATGAGTGATCAATCATCTTGCTTTGCTATTGCTAAAAGTGGGAAAAAAGAGGAGCTGATTTTAAATATTGATCCCACTGTTTTTGAGCTTGATATGAATTGTGTGCTTTTAGACCATGACAAACATGCTTTATGTGGTAATTATATTGTTGAGTTTGTTCATGATGCTACTGAAAATTATTATGAGATATGAAAATATGGGTGTAGGAATTTTTATGGTACTAATACACCTCTCTTTTTGTTGGAAGTTTTGAAGTTGCTCTTGTTCTACCTTCCCATGATTTCTAGTTTGAGCTTCTTTAATTTATTTCTTTACAAGATTCCTATGCATAGGAAGTGGGTTAGAATTAAATTTGTTTTATACTTGCTTCTTGATGCTCTGTTTTTCTTAATTCATATTTCTTATGTGAGCATCTTTGCTTTTTAAGCCTAGCTGAAATGCGTTAAAGAAAAGCGCTACCCAGAGACAACCCGTTTTATTTCTCTTTTTTCATTTAGTTTTCCTTTGTTTTCTGTGGTGTGCTTTGCACCTGGGTGTTGTATATTTCCTTAGAAACCCTTGTATATCTTTTATTTTGAGTTTTTGTTGAGCCAAGTAAAGCCTCTAGTGGAAAGTTGAGCCTATATTTCGGATTTCTGCGCAGGAAACATATTTCTTCTGTCCACTGTTAATTCCGTTAAAAATCACATAAAATTCAAAATGACCTGAGCTTTTTTGTGCTTAAAACTGAGTTATATACGCAACCTTTCTTAGAATACCACTTTGTGATTTGAGAAACAGAAAAGTTTAAAAAAAAATGATCTTTACCTGTTGTTCTGTTTTGACAGATTTCTACCTGTTGCATCTTAATGTCTTTCTTTTGGTGTTCTTTTGAGAAAAATAGTTTTGAAAGAAGTTGTGATAGTAGATAATGTGTTTTTGAGTGTTAGACTTGTTTTGAAACTGAACCATGTGAATTTATTATTTCAGTTGCACTAACGTTGCTAATGAAGATTGTGAGAATTTTGGTGTGAAGGAAGTTTTCAAGGGTGAAGAGAAGAGGATGATATGATGTGATTAAGAAGAGTTAAAAGCCTAAGCTTGGGGATTCCCCATTGGTACATCCAAGAAAATTCCAAGAAGACTCAAGCGTCTAAGCTTGGGGATGCCCAAGGTATCCCCTTCTTCATCAACAAATTATCAGGTCACTTCTAGTGAAACTATATTTTTATTCGGTCGCATCTTATGTGCTTTACTTGGAGCGTCTTTTATTTTTGTTTTCAGTTTGCTTTTGCTTTCCGTTTTTTTTTACTTTCATAATAAGCATGGTTGTACCCCAGCATTATTTTATTGAAGAGTGACACGCTCCGCTTTTCTTGAGACCACGTTGTATTCTTAGGGCCTGTTTGTTTGAGCTGTGGCTGTGGCTGTGGCTGTGAAGGGAAAGCTGTTGTGGAGAGAAAGCTGCTTATCTGAATGTCACTGGTTGGCGACTTGGATGGCTATCTAGCTGTGGGTTGAGGATATATCTAAAATACCCTCTTAGTTCAGAGGATATGTCTAAAATTCTATGCACTCACAAATTCTATGCACCTAGCTAGCACGAGTGAAAAAATTCTAAACAAACAAGGTTCATTACGACCACGAGATCCAGTGAAAGAACTGGCCGGGAGTGACCAAATTTGTAGTACTACAAAAATTACTGACCCTACAAAGATATATATATATAGTTTAAGATGCTGTGTGTATCGTACGAGATTTTACTAAGATACTACAGTATGTTTCCAATCAGAAGAAACTTAAAGCAGGCGGATTTTCACAGGATGCAACAGTTCTGCCTTTTTTCCACAGTATGCCAGTATGGATCGTCAGGATTCTTCAGGCACTTTTGATGCACACAAAAGTTTTAGAAAAAAAGGAACGCAAAATCAGATTGGCGTTTTTGGCTGTTTCGCAGAGCAGATTCTGATTCCAGGAGTATTTATGCTAAATGATTCCTTAACTCGTGTACTAGCACTCGGTGTTGTAAGAAAAGGGGCTAGTCTGCTTGCATGGTACCAGGTGAGCCATGACCATGAACAACACAGGCTACCGACGTGCTCGTTGTCTAAAAAAAATAGACACCGTAGCTTGACGGTGGGGGCAGCAGGGGACAAGCCGGCCGGGAGGGGGTTCTCGGCGGGGACAAGCCAGCCGGGAGGGGGTTGTCGGCGGGGACAGGACGGCCGGGAGGTTGTCGGCGGGGGCAGGGCGGCGGGGAGCGACCTTGGCGGAGGGGACGAGCGCTTGTCGGCGGGGAGGCAGCATGGACGAGCTTGGTGGCGGCGGGGAGAAGGTTCTCGGCGGGGAGCAACCTTGGCGGCGGCAAGGACGAGGTCGAGGACTGAGTCGCAGCGGCGGGGACGGGAGTGCGGCGGCGAGGACGAGTCGCGGCAGCGGGGACGGGAGTGCGGTGGCGAGTCGACTGGAGCGGACGGGAGCGGACGGGGACGACGACCGAGCGTATGGGGACGGCGAGGGCGAGTCGACGCCGAGGACGAGTCGCGGCGGCGGGGACGGGAGTGCGGCGGAAACCATAGCTGGAGCTCGGGGTTGGGGTCTGGGCGTGAGGGTGGGACGATTCGTGATAGAGAGAGAGAGCGTGATGGGTGCGGGCGTGGGGTTTCGTGAGGGGTGCTGGGAAAAAAAACTAGAGTGGCATTTGGGTGTAATTACGGTCGAGCGAATTGTCCCTTCCCAAAAAACGGTTCGGGCACTTTGCGGGAAGCCGATGAAAGCACGTCCCAGGGTGCTTTCTCTTCCCTGTGCATTTTCTTCGGTGGCTTTCCAAAGCCCACAGCCACAGCACCCCAGTTTGGTTGGTTTGGGGTGCTTTTTTCCGTGGAAAGTCACAAAAAACTCAAACAAACACCCCATTAGTCTCTGTTTGGCTGCTGCATTTATTCAGCTCCTGTTTTGCATGCATCTCTTATCAGAGCTGTTAGTTTTAGTAGTATTATTTGAGTACTCTCATGTTTGCTTGTTGTATCATAAAGAGTATTTTTGTTAAAGCATGTTTTGTATGGTGCTTGTTGGGAGAAACAAAAACTGCAGCTTGAAGTACAATTTATAATAGTACTAGTAGAAGCTTGTATAGACTGTGGCTAGAACTTTTTCATGCCATGCTAATTGTTATTTTAGTTTTAAAGCCTTGTGGTTATTGAGTAGCATGATTAGTCTCAAATAGCTGAGAGTTTTTAATATGTATTGAAAGATTCATGAGTTGTTCTTGTCATACTAAAGTATCAATATATGGTATTCTCTTTCGAATGATTTATTTGGTTGACTTGGAGCATTCTCACACCATGTTTATGACTACAAACCAGTCACGAATAGCCTCCATGACCACTTAGGTTTTGAAATTTTTATACTACTTATGTTTTAATTAATGATGCTTATGTTGCTATGCATTATTATGGCTCTTATGCTCTCTTGATTTGTCGCTCCAAGTCTTTTGCTAGCCTCCACCTGTACTGAGTATGAGCTCTACTCGTGCATCCAAACTCCCTTAAACCAAAGTTTTTCCCATTGTGTCCACCATACCTACCTACATGTGGTATTTAACTGCCACTCCAAAGTAAATTTTTCATGTGATACCTTTAAAACCTTCAAAATTACTCCTGCTTTATGTTCCTGTTTTTGCTCATGAGGACGTAAATAGAGAATCTTTATCTCACTTGTTGATTGGATTTTACACCCTGGACTAGTGGCTTCATCCTCTTATACAAATGATATAAGAGCTGACAGCGGGGTGCCCAGCCCCAAATTAATACAAACTAATTCTCTTCACAATTTTTGCCCCTGATTTATCAGTCAAAGCATAATTGTGTAAACAAAAGAGAAAGAGGGATGAACTTCTACACCAGTTGCGTCCTTCACTATGGGAGTCGCTCTTGTGAATCCAGTTGATTTGTGACGTACTGTATTTTCTGTTTACCATTCGTTGACATTAGCATACATCTCCCAAAATATAGACACTCATACACGGTATGTGATTGTTGGCAGGCACCCGACGATCCGGTTAGCCATGGTTTGTGAAAGATGGATGGGAGGAGTGTCAAACTTTTAATATCTCTATTTAATAAAATAAAAGATCTAGCACATGAGTGATCCCTGCTTCCCTCTGCAAAGGGCCTTTCTTTTACTTTATGTTGAGTCTCCATCTTCTAACTTTATGCACAGTTGAGAGAGTATTTTTGCCATTCTGAGTTCTATGTGCATTTGTCCCATGAGCATCAATAATTACTTCATGATGTGATATTATTTGTTCTTAAATTATTTGTTCTAGTCTTCCTCTTGAACTTTGGAAATGTCATGGCATTTATGTTTTTCCCCACTTTTAAGAACTATCAAAATATCACTTTGCCATGCTTTCTCTATACCTGAAACAAATGTTTACCTTTCTTTGCATTATTATTCATGATCCTTTATTTGAGTTACTGTTCGTGATGCAAAGTAATTGCTATGATTTATTATTAAAGTTTTATTTATCATGCTTGTGTTTAAAGTTTTATGATCTCAATGTGCATATGCTTTTACATTAGATTGATCAAGTTTATGTTAGTAGCATGTCACCTCAGAAATTCTTGTTTTATCGTTTACCTACTCGAGAACGAGTTGGAACTAAGCTTGGGGATGCTTGATACGTCATAAACGTATCCCTAATTTCTGATGCTCCATGATCATATTATGACAATTGCTACATTTTTTCTCCCTTCTTTATGTCATTTTTATCGATTTTCCGGACTAACCTATTGACAAGATGCCATAGAGCCCGTTCCCCGTTTTCTGCTATTTTTTAGTTTCAGAAAAGTTGTTCTGGAAATATTCTCGGAATTGGGATTCTTAGTTCCTTGCACCATCAATCCCTACATGGGATTCTTAGATCCTTGCCGCCGTACTCGTCGTCTTCACTGCTCCTTGAGGTCGTCATCGCCGCAATAGTAGGGGAGGGTGTGCATGTGGTTCTCCTCGGGTAATATGCTCTCAAAGTCGGTGTACATGTTAAAGGTTGTGAATGCGATGAACTCGCATACACACCAGAACATGCGGACGAGTAGGTAGTACACATCAAATTTGTTTGTGAAGTAGGCGACAAGGCCTATCACCGGAGCAGTGGAGTGGGGGCGGTGTTCCTCCAGACGGAACATGACTGGCGACCCCGCCAGGAGGTGGTTAAATCCCGAACGGAGGAAGCCACGGTCAAACATCGTATCATCCCTCTAGCGTGAGAACGCCCAGACGCCCAGCGCGGTCTCAACGACCCTGTCGGGGGGTAGGGTACCTCCGACATGGTGCGCGGCAAGCGGAAGGTGTGTCGTGGGATAATCACGGCAGACGTTACAGGGGGTAACTTATCTTGGGGCAATTCGACTCTGGTGTTTGGGAGGGGGCTTAGCTCGAGGGAAACCATGTTATCAATCGATCTGGTAGCTCTGGCAATCAAGTCGCCGAGTCTCCGATCTAGGGTTACAATATCAACTCTCGTATTGCAGGGAAACTCGAATATCGGGTAAAAGCTCGTGTGTTTTCTGAACCTAGGAGCCGGTTTATATCTTACCCGTCCCCCTGGCTTCCTATCCAAGGCATACACGGAGTCCTACCCGGTCACCACATACAAACCCAAGATTTCCTTATCGTAACCCACAAGCCGGGTTACGAGGCCTACACTACTTCTTGGGCCTTCTGGAAGCTCCTTTTCCTTGAGCCGGGTCTTGCGCGGCTCCCTTTGGGCCGAGTTACACCTTGGCATTAGCCTACCGGGTTATCATCCCTCCATCAGTAGTCCCCAGAATAGCTTGGGCTTCGCGGGATCAACCATGAAGCGCACGCTATTCCCTGCAAAATAACAAACACACAGTTTCACAAAATACCGGGTTAGAATGCTTTGATAATAGCTAGGCCTAACTCTGTGGGTGGTCCATATAGTAACACGGCTTTTCCCAAACCTAGCACTGTTTTCCCGGGTCAAAACTCCGAGAATACATACAAGACCCGGCTCGCGCCACTTGCCAGTCCAAATATCTCGCTCTTAATCTGTTCCAATCATTTCCGGATTTCCCGTAACGGGAGCCTTTAACGCCTATCCCAAAAAATCCAGGTAGGTATCTTTTTCCGAAATTTGGGCTCCCGCCGCTTGGACCCAGGGCACCTGCCACCCCGCGCTTATAAATAGGTGTTCAGGGTAACCCTAGACCCCGCACTCCATTTCCCCTATCTCTTCATCTCCAAATCCTTCCGGCGCCCTCTCGCTCGAGCTCTAGACCGCACCGCCACGGCGTCCACGGGCGCGTCACCGGAGTCGAGCCGCCGTCGTCCGCGCACTGCATCAGCCCCCGCAGCGCCGCCATTGACCTCCGCCGCCGCGCCCTCGAGCTGCTGACCGGAAGGCCCAAAGGACCACCGCGACTTCGCCATCTACCGCCGCCGCGCCCTCCTCCAGATCCCACCGGTAAATCAACTTGCTCCATGGATTTCACCTTCAATTTCCCTCGAATAGATTGGATCTAGTTCCGCCCATGGATGCTTTCCTTGCTTCTTGTTAGTTGAATCACTTCGCACCCTGTAATCCCATAATCTACACTAGTTATAGATTCAATTGTACCCCTCACAATGCATCTTCGACATTTGTAATCACAAGTTTCCTCATAAAAATTTCCGCCTAGATCCAATCTGCAAAAAATTTCCGCAAGTGTTCCTCAATGAGTCGGACAGTGATCATTTCCGGGTCTTAGCTGCTTACACCCTGCACATTTCCAGGTCTTAACTGCTTATACCCTGCACTCTGTCGTCTTTTTAGGTTAAGCCCATGGCGCCTAAGGCCAGCGCGAAGGTGAAGGGCAAACAGCCGGCTAAGGCGAAGCCGAGTCAGTCTATCTCGGCCAATTGGGCGAGATCCACTTTAACCAAGGCCAAATTGGACGAGCTCGCTGAATCGGGCGTCCTCCCCGCCCGGGAAGAAATCCACTGGCGAGTTCCTGGAGACGAGACCCGGCCCTCCCCGGCTATCGACGAGGTAATAGTCTTTGTAGAGCACGTGATCCGGGGTTTCCGCCCCCCGGGTCACCCCTTCTTCCATGAGTTGCTGAACCACTATGGCCTCCGAGTATTTGACATAGGACCCAATTCCATGCTCAACATTACCCATTTCATAGTCTTGTGCGAGTCGTACCTTTGCATTCCTCCAAACCTCGCCCTCTTTCTAGAGTTATTCCAGTGCAAACCGTGCCGCGAGAGCGGCGACGGGGCCCTCCTAGTTTGCGGGGGGGGGTTTCTATCCAAAGGAGAAAGAATTCCCTGATGCCGACTTTAAGCCTTAACTCCCATGTCAAACACTGGCAAAAGACTTACTTCTATTGCCAGGACACCTCCTCACCCGGCGAAAAGACATTGCCGGGTTTCTCCGAAAATCTACTCACACTTTCCGATAATATTAGCTCTTATGCCTCTGAGTCGGATCGAAAATCTATTCAGCCCCTCCTCGCCAAACTCGCTGTACTCTCGGCCCAAGGCCTCCTTGGGCTCAACTTACTCAAAACCTGGGTAACTTTCCGGATCCAGCACAACACCGTCTGGCCCAAACTCATGTGCCATTACTCTGGGCATACTACAGATTCCCTTCGTTACTCGATAAGGAATTACCCGGCCGCGGACGCGAACAAGATAATAAAGAATTTCTTGACTGTCGTGGTGGAGTCACGGCAGATGCCATGGGATGGCTAAAGATGTGGGGACGAAGGACGCTGGAGGTGCTCGGGGAGGGATCACGCGACGAGTAGCCGCGTGAGGTACGAAGTAAACACTGCAAACAACACGATCTACCCAGGTTCAGGGCCCTCGTGAGGAGGTAAAACCCCTACTCCTGCCTTTCTCTATGTATTCTGGTGTCTCATCGAGTAGCCACAGTACAATGTTCTTGCTACCGAGTAGCCACCCTCCTCTCTAAGTGATGAACTAGGTCAAGAGTTAGGTCACAAGGTGCTCTAGCATGCGATCCCTTGCGCGATCTATCGAATCTGCCTCTCGCAGGAGGCGGCGGGGCACCTTATATACCCGGTGCCCAGCCGGATACGTCCAAACCTAGACAAGTGTCGACATAGTGTGCACATCGTCCTTCTTCCGGGTTCCCGCTGACAGCTTTGGTTCCTAATCTTGGCTGCATCTGGAAAGTCGTTGGGCAAAACAAGGGGACAGACTGGTATCACTGTGGCAAACACAGAGTAGGGCCCCCTTATCCTGCGACGGCCTGCTTCCATGCTGTCACTGTCAGGCAGGCCGGTCCCAGATGAACAATAGTTCGAATACTGCCAAGTACGGACCCAGGATACGCGGGATCCTGTGTCAGAACGGCTCCTTTGACTTTCTGGCCCGAGTAGGTTCCCGCCAATTTTACTCGGGCCAACTCTTCTACTCGAACGGACATAACTTGATTGATTCTTCCTTCTGGTCATCTTGAGGTGAGACCGAGTAGCAGTCAACCGGGTAGCAGGTACCGGGTAGGCGGCTACTCGACCAAACCTCTCTTCTGAGAGTCCCCTTTACCACTTGCCTTTACCCTACTCGGGGGTAACCCCCCGACAGCAGTCCCCGAAGCTGGTTGAGTCTTGCGAACTCGTTCACTAGGCTCTGCCAGCTTAAAACCAATCTTTGCAACATAGCCCTTGAACCTCAAGATGCCGAGTAAAAGCCCTCCGAGTAGTACTCTAGAAAGTACCTTGAGTTTCCTGTCTTCCGAATAGCACCTGCTTTCTACTCTATAACCGAGTAAAAAGACTTAGAGAATTTCTCCTCTAGCGTCTCTGCAGCGCAGAGCATAATCCAGCCTTCCGTGTCGCAACTGGACACGTGCCAAGCATCCGCGACCCCGACGTCTCGTTGCCCAGGACACGACGTGCCACGCGCCCAGTTTTCACGGAGCGGGCCCACAGGCTCGTCATGTCCCATCAAGCGCAGTAATATCCCACGATCTGGTCGTGGGATCAACTGTGGCCGTTACGCGCGCGTTTCGCGCTTGCGTGCGTTTCTATCCGGCCACAGGCCCCACCACACGGGAATCATGGCCACGATTGATCCCACTACCCCGATGGTAACGGTAGCCTGAGGCGAGGGTATAAATACCCCCACCGGTAACTTCCCCTTCTTCCTCCTCCGTACTTTCCCTTTTCTCTGCCCTGTTTCCTCTTCGCCGTTGAGCTCTCCGCCGCCGCGCAACTCCTTGCGCTGCTGCGGAATCGTTTCCTCCACCCAATCTTTCCAACTCTCCACCATCCGCGCTCCCCTTGCCATGGCTGCTCGCGCCGGCTGGGCTGGTTCGCACGTCACCGTCGATGACTGCGCCTGGCTCGTGAACACCCGGAGGGTTCCTCCCGGTGTTCAGTGACGGCCGTCCGACGGCGAGCTCGTTCTGGCCCCGCGGGAGGGCGAGCATGTCGTTTTCCTCGCGCACTTCGCGCGAGGATTCGGCTTGCCGGCATCGGACTTCCTGCGCTCCTTCCTGGATCACTTCGGTGTCCAGATGCACCACCTTCCACCAAACGCCATTGTCTTCCTAGCCTATCACACCGTGGTGTGCGAGGCCTTTCTAGGCGTCCGCCCCACGGTGGAGACTTGGCTGAAATACTTTCACCTCCGTCAGCAGAGTAAGGGGAAAAAGGACGGCGCGGCCGGTAGCAGTCGGGTAACCGACACCGGCAGCGCGATGATGCTGCAGTGGGCGGGAACCAACCATCCTCGCATCAAGGGGTTGGATTCCGTCCGTATGTGGCAGAAATCGTTCCTCTACGTCAAGAATATCCCCGCCACGGAAGGGGGACCGATAGCGGATCGCATCAATCTGCCCGCGTGGAGCAACCGAGCTCCAACCGGGCAGAATTGGAAGACGAAGCCCTCCAACGACCGCAACGCGATACAGATGGAGGAGCAGCTCGCCTACCTCATCGGCCAAGGGCTCAGGAGCGACGATCCCGTCGCTTGCTGGATCAAGAATCGCGTGCTGCCGCTGCAGCGGCGCGTCCATCCAATGTGCTATCTGGGAGGCCCTCGCGACTGCACCCGCACGACCACACTCGAGCTCAGCGACGCGGAGGTCGCCGATCACGCAAGGTCGATTCTGACCACGAGCCTCCCCGACGACTGGGAGTACGGCTTCACCCCTTTCAGTCGCACGAAGCCGATCCCCCGGGTACGTTCTCCTTATCCCTCTCTCAACATATGCCATCCGACTAGAAAATCTTCTCTCTTGGCCGCGACTAGCAATTGCCTTCTGCACCGAGTAGATTATTCTATCGAACTGCCTAGGCTTAGTATGCTTGATGTTTGCACGCCTTGTCGAGTAATATACTTAGAAGAAATACTTAGGCTCAATATGCTTGTTGTTTGCACGCCTTGCCGAGTAGGATATTTAGCGAATTTCCCTAGGCCTAGTGTGCTTTGTGCTTGCACGCCCATCCGAGTAGAATGCCTTCACGCTACTCGGCTAACTTGCCATGTTTCTCTGTTTCTCCAGATCCTTGACCGCCAGCTAGCTGAAAGCTTTGCGTGCTTTGAGGCTAATTGGTCAGATGACCGAGAAGAAGATGACCAGGCCTCCCTCGAGACCGTGGACCAGATCAATCTTCCTCATTCCCCCTCGACCGAGAAGCAGCCTGCCGAAACGTCTCTCCGCGACTGGTCCGAGGACGAGTTAGAAGGTAACTGAACTCGCGCTTTCTCTGTGCGAAAGGCACAAGCCCTTTGCCTGCTGTTTCTAAAATGCCTTTCTTCCTCTCTATTTTTCAGATGCTGCTAATGCTGAGGATGATGACGAGGATGAGGACGAGAGAGCCCTTGAGGTCAATCCTCTTTCAGTTGCTGCACCTGCTACCCGCAAACGGGCCGGCAGCGGTGCCCTAGAGCCCCCCGCCAAGAAGAAGAAACCCGCCGAGAAGACAACCAAGAAGGCGGTCGTGAAGAGAACGAGACGAACAATCCCCTCCACCACAGCGTAAGTTTCTTCTCGGTTGCATGTTTCAGTTTGCTTTGTTCTTCTCGGTTGACTCCCCATCCTTTTCCTTCACTGTTTTCTCTTGTTTTTCTCTGTCCTTTTCTTATTTTTGATTCCAATTTCCTTTTCAGAGCCCCCTTGAACGCGGATGCTGCTCTCGCGCCTGACCAGGCCAAGAAACAAGCTGCCATCGACGTCGACAATGTTGTCGACCTCGAGGGCGATGGGGCCGACACCACCAACACGCGAGCAGGGCCTGAGCAACAGTCCCGCGCCGATCCAGAGGCGCAGGACGCCGCACACCAGGACAGGCCCCCTTCTCCTCCGGCTAGAACCGCCGAGGAGAACCAAGACCGTGATTAGGAGATGCACGATGATGACGCCGTCGTCGAGCGGCAAGAAGCCGAACCTGAGCAGCCAGCCACAGACGCTGCCGGACAAGAGGATCCCGCTGCCGAGCAGCGGGTAGAAGATATAGCCATGACTGAGGAGTATCCCCTGAGCAGTGCGCAACCAGGCGCTGCACAGAGTAGCGCGCAACCAGATGCTGCACAAAGTGGTGGGTCCGTGGTGCCACCCATTGATCAAGGCTCTGCACCGCCAGATTCCTCCTTGGTGCCACAGACCAAGGACGCAGCCAGCCCTCCTGCCGGGCGAGTAACCAGGAAACAAGCCCTAGATGCTCTGAAGGAGGCAGTCGAGAAGAAGGCAGCCGAGGAAGGGAAAACCGAGAAGCCAATCTCCGAGAAGCCGACTGCTCAGAAGGAGAAAGCAAAGAAGAAAGCTGCCGACAAGCTGCCGCCAGCACCAGCTGGCCAATCCAGGCAGCTGGTTATCCGCAACCCCAGTGCGGTTCCTGCCGCCGCTACCATAGCTGATCAGCCCGTCTATCCGGATTACATGGTGAAGGTCAGCCAACAGCACGGGGTTGGCTTCTCCCCCACAGATCGGACTCTCGCTATTCAGAAGGGAAGGAAAGCCGTGGCGGTGGACTCCAGGCCCCCGGCTCCAAACCAGGACAGATCCGTCTCCATTGCTTCTCGGGGAGCTCAAGACCAGGCGATAACATCCCAGAGCCTCGAGCAAGTACTCGACCTCATTGGCTTCATCGACGCCAAATGGGATAGCAAGATTCTCGGCAACCCCAACTGGAACGGCATCGATTTGGGCGACATCGACCACATGCGCCAGGACTGGAACAAGGTGGACTTGGGTTGCAAACCCATGACCGTCTCGACCACTTCTGCTACTCTGGCTGCCAAGATGTTCGTGCACCGCAAGAACGCAGAAGATCTCGAGCAGTCTTATGCGGTAAGCCTCAACTTATCTTTTCCGAGTTGCATCTTCACTTCTTTTCTTCTCTTCCTCTTTTCCTTATCCATCACCCAGTCCCCGAGATTCTGGCCGAGTAGGCAGACACTCTTCCGAGTAGCCGCCTTCTCGGGTGGAATCTCAAATACTTTGCCTGACACTTGTTTCTTTTGCTTCTCAGAATAGTGTACTGAAGCGGACCAACTTGCACCGCCAACTTCTCTGGAACCACGCCATTGCCAAGAGGCGTATTGCCGCCCTTGAGAAGGAGAAGGTGAGCGCCGAGGAAGCCGACAAGGAAGTTATGAACAGTACCATGAGGCTGTCCGAGGTGGAAGGTACGCTTCTCACTTACGTGGTTCTTGCGTTTTTTGTTTACGCCCGCTATTGCTTTTTGCGTTAACCATCTCTACTCTGCAGGGAAACTGAAGGCCCTGGTTGACGAGCACTCGAACTGCCGTGCCTTTGTCGAGAATGGCGAGGCCACCATCAAGAAGCTTGAAGGTAAACCACTGTCTACTCGGTTCGCCCTTGTATCTGTTTCTTCCTTTCGCTTCTCTGCTAACCGTGCTTTGCTCTTTTCAGAAGATCATAAGAAGTTTGGTTTGGAGCATCAAGATTGCCTCAAACCTGCTGAAGTGGAGATGCGACTAGTAAGCCAATCTGCAGCTCTGCAGAGTGCACACACTACCGAGATGGAGACGCTGCAACTCCAGCTGCAGAAGGCACTCCAGGATGCTGTCAAGCTTGGTGACGAGAGGGACAGAGCTATCGCCGAGAAGGCCAAGGCCGAAACAACCTTCAACGCCAAGATGAAAACCCTCGAGCAGGAGTGTGAGGTGCTGAAAAAAGCCAATGCTGGGCTCTTTTCTCAGCTGGATGGTCTCCGCTTGCTTGAGGAGAAGCATGTGTCCAATGAAGAAACATGGAAGGTCCAGCTGCAGCAGCTGCGCCACGAGCTGAATAGTAAGTTCTTTCCTTTCTGCATCTCTTCTTCTCGGTCATACCTCTTCTCTGATTCTGTTACTGAACTTGTCGCTTGCTTCTTGCAGAAATCTTTCCTGACATAGTGTCCGCTTGCGCCCCTGCTTTGGCCAAGGCCCAAGCAGCTCGTGTTGAGAAGGGCGAGGCTGCGGACACCAGAGCCGAGATCGAGGACAGCCTGCTGGTGATGCGAGGGCATTTCGAACGCCTAGCCGGCGTGGGCACCGACCTGGTGCGTGTCGGCTTCGAGCTCCACAAGCTATTCTGGCCTGAAGATCCCGCACCGACAACCATTGGTGCCTTGCTCTGAAGCTGCGCAATGTGAAAGCCGAATTGAAGAAGTGGCGCGCCTCGGGAGCTCGAGCAGGCGCTGATCTGATGCTGCTCTGCGTCGCCTCCTGGTACGAGAATCTGAACATGCAGGTCATCCGCGGGAAGCGCGCCAATTCCAAGTGGGAGATGGATCCCAGCTGCGTGACCACTCGCAAACTGATTTCGTATGAGGTTGCGGAGTGCGCGGATACGGCCACCTTCATCGATGGCCTCCCTGAGCCCGACACCGAGATGGAGGAGGACGAGGAGGAGGATGAAGAAACAGATCCCGAGTTGGGCTTCTTCGATTCTCCCCAGGGCAAGGGGAAGGCCGCGGTCGTCGCGAGTAGCGATGAAGAGGCCGAGGAGATCGACACAGCTGCCCTCGAGTTCGGCACCTCATCAGGGGCCGCACTCGACGACACGGTGCGCACCCACGCCCCCGAGACCGGCTCCGCCTCCGCAACAACGCCCATCTCGGTGGCCACTGCAACTTCCGAGCAGGTCACCACCGAGCCTGACGCCGAGCAAGCGAGTACTGCTGATGCCAGCGCAGAGGCGGACGCCACCAAGGCCACTTCGGAAGGCGAAGCAACCAAGGCGAGCACCGAGAACGCCCCGTCAACCTGAATTTGATTTCATCCTGCAAATTTCTTACTCAAACACTTATCAGATCCCCGGGATGCCGGGAGCAAATGTATCAGACTATTTTATTCCGTTGCTACTCAATTTTATTCCCACTTTGTTATTTTCAATCTTAGTCAATTTGTTCAGCTTGGGCTGGATGCCGAGTTGCGTTATCATGCGAGTCCCCGAGTTGCATTTCTTATTCACTCTCCCTTTTCGTCTCAGCTCTACCCGCAACTTGTTGCTTTTTTGGTATTCGAGTAACAAGAGTTAAAGAGTAGAGCTGCAAATACTTAGCCGCTTAGAAACAATCATAGTAACGCAGCCCACCACTTAGCCGAAAAGACAAGTCACAGAACAGTAATAAAAACACCCTACTCGGTTCCTGCACTCTTCTTTTCCTTAGCAATTTTTCTTGTGCTCATGGACCTTTTGCTTGTTCTCTTGCTTGCCATGAAGCCGGGTTTCAGACATCAGCAAAGTCGAAGAGTTGGCATGTAGGTTTAAACACAGTACTCAATGTACCTTTGAATTTTGAAGTAGAGCAACCGAATAGGCAAAAGATAAAGCCGAGTAGAAACACTTAAAGCAATTTTGGACGAGGGCAGTCCCCGAGATCAATTTCAGATTGCAGAGTAGAATTTCAACTCGGATAAGAGGGTACATACACATCTTTGCTCACGAATGAAAACGACGGAGTAGAGCTACATTCCAAGGGCGCTTGGTTTCCTCTCCGGATTTATCTGCCCTGTTCGCCTGTGGTGGGCGCACATCTACAAGATAGTAAGCATCGTTGTGCAGCGCTTTGCTCACAATGAAAGGCCCTTCCCATGGAGGAGACAACTTGTGCATCCCGGCTGTGCGCTGCACAAGCCTAAGGACCATGTCTCCTTCTCGGAAAACCCTTGGGTTCACCTTTCGGCTATGATAACGCCGCAGGTTTTGCTGGTAGATAGCCGAACGTGACAGAGTCAGCTCTCTTGCTTCTTCAAGCAGGTCAACGTCGTCTTCTCGAGCTTCTCTCGCCTCCACCTCAGTGTAGAGGGTTACCCGGGGGGAGTCATGCTCTAAGTCTATTGGCAACACGGCCTCAGCCCCGTATACCAAGAAGAATGGCGTGTAGCCGGTTGACCGGTTAGGGGTAGTCCTTAGACTCCACAACACCGCTGGCAACTCGTCTAACCAACACCCAGGTGTTTTCAGCAGTGGCTCCATCAGCCTTGGCTTTATGCCTGCCAGTATCATTCCATTTGCTCTTTCAACTTGCCCATTGGAAGCGGGATGCGCGACTGACGCAACGTCTAGTCGGATATGCTTATGTCTGCAGAACCGCACCATTGCTCCCTCAGCAAAGTTTGTGCCGTTGTCGGTGATGATGCTGTGCGGGTAGCCATATCTCAGGATCACATCCTTCACCAATTTCACAGCTGTGGCCCCATCACACCTACAAATAGGTTTCACTTCAATCCACTTGGTGAACTTGTCCACCATGACCAAGATGTGAGTCATGTTGCCTCTAGCCGGCTGGAAAGGCCCAACCATGTCCAAACACCAAACAGCAAATGGCCAGGTGATAGGAATTGTTTTCAACTCGGAAGCAGGCATGTGAATCTTACTTGCGAACATCTGGCAGCCATTGCACTTCCTCACAATGTCCTCAGCTTGCTGCAGTGCTGTGAGCTAGTAGAAACCATGCCGAAAAGCTTTCTGGACCAGCGCCCGAGAAGAGGCATGGTGCCCGCATTCTCCTTGGTGTATCTCTACCAGGATCTCCTCTCCTTCTGCTGGATCCACACAACGTTGCAGCACGCCAGTGGCACTTCTCTTGTGCAGCACATCCCGGACTATAGTGTAGCCCTTGGATCTTCTCTGAATCTGTCTTGCAGCCACCTCATCTTCTAGTAGAGTAATGTCCCTTAGAAAGGATAATATGGGCATAGCCCAACTCGGTGTCTCCCGTGCGGGAAACACTGGTTCGTCCACTTCCATTGGGACGGGTACCTCTGGTTGCTCTTTAGGGGTGGGAGCACTTCTCTGAAGTCCAGACCGATTAGCAAGGACTTCCTCAATGAATGCGACATCCTCCGGGTTAAGGACAGCAGTCCCCGAGTAATGAGTGGCAGTCCCCGGGTAGGGAGTGGCAGTCCCCGAGTAGGGAGTGGCAGTCCCCGAGTAGGGAGTGGCAGTCCCCGAGTAGAGGACGGCAGTCCCCGGGTTTCCTGTAGCATTCTCCCAGTCAATCTCCATGGGGTCAGATTCCTCACTTGGCAGAGAAGGAACAAATAGGGACTCCGAGTTGGGAGAAGGCTTGATGGATGGCTTCCTCAAATGTTCCAAGGCGACTCCCGCCGGGATGGATTGCCGAGAAGATCCCAACTTGGATAACTCATCTGCTGCTTCGTTCTCTGCTCGGTGAATGTGCTGGAACTCACAACCTTCGAAGAACCCAGTCATAGACTGCACCAGGAAGCGATATGAGGCCATGTTGGCATCTAGAGCGTCCCATGTACCCGAGACTTGCTGCACCACCAGATCTGAATCTCCATAGCATATAATGCGCTGCACGCCAACCTCCTTTGCTACTCGCAAACCATGCACCACTGCCTCATACTCTGCTACATTGTTGGACGCCTTGAAGTGAATCTGCAACACATACTTGAGCTGATCTCGCTTAGGTGATGTAAGCACTACGCCAGCACCAAGGCCTTCCTTCACCTTTGAGCCATCAAAGTGCATCTTCCAGTAGTTAGAAACTGGGGCAGGAGGCTCATACTGCACCTCGGCCCAGTCTACCAGGAATTCCGCCAGAATCTGAGACTTGATGGCTTCTCTTCTCGCATACGCGGGTGCATACGCGGCCAGCTCGATTGCCCACTTGGCTACTCTGCCACTCGCCACCTTGTTGCCCATGATGTCCGAGATGGGAGCAGAGCTCACAACCGTGATAGGATGCTCTTGGAAATAATGCTTTAGCTTCTTGGCACCCAGGTACACGCCGTAGGTCATCTTCTGGTAGTGCGGGTAATTTTGCTTGGAGCTGGACAGCACTTCACTGAGATAGTACACTGGGCGCTGCACACTCTTGCCTTCTTCTTCTCGTTCCACCACAATCACCACACTGACTACTCGGTTAGTCGCAGCAATGTACAACAGCATTGGCTCCTTGGGTAGCGGACTAGCCAAGATGGGAGCGCTAGCCAGCATTGCTTTCAGCTCGTTGAATGCCACATCCGCTTGCGGAGTCCAGACAAACTTGTCACTTTTCTTCATCAATTGGTACAGAGGCAGTGCCTTCTCGCCCATTCGGCCCAGAAAACGGCTCAGAGATGCCAAGCAACCAGTGAATTTCTGCACATCCTTCAGTGATCTCGGCAAAGACATGCTCTCAATAGCTTTTATCTTTGAAGGATTGGCCTCAATGCCCCGACTAGACACCAGGAAGCCGAGTAGCTTGCCAGCCGGGACACCAAAGGTGCATTTACTCGGGTTCAGCTTCATTTTGTACTTGCGTAGGTTAGCAAAGGTTTCCTCCAGGTCGGCAAGCAGAGTATGTGTTTTATTCGTTTTGATGACAATGTCATCTACGTACACCTGCACATTCTTGCCGAGCTGGTCGTGCAAGCATTTCTGCATGCATCTCTGATAGGTTGCACCCGCATTCCTCAAGCCAAAACACATGACACGATAGCAATAAGCCCCGTATGGGGTAATGAAGGCAGTCTTTATTTGATCAGCAGGATTGAGTGCAATCTGGTGGAAACCAGAGTAGGCATCTATGAAAGACAACAGTTCACAACCAGCAGTGGAATCGATCACCTGATCGATGCGAGGTAGCGGGAAGGGATCCTTGGGGCATGCCTTGTTCAAGTCGGTGTAGTCGACACACATGCGCCATGCAGTGGCAGCCTTGGGATCCTCCTTCTTCTTCTCGACCATGACCGGGTTGGCTAGCCAATCCGGATGCAGCACCTCCATGATGAAATTGCTTATCAGTAACTTGGTAATCTGGTCACCAATGGCCTTCCTTCTCTCATCTCCGAAACGGCGCATAGCCTGCTTCACTGGTTTGGCGTCAGGACGCACATGTAAAGAGTGCTCAACCAACTCCCTCGGGACTCCTGGTAGATCTTCATTGGACCAGGCGAATACATCCCGATTCTCACGGAGGAAGTGGATCAGCTCGCTTTCCTATTTCTCCGCCAACCCGGAGCCAATGATGGCTACGCGGTCGGGGAACTCGGGGTCGACCTGGACCTTCTTTGTCTCCTTGGCAGCCTGAAAAGCAGTGCCGTGCTGGGTACTCGGCACACCTTGCGCGCCAGCTTGCGCGGATTGCGCCATAGCTACCACCTCATACATCTTTTTCTTCTCGGCAGCAATCACCATCGACTCCGCCAACTGGGAGCTAGCAGAGGCACACTCCATGGACTTCTTGTAATCACCAGAGATAGTAATTATGCCATTGGGACCAGGGATCTTCATCTTAAAATATGCAATATGGGTAGAGGCCATGAACTTGCTCAGAGCGGGCCTGCCGAGTAGAGAATGGTAAGGACTCTGATGATCAACCACCTCGAACTGCAGGCGCTCTGTGCGGCAGTTATCCCTGGTGCCGAATAGCACATCGATCCACACTCGTCCAATCGGGTTGCACGAGATCCCGGGCACAATGCCATGGAAGGTGGTCTTGCTGGGCAGCATCATGTTCTCGGCCAGGCCAAGCTTCTCGAGTGTGTCCTTGTACACAATGTTGATGCTGCTGCCGTTGTCGACTAGCACCTTGCTGAACCTCACATTCTTCTCGGGACCCAGGAAAGTAGGATCCAGCACCAAGGCATAGCTACCCGGATTGGGCATCACCTTGGGATGATCTACTCGAGACCACCTGATCTCCTGGTCACACCAATACATGTAGTGAGGGACAGCAGGAATCACTGCATTGACCTCCATGGCACGCCTATGTTGTGATTGCTTGTCGACTGGCTCAGAAGTGAAGATCATGTAACTCTCATGGTGCTCTTGGTACTGATTGGAGCCTCCACTCCCATTGTTGTCGTTGTTGTTGTTGCCCTGGTAGTTGTTGTTGCCTCTGTTGTTGTTGTTGCGGTTGTAGTTGTTGTTGTTGCGGTAGCCCTCATTATTGAAGTTGATGTTGGCTCCTAAAGCCACCTGGTTCACATTTTCTCTTCTCGGGTACACTGGCGGCCGAGCTGCGGGTGCGCGAGTAGGCTGCACATTGGCATTGGCTGCTGGCAGAGGAGGAGGAGGAGGCAAGCCATCACTCTTGATCACATCCCACCACTCGCACTGCCGAGTAGTGTGGTTAGCAGGCCTCGAAGGGTGGTGAGTGTGAAAACTGCATGGGCCATCCTTCATGTCATCAAAGACAAACTTCTTCGGCTGCTCGGAGTTCCCGCTACCCGACTGAGAGGTGCGAAATGGCTTCTTGTTGCCTTGGCCCTGGTTCTGGTTCTGCCCGTAGGCTCCAGCAGGTTTCTGCCTCTGGCTGCCACCATCTCCAACAGTCACTGCATTCACCTCTTCAGGATCATACCGAGTATCTACCCGGCGCTTGTTGCGGAACTCGTTGCCCTTGCTGTTGCTGAAGTTTCTTCTCGGCTCAGAGGAGTCCATCAGTGGCTGAGTAGGATCACCAAGTGCGTACTGATCCACAATCTTGATGGTCTCCGCCAGATTGTTCGGCATCTCCCTCTGCAATATCTGCCACAGCATGCTGCCATGCCTGCATCCCTGCGCAAACCAAGTGATGGCCTGTGCTTCATTCACACCCTCACAGGTGTTCCTCAATGTACTCCACCGAGTAAGATACTCTCGGTCTGTCTCGTCTTCTCGCTGCCTGCAAGCGGACAGCTGCTGTGGCCTATTCGGTCTCTTGTATGTGCTGGTGAAGTTGCTGATGAAGGCATCCGAGAAGTCCAGCCAGCAATTGATGCTGTTCTTGGGCAAATTGTTGAGCCAAGTGCGGGCTGGACCCTCTAGCATCTGCGGGACATAGCGCACCGCCCATCTTCTGTTGCCGTTCGCGATATGGACCGCGGTGACATAGTCATTGAGCCAATCTTCAGGCTTGGTGCTGCCATTGTAGCTCTTGGTGCCCCTGGCAAGCTGGAAGTTCTTCACGGACGGCTCGTTCATGATGCGCGGGCCAAAGCACTCGGGGCCTGGAGGACCCGTGTTCTCCAGTCGCGCCGACAAGCTGATCCGGTCCAACTGATGCCACGCATCTCCAGGCGCCAGCATGCGCTCGCCAACACGATCATGTACATCATAGCCAGCCATCTCCATGGCCGAGTAGCCATCATCATACCTGTCCACCTGCACAGCTGCAGGCTGCTCCACCGGGTTGGCGACTGGTGCCACTGCGCGCGGCTGCTGCCTCTGCCGAGTAGGCAGAGCAGCGGGACGCCGAGAAGGACCTGGGCGCGCTTCATCTCGGGCTCGGCTTTGAGCTTGATGGGCTTGAGAGCCTGCTCTTGCAGCGTTGTGTTCCTGCCCGGGCTGCTGCGGCACAGCAAGCTGTCTCGCGGCAGCAGCCGGGTCATACACCTGCATTTGCCTATCTCTGCCCGAACGCCCGCTGCGGCTCTTCTCGCGGCTGGGATGCGGAGACGAGGCCTGATCGTTAGATCTAGCCGCGTGCGAGTGAACCACCTGCGAAGCCCCAGCACCCGGGTTGGCCTTCCGGAACTCCTCGTTCTGCCTAGCAGCCTCCAACACCAACTCGTTGAGTCTTTCTTGCTGCCTAATGCGCGCGTCGCCATCTAGGCGAGGCAACTCGGCAGCTACGGCCTCTGCAGCTCTAAGTGTCTTGGCGGGCGTGCTAAATCTGGGCCGAGTGGAGGTGTTTGCGGTGGCGGACTGAGCAGGAGCCTCTACAACTGTCGCCATCTCGGCACCAAGATTGCGCCGAGTGGCACCTACTCTGCTAGCCCTCCTAGCGACTGGCGTGAAGCCATGAGCCTTGTTGTACTCGAGCTGGTCTAGACTCAACTCCAACCTCACCTTATCCAACTCCGCCTGCTCGGCAAGCAGCTCCAGGCGTTGCCGCTCGAGCTGCTCCCTCATGGCTAGAAGCTCGATGTCGGTGGGAGTCGGCATGCCAGGTCGCGTAGCCGACGCGGGAATGACCGTAGACGTGGAAGGCGGCAAGTTGCTCTCCTTCTCGTAGGGCCGGTGAACCCTGCCACCAGTGCTTGGTGCAGCAAGATCCTCGACGACTGCTGCAGCGCCCGTAGCGGCTGCGCCAGTGTTTGCCGCCAAGCCCGTCACCATCACCTCAGCGCAGTTCGCAGAGCGGCACGCGGGCCTTCCGCGAGCAGCGATCACCGCGGGAGGATCCTCCGCGTCATGCACCAGCTCGGGGTACTCGCGGTTGGCGACTGTGGCGACGTAGACAAGGTGAGAGCCGAAGGAGATCACCGAGCCGCCCTCCGGCATGGCCCTGCCGCCGAAATCGCCGGCGTTGTCGGTGACGAAGTCGAAAGAGCCGAATCTGTGGACAAGGCCACAGACCACGCGCTCCGCTGAAGAAGATCCCGTCCGAACAGAAACTCCAACCAGCGCCGCTGGTTGCCCCACGGTGGGCGCCAACTTTCGTGGTGGAGTCACGGCAGATGCCATGGGATGGCTAAAGATGTGGGGACGAAGGACGCTGGAGGTGCTCGGGGAGGGATCACGCGACGAGTAGCCGCGTGAGGTACGAAGTAAACACTGCAAACAACACGATCTACCCAGGTTCAGGGCCCTCGTGAGGAGGTAAACCCCCTACTCCTGCCTTTCTCTATGTATTCTGGTGTCTCATCGAGTAGCCACAGTACAATGTTCTTGCTACCGAGTAGCCACCCTCCTCTCTAAGTGATGAACTAGGTCAAGAGTTAGGTCACAAGGTGCTCTAGCATGCGATCCCTTGCGCGATCTATCGAATCTGCCTCTCGCAGGAGGCGGCGGGGCACCTTATATACCCGGTGCCCAGCCGGATACGTCCAAACCTAGACAAGTGTCGACATAGTGTGCACATCGTCCTTCTTCCGGGTTCCCGCTGACAGCTTTGGTTCCTAATCTTGGCTGCATCTGGAAAGTCGTTGGGCAAAACAAGGGGACAGACTGGTATCACTGTGCCAAACACAGAGTAGGGCCCCCTTATCCTACGACGGCCTGCTTCCATGCTGTCACTGTCAGGCAGGCCGGTCCCAGATGAACAGTAGTTCGAATACTGCCAAGTACGGACCCAGGATACGCGGGATCCTGTGTCAGAACGGCTCCTTTGACTTTCTGGCCCGAGTAGGTTCCCGCCAATTTTACTCGGGCCAACTCTTCTACTCGAACGGACAGAACTTGATTGATTCTTCCTTCTGGTCATCTTGAGGTGAGACCGAGTAGCAGTCAACCGGGTAGCAGGTACCGGGTAGGCGGCTACTCGACCAAACCTCTCTTCTGAGAGTCGCCTTTACCACTTGCCTTTACCCTACTCGGGGGTAACCCCCCGACATTGACCGAGAAGATGGAGGTGATCCGGACTATTGCTGGTCTGGACCCCTACACGCGGGACAACCCGGCTCCAGCGGTAAAATCCGGCTCTTATTCTTTATCGAACTTGACGTTTTTATGATATGACCACTAACTTTTATCACTGCACTTTACCTCAGGAGGATATCCCTTTCTGGAAGATTGAGACTCCGCCTCCTTCCGAGAACTCAGAGGAGGACGAGGAGCCGGCTGACTCGGATGAAGGTAATATCCGGGTCTCACTTATTTCCATTTCTATTGACTTTACTTTTCCAATCTGTTTTCCTTTTCCGACAATGTGCTATGCTTTTCAGGGCTGGAGGATGAGGAGGAGACTCAGTCGGACGAAAGTGAGGCTGAGCCGGACGTCGAGGTTGGAGCCAAGAGGAAGCCCCGAAGAGTGGTATTCAAGGTTCCGTATTCCACTATCACCTCCGAACCATATTCATTCGCTAATATGTGCGAGCTTAACCAACGCTTGTCCGATTCGCCACACTTGAAGGAACCCGCTCCAGTCAAGCGCAGGGTAACCCGGAACTCCCCGGGTGATGACCCTCTCAACCCGGGTATCCCTTCGTCCCCAGCTCACCGTGCCGGTATTCCCCAGACCCATCCTTACGATTCACCTCGAAAACATCCTTCTCCCAATCATCCACTAGCCGGACAATTCCGGGTCTCACTTTCGGACCCCTTGACAGCCTCCTCCGGGTCTAGCAACGATTTTCCGACGGATTTCTTCGTGAATACCGGGTAAGCTATCTTTTCTTGCTATTTGATACACCAACACTTTCCATAAGTTTTATTCATAATGTACTAAGTGCTCCTTTTGTTTTCCTTAGAGCCAAGGTCACCACCAGCGACCCGGACGATATGGACGTGGACAACCCGGCGCTGGAAGAGCCGGTAGATACTGTGAAGGCCGCGGCTGGCGGCGCTGAAGAAGAAGAAGGAGAAGAGCTGCTAAAAGACCCGGCCGATCAGGAGGCCGAGTATCCCATTCCCTAGCATGGATCCGGGGGTGATGACGTCGAGGTCCTGGGCGCGAGGATGGGTGACCCCACTCCTGAGACCCAAGCGACCCGGGTGTCCCCCCTCAAACAGGAAAGGAATCCTCCTCCGAATAACCAGGCCCCCAGCTCTTCCGGGGTGAAACTTGATGAAATGAGCTTTGATGAGATGCTAAATTGTCTCTACACCTTGAAAACCGATGAAAAGGGGATTTTGGAAGCCTTGGCGGAAAAGCACCAGGTAAGCGAGCCAATACTGCTTATATACTCACCTAGTCCCCAAGTTCCGAGTGAACTATGTATAGTTTACTTGGTACTTTGTAACGCTATAGTTTGTCACACCCGGATTTATCTTTTGTTCCGACTTATATTCACTTTTCTCTTTTCGCAGGCTTACGTGGCCCAATCTGAGGAGGTGTTGGCTAAAACCAACAAACTCCTCGAGACGGAGACAAAGCTGCGTGAAGCGCTGGAAGCTGATGCTGAGAAACTTGATAAATGTGAAAAAGTATAAGAAGAGGTCCCAACTTGTTGAGGCTGAACTGAAGAAACTGCCGGCCCAAATTGCTGATACTTATCGCACGCTGCTTGGTAATGACTGCTAACCGATTAACTTATAACCCGGATTTCTTAATCCGCAAAAACTCGGAATTTCTTGCTTTAACCTTTCTATTACTCTGCAGGGCCGGGTGAGGCTATGCCAGACGAAGATGATATCGAGAAGTTGAAGACCTTGAAGGCCGTGTTCCGGCAACTCTATGCCGGCACAAAATGGATTTTACAAGCTATCAAGTGGCCGGGCACCGGGTATGGTGATTTGAACACATTGCTTGACGCGTGTTCCACCATTCCCGAGTGGATCGACCACTGGAAGTGCTCTTCGTGCCGGGTTGGAGTAACCTGGGGGCTCGCTCTGACCAAGGCCTACTTCCCCAAGCTTGAGCCGGCAAAACTCGTTGGCGGGTTTCCCGAATTCAACAATGATGGCTCCAAATTTTCTGGAAAAAACTTCAAGGCTATCAATACTGAGGTGCGTCACTCGGCGAGCTTGATCGCCGACAGTCTGGATTTGAGCAACATCGTTCTGCCTTATGATGCCAAGGACAAGCCCATTAAGTCGGATTTGCCTAAGCCTTATGACATGCTGGCACGGTGGAAGGCGGAAGATGCCAAGAGGAAGGAAGAAGCTGCGAAGAAGAAGGCTGAGGACGATACTGCGCCTGCCACCTCCACGCCGGTTGTCCCTCCTCCAGCGCGCGCTAGTACTGCTGTTGATCCGGATGCAGGAACCGGGAAAATCACCAGCGAGCAAGTCGAAGACCCGGCTGCCAAGGATAACGTTGAAGACTCGGCGAAGGATGCCGAGTGAAGTTTCACTTTTCGCCGCCTCAAACACTTTATTCGGCCAATGGGCATTTAAAACTATTATTCTTTTAATAGTGCGCCTTTGCACTTTTTGATACTACTCCCTCGGTTTGTAATACGTTAAAACCTTAATAGCTTTCGTGGCCCTTCTGGCCTTTTGCATGGATTTGATATTTACTAGCTTTAAAATTTCCGTTGCTGGTTTTCCGACTTCTACTATTTTTCCTTTTGTGAGACTCGGTTTCCGGGTCTCGGGGGTTTTGACAAGTGGACTTTTTCTAAGTCCCCAAGTCCCCAAGACTCGGATGTTTGGGTTTTGAAGCTTAACAGCTAGACAATTAGTTACGTTTTTCAAATTCCCAAGCCCCCAAGGCCCGAATTTTTGAGTCTAGGGGTTTGGAGTTTTTGAAAGAACAAACTGTTTCTGCTAAGGCCCAAACCCTAGAGTTACTCACATAGGTTTGAAGTTATGCTTGATATATTGCGAGTTTCCGGCTGTTAACCTTGTACTCTGCATAACTTGTGGTTTGGATGACCCTTTTGATCCTCTTTGCTGTAAGCCGGCTTTCGCGTGGATAATCAATGCTGCTATAAGTGTATAAAAACAGGGTCAGGCAAGTCCCCATGGGCATCATGGCTGATTGTAATTACACGCTAGCAAAGCATGCCACGTTCTTGCGAGTCACATCAAGCTTAAGCACGAGAAATCAAGAGAATTTGGCTCTATTGTCCGGTTATAAGATTGTAACCATACTTATTCTAAGTAATTGGTCCTTATAACTTAATGGCATCGTGGTCGGGTCTTTGAGTTTGCAACTGTGCTATTCAAGCAATCAGCCCCCAAGACCTGTATATGTAATCTTCAGAAAACTACTGTTCTTGTAAATAAAGGACTAATACTTACCTGAAAACATCAAAAACAGAAAACAAGAACAGGAACACGAAAAACTTAACAAAAAACGCATAAGAAAGAAACAACATCATAGTTTAACCATCTCTTTATTGATATGAGAAAAGTTAGGTCAGCAAGCCGCCTCATTAAAAACCCTCCAGTCCCCTTAGGTACCCTGGATAGGAAAAGAGTGCGTCTGAAACCTGCTGCCTGTTACATCGTGTAGTTCCACTTGTAAGCCTAGTCTAGTCTAGGTGTAGTAGGGACGCAGCTGAGCCACGTTCCATGGTCTTTCCCTCTCTTGCATAGATGAAGTGGTATGAGCGGTGTCATTGACAGTATCCGACTCTTCCCTTGCATCTACCAAGTAATATGATCCATTGTGCAAGTTCCGGCTTATGATGAATGGTCCCTCCCATGTTGGAGATAGCTTATGTTTTCCTTTCTTTGACTGTACCAGGCGTAACACCAGGTCTCCTTCCTGGAAGACCCGGGTTTTGAATCACCGGCTGTGATACCTCCTCAGATACTGCTGATATATGGCTGATCTCTCCAAAGCTTGTTCTCTGTGCTCTTCTAGCATATCCACAGCGTCCTGCCGGGTCTTCTCGTTCTCTACCTCGACGTAAGCCGACACTCGGGGCGAGTCGTGAATAATATCACTCGGCAACACTGCCTCTGCACCATAAACCATGAAAAATGAGGTCATCTGAGTAGATCTGTTAGGTGTGGTTTTAATTCCCCAAACCACTGATGGTAACTCTTCTACCCATGCTCCAGCAGCTCTGATGCATGGAACCCGCAGCCGTGGCTTTAACCCACGAAGTAATTCCTGGTTTGCCCTTTCCACTTGTCCATTGGCTTGTGGATGTGCTACTGAGGCTATGTCCAGCCGGATTCCATTGTTCCCGCAGAATTTTTCCATCTCACCAAGGGACATGATGGTTCCATTGTCTGTTATTATGCTGTGAGGATACCCAAACCTGTAGATGATTCTTTTTAAGAACTTGACTGATGTGATTGCTTCGCAATTGGTAACTGGCATAACCTCAACCCACTTTGTAAATTTATCGATAGCTACCAAGAGATGGGTCTTTTTGCAGGGTGACATGTGGAAGGGGCCCACCATGTCCATGCCCCAAACAGCAAACGGCCAGGTTAATGGGATTGTTTGCAACTCCATAGCCGGCACATGGATTTGGCGAGCGTACCTTTGACATCCATCGCACCTTGCCACCAAGCGCTCCGCGTCTGCTAAGGCTGTGAGCCAAAAGAAACCGTGTCGATATGCTTTGGCCACAAGGGATATTGTGGATGCATGATGCCCACGGTCACCTTCATGGATCTCTTTCAGAATCTGCCGGCCTTCTTCTGGTGCTACACAGCGCAAAAAGACTCCTGCTGCACTCATTTTATATAACTCGCCATTGATGATGGAATAGCCCTTTGCTCGTCTGAGAATTTGCCTTGCTAAAACTTCCTGTGGTGGTAACTCGCCCCGTGATAAATAAGCTAAAAACGACTCTGTCCACTCAGGAACGGCACGTACCATGGCCACAAGATCTAAATCCGGGTCTTGGTTAGCCACCTCTTCCTCAGACTCGGTTTTAACAGATGGCCGCCATAACTCGTCCAGGAAAACATTGGGTGGAACCAGCTCTCTGCGCGAGCCGAGTCTTGCAAGTGCATCTGCTGCCTCGTTCTTTCGCCTGTCAATATGCTCCACCTCATACCCGGAAAAACACCCGGCAACCCTGTCCACCTCTCTGCGATACGCTGCCATAGTTGCATACTTCCTATCCCAGGTTCCTGAGACCTGCTGCACCACAAGATCCGAATCTCCATAGCATCGTATCCGCATGTTGTTCATCTCCTTGGCTATTCTCAATCCGTGTAATAATGCCTCATACTCGTCCACGTTGTTGGAGCAATCAAAGTGAATTTGCAACACGTAGCTCAGTTTATCTCCTTTGGGTGATGTAAGTACCACCCCAGCTCCTGATACCTCGCACTGCTTAGAACCATCAAAGTGCATCACCCAATTCTCGGAACTTGGTGTCATTGTTGGCATGCTTGTGTGAGTCCAATCATTGATGAAATCGACTAAAGCTTGGGATTTGATTGCTGACCTGGGCTCGTAGTTGATGTGATAATCTCCTATCTCAATGGCCCACTTGGCTATTCTGCCTGTTGCATCTGAATTTCTGATAATATCCGACATTGGTATAGAGCTAACCACTGTTATGGGGTGTTCCTGAAAATATGGTTTCAATTTCCGGCTGGCCATGAAGACCCCGAAAACCAACTTCTGCCAATGTGGGTAACGCTGGTTTGCTTCCGATAATACCTCACTTACGTTATAAACTGGCCTCTGTACCGGGTGATCTTTTCCATCCTCTTTACGCTCAACAACAACCACTGTGCTGACCGCCCGGGGTCTAGCCACAATATATAGTAACATGGGCTCCTTAGGACCCGGAGCTGCTAAGACTGGTGCCTCAGATAATTGCTTCTTTGGTGCCTCGAACGCCTCGTCCGCCTCTTGGTCCCAAAAGAACTTGTCGGATTTCCTCAAGAGCCGGTATAAGGGAATTGCCTTCTCCCCGAGTCTGGATATGAACCGGCTTAATGCTGCTACGCATCCTGTAAGTTTTTGAACATGCTTCAAATTTTCCGGCTTTTTTAGACTCTGGATAGCTTTGATCTTGTCCAGGTTTGCCTCGATTCCTCTCTCGGAAACAATGAATCCAAGTAATTTTCATGCTGGAACTCAAAATACGCACTTTGTAGGGTTAAGTTTCATCTGATACCTTCTCAAATTCTTGAATGTTTCCTTTAGATCATCAATAAATGTTTCCGCTTTCCTGGTCTTGATCACCACATCATCCACATAGGCATGAACGTTGCGTCCAATCTGATCCTCAAAGCACTTCTGGATGCATCTCTGGTAGGTTGCACCAGCGTTCTTTAGTCCAAAAGTCATGGTTTTGTAATAGAAAGCCCCAAAGGGGGTTATGAACGATGTTTTCTCCCAATCTTCCTTCTTGAGCTTGATCTGATGATACCCGGAATACGCGTCCAGGAAACATAATAGGTCACTTCCAGCCACTGCATCTATGATCTGATCTATCCTCGGACGGGCAAATGCATCCTTTGG
The DNA here is from genome assembly GCA_028641055.1 of Alopecurus myosuroides. Taxonomy (NCBI): domain Eukaryota; kingdom Viridiplantae; phylum Streptophyta; class Magnoliopsida; order Poales; family Poaceae; genus Alopecurus; species Alopecurus myosuroides. The sequence goes on from CM054061.1 coordinate 306,889,690, forward strand.
GCAGTGCTTGTTGAGACTCGTGTAATCTGTGCACATCCTCCACTCGTTACTCTTTTTCAGTACTAGAACTGGATTTGCTAACCAATCCGGGTGGAATACCTCCATGATAAAGCCGGCTGCCAATAGCCGGGAAATTTCTTCTCCTATAGCTTTTCTTCTCTCCTCATTCATTTTTCTCAGGCCCTGCTTCACAGGCCGAGACTTGGGATCAACGTGTAAACTGTGCTCAGCTAACTCAGTCGGGATACCTGGCATATCACTGGGCGTCCAAGCGAAAACATCTTGATTTCCGCGAATGAACTCAATGAGCGCCTCTTCTTGCTTACTGTCTAGGTTAGATCCTATAGCAAACTGCTTGGAGGGATCACCTTCAACAAAAGCCACCATCTTTGTGTCATGTGCTGCCTTGAATTTTGCTCTCTCATCCTCCGTATTCGGCCTCTTTAACGCTGCTCTGTCATCCGGGTCTACTTGGGACCGGTAATACTTGAGCTCTTCCTTTCTGCAGGCTTGTTCCGCCATTGCCGCGTATCCTTCGTCACACTCAGCTGCTATAACCCGGCTCCCATGGATGGTGATGGTTTGCTTGGGACCCGGGATTTTTAGCTGTAGGTATACGTAACACGGCCTGGCCATGAACTTGGCGTAAGCCGGACTTCCAAACAACGCGTGATAGGGGTTGCGCAACTTTACCACCTCGAACGTGAGCCACTCCACTCGGAAATTATCCTTTGATTCTCCAAAAGTGACCTCCAATGTAATCTTCCCCTCGGGGCACGCCGAGTGACCCGGCACGATCCCGTGAAAAACTGTAGAACTTTTCTGTAGCTGGGACTCCTTGAGGCCCATGCGTAGGAAAGTTTCCCAATATAGGATAATGATGCTGCTTCCGCCATCCATTAGCACCTTTTTCAACTCATAACCATTAACCTGTGGTGCAACCACCAATGCTAAGACACCCAGATGTTCTATTCGTTCCGGGTGATCCCTTCTGCTCCATGTTACCTCTTGATCCGACCATCTCAGGTATCTCGGGACAGCCGAGGAAACCGAGTTTACTGCCTTTTTGAGTATCTTTCTATCCTTGTTAGAAGTTCCTGTGGTGTGAACGTGGTACTGCCCCAATTGCTTGGGGTCGGCCTGGAAACCTCCAGATCCTCCCTGATTGTTACCCGGATTTCCGCCTCCTGGGTTGCCTGCTGGGGGTGGGCCGTTGCCCGGGTTACCACCCGGACCCGGTCCTGCTCCCCGGCCTGCGCCTCGCATTGCCTTCTGTATTTCCTCATTCTTCCATCTCTATAAATCCACGCACTGTTCTAGCGAATGATTAGCCGGCCTACCGTTCCTGCTATGACGCGGACAGGGCATCCTGAAGGCCTCTATATGGTTAGCCGACCTTGGTGGTCCTTGGTAATTTCCTCCATTAAAGTTTCCTCCGTTGAAATTTCCTTCTGCTCTGGGTCTTGCAAACCCGGCCTCTGTGTTGGCGACAAACTCGGAACTTCCCTCGTACGGGCGCTTATTCTGGTTGTTTCCATTATTTCCTCCATTGTTACCCGACGCAGATCCATTGCCGGGTCTTCCACTGTTGCTCGCGTTGGCTTTGGCTTTCTTGTCATCAACATCCTCCTCTGTGGTATCCGTGGCAGCGTGCTTGTTGCACGCGTCCATCAACTCTCCCATAGTAACCTCCGAAGCATTCCGGCTAGATTTCATGCGTGTTAACATTTGCACTAGGGGTATGTACTTGCATGTTTTTGCCATAGCCTGTAGCGCATCCTTTGGCTGAATATCTGTGGACGAGTGAAGTATTTCCATAACCCGGCGCACCCAACTGCGCGCCGACTCACCCTTCTTCTGGACACATCGTTCTAGATCATCGATTGTGAATAACTTCCTGCACGTCCCATGGAAGTGCTTGATAAATGCAACTTTCAGCTCACTCCACGAATTGATAGATTTTTCCGGTAAATTGTTGAACCATAACTTTGCTGCCCCCTCTGACATCATCAGGTACATAAACTTGGCTTGCAGATTTTCAGATGCATTGCGAATCGACATGGCCATCTCATAACTACTCAGCCAGGTTTCTGGATCCATGGTTGGCTCGTAATTGACCACTTTACCCGGTTCCTTGAACTTATCCGGGTAAGGCTCGGCTCTGATGATGTCTGACAAACACTTGGGCCCGGCCAAGACTGTCGGTACTGGCCTTACCCGGGAAACATGTGATCCGGTGGCAGGTACGGCGGGGGGTGCAACCGCTACCGGCCCTCGTGCCGCGGACCCGGCTGCTGCGCGCCTGGCTCGAGAACTGTCCACGATAGCTTGTGCCGCTGATACTGCAGGTGTTGCTGGTCTACGGGGAGGAGGCGGCATTTGCTGCTGCTCTGCCCTCTGCCGTGTTGAGCTTATCTGAATATTACCGGTGTTTCCGTTATGCCGGCTAACATACGGCGTTCCATACATTCCACTCCTGTTATCCGGGTAATTGGCTTGCTGTGCCACTGCTGTGCGCAATAGATCTATCGCCCGCCGGGTCTCCTCCGCATGGGGTGACTCTCTTACGGGGATGCGATCCAATGCCAATGTTGCTGCATAAACATTGTCCATGGTATTATTGAAGTGACCTGGTGGAGTATGAAATCGTGTCGGTGGTGGTGGTGCTGTATTGCCAGTTACGATCCCTGTTTGCAATGTTGGTAACCCGGCTTGTATGTTTGCCGGCTGTCCTCCCAGGGTTGCAGGCTGATGTACGGTTTCCTGATTCACAGCTGGAATAGGTTGGTCCTGAGGTGTAATAAACAACGCGGCCGGGTTTAAAGTTCCTCCCGTTGCCGGTAATCTCGTTTGGTACCTCTGATTATGCATCCTGGTTGACTGAACCTGGAGCCGGTTCTCCAATGCTTCCAGCTCGCGCCTGCGCGCTGCTATCCCTTGCCTCTCGGCTTCTACATCTCTCCTCTGCTGGTCCAATGCACGGCGGGCCACATCCAGATCCGCAGCGCGTGCCGCTGCGTTTTTCGGGGTTATCACCGTTGCTAGCACCGTAGGATCCAAGATCAGGTTATTGTTGAACAGAGCCGGATTTCGCGGATTCGAGGGCCCTGCTCCTGGCGTTCTGTTCGTCATAAACCCAAACATGTTTCTTTGCAATTCACTTTCCGGGGTGTTGCTGGTGATTGAAGCCGACTCTCCGTCAACCCGGGCTATGACCTGATTTCCATCAACCGGGTTTTGTTGCTGAGCCAGCGCTCGCGCCGCTCCGACTGCGGCCGTAGTCACGTCCCCCTGATTAAGATTGGTTGCAGGGGCCGTGTAGACCGCGACCTGGCGCGCGATGCCTGGTGCAGATTCATACTCTTCCTCATCGCAACTATCCTCTTCGTACCGATCCTCCAGCAGGTGCAGGATAGACTCGGTATCATCTTCCCTCGTGACCCGGCCACGCGGGGTCCATGCCGGCTCCTCCGACTGTTCCCTCTTCATGGCGGGCTCTTCAATCGGGTCGATCGTCCCGACCGACTCTTCCCCGTCCGACTGAACGCAAGTCGCTCCTCCTGACACAGAATCATATTCAACATTATCAGGAATTGAACCGGACGTACGTACCATGCCGACGAAGACGTTGACCCGGCCGATTGTGACGATAGATCCGGCATCCAGCAAATCCGACTTTGGCCCCCAGCCAAAATCGTCCACCATCTTCTCTCCTTCGGGGTTGGTGTATATCTCGCCGATGACGAGGTTCTTCATGCTCTCCCGAGCTTCTCCCGTGATGTAAACACCCTTGGACGCAGGCCCCACGGTGGGCGCCAACTGTCGTGGGATAATCACGGCAGACGTTACCGGGGGTAACTTATGTTGGGGCAATTCGACTCTGGTGTTTGGGAGGGGGTTTAGCTCGAGAGAAACCATGTTATCAATTAATCTGGTAGCTCTGGCAATCAAGTCGCCGAGTCTCCGATCTAGGGTTACAATCTCAACTCTCGTATTACAGGGAAAGTCGAATATCAGGTAAAAGCTCGTGTGTTTTCTGAACCTAGGAGCCGGTTTATATCTTACCCGGCCCCACTGGCTTCCTATCCAAGGCATACTCGGAGTCCTACCCGGTCACCACATACAAACACTAGATTTCCTTATCGTAACCCACAAGTCGGGTTACGAGGCCTACACTACTCCTTGGGCCTTCTGGAAGCTCCTTTTCCTTGAGCCGGGTCTTGCGCGGCTCCCTTTGGGCCGAGTTACACCTTGGCATTAGCCTACCGGGTTATCATCCCTCCATCAAGGTGGGCACGTTGAACTGCATCTTCACGTGCGTCGAGTCGTCGGTTGTGCTTTGGCTCTGGTTGGAGAGACTAGAATGGGGATGAGGCGGAAATTGAAGATGTGGAGGAGGAGGTTACGAGACGCGGTTTAAGTAGCCAAGGGAGAGGAGAGGGTGGATTGAACCGCCGTTTTTTACACTGCATCGAGGCGTTACGGTTGTACTTTTTTTTGCCTGTTTTGACATCACTCAATCCGGCCATGCCCCGATGCGTGGCTCGACGCATGAAACGACGCAACAAATTAATCGAGCCTGCGACTGAATCAAGATGCAGGCGTCGTGGATAGGTGGCGAACGAATCACACCCGCGTGCGTGGCTAGGTGGCTTGATACGTCTCCAACGTATCTATAATTTCCAATGTTCCATGTTGATAGTATGCCAATTGTTACATGTTTTCCGTATGTTTTCCTACGTTTTCTTACATTTTCCGGGACTAACCTATTAACAAGATACCAAGTGCTAGTTCGCTGTTTTCTACTATTTTTTAATTTAGAAAAGTTGTTCTAGAAATATTCTCGGAATTGGACCCCACGAATCCCAAAGTTCCTATTTTCCCCGGAAGCATCCAGAAGTCCGAAGATGAGTCGAAGACAGGCACCAGGGTGGGCTCACCATAGCCAGGCGTGGCCCCACCCTAGGCCGCGCCTAGGTGTGGTGAGGGCACCCTGGTCGCCCACCGACATCGCTCTTCCGCCTATTTAAGGACTTACTCCCGAAAACCCTAAAGGAATCCGTGAAATTCCACGAAACCTTACATAGCCGCCGTCATCATCAACCCAAGTTTCGGGGGACACATCTCTGTTCTGGCACCCTGCCGGGACGGGGAAGTGCCCCCGGAAGCCATCTCCATCGACTCCACCGCCATCTCCATCGCTGTTGTTGTCTCCTATGATGAGGAGGGAGTAGTTCTCCCCCGAGGCTGAGGGCTCTACCGGTAGCTATGTGGTTCATCTCTCTCTCCCATGGTGTGATCTATATGTGATCATGAGCTTTGTAATCTAGTTGAATAACTAGATTGTCGTGGGATATTCACGGCAGATGTTACCAGGGGTGACTTATCTTGGGGTAATTCGACTCTGGCGTTTGGAGAGGGTTTAGCACAGGGGAAATCATGCTATCAATCGATCTGGCAGCTCAGGCAATCAAGTCGCCGAGTCTCCGATCTAGGGTTACAATATCAGCTCTCGTATTACAAGAGTACTCGAATATCTGATGAAGTTCTGTTTCTCTAACCCTAGGGGCCGGTTTATATCTTACCCGGCTCCCTGGCTTCCTACACAAGGTACACTCGGAGTCCTACCCGGAAACCACACACAAACCCTAAGTTTCCTAACAGCAACCCCAAAGGCCGAGTTACTGGGCCTGCGCTCCTTCTTGGGCCTTCTAGAAACTCCTTTTCCTCTAGCCGGGTCTTGCACGGTTCCATTCGGGCCGGGTTACACCTTGACGTTAGCCTACCGGGTTATCATCCCCCCATCATAGATGTTACTCTTCATTTATTGTGCTAATCAAGTGTTTTATTAATATGAATTTTGGAGTCACCTTGTCTCGCGGTGTGAAGGTGACAGTGTGCACATCGTGTGTTTCTCCTCTATGAATTGTGGTGTTTGTCTAGTACCTTCTAGGGCGCTCAAGTTGACAGTGTGGGGCTAACTAGACATGGAAATGCTTACTTTAAGGAATGCTTTTTGCAGCCCTACGCAATGATTAGTGTTCGTTATCCAAGCGGAGAGGGTTAAGAGTAGCATAGTGAAGAGAAGATATTTTGTTATTCAATTATGTGATCATTGTTGAGAGTTTCCACTAGTGAAAGTAGGATCCCTAGGCCTTGTTTCCAAGCATTGAAACATCATTTTCCGCTTGTTCTGCTACATGTTTGCTTGTTGCCATATTTATTTCCGATTGCTATTATTACTTATAACCATCCATATTACTCGCATTTCATTATCTCTTCGCCGAACTAGTGCACCTACATACCTGACAAGTATATTGGGTGTGTTGGGGACACAAAAGATTTCTTGTATCTTAATTGCAGGGTTGCTTGAGAGGGATATCTTTGACCTTTACCTCCCTGAGTTCGATAAACCTTGGGTGATCCACTTAAGGGAAACTTACTGTTGTTCTACAAACCTCTTTACTTGGAGGCCCAACAATGTCTACAAGAATAGAAGCTTGCGTAGACATCAAGCTCTTTTCTGGCACCATTGCCGGGGAGGAAAGGTAAAAGGTATTCACATCCTCGGGTGTGAGTGCTCGAAGTTATTTCCTTTAGATTCTGCAATTATATCTTTTCGTTTCTTGCTTTTATTATTTCACTAGTCAGGCTTATTTTTACTTGATACTTGTTTTTATCTTTATGCTTAAATGGAAAACAACAAATGAATTCTTTGAACAACATTATTTCTAATGCTATGAAAAGTCTAAGCTTGGGGAAGATAGTTTCGATGAATATGATATTTTTAGTCCCCCAAGTTTTGAGAAGGAAATTTTATTTGATAATACTTTGCCTCCAATATATGATGATTATAATGATCGTGGTATTCTAGTTCCACCTACTATGAATTATAAATTTTAATGTGACCATTATATGACTTCTATATATGATGTTTACAATGATGAACATGCTATTTTCAGTCCACCTGCTATTGAGGAGAAAATTAATTATGATTACAATATGCCTCCTAAATTTGATGTTTACAGTGATGAGAATAATAATGATAGCTATTTTGTTGAATTTTCTCCCACTACTATTAATGAGAATGCCTATGCTTATGTGGAGAGTATTAATTCTTTTATGCATGTGGATCATGATAAGAATGTTTCTTATGATAGTTATATTGTTAATTTTATTCATGATGCTACTGGAAGTTATTATGAGAGAGGGAAACATAGTCTTATGCATCTAAAAACTATCAAGTTTCCCCTCTTTATGTTGAAATTTTTGAAATTGCACTTATTTTGTCTTCCTATGCTAGCCACTTTGTGCTTTATTGACTTGTTCTTCTACAAGATTATTTTTCATAGGAAGTGGGTTAGACTTAAATTTGTCTTAGATTTGATTCTCGATGCTCTCTTTTTATTCAATTCATATTTATCATGTGAGCATCATCTCAAATTATCATGCCTAGCTAAAAGGCGTTAAAGAAAAGCGCTACCGGGAGACAACGCGTTTTATTTCTCCATTTTCAACCCGTTTTCCGTCGTTTATCTTTGTTTTCTTTGCACATGGGTGTTTTCTATTTCCTTAGAAACCCCGTTGTATCGTTTATTTCGTGTCTTTGTTGATCCAAGTAAAGCCTCTAGTGGAAAGTTGAGACTATATTTCGGATTTCTGCGCAGGAAACAGATTTCTGCTGTCCACTGTTAAATTCGTATAAAATCGTAGAAAATTCAAAATGACCTGAGTTTTTTTGCGTGTAATACTTGGCTATATACGCAACCTTTCCTAGTTGAACACTTTTTGATTTGAGCAACAGAAGATTTTCGAAAAAAAATCATCTTTACCTGCTGCCCTGTTTTGACATATTTTTGCCAATATATGCATTTGCACCTTAATCTCTTTGTTTTGGTGTTCTTTTGAGAAAAAGAGTTTTAAAAAAAGTTGCGACAGTATATAATGTTTTTATGAGTGTTAGTCTTGTGTTGAAACTTAACCATGTGAATTTATTATTTTGATTGCACTAACGTTTCTAATGAAGATTGTGAGAAGTTTGGTGTGAAGGAAGTTTTCAAGGGTCAAGAGAAGAGGATGATATGACGTATCAACAAGAGTGAAGAGCCTAAGCTTGGGGATGCCCCGGAGGTACATCCCAGAAAATTCCAAGAATACTCAAGCGTCTAAACTTGGGGATGCCTCCCCTTCTTCATCAACAAATTATCAGGTCACTTCTAGTGAAACTATATTTTTATTCGGTCACATCTTATGTGCTTTACTTGGAGCGTATTTGGTTTTTTCTTTCAGTTTGTTTAGTTTTATTTGCTTTAGTTTATGGTTTTATCTTATCATACTTGTGTGGGAGAGAGACATGCTCCGTTTTCATTGCTTAGAACACTCTAGTTTTCATTCTTATTGTTCTGTGAGTGTTCACTTTTTGCTAGTACTGCGTTTAGCCTTTGTATTCACGCATCTCTTATTTGGAGCTGTTAGTTTTAGTAGTGTTATGTGAGTACTCTCATGTTTTCTTTCTGTATCATGTAGAGTATTTTTGTTAAAACATATCTTGTATGGTGCTTGTTGGGAAAAGAAACTGCTGCTGGAAGTAGAAGTTTTAATGGTGCAAGTAGAAGCTTGTATAGACCGTGGCTAGAACTTTTTCATATCATGCTAGATGTTATTTTAGTTTTAAATACTTGTAGTTATTGAGTAGCATGATTATCCTCAAATATCTGAGAGTGTTTAATGTGCCATTAAAAGAATCATGAGTTGTTCTTGTCATATTGAAGCATAAATTTGTGGTATTCTATTTTGAATGTTTTATTTGGTTGACTTGGCGCATGCTCACACCATGTTTATGACTATGAACCAGTAACTAATAGCCTCTATGATCATTTAGTTTTTGAACTTGTGGTATCACTTATGCTTTGATTAATGATATTTATGTCGATATGCATGATTATGGCTCTTATGCTCTCTTGATTTGTCGCTCCCAGTCTTTTGTTAACCTCCACCTGTACTGAGTATGGAATTCTACTCGTGCATACAACTCCCTAAAACTAGGTTTTCCCATTGTGTCCACCATACCTACCTACATCTGGTATTTAACTGCCACTCCAAGTAAATTTCTCATTTGTTACCTTTAAAACCTTCAAAATTACTCCTGCTTTGTGTTCTTGTTTTTGCTCATGAGGACGTAAATAGAGAATCTTTATCTCACTTGTTGATTGGATTTCACACCATGGACTAGTGGATTCATCCACTTATCCAATTGATAGAAGAGCTCGCAGCGGGGTGCCCAGCCCCAAATTAATACACACAAAATCTCTTCACTATTTTTGCCCCTGATTTATCAGTCAAAGCATAATTGTGTAAACAAAAGAGAAAGAGGGATGACCTTCTACACCAGTTGCGTCCTTCATATGGGAGTTGCTCTTGTGAAATCTAGTTAGCTTGTGACGTACTGTATTTTCTGTTTACCATTCGTTGACAATAGCATACATCTTCCAAAATATAGACACTCCTCCATGGTATGTGATTGTTGGCAGGCACCCGAGGATTCGGTTAGCCATGGTTTGTGTAAGATGGATGGGAGGAGTGTCAAACTTAATACCTCTGTTTAATAAAATAAAAGCTATAGCACATGAGTGATCCATGCTTCCCTCTGCGAATGGCCTTTCTTTTACTTTTATGTTGAGTCTCCATCTTCTAACTTTATGCACAATTGAGAGAGCATTTTTGCATTCTGAGTTTTATGTGCATTTGTCCCAGAAACATTATTAATTGATTCATGATGTGTTATTGCTTGTTCTCTAATTATTTTTTCGAGTCTTCCTCATGAACTTTGAAAGTGTCCTGGCATTTATGTTTTGCCCCACTCTTAAGGACTAGCGAAATACAACTTTGCCATTCTTTCTCTATACTTGAAACAAACGTATATCTTTCTTTGAATTGATATTCATGATATTTTATCTGTGTTACTTCTCATGATGCAAGGTGATTGCTATTCTTTATTATTAAAGTTCTATTTATCATGCTTGTGTTTAAGTTCTATGATCTCAGCTTACATATGCTTTTACATTATGATGATGAAGATTATGTTGGTAGCATGTCACCTCAGAAATTATTTTATCTTATCGTTTACCTACTCGAGAACGAGTAGGAACTATGCTTGGAGATGCTTGATACGTCTCCAACGTATCTATAATTTCTGATGTTCCATGTTGATATTATGCCAATTGCTAGATGTTTTCCGTATGTTTTCCTATGTTTTCTTACGTTTTCCGGGACTAACCTATTAACAAGATGCCATGTGCCAGTTCCCCGTTTTCTGCTGTTTTTTATTTCAGAAAAGTTGTTCTGGAAATATTCTCGAAATTGGAGCCCACGAATCCCGAAGTTCCTATTTTCCCCGGAAGCATCCAGAAGTCCGAAGATGAGTCGAAGACGAGCACCAGGGTGGGATCACCGTAGCAAGGCGCGGCCCCACCCTAGGCCGCGCCTGGGTGTGGTGAGGGCCCCCTTGTCTCCCACCGATGTCGCCCTTCCGCCTATTTAAGGCCTTCCTCCTGAAAACCCTATAGGAATCAGCAAAATTCCACGAAACCTTCCGTAGCCGCCGTCATCGTCAACCCAAGTTTCGGGGGACAGATCTCTGTTCTGGTACCCTGCCGGGACGGGGAAGTGCCCCCGGAAGCCATCTCCATCAACTCCACCGCCATGTCCATCGCTGTTGATGTCTCCTATGATGAGGAGGGAGTAGTTCTCCCCCGAGGCTGAGGGCTCTACCGGTAGCTATGTGGTTCATCTCTCTCGCCCATGGTGTGATCTATATGTGATCGTGAGCTTTGTAATCTAGTTGAATAAGTAGATGTTACTCTTCATCTATTGTGCTACTCAAGTGTTTTATTAATATGAACTTTGGAGTCACCTTGTCCCGCGGTGTGAAGGTGACAGTGTGCACATCGTGTGTGTCTCCTCTATGAATTGTAGTGTCTGTCTAGTACCTTCTAGGGCGCTCAAGTTGACATTGTGGGGCTAACTAGACATGGGAATGCTTACTTTAAGGAATGCCTTTGGCAGCCCTACTCAATGATTAGTGTTCGTTATCCAACCGGAGAGGGTTAAGGGTAGCATAGTGAAGAGAAGATATTTAGTTATTCAATTATGTGATCATTGTTGAGAGTGTCCACTAGTGAAAGTAGGATCCCTAGGGCTTGTTTCCATGCACTGAAACACCATTTTCCGCCTGTTCTACTACATGTTTGCTTGCTGCCATATTTATTTCAGATTGCTATTATTACTTATAACCATCCATATTACTCGCATTTCACTATCTCTTCTCCGAAGTAGTGCACCTATATACCTGAAAAGTATATTGGGTGTGTTCGGGAAACAAGAGACTTCTTGTATCTTAATTGTAGGGTTGGTTGAGAGGGATATCTTTGACCTCTACCTCCCTGAGTTCGATAAACCTTGGGTGATCCACTTAAGGGAAACTTCCTGCTGTTCTACAAACCTCTGCACTGGGAGCCCCAACAATGTCTACAAGAATAGAAGCGTGCATAGAAATCAAGCTCTTTTCTGGCTCCGTTGCCGGAGAGGTAAGGTAAAAGGTACTCACATCCTCGGGTGTGAGTGCTCGAAGTTATTTCCTTTAGATTCTGCAATTATATATTTTTGTTTCTTGTTTTTATTTTCACTAGTTAGGCCTATTTTTACTTGTTACTTGTTTTTATCTTGCTTAAATGGAAAACAAAAATATATGAGAGAGCTTTATAATCTTTATCTTGAGTTAGGACATGAAGTGTTTGAAGATAAAATTAAAATACCTATGGAGCTTTATTTGCATGCTAGTAGCAATGTTATTAGTATGAATTCTTTGAACAACATTACTTCTAATGATATGGAAAAGTCTAAGCTTGGGGAAGATAGTTTCGATGAATATGATATTTTTAGTCCCCCAAGTTTTAAGGAGAAAATTTTCTTTGATGATATTTTGCCTCCAATATATGATGATTATAATGATCGTGGTATTCTAGTTCCACCTACTATGAATGATAAATTTATTGTGATCATGATATGCCTTCTATATATGATGTTTACAATGATGAACATGCTATTTTTTAGTCCACCTACTATTGAGGAGAAAATTAATTATGATTACAATATGCCTCCTAAATTTGATGTTTACTGTGATGATAATAATAATGATAGCTATTTTGTTGAATTTTCTCCCACTACTACTAATGAGAATGACTATGCTTATGTGGAGAGTATTAATTCTTTTATGCATGTGGATCATTATAAGAATGTTTCTTATGATAGTTATATTGTTAATTTTATTCATGATGCTACTGAAAGTTATTACTAGAGAGGGAAACATAGTCTTATGCATCTAAAAAATATCAAGTTTCTCCTCTTTATGTTGAAATTTTTGAAATTGCACTTATTTTGTCTTCCTATGCTAGCCACTTTGTGCTTTATTGACTTGTTCTTCTACAAGATTCTTTTTCATAGGAAGTGGGTTAGACTTAAATTTGTCTTACATTTGATTCTTGATGCTCTCTTTTTCTTCAATTCATATTTCTCATGTGAGCGTCTTCTCAAATTATCATGCCTAGCTAAAAGGCATTAAAGAAAAGCGCTTCCGAGAGACAACCCATTTTATTTCTCCGTTTTCAACCTGTTTTCCCTCGTTTATTTTTGTTTTCTTAGCACCTGGGTGTTGTATATTTCCGTACCAACCCCTCTGTATCTTTTTTTGTGTGTCTTTGTTGATCCAAGTAAAGCCTCTAGTGGAAAGTTGAGACTATATTTCAGATTTCTGCGCAGGAAACTGATTTCTGTTGTCCACTATTAAATTCGTATAAAATCACAAAAAATTCAAAATGCCCTGAGTTTTTTGTGCATAATCCTGGGCTATATACTCAAATTTTCTTAATTGAACACTTTTTGATTTGAGAAACATAAGAGTTTCGAAAAAATCATCTTTACCTGCTATCCTGTTTTGACATATTTCTGCCAATAATTGCTTTTGCATCTTAATCTCTTTCTTTTGGTGTTCTTTTGAGAAAAAGAGTTTTAAAAGAAGTTGTGACAGTGGCTAATGTGTTTATGAGTGTTAGGCTTGTGTTGAAACTGAACCATGTGAATTTATTATTTCGATTGCACTAACGTTGCTAATGAAGATTGTGAGAAGTTTGGTGTGAAGGAAGTTTTCAAGGGTCAAGAGAAGAGGATGATATGACGTGATCAAGAAGAGTGAATAGCCTAAGCTTGGGGATGCCCCAGAGGTACATCCTAGCAAATTCCAAGAAGACTCAAGCGTCTAAGATTGGGGATGCCTAAGGCATCCCCTTCTTCATCGACAAATTATCAGGTCACTTCCAGTGAAACTATATTTTTATTCGGTCACATCTTATGTGCTTTACTTGGAGCGTATTTTATTTTTTGCTTTCAGTTTGTTTTGTTTTCTTTTCTGTAGTTTATGGTTGGATCTTATCATACTTTTGTGGGAGAGAGACACACTTCGTTTTCATTGCTTAGAACACTCTAGTTTTCATTATTATTGTTCTGTGAGTGTTCACTTTTTGCTAGTACTGCGTTTAGCCTTTATTTTCATGCATCTCTTATTCAGAGATGTTAGTTTTAGTAGTGTTATGTGAGTACTCTCATGTTTTCTTTCTGTATCATGTAGAGTATTTTTTTAAACATATCTTGTATGGTGATTGTTGGGAAAAGAAACTGCTGCTTGAAGTAGAATTTTTAATGGTGCAAGTAGAAGATTGCATAGACTACGACTAGAACTTTTTCATATCATGCTAGATGTTATTTTAGTTTTAAAGCCTTGTTGTTATTGAGTAGCATGATTAGACTCAAATAGCCGAGAGTGTTTAATGTGCCGTTGAAAGAATCATGAGTTGTTCTTGTCATATTATAGCATAAATTTGTGGTATTCTCTTTTGAATGTTTGATTTGGTTGACTTGGCGCATGCTCACACCATGTTTATGAATATGAACCAGTCACTAATAGCCTCTATGATCATTTAGTTTTTGAACTTGTGGTACCCTTTATGCTTTGATTAATGATGTTTATGTCGCTATGCATGATTATGGCTCTTATGCTCTCTTGATTTGTCGCTCCCAGTCTTCTGCTAGCCTCCACCTGTACTAAGTATGGAATTCTACTCGTGCATCCAACTCCCTAAAACCAACTTTTCCCATTGTGTCCACCATACCTACCTACATGTGGTATTTAACTGCCACTTCAAGTAAATTGCTCATGTGTTACCTTTAAAACCTTCAAAATTACTCCTGCTTTGTCTTCCTATTTTTGCTCATGAGGATGTAAATAGATAATCTTTATCTCACTTGTTGATTTGAATTCACACCCTGGACTAGTGGCTTCATCCGCTTATCCAATTGATAGAAGAGCAGGTAGCGGGGTTCCTAGCCCCAAATTAATACACACAAAATCTCTTCACTATTTTTCCCCCTGATTTATCAGTCAAAGCATAATTGTGTAAACAAAAGAGAAAGAGGGATGAAATTCTACACCAGTTGCGTCCTTCATATGGGAGCTGCTCTTGTGAAATATAGTTAGCTTGTGACGTACTGTATTTTCAATTTACCATTCGTTGACATTAGCATACATCTCTCAGAATATAGACACTCCTCGATAGTATGTGATTGTTGGTAGGCACCCGAGGATTCAGTTAGCCATGGTTTGTGTAAGATGGATGGGAGGAGTGTCAAACTTTTAATACCTCTGTTTAATAAAATAAAAGCTCTAGCACATGAGTGATCCATGCTTCCCTCTACGAAGGGCCTTTCTTTTACTTTTATGTTGAGTTTCCATCTTCTAACTCTATGCACAGTTGAGAGAACTATGAAGGTGTCCTAGCATTTATGTTTTTCCCCACTCTTAAGGACTAGCGAAATACCACTTTGCCATGCTTTCTCTATACTTGAAAAAAACGTATATCTTTCTTTGCATTGCTATTCATGATCTTTTATTTGTGTTACTTCTCATGATGCAAGGTGATTGCTATGCTTTATTATTAAAGTTATATTTATCATGCTTGTGTTTAAGTTCTATGATATCAGCTTACATATGCTTTTACATAATGATGATCAAGATTATGTTGGTAGCATGTCACCTCAGAAATTATTTTGTTTTATCGTTTACCTACTCGAGGACGAGTAGGAACTAAGCTTGGGGATGCTTGATACGTCTCCAACGTATCTATAATTTCTGATGTTCCATGTTTTCCGTATGTTTTCCTACGTTTTCTTATGTTTTCCGGGACTAACCTATTAACAAGATGCCAAGTGTCAGTTCCCTGTTTTCTGCTATTTTTGATTTCAGAAAAGTTGTTCTCGAAATATTCTCGGAATTGGACCCCACGAATCCCGAAGTTCCAATTTTTCCCGGAAGCAGCCAGAAGTCCGAAGATGAGTCTAAGACGGGCACCAGGGTGGGCTCACCATAGCCAGGCGTGGCCCCACCCTAGGCCGCACCTGGGGGTGGTGAGGCCCCCCCTGGTCGCCCACCGACGGCGCCCTTCCGCCTATTTAAGGCCTTCCCCCCGAAAATCCTAAAGGAATCGGCGAAATTCCACGAAACCTTCCGCAGCCGCCGTCATTGTCAACCCAAATTTCGGGGGACACATCTCTGTTCTGGTACACTGCCAGGACGGGGAAGTGCCCCCGGAAGCCATCTCCATCCCCGTTGTTGTGTCCTATGATGAGGAGGGAGTAGTTCTCCCCTGAGGCTGAGGGATCTACCTGTAGCTATGTGGTTCATCTCTCTCTCCCATGGTGTGATCTATATGTGATCGTGAGCTTTGTAATCTAGTTGAATAAGTAGATGTTACTCTTCATCTATTGTGCTACTCAAGTGTTTTATTAATATGAACTTTGGAGTCACCTTGTCCCGCGGTTTGAAGGTGACAGTGTGCACATCGTGTGTGTCTCCTCTATGAATTGTGGTGTTTCTCTAGTACCTTCTAGGGCGCTCAAGTTGACAGTGTGGGGATAACTAGATATGGGAATGCTTACTTTAAGGAATGTTTTTTGCAGCCCTACGCAATGATTAGTGTTCGTTATCCAACCGGAGAGGGTTAAGAGCAGCATAGTGAAGAGAAGATATTTAGTTATTCAATTATGTGATCATTGTTGAGAGTGTCCACTAGTGAAAGTAGGATCCCTAGGCCTTGTTTCCAAGCATTGAAACTCCGTTTTCCGCCTGTTCTGCTACATGTTTGCTTGCTGCCATATTTATTTCAGATTGCTATTATTACTTATAACCATCCATATTACTCGCATTTCACTATCTCTTCGCCGAACTAGTGCAGCTATATACCTGGCAAGTATATTGGTTTGTTGGGGACACAAGAGACTTCTTGTATCTTAATTGCAGGGTTGCTTGAGAGGGAAATCTTTGACCTCTACCTCCCTGAGTTTGATAAACCTTGGGTGATCAACTTAAGGGAAACTTGCTGCTATTCAACAAACCTCTGCACTTGGAGGCCCAACACTGTCTACAAGGATAGAAGCGTGCGTAGACATCATAGCTGCATGCATGACAGCGTTGCCACTGAATCACAACCGTGCATGGCTAGGTGGCGGCTGAATCCCAGCCTTTGAATCATGTAAATTAGTCAACGCTGCATTCATCAATGCCAACGTCGGGTGCATGCATAGCAGGCTGAAACAATGGCCTGCATAAAAGGCTGACCGCGCGAGTAGGTATGCTCGCAGGCTGAATTTAATTATAAACAAACTCGGCCCGTTCTACGATGTACGAATCATATAACGGCCCAATGGACAATGCCACGGAAACGCAGCTGCACTTGTCCCACTTGTCAGGTCCAATGAGCAACACAGTCCCACATGGCCCTACTAGTCAGAGTTAATGGAAGACACGGCAACGTCAGGTGTGAGCAGTTATGAGAGTTTGACCTAAGGAGAAGGGGAAAAGTGTGTAAAACTTTCAACCATGGGGAAAAGTGAGCATAACTAAGGAATCGGGGGCACAAGAGTAATAATCCCAAAAAATATTGGCTCATTTAGAGAAGTTGAAAAAAAACTTGATTACAAATGGGGATGTTTACCCTAGATTCGGAGCTCATTTGTAGCACGTTTCTCTTCGGAATGATCACCTTCAAATATTGTGGTTCAAATGTTGGTGAAATTTCAATTTTAGCTCAAACAAGTACTAAAGAGCAACAGTCTTGAAATTGTTGTACAACTTCAAATTTAGCTCAAATTATAATTTTGTTCCAAATTCAAATATTGCTTCAAATTGAACCTTTGTTTCAAATATGCATTCTGCCTCACATATGATACCAATGTACAAACAATATTATTAAGACTTATAAGTTATCACAAGATCTCAAGTTGAAAACACAAACACCTAACTACAAATCCATCAAATTCAAATTCATAGTTCAAATTCAAATCTTCGACCTGCTCCTTGTGTGAGCAGATGACTTCACCGTCTTGCTCCAGGTTTCCCTAGCTGGAGTACTCTTTGGAATCATCTTGTTCCTTTTGATCTTCCCTTGGGGTTTTCCCTGTGGAGGTGGTGACGGAGTAATTCCACTCGGCGAGCACTCGACGACAAGTTGATGGTCATCTTTGTGTTCAGTAATCCTTAAAGGAACAACTCGTACAATTACTCTGTCCTCTTCTTCTCTTATAGATTCAAAACCAACAAGAGCCATTGATTCAAATTCTAAACCATACGATGATAATTGAACTTCATTTTCTCGGGCTCTATCCTCTTATACCTTCCTTTCTAAACCTTTTCTTCCCTCTGCATCCATTTATCCTAGTGCCGAGAAATAAAATTATAATACATATGGAGAAAAGAGAACAAAATGCATAAAAAGGGAATTCACACACACACACACAACAAGGTGCTGCTTCAACGAGGAGTGCATCTTGAGACTCAATTGCCGCTGCATGGTTCCCTCCATCTTCAATCTCAATTTTGGATGCATTCTCCTCTGCATTTGCAGCTGTCCACCGGTCCTCTTCTCCAAATGATGCATGCACTAGATTGGAACAAAGCCTAGAAATGTGCCCCGGTATTCCACATTTTTTGCACGCCCTCTTTTTTTGGTACATGACCCTCTTCACCTGCTCTATACTTGTTTTTTCTTAGTCTTCCTGCTGGTCCAGTCAGTAAAGAAGAGTGGAGCTTGAACCCTGGATATACTATGTTCCATTGGTATTTTCCCACAAGTGCAGGCACATTGTGAGCATAAGCAGCCTTAAATTTAGCAACAGAGAAATACTCAGAGCAATACTGATCAACTTCACCATCTTCACCCCTAATCAGAGTCATCAGATGTAGAGCACGTATGCATGGCTTCCCACGATTCTGCCATTGCCTACAACTGCATTCCCTAGTGGCTAGGTTCACTGGATGCCTCTATTCCCTATTTTTACAGTCAGTGTATGCTACCTCAGCCTCGTATGTCGACAATCGAATGAATTTCATCTTCAGTCCTCTTGCCTTGTGATGCAATGCCTTAATCAGTGATGGGAGTATAACATGGCCAACATACTGTGTTTCGGCAATTCTTTTGCAAAGAACCATCTTTATCATGATCATCTGCCTCATCTTGTCAAATGCTTGCCAAACCAAATAACCCTTCACTGACTTGAACTTTGCATTGAAGCATTCTGCAAGATTATTGGTCGCGTAGTCTACTTTGCATATGGTGTTGAATTTGCTTCTTGACCACACCTTTCCATTTTGTGCATCAATATACTCCTTCGCCTATGGATGCTTCTGAGCATACAACACTCTCAAATGGTGCTCATGCTTCCTTTCGCTGCATGTGTATGATGTTGGCCATAAGTTCTCATAATTTTTTTTTTCATTTGAACTTCTTCTTAAAATTTTGCGCTAGGTGTCGCATACATTCCCTATGCTCCACTCAAGGGAATACAACCTTCTACTGCACTCTCTAGACCTTTGAAAGCATATGTATGTATAGCTAAACCTAGGGGTGTGGCTATAATTTTGTGCAACTACTGCAGAAAATAGGCCCAACTTTCCTCGGACTCTGCCTCCAAAACACCAAATGCAACTGGGAATAGCCAGCTGTGTCCATCAACTGCAGAAGCTCCTAGTTGTTGTCCTCTCTATCTTCAAGTCAAATGGGTAGCATCTACAACCAAATAAGGCCTGCATCCATCAAGAAACCTCTCCAACAAACCTTGAAACATACAAACGCCCTTCTGAAGCACTCCTTCTCGAATTACTTCCATTTTATTTTGAATGGAACTATATGCTTGTTAATTTCTACAATACTACCTGGACTAGCCATCTCCACTTCAGCTTTGAAGGTGTAAAGCAACTGAAAACTTTCATTCCGTTGACCATTAATCCTGTCAAGAGCCATTTCTTTAGAAGTGAAAATCCTCATGTAAGGAATTAGAATCTTATACTTCTCAAAAAGCTTCCCTTGGAGTGTTGTTGGCCCAAGATCAGGTTTTTCCCTCATCCAATCCAATATTGCATCTACCACCCACCAAGTTTTTGCTAGTTTGGATTTTGCCTTCCTCCTTACCCCTCCAGGTGGACACGTGTGCTTGTGTGGGTTTTTCTTTATCTATAGCAAAATAAGAAGGGTAAAAAAGAAGGGATAAGAAACATTACTCAATGATATGAAATAAAATACTCAATTAACTTGGAGTACCTGAATCAGTTTGCTCTTTAGCATAATGGAGGCATGCAACCTCCACCTACACCTATCATATGGACAATAAACTATGAACCTTCTTGGCTCACTCCTTTTTACCTTATACAAATTTTCAGTAAGAATGCAACATGTAGTTACTGCATTCCGACAGTCCACCATCGATTGGAATATGGTGCCTTCATTAAGCTTAGGAGTTTCCCTGTTCCAATCAATTCTTGGCATGTCATCACCATCGCATTCATCTAAAATTAAGCCATCATTTTTCTCCGCGTCCTCTTCATCGCCAGTGTCATCAAACCTAGCTAGGCTCATGGGCACCTCCAGATATTCGTCATCCACTGCTTGATGACTGACTCTATCTACCAGTTCAGGGTATATCATCTCGTCTTCATCATATTTTTGAGGCACTTCCTCGGCGGGATCTTCATCTTCTTCTACAGCGACCGTAGCACGTACAGGAGAAGCAACAACACTATCGGCAACAGATTCAGCAGCAGACATGTTGTGGCTTGATACGTCATAAACGTATCCATAATTTATGAAGTTCCATGTTGTTTTCATGCCATATGCTACATGTTTTCCTTACACTTTATGCCATTTTTATTGATTTCCTGGGACAAACCTATTGGCAAGATGCCACAGAGCTAGTTCATGTTTTCTGTTGTTTTTAGTTTTAAAAACCTTGTTCTGGAAATATTTTCGGAATTGGAAATTTTGAAGCCCGGAAGTCTTAGAATTCCCGAAGGCTCCACGGAGTCCTGAAGAGACCCGGAGGGGCGCCACACCATAGGGTGGCGCACCCCTGGCCGCACCACGGGGTGGCGTGTGCCCCTCGGGCGTCCACCGCCATCGCCCTTTCTCTTATTTATTCCCCCGAGGCGTAAACCCTAAAAATATCCTACTTTTCCACGAAAAAGACCTTGAGGCCGCCATCATCGTCAACCTGAGTTTGGGAGGGTTATGGAGTTCTCCCAGGCACCCTGCCGGGAGGGGAAATCATCACCGGAGGGCTCTACACCACCATGCCCACCTCCGGAGTGATGTGTGAGTAGTTCATCCTTGGACCACAGGTCCATAGTAGTAGCTAGATGGTTGTTATCTCCTCTTTATTCCCTACATGATCGAGATCATCTTATTGTAATGCTACATGTTGTGTTTGCTGGGATCCGGTGAATATTGAATGATATGTCTCTTGATTATCAATCTATCATGGTCTCTTCATGTGTATGTTATTTATGATCTTGCATGCTCTCCGTTGTTAGTAGATGCTCTGGCCAAGTTGATGATAGTAGCTCCAAGAGGGAGTATTTATGCTCGATAGTGGGTTCATGCCTTTTTTCATCTGTGCTCGAGTGACATAAACATGAAGGATGGAGGATGTGATGTTGCCATTAGGGAGAAAACAACGATGTTTACATTGTTTACATTACACACTTTACTTACTGCGATTATCTGTTGCTGGCAACTTAATACCCAAGGTTTGTTCAGATGATATTCTGAGGGTGGATTATTAGTCATAGATGTAGTTGGATAACGGTCTATGTATCTTGTTGTAATGCCGGCACGAATCACATAGTAATCATGATGTCATGCATGTTTCATTATTTGTCAATTGCCCAGCTATAATTTGTTCACCACACATGTTATCTATATCTTATGGAGAGACACCTCTAGTGAACTGTGGACCCCGGTCCATTTCCTCATACTAATAATACAACCACAGCCATTACTGTTTTCACACTACTTCCACTGTTTTCATACTGCTGCTACTATTTTACTACTGCCATCACTTTTCTCTTTCATCTACTACAAACAAATATTATTTTCCATACGGTACGTTTAACCTCTTTGTTAGCAGCAAAACCGGTGAGATTAACAACCTCATTGCTACATTGGGGGCAAAGTGAATTGATTGTGTTGTGTAGGTTCCATGTTGCTGCTGAACCGGTAGTGCGTCCTACCACATCAACTGCATCAACCTTCAGAAGTTGCTTGTCCTCCTACTAGTCGATTCAACCTTGGTTTCTTTTTTGAGGGAAAACTTGCCGCTTCACTCTTCACAACCTTTCTCTTGGCGTTTGCCAACGTCAGCCATCAACAAGTTTTCTAGCGTCGTTGCCGGGGAGGAAGATAATTTCTGCAAGGGGAGTCTCTCACTTCCAATCTCTTTACTTTGTTTTAGTTTTGCTTAGTTTATTTTATTTTTTCTTGTTTCCTTCTCTATATCGAAAACACAAAAAAAGGTTCTTATTATAGTTGTTATTTTTGTTATCTTGTTTTAATGTTGCCTTATCATGCTTGCTATAAATCTTTGATGTCTTTGAAACTAGATCTTATTGGCAAGATGGGTTCACAAAAGAACAACAAAAATATTATAAGGAATACCTCTTGTCACAAAAAGGGATATACTTACGGGAGCAAACAAACAAATTGCATAACTATGCTAAAATCTTGTGCTCTACTTATAATGTTACTTATTTCTTCGATAAATCTTGCCGTTTTAGGAGGTATACACACCTCCCTTTTCAATGTGAGTATAATGATGATGTTACCATATCTTCTTATGTTAAGGGAAATTATGACTTTGATGATGTGGAACAAATTGAGGAATTTATTGCTTGGAGGGGTGCATCGAAATTGCCTATTTGCTTGAAAGTATTGATGATGCACTTATAAATATGAGATTTATGCTATACTTGAATATTTCTTTGATAATTACAAGGATTTTATTACTACATACTTAAATATCTTAATAGATGCTCTCCCCCAAAGGAGGAGACTAATGCCTTGCAGGAACCTATGGAAGAAGAAATTGCTAAATCTGGAAGCTCATTGCATGAAAAAGAGGATGAGAGTGATGATCAAGAGGTGGAAGAATGGAGTAGCTACCCATGTCTACCTCCCAATAAGAGTAACTCTTTAACTCATAATTGTTATGATCCTATTGATTCTTTTGAAATGTCCCTTTTTGATGAAATTGATACTTGCTACACTTGTGACCTTGATACTACTATGAGTGAAACTTGTGAGAATGATATTTCTACTGTTATTTATGATAATCCATGCTACTTTGATAAATCATATGATAATGCTCTATTCATTCCAACTATTGATATGCATGATAACGAGGAAGTTTGTTTAGAAAATTTATATGATAATGCTCTAGACGATGGTCCTATGTTACGTTATGTTATAAATTATAATGCTACTTAAAATAGGATTGTTATAATGTGTCCCATACCTTTTAGTAGTGACCGATCATCTTGTTTTCCTATTGCTAAAAGTGATAAAGAAGAGGTCTCTATTTTTATTTTGATCCCACTACTTTTGAGCTTGATATGAATTGTGTGCTTTTAGACCATGAAAAATGTGCTTTATGTGATAATTATGTCGTTGAGTTTGTTCATGATGCTACTGAAAATTATTATGAGAGAGGAAAATATGGTTGTAGGAAATTTCATGTTACTAAAACACCTCCCTTTTTGTTCAATTTTTTTGAAATTGCTCTTGTTCTACCTTCCCATGATTTCTAGTTTGAGCTTCTTTAATTTATTTCTTTAGGAGATTCCTATGCATAGGAAGTGGGTTAGACTTAAATTTGTTTTATACTTTCTTCTTGATGATCTATTTTTCTTAATTCACATTTCTTATGTGAGCATTTACTTTATTTCTCTGCCTAGCTAAACGGCGTTAAAGAAAAGCACTTCTTAGGAGATAACCCATGGTTTTATTTTTTTTCTTTTTCTCTATTTTCTTTGAGTCAAGGTGTTGTATAATTTTGTAGCTACTCCGTTGTATATGTATTTTCATGTATTAGTTGTGCCAAGTAAAGTTTCTAGCGAAAGTTGGAGTTGGTTTTGGATTTCTGCGCAGAAAACAGATTTCTGCTATCCACAGTATAAAATCGTATAACTTACAGAAAGATCAAAATGACCTGAAAAGTTTTGTGCTTATTCCTCAGCTAATTGCGATTTTTTTTGTTCTTTACATTTTTCGATCTGAGCAACTTAGGTTCCCCGAAAAAATTCGACATTACAGACTGTTCTGGTTTTGGCAGATTCTGCCATTTTTCCTGCATTTGCTCTTTTACTATGCCAAGTGAATTTCTTTGCTTCACTAAACATCAGTGGATGTAGATAATGTTTAAAAGTATCAATAGAATTTGTTCCCATGCAGAACCCATGATTTTTTTTTATTGTTGCACGAACCCTCTAATGTGAATTACATTGAGTGTCGTGTGAAGGAAGTTTTCAAGGGTCAAGAGAAGAGGGTGATATAATGTGATCAAGAAGAGTGCAAAGTAAAAGATTGGGGATGCCCCCGTGGTTCATCCCAGCAAATCCTAAGAAGACTCAAGCGTCTAATATTAGGGATGCCCAAGGCATCCCCTTCTTCATCAACAATTTATGAGGTCACTTCTAGTGAAACTATATTTTTATTCGGTCACATCATATGAATTTTTTACTTGGCGCGTATTTTATTTTTAGTTTTGCTTTATTTTGTTTTCCTTGCTGCAGTAGTATTGTTGGAACCTAACATTCTTGTTTGGGAGAGAGACACGCTGCACTTTTTTCGTATGAATACTCGTTATGCTCGTATTCTTAGTTTTTCTTCTATTTGCTGCAAAATTCATTTTTAGCTCCTGTTTTTCATAGATCTCTTATTCAGAGTTGTTAGTTTCAGTAGAGTTATGTTATTAATCTCTTGTTTCATTTCTATATCTCTTAGATAGTTTTTGTTTAGTATAAAATATTTGGTGTTGGAAAGCAGTATTACATTTTTTGTGCTTATAACAGTGCAATTAGAATCTTGTATAGACTGTGGCTAGACTTTTTCATATCATGCTATATGTTATTTTAATTCTAAGCCTAGTGGTTATTTTTGTAGCATGACTTGTATCAAATATCTGAAAGTGTTTAATGTGCCATTGAAAGAATCATGAGTTGTTGTTGTCACATTGAGGCACAAATTTGTGGTGTTCTCCTTTGAATGTTATATTTGGTTGACTTGGCGCATGCTTACATCATGCTTATGACTACAAACCAGTCACCTATATCCTCTATGATCATTTAGTTTTTTAACTTGTAATACCCTTTATGCTTTGATTAAAGATGTTTTTGTCGCTATTAATGATTATGACCATTATTGCTCTCTTGATTTGTCGCTCCCAGTCCTTTGCTAGCCTCCACCTATACTGAGTATGAGCTCTACTCGTGCATCCAACTTACAAAAACCAAAGTTTGTCAAATGTTTCAACTATAACTACCTACATGTGGTATTTAACCGCCACTTCAAAGTAAATTGATCATGTGTTACCTTTAAGACCTTCAAAATTACTCATGTTTTGTGCTCATGTTTTAGCTCATGAGGACGTGAATAGAGAATCTTTATCTCACATGTTGATTGGGTTTCACACGCTGGACTAGTGGCTTCATCCTCTTATCCAATTGATAGAAGAGCTGGCAGCAGGGTGCCCAGCCCCAAACTTAATACAACAAATTCTCTTTACTATTTTTGCCCCTGATTTATCAGTCAAAGCATAATTATGTAAACAAAAGAGAAAGAGGGATAACCTTCTACCCGGATGCGTCCTTCTATGGGAGCCGCTCTTGTGAATTCTAGTTGTCTTGTGACGTACTGTATTTTCTGTTTACCATTCGTTGACATAAGCATACACACCTACCCCTAAAAATTAGACACTCCTCCATGATATGTGATTGTTGGCAGGCACCCGAGGATTCGGTTATCCATGGTTTGTGGAAGAAAGGTTGGGAGGAGTGTCAAACATTTTATACCTTTGTTTAACAAAATAAAAAGCTCTAGCACATGAGTGATCCCTGCTTCCTTCTGCGAATGGTCTTTCTTTTAGTTTTATCTTGAGTCTCCATCTTCTAACTTTATGCGCACTTGAGAGAGCAAAGTTGCCATTCTGAGTTTAATGTGCATTTGTCCCAGAAAAATTATTAATTGATTCATGATGTGTTATTATTTGTTCTCAAATTATTTTTTCTAGCCATCCTCTTCAACTTTGAAGGTGTCCTGGCATATATGTTTTGCCCCACTCTTAAGGACAAGCAAAATATCACTTTGCTATGTTTTCTCTATGCTTGAAATAAACGTATAACTTTACAGTGCATTATTATTCATGATCTTTTATTTGTGTTACTTTATGATGCAAAGTGATTGCTATGTTTCATTGTTAAAATTATATCTATCATGTTTGTGTTTAAAGTAGTATGATCTCAGCTATACTTATGTTTTTACAATTTAGATTATCAAGTTTATGTTGGTAGCATGTCTCCTCAGAAATTATGTGTTTTGTCATTTACCTACTCGAGGACGAGTACGAACTTACCTTGGGGATCTTGATACGTCATAAATGTATCCATAATTTCTTAGGTTCCATGTTGTTTTCATGCCATATGCTACATGTTTTCCTTACACTTTATGCCTTTTTTATCGATTTCTGGGGACTAACCTATTGACAAGATGCCATAGAGCCAGTTCCTGTTTTTTGCTGTTTTTAGTTTCAGAAAAGTTGTCCTGGAAATATACTCGGAATTGGAAAATTTGAAGCCCGGAAGTCTTATAATTCCTGAAGGTTCTACGGAGTCCCGAAGAGACCAGGAGGGGGCCACACCATAGGGCGGCACGCCTCTGGACGCGCCATGGGGTGGTGTGGGCCCCTCGAGTGTCCACTGCCATCGCCCTTTCGCCTATTTATTCCCCTCGAGGCATAAACCCTAAAAAGATCCCACTTTTCCACGAAAAAAACCCGAGGCCGCCGTCAATGTCAACTCGAGTTTGGGAGGATTCTGGAGTTCTCCCCGGCACCCTGTCGGGAGGGGAAGTGATCACCGGAGGGCTCTACACCACCATGCCCGCCTCCAGAGTGATGCGTGAGTAGTTCATCCTTGGACTACGGGTCCATATCCGTAGCTAGATGGTTGTTCTCTCCTCTTTATGCCTCATGTTTATATCTTGTGAGCTGCCCTATGATGCACTTTGTTGGGAACCCCAATAGGAGGGTGTGATGAGCACAGTGGTAGGAGTTTTCCCCTTAGTTAAGAACCAGGGTTATCAATCCAGTAGGAGAAACAGAATCTTTGGAAGGTTGATGCCACTGACGGTGGTGCTGGCGCTTCACCAGTGTCAGCAACAACGTGGAACCTGGACACAACAAAACCAAAATACTTTTCCCCAACGGTACAGTGAGGTTGTCAATCTCACCGGTCTTGCTGAAAACAAAGATTAGACGTATAGTGTGGAAAAATAGTGTATGCTTGCAGAAAGTAAAGAGAGCAGGGAATTGTTTTGGTTTGTTCAACAGTGTGGAAAAATGGACCGGGGTTCATAGTTTCACTAGTGGTGTCTCTCCATAAAAGATGGCATGCTGGGGGAACAAATTACAGCTGGGCAATTGAGAAATAGAGGTTGCACCGTAGTGCAAAATATGACATGAAGATTACTATGCTATTTAGTGCGTCCATTCCAACAAGATACATAGACCGACATCCATCTGCATCTATGACTAATAATCCACCCTCAGGTTATCATCTGAACCCCCTCACGTATTAAGTTGCAAGCAACAGATAATTGCATTAAACAAAGTGTGTAATGTAAGCAATAATTATGCACGCGAGCACTCTCACCGCGGTTTTCTCCCTAATGGCAACAACACATCCTCCCCCTTCATGTTTCTGTCACTCGAGCAAGGCAACAAGGAGGCATGAACCCACTATCAAGCATAAATACTCCCTCTTGGAGTCACTAGCAACTACTCTGCCAGAATAACCACTAGCAACGAAGAGCAGGCAAGATCACAAATAACATATGCAAATAAAGACTATAATCAACTTGGTATAAGGTCAATATTCATCGGATCCCAGCAAACACAGCACAAAGAATTACATAAGATCAATCTCGATCATGATAGACAGCTCACGAGATCTAAACATGGAGGCATATGAGGAGAAGACAACCATCTAGCTACAGCTACAAACCTGTAGTCCAAGGATGAACTACTCACGCATAACTCCGGAGGAAGGCATGGTGATGAAGAGGCCTCCGGTGATGATCTCCTCTCCGGCAGGGTGCCGAAAACAGCTTCAGAAGACCCTTGATCTGGGGTTGACGGTGACAACGGTTGCGGAACTTTTTCGGGGATTTTGATCAGGTGTCTAGGGTTTTCCATCCCGGGGGCTTAAATAGGCAAAAGGGCAAATGCGGTGGAGGCCGGGGGGCCCACACCCATAGCTGGCGCGGCCGAGGGCGCCACCCTATGGTGTGGCCCCCCTGCTGCCCCTCTTCGGCTCCCCTTCGGTCTTCTGGATGCTTCTGGGGAAAATAGGACTTCCGGGCTTCAAATTTTTCAATTCCGAGAATATTTCCAGAACAACTTTTCAGAAACTAAAAAACCCGAAGGAAACAGGGAATTGGCTCTGTGGCATCTTGTCAATAGGTTAGTCCGGAAAACCGATAAAAATGACATAAAGAAGGGAGACAACATGTAGCAATTGGCATAATATCATAATGGAGCATCAGAAATTAGGGATACTTTTATGATGTATCAAGCATCCCCAAGATTAGTTCCTACTCGTCCTCGAGTAGGTAAACGATAAAACAATAATTTCTGAGGTGACATGCTACTATCACAAACTTGATCAATCTAATGTAAAAGCATATGCACGCTGAAATCATAAAACTTTAAACACAGGCATGATAAATAAAATTTTAATAATAAAGCATAGAAATTACTTTGCATCTAGAAGAGTAACTCAAATAAAGGATCATGAATAATAATGCAAAGAAAGGTAGACGTTTGTTTCAGGTATAGAGAAAGCATGGCAAAGTGATATTTCGATAGTCTTTAAGAGTGGGGCAAAACATAAATGCCAGGACACCTTCAAAGTTCAAGAGGAAGACTAGAACAAATAATTTAAGAACAAATAATAACACATCATGAAGTAATTCTTGATGCTTATGGGACAAATGCACATAGAACTCATAATGGCAAAAATGCTCTCTCAATTGTGCATAAATTTAGAGGATGGAGACTCAACATAAAAGCAAAAGAAAGGCCCTTCGCAGAGGGAAGCAAGGATCACTTATGTGCTAGAGCTTTTATTTTATTAAACAGAGGTCCTAAAAGTTTTACACTCCTCACATCCATCTTTCACAAACCATGGCTAACCGAATCCTCGGGTGCCTACCAACAATCACATACCATGGAGGAGTGTCTATATTTTGGGAGATGTATGCTAATGTCAACGAATGGTAAACACAAAATATAGTACATCACAAGTCAACTGGATTCACAATAGCAGCTCCCATGGTGAAGGACGCAACTGGTGTAGAAGGTCATCCCTCTTTCTCTTTTGTTTACACAATTATGCTTTGACTGATAAATCAGGGGCAAAAATTGTGAAGAGAATCTATTTGTATTAATTTGGGGCTAGGCACCCCACTGCCAGCTCTTCTATCATTTGGATAAGCGAATGAAGCCACTAGTCCAGGGTGTGAAATCCAATCAACAAGTGAGATAAAGATTCTCTATTTTCGTCCTCATGAGCAAAAACAGGAACATAGAGCAGGAGTAATTTGAAAGTTTTAAAGGTAACACATGAGCAATTTACTTTGGAATGGCAGTTAAGTACCACATGTAGGTAGGTATGGTGTACACAATGGGAAAAACTTTGGTTTAATGGAATTTGGATGCACGAGTAGAGCTCATACTCAGTACAGGTGGAGGCTAGCAAAAGACTGGGAGCGACAAATCAAGAGAGCATAAGAGCCATATATCATGCATAGTGACATAAGCATCATTAATTAAAACATAAGCAGTATCATAAGTTCAAAAACTAAGTGGTCATGGAGGCTATTCGTGACTGGTTTGTAGTCATAAACATGGTGTGAGCATGCGCCAAGTCAACCAAATAAAACATTTGAAAAAGAATACCATATATTGATGCTTTACTATGACAAGAACAACTCATGAATCTTTCAACACATATTAAACACTCTCAGCTATTTGAGGCTAATCGTGCTACTCAATAACCACAAGGCTTTAAAACTAAAATAACATTTAGCATGGCATGAAAAAGTCCTAGCCACAGTCTATACAATCTTCTACTAGTACTGTTATAAATTCTACTTCAAGCAGCAGTTTTCTTTCTCCCAACAAGCACCATAGAAAACATGCTTTAACAAAAAATACTATTTATGATACAGAAAGCAAACATGAGAGTACTCAAATAATACTACTAAAACTAACAACTCTAATAAGAGATGCATGCAAAATAGGAGCTGGATAAATGCAGCAGCCAAACATAGACTAAGAATACAACGTATTCTCAAGAAAAAACGGAGCGTGTCAATCTCCAATAAAGGAATGCTAGGGTCCAACAAAGATTATTATGAAAGTAAAACCAAACTTAAATCAAAAGCAAAAGAAAACTTAAAACAAAAATAAAAGACGCTCCAAGTAAAGCACATAAGATGCGACCGAATAAAAATATAGTTTCACTAGAAGTGATTTGATAATTTGTTGATGAAGAAGGGGATGCCGTGCATAATCATTGCTTACATTACACACTTTGTTTAATGCAATTATCTGTTGCTTGCAACTTAATTCCTTAGGGGGTTCGGATGATAACCTGAGGGTGGATTATTAGCCATAGATGCAGATGTATGTCGATCTATGTATCTTGTTGTAATGCCCGCACTAAATAGCATAGTAATCTTCATGTCATATTGTGCACTACGGTGCAACCTCTATTTGTCAATTGCCCAGCTGTAATTTGTTCACCCAACATTCTATCTTTTATGGAGAGACACCACTAGTGAAACTATGAACCCCGGTCCATTTTTCCGCACTGTTAAACAAACCACAACAATTTCCTGCTCTCTTTACTTTCTGCAAGCATAGACTGTTTTTTCACACTATACGTCTAATCTTTGTTTTCAGCAAGACCGGTGAGATTGACAACCTCACTGTATCGTTGGGGGAAAGTATTTTGGTTGTGTTGTGTGCAGGTTCCACGTTGTTGCTGACACCGGTGAAGTGCCAGCACCACCGTCAGTGGCATCAAACTTCTGAAGATTCTCTTTCTCCTACTGGATTGATAACCCTGGTTTCTTAACTAAGGGGAAAACTCCTACCGCTGTGCTCATCACACCCTCCTCTTGGGGTTCCCAACAAAGTGCATCAAGGATTTTTCTGGCGCCGTTGCCGGGGAGAAGGAAGTCTTCTGGCAAGGGGAGTCTCTCACTCTCAACCTCTTTATTTTGTTTATTGTCTTGTTTTTATTTTTGTCTTGTTTTTATTTCTCTATATCAAAAACACAAAAAAATTATTTTACTTCATAGCTGTTATTTATTTGCTTGATTTTATGTCTAGTTTTGTTCATGTCATTATGTCACCAGAAGAAACAATCTTTAATTTCAAACAAGGGAATGATGAGAACTTCGAAGAAGCTTGGTCTAGAGCTTTTGATTCCTATTGCAAAGTTGAACCTAAAGTGACTCTAAATCTGTTTCTTTGTAGCTTTTACTTTGGTCTTGTTATTTGTTATAGATATGCTTTGGATACTGTGGTAGGAGGTGATTTCCTTAATTGTGATAGAGATCAAGCTTTCAGTGCTATAAGAAAATTAATTGCAACCTACAGCTTACCCAGTAGTTCTGATAAAGCCTTTGGAGATATTTATGCTAGATTAAATACTCTTGAATCACATATTTCTATTTTTAAAGGGGGATATAGCCAAATTTGTGAACATCTTGATCATGTCCCAATAAATTTTGAGTCACAAAATATGATCCCTTTGGTTAAAGTTGTCATAAATGGCGAAAATGTTCATGCTCGTTGTGATATCATGTCTGAATCTTGTCATATGCCTAAGGACAATTATGAATCTTTGAACCTTTCGGGGCTAGCTGATGGAGGAGAAGAAATTCCTCTCATTAATAACACCACTATTTTTCCCATTGGGATAGCTGAGGGAGTGTTTACAAAACTCCTAGGAAAAACAGTCTCCACTGATTATGTTGTTATTGAATGTGCACAAGGAGGACAAATTACCCTTGGAAGATCTCTGCTGAAGCTCTTAGGAGCAACTATTGATATGGGAAAAGGTCACATGATTTTCTGTAACATCCACCTTTTTGTAATATAAGGTTTGTGTGTTGTGCTTGTGTCATGTCATGCATGCATTTTTGAACCCATGTTTGGTTTTAAAAGGAGTGCACTAAAATTAATACCGGAGTTTATCGAAATCACTTAAAAGTGCCAATTTAAATTGATGTTTTAAAATGGATCTGCCATGTGGACCCCACCTGTATTTAAATTACAGAAATTTGAATAAAATGGAGAATGCAATATCTTTTAATTGCTTAATTAGAAAAATATGTTCAATATACCAAAATGCTCAGAAAAATGTAATCTACATGTTCATATCATTTTCACACATTTTTGACAATGTTGATTTTTGAGTATTATTTAAATCATGTAAAATAAAGAAAATAAGTTTTTATTCAAGAAAATTAGAAAATTGCAAGTTATATGTCAAAATGCTTAGAATTTCAAATGCAACCTAGTCATGGTGTTTTCAACCCCTTTTGAGCACTTTAACTTGTTGCACCTCTAGGTTTTGCCCGAATCGGCCTCCGAGGTCCATTTCGGGACTAAATTCACTAAAACTGTTTTCTTAACATATGAACCCTAGCAACCCATGAACCATGTTTAGGGCTTATCTTTAATGCATTCAAATGTTCATGCATACATACTGAGCATTGCATCGATGCCTGTTTTGAGTGTTGTTTCCTCTCTTTCCGGTGTTTGTTCTCATCGGTAGACCTCGAATCCGGAGTGAAGTTCGACACCCCTGTTGCCGAATACTTGGTCTAAACAACCAAGTCAAGCACTTATTTCCGAAGCTTTCTCTGGTTTTCTTGAAGCAAGGCAAGCATAACCTCTTATCTGCCCATATATGTTTTCGAAGTGTTTTCCTTCTCGTACGATGCATGCTTTACAAAGTATTTTGAGTCAATAGATGGAGTTATCCTATTTAGTTGCATAAACCAGATATCATGATTCCATGCTCCTAGCTGACATAGGATTTGTTTGTGTGTATCGCCAAAGCCTCATATATGCCATGCTTAGTCATACATGTCTGTTTATCTCTGCTCCATCCGGTTGATGAATCAGAGTTACGAAATGAATCTAGTATGACAGGATGACGTGGTAAGGTTTGAGATGTGTGATTAATATGATTAAAGGCTTGGATGAGTTGCCACATGGAATGTGGTGATTTGCCTCGTTCATGCCCCTAGGAGCGAGTTCTCGCCTTTGAAGCCAAGACTGATCGTGCAACCACACGGGGATTGGATTCCCCTCGGTTTCAACTTGTCTAGTTTGTTCCATGAGTTGCCTAGTTCGGGCGTTCCATTAGGATTTGCTGGGGATATTAAAACGTTTTCAAAACTAGGACGTGGTGGTGTATCGGCGCTCTGCGGGTAGGTAACCGTCGAGCATTGCGCACAACGATAGAGACCCGGCAGGAGATGGCCACTCCCTATTGGCGGTCCATCTCTACTCGGAGTGACTCATGGAATAGGCGAAGCAAGGGAAAGATCGTGGTCAGCCACCCTCTGCCGGCACATCGTCGTAATTGTGCCAATATCTTGGCATTAAGAGTCGGTTGATGCGTGTGGGTAAAGTTGTACACCCCTGCAGGGTTTAATCTTTTCGAAAAGCCGTGTCCGCGGTTAAGGACAACTTGGTGACGGATCCTGAG
This sequence comes from Alopecurus myosuroides, assembly GCA_028641055.1. NCBI lineage: Eukaryota > Viridiplantae > Streptophyta > Magnoliopsida > Poales > Poaceae > Alopecurus > Alopecurus myosuroides. Next base: position 306,923,186 of record CM054061.1, read on the forward strand.
ATCATAGATAACTTGAACATGACGTAAAAGATGTTGACAATGAATGTTTAGTTTTAAGAGGTGGTTCCAGTCATCGGTGCTGAAGATGATGCTTCGAAGGTTCTGAAGGCAATACCCGTGACAGGGTATTCTTTTAAAAGATTTGTGAAAAACTTCTCTATCTCCCTCTATTCGAAACAAAGTTGGCTTTACGCAAAACAACCTTCATAAACCCTGTTCGAACAAGCAGATATATAATAGGTTAGTTAAGTCTTGTTGAGTACCTCCCGTACTCATGTTTGCTTCAATTTGATTCAGGTGGAGTTCCATACCTTCGGTGGTGTTTCAACGTGGACGTCGACGGATAGTTTGGGGTTTCCCAGGTAGCAGCCTGGAATCTATGGGCTGGGACGTCGCCTTATGTTGCGGCCTCTTAGGCCTTTTTGGTTCTTGGTTGAATAGCAACATATTATGCTTTCCGTTGTCTGATGTAATGTTGGGTCGTGTGACCTCTGTTTGTAAACTATACTCTAGTATTACTTGCTCAATAAAGCTTCATGTCTAGAGTACTGCTTTGATCGGTTGTTGGTTCCGAGCTCATTGTTATACAGTTTTGGCTATGCCTGCATAGTTGTCGCAGTCGAGGGGTTGTGGAGCCGATGATCCATGTCCGAGCCCGCCTGTCGATTTGATCGGCCTGGGGCGAGGTAACCCCAGTAACCCTTGATTGTTGTTGCACTTTCTGGACACATAGCAGCTCTGTATAGCTTTGGTCCTGTTCCTTCAGTTTCATCCGACTCGTGGACGCTTGGGTATCCATATCTGGTTATGACTAGCATGGACACAAGGAGTAGTAGACCGGGGATCCGGACTACGTGCCGATGAGTCCGGTCTGCCTGCCGTTGTTTGTTGCGGCCGGGGCTGGTAACCCTGAAGCCCTTGTGAGTCCATTGCTAGGAGCACATAACAGTATGTATATCTCGGGGTCCGGGGTCTGACAAGTCTTGGTATCAGAGCAGGACTGCCTGTAGGAAAACCCTTGCTATTGTTCGATGTTGAGTCTAGAGTTTGCGAAAACTATTTTCGAAATGACAAATGAGTTATGAAAACCTTCTTAGGATTCTTTTTACTCCTTACCTGGTATCGCTCTAACTCTGAGTCACCGTATCTCATTTGTTTTCAAATGTTTTACCTCTCACCTGTTAACTTCAAAGTTAGGAGCAAAATCGTTGGGTGTTTTTCCTAGTACTCCGTGTCAGGTTGCTAATGTTCTCAGAATTTCCAAGTTACCTCCTTTGGTCCAAATCGTTGATTCCTTTTGACTTCTGTTGATCCATATCAAGTCATGAATCTTTCTGTTGCATTCTTTCCATGGGAGTGTTTCTCATGGTTCCGTTTCTTTGTACTCAGGATGTCCGGGAGTATTCAAGATTCGTTGAAAGTGGTCATATCGAGGGAGAGTCTTCATCTTCCTTAATGACACAAGTTCTTCAGGATATTGAGACTAACCGCCTGAGAAATGAACATCTCCTTGAGCGTGTGGCGCAAAACACTGAACGTCGTCATGACGAATGCGTTGCATTTGGGGATTTAGTTCATGCTAAGCTTCCAACTTTCAACAATCTCAAGGAACCCATCGATGCTGATGATTGGCTTCGTGCCATGGAGCGCAAATTTAACGCTCTCCATGTTCCAGAAAGTGACCGTGTGAACTTCGCCGCCTATCAGCTAGAGGGTGAAGCTGGTTCATGGTGGGAAGGTTTCTTGGCGTTGCAATCGCCGGGACATAAGGTTACTTGGGAGGAGTTCCGTAAAGAGTTCCGTGTTGCCCATGTTCCTGAGGCAGTTATGGACTCCAAAAGAAAAGAGTTCCTGGATCTGACCCAGGGACAGATGGATGTTGAAACTTACGGGCGTGAATTCACCCGTTTGGCTCGTTATGCACCCCGAGATGTTGCAGATGATGCGGATAAGCAAGAGTTGTTCCGCAAAGGTCTGGATTCCGGAGTTCGCTATGAGCTACTCCCTTTCCAGTTTCCAACCTTCCAGGACCTTTATAATCAGGCTCTTACCTTGGAGCGTGGCAAAAAGGAAATGGAAACCTCTTTGAAGCAGATTTCTGAAGAGTCACGTGCGTCTTCTTCTGGTTCCAAGAAGCGTCGTGTGTTTGTTCCGTACAGTGCTATTCCATATCCACCAGCTTTTCAACAAGGTCACCTTGGTGGGCAATCCAGAGTTGTTGATGGTAAGAAATGGCTGGTGACATGTCATGTATGTGATGAACTTGGCCATTACTCCAACAAATGTCCCCAGAGGACCTCCTTTGCACTTCAGCCCGTTCCTACACGTGTTCTTAACCGTGGTCGTTTGAACCATGTTCTGTTTGAAGAAGCTCAGAAAGCACCTGATGTCGTGTTGGGAATGCTTCGTGTTAATCTAGCTCCAGCCTCCGTTCTGTTTGATTCCGGAGCGTCACACTCATGTGTATCAAGAGCTTTTGTGGTGTTGCATGACATACCTCTTGTGAGTATGGTTCCTCCGTTGATAATTTCCACCCCAGGGTCCTTCTGCTGGTCTAATCAGTGTTGCCCTGGTGTCCCAATTGAAATTGGAGGTTTGGTGTTTCTCAGTACACTTGCCATCGTGGACTCAAATGATATCAATGTCATACTAGGCATGGACTGGTTGTCAACACATCATGCCATGATTGACTGTGCAGCTAAGTCTGTTACCCTGATTCATCCATATGGTCAGACAACTCGGCTGTTGTTTCCTTGTGGGACAGTTCAACCACAACCATGTCCTCAGCTTAATGCAATCGAAGTTCGATCATCTCTCGAGATTCATGAGGTACCAGTGGTGTGTAAGTTTCCGGATGTCTTCCCGGAAGAGCTTCCTGGTATGTATCATGATTATTCAGTGGAATTTGTTGTTGAACTAATTCCTGGAGTGGTTCCTACTTCTGAAAGACCATACCATATATCTCTAGAAGGGTTGGTTGAGTTGAAGAAGAAAATAGAGGAGTCAGAAGGAAAAGGCTTCCCTCATGCCAACACATCTTCTCGTGGATGTCCTACACTCATCGTCATGAAGAAGGATACCACAGTTCCCCAGCTGGTCAGTGAATATTGTCCGTTCAATGATGTGGCAATAAAGCACAAGTGTTCTCTTCCTCGGACAAATGATTTTTTTGATCGTCTGATTGGTGCCACTGTTTTCTCCAAGATACACTTAAGTCTGGGTTATCATCAACTTCAGACCAGGTCCGGGAATGTTTCTAAAGAGGTTGTAAAAACTCGTTATGGTCTCTATGAGTACACTGTTATGTTTCCCGAACTCTCCAATGCTCCAACCATGCTGATGGGGCTTATGAAATCCATTTTCATGGAGTATATTGACAAGTTCGTTGTGGTTTACCTCGACGATGTTATAATCTACTCCAAGTCCGAAGAAGAACATGTTGAACATCTTCGGCTAGCTTTGACAAAGCTTCGTGAGCATCGTCTCTATGCCAAATTCTCCAGATGTGAGTTCTGGTTGAAAGAGCTCATATTCCTAGGCTATGTCCTATCTGCTGAAGGAGTTGCAGTTCTCCCTAACAAAGTTCAAGCCATATTGGACTGGGAGTTACCTAAGTCCATCAAAGAGGTTCGAAACTTCCTCGAACTTATCGGTTGTTATCACCGCTCTATCGAAGGTTTCTCCAAAGCTGCCAAGCCCATGACTGATCTTCTTAAGAAAGATAAACAGTTTGTATGGTCAAGAATGGCAGAAGAGAGTTTCCGGTTGTTGAAAACCAAGTTGGCTAATGCTCCTATGCTTGTCCTTCCGGACACGTGCAAGGACTTCGTCATCTTCTGTGATGCCTCTCGTCAAGGTATCGACTGTGGTCTTTTGCAAGATGGTCGTGTGGTTTCTTATGCTTCTCGACAACTGAAACCACATGAGATCAAATATCCAACTCATGCTCTTGAGTTAGCAGCTGTTGTGTATGCCTTGAAACAATGGCGTCATTATCTGCTAGGAAATCAATGTGAGTTCTACTTCCACCAGCAGAGATTTACATATGTTTTCAACCAACCAGATCTGAGTCTCGGACAAAAGAGATGGTTGGAACTAGTCAAAGAACCCAATGTGGAGGTCAAATGTCAAGATGATAAAGGTAAAGCCGTGGCTGACACGACAATCCAGAAGTCTTACTGTAACAGCTTGATGATACAGCAAGATCAACCTTCTCTCCACAAAGAATTCTGCAATCTTAATCTTGAGGTTGTTCCCTCTGGTTATCTGGCTAATCCAGAAGTGAAACCATCCTATGAACATCAAATCAAGGATGCCCAAAAGCGGGATCTAAGCATTACCTTGGTCAAGAAAAAGATTTCTCGTGGAATTCCTACATGTTTCTCTGTTGATAATCAAGGTACCGTTTATTTTGGTGAACGTCTTGTTGTGCCGAAGAAACGGAGTCTGAAACAACTGATCCTCCGTGAAGCTCATGAGTCACTTCTCTCCGTTCATCCTGGTAGCACCAAAATGTATCGTGATCTACGTCAAAGGTTCTGGTGGACCAAGATGAAGCGAGATATCGCTCAATTTGTGGCTGAATGCGACGTTTGTCGTCGTGCTAAAGCTGAACATCAAAGACCAGTTGCTACTCTCTACCCCACCCCTATTCCTGTTTGGAAGTGGTATGAAGTGGATATGACTTTCATTGTTGGTCTTCCAAGAAATGATCAGGGACACACCGCTATCTGGGTAGTGATTGATCGTCTGTCAAAGGTTGCTCATTTTGTTCCTATCCATCAGGGCATCAATGCTAAACAACTGGCAGATTTGTATGTCTCTCAGATAATACCTCTTCATGGTGTTCCTAAGAAGATCCTTTTTGATCAGGGAAATCTGTTTACTTCCAAAGGCTGGGCAAGTTTCAAGCAAGCTATGGGAAGTCGTCTACACTTCACCATTATCTATCAATCATCCCGTAATGATCACCTCGGGAGTCTGAATCAAACTCTTGAAGACATGCTTCGAGCTTGTGTTGTATCTTTCGGTAATGATTGGGAGAAGTGTCTTCCATCTTTCGAGTTCGTTTACAACAACTGCTTCCAAGTTATCTTAGCCAAAGCTCCGTTTGAAGTTCTTTACAATCAAAGCTGTTCAATTCCGTTAAATTGATCAGAAACCGGTGAAAGACAGTTCTTTGGACCGAAAAATCTGATCAATGAGACTGAAGAAACAGTTCGTATAATCCGTGAACATCTGAAAGCTGCTCAGTCTCGCCAGAAGAGTTATGGTGACCGTCAACAAGATATTCGTTATGATATCGGCGGACAAGCCTATCTACGAGTCACACCTTTGAAGGGTGTTCATCGTGATGTCATGAAGGGAAAATTACCGCCTCGCTATGTTGGTCCTTTCCCTGTTCTGGCAAAAAGTGGGAATTTTGCTTATCATCTTCACCTACCTTCAACATTCCCACAGGTTCATGCTACATTCCATGTCTCACAACTTCGTCGTTGCTTCAAAGATTCCAACCGTGGTGTTGATCATGAAACCATTGATCTCAAGGATGATCTGACCTACCGAGAATGTCCTGTCCGTATCCTCGAGGCAGCTGAACGAAAGATTCGATGCTGAAGCATCAAGTGCCTCAAAGTTCAGTGGTCTCATCATTCTGAAGCTGAAGCAACCTGGGAACGAGAAGATCGTTTACGATCTGAGTACCCGTCCTTCTTTGCTAAAACCTAGGAATCTCGGGACGAGATTCTTGTAAGGGGGGTAGACTTGTAACATCCACCTTTTTGTAATATAAGGTTTGTGTGTTGTGCTTGTGTCATGTCATGCATGCATTTTCGAACCCATGTTTGGTTTTAAAAGGAGTGCACTAAAATTAATACCGGAGTTTATCGAAATCACTTAAAAGTGCCAATTTAAATTGATGTTTTAAAATGGATCTGCCATGTGGACCCCACGTGTATTTAAATTACAGAAATTTGAATAAAATGGAGAATGCAATATCTTTTAATTGCTTAATTATAAAAATATGTTCAATATACCAAAATGCTCAGAAAAATGTAATCTACATGTTCATATCATTTTCACACATTTTTGACAATGTTGATTTTTGAGTATTATTTAAATCATGTAAAATAAAGAAAATAAGTTTTTATTCAAGAAAATTAGAAAATTGCAAGTTATATGTCAAAATGCTTAGAATTTCAAATGCAACCTAGTCATGGTGTTTTCAACCCCTTTTGAGCACTTTAACTTGTTGCACCTCTAGGTTTTGCCCGAATCGGCCTCCGAGGTCCATTTCGGGACTAAATTCACTAAAACTGTTTTCTTAACATATGAACCCTAGCAACCCATGAACCATGTTTAGGGCTTATCTTTAATGCATTCAAATGTTCATGCATACATACTGAGCACTGCATCGATGCCTGTTTTGAGTGTTGTTTCCTCTCTTTCCGGTGTTTGTTCTCATCGGTAGACCTCGAATCCGGAGTGAAGTTCGACACCCCTGTTGCCGAATACTTGGTCTAAACAACCAATTCAAGCACTTATTTCCGAAGCTTTCTCTGGTTTTCTTGAAGCAAGGCAAGCATAACCTCTTATCTGCCCATATATGTTTTCGAAGTGTTTTCCTTCTCGTACGATGCATGCTTTACAAAGTATTTTGAGTCAATAGATGGAGTTATCCTATTTAGTTGCATAAACCAGATATCATGATTCCATGCTCCTAGCTGACATAGGATTTGTTTGTGTGTATCGCCAAAGCCTCATATATGCCATGCTTAGTCATACATGTCTGTTTATCTCTGCTCCATCCGGTTGATGAATCAGAGTTACGAAATGAATCTAGTATGACAGGATGACGTGGTAAGGTTTGAGATGTGTGATTAATATGATTAAAGGCTTGGATGAGTTGCCACATGGAATGTGGTGATTTGCCTCGTTCATGCCCCTAGGAGCGAGTTCTCGCCTTTGAAGCCAAGACTGATCGTGCAACCACACGGGGATCTGATTCCCCTCGGTTTCAACTTGTCTAGTTTGTTCCATGAGTTGCCTAGTTCGGGCGTTCCATTTGGATTTGCTGGGGATATTAAAACGTTTTCAAAACTAGGACGTGGTGGTGTATCGGCGCTCTGCGGGTAGGTAACCGTCGAGCATTGCGCACAACGATAGAGACCCGGCAGGAGATGGCCACTCCCTATTGGCGGTCCATCTCTACTCGGAGTGACTCATGGAATAGGCGAAGCAAGGGAAAGATCGTGGTCAGCCACCCTCTGCCGGCACATCGTCGGAATTGTGCCAATAGCTTGGCATTAAGAGTCGGTTGATGCGTGTGGGTAAAGTTGTACACCCCTGCAGGGTTTAATCTTTTCGAAAAGCCGTGTCCGCGGTTAAGGACAACTTGGTGACGGATCCTGAGATCATAGATAACTTGAACATGACGTAAAAGATGTTGACAATGAATGTTTAGTTTTAAGAGGTGGTTCCAGTCATCGGTGCTGAAGATGATGCTTCGAAGGTTCTGAAGGCAATACCCGTGACAGGGTATTCTTTTAAAAGATTTGTGAAAAACTTCTCTATCTCCCTCTATTCGAAACAAAGTTGGCTTTACGCAAAACAACCTTCATAAACCCTGTTCGAACAAGCAGATATATAATAGGTTAGTTAAGTCTTGTTGAGTACCTCCCGTACTCATGTTTGCTTCAATTTGATTCAGGTGGAGTTCCATACCTTCGGTGGTGTTTCAACGTGGACGTCGACGGATAGTTTGGGGTTTCCCAGGTAGCAGCCTGGAATCTATGGGCTGGGACGTCGCCTTATGTTGCGGCCTCTTAGGCCTTTTTGGTTCTTGGTTGAATAGCAACATATTATGCTTTCCGTTGTCTGATGTAATGTTGGGTCGTGTGACCTCTGTTTGTAAACTATACTCTAGTATTACTTGCTCAATAAAGCTTCATGTCTAGAGTACTGCTTTGATCGGTTGTTGGTTCCGAGCTCATTGTTATACAGTTTTGGCTATGCCTGCATAGTTGTCGCAGTCGAGGGGTTGTGGAGCCGATGATCCATGTACGAGCCCGCCTGTCGATTTGATCGGCCTGGGGCGAGGTAACCCCAGTAACCCTCGATTGTTGTTGCACTTTCTGGACACATAGCAGCTCTGTATAGCTTTGGTCCCGTTCCTTCGGTTTCATCCGACTCGTGGACGCTTGGGTATCCATATCTGGTTATGACTAGCATGGACACAAGGAGTAGTAGACCGGGGATCCGGACTACGTGCCGATGAGACCGGTCTGCCTGCCGTTGTTTGTTGCGGCCGGGGCTGGTAACCCTGAAGCCCTTGTGAGTCCATTGCTAGGAGCACATAACAGTATGTATATCTCTGGGTCCGGGGTCTGACATTTTCACTCCCAAATCATGCATGGACCATAAGTTACCTAAAAAGAATAAGGGTAAGAGAGGTAAACGTAATCCCCGTAATGATGTCGATGCTTCTTTACTTGAAAACACTTGAGTTGATTTTCTATGCCTAACTGAAACGCTTTAAAGAAAAGCGCTACCGGGAGACAACCCATTTTATTTCTCTGTTTTCTTTCAGTTTTCCTTTGTTTTCTTTGGTGCTGTTTGAACCTGGGTGTTGTCTATTTCCTTAGCAACCCCTCTGTATCTTTTATTTTGAGTTTTTGTTGAGCCAAGTAAAGCCTCTAGTGCAAAGTTGAGCCCATATTTCGGATTTCTGCGCAGGAAATAGATTTCTGCTGTCCACTGTAAATTCCGTTAAAAATCACAGAAAATTCAAAATGACCTGAGCTTTTTTTTTCTTAATCATGAGTTATATACGCAACTTTTCTTAGAAGACCACTTTTTGATTTTAGCAACAGAAGATTTTTTTAAAAATCGATCTTTACCTTTTTGTTCTGGTTTTGACAGATTTCTGCCATTTATCGCATTTGCATCTTAATCTCTTTCTTTTGGTGTTCTTTTGAGAAAAAGAGTTTGGAAAGAAGTTGTGAGAGTAGATAATGTGTTTTTGAGTGTTATACTTGTGTTGAAACTGAACCATGTGAATTTATTATTTCAATTGCACTAACGTTGCTAATGAAGATTGTGAGAATTTTGATGTGAAGGAAGTTTTCTAGGGTTAAGAGAAGAGGATGATATGATGTGATCAAGAAGAGTGAAAAGCGTATAACACCTGGGGTGTTACCTGTTTGTTTTTCTTGCATCATATGCATCACATTGCATTGCACCATGTTTGCATCACAACTGAAAATTTCAAAACAATTTAAACTTTCACCTTTGCTCAAAATTTCCAAGTTCCAACTTGCAAACTAAACCACTCATTTGTTCTTCAATAGTTTGAAAATTGTTTTAATCCAATTGCCTGTTAATAAATTTCCCCCTTTTGTTAAAAAACCCTAATGGCTAATTCAAAAAATTTAAATCAAATCACTCATTAAATTGTTGGTTTTAATCAAACCATTAATTCACTCAATTAATTAAATCACCTTCAATTTCAAATCAAATGCATCAAACAAGAACACCTTTGAACTTATAAACTTTAACAATCAAATCAACTACTTTCAATCAAATTAATCATAGGGGTTCCCCTATTCAAAGTTGTTTTTATTAAATGGTCACTTAATTAAAATGCATCCAAATTTGAATTACAAACAAACATCAAGCAAAATTAATGTTTTCTGAAAACAAAGTTTGGCATTTGTTTTCTTTTAACCTAACTAGCTAACACTAATTTTTCTAATATTTTTACTAACCTAAAAACCCTCCTTTTCTTCCAATTCTAGTTGCTACAAAAAAAAAACAGGAAAAGCAAAAATAGAAAAAGGAAAACTATCTAACCTGCCGCAGCGCGCGGCAACTAACTAAGCCCAGCCCACCTATGCAACTAACGCGCGCAGCCAGCCCAGCAGCCCCGTACCGGTTCGATCAGGCCGCCCCCGTCGTCTTCGATGCGTACGGCGTCGCATCCGTGGTGCCACGGCGGCACAGAAGAGCTCCGACGGCCACTGTTCGCCCCGAGTGCCTATAAACAACCCTACCCCCGAGCCCTGCTAGCCCTAGACCACCTAGACCCCCTCACCCCTCGAGCTCCGCCGCCGTCTGCCCTCTTTTCCACCTCTCCTCCACCGATCCCTTCTCTGCTCTGAACCTCACCGGCGCGTTTCTCTGAACCTCGTCGAACCACCGCCGCCTCGACGCGCCACTCACTAACCTGGCTGCGGGAACGAGCTCGTCTCACCTCCCTCGATCTTTTGCACACTCCAGCAGCCCCGGAGATTCCCCGATTCCACGCCGCCGTCCTCGTCAACTCCGGCAGCTGCACTGCCACCGGAGGGCCGCCGTCTGAAGCTTCCATGACCACGTCCACCTCCGTGCCCCATCTTCCGCGCCAACCTCGGGGATCGAGCCGCCGCGTCGCCACCGAACCATTGGACACCACCGCGTGCACGGAGGTCATCTACAGCCGCGCCGCCGAGCCTTCTCTGTCACCTCGCCGTCGAGCTCATCCGCGGCAACCTCCCGGTGAGCGCGCCGTTTTGCTCCTCCCTCCTCTTTTACTCTCTGTGCGCAATCACCGTGCACATCACCACCGCATCATCACCGCAACTTCCACACGCGAGCACCAGCACGAGGAGCAGCCGTTGATCACCGCCGGCGTTCCCTCTGTCAGGTCGAGGAAGAAGTTGTTCGTCAGTTAACTTCAGTTAACGTAGATCTGATAGGTTTTCCTCACCGCGCAGCTGTATCTGACAGAAACGAAGCGCAGCTGCACTGGTTCAGACTAACGCAGCACAGCGCAGCGACCCGGGGTCGATCCCCCGCGGGCGCAACTTTTTTTCTCGTTTCCCTTCGCGCGCTGACAGCCTAGCCCCACCTGGCAGTGGCTCCCTCTGCCACGCAAGCGCGCAGCGTCCACGCTGGCCCCCAGGCCCACGTGCAGTGGTTGTGGCTAGGCCACTGCACGGTAACAAATGTTTAACACGCCTCTGTTTTAATTCCAATTCTTTTAAATAACAGAATTAAACCCTAAAACTAAAACTTGAATAACTTTTAATCTATAATTCCAATTAATAAAAGTTAATTATGTTTGTTGTTCCAAATTTAATCATCTATCCAAATAATCCATTTGTTTACTGTTTTTGAAATTCCCAAATGCATTTAAAATTCAAATTTGAATAATTCAAATGCAAATTTCTAAATTCAATAACTAATTCATTATTAATCCAAATAATGCAAATAAAATATGTTTTCCATACCATTTCACCTCACCTTTGCAAATATAAATTTTGCTTCCTGTTTTGAATAATTTAAATTGCCTAAACAATTTAAATCTTGTTTAATTCAATTAAAACTGCTAAAATCATAACTTGCTCAAATTTAATTATTTCTAAACATGTAAAATATGTTTTCAAACCAGAAAAACATAACCTTTTCAAATATGAACTTTAATTAATATTTTGAACAATTAATATTCCTATTTGAATTAATTCCAATTTAAAACTTGTTTAATATTGCTTAAGTCATAATTAATTCATCCTAACTCCTATTCCAACATGTGAAACATGTAATCCAACTAAAAATTGATGTTCTTTTCAAATATAAACTTTGCCATCTGTTTTGCACAACTTAACTTGATGAAAACAACAACTACTTGTGTGACATCAATAAGGAACCAACAATTCCTAAAATGACAAATAAAATCCCACACTTGGTAATTTCCTTTTCCTTTGCATCTATTGTTGTTCATTATTGCTTTCATCATGCATGCATCATGATAAACCACTTACACATGTTAACTAATTGTAGATCATTGCTTCAACCTTAACATGTGCATCCATATGCAACTCACATTGCATATGGGTCCATTTAAATCTGTTTATCTTGTCAACTAGTTACCTTGATGCATCTTTAAACTTGTCATGCATCCATATCTTGATCATGCTGGATCTTTTGCCGTAGTAGTAATTGCTGCATCCGGTGTTTGTTCGAGGTTCGTTGCTTCTTCCCGGATAGGACGTTGAGATGATGTGAGCAACGACAAGTTCTGCTACCTTGCGGGATCTCAGGCCAGTATACTCACTTGCTGCCATATGGCTGCCTTTCATCACTTGTTACCGATTCTTTCCGTTGTTTCTTTTATGCTATCCTTAGTAGTAGTTGTTTCTGTTACGAACCCATCACATGAATCCCTTAACCCTGATATTGCCTCACCTCCATGCCTATAACCATTGCTTGTTGCCCGTGTCTTACTATCATGCTTAGGGTTGTTTTGCTCGAGTCTGTTACCCGTTACTTTCTGTTATTACTATTTTATGTTCTGGGGCTCGATGCTTAATCAATCAATCATGCTAATGATATTGTTAAATAATAATTTGATGATAAGGCACCGGCAGGAGGCCCTTGTGGTTTTGAGGCCTGCTAGTGTCGACCCTAATAGGAAAAGGGTCTTGTCTACTGATCCATGATGAGCGCACTACCCGCATGTGGGAAGCGAGTATGGGCGCCCCCCTCAATTTGACTCGATTCGCATCTCGTCCAAATCGCCTCATTTAGTTCGGGCTTTCCATTTGCTGCATGCATGATCTTGCGAGCCCTTGGATCCCGGGTGGAACTTTCGTAGTCGGCATATAGGAGGACACGTTCTTAGAGTGCTATGAGGGTCCATTTTCTTCTGGGCTCGATTAGCCGTGCGCCTAAGGTGCTTTGGGCTTGATGCGAAGAAGAGTTGAGTTGTGTAGAGTACCTCGCTTGGTGGGTTAGCTCCCCATCTGGCGGGTTATTCTTGCGTGTACGGCTAAATTGGTGCAACCCTGCAGGGATAATCTTCTCGAGAAGCCGTGTTTTCCGCGGTTATGGATTACTTGGTGAAAGTACTGGCTAACAAGTACTCAGGATAACTTAAACCTAATGATTAACAACCTTACACCCAATGAATAACAACTTGACTAGTAATAGGCTTATTGACACAATAATCTGAACCATCATTAATCCAACTGTGTGAGTTATCCTCGGATTGCTTCTTTGGATAAGGGGCGAGATCCAGGATGGGTTTGTTTGGAGTTACTTTCAGTTGGTTACAATACTCGATCTTATCTTCCTTCTGTTAGCCGGAAGTTGTAGTATCTCTCTGTAGTTGGTTAGTGCAGCCCGCTGTCGCTTATTTTCAATAACCCCTTCCTTTCCGTTGATCCCAAAGTATTTGTATCTTGTGATGACTGGCTACGCCGGTATCTTGTGAGTATGGTTTATCCACTTGCCAGTACTTAACCGTACTGACCCACGAATCTTTTTCGTGGCTGCATATTCAATATTGCAGTCAACAGGTTTGAAGTTTGACGACGTTAGCTTGGGAATCCCTCCGGCTTGGCCTGGGCAGGGATTGGACGCTCTCGGTTATCTTCAGGACTCTTAGTCCAATTTGTATCTTGTCCGTAGACGGACGATATGTTGTTTCTTCCGCTGTTATTTGGATCTTTGTATTGTATCAGTTGTATCCCTGGCTTGTTTGAGTCATCTTGTATCTATCTGTTTCTGTTGTTGTTGTGGATTATTCGTGAACTGTTGTAATGTTATCATAAGTGGCAACCTGGAATCGGTTATTATGCGAATTTGGGCGGGAATGCTGAAATCTGCATAGTGCCCGATCTCGGGGCGTCACAAAATGGTATCAGAGCCTTGGTTCCGATTCCCGAGATTGTTTCGATACGAATGGTTATCGAAGCAACGGGTCCGCAAAGCCTGTAGGTTAACCTCGCTAACGGTCGTTGTTTCTAGAGTGTCAAAAACTATTTCTGCTAAACTATTTTGGAAAAACATCTCGATAGGATTCTTGTTTTCTCCTTATCCCTACTCTATTTCCCCTCCCATCCTATTTGTTTTGGAGTCTCCCCCTTGTCTATCTTTCAAAGTGTTAGAATCCTACGTGGGTGGACGTTTTCTGAGCCCTTAACCTAATAGGTTCGATCATCGAAAGATTCCTGGTGGAAGAACATTGTCGGCACTCCGAGCAAGAATCTCTTGTTAGTGGTGTCGAGAAACCCTTGTTAGCGGTGTCGAGGAGATCAAACGGAAGCACGAAGAATCGATAGTCGAACTTCTTTCCCCTCCCGGGTTAGAAGGTGGATTGCGAGGGTGCAATCCCTTGTTAGTGGTGTCGTCTGTAACACCTGGGGTGTTACCTGTTTGTTTTGCTTGCATCATATGCATCACATTGCATTGCACCATGTTTGCATCACAACTGAAAATTTCAAAACAATTTAAACTTTCACCCTTGCTCAAAATTTCCAAGTTCCAACTTGCAAACTAAACCACTCATTTGTTCTTCAATAGTTTGAAAATTGTTTTAATCCAATTGCCTGTTAATAAATTTCCCCCTTTTGTTAAAAAAACCTAATGGCTAATTCAAAATTTTTAAATCAAATCACTCATTAAATTGTTGGTTTTAATCAAACCATTAATTCACTCAATTAATTAAATCACCTTCAATTTCAAATCAAATGCATCAAACAAGAACACCTTTGAACTTATAAACTTTAACAATCAAATCAACTACTTTCAATCAAATTAATCATAGGGGTTCCCCTATTCAAAGTTGTTTTTATTAAATGGTCACTTAATTAAAATGCATCCAAATTTGAATTACAAACAAACATCAAGCAAAATTAATGTTTTCTGAAAACAAAGTTTGGCATTTGTTTTCTTTTAACCTAACTAGCTAACACTAATTTTTCTAATATTTTTACTAACCTAAAAACCCTCCTTTTCTTCCAATTCTAGTTGCTACAAAAAAAAAACAGGAAAAGCAAAAATAGAAAAAGGAAAACTATCTAACCTGCTGCAGCGCGCGGCAACTAACTAAGCCCAGCCCACCTATGCAACTAACGCGCGCAGCCAGCCCAGCAGCCCCGTACCGGTTCGATCAGGCCGCCCCCGTCGTCTTCGATGCGTACGGCGTCGCATCCGTGGTGCCACGGCGGCACAGAAGAGCTCCGACGGCCACTGTTCGCCCCGAGTGCCTATAAACAACCCTACCCCCGAGCCCTGCTAGCCCTAGACCACCTAGACCCCCTCACCCCTCGAGCTCCGCCGCCGTCTTCCCTCTTTTCCACCTCTCCTCCACCGATCCCTTCTCTGCTCTGAACCTCACCGGCGCGTTTCTCTGAACCTCGTCGAACCACCGCCGCCTCGACGCGCCACTCACTAACCTGGCTGCGGGAACGAGCTCGTCTCACCTCCCTCGATCTTTTGCACACTCCAGCAGCCCCGGAGATTCCCCGATTCCACGCCGCCGTCCTCGTCAACTCCGGCAGCTGCACTGCCACCGGAGGGCTGCCGTCTGAAGCTTCCATGACCACGTCCACCTCCGTGCCCCATCTTCCACGCCAACCTCGGGGATCGAGCCGCCGCGTCGCCACCGAACCATTGGACACCACCGCGTGCACGGAGGTCATCTACAGCCGCGCCGCCGAGCCGTCTCTGTCACCTCGCCGTCCAGCTCATCCGCGGCAACCTCCCGGTGAGCGCGCCGTTTTGCTCCTCCCTCCTCTTTTACTCTCTGTGCGCAATCACCGTGCACATCACCACCGCATCATCACCGCAACTTCCACACGCGAGCACCAGCACGAGGTGCAGCCGTTGATCACCGCCGGCGTTCCCTCTGTCAGGTCGAGGAAGAAGTTGTTCGTCAGTTAACTTCAGTTAACGTAGATCTGATAGGTTTTCCTCACCGCGCAGCTGTATCTGACAGAAACGAAGCGCAGCTGCACTGGTTCAGACTAACGCAGCGCAGCGCAGCGACCCGGGGTCGATCCCCCGCGGGCGCAACCTTTTTTCTCGTTTCCCTTCGCGCGCTGACAGCCTAGCCCCACCTGGCAGTGGCTCCCTCTGCCACGCAAGCGCGCAACGTCCACGCTGGCCCCCAGGCCCACGTGCAGTGGTTGTGGCTAGGCCACTGCACGGTAACAAATGTTTAACACGCCTCTGTTTTAATTCCAATTCTTTTAAATAACAGAATTAAACCCTAAAACTAAAACTTGAATAACTTTTAATCTATAATTCCAATTAATAAAAGTTAATTATGTTTGTTGTTCCAAATTTAATCATCTATCCAAATAATCCATTTGTTTACTGTTTTTGAAATTCCCAAATGCATTTAAAATTCAAATTTGAATAATTCAAATGCAAATTTCTAAATTCAATAACTAATTCATTATTAATCCAAATAATGCAAATAAAATATGTTTTCCATACCATTTCACCTCACCTTTGCAAATATAAATTTTGCTTCCTGTTTTGAATAATTTAAATTGCCTAAACAATTTAAATCTTGTTTAATTCAATTAAAACTGCTAAAATCATAACTTGCTCAAATTTAATTATTTCTAAACATGTAAAATATGTTTTCAAACCAGAAAAACATAACCTTTTCAAATATGAACTTTAATTAATATTTTGAACAATTAAAATTCAATTAATATTCCTATTTGAATTAATTCCAATTTAAAACTTGTTTAATATTGCTTAAGTCATAATTAATTCATCCTAACTCCTATTCCAACATGTGAAACATGTAATCCAACTAAAAATTGATGTTCTTTTCAAATATAAACTTTGCCATCTGTTTTGCACAACTTAACTTGATGAAAACAACAACTACTTGTGTGACATCAATAAGGAACCAACAATTCCTAAAATGACAAATAAAATCCCACACTTGGTAATTTCCTTTTCCTTTGCATCTATTGTTGTTCATTATTGCTTTCATCATGCATGCATCATGATAAACCACTTACACATGTTAACTAATTGTAGATCATTGCTTCAACCTTAACATGTGCATCCATATGCAACTCACATTGCATATGGGTCCATTTAAATCTGTTTATCTTGTCAACTAGTTACCTTGATGCATCTTTAAACTTGTCATGCATCCATATCTTGATCATGCTGGATCTTTTGCCGTAGTAGTAATTGCTGCATCCGGTGTTTGTTCGAGGTTCGTTGCTTCTTCCCGGATAGGACGTTGAGATGATGTGAGCAACGACAAGTTCTGCTACCTTGCGGGATCTCAGGCAAGTATACTCACTTGCTGCCATATGGCTGCCTTTCATCACTTGTTACCGATTCTTTCCGTTGTTTCTTTTATGCTATCCTTAGTAGTAGTTGTTTCTGTTACGAACCCATCACATGAATCCCTTAACCCTGATATTGCCTCACCTCCATGCCTATAACCATTGCTTGTTGCCCGTGTCTTACTATCATGCTTAGGGTTGTTTTGCTCGAGTCTGTTACCCGTTACTTTCTGTTATTACTCTTTTATGTTCTGGGGCTCGATGCTTAATCAATCAATCATGCTAATGATATTGTTAAATAATAATTTGATGATAAGGCACCGGCAGGAGGCCCTTGTGGTTTTGAGGCCTGCTAGTGTCGACCCTAATAGGAAAAGGGTCTTGTCTACTGATCCATGATGAGCGCACTACCCGCATGTGGGAAGCGAGTATGGGCGCCCCCCTCAATTTGACTCGATTCGCATCTCGTCCAAATCGCCTCATTTAGTTCGGGCTTTCCATTTGCTGCATGCATGATCTTGCGAGCCCTTGGATCCCGGGTGGAACTTTCGTAGTCGGCATATAGGAGGACACGTTCTTAGAGTGCTATGAGGGTCCATTTTCTTCTGGGCTCGATTAGCCGTGCGCCTAAGGTGCTTTGGGCTTGATGCGAAGAAGAGTTGAGTTGTGTAGAGTACCTCGCTTGGTGGGTTAGCTCCCCATCTGGCGGGTTATTCTTGCGTGTACGGCTAAATTGGTGCAACCCTGCAGGGATAATCTTCTCGAGAAGCCGTGTTTTCCGCGGTTATGGATTACTTGGTGAAAGTACTGGCTAACAAGTACTCTGGATAACTTAAACCTAATGATTAACAACCTTACACCCAATGAATAACAACTTGACTAGTAATAGGCTTATTGACACAATAATTTGAACCATCATTAATCCAACTGTGTGAGTTATCCTCAGATTGCTTCTTTGGATAAGGGGCGAGATCCAGGATGGGTTTGTTTGGAGTTACTTTCAGTTGGTTACAATACTCGATCTTATCTTCCTTCTGTTAGCCGGAAGTTGTAGTATCTCTCTGTAGTTGGTTAGTGCAGCCCGCTGTCGCTTATTTGCAATAACCCCTTCCTTTCCGTTGATCCCAAAGTATTTGTATCTTGTGATGACTGGCTACGCCGGTATCTTGTGAGTATGGTTTATCCACTTGCCAATACTTAACCGTACTGACCCACGAATCTTTTTCGTGGCTGCATATTCAATATTGCAGTCAACAGGTTTGAAGTCTGACGACGTTAGCTTGGGAATCCCTCCGGCTTGGCCTGGGCAGGGATTGGACGCTCTCGGTTATCTTCAGGACTCTTAGTCCAATTTGTATCTTGTCCGTAGACGGACGATATGTTGTTTCTTCCGCTGTTATTTGGATCTTTGTATTGTATCAGTTGTATCCCTGGCTCGTTTGAGTCATCTTGTATCTATCTGTTTCTGTTGTTGTTGTGGATTATTCGTGAACTGTTGTAATGTTATCATAAGTGGCAACCTGGAATCTGTTATTATGCGAATTTGGGCGGGAATGCTGAAATCTGCATAGTGCCCGATCTCGGGGCGTCACAAAGCGTAAGCTTGGGGATGCCACGGAGGTATATCCAAGAAAATTCCAAGAAGAGTCAAGCGTCTAAGCTTGGGGATGCCCACGCAAGCACTCTCACCGCTGTTTTCTCCCTAATGGCAACAGCACATCCTCCCCCTTCACGTTTCTGTCACTCGAGCAAGGCAACAAGGAGGCATGAACCCACTATCGAGCATAAATCACTACTAGGGAATAGGCTATAGCAGAATGGGGTAGCACCGGCGCGCGTGCTATAGAGTCCACCGACGGTAAGTACCACCGGCGCGCTCGTTTGGCATCCGCCGGTGCTATTCCATTACCCCCGGCGCTCTCAATACTAAACGCGCCGGCGCTAAAGGCAGGCCAGGCCCCCCCCCCCCCTCGGGGAAAACTTAGCCCCGGCGCGGCCCATTACACGTGCGCCGGTGCTAGATATTTACCCCCGCGTTGGATGATCAGCGCGCCGGCGCTAAAGGACTGCCCAGGGCCCCCGATTACCACCGGCGCGTGCTATCTTGTGAGCACCGGCGCTAATATTTACCCCCGGCGCAATTGGGTGATGGCGCGCCG
Source organism: Alopecurus myosuroides (assembly GCA_028641055.1). Lineage (NCBI taxonomy): Eukaryota > Viridiplantae > Streptophyta > Magnoliopsida > Poales > Poaceae > Alopecurus > Alopecurus myosuroides. The sequence goes on from CM054061.1 coordinate 306,942,426, forward strand.
GCGGTAAGATACATCTTATCCAGCCACCACCCACCACCCATTTGCCCAACCACTCACTCCACTCACTCCTCCTCATCTCCAACTCGAAACTCCTCTCTTCCCAGCCCATTTTCTCACTCCTTTCTTCCAATTTTAGCAAATTTAACCAACCAAATATGATATGTTTTGTCAAAACTTTCTCTCCCAAACATGCCCCTCCCTTCTACCTAGTTAGATCTAGATCTACTATGAAGAATCTCTCTCCCCACATGCACCATATTCATATATCTAGATCTAGATAGAGTCTACACACACCGCACTCTCTCCGGTCGACACATGTCGTGTGTACGTTACGATCTTCCATATCTCGTGCCGGTGGAATATACTTATATCGATATACATATATATAATTATTGTGTTTGCAACCAAAATATGTGATGATGACCCCTATTCATGGGAATTGTATTATGTTTGTTGCGACCGTGTAAGATGTGATGACATGTAAATGAGTTGGCAATGTTTTGCCGAAATGTCGATTCATTTCCGTTTCGGCAAATTTTTGCCACTCCGTTTTGACCTCTTTTTAGCAAAGGTCATGCCGAAATTTTCCGTGAAACCGGACGGGTGTGGATCTAATCAAAATTTACTCTTGTCGACCGTGCAGGAGACAATGCTCATCTCGATGAGGGAAAGCGTCGTGGATAGATATGTGGAACGTGCAACGGCCGACATGCATCGAAGGGACCGCATAGACATACTTTGTCCGTGTCGAAGATGCAAACTTGGGTCCCTGTTCAACCCATCTTCGGGCGTAGTGAAGGACCACCTGCTTAGGCGTGGTTTCATGGACGGTTACACTCAGTGGATCATGAGTGATGAGGAAGATGATCATGGGGATGATCATGAGGAGGGGGGCGCGACGACAGCCGCTTAAAATGGGGAACAAGGGCAGGAGGAGAACGACGATGACGAAGAGGCTACCGCACACGGCGGTATTGGAGAGGAAAAATCGGCGAACAGCAATACTCCTCTAACGTCAGTCGTGCGGGACCCTCATGTTCAATAGTTACTTCTCAGCGATAGGTCGACGACTGACGTGAGAGCCGCCGGTAGACGGAAATCTAAGCTGGCGCAACCGGAGATAGACTCGAATACTCCGTTGTACGATGCAGCAGACCGCGATTCGGAGGAGTCGCGCTTAAGTGTAGCACTCGATATTATGCAGATGAAGGCAAAACACGGATGGACCGACGCAAGCGTTGACGACCTACTGCAATACATGAAAAAGCGTCTTCCTAAAGACAACACGTGTCCTACTAGTCTAGACGAGGCAAAGAAAGTCATGTGCCCTCTCGATTTACCACACACAAAGTATCATGCATGCATCCATGACTGTGTCATTTATCAGAACGAACACGCGGACAAGACCCAATGCTCAGTGTGTGTGGCGCTGACCGGTACAAGAGAGGGAAGAAAGCCGCTCCTCGGAAAGTGGTGTGGTACTTTCCGCTCACTCCTCGTCTGCAGCGGTAATTCGTGGACCCTAAGGAAGCAAAAATGATGCGCTGGCACGCGAACAGAAAGGAGGCAGTGCTGAATGATCCAGAGCGGGCTGAAAACCCAGTGCTGACACACCCTTCGGATGCAAGCCAGTGTAAGACACTAGACAACGAGTATGAAGATTTTGGGAAAGAGGCAAGGAACATCAGGTTGGGTGCGAGCACGGACGGACTCAATCCGTTTAGCAACCAGAGCAGCAAGCATAGCACGTGGCCCGTGTTTGTTTGGATATACAACCTCCCCCTTGCTCTGCATGAAGAGGAAGTACATACACATGAGTATGCTAATTCAAGGGCCGACACAACCAGGGAGCGATATCAATCTATATCTCGAGCTGCTGAAGGAGGAGCTAGAACGTTGTGGGAGGATGAAGGGGTACAAACATGGGATGCCTACGCGGAAGGATATTTCCCTATGAGAGCCGCGTTGATCACGACGGTGCAGGACTTTCTTGGATACGGATATATTGCATGCCAGGTGGGCCATGGACACAAGGCGTGCATGAGGTGCATGGAACATACGCCATCTTTACAGCTTAAGAAACCGAGGTCTTGTAAGACTGTCTACATGAGGCATCGAAGGTGGCTAGACAAAAATGACCCGTGGAGGAAGCGTGGAGATCTATTCAACGGTAAAGATGAGCCCGAAGGACGTCCACCTCAGAGGAGCGGTGAAGAGATCAAGCAGTTATTAGACAATTGGAAAGAGTGCCCTGCGCCGGAAAAGGGAAAGGGAAAGGGAAAGGAAAAGAAGCCAAAGCGAGAAGAGAAGAAGAAAGAGAAGGCAGCAGGACCGCTCCTGGGGTGTGGAAAAGGAGGTCCGTGTTTTGGGACTTGACGTACTGGCCAAACCTCGGTACGCCTCATTGCCTTGATGTCATGCATATCACGAAGAACGTGTGCGAGAGCTTGCTCGGCACCCTGTTCAACATGCCGGATAGGACCAAAGACGGTCCAAAAGCAAGATACGACCTCGCGGCCCTAAACATCAGGAAATACCTTCAAATACCACCACCGGCTGTTAGAACCAAATATGACCTGCTGGACGAGGAGGAGGCGGATGGTTGCAAGCGCAAAAGGGGTAAGCCGCAACACTGGGTATGCCCCCCTCCTGCTTCACTCCAAGTCCCAACGAGCTCGATCAAATGTGTTGTTGCCTTCTAGGAGTCAAAGTGCCCTTTGGTTACTCGGGGCTGATAAGGAGATACCTGGAATCGAACAAGAAAATCTTTAGCGGGATGAAGTATCATGACTGTCACGTGATGATGACGCAGATACTTCCAGTTGCAATCCGAGGGATAATGGAACCTCACGTCCGTGAAATGCTGACTGGTCTATGTAACTTTTTCGACGTCATCACTCGGAAGTCGATCACCGTGAAGAAACTCGGAAGGCTGCAGGAAGAGATCGTTACAATCCTATGCGAGCTTGAGATGTACTTCCCGCCCCTATTCTTCGACATAATGGTCCATCTCTTTGTCCATATCGTAGATGATATCATCGATCTCGGGCCGGCATTCCTGCACAACATGGTGCCATTCGAAAGAATGAACGGGGTCATCAAAGGTTTCGTTCGTAACAGGTCACATCCGTATGGAAGCATCGTTCAGGGGTTTCTCACCGAAGAGCGAATCTCTTTCTGTGAGAATTATCTGGACATCGAAAAGCCGGTTGGTTTGTCGTAAAACAAGCACATTGGCAGGTTCGAGGGAGCAGGCCACAAAACGGACAGGCGGGAAATGCACGTGGCCTTTGAGGGGCGGACATCCGACTTTGACAGGGCCAACTTAGTAGTACTTCAGCACATCGACGATGTGGATCCTTGGTTAGAAGAGCACAAAAAAATGATAGCAAACAATGCTCGCAAGCCGATGACCGAAGCAGATAAACTAAGAGCGCACAACTCCTCTTTCGTTCGCTGATTCAAAGACCAGATTGATGCTGATCCCCCGACAATGACCAGCGAGAACGGTAAACTAATTTTGGCTTTGTCATATGGCCCCGCTCCCAACCTCATGACTTACCAAGCATACGATATCAACGGGTTCACATTCTACATGGAGGAAAAAGACAAAAGTAGCGACTACCAGAACTCTAGGGTACGATGGAATCCTACACGGGTGATGTCAAGAAAAGATACTACGGAAGGATCGAAGACATCTGGGAGCTTGACTACGCCGGGGAGAAGGTGCCGATGTTTTGTGTCAGATGGGCTAAGAATGTCGAAACCGAATGCAAATATTTTGTCACCATGTGTATACCTGAAGCCAACAAATGCAAGACCACAAACGCCACCGCTCAAAATGAGCCATGGGTACTAGCTAAGCACGTGGAGCAATGCTTCTTCATAACCGACCCGTCCAGGACTAGCCGTGTTGTCGTAAGGAGAGGAAAAATGAACTTTGTCGGAATGGATGGAGTTGCTAACGAGAATGACTTTGACGGCCTCGTCGGAGATCCAGTGATAGAAGAACCCGATGAAGACAATGCAACTACACCAAAAGAAGAAGCGGGACCACGCTACCTAGGTCAGGTGATCCCAGCACAAGAAGAAGTCATCAGATAGGGATAAAGTATACAACGACATCCAAGAAGGGAAAGAAGAAGATTGTGATGAAACGATGAGACAGAAACACTCGCAATGTGTGTTGTGACGATGGAACTATATCAACATTGCATGTATTATATGCATCCATGCATGCATGTGTGTCTCTAATTTTGTAACGATGATATGTGTGTTTTGGCGAGATGGAACTATCTTATTATATATATTATCAATTTTATTTAGTCTTGTAAAATTAACATTATTACTATCCTCTTTTATTTAGTCACAAGAAATAAAGTAAAGAAAAAGAAAAGGAAAATCAACCAAAAAAAAGGTCAAACTTAGCCCCGGCGCTCCGAGTATATATATATATATCCCTATATTTTAATTTGTGTTTTCGTGGCTGCATATTCAATATTGCAGTCAACAGGTTTGAAGTCTGACGACGTTAGCTTGGGAATCCCTCCGGCTTGGCCTGGGCAGCGATTGGACGCTCTCGGTTATCTTCAGGACTCTTAGTCCAATTTGTATCTTGTCCGTAGACGGACGATATGTTGTTTCTTCCGCTGTTATTTGGATCTTTGTATTGTATCAGTTGTATCCCTGGCTCGTTTGAGTCATCTTGTATCTATCTGTTTCTGTTGTTGTTGTGGATTATTCGTGAACTGTTGTAATGTTATCATAAGTGGGAACCTGGAATCGGTTATTATGCGAATTTGGGCGGGAATGCTGAAATCTGCATAGTGCCCGATCTCGGGGCGTCACAAAGCGTAAGCTTGGGGATGCCACGGAGGTATATCCAAGAAAATTCCAAGAAGAGTCAAGCGTCTAAGCTTGGGGATGCCCACGCAAGCACTCTCACCGCTGTTTTCTCCCTAATGGCAACAGCACATCCTCCCCCTTCACGTTTCTGTCACTCGAGCAAGGCAACAAGGAGGCATGAACCCACTATCGAGCATAAATCACTACTAGGGAATAGGCTATAGCAGAATGGGGTAGCACCGGCGCGCGTGCTATAGAGTCCACCGACGGTAAGTACCACCGGCGCGCTCGTTTGGCATCCGCCGGTGCTATTCCATTACCCCCGGCGCTCTCAATACTAAACGCGCCGGCGCTAAAGGCAGGCCAGGCCCCCCCCCTCGGGGAAAACTTAGCCCCGGCGCGGCCCATTACACGTGCGCCGGTGCTAGATATTTACCCCCGCGTTGGATGCTCAGCGCGCCGGCGCTAAAGGACTGCCCAGGGCCCCCGATTACCACCGGCGCGTGCTATCTTGTGAGCGCCGGCGCTAATATTTACCCCCGGCGCAATTGGGTGATGGCGCGCCGGCGGTAAGATACATCTTATCCAGCCACCACCCACCACCCATTTGCCCAACCACTCACTCCACTCACTCCTCCTCATCTCCAACTCGAAACTCCTCTCTTCCCAGCCCATTTTCTCACTCCTTTCTTCCAATTTTAGCAAATTTAACCAACCAAATATGATATGTTTTGTCAAAACTTTCTCTCCCAAACATGCCCCTCCCTTCTACCTAGTTAGATCTAGATCTACTATGAAGAATCTCTCTCCCCACATGCACCATATTCATATATCTAGATCTAGATAGAGTCTACACACACCGCACTCTCTCAGGTCGACACATGTCGTGTGTACGTTACGATCTTCCATATCTCGTGCCGGCGGAATATACTTATATCGATATATATATATATATAATTATTGTGTTTGCAACCAAAATATGTGATGATGACCCCTATTCATGGGAATTGTATTATGTTTGTTGCGACCGTGTAAGATGTGATGACATGTAAATGAGTTGGCAATGTTTTGCCGAAATGTCGATTCATTTCCGTTTCGGCAAATTTTTGCCACTCTGTTTTGACCTCTTTTTAGCAAAGGTCATGCCGAAATTTTCCGTGAAACCGGACGGGTGTGGATCTAATCAAAATTTACTCTTGTCGACCGTGCAGGAGACAATGCTCATCTCGATGAGGGAAAGCGTCGTGGATAGATATGTGGAACGTGCAACGGCCGACATGCATCGAAGGGACCGCATAGACATACTTTGTCCGTGTCGAAGATGCAAACTTGGGTCCCTGTTCAACCCATCTTCGGGCGTAGTGAAGGACCACCTGCTTAGGCGTGGTTTCATGGACGGTTACACTCAGTGGATCATGAGTGATGAGGAAGATGATCATGGGGATGATCATGAGGAGGGGGGCGCGACGACAACCGCTTAAAATGGGGAACAAGGGCAGGAGGAGAACGAAGATGACGAAGAGGCTACCGCACACGGCGGTATTGGAGAGGAAAAATCGGCGAACAGCAATACTCCTCTAACGTCAGTCGTGCGGGACCCTCATGTTCAATAGTTACTTCTCAGCGATAGGTCGACGACTGACGTGAGAGCCGCCGGTAGACGGAAATCTAAGCTGGCGCAACTGGAGATAGACTCGAATACTCCGTTGTACGATGCAGCAGACCGCGATTCGGAGGAGTCGCGCTTAAGTGTAGCACTCGATATTATGCAGATGAAGGCAAAACACGGATGGACCGATGCAAGCGTTGACGACCTACTGCAATACATGAAAAAGCGTCTTCCTAAAGACAACACGTGTCCTACTAGTCTAGACGAGGCAAAGAAAGTCGTGTGCCCTCTCGATTTACCACACACAAAGTATCATGCATGCATCCATGACTGTGTCATTTATCAGAACGAACACGCGGACAAGACCCAATGCTCAGTGTGTGTGGCGCTGACCGGTACAAGAGAGGGAAGAAAGCCGCTCCTCGGAAAGTGGTGTGGTACTTTCCGCTCACTCCTCGTCTGCAGCGGTAATTCGTGGACCCTAAGGAAGCAAAAATGATGCGCTGGCACGCGAACAGAAAGGAGGCAGTGCTGAATGATCCAGAGCGGGCTGAAAACCCAGTGCTGACACACCCTTCGGATGCAAGCCAGTGGAAGACACTAGACAACGAGTATGAAGATTTTGGGAAAGAGGCAAGGAACATCAGGTTGGGTGCATGCACGGACGGACTCAATCCGTTTAGCAACCAGAGCAGCAAACATAGCACGTGGCCCGTGTTTGTTTGGATATACAACCTCCCCCTTGCTCTGCATGAAGAGGAAGTACATACACATGAGTATGCTAATTCAAGGGCCGACACAACCAGGGAGCGATATCAATCTATATCTCGAGCTGCTGAAGGAGGAGCTAGAACGTTGTGGGAGGATGAAGGGGTACAAACATTGGATGCCTACGCGGAAGAATATTTCCCTATGAGAGCCGCGTTGATCACGACGGTGCAGGACTTTCTTGGATACGGATATATTGCATGCCAGGTGGGCCATGGACACAAGGCGTGCATGAGGTACATGGAACATACGCCATCTTTACAGCTTAAGAAACCGAGGTCTTGTAAGACTGTCTACATGAGGCATCAAAGGTGGCTAGACAAAAATGACCCGTGGAGGAAGCGTGGAGATCTATTCAACGGTAAAGATGAGCCCGAATGACGTCCACCTCAGAGGAGCGGTGAAGAGATCAAGCAGTTATTAGACAATTGGAAAGAGTGCCCTGCGCCGGAAAAGGGAAAGGGAAAGGGAAAGGAAAAGAAGCCAAAGCGAGAAGAGAAGAAGAAAGAGAAGGCAGCAGGACCGCTCCTGGGGTGTGGAAAAGGAGGTCCGTGTTTTGGGACTTGACGTACTGGCCAATCCTCGGTACGCCTCATTGCCTTGATGTCATGCATATCACGAAGAACGTGTGCGAGAGCTTGCTCGGCACCCTGTTCAACATGCCGGATAGGACCAAAGACGGTCCAAAAGCAAGATACGACCTCGCGGCCCTAAACATCAGGAAATACCTTCAAATACCACCACCGGCTGTTAGAACCAAATATGACCTGCTGGACGAGGAGGAGGCGGATGGTTGCAAGCGCAAAAGGGGTAAGCCGCAACACTGGGTATGCCCCCCTCCTGCTTCACTCCAAGTCCCAACGAGCTCGATCAAATGTGTTGTTGCCTTCTAGGAGTCAAAGTGCCCTTTGGTTACTCGGGGCTGATAAGGAGATACCTGGAATCGAACAAGAAAATCTTTAGCGGGATGAAGTATCATGACTGTCACGTGATGATGACGCAGATACTTCCAGTTGCAATCCGAGGGATAATGGAACCTCACGTCCGTGAAATGCTGACTGGTCTATGTAACTTTTTCGACGTCATCACTCGGAAGTCGATCACCGTGAAGAAACTCGGAAGGCTGCAGGAAGAGATCGTTACAATCCTATGCGAGCTTGAGATGTACTTCCCGCCCGCATTCTTCGACATAATGGTCCATCTCTTTGTCCATATCGTAGATGATATCATCGATCTCGGGCCGGCATTCCTGCACAACATGGTGCCATTCGAAAGAATGAACGGGGTCATCAAAGGTTTCGTTCGTAACAGGTCACATCCGTATGGAAGCATCGTTCAGGGGTTTCTCACCGAAGAGCGAATCTCTTTCTGTGAGAATTATCTGGACATCGAAAAGCCGGTTGGTTTGTCGTAAAACAAGCACATTGGCAGGTTCGAGGGAGCAGGCCACAAAACGGGCAGGCGGGAAATGCACGTGGCCTTTGAGGGGCGGACATCCGACTTTGACAGGGCCAACTTAGTAGTACTTCAGCACATCGACGATGTGGATCCTTGGTTAGAAGAGCACAAAAAAATGATAGCAAACAATGCTCGCAAGCCGATGACCGAAGCAGATAAACTAAGAGCGCACAACTCCTCTTTCGTTCGCTGATTCAAAGACCAGATTGATGCTGATCCCCCGACAATGACCAGCGAGAACGGTAAACTAATTTTGGCTTTGTCATATGGCCCCGCTCCCAACCTCATGACTTACCAAGCATACGATATCAACGGGTTCACATTCTACATGGAGGAAAAAGACAAAAGTAGCGACTACCAGAACTCTAGGGTACGATGGAATCCTACACGGGTGATGTCAAGAAAAGATACTACGGAAGGATCGAAGACATCTGGGAGCTTGACTACGCCGGGGAGAAGGTGCCGATGTTTTGTGTCAGATGGGCTAAGAATGTCGAAACCGAATGCAAATATTTTGTCACCATGTGTATACCTGAAGCCAACAAATGCAAGACCACAAACGCCGCCGCTCAAAATGAGCCATGGGTACTAGCTAAGCACGTGGAGCAATGCTTCTTCATAACCGACCCGTCCAGGACTAGCCGTGTTGTCGTAAGGAGAGGAAAAATGAACTTTGTCGGAATGGATGGAGTTGCTAACGAGAATGACTTTGACGGCCTCGTCGGAGATCCAGTGATAGAAGAACCCGATGAAGACAATGCAACTACACCAAAAGAAGAAGCGGGACCACGCTACCTAGGTCAGGTGATCCCAGCACAAGAAGAAGTCATCAGATAGGGATAAAGTATACAACGACATCCAAGAAGGGAAAGAAGAAGATTGTGATGAAACGATGAGACAGAAACACTCGCAATGTGTGTTGTGACGATGGAACTATATCAACATTGCATGTATTATATGCATCCATGCATGCATGTGTGTCTCTAATTTTGTAACGATGATATGTGTGTTTTGGCGAGATGGAACTATCTTATTATATATATTATCTCTTTTATTTAGTCTTGTAAAATTAACATTATTACTATCCTCTTTTATTTAGTCACAAGAAATAAAGTAAAGAAAAAGAAAAGGAAAATCAACCAAAAAAAAGGTCAAACTTAGCCCCGGCGCTCCGAGTATATATATATATATATCCCTATATTTTAATTTGTGTTTTCGTGACGGAAATATCTTATTTTCAACCTTCTTTCGTATATGACTACATGCCATTTTTTAAAATTAGCTTTATGATTATCCTATTTTATTTTAGGCAAAATAGATAAAGAACAAAGAAAATGAAAAGCAAAAGGGAAAAGAAAAACAAAAAAATTAGTTAGCCCCGGCGCGCAGCAGCTAGCCGCGCCGGTGCTAAGGTTGCACCCGCGCGTGCCAATTTAGCTGGGTCCCACACAAAGTTATCCCCGGCGCGGCAGTGTTGCCCACGCGACGGCGCTCAACCTTGTGCCCACTGCCAGATGGGTCCCTCCTTCTGTATCACCGGCGCGCTGGTCCGGTCGCTGCCCCGGCGCTAAGTTATCAATGGGTACGGGAATATGACTTAGCCAAAATTCCCCTCTCCCTCCCATTCCTCATCGATCGCTGTCATCTTCATCGCTGCCACGACAAACCCTAGCCCCAATCCCCTGTGCCGCGCTTGCCCTTGCTACCCTAGCCCCAATCCCCTGCTTTGCACGTGCCCTAGCCCGAATTGCCCTACGCCGTGCTGCGCGACGAACCCTAGCCCCAATTTCCATGCGTCGTCGTGCTCGCGCTCGCCCTTGCTATCACGCCATCACCGAGGAGGATCCAGGGAGTCATCGTCGAGGAGGATCCAGGAGGAGCCCGTGGAAGATCCAGGAGACGCCGTCTCGCGCCCGTGAAGGAAGATCCAGGAGACGCCGTCTCGCGCCCGTGGAGGCTGCCGCCGCCATCTTGCGCCAGTGTTGCTCCCCCTACGTTGAGGTACTACACCTTCCCCTCCCCAACTCCCCTGCGTTGCTGCTGCTGTTTCAGCCAGTGAGTGCCCTAACACGACAGGGTTGATTAGGATCATGGTTGTGCGAGTTGAAGCGCAGTGCTAAGTGTCTATGGGTAGTTGGAGGGCAATGCTGCGGTGTGTTGCTGAGAGGAGGGATGCGTGGAGAGAGGAGAGATGAGTGCTGAGAGGAGAGATGAGTGGAGGGCAGTATTGTTGTTGTTTCTGTGTTGTTGTTTGCGTATACTGAATCTGAACTTGGTGAGAGGGCAGTGCTGCTGTTTGTGCTTCTGTTTGTGTACTGAATCTGTGCAGGTATTGAGAGTAGCCAATGTTTCTCCGGAACGTCGATTCGTTTCCGTTCAGGCGAATTTCTGGCTCTCCGGCATAACCTTTTTTAGCAAAGATCATGCCGGATTTTTTCTTAAGAAAACAAACTGTTAGTTGTTTGTAATTGGATATTTGCTTCGAATATTAGCAAGACTTGGTCGTTTTATTAGAACAACCCAATTGCTAAATAACTTGATATTATGGTTTTTGGAAGTACCTCATAACTAATTAATTGTAAACAATTTGGTAGTTGTTTTTTGAATAACATACCAGTGTTCTCGATAAACCCAATAGCTATTTTTAAATAACCTGATAGTTATTACTAAATAATCGGGTAGCGTGATATTTTGTATTACTGCAAAACATGATAACTATTTGTTAATCTGGTAGTTGTTTTCTAAATAACGTTTGAATCATTTCGATAAACTCCGTAGCCATTTGTAAATAACATGATAGTTACTACTAAATAATCTGATAATTCTACATCGGAGAACATGAAAATTTGTTTAAAAAATCTTTCGGTGACAATAACATTTGTTGTTAATTTTTAAACAACATAATAATTGTTTCAAAAAAAATTACAGTTATTTTTAGAGAGAGAAGAGCATATTAGGACCCTCAACTTATCAAGGAGTTTAACTCACAACCCTGAACTCCAATACCGGTTGACAGACAACCCTAAACAAATGAAACCATCTAAAACACACCCCTGCCCTGTTCTGGTGTTGGTTTTGACGGGTCGCTGTTTGCCGCGTCAGTTAGGCATCATTGTGGCGTTAAGTTGCAGGAGCACTTTTACCACGGCGAGGTCTCTTTCTTCTTGTTTCCTGTAAATTTTGACATGGTTTCTCTTGAATTTGCACATAATAAATCTGTTTGGCATAGTGAAACAAGATATAGTATGAAAGAAATCTCATATAGCATAGAGAAAGCCATCAGTTTGGCATTGCAAACAATATCAGTTTCACATAACTAAGGGAACCCATCAGTTTCACATAACCAAGGGAAGCCATCAGTTTGGCACAAAGGGAAAGCCATCAGTTTAGCATTATACAAACATAAAGACATCAGTCTCGCATTACAAATAAAACAATGGTTCAGTTTGGCAATACAAACATAAAAGGTGTCGCACCCGGACTTCTAAAGGATACTCGCCGTTCCGTTGAACAGTAGTAGATTGGATTACGGGGCTTACCGGCACCCGCGTCCTCTTACGAGTAGGCCAACACACGTATGTGTGACAACCAACCCCTATCTGTTCATCGTCGACGTAAACTATCCCATAGAAATCAGGACACTACCATTGACGTACTTCATACCATACACACATGGTACGCCAACGGCTTGTAACAGAATGATAGCACAACATATCTCTAAGACACAAAAGATTGAAATAAGTTGCAACTGGCCCTCACTAGGGCAGAGAATAGCAAATACAATCATCCAGAAGACACATGTCCCAGCATAACATCATTACATCTCAGCGGAAGCATTCAAAGGGGTCTGAGTACAGACAAATCCAAATAGGCTTAAGAAGCCGGGAAACTGAAATAAAGACGGAGCCCATCCACGATGTCTCGGATCCTGCTCGGGTCCGCTAACTACTCGTCAGCAGCCTCGTCAAACTCCACGTAGTAGCCGTCACCTGGATCCTCGTAAGCGTAGTCTGCGGAAACCACAGCCCCAAAGGGGTCAGTACAAAGACGTACTGGCAAGCAAGACTCATAGTTCACCAAGGGGTAACCCGTCAACACCAAGTACAGATGCCTTGGGTTCAACGGAAGGAAGGGGATATAAAAGATGCTGCAACTGGCTGCGCTAACCAACTACAGAGATTCTACCACTCCCGGCTAACAGAAAGGAGATAAGATCGAGTATTGTAACCAACTGAAAGATAACTTCAAACAAAACCCATCCTGGATCTCGCCCCTTATCCAAAGAAGCAATCCGAGGATAACTCACACAGTTGAATTAAAGATGAATCAAGTTATTGTGTCAATAAGCCTATTACTAGTCAAGTTGTTAATCATTGGGTGTAAGGTTGTTAATCATTAGGTTTAAGTTGTCCTGAGTACTTGTTAGCCAGTACTTTCACCAAGTTAACCATAACCGCGGAAAACACGGCTTCTCGAGAAGATTATCCCTGCAGGGTTGCACCAATTTGGCCGTACACGTATGAATAACCCGCCAGATGGGATGCCTCCCACCAAGCGGGGCACTCAACACAACTCAACTCTTCTTCGCATCAAGCCCAAAGCACCTTGGGCGCACGGCTAATCGAGCCCAGAAGAAAATGGACCCTCATAGCACTCTAAGAACGTGTCCCCCTATATGCCGACTACAAAAGTTCCACCCTGCGCTGGGCTCGCAAAAACATGCATGCGGCAAATGGAAAACACGAACTAAATGAGGCGATTTGGACGAGATGCGAATCGAATCAAATTGAGGGGGGCGCCCATACTCGCTTCCCACATGCGGGTAGTGCGCTCATCATGGATCAGTAGACAAGACCCTTTTCCTATTAGGGTCGACACTAGCAGGCCTCAAAACCACACAGGGCCTCCTGCCGGTGCCTTATCATCAAATTATTATTTAACAATAACATTAGCATGATTGATTGATTAAACATCGAGCCCCCAGAACATAACAGGATATAGTAACAGAAAGTAACGGGTAACAGACTCGAGCAAAACAACGTAAGCATGCTAGTAAGACACTGGCTCAAGCAATAGGGTTGTAGGAGTGGTGGTGAGGCAATATCAGGGTTAAGGGATTCATGTGATAGGTTCGTAACAGAAACAACTACTACTAAGGCTAGCAGAAATAGACAACGGAAAGTATCGGCAACTAATGTTGAAAGGAACACAATGGTTCATGTGAGTGATAACTTGCCTGCAAACTCAGCAGCCGGGTACTGAGCTAGATCCTCAGAAGGGGTGCTGTAAAGATCGTCTGTCTCAACGTCGTCTTCTATTCGAGAAGAAGCAAACAAACAAGACAGAAATATAAACAATCAATATCATGGCATAGTGCACAATCATGGGATGATGCATGTCAATTTAATAGATGCATCAAAATAAACTAAGTGACATGGTAACACAATTTAAATGGACCCCTATGCAATTTTGAGTTGCATATGGAAAAGGGTCCATGAATTAAGTGGAAACAAATGATTTACAATTAATTATTATGTGAAAGTTGTTAGCATGATGCATGCATGATGATAGCAACATAATAACAACAATGGATGCAAGTGGAAAAGGAATTTAACAAGTTTGGAAATTATTTGTTAGATTTGGAAAGTTTGGTTACTTAAAGATGTCACACAAGTATGTGTTGTTTTCATCAAGTTAAAGTGTTCAAAACAATTAACAAAATTTATATTTGAAAAGAATACAAAATTTTAGTTGGATTACATGTTTCAAATTTTGAAATAGGAGTTAGGATGAATTTATTATGACTGAAACAATATTAAACAAGTTTTAAATGAATTTAAAACAAGCATGAATTTTGATTGAATTTTATTTGTTCAAAACATAAATTCAAATTCACATTTGAAAAGTTCATATTTTTCTAGTTTGAAAACATATTTTGCATGTTCAAAAATAATTTATTTGGAGCAAGTTATGATTTTATCAAATTTAAATGAATTAAATAAGGATTAAATTATTTAGGCAATTTAAATTATTCAAACCATGAAACAAAATTTATATTTGAAAAGTTTATTTGAAATAGCATGGAAAACATATTTTATTTGCATTTATTGGATTAAGAATGAATTAGTTATGAATTTTGGCAAATTGCAATTGAATTATTTGAATTCAAATCTGAATTGCATTTTGAAATTTCAAAACAGAAAACAAATGATACCAATGGGTAGACAATTAAATTTAGAACAACAAACATATTTAGATTTTATTATTTGGAGTTATATATTAAAAGTTATTTCCAAATTAAAACAGAGGACCAATCTGTAAAAATTAGGGGACTGGAATTAAAAGAAACGTGCTGGAAGTTATTTGTTACCGCACTGCTGTCTACCCCTAGCCACTGCCCGTGGGCCAGGGGGCCAGCGTGGCGTGCGCGCGCGCTGGGTGGCAGCCAGGGCCACAGACATGTGGGCCCTGCATGTCAGCCGCGGGGAAAAAAGGTGTGGATTTAATCCACGGTGCCGCGGTTCGAACTCGAGACCTGCAGGCGCGCTCGCTAGTGTGCTGCCACTACGGTGGCTTCGTCAGTTTCGACAGAAACAACGACGCAGCAAGGTTATGTTCAGATCTGAGCTTTAACTGAAATTAACTGACGACCAAATGTTTCTGCAACCGGACAGTGTCAGACGGTGGCCGCCGGCGATCTCGACGTTGCTGGTGCTGCCGTGGTGGGGTGGTGCAGCGAGGGGTGTGCTGTGCGGATGCGTGCGTGCGGGCAAGTAACAGAGAGGAGGGGGAAGAGACAGACGGTGATCACCGTGGGGTTGGCCGCGGTCGAGCTCGACGACGGAGGTGACTGCCGCGGCGGTGTAGCAGATGGCGGCGGTGATCCACGACTTCCACGGGCCCGCTGCGGTGTCCACCAGAGCGAGGAGGTGACGGGGGTTCGGTTCCGGGGTTTAGGTGGGGTGGAGAAGGGCCATGGCGTCTGCGGTGGCCGGAGTTTCAGAGGAAAAAGCTCCGGCGAGGGGACAGAGAAGGAGGAACGCGGGGCAGAGAGGGAATTCCGGCGGCGGTGTCGAGGGGAGAGGGGGTCTAGGGTTCTAGGGCACTGCTGCGGGCTAGGAGGGGTAGTTATAGGCGCCTAGGGTGGCTCCTGGCCGTCGCTGCTCCGCCGTGCCGCCGTGGCACGCGCGAATGCGCGCCGTACCTGGGAAAGAAGGTGGGGGCGGCCGCGAACCGTTTTTCGGGCCGGCGTGTTGGGCTGCGCGCGGGTAAAGTGATAGGTGGGCTGGGTAGCTGCCGCGCGCGCTGCTGGCTTTCTCCTTTTTCTTTTTCTGTTTGTTTATATTTTTTTTTGCAGAAAAACAAATTGGAAGAAAAGGATGGTTTGTAGGTTAGTAAAAATATTAGAAAAATTAGGTTAATAGCAAACAAATGCTAACTTTTGTTTTCACAAAGTTGGAGTTTAACTTGCTGTTATGATTTAAACCAAATTGATTGAATTTTCTTATTAAATGAATATTATTGAAAACAACATATTAATAGGGTGTACCCTATTATTAATTGGATTAAAACATTAGAATGGTTTGGTATTTTTATAATTTCCAAATTAGGTGCTGTAGATGATTTGCTTTGAATTTGAAACCAACTTGGAATTAATTAGTGGAAATAAAAAGCACCATCTTATTAGTTTATTCAATATGGAATAATATGAAAACAAATGGGCTGTTTTTATTTGAGATTTTTATTTAAAATGTTGTAACAGAGCAAGTATGAAATAAACATTTGAAATTGTTTGAGTTTCAATTGTGAAAACAAAATAAAACAGATGCAAAACAAATAGTAAACAAATGCAAACAAAGAAATAAACATGATGACATGATGCAATACTTTAATTAAACATGAAATCAAACATTCTAGGGGGTATTTTCATACTTGGGATGTTACAAAACGCCCCCCCTTGAAGGAATCGCGCCCCGAGATTCCTACTGAGAAATGAAAAGGTCCGGATACTTCTTGCGAAGATCATCTTCGGTCTCCCACGTTATCTCTTTATCGGAATGATGCGACCACTGCACTTTCAAGAACTTGGTGCTCTTGTTGCGAGTCTTACGCTCGGTCTCATCGAGAATACGAACAGGGTGCTCCTCATAAGATAGATCATCTTGCAGTTCAATGGAATCATGATCAACTGCACGATCTGGATCTTTGAAACACTTCTTGAGTTGTGACACGTGGAACACATCGTGCACCTTGGATAGTTTTTCTGGAAGTTCAAGACGATAAGCATTTTCTGCCCGCCTTGAGAGAATGTTGAAAGGACCAATGTATCTTGGTGCGAGCTTTCCTTTCACACCAAAACGATGAGTGCCTCTGAGGGGAGTTACACGGAGATATGCCTTATCACCAGGTGCATAGATCATATCCCTATGCTTGCTATCATAATAGCTCTTCTGACGAGACTGAGCAATCTTGAGATTGTCACGAATGATACGAACTTTCTCCTCGGCTTCCTTAACAATGTCAGGGCCTAAGAGTGAACGTTCACCAACTCCAGACCAATTGATTGGACTCCTGCATCTGCGGCCATAGAGTGCTTCAAATGGTGCCATGCCTAGGCTTGCCTGGTAGCTGTTGTTGTAGGAGAATTCAGCATATGGAAGGCAATCCTCCCATTTCATGCCAAAGGAGAGACCACATGCTCTGAGCATATCCTCGAGAATCTGATTGACTCTTTCGACTTGCCCCTGAGACTGAGGGTGATAAGCTGTGCTGAACAGAAGTTTGGTGCCCAATGCTTCTTGAAAACTCTTCCAGAAATGAGAAGTGAAGATACTTCCACGGTCTGAGCTTATTTCCAAAGGGACACCATGAAGAGGAACAATCTTTGCTATGTAGAGCTCTGCTAACTGGCTAGCTGAGATAGTTTCCTTGACAGCAAAGAAGTGAGCTACCTTAGTGAGACGATCAATAACAACGAAGATTGCATCGTTGCCCTTCTTGGACTTTGGAAAACCAGTAACGAAGTCCATTTCAATCATGTCCCACTTCCACTCAGGAATTTTCAGAGGTTGGAGTAGACCGGCTGTTTTCTGATGGACTGCCTTAACACGTTGACAAACATCGCATTCAGAAACGTATTGAGCAATTTCACGTTTCATGCCAGGCCACCAATACAGAGTCTTGAGATCCTGGTACATCTTTTCACTTCCAGGGTGGATGGAGAGAGGAGTTTCATGAGCCTCCTTGAGAATGATATCTTTGAGACTTTGAATCTGAGGGACTGCAATGCGTCCTTCGAAGAACACAGTTCCCTTGTCATCAATTGAGAAGGACTTGAATTTATCATTGCCTTCTTTGATGTGCTCTACAATCTTCTTGATTTCAGTATCACGAAGTTGTTCAGAATGAATCTTGTCCTCGAGAGTTGGACTGGCTGTCAAGCTAGCAATGTAACCTTGAGGAACAAGACCAAGGTTCAGCTTCTGGAATTCTTCATGAAGTGGAGGTTGGCTTTCCATGATCATGAGATTATTGCAATATGACTTGCGACTGAGAGCATCGGCCATAACATTAGCCTTGCCTGGAGTGTAAGAAATGGTGAGATCAAAGTCTTTAATCTTTTCAATCCATCTCCTTTGCCTGAGGTTTAGATCTGGCTGAGTGAAGATGTATTTCAGACTCTTATGATCGGAAAAGATTTCAGTTTTGTTACCCAACAAGTATTGTCTCCATTTCTTGAGGGCAAACACAACTGCTGCAAGTTCTAGGTCATGAGTGGGATAGTTTTGCTCATGTGCATTCAACTGACGTGAAGCATAAGCCACAACTTGACGTTCTTGCATAAGAACTGCACCTAGACCTTGGAGAGATGCATCGCAGAATATCTGGAAAGGTTTGGTAGTATCTGGGCCAACCAGAACTGGGGTGGAAGTGAGTTTAGCCTTCAGGAGATTGAAACTCTCATCACATTGTGGAGTCCAAACGAACTTCTTGTCCTTCTTTGTGAGATCAGTGAGAGGTTTGGCAATCTTGGAAAAGTTTTGGACGAAACGACGGCAATAGCTAGCTAAGCCGAGAAAACTTCTGACTTGCTTCACCGTCTTAGGAGGTTTCCAATCAACAATTGCCTTAACCTTTTCCGGGTCAATGGCTATGCCTTTGGCAGAGATGATATGACCAAGGTAAGCAACTTCTGGAATGCAGAACTCACATTTGGAGAACTTGGCATATAGACGATGCTCGCGAAGTTTCATGAGAGTGAGACGAAGGTGTTCTCCATGCTCTTCCTCGGATTTTGAGTAGACCAGAATGTCATCGAGATATACCACAACAAACTTGTCGAGGTATTCATGGAAGACAGAATTCATGAGTCTTGAGAACGTCGCCGGTGCATTGGTGAGACCAAAGGACATGACGGTGTATTCATATAGACCGTACCAAGTGGTGAAAGCTGTCTTAGGAATATCTTCCTTCCTGATCTTTATCTAATGGTAACCCATCCTCAAGTCCAACTTTGAGAATATTGAGGCTCCAGCAAGTTGATCAAAAAGATCATCGATACGAGGAATTGGATACTTGTTTTTGATGGTTTTCTCGTTGAGAGGACGATAGTCAACCACGAGTCTTTTTGTTTGATCCTTCTTGGCAACAAACAGGGTTGGGCAACCCCAATCGGAGGAACTAGGCTGAATGTAACCTTTCTCCATGTACATATCGATTTGCTCCTTCAACAATTTCAGTTCAGGAGGAGCTATCTTGTATGGATGCTTAGAGATTGGAGCAGTACCTGGCTCAAGCTCGATCACGAACTCAACTGCTCTGTCCGGAGGCATCCCTGGCAACTCTTCTGGAAAGACATCAGGGAATTCACAAACCACCGGAACATTCTCAATTGCAGGAAGAGGTTTAGCATCAAGGTTGAACAGCTGAACAGAACTTGATCCATATGGAGAATAGACTATCTGGCCAGAAGGGTGAGAGAGAGTTATTGACTTTTGAGCACAGTCAATTTTAGCTTCGTGGGTCTTCAACCAATCCATGCCCAGAATGACATCAATGTCAGAATTTCCCAGCAACATGAGTGAAGCAAGGAATATGCAGCCTCCAATTAGGATCTGATTGTCCTTACTTATCTTGGAAGTCAACATTTGCGGTCCCGGAGAGTGAACAGTCATTTGATTGCTTAGCGGAACCAGAACTAGGTTGTATGCTTTTGCAAAAATCTTTGACACAAAAGAATGTGATGCCCCGGTATCAAACAACACTTTAGCTGGAATAGAGTTTACGGGTAATATACCGAGAACGACGTCAGCAGCTTCCTCAGCTTTGTCGGCCTTGATATGATTCACCCTCGCGGTCCTCCCGACAGGCCTGTTGTTGGAGTTGAAGGCTTTAGCCGGGGGAGCACGAACCATTGCCTGGTTGGTGTTGGGGCGAGGAGGTGGAGGTAGCTGCCTCTGAGTGCACTTATCAGCGTAGTGTCCAGTCTCCTTGCATTTGTAGCAAGTGACGACACGAGGAGGACCTGGCCTTGGCTGCCCCATTGAAACCCTCTGACTCTGCATCTGAGATGGGTTGGGTGGGCGGGGAGCAAAGCCTGGAGAAGCTTAGGCATATGGAGCCCGAGTGACAGCAGCATTTGGCACCCAGATGCGGCGCTTCTGCGGAGGGCTGGTCATGTTGGAGGAGGAACCACCCTCACGCGAGTGCTTGCGGGACTCCTCGAACGCCTTGCGCCCATTTTCCTCATTGAGCGCGGTGTTCACGAGCTCCTCGAAGTCATTGCACTTGATGTTGGTGAGAGCGTACTTCAGTTCCGGGTTAAAACCTCGGCGGAACCTTGCCATCTTCTTAGCCTCAGTGGACACCTCATCACCAGCGTATCGAGCGAGACGATTGAACTCGTTCTGGTAGCCAATGACGTCCAGCTTGCCCTGCTTGAGAGAGCAAAATTCCTCACGCATCCTTTCCATGAGACCATCTGGGATGTGGTGCTTCAGGAAGGCATCCTTGAAACATCCCCAGGTGATAGGATAGCCAGCTCTCATGGTCTGGTAGTTCTCCCACCAGGTAGCTGCCTGACCCTTCAGTAGGTAGGTGGCATACTTGACTTTATCCTCCTCAGCAACGTGAGCAATGTCCAGAGCCCTGTCCATCTCCCGGATCCAGTCATCAGCAT
The DNA here is from genome assembly GCA_028641055.1 of Alopecurus myosuroides. Taxonomy (NCBI): domain Eukaryota; kingdom Viridiplantae; phylum Streptophyta; class Magnoliopsida; order Poales; family Poaceae; genus Alopecurus; species Alopecurus myosuroides. The sequence goes on from CM054061.1 coordinate 306,963,284, forward strand.
CCAGAGGCTCACGTGTTGCCACGAAAGCTCTCGGACCCATACTGAGGAACTCCTTGATGCTGACCCGCGGAGCATTCTGGTTGTTGTGCTGGTTAGCCTGGATCTGGGCCATCTGAGCCACGACCTGAGTCATCTGAGTCAACAGCTTCGTGAGCGGAGGTGGTTCAGGCGGGTTTCTCCTTGTTGGCGGCATCCTGAATAGACATGCAATTTAGCACAATAACAGAAAAGGATAGACTTGGTAACCAAAAGAGAGATTATTCCGACGCATGAATAGATAACCAACAGGTACATCATCACATGTTCAAATACATCAGAATATCCAACAGACCAATACATGGTTCGAAAGGCAAAGGATAACTAAACATAGCTAGGAACGGATACATCTGTACTCCCATGCTCATCACGCAGGACGGCGGTGAGTAGTACGACGAGAGATACGGTGAGGAGGAATCCCACGGAAGTAGGTAGAACGACGATCCACGTAGATCGGGACTGCTCTGAGAGCGACTCTCGGTGTGGTGAAGTAGAAAGCGTCGTCTCCCTGTGCTCCAAAGCGTGGAATCCCAGTGTAACCAGCTCCGAGGTTGAGGAGTGGACCTCTGATCGGCTCGTAACCTCCAGCATCTGGCAAACTACGTCCAACTGTCTGATGGAAACGTCCAAAGCGCTCATCTCCAATAAAGTCTGTGGTGTACGTAGCCAGACGAGTCAAAGCAAGGTAGAGCTGCTCCCTGACTGAGGCCAACTCCTGAGAAAGTGTGGTGGCAACAGCGTCACTGTGCCTCACAAACTGAGCGGTGGTGTGCAGCCTGGTGTTATCATGCTCGTAGACATCCAGGTTGTCGTAGAGGGTGAAGTGAGCTCCCGCTGAAGTGATGTAACCACGGGGGATGTGGCGATAGATAGAATCGTCAAACCCCCAGTAGTCAGCACGAAGGACGGTGAGACTCACGTAAGCTGCCTGCTGCACGGCCATATCCACTATGGAACCTACTGCCTCGTAGCGGTGGACAACGCTCATGCCATCATCTGACAGAATGTAGACGATAGCCTGGTAGTAGGTCTGGTCAAACTCTCGCTGCTGCTCGTAGACCTGGTACTCTGGTGCCCAACGGAACCCCAGATAAGTGACCATGTCTCTCAGCATCTCCGGATAACCGGCGGTGCTCTCACAACGAGTCATCCAAACCACCTGCGGGTAGAACCTGAGATCCATCTGCAGATGATTTGGGAGGTTTTGATTAGACGCCGGTAGAGAACTGAAGTGGAAAGCAACAACAAGGTTCAACGGACGAAAAGGATGTTGAAAAGAACATGATATTGAAGCAACATCGGGAAACACGAGACCAAAAACTCCTGAGGTACTACGGAGAACCCAAAACACGTGAAATCCTAACTTGAAAGTTTAGGTGAGAACAGAAAACAACGTTGCACTTCCTTACCAGAAAAGGGTGGGTGGGTGGGGAAAGAAGAAAAATGGCAGAATTCCTACTCTCACGTTTCATTTTTCCTATATAGCTACAAAATAGTTTCTAGACTCAACTGCGACCAGTGAAAAGGCATCCTACAGGCAGACAGTCTCTGATACCATTTGTCGCACCCAGACTTCTAAAGGATACTCGCCGTTCCGTTGAACAGTAGTAGATTGGATTACGGGGCTTACCGGCACCCGCGTCCTCTTACGAGTAGGCCAACACACGTATGTGTGACAACCAACCCCTATATGTTCATCGTCGACGTAAACTATCCCATAGAAATCAGGACACTACCATTGACGTACTTCATACCATACACACATGGTACGCCAACGGCTTGTAACAGAATGATAGCACAACATATCTCTAAGACACAAAAGATTGAAATAAGTTGCAACTGGCCCTCACTAGGGCAGAGAATAGCAAATACAATCATCCAGAGGACACATGTCCCAGCATAACATCATTACATCTCAGCGGAAGCATTCAAAGGGGTCTGAGTACAGACAAATCCAAATAGGCTTAAGAAGCCGGGAAACTGAAATAAAGACGGAGCCCATCCACGATGTCTCGGATCCTGCCCGGGTCCGCTAACTACTCGTCAGCAGCCTCGTCAAACTCCACGTAGTAGCCGTCACCTGGATCCTCGTAAGCGTAGTCTGCGGAAACCACAGCCCCAAAGGGGTCAGTACATAGACGTACTGGCAAGCAAGACTCACAGTTTGCCAAGGGGTAACCCGTCAACACCAAGTACAGATGCCTTGGGTTCAACGGAAGGAAGGGGATATAAAAGATGCTGCAACTGGCTGCGGTAACCAACTACAGAGATTCTACCACTTCCGGCTAACAGAAAGGAGATAAGATCGAGTATTGTAACCAACTGAAAGATAACTTCAAACAAAACCCATCCTGGATCTCGCCCCTTATCCAAAGAAGCAATCCGAGGATAACTCACACAGTTGAATTAAAGATGAATCAAGTTATTGTGTCAATAAGCCTATTACTAGTCAAGTTGTTAATCATTGGGTGTAAGGTTGTTAATCATTAGGTTTAAGTTGTCCTGAGTACTTGTTAGCCAGTACTTTCACCAAGTTAACCATAACCGCGGAAAACACGGCTTCTCGAGAAGATTATCCCTGCAGGGGCACTCAACACAACTCAACTCTTCTTCGCATCAAGCCCAGAGCACCTTGGGCGCACGGCTAATCGAGCCCAGAAGAAAATGGACCCTCATAGCACTCTAAGAACGTGTCCCCCTATATGCCGACTACAAAAGTTCCACCCTGCGCTGGGCTCGCAAAAACATGCATGCGGCAAATGGAAAACACGAACTAAATGAGGCGATTTGGATGAGTTGCGAATCGAATCAAATTGAGGGGGGCGCCCATACTCGCTTCCCACATGTGGGTAGTGCGCTCATCATGGATCAGTAGACAAGACCCTTTTCCTATTAGGGTCGACACTAGCAGGCCTCAAAACCACACAGAGCCTCCTGCCGGTGCCTTATCATCAAATTATTATTTAACAATAACATTAGCATGATTGATTGATTAAACATCGAGCCCCCAGAACATAACAGGATATAGTAACAGAAAGTAACGGGTAACAGACTCGAGCAAAACAACCTAAGCATGCTAGTAAGACACTGGCTCATGCAATAGGGTTGTAGGAGTGGTGGTGAGGCAATATCAGGGTTAAGGGATTCATGTGATAGGTTCGTAACAGAAACAACTACTACTAAGGCTAGCAGAAATAGACAACGGAAAGTATCGGTAACCAATGTTGAAAGGAACACAATGGTTCATGTGAGTGATAACTTGCCTGCAAACTCAGCAGCCGGGTACTGAGCTAGATCCTCAGAAGGGGTGCTGTAAAGATCGTCTGTCTCAACGTCGTCGTCTATTCGAGAAGAAGCAAACAAACAAGACAGAAATATAAACAATCAATATCATGGCATAGTGCACAATCATGGGATGATGCATGTCAATTTAATAGATGCATCAAAATAAACTAAGTGACATGGTAACACAATTTAAATGGACCCCTATGCAATTTTGAGTTGCATATGGAAAAGGGTCCATGAATTAAGTGGAAACAAATGATTTACAATTAATTATTATGTGAAAGTTGTTAGCATGATGCATGCATGATGATAACAACATAATAACAACAATGGATGCAAGTGGAAAAGGAATTTAACAAGTTTGGAAATTATTTGTTAGATTTGGAAAGTTTGGTTACTTAAAGATGTCACACAAGTATGTGTTGTTTTCATCAAGTTAAAGTGTTCAAAACAATTAACAAAATTTATATTTGAAAAGAATACAAAATTTTAGTTGGATTACATGTTTCAAATTTTGAAATAGGAGTTAGGATGAATTTATTATGACTGAAACAATATTAAACAAGTTTTAAATGAATTTAAAACAAGCATGAATTTTGATTGAATTTTATTTGTTCAAAACATAAATTTAAATTCACATTTGAAAAGTTCATATTTTTCTAGTTTGAAAACATATTTTGCATGTTCAAAAATAATTTATTTGGAGCAAGTTATGATTTTATCAAATTTAAATGAATTAAATAAGGATTAAATTATTTAGGCAATTTAAATTATTCAAACCATGAAACAAAATTTATGTTTGAAAAGGTTATTTGAAATAGCATGGAAAACATATTTTATTTGCATTTATTGGATTAAGAATGAATTAGTTATGAATTTTGGCAAATTGCAATTGAATTATTTGAATTCAAATTTGAATTGCATTTTGAAATTTCAAAACAGAAAACAAATGATACCAATGGGTAGACAATTAAATTTAGAACAACAAACATATTTATATTTTATTATTTGGAGTTATATATTAAAAGTTATTTCCAAATTAAAACAGAGGACCAATCTGTAAAAATTAGGGGACTGGAATTAAAAGAAACGTGCTGGAAGTTATTTGTTACCGCACTGCTGTCTACCCCTAGCCGCTGCCCGTGGGCCAGGGGGCCAGCGTGGCGTGCGCGCGCGCTGGGTGGCAGCCAGGGCCACAGACATGTGGGCCCTGCCTGTCAGCCGCGGGAAAAAAGGTGTGGATTTAATCCACGGTGCCGCGGTTCGAACTCGAGACCTGCAGGCGCGCTCGCTAGTGTGCTGCCACTACGGTGGCTTCGTCAATTTCGACAGAAACAACGACGCAGCAAGGTTATGTTCATATCTGAGCTTTAATTGAAATTAACTGACGACCAAATGTTTCTGCAACCGGACAGTGTCAGACGGTGGCCGACGGCGATCTCGACGTTGCTGGTGCTGCCGTGGTGGGGGTGGTGCAGCGAGGGGTGTGCAGTGCGGATGCGTGCGTGCGGGCAAGTAACAGAGAGGAGGGGGGAAGAGACAGACGGTGATCACCGTGGGGTTGGCCGCGGTCGAGCTCGACGACGGAGGTGACTGCCGCGGCGGTGTAGCAGATGGCGGCGATGATCCACGACTTCCACGGGCCCGCTGCGGTGTCCACCAGAGCGAGGAGGTGACGGGGGTTCGGTTCCGGGGTTTAGGTGGGGTGGAGAAGGGCCATGGCGTCTGCGGTGGCCGGAGTTTCAGAGGAAAAAGCTCCGGCGAGGGGACAGAGAAGGAGGAACGCGGGGCAGAGAGGGAATTCCGGCGGCGGTGTCGAGGGGAGAGGGGGTCTAGGGTTCTAGCGCACTGCTGCGGGCTAGGAGGGGTAGTTATAGGGGCCTAGGGTGGCTCCTGGCCGTCGCTGCTCCGCCGTGCCGCCGTGGCACGCGCGGATCCGCGCCGTACCTGGGAAAGAAGGTGGGGGCGGCCGCGAACCGTTTTTCGGGCCGGCGTGTTGGGCTGCGCGCGGGTAAAGTGATAGGTGGGCTGGGTAGCTGCCGCGCGCGCTGCTGGCTTTCTCCTTTTTCTTTTTCTGTTTTTTTATTTTTTTTTTGCAGAAAAACAAATTGGAAGAAAAGGATGGTTTGTAGGTTAGTAAAAATATTAGAAAAATTAGGTTAAGCTATTTAGGTTAATAGCAAACAAATGCTAACTTTTGTTTTCACAAACTTGGAGTTTAACTTGCTGTTATGATTTAAACCAAATTGATTGAATTTTCTTATTAAATGAATATTATTGAAAACACCATATTAATAGGGTGTACCCTATTATTAATTGGATTAAAACATTAGAATGGTTTGGTATTTTTATAATTTCCAAATTAGGTGCTGTAGATGATTTGCTTTGAATTTGAAACCAACTTGGAATTAATTAGTGGAAATAAAAAGCACCATCTTATTAGTTTATTCAATATGGAATAATATGAAAACAAATGGGTTGTTTTTATTTGAGATTTTTATTTAAAATGTTGTAACAGAGCAAGTATGAAATAAACATTTGAAATTGTTTGAGTTTCAATTGTGAAAACAAAATAAAACAGATGCAAAACAAATAGTAAACAAATGCAAACAAAGAAATAAACATGATGACATGATGCAATACTTTAATTAAACATGAAATCAAACATTCTAGGGGGTATTTTCATACTTGGGATGTTACAAAAGGCATCAATTTTTGAAACCCAGTAGATTGCGGACTCTAGCATGTTTCTTCTCCGGGCACCGGCGCACATGGTTGGTAGTAGCTTGGGCATAAGCAGTTCCAGAGGAGACGTTCACGATAACACTTGAGCTAGCTTATGACCCCTGCACAACGCCATTAACATTGACAGTCTTACTATTAGTATTACTAATGTATGTTGGCCTTTTCTTGGAGTTTTTAGCTTGATTTCCTTGGCTGGAATTTTCAAATGTAGCCTTCCTCTTTCGATTTTCCGATGTAGCTGCTGTAGTATGTTGTGAAACCTGCAACATCAGTGTAAGCAATAAGTGGAGAATTAATAAGCAAATTTTGTTCAGAATTGCTCTTTTAATTTCTAGTTAGGCTCTAGCTGCTGTCATGTGCCCCTAGAATCTCCTATTGTGATAAATCATGTGCAGGTGCAAGTGAGAAATATACTCTTGCAGACATAGACTGTGGTAGTTAATTTGTATTTATTCTAGTGTAAATAACTTGGTGAATTTATACTTGTTTGTCCCGATATTTCAGTTAAATGGGTCTTCGATGTCCCTTCCGACAGTCCCTTAAATTTAGTTATTCTGTCAAACTAGTTTTGGGCAGTATTTCCATGTTTTTACCTCTTTGGGCCTAACATAGTTGTTTTAGCTGTCAGTGTATATGATATCTTGCTGCGCTGTTGCCCTTACATGTTTCCCATTAGTTACCCCAAACTTTGAGATATCTTGGAAGATTTTGCAATCTTTGGTTGCAGAAGTGCATCAAGTAAATAATATCCCTTTTGACCCGGGACTTCGGTTAACATGGTATCAAGTCAAGAACTTTAATTGCACTTCCTGAGAGGTCTAGCTCAACAAGATTTGGTAGCCCACACAAAAATAGATTATCCAATTGTGTGCACCCTCTTAGAGAGATTTTAGAAATACTGCCGACATCTTTCTTACCAGTTGTGGTAGATGGACTGAGATGTTCCGTAGGCTGCTCAATAGTTGGCGTCCGTCGAGTTGACGATACATATCCATCGAGCCTAAATGACCTTAGCAAGTGAGGGAGCACACCAGGAACAACATCTTGAAGCTTAATGCAACCATCCAGGACAAGCACCTGTAGGCTACTCGCTTCTGATAAGCTGCTTGGTAGATTCTACATATCACTATTGCCTGACAAATCAAGTATATCTATATTTGTCTTGCCGAGGAAGGAGTTTCTTGTCTCTGTTGAAGTCTCAGGTTCACGTGTTGGCTTGATTATCCGGAGACTCTCAAGTTTAGGAAGCCGGTCTTGTAAACGTGTTGTGTATTGCCAGCACATGAATCCCTCTATATTTAGTTCTCTGATGTTTTTCTTGAGATCAATCTTCTCTTGAGATAAGATCTCATTCCAATACGTGGAGCGTAGGTCTAGTACCCTCAGCCTAAACAAACATGCCCACTCAGTATGATCCTCTACTTCACATGTTTTGTTGTCAGTACAGTGGTCTAGTCCAAGGAATTTCAGGCTAAGGCATTTTACAAAACGAGGTGATGCAAAACTGAAGGCACAACAACAAAGAATTAGCACACCAAGGCTCCTGGAATGGTCAAATAAACCATTTGGCAATGCTGTTCAGATCTGTCAAATTCCAACATAAATGATGGTGTTTGTGCAAGAATAACTTGCATACCATGTAGTTTTGTACCCTTTGATGTGATTGAAATCCAACGGTATGGTCCTTCTTCATACGCATCATCATCTGTAACTCTCAGAAATGGAAGCTTCGAATGTTTCCTGAACTTGGCAAGCACATCAGGAAGCAAAGAAGCATCACACTCCATATCTATCTCTCTATGCAACACATTTCTTATCTCCCTTTCTATATCCTCGTGCAGTATCCCGTCACATATACAAAAATTGGTGCATACTGCCATGACTAGGCTCCATCCTAATGGATAAAATAAAGTAATCTTATACTATTTGTCATGGTGAGAATAATCTTTTAATGGACTAAGTTTTTAAGGGACTAGATTGGCATATTTGATTGTCCTGTAGTTGTTAGACACACCTGCACCGCACCGAGAACCAACCATCGAGTGCTGCCCCGAGAGTCATGATTATTGGTTGATTTCCAGCCATTTGTGGCCCCTTTGTTAGATATGTCTAAGATAATAAAATTAATGTTTTGTTGTTTTATTTCTCTGAAATGACAGCGTGACCCCCTTGAAACACGGTTGCAATGTCGTCTCGCGGAGACCAGAACGACGACACCGGCGCCGAGACTTCTGAACAAGAGTTGGGGCACACTATCATCTGATGTTCTTAGAGCAGCATAATGAACAAAGGGGCAGCGATGATGTTGATTATAACCCTATCGTGGATGAGGAAAGGGAGGATGCCGAGGAGCAAGGTGGTAGAGGAGAAGAAACCACCGATAGTGGCGCGGGTGGTGGCTCCGAGACCAGTAACCAAGCTAGGAAACGGCGTCGAGAGAGGCGCCCAAACCAGGTCGGTGCCACCCGAGAACCATTCATGATGGTTGACAGCGATGGTGTGCCTAGGGAGCCTAAAACTCGCGCGAGGAGTTACGGCCTCCAATTGGCAGCAATCCTTCGGGACGTCGTCAACCTCAACGAAACTAACCTCCAACACAAGGACAAGAAGCATTTGCGAGCTCAACTCATTTAGAGGCTGCACGCTCGATACGAGTTTCCTGGCGAGTACAACAACCAGGATCTCGAAGGTAATGTGGTGAACACCAATGCCATGACCAAGTTCAACAAATCACTGAGCAGTTATAAATATATGGTGAGGGGTATGCGTGCCGCGGGTGACGATTTCGAGAAGATCCACAGCCACTTTCCGAAGATTATGCAAGAAGAATTCGATGCTTTCGTGGCCATTGATGTCGCACCCGGACTTCTAGGGGATACTCACGGTCCGTTAAACAGTAGATAAATGGCTTACGGGGCATACCGGCACCCGCATCTCAATATGAGCAGGCCAACACGTAAACGTGTGACAACCATTCTCTTACTATTCATCGTCTGCGCAAACCATCCCATAGAAATCCAGATACTTCCATTGACGTACCTCAAAACATACACACATGGTACGTCAACGGCATTGGAACAAGTGATATCACAACAAATCTCTAAGACACAAAGGATTGAAATAAGTTGCAAATAGCTCTCACTAGAGCAGAGATAGCAAAGACAATCATCCAGAGGACACATGTCCCAACAATTCATCATTACAATACAGCGGAAGCATTCAACATGTCTGAGTACAGACAAGAACCAAATAGGCCTAAGAGGCCGGAAACGAAAAGACGGAGCCCATCCACGAAGTCTCGGATCCTGCCCGGGTCCGCTATCTACTCGTCAGCAGCCTCGTCATACTCCAAGTAGTAGCCACCATGGGGATCCTCGGAAACGTAGTTTGCGGAAACCACAGCCCCAAAGGGGTCAGTACATAAACGTACTGGCAAGCAAGACTCACAATTCACCAAAGTGTAACCCGTCAACACCAAGCACAGATGCTTTGGGTTCAACGGAAGAAAGGGGTGATACAAAAGATGCTGCAACTGGCTGCTCTAACCAACTACAGAGTTTCTACCACTTCCGGCTAAACAGAAAGAAGATAAGATAGCGTATCGGAACCAACTACCAACTAACTCCAAACAAACCCATCCTGGATCTCGCCCCTTATCCAAAGAAGCAATCCGAGGTTAACTCACATAGTTGGATTAATGATGGTTCAAGTTATTGTGTCAATAAGACTATTACTAGTCAAGTTATCATTAGTTAGGTGTAAGTTGTTCTGAGTACTTGTTAGCCAGTACTTTCACCAAGTCAACCATAACCGCTGAAAACACGGCTTCTCGAGAAGATTTAACCCTGCAGGGATGCACCAATTTGGCCGTACACGTAAGAATACCCTGCCAGGATGGAAATGCACTTCCACCAAGCGAGGCACTCAACACAACTCAACTCTTCTTCGCATCAAGCCCAAAGAACCACATGCTGTGCGTGCGCGGCTAATCGAGCCCCACGAAGAAAAGGGGACCCTCATAGCACTCTAAGACCACGCCGCCCTAAATGCCGACTACAAAAGTTCCACCCTGGCGCCAAGGGTTCGCACCTGCACATGCATGCATCAAATGGAAAGCCCAAACTAAGTGTGGCGATTTGGACGAGATGCGAATCGAATCAAATTGAGGGGGGCGCCCATACACGCTTCCCACATGCGGTTAATGCGCTCATCATGGATCAGTAGACAAGACCCTTTTCCTAATTAGGGTCGACACTAGCAGGCCTCAAAACCACGTCGGGCCTCCTGCCGGTGCCTTATCAGCAAATTATTATTACCCCAAACATTAACAGGTTGATTGTTTAACATCGAGCCCCAGAACATAATAGAAATAGTAACAGAAAGTAACGGGTAACAGACTCGAGCAGAAACAACCCTAAGCATACTAGTAAGACACGGGCAACAAGCAAAAAGGTTATAGGTGTGGAGGTAAGGCTATATCAGGGTTACAGGATAACATGTGATAGGTTCGAACAGAAGCAACGATTCATAGTGCTAGCAGAATAGAAAACGGAAAGTATCGGTATCCAATGTTGAAAGGAACACAATGGTTCATGTGAGTGAATACTTGCCTGCAAACTCAGCAGCCTGGTACTGAGCTAAGATCCTCAGAAGGGGTGTCGTAAGTATCGTCGGTCTCAACGTCGTCGTTTATCCGAGAAGAAGCAAACAAACAACGCAGAGAGGCAAACAATCAATAACATGGCATAATGCACAAACATGGGATGATGCATGTCAATTTAATTGATGCATCAAAATAAACTAGTTGACATGGTAACATAACATGATTAAATGGACCCACATGCAATTTGAGTTGCATATGAAAAGCCCATGAATTAAGGTTGAGATAATTGTTTTACAACTAACCAACAGGTGAAAGTGGATTAGCATGATGCATGGATGAGGGAAACAGAAAGAAAACAACAATAGGAACAATTTGAAATAAGGTTTACCAAGTGTGGAATTTTATTTATTAAGTTATGCAATTTTGGTTTCTTAAAGGTGTTACACAAGCATTTGTTGTTTCAAAAAATTTAATTGTTCAAAATAGATAACAAAGTTCATATTTGAAAAGAACACAAGATTTTAGTTGGAATACATGTTTCACTTATTGAAAAAGGACTTAGAATGATTTAATTATGAATTAAACAAGTTTAAACAAGATTTAAATGAATTTAATTCAAACATGAACTTATTTGAATTTTTATTTGTGCAAAACATTAAACCAAATTCATATTTGAAAAGTTTATACTTTTATGGTTTGGAAACATATTTTATATGTTCAAAAAGAAATTAATTTGACCAAGTTATTAATTTAGCAATTTTAAATGATTTAAACAAGGTTTAATTTATTTAACCAATGTTAATTATTCAAAACATGAAACAAATTTTATATTTGAAAAGGTGGTTCAATTTAGCATGGAAAACATATTTTATTTGTTGAAAATGGATTTAAAATGAGCAAGTTATTATTTTGGCAATTTTAAATGCATTAATCAATAAACAGTTGTTTTCAGCAATTTAAATTATTCAAAATAGCAAACAAAGTTGATATTTGCAATGTTCATGAAAAAGTGGGATGGAAAACGTATTTTACATGTTGGAATTGGATTTGAATTGCCCAAGTTATGAATTTTGCAATTTAAAAGGGTTTAATTAAAGCATTGGATTATTGCACCACTTTTAATTAGGGAAAACAATAAACAAATTGCATTGAAAAGGTTGAAAACATGTAGCAAATGTTTCACTGAACATTTTGAGCTATTAAACATAATTTTTGGGTGATTATTGAATTTATTATGCAATTTTCCATAAATAGTCTTATTCTGCCCTTTTTAGTAAACAGAGGGAAACATGTTCAATTTTAATTCAATTGTGACCAAATAAAATTCCAATGTGTAGAGTTTGTTAAGACAAATTTTTAGAGCCCAAGTTTGCTCAAATTGGATGAACCAAACTCAAGTTATGAAATTCCAAAGTTTCCAATTTTTATTGCATTTTCAGTAATTAATTATTTAGTGCAAAAAGTATTACAGAAACATGTTGCAATTTTGTTACTAATGGAAAGAGCACAAGATTTTAGATCCACAGGAATTTGAATCATTCAAATTGGAGCAAAATTGGATTTGTTATGGATTTTAGAATTAATGGGTCAGATCTGGGTTTCTGAAATTCGGGCAGAAAAAGAAAAAGGCAGAAATAAAAGGGTGTGGCTTTTCTGCCTCTGGGGGGAATCGAACCCAGCACCTGGGGCTTGCACGCAAGGGTTGCTACCAATGCGGTAGGCTTGTGTTGGTTGACAGGAAGGGGAGCGAGGGGGTATATTGTTCAGCTGCGCTAACTGAATTGTGTTTGCAGGTTCGCTAACTGAACTCGACGGAGGCAGGCAGCGATCGCCAGCTGAGCTCGCCGTGGTGGCTGCTGTCCGCGCGTGTGCGTGCGGTGGGTGTGCTGCTGCTGCGTGCTGCTAGAGGGAGGAGGGAAGGGGAGCGAGGGGAAGACGGAGGGGAGGTGGGCTCACCTCGAGGGATCGGAGGGAGGAGCAGGTCGGGCGGAGCAGGTGGCGAACGGCGCCATGAGGAGGACGGCGGCGGCACCTCGGTGCCTCCCGGCCACCGCAGCGGGGTTGGAGAGGAAGAGGGGGGCGCGGGGAATCCATTCCCGCGCCTACCCTGGCCGGAGGGGGCCCCTCCCAGCGGCGATCACCGGAGAAAGAAGGAGGTTTTCGGTGGGGTTCAGAGATTGTGGGTACAGAGAGGTAGCAGAGCGAAGAGGAAGAGAGGTGGGAGGAGAGGAAGAAGATGGCGGCGTCGAGGGAGAGTGGAGGGGAGAGAGTACGGCAGAAGGGGGCTAGGGCATCGAGATGGTCTTAAGGAGGGGGAGGAGGTGGTGATGGCCGTTGCTCCCTTTCTCTGTCGACGTGGGAGGCTTGGATGTTGAGACGTACAGAGGAGGAAGACAGAGGGGGGTACGCAGGCCTGGGAGAGAGGTGGGCTGGGCCTGCCCCTCTCTGTCTTGCTCTGTTTTTATTTTTTCTTTCTTATATTTTTTTTGCAGATTGGCATAGGAAAGAAAAGGGAGGTTTTTAGGAGTAGAAAAATTAGGAAAAAAATTGTGTAGTGATTATTTTTTTGTAACAGCAACTTAGTGCCACTTTGGTTTTCAAAGTATTTCAAAATATTTTGTTGTTTGCAATTTGGTTGAAATTTGAATGAATTTGAGATTAAGTGATTTATTAAAAAGAAACATATAATTAGTTTTTGGACCCTCAAGTTTATTTGAAACAAATGGATTTGGAAAATGTTTTGTTTCATTAATTTCAAATGGTTGCTGTTTGGAAAATGCAAATGAATTTGAATGCAATTTGAATGAATTTTGAATATTAAGTGAAATATTGAAAGCAATAATTTAATTAGTTTGAACCTTAGTTTAATGGAAACAAATGATGGAAGTGTTTTGTCATTTTCATAATTTTCAAAAGGTTGCTGTTTTGGAAATATAATTGAATTTGAAAATGGTTTGGTATTAGATGAATTCTTGATTAGAAACAAATCAACAGTTTTGAAATCACACTTTAATGGAAACAATTGATTGTTTTGATTTGAAATATCATTTTGGAAATTGTAACATCACAAGTATGAAACAAAAGGTTTGAAATTTGGTTTGAAATTCAAATAGAAAACAAAGGAAAACAAAGAAAAACAGAGGAAAACAAATGGAAAACAAGCAAAACAAATGCAATGAACATGATGTCATGATGCAAAACATAAAATAACAGAGAGCAAACATTCTAATGGCTATTTTTCATACTTGGGATGTTACAAAACGCCCCCCCTTGAAGGAATCGCGCCCCGAGATTCCTACTGAGAAAAGAAAAGGTCCGGATACTTCTTGCGAAGATCCTCTTGAGCTGTGACACGTGAAACACACCGTGCACCTTGGATAGTTTTTCTGGAAGTTTAAGACGATAGGCATTGCTGGCAACTCTTCTGGAAAGATGTCAGGGAATTCGCAAACCACCGGAACATTTTCAAATAGAGGAAGGGGTTTTGCATCGAGGGTGTATAGCTGAACAGATCTTGATTCATTTGGAGAATAGACTATCTGGCCAGAAGGGTGGAACAGAGTTATTGATTAGACGCCGGTAGAAGAACTGAAATGGGAAGCAACAACAAGGTTTCAACGGACTAAGAGGTTGTTGAGAAGAACAGGATATCGAAGCAACATCGGGAAAACACGAGATCAAAACACTCCTGAGGTACTACGGAAAAACCCATCCGGGCTTCTAAAGGATCAATATCTACTGCTTAAGGAATAGAGGATCTGCTTCCGGGGCTTACACGCCTCCGTTCTCAATCGTGAGTAGGCAACATGATAAATCATGTCACAACCACCTCCATTCCTATGGTCTAGTAGATATAACCATCCTAGAGAAACCAGGATTCGTGAAATCCTAACTTGAAAGTTTAGATGAGAAGAGAAAACAACGTTGCACTTCCTTACCAGAAAAGGGAGGGTGGGTGGGGAAAGAAGAAAAAGAACAGAATTCCTACTCTCGCGTTTCATTTTTCCTATATAGCTACAAAATAGTTTCTAGACTCAACTGCGACCAGTAAAAAGGGATCCTACAGGCAGACAGGCTCTGATACCATTTGTCGCACCCGGACTTCTAGGGGATACTCACAGTCCGTTAAACAGTAGATAAATGGCTTACGGGGCATACCGGCACCCGCATCTCAATATGAGCAGGCCAACACGTAAATGTGTGACAACCATTCTCTTACTATTCATCGTCTGCGCAAACCATCCCATAGAAATCCAGATACTTCCATTGACGTACTTCAAAACATACACACATGGTACGTCAACGGCATTGGAACAAGTGATATCACAACAGATCTCTAAGACACAAAAGATTGAAATAAGTTGCAAATAGCTCTCACTAGAGCAGAGATAGCAAATACAATCATCCAGAGGACACATGTCCCAACAATTCATCATTACAATATAGCGGAAGCATTCAACATGTCTGAGTATAGACAAGAACCAAATAGGCCTAAGACGCCGGAAACGAAAAGACGGAGCCCATCCACGAAGTCTCGGATCCTGCCCGGGTCCGCTATCTACTCGTCAGCAGCCTCATCATACTCCAAGTAGTAGCCACCATGGGGATCCTCGGAAACGTAGTCTGCGGAAACCACAGCCCCAAAGGGGTCAGTACATAAACGTACTGGCAAGCAAGACTCACAATTCACAAAAGTGTAACCCGTCAACACCAAGCACAAATGCTTTGGGTTCAACGGAAGAAAGGGGTGATACAAAAGATGCTGCAACTGGCTGCTCTAACCAACTATAGAGTTTCTACCACTTCCGGCTAAACAGAAAGAAGATAAGATAGCGTATCGGAACCAACTACCAACTAACTCCAAACAAACCCATCCTGGATTTCGCCCCTTATCCAAAGAAGCAATCCGAGGATAACTCACACAGTTGGATTAATGATGGTTCAAGTTATTGTGTCAATAAGACTATTACTAATCAAGTTATCATTAGTTAGGTGTAAGTTGTTCTGAGTACTTGTTAGCCAGTACTTTCACCAAGTCAACCATAACCGCGGAAAACACGGCTTCTCGAGAAGATTTAACCCTGCAGGGACGCACCAATTTGGCCGTACACGTAAGAATACCCTGCGAGGATGGAAATGCACTTCCACCAAGCGAGGCACTCAACACAACTCAACTCTTCTTCGCATCAAGCCCAAAGAACCACATGCTGTGCGTGCGCGGGTAATCGAGCCCCATGAAGAAAAGGGGACCCTCATAGCACTCTAAGACCACGCCGCCCTAAATGCCGACTACAAAAGTTCCACCCTGGCGCCAAGGGTTCGCACCTGCACATGCATGCATCAAATGGAAAGCCCGAACTAAGTGTGGCGATTTGGACGAGATGCGAATCGAATAAAATTGAGGGGGGGCGCCCATACACCCTTCCCACATGCGGTTAGTGCGCTCATCATGGATCAGTAGACAAGACCCTTTTCCTAATTAGGGTCGACACTAGCAGGCCTCAAAACCACGCCGGGCCTCCTGCCGGTGCCTTATCAGCAAATTATTATTACCCCAAACATTAACAGGTTGATTGTTTAACATCGAGCCCCAGAACATAATAGAAATAGTAACAGAAAGTAACGGGTAACAGACTCGAGCAGAAACAACCCTAAGCATGCTAGTAAGACACGGGCAACAAGCAAAAAGGTTATAGGTGTGGAGGTAAGGCTATATCAGGGTTACAGGATAACATGTGATAGGTTCGAACAGAAGCAACGATTCATAGTGCTAGCAGAATAGACAACGGAAAGTATCGGTATCCAATGTTGAAAGGAACACAATGGTTCATGTGGGTGAATACTTGCCTGCAAACTCAGCAGCCTGGTACTGAGCTAAGATCCTCAGAAGGGGTGTCGTAAGTATCGTCGGTCTCAACGTCGTCGTTTATCCGAGAAGAAGCAAACAAACAACGCAGAGAGGCAAACAATCAATAACATGGCATAATGCACAAACATGGGATGATGCATGTCAATTTAATTGATGCATCAAAATAAACTAGTTGACATGGTAACATAACATGATTAAATGGACCCACATGCAATTTGAGTTGCATATGAAAAGCCCATGAATTAAGGTTGAGATAATTGTTTTACAACTAACTAACAGGTGAAAGTGGATTAGCATGATGCATGCATGAGGGAAACAGAAAGAAAACAACAATAGGAACAATTTGAAATAAGGTTTACCAAGTGTGGAATTTTATTTATTAAGTTATGCAATTTTGGTTTCTTAAAGGTGTTACACAAGCATTTGTTGTTTTCAACACTTTTAATTGTTCAAAATATATAACAAAGTTCATATTTGAAAAGAACACAAGATTTTAGTTGGAATACATGTTTCACTTATTGAAAAAGGACTTAGAATGATTTAATTATGAATTAAACAAGTTTAAACAAGATTTAAATGAATTTAATTCAAACATGAACTTATTTGAATTTTTATTTGTGCAAAACATTAAACCAAATTCATATTTGAAAAGTTTATACTTTTATGGTTTGAAAACATATTTTATATGTTCAAAAAGAAATTAATTTGACCAAGTTATTAATTTAGCAATTTTAAATGATTTAAACAAGGTTTAATTTATTTAACCAATTTTAATTATTCAAAACATGAAACAAATTTTATATTTGAAAAGGTGGTTCAATTTAGCATGGAAAACATATTTTATTTGTTGAAAATGGATTTAAAATGAGCAAGTTATTATTTTGGCAATTTTAAATGCATTAATCAATAAACAGTTGTTTTCAGCAATTTAAATTATTCAAAACAGCAAACAAAGTTGATATTTGCAAAGTTCATGAAAAAATGGGATGGAAAACATATTTTACATGTTGGAATTGGATTTGAATTGCCCAAGTTATGAATTTTGCAATTTAAAAGGGTTTAATTAAAGCATTGGATTATTGCACCACTTTTAATTAGGGAAAACAATAAACAAATTGCATTGAAAAGGTTGAAAACATGTAGCAAATGTTTCACTGAACATTTTGAGCTATTAAACATAATTTTTGGGTGATTATTGAATGTATTATGCAATTTTCCATAAATAGTCTTATTCTGCCCTTTTTAGTAAACAGAGGGAAACATGTTCAATTTTAATTCAATTGTGACCAAATAAAATACCAATGTGTAGAGTTTGTTAAGAAAAAATTTTAGAGCCCAAGTTTGCTCAAATTGGATGAACCAAACTCAAGTTATGAAATTCCAAAGTTTCCAATTTTTATTGCATTTTTAGTAATTAATTATTTAGTGCAAAAAGTATTACAGAAACATGTTGCAATTTTGTTACTAATGGAAAGAGCACAAGATTTTAGATCCACAGGAATTTGAATCATTCAAATTGGAGCAAAATTGGATTTGTTATGGATTTTAGAATTAATGGGTCAGATCTGGGTTTCTGAAATTCGGGCAGAAAAAGAAAAGGCAGAAATAAAAAGGGTGTGGCTTTTCTGCCTCTGGGGGGAATCGAACCCAGCACCTGGGGCTTGCGCGCAAGGGTTGCTACCAATGCGGTAGCCTTGTGTTGGTTGACATGAAGGGGAGCGAGGGGGTATATTGTTCAGCTGCGCTAACTGAATTGTGTTTGCAGGTTCGCTAACTGAACTCGACGGAGGCAGGCAGCGATCGGCAGCTGAGCTCGCCGTGGTGGCCGCTGTCCGCGCGTGTGCGTGCGGTGGGTGTGCTGCTGCTGCGTGCTGCGAGAGGGAGGAGGGAAGGGGAGCGAGGGGAAGACGGAGGGGAGGTGGGCTCACCTCGAGGGATCGGAGGGAGGAGCAGGTCGGGCGGAGCAGGTGGCGAACGGCGCCATGAGGAGGACGGCGGCGGCGCCTCGGTGCCTCCCGGCCACCGCGGCGGGGTTGGAGAGGAAGAGGGGGGCGCGGGGAATCCATTCCCGTGCCTACCCTGACCGGAGGGGGCCCCTCCCGGCGGCGATCACCGGAGAAAGAAGGAGGTTTTCGGTGGGGTTCAGAGATTGTGGGTACAGAGAGGTAGCAGAGCGAAGAGGAAGAGAGGTGGGAGGAGAGGAAGAAGATGGCGGCGTCGAGGGAGAGTGGAGGGGAGAGAGTAGGGCAGAGGGGGGCTAGGGCATCGAGATGGTCTTAAGGAGGGGGAGGAGGTGGTGATGGCCGTTGCTCCCTTTCTCTGTCGACGTGGGAGGCTTGGATGTTGAGCCGTACAGAGGAGGAAGACAGAGGGGGGTACGCAGGCCTAGGAGAGAGGTGGGCTGGGCCTGCCCCTCTCTGTCTTGCTCTGTTTTTATTTTTTCTTTCTTATATTTTTTTTGCAGATTGGCATAGGAAAGAAAAGGGAGGTTTTTAGGAGTAGAAAAATTAGGAAAAAATTGTGTAGTGATTATTTTTTTGTAACAGCAACTTAGTGCCACTTTGGTTTTCAAAGTATTTCAGAATATTTTGTTGTTTGCAATTTGGTTGAAATTTGAATGAATTTGAGATTAAGTGATTTATTAAAAAGAAACATATAATTAGTTTTTGGACCCTCAAGTTTATTTGAAACAAATGGATTTGGAAAATGTTTTGTTTCATTAATTTCAAATGGTTGCTGTTTGGAAAATGCAAATGAATTTGAATGCAATTTGAATGAATTTTGAATATTAAGTGAAATATTGAAAGCAATAATTTAATTAGTTTGAACCTTAGTTTAATGGAAACAAATGATGGAAGTGTTTTGTCATTTTCATAATTTTCAAAAGGTTGCTGTTTTGGAAATATAATTGAATTTGAAAATGGTTTGGTATTAGATGAATTCTTGATTAGAAACAAATCAACAGTTTTGAAATCACACTTTAATGGAAACAATTGATGGTTTTGATTTGAAATATCATTTTGGAAATTGTAACATCACAAGTATGAAACAAATGGTTTGAAATTCAAATAGAAAACAAAGGAAAACAAAGAAAAACAAATGGAAAACAAGCAAAACAAATGCAATGAACATGATGTCATGATGCAAAACATAAAATAACAGAGAGCAAACATTCTAATGGCTATTTTTCATACTTGGGATGTTACAATTGAAGAGCTAGAGCAAACCAAGGCTAACACCAAGTGGGGAGTGGACATGAGAAACAAGAACATCGGAGTCCACCGCCTGGGTAGAAGCGGTTACGCCGGCAAGGAGGAGATATCGGCGAAGGAGGACCATGCATATATAGAAGCCGGCATCGAGAACCCGTGGCACAAGTACCCCCACCCGGAGACGTGGATATTTCTGAGGTCCCGGTACCATAAAGAAACCTATACTGGGGATGTCGTCACGGACCCCAGGAAGGTGGTCGGTCTCAAGTTGGCCATGGACGAGATGGTGCTTGCACTTGAGAAAGAACTGGTAAGCAAATTTACCGGTTTCAGCTTAGTTAGATCCTACTCTCGATTAAATTCTAGTATTGGCATTTCTTAATGCTTCACGTTACTTCTGCAGATAGCAGAACAAACGGCAGAAGCTTCCTCCTCATCTCAGGCGTCGACGGATAAGCTTCCGTGGGACATACCCCTTTTCAGGGCGTTGAACAAGGTGAAGGACCTGCCACCGTTGACAAGGCCGCATCAGGGCCGTACGATCGCACACGGAGGAGGTCGCAAGCATGTTAACCATGGCTTCGCTGTGGAAACTGCTAAAGAGGAGCGAATGGCGGTGCGAGCGCAGAAGAGGAAGCATGAGACTAGCCAAACTAGCCAACTGCTGGAGGAGACGGCGGAGCTAAGGGAAGAGACGGGGGTGCTAAGGCACAAGTTCGTTGAATTGGAATCCACGATGGAAGAGAAGGTTAATGACAGGGTGGCTAACACGTTAAATGAAATCATGCCTTCCATGTTTTAGTCATGGGCGAACTATTTAAAAGAGGGCGGGCAAGGACCGCTCCCGTTGATAAGCTTAGGCGGAAGCAACTGTCACAACAGGGCGCCGCAGGATGCAGGTGAATGAGCTCGACCTATTATATTGGTGACTCCTGGCGCGGCAAAAGAAGGTGATAATAGGCGGGAGTCGCCGTCAATGCCGGCTAGCAGCCCCTTTGTCACCTGCACGGCCGATCCCGCCCCCGGTCCTTCGACACGCGCTGAGCTCCCCGCTGTCACTCCAATGCCCGCCACCGGTCCGTCGACACGCGCCGAGATCCCCTCTGTCACTCCCAGGCCCGCCCTCGGTCCGTCGACACGCGCCGAGCTTGACGCCCTCACGGTAATTAATTCTTAAAGCGTGAACTCGTTATTTAACTACTTCATCACCGCCACCTCTAACCTACATATTTTCTTATAGGACCCCGAAGTTCCTTGCACCTTGCTATTGGACGTGGACAATGGGTTGAAGGATGTGGTGAAGGGAATAATCCTTTGGCCACAAAACCGCAGGTTCCATTGCCAGCAAATTTCTGATGACGTCCATCGGGTTCGCGTGGATCGGGCTTTAGCTGGATGCAGAGAGATGTATCCTCCTTATCAGCCCCTGGAAGCCGACAGCGAGCTGACGATATCAGGACTGAAGAATGAAATATTGGTATGGTCGAAGCGACTGATTCGATTGAACGCCAAATCAGGGACGGTGGCAAGCCAAGACAAGGCCACCATCGGCTGCGCCGGCGGCTCCAACTCCTCCACCTGTCGTTGATCCTTCTGAGCCCGCGACACGACACCGAAGTGAGGATCCCATTGATGAATTCATCGTTGATCTCGATATGGACCAGCATTATGATGACCTCGGTATGGATGAGCCTGTTGCTGACCTCGATCTGGATCAGCTCGCTGATATGGACCAGCCGCCTCGTGATTCACCCGACCACCGTGATCTCCCAGCGGGGAAAGCGGAATGCTTGAAGAATAAGTTGTTTGGTTCTCAAGAAACTCCCGAGGAAGACGTCGGCTTCAACGCTCCAGCGCTCGGTGACCACCGTGATCTGCCAGTGAAAGCTTTGCTAAGCCCAAACACTTGTCGTGGGGTGACACTCGACGCGATAAGATCAGGCGACGATGCTCCCCCGTGCTTAAAGACGAAGAAGACCATCAGGAAAAGGCCTCAAAAGAAAAAAGCGATCGCCGCCTCCGCCAGCCAGCCACCTCGGGTTCTGGACAAGTTACCCGACAAGTGGCGCCAGCACCATGTTCTGGGCCAGCCGATGCTACCGCCAGACTTTGTCAAACTCTTGACCGGGGACATGAGGAGCTGTCATGACGGTGTTCGGCAGAAGGAGAGGGAACTTATGCAGTCAGGTTCCCCCTCATACCCGCTCCACGTGGTCAAGGTGCCCCTCGGTGTGGGCTTTATGGAGAAATACCCCGCAGAGCAGTTCTTTCTCAGGTTTGATGACATGTTCAACGTCTTCCATCTGAAACGGCTCTTCCCACCCTTCGTGCGTCTTGTAGCTCTCAAAATGGCGCATGATATCATGGAAGAGAGAACACCGGACGTAGTGATAATGGACCCCTACTCACTACAAGAGAATCGGTCTGTTGCAACGAAATCTGGAGCTACGATTTTTTTCGTTGCGATATAATCACAAATTACGACGAACTTTCAGGTTGTGGTGATAGGGCACTCATATTTCCACGACTCTTTTTGGTCGCGATAAATTATCGTTTTGTTGCGGTAGAGGCCTCCTATTGCCACGATTTCTACTGCTGTTGGAATACAAGCGCGTTTTTGCGATAGAGTATTTTCGTTGCGCGAGGCCCTCTTTTTGTTGCCTTAGAGACATGGTATTCCAACGAAATAAGCATTCATGGTGATATTCAGTCATATATTGCAACATCTGTATTTGTGTTGCGGTAGTTACAAATATTGTTGCAAAAAAAATAGCTAACTATTGCAACCAAATTTTTCGTGCGGCAATACCATATGTTTTTCGCCTCAAATTTATCCTGCGGCAATACCTATTGTTTACTGCGACAATTTGGGTCGTATGGTAATAGGTTAAACATAAAGCAACAATCACCGTACTGTTGCGAAAATGAACAAGTTATTTTGCAACGACCATTCATAGACTAGCTTAACGGGCCTCATGGGCCGTGCCCTTGATCACTGTTGCAATTTTCTTAGGACTACAATTCATTTTTGGTCCAGTATCTCAGTTTGGTGAGCACAATTTTTTTTTAAATATTGTTTGCAACTGAATTTCTGCAGCACTTAGCATCTTACTAATGTTGCAACAAGTGACAGTACTTAATAATCAATCAAGAACTCATAGAAGACGCAATTTCACTAGTACATTTATCATGGAAATTCAAAATTTCTAGAAACTGAAACTTTGGAATATTTAAACAAAAATTATGTTATTACACGATCTTTCATCCATGCATGTTCATGGCAAAACATTTAAGCGAAACAGTGCAGAGACAGCCTACACAAAGAATCCATGGTCATCATCCAATTCATCTTGTACCAAAGGAGCAACATGACCATCATTTATGTAAGCCTCATCATCATGAGTATCAGCATCATATTCGACTTGGTCTTCGTCAAACTCAGCAGGTCTTAAATTATTTATGACTGAAACATCAACGTTGGTTCCTTCATCATCATTTCTGCACCAACTAGTAATCTCGTCAGGTACAGTAATTTCTGGAACTGTAATTCCTGCATCGACGACATCCTGTACATCTGCATCACCATGTTCATCTCCTTCTGCAAGATCATCAAGGTCTGCACCATTTAAAACCGAAGGAGCAAACAAATTGCGTGGATTCATTTTTATAGCACTTGCCCAATTAGGGCTCTTCACATCTCTCACATAGAAAACATGTGCAGCTTGGATGCCTAGAATGTAAGGGTCTTCCGTGAATCGGTGTACACTAGTGTCGAGGTCAATAATTCCATACTTGTCCCTCTTATACCCCTTACTATGATTTCTATTGGCAGGAGGCATGTCGAACTAGTCGCACTGCAATAGAACAACCTCCTTATCAGGAGGAAAGTCAAGAAATATGATTTTCTTTATCACCCCATAATAATCAGTACTGTCGGTGCTTCCTTGCGCATTGACTACGACGCCACTATTTTGGGTACTCAAGTCAAGCTCTATTTCGGTATTATGAAAGTAATATCCATTCAGTACTGTACGGTTGAACACACGAGCAATTTGATCAGGCCCTTTAGCTAGTGTATACAACAGACTGTTGACCTTCCCATCTTTATGGACTTGTGTGATCTATTTCATGGAATAGAATATGTGTGAGTGTACTATACACCATTGTTTTTTTATTACGAGAAACATTTATGAAAATGCTGAAGTAACTTACCCGTCTTTCGAACCAGCCAACAAAATCTTCCTTGTGTTTCTTTTTAGGATTAGGACAATTGTTCTTTTTGAGCTCGTCGATATGTTCCCTTCAAATAGAAATGCTATATGGTTACTTCATAACCAAAGTATTAATGCATATCATGATATGAAACAAATACATAAGTATCCTTACTGAATCCATGGCTCGGTTTCCTCGCAGTTTGTTATTATGTAGTGCCTCATTTGATTAAGAGCTTCCAAAGACAGTGATTCACGGGCAAAACCTTTCTTGGAGTAATCAACTGCACTCATTATGCTAATCCCTGTTGGTGCTTCATCTGTAGCTCCATCTGCATGGCGTTCGGACTGACTTATTTTTGTAGGCGAGCCTTTAACGAATCGACTGCAGAACGTCATGCACTCTTCAAGTATGTACCTCTCTGCAATTGAACCTTCTGGATGAGCCTTGTTACGTACATATCCCTTCAACGTACGCAGGTATCTCTCAACCGGATACATCCATCTATACTGTACAGGCCCTGCGATCCATGCTTCTCGAGCTAGATGAATTGGGAGATGCATCATAATATCAAAGAAAGCTGGTGGATAGATCATCTCTAGCTTACATAGAATTTCTGCAATTTGTTTTTCCAAATCCACCAAATCCTCATCCCTTAACTCCATGGAGCATAAATCGGAAAAGAATTTACTGAGCTGAAGCAATGGGGTAAGGACATTCTCCGGCAGAAGCTTGCGCAACGCAATAGGAAGAAGTTTCTGTAATATAACATGGCAGTCATGAGTTTTGAGTCCACTAAACTTGCACTGCTCGAGGACCACACATCGCTTAATGTGTGAAGCATAGCCATCAGGCATCCGTATGCTCTGCAAAAACCTGAGGAGCATTATCTTCTCTTCCTTCTTTAAAGCATACACGCCTTTCTTCATTTTGTACTTATCCTTACCGGCGGGCTTTGCGTGCTGATCCTCCCTAATTTTCAAGAACTCCAAATCAAGGCGAGCCTTCGTACCATCCTTTGTTTTCCCATCCATCTCAAGCAAAGTACCCAGAATGCTGTCACAAATGTTCTTCTCGATGTGCATAACATCCAAATTGTGCCTCACGAGCAAGTGCTGCAATTACGGGAGCTGGAAGAACACACTTTTCTTCCACCAATTGTGCCAGGGATTAGTTTCCGGTCGCTTTCTCTTATTTGACCGCCCAAATGGTTCATGCTGAATGCTATCAAGGTCCTTTAGAACTTCAATGCCTGTAAGTGGCACCGGGGCGTCTCTATGGTCTGGCTTGTTGTTGAACATAACCTTGTTTCGACGCCATTTGTGTTGTTTCCGTAGAAAACGTCGGTGTCCCATGTAGAAATGCTTTCTACCATACTGGAGCCATAAAAGGTCTGTATGCTTGTGGCAGTAAGGGCATGCTAGCTTGCCTTTTGTGCTCCAACCACTCAGCATTGCGTAAGCTGGGTAGTCATTGATGGTCCACAACATGCATGCATACAACGTGAAATTTTCTTTAGTTGCAGCATCGTATGCTTCAACACCATCCTCCCATAGAACTAACAGTTCATCAATCAAAGGCTGCAAGTACACATCAATGTTATTTCCTGCTGACTTTGGTCCTGGAATAATCATTGACATTATCCAGTTCTCTTGTTTCATACACATCCATGGTGGCAAGTTATATGGGATCAGAATGACAGGCCATGTAGTGTGTGATATACTCATGAGCCCAAAGGGGTTGAATCCATCTGAAGCAAGGCCAAGCCGAACACTGCGAGCATCTTTTGCGAATTCTTTCTGACTATATCTATCATCAAGGCTTTTCCAGGACTTCGAATCTGCAGGATGCCTCATTATGCCATCATCTTTACGTTTCTCCTTATGCCATTTCATATCAGTTGACATATCTTCTGTCATGTACAGCCTTTGCAGTCTTTGAATGAGTGGGAAATACCATAGAACTTTCCGTGGCACTTGCTTCTTTGATTTACGGATCGATGAATCAGCTTTGTCTACGGTTGGACTTGATTTCCATCGAGACGTATGACAGACAGGGCATTCTTGGGCATCAGCATACTCATTAAGGAATAGCACACAATCATTATAGCACGCGTGTATCTTCTTGTAATCCAGTCCAAACTCTCGGATGACCTTCCTTACTTGTGCGAGATTAGTAGGAATGCAGTGACCCTTTGGCAGCACCTCCGTGAACATCCGCAGCATTAAGTCACATGCTCTGTTGGTCATCCCAGAGACGCACTTGATTTGGTAAAGCTTCACAATGAAAGATATCTGTGTGACCTCCTCACAACCTGGGTACAACGATGTTTTTACCTCTTCCAATAGTTTGTAGAACGCCTTTGCAGATGCATTTGGCTCCTGTTTCATTCCATCACCGCTCGTGTCTCCTGCATTACTTCCCACTTTTGTGGCCCTTATGAGAGTTTGGAGCATGTCACATATCCCTTCACCACCATCTGCAGCGTCTTGATCATCAGAATCTTCAGCCATGTTGTCCTCCTCCGGTTCACCATGGAATACCCAATTTTTGTAGGACGGATCAATCCCATTCTTAAGCAAGTTCATATGGATCTCCTTTTTAGTTTTATGAGCATTATTCAGACATTTCATACACGGGCAAAAGTTTCTTGCGTCTGGTTGAGCACCATCAAAACTAAATTCCAAGAAACTCTCGATGCCACTTTGCCACTCCACAGAATCTCTATCCTTCTCCATCCAGCTCTTGTCTTGTGACATTTTGCGTTATCTCCGTTTAGCCGGTCTTGTAAAAAAAAAGGAGCAGCATTAGTTCACACGCAAGTATTTCGAAACAACACATACATCAGAGAGACATTCATACTAGTCTTTAAAGTCAGTAAGAATTGCAGGGGATTACATTAGACATTACTTCACAACACAGCGTGCGATTGAAACTAACACTTACACCTGAAACTGACATGGCAATGAAAATATAAAACCTAGTTCGTACCTGAATTCCTGACATTGCTATGAATATTAAACTAACACTTACAACTGAAACTGATAAAACAGACACGCATATGTGAACACAAGCAGCTAGTCTATCTGACAGCAATTGCAATCGCCATTAACTTCATCGAACCGGCAGGATGGAAACCAAGGATTTCATCAGTATTGGTACAAACCTTGTAATTGCGTCTGACGAGCGGCGGAAGCAGCGGTTGAGTACAAGTCGGCGGGGCAGCGTTGGCGGCAGTTCAACAGTTTACGCTAATCGAGTTCGGATGGCGGCGAGGTAATAGTGGCGGATTGGTCGGTCGCGCAGGGCCGATGCGGCGGCGAAGTCGCCTGAGGGCGGATAGGGCGGCGTTGTCGTGTGGGGGCAGGGTAGTTTGGACGAGACCGGGCGGACATACGTAGCCCTTTCGCTCTCCCAATGGCCCAACTGGAGTATGGGCCTATTAATTCTACAATATGTCTTCACAGCCCATTTGGCTTGTGAACAATATGTTTTTCCCTTGGCAATAACGTTCAAGTATTAGAAATGCTATATTAAGTTTTACTAGTTTCATTTTATGATTAAATTTATTCATTTCTAAATGCATTGTTGTGTTATATTCAACACTAGTCGGAAAGGCCCTGTTAGTGGTGTGGTTTTTCTTCAGTTCTGGCGTGAAACTCGTACACCCCTGCTATCTAGGTGTCCACTGCCGTGTTTCTGGACTCGACACAGGTTACTACATGATCATTGGCGTTGATGTCATAGTCCACATCACTATCCTATAGAAATCGGTAAATAAAAAGGGTATGTAATATTGACTAGAAGCACACAAATGGTATTCAATTATGAGATAACATAACAACCATTAAAAAAATCGCATAAACATTCAAAGATTCAACCAGATAGTACTCAGCATTAACATATAATCTAAAAGTTCGCATAAAGCTAGAACTCTCAGCTACTACCACGATACCTACTCATCATCTGACTGAATAATGACAACATGTGTATCCTCAGTAGGGAGCTATGGGAACATCATCTTCGGTGTCTTCAGCATCGTCAGGTCGATCGTAGAGGAAGTAGGTGGACACATCACCTTCATCGAGATAGAATGTCAATCTCCCTGTTGGATCCATCTCGTAGCGTTCCACAAGCAGGCCCCATTGCTGACCACTGAAGTATGTTTTTCGATCCTCATGTGTGACTACAACTCTGTGCTGGTGGTCTGGCACTCTCAAGCTCACCAAGTTCACCTCCAGAGTTCTAGGGTGGTCCCAAATTACAACTTGAATATGCTCAAAAAAGTCACGCCTGAATCTGCAAGGTATGATCTGTAAAAAAAAAGAAGTACACATTTTTAGTACAAATTTATTGTCAGTTTTCAAAAAGTAGATTGACGAAATGTATATACCAATCTGTTCTCAAACCCCTCTGGTAGAACAATGGTAAATTTCTTGTTCATGCACTCCTTGTAGCCACACTGTTCACATACATCCATTTCCTGCGGTGGTTCGTACCATACACTGAATTCAGATACACATCTAACCATTTACCATTCAAAAACCAACTTAAATCTAACAATGTACATCTAATTTTGGTGGCTGAATAAACTTAAATCTAACAATGAAAATCTAATTTCTAAGTCGATCTACATCTAAAATCACAATAATCATCTAACATATAACTCAATCTACATCTAAACCTAACAATGAAAGGTACGGCTGCCGGGGAAACTTACCTGCGGCGCGACGGCTGGACGGCGTGAGGACGACGGTGGCGGTTGCGGCGGCGGCGTTCCGTCGGGTGTCGGTGTAAGCGGCCCCGTGGTCGCGGTTGTCCGCTGGTGCCGTGGACAGGGCTAGGCCGCGGTGGGGGATCTGGGGGCGGAGAGGGCTAGCCGTGGCGGCGGTGGGGGATCGGGGGGTGCAGAGGGAGAGGACTCGAGTTCGTGTGTGTAGCAGTTGGTGTGCGTGTAGCAATCGATTAAATTAGAGTATAAATGGTTTTCCTCAAAATTTCATTATGTGAACGGTGCCTCCACATTTGATCTTTCATAAATTAGTCCTTAATGATGAAGCCAATGATAAACCATGCCCACCACATTTGATTCCCTCATCTGGTTAAATGTTGTTGCACCGTGGTGTCGCATGCTGGTGGTCGGTTCGTCCGGTGGTTGCGAGGCACCTAGGCGACGGATCGTCAGGGATGGTGTTGAGGGTTTGTTTGGGAGAAATCCTTGTCGGAGTACCGATATTAGAGCGGTGTCGCCATCGGGTGGCATCCTCCCTTCATGAAGGGCATCGCGTCTAGCCTGCATCCGCCGCCCCGATGTGCCGGGGGAAATCCTAGAAGCGCGACTATCCATGTTGAAGGTGTTGATTGGTATTTGACGTCCAGGTGCTAGCAGCGTGGTTGTAGTTTGTAGGTGGGCGCAGCGGTCGTTTCGTCGATCCACTTCCGTCTCCTTTTCTTTTCTTCTTTTGCGTTTATTGGTTGTCGCCTCAGCCGGCGTTGTATGAAAACTGTTGTACCGGGTGGTTGCTATATTAATATAGCGGTGATTTAGCCTATTTCGCCAGAGCATGGGGAGAATATCATGTGATACTAGCCCTCTTGCATGATACCATGGTACCGTTTCGAATAAATAAAGTTTTGGTGATTCAAAAAAATCTATGAAAAATCACGAGTGTTCACATGAAAAGTTACTACAATGTGTAATAATTTTATGTCCAGATACGAAAGTAATATTGACTAACCAAAAAGACAAATCCAAATGTGAATATATAGTGCATTTTTGCTGATTTGTACTTTTTGTTTCTCAATGTGTAGGTCGAATTTGGACCTGGTTTTTTTCTACATTACGTAGACAAATTCTTTGGGAACATTAATATTTTGTTCCGGAATTTTATGAAACATCTATAGTTGATTTTTTAAAATGGAAGCATGGGAGAACAAGGGGCTAGTATCACTGGATATTTTTTCCATTGAGCATGTGTGGTTTGCACACTTGTTTACATTTATATGAGTCATAAAATTCAATAAAGTAAAGAAAAAATGGTAAAGCTAATCTTAAAAAACAAAATGACATCATGAAAGTAGTAAAACTAAAAGAACATAACATTTAAATTGTGTGAGAATTCGGCAATCTAATATAGAGTCTTAACACGGTTTTTATACTGTAGCAACGGGGCTGCATGCATATAGTTGCACACAGAAACCATCAATATCACTGCATTCCTATTACAGACCAATTTCAGGGACATGGGTAGCAAACAAGTAGAGGCCTTCAGCGCACTGGTATAGCAAGAACAGCATCTTGTCACCCTGTTTGAGATGACTTTCCTTCGCCATGAACTCTTTCCACCCGCTGACGCACAAGCGACCATCAAGATCAGAAATTGAATATGTCGATGACACCTCAGTTCTCGGGTAGCAAACAATAGTGATGGTACCATTTCTTGCCATATGTGCAGGAATCAGACGGCTTGGGATTTTCTGTTGCATGCAAAGACTTAAAGTCAAGAGAAAAGCTATCGGAAAATAATCATGTTAAAAGAAAGGAAAATAGAACAAGTGTACACGTATTACTTTGTGTGACACCCCGAGATCGGGCACTATGCAGATTTCAGCATTCCCGCCAAATCCGCATAATAACCGATTCCAGGCTGCCACTTGTGATAACATTATAACAGTTCACGAATATTCCGCAACAACAACAGAATGAGATATATACAAGAGGACTCAAACGAGTCAAGGATACAACTGATACAACACAAGATCTAAATAACAGCGGAAGAAACAACATAGCGTCCGGCTACGGACAAGATACAAATTGGACTAAGAGTCCTGAAGATAACCGAGAGCGTCCAATCCCTGCCCAGGCCAAGCCGGAGGGATTCCCAAGCTAACGTCGTCAGACTTCAAACCTGTTGACTGCAATGTTGAATATGCAGCCACGTGAAAAGATTCGTGGGTCAGTACGGTTAAGTACTGGCAAGTGGATAAACCATACTCACAAGGTACCGGCGTAGCCAGTCATCACAAGATACAAATACTCTGGGATCAACGGAAAGGAAGGGATTATTGCAAATAAGCGGCAGCGGCTGCACTAACCAACTACAGAGACTCACTACAACATCCGGCTAAAAGAGGGGGATAAGATAGCGTAACGAAGCCAACTACAACTACTCACCAAACAAACCCATCCAATGTTACCCCCTACTAAGGAAGCAACCCAAGGATAACTCACGCTGTTGGATTAAGGATGGATCAAGTTATTGTGTCAATAAGACTATTACTAGTCAAGTATCATTAGTTAGGTGTAAGTTGTTCTGAGTACTTGTTAGCCAGTACTTTCACCAAGTTAACCATAACCGCGGAAAACACGGCTTCTCGAGAAGATTTACCCTGCAGGGGTGCACCAATTTGGCCGTACATGTAAGAATACCCCGCCAGATAGGAAATGCACTTCCACCAAGCGAGGCACTCAACACAACTCAACTCTTCTTCGCATCAAGCCCAAAGACCCCCGTGCAGTGAGCGCACGGCTAATCAAGCCCCACGAAGAAAAGGGGACCCACATAGCACTCTAAGAAAGTGTCTCCCTAAATGCCGACTACAAAAGTTCCACCCGGGTACCAAGGGTTCGCAAGAACATGCATGTGGCAAATGGAAAACCCGAACTAAATGAGGCGATTTGGACGAGATGCGAATCGAATCAAATTGAGGGGGGCGCCCATACTCGCTTCCCACATGCGGTTAGTGCGCTCATCATGGATCAGTAGACAAGACCCTTTTCCTAGTTAGGGTCGACACTAGCAGGCTTCAAAACCACGCCGGGCCTCCTGCCGGTGCCTTATCATCAAATTATTATTACCCAAAACATTAACATGTTGTTGATTGAATTGAAACCCAACTATCAAACTAAACAGGTGATAAGACGGACAACAAGACTTGAGCGCAAACAACGCTAAGCATGCAACTACGACACGAAGGCCAACAAGGTAAACAAACAACAGTTAATAGGAAATGGAAGGAAGGCTATATCATGGCTGCAAGGTAAACATATAATAGGATCGACACAAAAGCATCGAATCACAAGGCTAGAATAAGAACAACGGAAAGAATCGGTAACAAGTGATGAAAGGCAGCCATTTGGCAGCAAGTGAGTATACTTGCCTGAGATCTAGCAAGTAGAGGTACATCCACAGAACTTGTCGTTGCTCACATCATCTCAACGTCCTATCCGGGAAGAAGCAATGAACCTCGAACAAACACCGGATGCAACAATTACTACTTCGGCAAAAGATCCAGCATGATCAAGATAGGGATGCATGACAATTTAATGGATGCATAGAAATAAACTAGTTGGCATGATAACATGTTTAAATGGACCCATATGCAATTTGAGTTGCATATGAAAATCCCATGAATTAAGGTTGGAATAATTGTTCTACAACTAATCATCAGGTGAAAGTGGATTAGTATGATGCATGGATGAGGAAAACAACAAAATAACAACAATAGAACCAATTGGAAATAAGGTTTACCCATTTTGAAATTCACTTATTAAGTTTTGGAATTTTTGGTTACTTAAAGGTGTCACACAAGCATTTGTTATTTTCATCAAGTTAAATTGTTCAAAACAGATAACAAAGTTCATATTTGATTAGAACACAAAATTTTAGGTGGATTACATGTTTCATTTATTGAAAAAGGAATTACAATCATTTAATTATGAATTAAACAAGTTTAAACAAGATTTAATTGAATTTAATTCAAGTGTGAATGTTATTTGAATTTTATTTGTTCAAAACATAATTCAAATTCATCATGGAAAAGATTATACTTTTCTAGTTTGAAAACATATTTTATATGTCCAAAAGGAATTTAATTTGACCAAGTTATTAATTTAGCAATTTTAAATGAATTAAACAAGATTTAAATTATTTAACCACTTTTAATTATTCAAAACAGGAAACAAAGTTTATATTTGAAAAGGTGGTTCAATTTGGCAT
Source organism: Alopecurus myosuroides (assembly GCA_028641055.1). Classification (NCBI taxonomy): domain Eukaryota; kingdom Viridiplantae; phylum Streptophyta; class Magnoliopsida; order Poales; family Poaceae; genus Alopecurus; species Alopecurus myosuroides. Next base: position 306,996,245 of record CM054061.1, read on the forward strand.
GGAAAACATATTTTATTTGTGTTATTTGAATTAATATTGAATTAGTTATGAATTTGGCAATTTAAATTGCATTAAATAAGAAACAGTTGTTTTCAGCAATTTAAATTATTCAAAACAGAAATCAAATGTTATATTTGGAAAGAGCATGAAATTTTGGTTGGAAAACATATTTTATTTATGTTATTTGGATTAAGTATGAATTATTTATGGAATTAACCAAAATTAAGAGGATTTGTTTGAATTTGAAATTTGAATGCATTTGAAATATTCAAAATAGAAAACAAATGCTTTGAATAGATAGAGAATTAAATTTGGTTCAAGAAACATATTTTATTTGCATTATTTGAATTTAGGAAATAAAAGTTATTGTCATTTTAAGATTAGGGACCAAACTGTAATAAGAGGGACCTAAAAAGAAGGAAAAGGAGTTGCAGATGGGCCCCTGGGGCGTTTTTCACCGAGGGCACCCTAGCCTGGGCCTCTGCAGTGCGGGACCGTGCATCCGTGGCGGCCACGTGGGCGCGGTTGGCAGTTGTGCTGGCCTCCACGGTCGCTGACCAGTGGGGCCAGCCGCGGGTGCGCGGAAAAGAGCGAAAAAAGGGTGGGGATTTCGCCTCCCCAGGGTTCGACCCCGCGACCTACTGCGCGCGCGCAAGGAACAGCACCAGTGCGCTGCTGCTTCGTTTGGTGATACTACAGGAACTGACAGAAGAAGAGGTTCTCGGTGTCCACTTAACTGAATTTTACACAGCAAGATTCAGACATACAGAGCAGGGGATCGTCGACGGCAGCACTGCTGCGATCGCTGATGGGGTGCATGATAGACTGGCTCCAGGAGGGTGCAGGTGTGGGGCGTGCAACAGGGGAAAACCAGAGGGGGAACGGGCGTGTGTTCACCTCGGGGAATCGGAGGGAGACGGTGGCGCAGCAGGTTCCCCGCCAGGAGGAAGTCGTCGACGGCGGCGAGGCTGCGACGCGTCCCGGGCCTGGCCGAGGGCACTGAGGCGCAGAGGGCACCCCCCCCGGTGCCATTCCCGGCCTCGGCTGGCGCCGGTGGTGGCTAGGGCGAAGGCGCCATGCCCGCCAAACCACGGCCACCGCAGCTCTTCTTTGGGGTTCAGAAGTTTCAGAGGAAAGGCAGGGGTTTTGGAGGGGAAACCGAGGGGGAGAGGAAGGATGGCGGCGTTGTGGAGGATGAGGAGGGCTAGGGCACGCAGAGGGGGGGTGGTTTTATGGGGAGTGGAGCTTGGTACGGCAGTGAATCGGGAGGGGGGAAGATGATCGCACGGTGAGGGAGAGGTCGTACGCATGACGACAGCGAGGAGGAAGAAAGATGCCCTCCCGAAGGGGTATCGGGCCAGGGGAAAAACAGGCTCAGGTGGTGGTGGGCTGGGAGAGTGGGGTTGGGCTGTGGGTTGTTGCCTCCCCACAGCTCACCCTCTCTTTTATTTCTTTTTTCTTATTTTTTTTTGTAAAGGATGAAAGAGAGAGAGAGAGAGAAAGGAAAAAGGGTTTTGGGGGTTCTTTTATTTTATAATTAAATTTTATTAATTGCAAAACAGTGAGTAAAAGCAAGGTTAGTATTAATTTGATTTTAAATGGTTAGTTGAATTTCAAATATTAGTTTGATTTGGAAGTTTTGGAAATAAACAAATTTTATTTGATAAGCTCAAGCAATTATGAAAATATTGTTGAATTTAATTGCTTGCAAGAATTTAATGTTTAAACCACAATTTGATCATGCCCATTAAGAAGGAATTGCTTTGAAATTTAATTTGCCATTAGGGTTTTTTAACAAAAGGGAAATTTTATTTAGCAGGCAATTTAAATAGATTCATCTTCAAACTTTTTGAATAACAATTGAGTGGTTTACTTTGCAACTTTCAATTGGAATTTTAGACATGTGTGAAAGTTTAAAGTGGTTTGAATTTTTGAGTTGTTTTGAAAACAGGATGCAATGCTTATGTGATGCATGTGATGCAAAGCAAAAGAAAACAAACAACTTTCTACTCAGAGTAACACCCCAGGTGTTACAGACGACACCACTAACAAGGGATTGCGCCCTCACAATCCACCTGCTAACCCGGGAGGGGAAAGAAGTTCGACTATCGATTCTTCATGCTTCCAGCTGATCTTCTCGACACCACTAACAAGAGATTCTTGCTCGGAGTGATGACGATGTTCTTCCACCAGGAATCTTCCGATGATCGAACCTATTAGGTTAAGGGCTCAGAAAACGTCCACCCACGTAGGATCCTAACACTTTGAAAGATAGACAAGGGGGGAAGACTCCAAAACAAATAAGATGGGAGGGGAATAGAATAGAGATAAGGAGAAAACAAGAATCCTATTGAGATATTTTTTTTTCCAAAATAGTTTAGCAGAAATAGTTTTTGACACTCTATAAACATCGACCGTTAGCGAGGCTATCCTACAGGCTTTGCGGACCCGTTGCTTCGATAACCATTCGTATCGAAACAATCTCGGAAATCGGAACCAAGGCTCTGATACCATTTGTGACACCCCGAGATCGGGCACTATGCAGATTTCAGCATTCCCGCCAAATCCGCATAATAACCGATTCCAGGTTGCCACTTGTGATAACATTACAACAGTTCACGAATATTCCGCAACAACAACAGAATGAGATATATACAAGAGGACTCAAACGAGTCAAGGATACAACTGATACAACACAAGATCCAAATAACAGCGGAAGAAACAACATAGCGTCCGGCTACGGACAAGATACAAATTGGACTAAGAGTCCTGAAGATAACCGAGAGCGTCCAATCCCTGCCCAGGCCAAGCCGGAGGGATTCCCAAGCTAACGTCGTCAGACTTCAAACCTGTTGACTGCAATGTTGAATATGCAGCCACGAGAAAAGATTCGTGGGTCAGTACGGTTAAGTACTGGCAAGTGGATAAACCATACTCACAAGATACCGGCGTAGCCAGTCATCAGAAGATACAAATACTCTGGGATCAACGGAAAGGAAGGGATTATTGCAAATAAGCGGCAGCGGCTGCACTAACCAACTACAGAGACTCACTACAACATCCGGCTAAAAGAGGGGGATAAGATAGAGTAACGAAGCCAACTACAACTACTCACCAAACAAACCCATCCAATGTTACCCCCTACTAAGGAAGCAACCCAAGGATAACTCACACTGTTGGATTAAGGATGGATCAAGTTATTGTGTCAATAAGACTATTACTAGTCAAGTATCATTAGTTAGGTGTAAGTTGTTCTGAGTACTTGTTAGCCAGTACTTTCACCAAGTTAACCATAACCGCGGAAAACACGGCTTCTCGAGAAGATTTACCCTGCAGGGGTGCACCAATTTGGCCGTACACGTAAGAATACCCCGCCAGATAGGAAATGCACTTCCACCAAGCGAGGCACTCAACACAACTCAACTCTTCTTCGCATCAAGCCCAAAGAACCCCGTGCAGTGAGCGCACGGCTAATCAAGCCCCACGAAGAAAAGGGGACCCTCATAGCACTCTAAAAACGTGTCTCCCTAAATACCGACTACAAAAGTTCCACCCGGGTACCAAGGGTTCGCAAGAACATGCATGCGGCAAATGGAAAACCCGAACTAAATGAGGCGATTTGGACGAGATGCGAATCGAATCAAATTGAGGGGGGCGCCCATACTCGCTTCCCACATGCGGTTAGTGCGCTCATCATGGATCAGTAGACAAGACCCTTTTCCTAGTTAGGGTCGACACTAGCAGGCTTCAAAACCACGCCGGGCCTCCTGCCGGTGCCTTATCATCAAATTATTATTACCCAAAACATTAACATGTTGTTGATTGAATTGAAACCCAACTATCAAACTAAACAGGTGATAAGACGGACAACAAGACTTGAGCGCAAACAACGCTAAGCATGCAACTACGACACGAAGGCCAACAAGGTAAACAAACAACAGTTAATAGGAAATGGAAGGAAGGCTATATCATGGCTGCAAGGTAAACATATAATAGGATCGAGACAAAAGCATCGAATCACAAGGCTAGAATAAGAACAACGGAAAGAATCGGTAACAAGTGATGAAAGGCAGCCATTTGGCAGCAAGTGAGTATACTTGCCTGAGATCCAGCAAGTAGAGGTACATCCACAGAACTTGTCGTTGCTCACATCATCTCAACGTCCTATCCGGGAAGAAGCAATGAACCTCGAACAAACACCGGATGCAACAATTACTACTACGGCAAAAGATCCAGCATGATCAAGATAGGGATGCATGACAATTTAATGGATGCATAGAAATAAACTAGTTGACATGATAACATGTTTAAATGGACCCATATGCAATTTGAGTTGCATATGAAAATCCCATGAATTAAGGTTGGAATAATTGTTCTACAACTAATCATCAGGTGAAAGTGGATTAGTATGATGCATGGATGAGGAAAACAACAAAATAACAACAATAGAACCAATTGGAAATAAGGTTTACCCATTTTGAAATTAACTTATTAAGTTTTGGAATTTTTGGTTACTTAAAGGTGTCACACAAGCATTTGTTATTTTCATCAAGTTAAATTGTTCAAAACAGATAACAAAGTTCATATTTGATTAGAACACAAAATTTTAGGTGGATTACATGTTTCATTTATTGAAAAAGGAATTACAATGATTTAATTATGAATTAAACAAGTTTAAACAAGATTTAATTGAATTTAATTCAAGTGTGAATATTATTTGAATTTTATTTGTTCAAAACATAATTCAAATTCATCATGGAAAAGGTTATACTTTTCTAGTTTGAAAACATATTTTATATGTCCAAAAGGAATTTAATTTGACCAAGTTATTAATTTAGCAATTTTAAATGAATTAAACAAGATTTAAATTATTTAACCACTTTTAATTATTCAAAACAGGAAACAAAGTTTATATTTGAAAAGGTGGTTCAATTTGGCATGGAAAACATATTTTATTTGTGTTATTTGAATTAATATTGAATTAGTTATGAATTTGGCAATTTAAATTGCATTAAATAAGAAACAGTTGTTTTCAGCAATTTAAATTATTCAAAACAGAAATCAAATGTTATATTTGGAAAGAGCATGAAATTTTGGTTGGAAAACATATTTTATTTATGTTATTTGGATTAAGTATGAATTATTTATGGAATTAACCAAAATTAAGAGGATTTGTTTGAATTTGAAATTTGAATGCATTTGAAATATTCAAAACAGAAAACAAATGCTTTGAATAGATAGAGAATTAAATTTTGTTCAAGAAACATATTTTATTTGCATTATTTGAATTTAGGAAATAAAAGTTATTGTCATTTTAAGATTAGGGACCAAACTGTAATAACAGGGACCTAAAAAGAAGGAAAAGGAGTTGCAGATGGGCCCCTGGGGCGTTTTTCACCGAGGGCACCCTAGCCTGGGCCTCTGCAGTGCGGGACCGTGCATCTGTGGCGGCCACGTGGGCGCGGTTGGCAGCTGTGCTGGCCTCCACGGTCGCTGACCAGTGGGGCCAGCCGCGGGCGCGCGGAAAAGAGCGAAAAAAGGGTGGGGATTTCGCCTCCCCAGGGTTCGACCCCGCGACCTACTGCGCGCGCGCAAGGAACAGCACCAGTGCGCTGCTGCTTCGTTTGGTGATACTACAGGAACTGACAGAAGAAGAGCTTCTCGGTGGCCACTTAACTGAATTTTACGCAGCAAGATTCAGACATACAGAGCAGGGGATCGTCGACGGCAGCACTGCTGCGATCGCTGATGGGGTGCATGATAGACTGGCTCCAGGAGGGTGCAGGTGTGGGGCGTGCAACAGGGGAAAACCAGAGGGGGAATGGGCGTGTGTTCACCTCGGGGAATCGGAGGGAGACGGTGGCGCAGCAGGTTCCCCGCCGGGAGGAAGTCGTCGACGGCGGCGAGGCTGCGACGCGTCCCGGGCCTGGCCGAGGGCACGGAGGCGCAGAGGGCACCCCCCGGTGCCATTCCCGGCCTCGGCTGGCGCCGGTGGTGGCTAGGGCGAAGGCGCCATGCCCGCCAAACCACGGCCACCGCAGCTCTCCTTTGGGGTTCAGAAGTTTCAGAGGAATGGCAGGGGTCTTGGAGGGGAAACCGAGGGGGAGAGGAAGGATGGCGGCATTGTGGAGGATGAGGAGGGCTAGGGCATGCAGAGGGGAGGTGGTTTTATGGGGAGTGGAGCTTGGTACGGCAGTGAATCGGGAGGGGGGAAGATGATCGCACGGTGAGGGAGAGGTCGTACGCATGACGACAGCGAGGAGGAAGAAAGATGCCCTCCCGAAGGGGTATCGGGCCAGGGGAAAAACAGGCTCAGGTGGTGGTGGGCTGGGAGAGTGGGGTTGGGCTGTGGGTTGTTGCCTCCCCACAGCTCACCCTCTCTTTTATTTTTATTTTCTTATTTTTTTTTGTATAAAGGATGAAAGAGAGAGAGAGAGAGAGAAAGGAAAAAGGGTTTGGGGGGTTCTTTTATTTTATAATTAAATTTTATTAATTGCAAAACAGTGAGTAAAAGCAAGGTTAGTATTAGTTTGATTTTAAATGGTTAGTTGAATTTCAAATGTTAGTTTGATTTGGAAGTTTTGGAAATAAACAAATTTTATTTGATAAGCTCAAGCAATTATGAAAATATTGTTGAATTTAATTGCTTGCAAGAATTTAATGTTTAAACCACAATTTGATCATGCCCATTAAGAAGGAATTGCTTTGAAATTTAATTTGCCATTAGGGTTTTTTAACAAAAGGGAAATTTTTATTTAGCAGGCAATTTAAATAGATTCATCTTCAAACTTTTTGAATAACAATTGAGTGGTTTACTTTGCAACTTTCAATTGGAATTTTAGACATGTGTGAAAGTTTAAAGTGGTTTGAATTTTTGAGTTGTTTTGAAAACAGGATGCAATGCTTATGTGATGCATGTGATGCAAAGCAAAAGAAAACAAACAACTTTCTACTCAGGGTAACACCCCAGGTGTTACACTTTGCGCATAAGAGAAGATGTGTTCTTAAAGATTTACCACGTGTTTATTGAAGTTCTCGCTGTTTGTCCAATTCAGAGTATGCAGCACTCCGACAACCAGTTGTGCTTCCTCATACTCTCCAGCTCTGTGGAATAGAACAGTGTAATCCAAGTTTTCAACAGCGTCGATCACCGTCTCCATCATCCTCCAGTTAATCATGGTCCCATCGGTGCTAGAGAGTGAGTCAACAATGTGACGCCTCTCAGGGGACATCTGGTAGTATGCTGTAAAAATGTAATACGCCTGAAATTAGTGGAGTACACATGCCGCAACCAAGTAATATATTAATGTTTATGTGCACAACATAATTTTTTTGTATTAAGTAAGAACTTACATGGATGGATGATTGGGTCATTTCCAGTTATGACCACAGTTTGGCCTCGATGTGTGTCGGTCTTGAATACTAGCTCCATACCAACCTTAAGTTTGTAAACCCTGCTAAATTCTTTCCAATAATTTCCATTCAGAAAGGTTATCCCGTCAATGCTGCTAACCTCAACATTGAACGAGAAACCTTCCTTGGTTTGCAGTGTCGCTTGAAAACTGGTGTTCTCCAATGGGAAAACAGCATGCATTTTTAGGAAATATGTTCTGATGTAGCAGGGGATCACCTAAATAAGAGCATGTATTTTATTTAGTTATGAGCCAGTAGTAAATTGGACTTACTATAAGTAGATATATCCTACAAGAGTAGTTATTTGTACTTTTTCCTATAATTGGACATTGAAGCAATAGTCATGTACTGCAAATAACTGAACATGCACTCATAGTTTGCAGAATGGTACGCTTCAAGTATTGAAATTGCATGTAGGTAGTTGATAAAAAAACACACGTCCATAACTAATAGAGATCACAGTCCCAAAAAATTTGCTAGCTAGATCAGCTACGTATATTACATTAATGATTAACACATTACACAATGATTACTAGCACCGGTAGATATGCTACGTATATTACATGTGAATAATCACGAAAAATTCAAATCCAATTTGTACATGAGTAGATTAGAATCCTTACCCTCTTCTCCTCAAATCCCTCTACAAGGGTTATGACGAAATAATCAGTTGTCATGGCATCACTGCCACACATCCCTAGTTTGTCAAAACAAACTGGACACTGCGAGAAAAAACGAATAAAAACCATCAGATCTGGTGTGATAATCACGATCAAGATGAAAATTGATGCGTAACATCTAGTTGGCACGTCTTTGATTGGCTTCATGATCCAAGTGGAGGGTGCGCCGGCCGGTTGACTACTTCTAGGTCAAACTTGTTGGGGAAGGGCTGGCGGCGGCGAACACGTGGAGAGGGAGGAGGCGTGTGAACGAGAGGCGGTTCTGCGGGATAATGATAACGCACGCTGCCTTAGGTCAGGCCGTAGACGTTTGATGGGACAATTCGTCGCCCGCGCTGGCCATTGTGTACGTTTAGTGAACTAAAAAAGGCTTATTAGTTTAGGCCCACAAACAAGTGAGACAATTTTTACAACCTTCTGTCTATGTACACACACGGCACAGGTGTTTCCCAAAAAATTTCTATCGATTTCACACGTAAATCACTTCGACTCTGCTCCTTCCACAATTAATATTAATACTCCCCTGTACTTCCACTCGTATTCTCCACTGCATCTTCTTCCAACCGCTGCACTACACTCTCTTCTTCTTCTTCCATCCGCTCCCCTCTCTTCTTCTTCCAAGAATGGATGAAGAGAAGTATTTCTGCCGCACGATTAAGGTCCCCATCCATGGCGAGGAAAGCATCGACGTCACGTACACCAACGACCCTGCCGAGGTGCAGCGTGTCGTAGACATGTACGAGCAGTGGATTGATAGCGGAGAAGAAAGGTTCATGGGCCTCGATTTCGAGTACACATCCCACAAGTTGGAGATCGAGAAAAAGGTCGCCGTTCTTCAGCTTGCATTCCGCCGCCACGTCCTGGTGTACCATCACTCCAGGTAAAAGTCATTTTTTCCTCTTGTTTTCTGCAACTAGTACTCATCTGCTCCGCCGCCATGTTCTTGTGATTGCTATTTGGTTATTCATGGTTGTTGTCATTGGTGTTACTACTACTTTTTTCCTCTTGTTTTCGGCAACAGTACTCATCTAGATTTTCTGCAACTAGTACTCATCTAGATTTTCTGCAACTAGTACTCATCGAGGCGTAGCAGTTTTCTCACGCCCTTTTTTCGGATCGGAGGGAGTAGTACTTTTCTAAACTCTTGTTACTTGTGTACTTCAGTGGTGACTCGTGGCAATCTGCGACGCTGGCTGATCTTTTTCGTTTTGGCGGCGTCAAATTTGCAAGTGTTGACACCACCAATGACAAGAAAGTGTTTGCGAGAACCTGGAACTTTTCTATTCCAAAAGAAAATTATGAGGATATCCAAGATCTCTACTTTCATGTGTTCAACAAAAAGAAAGCTGGAATGGCTACCATGGCAGTACACCTTATTGATCCCGTCTACAGAGACATGAAGAAGAAGGATTATCGGTGGCATAGCTACTGGGACAACAAAAATCTAGACATGGAACACATCACCTATGCTGCAATTGATGGGTTCCTCTCCCTAGAGTTGTACCGTGTGCTCAAGCCCATGAGTGACGCCAAGAAGGCCGAAGAGGGAGGCAGATCAAGGAGGGCGAGGCCGAACCACACTTGGCACTAGATCACTTGCTGCTGCGTAGTATATATGCTACTTTTGATCTTTGTAATTAGAGTATATGTGAAAGTGTTGATGAAAATTATTCGAGTAGTGAAAATTATTCGAGTAGTATATATGCTACTTTTGTTGTGAAATACTATCTAATTATTCGAGTAGTATATATGCTACTTTTGTTGTGAAAATTATTCGTTTTTGTAAATCTTCTTTTTGTAAGTGATATATCTAATTAGTAATGCAAATTATGTTACGTGAAGTCTGGTTTGAACTCAATGACAACTCTCCCTCGCTGGCGGTGTTCGAGTCTGTCCCTCCTCGAGGCAGAACTAGTGCTGCCGCCCTTCTCCTTTGGGTGGTGCGTCGATTAGGGATGTAAGATGGAGTTTGTTATTCCTAAGAGGGACAAGCATCGGTGGCGACGCGGCTCTGATCTCTGTTTAGGAAAGGCCTTCTCTTGTGTTTGGTTTTTGCGTCTGTGGGGCATTTCTCGGACTAGCCGGTGTGGAGTGGTGTAAGTGAAAGTGTTGCTATCAACAAACTGTCAAGTTCATGTACTCAAACCACTATCTCCTATAAAAACCAGGTGCACAATTGCGTACCCTCGAAAGAAGAAACAACTCTTTAACAATATTAATAAGTTCTGCTGAACGGTAACATAAAAAAGACATAATGTTTCACATAGTGCATCATGAAGTAGTACGGGAAGCAACACATAGTTTAAACAAAATAAACATTGTCTTCACAGGCACAACTTAGAAGATCTTGACAACTGGGCCAGCTTCCATGGGATCAGGTCTGAGTGGAAGGAGAGATTTCACCTTACGAAAGGTGACTTGTTCTCCCATCCACTCGTACCTCTTCCCGTGACACCTTAGCACGTCCTGATTACGCATCTTGATGTAAAGATACGCGGAGTCTCCCTCCTCGTGAGACTGGACAATTCGCCAGTTGGTATAACCCAACTTGCTAAGGAGTACACGGGAAACCATGAAAGATGATGGTCGCTGGTTGGGCGTTACCACAGCTTGAAGAACCTTGTCAGTGTGCAACCCCATATGCTCCTTAAGCTAAAGTATCACCAGATCGGAGACATGGACTGAGCATGCTGATTTTTCATCAACATTTGGTGATCTTGGAGGTTCTTCTTCAACATCTTCATCATCTTATCCAGAGTCTTCTCCGGAGCCTCCATCCAATGACTCTTCTTCAGCTGTCGGCTCCTAAAATGCAATAAGCCAATATGTTAAATCTGATAATAACACCATAAATACAATCCATGTAGGCATGCACGTTTAATTAACCTAAAAGGTACTGTGTACAATTATTACAAAATGAGATATGAAATTGCAGTTGAAATAATGTGAAGATTATTGCAACCCAAAAAAGGTTCTAACACCATAAATACAAGAATCTAGGATGATAACGCACTATACAATTATTTCAACATTACATATGAAGTTGCAGTTCTAATTATTACATGATGAGATATAAAATGGCATTTGAAAAAATGTAAATAAGACTCGAGGAATAAAAGAATAAAATTAGAAATCAAAATCGATCTACTCCCTCTTTCCTTGAATACAAGGCCACTATCAAAAATACAATTTCTATGTATACAAGGCCGCTATCTCTTTCAAACAGAATTTGATTTCGATTCTACCACATAGAATGGTGCTCATTAATGTGAATGTGCCATGCAACCATAGAGTAATATGCCACACATAAAAAATATTTAATTAGCACAGAACACAAGAGTTTATTCACATAATTGTTTCTGCTATTTAAAAGTTGGCTTTCTTTTCTTGGTATTTAGGAATTAAGTTAGTGGCCTTGTATAAAATAACGAATTGCAACGCAAAATGAGATGATATGTACATTGATATGCAATTGAAGCTGGCTATGAATTGATATGCAATTGAAGGCATGTACAAAATGAGATATGAAATTGCAGTTGAAATAAGGTGAAGATTATTGCAACCCAAAAAAGGTTGTAACACCATAAATACGAGAATCTAGGATGATAACACACTATACAATTATTTCAACATTAGATATGAAGTTGAAGTTCTAATTATTACATGATGAGATATAACAGGGGATCACCTAAATAAGAGCATGTATTTTATTAAGTTATGAGCCAGTAGTAAATTGGACTTACTATAAGTAGATATATCCTACAAGAGTAGCTATTTGTACTTTTTCCTATAATTGGACATTGAAGCAATAGTCCTGTACTGCAAATAACTGAACATGCACTCATAGTTTCAGAATGGTACCCTTCAAGTATTGAAATTGCATGTAGGTAGTTGATAAAAAAAAACACACGTCCATAACTAACAGAGATCACATAATTGTTTCTGCTATTTAAAAGTTGGCTTTCTTTTATTGGTATTTAGGAATTAAGTTAGTGGCCTTGTATAAAATAACGAATTGCAACCCAAAATGAGATGATATGTTCATTGATATGCAATTGTAGCTGTCTATGAATTGATATGCAATTGAAGGCATGTACAAAATGAGATATGAAATTGCAGTTGAAATAATGTGAAGATTATTGCAACCCAAAAAAGGTTGTAACACCATAAACACGATAATCTAGGATGATAACACAGTATACAATTATTTCAACATTAGATATGAAGTTGCAGTTCTAATTATTACATGATGAGATATATAATGTCATTCGAAAAAATGTAAATAACAATTGTGAAATAAAAGAATAAAATTAGAAATCCAAATCGATCTACTCCCTCTTTCTTTGCATACAAGGCCACTATAAAAAATATAATTTCTATGTATACAAGGCCGCAATCTGTTCCAAAGAGAAATTGATTAACATATCTGTTCCATTGACATGAAACAGCGCAAATAGCAAAATCACATCTTACAGTACCCAGGTTACAAGGTGGAGTCCAGGAACCAGGAAACTAAAAACGAAAATAGGCCAACAGCCACAAAGCTAGGGATGAGTTCTTGGCTTCCAGTGAACAGCCAAAAAGCTAGAAATGAGTCTTTTGGCTTCCAGCGACACACACAGTAGAAGAACATAGGCAGTAGATAAACGAAGCTACGGCGATAAGGTCCAAGCACTCCGCATTTGAAGCCAAAAACCCAATTTCTATCTATTCAAGGCCGGTATATCTTCAGTTTAAGATAGAAAGAACAGTAGATTCAAGTGCAATTGAAGGAATGCTTCAGTTCAGTTCAAGCCCAAATCACAAGAACTCGAGGGCAATTGAAGGAACCCTGGATATCACAGACTAACCATAGCAAGTTCACTAAAACTAGATCTAGTTTTGTAAGAGGGATGTACCTCCGTCGGCGCGGCAGTCGGCGCAGCGGTCGGCGCGGCAGTCGGAGCGGCGGAGACGTCCCCCCACATGGCGTATTCAGCTGCTTCGTCGTAGCTGTCGTCAATCTCCTTGTACGCCGCCTCGAGGTCAGATGGTACGGCGGCGTGGGATGGGCCATCTTCTCCGTCCCCGCTCCTTGTCTTCTTCCGATCTATCTCCGAAGAGACATCACGGACCTCCGCGTCCACCGGTGTGGCCTCGCCGGAAGCAGCAGCCCAGTGCCAGAGCTGGCCGCGACTGGGACGACAACAGAAGACGGCTCGCCGACGACAGAAGCCACCTCCTGAACGCTCGCGGCGTCGAAGCATTCCCGTGATCTCTTCATGGCGGATGGGAAGGGCAGGGGAACAGTCGAGGGTTTTGCTGTGGAAGGGGAGGGGAGGATGCGTTTTTTGGGGAAAAGTTGTTGCGGAGACGGAGGAAGAAACGAAGTGGCGTCAAACCGTCTATTTATGGAGTTTCCCTTTTGCTCTCCCTATGACGCAAGGTGCACGCGCGAATCTAGGGTTTCTTTTTGTATAGTTGTTTTTCCATATTTTTTGTAGATAAATGGCTGAAATTGAACACCAAATTGAAACTATATTCTCGACCGAAAGTGCCCGAAAACGGCTACGGCGTGAGCTACTTGGAGTGGGTTGGAAGGATGCCATTGTGTCGAGGCTGGAGAAGCGGCGAGAATCGTCCCGTTTAACGTCCGGTGGTTCGAGGCCACCCAGCGCAACGGCGGCACCATACAAGTCCTGCAATGGGGTTCAAGCATTTTGTGTGGGCCCACATGGCCAAGTGTGACTTATATTCTCACCTCTACCGTTTTCCAGGCATCCTAGGTGGAAGGAAACTATATTCTCGACCGAAAGTGCCCGAAAACGGCTACGACGTAAGATTTGTAGGCAACTTGAGAATGGAAGCGGCTTTTTGAGATCCCAAACATGCAATGTTGTTGAAATTAAGTGAGGTTCTTGGAATGCATCATGTTTTCGACTTTGGGCATGGGAACAACAAGTTGGCCAAGGAAATCCACGTTTTCGGCCGTTCCTTCCGCGTTCGAAGGCAATAAACCAGATCACGCATCTCACACCCATGGCCAGGGGTAACAAGGTGCAGTGTTGCATGTGGAGTGAGCTACTTGGAGTGGGTTGGAAGGATGCCATTGTGTCGAGGCTGGAGAAGCGGCGATAATCGTCCCGTTTAACGTCCGGTGGTTCGAGGCCACCCAGCGCAACGGCGGAACCATACAAGTCCTGCAATGGGGTTCAAGCATTTTGTGTGGGCCCACATGGCCAAGTGTGACTTACATTCTCACCTCTACTGTTTTCTAGGCATCCTAGGTGGAAGGAAACTATATTCTCGACCGAAAGTGCCCGAAAACGGCTACGACGTAAGATTGGTAGGCAACTTGAGAATGGAAGCGGCTTTTTGAGATCCCAAACGTGCAATGTTGTTGAAATGAAGAGAGGTTCTTGGAATGCATCATGTTTTCAACTTTGGGCATGGGAAACAACAAGTTGGCCAAGGAAATCCACGTTTTCGGCCGTTCCTTCCGCGTTCGAAGGCAATAAACCAGATCACGCATCTCACACCCATGGCCAGGGGTAACAAGGTGCAGTGTTGCATGTGGAGTGAGCTACTTGGAGTGGGTTGGAAGGATGCCATTGTGTCGAGGCTGGAGAAGCGGCGATAATCGTCCCGTTTAACGTCCGGTGGTTCGAGGCCACCCGGCGCAACGGTGGAACCATACAAGTCCTGCAATGGGGTTCAAGCATTTTGTGTGGGTCCACATGGCCAAGTGTGACTTACATTCTCACCTCTACTGTTTTCCAGGCATCCTAGGTGGAAGGAAACTATATTCTCGACCGAAAGTGCCCGAAAATGGCTACGACGTAAGATTGGTAGGCAACTTGAGAATGGAAGCGGTTTTTTGAGATCCCAAACGTGCAATGTTGTTGAAATGAAGTGAGGTTCTTGGAATGCATCATGTTTTCAACTTTGGGCATGGGAAACAACAATTTGGCCAAGGAAATCCACGTTTTCGGTCGTTCCTTCCGCGTTCGAAGGCAATAAACCAGATCACGCATCTCACACCCATGGCCAGGGGTAACAAGGTGCAGTGTCGCATGTGGAGTGAGCTACTTGGAGTGGGTTGGAAGGATGCCATTGTGTCGAGGCTGGAGAAGCGGCGATAATCGTCCCGTTTAACGTCCGGTGGTTCGAGGCCACCCAGCGCAACGGCGGAACCATACAAGTCCTACAATGGGGTTCAAGCATTTTGTGTGGGCCCACATGGCCAAGTGTGACTTACATTCTCACCTCTACTGTTTTCCAGGCATCCTAGGTGGAAGGAAACTATATTCTCGACCGAAAGTGCCCGAAAACGGCTACGACGTAAGATTGGTCGGCAACTTGAGAATGGAAGCGGCTTTTTGAGATCCCAAACGTGCAATGTTGTTGAAATGAAGTGAGGTTCTTGGAATGCATCATGTTTTCAACTTTGGGCATGGGAAACAACAAGTTGGCCAAGGAAATCCACGTTTTCGGCCGTTCCTTCCGCGTTCGAAGGCAATAAACCAGATCACGCATCTCACACCCATGGCCAGGGGTAACAAGGTGCAGTGTCGCATGTGGAGTGAGCTACTTGGAGTGGGTTGGAAGGATGCCATTGTGTCGAGGCTGGAGAAGCGGCGATAATCGTCCTGTTTAACGTCCGGTGGTTCGAGGCCACCCAGCGCAACGGCGGAACCATACAAGTCCTGCAATGGGGTTCAAGCATTTTGTGTGGGCCCACATGGCCAAGTGTGACTTACATTCTCACCTCTACTGTTTTCCAGGCATCCTAGGTGGAAGGAAACTATATTCTCGACCGAAAGTGCCCGAAAACGGCTACGACGTAAGATTGGTAGGCAACTTGAGAATGGAAGCGGCTTTTTGAGATCCCAAACGTGCAATGTTGTTGAAATGAAGTGAGGTTCTTGGAATGCATCATGTTTTCAACTTTGGGCATGGGAAACAACAAGTTGGCCAAGGAAATCCACGTTTTCGGCCGTTCCTTCCGCGTTCGAAGGCAATAAACCAGATCACGCATCTCACACCCATGGCCAGGGGTAACAAGGTGCAGTGTTGCATGTGGAGTGAGCTACTTGGACTGGGTTGGAAGCGGCGCGGTTATTACAAGCGGTCAATGCGGCTGTTTACCAAAATAATTGGGAATGGAATACTTTTTTACCAATATTTTCTAAAATTGAACACACCATTGGTCTGGTAGCCATTAATTACAAAAAGTAGTGCAAAATTTGTCTTGCTGCTCCATGGCGTGGAGTAGGACGAAGATCAAGAGGGCAGTGGAGAAACAGAGGAGAAAGCAGGGGAGGGGAGGGGAGACGACTCGGTGGCAGTTCAGATAGGAACCATAAAAATGGCAACTGCCCCGCGGAAATGTACTCACCTTTTGTGGTAACAGACTTACAGGTGGGCCCAAGTATCATCTACCTCTCGTATTGTCACGTCAAGTTCGCACTCCTCCTCTTTGTGTACCTACAGTTATTTCCTCCTAGAAACCCCTTTTTCCGCAGTGCACCGACACCGTCGCCGCCGCCGCCGCCATCCATCTCTCGACCTCGCCTCCCATCGATCAGCACCCCTCTCTGGGCCGCCGCATTCTCGCGACCGCCGTCCTAGCCAGTCTCTTCATCGCGCTGTAGATTGACCCACGGCGCGTCGATTCACCACTGATCCATCGCGGGCGGCACTCAGGTTAGAACTTCTCCTCTTGTGGATGCATTGCAGAACGATTTCAGTTCAAACACTAATTTTCTTTAACGAATCTAGTGTCATACTTGTCTAGACAGGAAAGAAATGTCAAATCGTGTGCTAGATATAGATGGTAGCACGTATTTATGTTCGATGTCATTCATGATTGATTTGTCTGTTACACGTTTATTACTAAAGTAAATGGTACTTACATGCATCTGATTGAGATGTTGCACTATACCTTCATGTTAATTTTGATAGTTCCAGGTGCCCAATTGATGTTGGTAGCTATTGTAGTGTGTGCCTTTTTCTAGGTAGGTAATTAGTGATGTTGAAAGTAAGACCTCTGGTACTCACACTGGCATATCTAGGACCAGTACCTATTTTTAGTAATTTCCCTTTTTACTATTCAGCAGTACAGTTGACTTTACCCCTTTTTAGGTTCACTAGCTATTTTTACTAATTTCTATTTTTACTCTTCACCAGGACAATATAAGTGAGCCATTTTTTAGGACCAGTAGCTATTTCAATTAATTTCCTAAAGCAGTACAATTGATTGTCCGCACACCATTTCCTTGACATACTAGTAGATTTTCTTTTCTGAAGTTCCGTACTTCCATGAAATTCTTGAATGCATGTCAAATTTATATTGCAACTGTATGAATGTCTCTGAACCATGATGCTGCTAGACTGCATTTAGTCCTAAATTTCTAGTGAACCTTCATGTTTCTTAACCTCTGCTGTTTTGGCACGTCTGCTAAATGTAACTGAAGTCAGACTTTTTAGTACGATCAACAGGCGGGTTTGCATACGATGGACTGCGAGTTCCTCGCTTACGTAGATGATGCTTCATCGGACAAACAGGTATTGTACTCAGTTTAGTTGTCATTTCAGTCAGATAGCTAGACTGATGTTCATGGATTGCTCTATCCTCTGCTGCAGTCACTGCCTAAGAAGTTCGCAGACTTGCTGGGGGACCGTAAACCCCGTGCACTGAAGCTGTTTGAGGTCGGCCATCGGCGTAGCACCACGTGGGACATTGATGTGTGGTTGGACAGCACTGGCCGCATGTTCCTAAAGCGCGGCTGGGAGTGTTTCGCCCGGACCTACAAACTGCAAAGAGGCTTTATTCTGATCTGCAGTTACGACGGCCGCAATGTCATCACAGTAAAGATGTTCGACCTGAGCAGTTGCCGCTTGCAATACAACGCGGCATTCAGTACGTGGACTGTATCACCAAAATGTTAATTCTTGATTATATATGTAGCCGGAAATTGATTTGCATTTCTATTATATGATGAACAGAGGGATCTGTTAAGATGGAGTTGGCAGACTTTGAGTTTTACTCCCTCGTACCGGACGCTACATTGGACAAACTGGTACGCTTCATCGACCCACACCACCACTTCAGTTATTTAGTCTGACATAGTGTCTGAGCTATGAGCCTGTAGCTAGTTAAATTTGTGAATCAAATTAAGGTCTAGTAGATGGGTTGTAGTAGCTCAATTGCTCTTCGTGAATATGTTCACTCGATATGGTACATTTCAGCTCCCACTGAAAGTTCATCTTTTTGAAATAATGTGGCTAACACCCTCATTGCTCAACTAAGATTTAGTATAACTGATTACTCGGTACTACTTGTTTACATTTTCTATAGTACTCATCCATCATCAAACAGTATCCTTATTTCTAGTAAGCACTCTTTTCTATCTATTTAACTTTCATATTGCTGCAGGTGCTGTCTAAGAAGTTTGTGGAGTTGCTGAAGGGCCGTGAACCACGTCAACTTAAGCTGCGTGAGGCGGACGATCGAGTAGCAAGAACTGGGACATGGATGTGTTGTTCGATGCAGCTGGCCGCATTTTTCTCGGGCGCGGCTGGGACCAGTTCGCCCAATATTACTTCCTGCAGCGCGGAAGTTTCCTCCTATTCAGTTACGACGGCGACGCCTTGCTCACCGTCAAGGTGTTCAAGTTCGACATGTGCCGCAGGCACTACTTGTACGACCACGTCGATACTACAAGCAATGAAACTGACCCAGATCCCGGGACTGATGAGGAGTCCACGGATGAGGAGTCCACGGATCAGCAGTCCATGGATGAGGATGACCCATTTGACTCTTCCATCATCTTCTCCCAGAGAGCTGATCTTGATGACGATGAGAAGGACCACGTCCGTGAGCTTCTACCCACAATAGATGAGTACATTGGAGTGCCATACGTGACTCGTTTGACGTGGACAAATGTGGCCAGATATGAGATGGTACGTATGGTGCCAATGCTATTTCTGTTTTTCAACACAATTTATGCTTACAACGTGTGCCTTACTTTGACCTACTTCTTTTTGTATGTCATCCACACGCTCGAAATCCAGAAACTACCTCAGTCCATAGCGGACAGTGCTGGCATTCCGTCTTCAGGCCATGCTGGGCTATGCCTCGGATCATCAGAGGCGTTCACCACCGTTCCATACAACACGGACAGGGACGGCCGCATTATGTTTGGCAGGAATGCATGGCGGGAATTCCTTGAAGGCAAGCATTTATATGAAAAGCAAGCTATTCTCATTACACTTAGGAGCACCCGTAACCGCCACTTGGACGTGAAGATTGTGATGCGGGCTGTGTCGCCCTGGTTGTAGTATATAGTCTGCCAACCTAGACATTCTCATCGGATCATGAACATATGGATGTATGTAATTATCGTACTGCCATCAGTGATGTGCTTCAGTGCATTGATCACCCAAACCTTCATCTCTAATGAAGATTACTTGTCTTGTTTATATTTTCAGTGGCAATTTGAAGTTTGCAGAAATAAACAAGGCGGCGGCAGCTAATTAGATGCATGAAATTATTATTCATTGACATTACATGACTCATGTGAGACTTCCACATGTTTTCAATCCTACGAAGTAAACGCTAGGGAATAAATCCCATCCGTTTTCCCTTAATAGTTAAGAGCCTGACGCCTTGAAACTCAATGCAAAATATGCCTTGTAGGCAGCCGGCGATTGCATGCATTGTTTAACTGCTCAATTAGCGCCTATATTATCGCCAAGGCGTTGTGGTTGATTGAATACGATGTCCCACCAAAATAAATTAAAAACTCCTGCTAAATCGCCAAGTGTAGCGAAATTTTGTGTTCCCACCAAAAAAGAAAAGCAGTCACTTTAAATTTCCCGCTAAAGTCTATGCATAAGTGCACGATGCCCCTCCTGTTTCGCCATTGCATAATCGGGCCACCTGTTTCGCCATTGCAGATTAGATCTCGTCGCCCTCGTCACGTTCACAGCTCTCCACATGTCGACGTCGCGATCGGACTCCATGGAACGCGAAACCTCTCAGGTTTTTCCTTTCTAATCTGCTTCTCGTCCATCTCCGTGATCTCGCCGTCTTTTCTATGGTCTCGATATTGGTTGTTATTCTCTGTTCTTCCTCTGGTCGAAGCGTTAATCCGTGTATGAACACCTAGTTCTCACCCGTCTGTATCTGAATTTCATGTGTGATTTTAGTTTGCCGTGATGTGGTAAATCGTATTGACGATGGGAGACTCGTTTTCTATGTGAATAATGCCATGTAACTATTCTTTGATTTAAGATCTGCTAACTCACTGATTATTTGGGTTCTCATTTTTTCCTTCTATCTAATTGTAGACGACCGAACCCATTTGGGAAGTTAGACTTTTCTATGAGGACGGTGAAAAAAACAAGAAAGTTGTGGTAGCAGACATGGAACCGGAGGACATCTGCTATATGGAATTCATCAATTTGATTGAAAACGTTGGCTTCAGTGGCGCGCATGATTACCTGTACTGCAGGCTAAATAATGGCCCTGGCAAAGGAAAACTTGTTCCCATAGAACATGGTAGTGATTTGGAGCCATTGGTACGCAGGCACTCTAATGATAAGAAGATCTCCCTGTGTGTGTTTAAGGAGAAGGCCACGGTTGATATTGCAACAATAGAGTCTCTTCTTGATGTTGCAACTGGATCCACCAGAAAAAAGCGACGGATCACTATCACAGGTTATACTTTCATGCCAAATCTCCAACGCGCAACTCCTTCACTACAGACTTTAATAAATATTTTCCCCCGTAACTATTTTATGCATTCCTTACCTAATCCACAATTTTGATAAACATGCAGTTAGGGATGCAACCGAAGAGGAACAAGCTTCAAACGAAGCAGAAGATACAGATTTCTCCTTTGGCAATGGTACACAAGTTCATTAATTCTTAATCAGCTTTCTGAATTCTGCACAATGCTAATGCTTTGTCCATTTATTGTTAACATTTTCAGAAATAAAGAAAGGATCTGTCTGCATGACAAGGGTTGAAAGTTTACTAGAATATAAAAAAAGTCAGGGAAAACGTAGATGTGGTAATTTATTTTTGACATTTAAGCTTTGTCTAAGATTTGTTTTAATGGATAAAAACTACGATTGCTGATTCAGTACAAATGTTAACCCTGAAACAGGAACTGAACCTAACACTGATGTGTCTGAAAGTGACATGTGTTCCCTTGATGATTGGCCTTCCCATGCTCGCCGCTATCGCCCGAAGCTACAACTACAAGACGGTACTAGCTATTTTTTTTTACATCTCTGTCCTAATTTCTTACAATCAACTACAAAATAAATTGTTTCTTTGTGTGTGTTTTTATATGTAGGTGATGACATACAGAAGAAGAAAGGGCGAGGTGTAGTGAAAGGTTTGAAAGCCAGCAAGAAGTGTCATGCCAATGGAGCTGCAAAGCTAGGTGTTGATTTCTCTGAAACATTGGGTGGTCCAGTAGGAATGAACAACCGTTCATTCAAGGATGACGTGGTAATCATAATGAAAAGAAGGTTACCAATTATTGGAGTGAGGAGGTGGTCAGACATTCACCCTAACATCCATCGACTCATCGTCGCAGATATGTTGGTGAGTACAACCTTTCTCACATGTGCTGTCTGCTTTTTTCGTCCATAATTAATGAACTACTACTAAACTAACTCCATATGTTTGTTCTACGCATTACAGGACAGATATGAAATGCCAGATACAGCAGAAACAGCCGAAAAAATTATTAAACTTGCAAAAGAGCGATACAGAGGCTGGCGAGGAAACCTAAGCAGCACTTACAAGGCATACAAAACAGATGATGCCAGAAGGGCATTTGTACCAGAAGATTTACAAAAAGAAGAGTGGGAATGGCTGATCGAGTACTTTGGCACTGATCTGAAATTCCTGGTTATTTCTATACTACCTGTTTGTGAATTTTGTACTTTCATGAAATGGCTTGTCTGACAAGTTTTTTTTTATAATTGAATAAGCAGCAACTCAGCCAAAAGAACAAGGAAAACCGTACGCAGATGAAGACAATACACAGAGTAGGATCAAAATCCTACTCTCAACTCAGTTTTGAGAATGTATGGGCCTACTCACTATGCATGCGTCGGTGTTCACTTTGCTTTAATGTTTATAGGATCTAATTGTTGCACTACTTGCAGAGGGATTCGGAAACTGGAGAAGAGCCAGACTGTGTTGCTCTCTGGAAACTGACCCACACAAAGAATGAAACATGGACTACAACAGAGTCCAAGGATGTTTATGTGAGTTCACTGACTTAGAAGCTACTCTAAACATATTTACTGTTCTCCATCTTGGATGTTTCTTCATCTGATTTGAGAGTTTTTTTCGTAATCAGGACACAGCATGTAAAGAGATTGAAAACAGATCAAAGGAAACTGGTGTTCCAGTGTCAGCTGAACAAAGAATCAATATTTTCCAGAAAGCATATAAAGATATCGTTGATTGCAAGTCATCGCAGCCTCGTGGGTTCGGATACATGGCCCAGGTGCAAACTAGTTCTCAGCGGTCTAAGTTGCTGTTTGAGGAGCAAGCTCGGGCTACGGCAGAGACCCAAAAAGTAAACTCCCAGCTCACCACGAAGGTCACTACTTTAGAACAGAAGTTACTAGATGAACGTGCAAGCATGGAAGAGAAGATTAATGTAGAGCGGGCTGAGAGAGAAAATCTTGAGAAGAGATTAATGGAAGAGCTTGATCAAAGGGAAAAACTGATGGAGTTGGAGAGAAACTCAAGACAAGAATTTGAAAAAAACATGGTTGCAGAGTTTAACTCACAGTTGCAGGCAAAGTTTGAAGAGCTCTCCGCACAGATGGAAAAGCAGAAGACGACTACACCTCAGGTGATGATAGTCGTACGATTGCAAACTCGTAAGATTTAGTTGTTTACTTGCGTTGCTAACAATGCACTTTGTTTTTGCAGACGTTTAAGAAGTCGAACCAGCAACCATTACTTACCAACAGTCCTGCTAAGAAAATAATTCCTCCGCACAGCACGATACAGAATAGTCGAATGTTTAAGTCATATGTAAGTCACAATCTTGTACAATTCGGTAGTAGCACATTCTGTTTTTGCTTCACCCACACTATAGCGTTGCTGCACCCACCCTATACTTGCTGCAGTTTATGTTTCACTATGGGTTGTGGCTTCGTTGAGTTACCACAACTGATTTTGCTTCATCCACACACTATAGTCTGCTGGTTCTTATGTTTCAGCATGTGTTATTGCTGACTAGACTCAAAACTTCTTATTTTTTACAATTGATTGCAGGACGGCAATCAAACTTCTGATGGAAAAAAATAGCTGCACTGAATATTTCAGTTTGAATTGATCTTGATTTGATCCATGTTGTACGAGAATTTCATTTGTATATATTATAAATAGCTATGAGAACTATTATTTTGTGTAAATAAACATATTTTACGTACCGTTTTGAACATTTTAATTCACTGCCCGTATTTTTTGTTTCCTTTTTTTATTTTTATTTTTTCTATAACGTGGCAATAGGTATTTTACCACGATAATTGTAGTGTTGCGTGAAGACTCAGTCGCCACAACAAAGTGTTTTGTTGAAATAGACTCTCACCACCAGGGAGACATCGTCGCAATATTTTTTCTCCACCGAACTAACTTTGTTGCGATAGTTGATTCACGCCACCAAACTATGTTCGTTGCAATAGAGAATTCCCATACTTCTCGCCACGAAACTAAAATTTGTAGAAATAGAAAGGCGCAACGAATAGTTGAAATTGTCGCAGTTGTTTCTAGCTACTAAAATTTGGACGTTGCGAATAGTACATCTCGCCACGAAAATAAAATTTGTCGAAATACAATGGCGCCACGAAGAGTTGTAATTGTCGCAGTTGTTTCTAGCAACATAAAATGTGGATGTTGCGAATACTACATCTCGCCACGAAACTAAAATTTGTAGAAATTGAATGGCGCCACGAATAGTTGAAATTGTCGCGATTGCTTATGGCTACTAATATGAAGGCCGTTGCGATTACTATTTCAAAATCAGCTTACCACGATTTATTGTGTGTGGCAAAACGTTGTTCCCACGCGTATAATGTTTGTTGCCATAGTTTTTTGCCACACAATTGGACGTGGCAAATAAACTCCACTTTTGCAACGAAAGAACAAGCGCAACGGAACACTCGTCGTTGCCACATTGGTCACTCGCCATGTTTGGGTATTTGTTGCACTAGAGGTGTACCAACGAAATACGTATGTTGCGTTATGTGAGAGACGCGACGGAAAAGTGCGTGGCAATTGGCCTAGGAAATGGTTGCAACTGTATTCTTTTGTAGCGACGAATCTAAGTGCGCGGAGACAGGCTTCTACCACGGAGGTTTTCGCGACGCCTCCCAACGAAACCGATTTCGATGCAACAAAACCCTATTGCGACGATACGCCAATTTTTACAACGACTATTTTCGTTGCAATAGACCGATTCCGTTGTAGTGACTACATGTGTGAAAGCGTCTTGGCCAACCCACGGGACCGAGTGATTGCCACGAAGCATATCGAGGATTTCTTGGTGGCGAAACATACTAAGGAAACCTTCCTCATCCCATACTTCCCCGAGTAAGTTTACGATCGACCGCTAGCCATCGTTACATTCTTTAGTATATTTCCATCACTCTTTTGCGTGTGTGAGAAGATTAATCAGAGGATGGCGCATGGATTGTTTTGTGCAGAGACATGTATTGCGTCCTCTTGGTCATGCACCCGCGGCAGTCGCATGTTACTTATCTCGACTCGGGGAGTGCCAAGCCGAAGAACTACAACATCCTCAAGTCTGTTCTCGACGCAGCTCTCACCAGATTCGCCGCCAAGGCAGGTCCCCTCAAGGTAAGGAAAGAAACCAGCCGAGGATGCCTCCGGTGCATCCACACAACCACGTTTGCCTGCATGAAGCAGTTGCACCCAGAGAGTGGGATGGACGCCTGGTACACCATCCTTCATATGAGGGAGTTCGTGAAGGATGCAAACGACCTCTTGTTGCCATCTAGTCTCCAAAGACGGGGCATCGACATGGCGAACGCCCCTAGCGATACGGTGAGAAATGAGTTTCGTCACATCCAACGACAGATTGCCACAATAATCTATCACGATGTCGTCACTAAGGGTGGACTCTTCTTCGCCGGTCACATACCACCAACGAATGACGAGATAGAAGCCCGCCTAGAGGCATACGGTGACAAGCAGCCATTCAACTCGCTAGACGGCATCCGCCCCTTCCCACCAAAGCCGAATCCTTAGAGTAAGAAAACTTATTTCTCAGCGCATATACTTGTTGTTGCAGCCGAATCCTTGTTGCATATAATTGTTTCATATTTGAATTTGCTACGTTGTTTCATATACTTGTTGCATATATGATTTGGCTACTGATGTCTATTTTGTCTTGTCCAAATAGATGACGTTCTATGTCGTGTACCGGGGACATGTTCCCGGAGTATACGACGACTAGGAGGCTTGCCGGAGACAGGTGCACCGGTTCAGCGACAATAGCTACAAGGGGTACACCACTATGGCGGAGGCACAAGCTCGATATGCGAGCTATCTAGCGGGAGAGACATATCTAGCGGGCGAGACGAGAAGGAAGCGGATGAAGACCATCTTCGTCACGATGATGCTCATCGTTTCCGCGTTTCTATTTTATCGTCTAGTTTAGATCGATGTCTCCTTAGCTAGATATCTTCCGACACTTTGTATCCATCACTTTGTATTCCATCATCGATGTCTTAGCTACTTGTTTTGTCTATGCCTTCAGTTCGATACTTTGTATTCGGGTTTGAGACTTTTTATATTCGTGTGTGATACATATGAGTATTAGCTACTTGTTTTGTGCCGTATAAATTATGTTTTGTGAGATATATATTCTGTTTTACTGCTATTTCTGTAACAGTATAAAATCTGTCTATACGGTTTTCTGTTTATTTTTTTAAAACATCAAAACATACCGCCGGCGTGGTGTGGGCGCCGGGGCTAACCCAGCCATACCCCCGACGTGTTGGGCTGAAGCGTCGGCGCTAGAGCTACCCCCGGCGCGCCAGAGAAGAGCGCCGGCGCTAAGTTCTTTACCCCCGGCGCGTCGGACTGGGGCGCTGGCGATAGATTTTTACCACCGGCGTGATCATCTCCGGCCCGCGCCAAGGCGCCGGCGGTAAGACAAACTAGAGCGCCGGTGGTAGGGGTTTCCCTAGTAGTGAATACTCCCTCTTGGAGTCACTAGCAACTACTTGGCCAGAATAACCACTAGCAACAGAGAGCATGCAAGATCACAAATAACATATGCAAATAAATACTATAATCAACTTGGCATAAGGTCAATATTCATCGGATCACAGCAAACACAGCACAGAGAATTATATAAGATCAATCTCGATCATGATAGGCAGCTCACGAGATCTAAACATGGAGGCATATGAGGAGAAGACAACCATCTAGCTATAGCTATGAACCCGTAGTCCAAGGATGAACTACTCGCGCATCACTCTGGCAGGCATGGTGATGAAGAGGCCTCCGGTGATGATCTCCTCTCCGGCAGGGTGCCGAAAACAGCTTCAGAACCCCCCTGATCTGGGGTTGACGATGACGGCAGCTGCGGAACTTTTTCAGGGATTTTGATTAGGTGTCTAGGGTTTTCCATCCGGGGGGGCTTAAATAGGCGAAAGGGCAAAGGCGGTGGAGGCCGGGAGGGCCCAAACCCATAGCTGGCGCGGCCAGGGGGGCGCGGCACCCTATGGTCTGGCCCCCTGCTGCCCCTCTTCGGGTCCTCTTCGGTCTTCTGGATGCTTCCGAGGAAAATATGACTTACGGGCTTCAAATTTTCCAATTCCGAGAATATTTCCAAAACAACTTTTCGGAAACTAAAAAAAGCAGAAAACAGGGATCTGGCTCTGTGGCATCTTGTCAATAGGTTAGTCCGGAAAATCGATAAATGACATAAAGAAGGGAGAAAACATGTAGCAATTGGCATAATATCATCATGGAGCATCAGAAATTAGGGATACATTTATGACGTATCACCCTACATGATCGAGATCATCTTATTGTAATGCTCCATGTTGTGTTTGTTGGGATCCGATGAATATTGAATGCTATATCTCTTGATTATCAATCTATCATGTTCTCTTCATGTGTATGTTATTACGATCTAGCATGCTCTCCGTTGTTAGTTGATGCTCTAGCCAAGTAGATGCTAGTAACTCCAAGAAGGAGTATTTATGCTCGATAGTAGGTTCATGCCTCCTTTGCATCTGTGCTCGAGTGACATAAACGTGATGGATGGAGGATGTGTTGTTGCCATTAGGGAGAAAACAATGATGTTTACATTGTTTACATTATACACTTTGCTTAATGCGATTATCTGTTGCTTGCATCTTAATAACCAAGGTTTGTTCGGATGATATTCTTAGGGTGTATTATTAGTAATAGATGAAGTTGGATAACGGTCTATGTATCTTGTTGTAATGCCCGCATGAATCACATAGTAATCATCATGTCATGCATGTTTCATTATCTGTCAATTGCCCAGCTGTAATTTGTTCACCACACATGTTATCTATCTTTTATGTAGAGATACCTATAGTGAACTGTGGACCCCGGTCCATTTCCTCATACTGATAATACAACCACTTCAATTATTGTTTTCACACTGCTTCCACTGTTTTCATACTGCTGCTACTGTTTTACTACTGCCATCACTGTTCTCTTTCATCTACTACAAACAAATATTATTTTCCACACCGTACGTTTAACCTCTTTGTTATCAGCAAAACCGGTGAGATTAACAACCTCACTGCTTCATTGGGCCAAATTGAATTGATTGTGTTGTGTAGGGTCCACGTTGCTGCTGAACCGGTAGTGCGCCCTACCACATCAACTGCATCAACCTTTAGAAGTTGCCTTTCCTCCTACTGGTCGATTCAACCTTGGTTTTTTTCTGATGGAGAACTTGCCGTTGTACTCTTCACAACCTTTCTCTTGGGGTTTACCAACGTCAGCCATAATGGCTCCATGAACCGCTCACTTTATTTGGTCTCGACCTACAAGGAGTCCCAGGGTGCCGGCTATTAGCAGAGACAGATGATTTCCTAACACCCTTCCCCTTGACTGGTTCTGCGCGTGGCTGAAGCACATCAATATGAAGTTTACCAAAACGCCTGTCAGCATTTAGAGTAAAAAACAACCCGAGATGCTCGTCGCAAGTTAGTGGGAGAAATCTTTGCTCGGTACTGCTAAAGTAACTCAATTCAACAGCATCGACATCGCTCCACGGATAGGATGAACGTAGGGTAGTGAGAAAATCTCTGAAGAAAATGTTTTTTCTATCACAACCGGATAGAAAAACAAAGTAAGAAAATGCAGTTTAGTACCACGCAGCACACTAGTTTCCATTCTAACCGCCAGCCAGAAAGCCAGCGCATGATCAATCCTATTTAGTTCAAACATACTGCAGATAGGCACGAGACATGGGAGCTACATTGGAACGATTCAAGCTAAAAAATGTCAAATACGGCCGTACTTACTATCTAAAACACCAATTAGATGGATTACTTGGAGCTTGTTTTCTCTCTATTCCTCCATGATTCTTGCCTCCAAGTAGTGGGAAAAGAGAGAGACAAGATCTAGATCTATTACTCCACCAATCCATCTCTCCTCTTAGTGACGGGAAGTCTTTGGATCTAGATATTGTGGATTCATTTGTTGAGTTCTTCCTTGTTCTTCCTCTCTTCTCCCCCTATAGCATTTGTTGCTTTGGTGGGATTTGAGAGTGAAGGATTTGAGCACTTATTGTGTTCTTGCCATTGCATAGGTTGCATCGGTTTGAGTTCTCTACGAGGATTCGTTCGAGTGGAAGTTGAGAAGCTTGTTACTCTTGGGTTCCTGAGGTGACTTGAGCTTGTCCTCTTGGGTACTTGGAGTGACCTAGACGGTTGATTGTTGCCTCAGAGCTTTGGAAGCTTTCGGGGCCTTGTTCCTATCTCGGAGTTTCGGTAGCTCACGTGATATTGTTGGGAGTCTCCAACTGAGTTATGGAGATTTCCCCAACCTTGTATGGGATGGGTGACCACTCTCAAAGGTCTCCTAGTGGATCGTGGCACTCCGCATTGGTGGAGGCACGAGGAGAATAAGGTTAGCCATTGGGCGCTTGGAGTCATTGTGACTCCACACCATTCCAACAGAGATTAGCGTCCATTGGGAAGTGAACTTCGGGATAAATCATCATCTCCACGTGTCTCGGTTATTTCTATACCCGATCTCTTTACTTATGAAATTTAATTTGTGATAGCCATCGAGCTTTAAGTAACATATCTTGCTATCACATAGTTGCTTGAATTGTTTAGCATAAGTTGTTGGTGCACATAGGTGAACCTAGTTTTTTTAGGTTTTGGCTTGTTAAATTAAACGCTAGTTTTATCCCGCATTATTCAAGCCTCAACCTTAATTATTTTTAAACGCCTATACAGCACCCCTCTAGGCGACATTCGTGTCCTTTTAGGGGGGGTACCCGAGGGACCCCCACGATGGGCCAATCAGGTGCGGCTCGATAGGGGGTATCTACGGAAGGCCTTCGGGCTGCTGCACTGAAGCTCGTGACAAAGCCCAAGTTGAAGCAGACGAAAGGAAGAACTTTCCCAAGAAGTTAGAAAAGACTAGAACCGACTCAACATCGAGTTCTACTCGTGTAAGGCCCCTGAGACCCGACTACCTATATGAAGGACGAGAGGGGGCCGTAGAAAGACAACGAATCCTAGATCTAGAGCTGCGCTAGATTGAATCTGTGCGGCACCTCTGTAATCTGTTCATCGAGTTAATAAGAATGGCAGGTAGTAACCCATGTAGCCGAGTAGTCCACCAGCGCCTATTCACTTACGAAACCCCAGGTCCCTCACCATGGGGATTGTTGAGGTCACATCCTCTTCAGTATCTTTGTCATGAAAATGATAGAGATATCACTCTAAACCTTACACTAATCACTAATGTGCAATTTATTTTCTAATCTTCATGCCATTATTTTTATTGCAGATATTGGACAGGAAATCACATGAAATCAGGGCTAAAAGGAAGGAAAGATAAAGATCAGAAAATCATTTAAATTGTCCTCGCAACTCACTTAAGAACTCCTGTACGGTCAGTGGCGACCGTGCTGACCACCGTATCGACTGTCAGAAGCACCGTAAGATCCCACCGACCAAAATTCATCAAAGGACCTAGAGCCAATTCGCGAAGGAAGTCACCCGAAAAAACCTAAACCATTCACTGGAACCTTTATAAGGACAAGAACCTAACCCCCAGAAGAGAGCCGCACACCATACCATCTCCACTGCCGTCACCACCGTCCTCTCCATGCAAGACCACGAAGTGCTGCCGCATCTCCACCACATCATCTCCACCACCACCATAGTCATAGTCATACTTCTACTTTGTAATCTATATCCCATCGCGATTGGGAACATTGTAATAACTATCAATCTATTCAATCCAGAGTACTATTTTCATATCAATGTTTTCTATAGTTGATATGATCGCGATGTGAGTAGTCTTCCTTAGGCTATGGGCTGAGGCCTAACCTTCCAGCTATGTGCTTGATCTAACCCATGGGATAATTAGTCTAATGAGTTTATCTATGATATTTTGTGTGTTCTACTATATGCGCCTCGCTCCTAGAACTTGTCAGGTACCCAAGACCCCGAAGAGTGGTCAAGGTAAAGGTATAGTGAGAGTGAATTGGAAGGTTGATCGAGAACATCTATGATAGGAGGATCAGTAAGACTACCGAAAGAGGATCTCTCAGGAACAAACAATGACATCACCGCGCTTAAGGCTTTCGTCTTTATTTTAGAACTAAAAACCAAGGCAACCCCGCGAGACGGAAACTGTATAGGGCCAGCAGTTGGACGAGTTACTCTATGTTAACCCGTGCTCGGGGGCATAGTGGACTACAGATGCATTGCCTACATACATCTAAATGTCATATGTATTAATTATACTAAATTGCGTTCATTTTATCTTATTTATCCAATGCTACTAATGCACTGTTTTAGGTGAAACCTTAAACCCATGCCTACTTTTAATCATTGATAACAACACTCTTTTGCAATACAAGAATGGTCCTATAAAACAGGAATTAGAAAGCTTTCCGTGGATTCAACGATTGGTCTCATTAAGCACCTACTTCCCGGTTCGATAAAATCTTGGGTCTCAAGGGAAACGCTAAATACTACATTCGGTAATCCGGATCAAAGTATCATCCATGCCTAAACCTAAACCATATAAATGCCAACTATAGGTGTGTATGCAAGATACTCAAGTCAAGCTTCTTGAATCAGTGATATTTAGCTCATTCCTCAGATAAGTGAATCTTGCTACGTCAAGGGCCTTCGTGAATATATCGGCAAGTTGATCCTTGGTTGGAACATAAGCTATCTCAATATCTCCTCTTTCAACATGATCTCTAATGAAGTGATGATGAATCTCAATATGCTTCGTTCTTTTATGTTGCACCGGATTATAAAAAAAATCTTGATAGCACTTTCATTGTCACACAAAAGAGTCACTATGTCACAATGGACATCATGTTTCTTAAGAGTTTGTCTCATCCATAACAATTGAGTGCATCCACTAGCAACTGCCACATACTAGGCTTCATCGGTAGAGAGATATATGCAACTTTGCTTCTTAGAAGACCAACTCATCATGGACCTACCAAGGAATTGGCATGCCCAGGAAGTTGATTTCCTATCATCTTGATCACCAGACCAATCCGAATCCGTGTACCCACAAAGAGGGAAAGTTGCCCCCTTTGGGTACCATAAACCAAATCTTGAGGAATGAACCAAATACCGAAAGATCCTATGGACCGTCATCAGATGGATTTGCTTAGGAGCATGTTGATACCTTGCACACACCCCTACACTTAACACAATATCAGGTCTAGATGCAGAAAGGTAAAGCAAAGAACAAACCATAGAGTGGTATAACTTTTGGTCCACATCTTTACCATCCGGATTGTGCTTGAGATGACACTTGGTTTGCATTGGAGTGGTCTTCTCTTTAGCATCTTTGAAATTGAACCTCTTGAGCATGTCGCCTTATCGAGCTTGTAGATATGGTTAGGGAATTTGACTTCCTCAAACCCTGGTGGTTGCTTAACATATACCAACTCATTTAAAGGACCACTAAGAAATGCACTTTTCACATCCATTTGTTGCATTTTCAAGTTATGATGAGATGCATAAGTAAGAAGGATATAGATGGACTCAAGGCAAGCCACGAGAGCATATGTTTCATCAAAATAAATGCCTTCAACTTGAGAGTAACCTTGAGATACCAATCTTGCCTTGTTCATTATGACAATGCCATTCTCATATTTCTTATTCTTGAAAATACACTTTATTCCTATACATTGCGACACTCTTTGGGATTCTCAACTAGCTTCCATATTTTATTGCGCTTGAAGTTTTTGAGTTTATCATGCATGTCTTCCAACCAATCCGGATACTCAAGAGCTTCAAACACTTCCATCATGGAAATGTGAGATTGATGTTCACTAAAACTTGTCAATGGACTTCTTGTGGTCATCTTGCTTCTTAGATCACCCAAGACTTTCTCATGAGAGAAATCTGTACGCCTCAAAGCTCTAGCAACTCTTGCTTCACGACGGGGTTCGATCTCCTCATTATTGTGAGAAAGGATCACTTGATCATCTTGATCATTTGAGTCTTTGTCTTGACTGGAATGTTGACCTTGATCATTATTAGGATTGTCTTCATCATGAGAAGAAAATGATTGATCTTGGTCTTGAGCTTGGCTAGCATGAATGATACGAGAACTTTGTTTTTGCATAATAACTTGATCAATAGTAGGAGAGTCTTGAACTTGTTCTGGGATCATATGCGAGAGGGCGAGGTAACATACCCTCGTAGATCGAACCAGTGGAAATTGCCGATGACGAGGTTGATGACGACCGAGTCGATCCCTGCAATTAGACTTTTCTAATCGCGAGGAGATGTATTATCTACAAGGGGTGTATGTGGATCTGAAACTGGCGTGAAAGTCTAAGTGGTGGCTCTAAGAAACCACCGTTGATTTGAAGGGCGTCCGCATTGGTTGCTAGAGCAAAAGAGTCATCGGCTCATGTTGTGATACGTGGCCTGGGGGGTGGTGTGTGACATTGTGTTGTAATGATTTTTGGTCATTTTTCTTATTAACAGGATAAATCTCTTTGTCATAATGAATGAAATGGCAAATCTTTTTGTCTTGTTTTAAAGAAAAGCGCTAATGGTCAGATCCACATGCCAATTCAGATTATTAATTCTTTTTTCCCCAAAGCTGTGTCTTCTTTTTTTTATCTGAAATTGCGCAAACATGGTAGATACATAATGTGTCTGCCTTCTAAATATTTTCACATATTTTCAGGCTATAAAAGAGGGTA
This sequence comes from Alopecurus myosuroides, assembly GCA_028641055.1. Lineage (NCBI taxonomy): Eukaryota > Viridiplantae > Streptophyta > Magnoliopsida > Poales > Poaceae > Alopecurus > Alopecurus myosuroides. The sequence goes on from CM054061.1 coordinate 307,029,813, forward strand.
CAAGTTATTGGGAGTACCACAAGCTCCGTATGTTCTCATACACATGCATTTGGCAATTTCACCGCGTTGATCAGAAATGGAGTACATCGATCCTATGGCTTCATATATAAAGACATTTGATAATGGAAAACTACAAACATATCATTCGAAGCATCCAAACTCTGCACTTCAAAACTTCGACTATGTAGTAACTTCATTTCGGTATTCTCAAATCACATCTTACAGCTGAAATCAAAACCAGAGAAGTATAATTGAGGGAGTACCATTTTCCCATATCCCGTTTGACATACTCCCCCTAATCCCTATATGCGACATTAGCTAAACAACCGGTCGCTCCATGCTACACCACTGTTCCATGAAGAGGAAACTAGGAATCATCAATCGACAGGAAAGCCAAGGAAATTGTTGATCAGTGCGACAACTGGCTTCGCTTCCCCTGGTATGTAAGGTTGGAGCACATTCAGACCCATCCCCTTGATGGTCTCCTGCAGCGTCTGTGGATGGGCACAGAAAAGGTGGTTCCTCTCAGCCAGCGCATCTGCTAGCTCGCTTTGGTGATTGTCCATCAGATTTTCATTGACAACAACGATAAGAGGTTTGCCCAGTCGCAGCGTCTCAAATATGCTTCCAGAACCTGTCAGCGGCAAGTTAAGTGAACAATAGCTTGGATTGAGTTTTCCGACAATTGAAGCCTCTAAAACGCAAGCATGATTTCCATAATCCTCTTACTCTAATGTGTAGCAAGTATGATTCTAAGAGACTACATAAGTGCAACAACTATAAGTCCTGATCCCATGATCACTAATGACTAACGGCAATTCAGTAGGTACCTTTTTCCAACTGTTATAATATTTCACAGGAACTGTACAGATCACTACACCAACTATTAGGGGACATATCTTGAAAAGCTAGTCTGTTGCACTTATTTCCTTCTCGGCACAAAAGAGATTTTTACAGGTTTAAGTGCTGTGACAATATCGGTACGAAAGAGTTTGCTTAGGGCATACCATTCAGATACATAAAAATCCATTACTCAGATTTGATCATCACCTGCATGACTGATGACTAAGGATGCCTCTCTTATGTAGTCAGCAATGCTTGGTGAAAACGTGAAATGCTCCACTTGAAGATTTGAATTTCCTGAGGCCTATATTCCAGAAGAACAAATGATATTCATGCTTCATACACACATTTAGCACCAAAATGTCAATTTATTAAGAGTTAACCAACATAATGTGACTATATGAACCCCTTTCTTCCTTTTAGACTATACACATATAACCAACATGGGCCTAGAAACACCAACCAGAAGAAGCTAATTAATGTTATAATAGCAGTATACAAAAACCAAGTTGCTCCAAGCACGAGGGTATCAGTCACTGAAGAGTAAACTTATTTGTTGTGCCAACACAAATATATGAAAGTATTTAACCTAGAGACCAGCTTTTGTAATAAAAAAGAATTAACCTATTGAAGATTCAGGGAAACAGGCACTGTGTGGAGTTTGCAATGCCATCGTCTAGTTACAACAGCATAGGTTGTCAGAACCAAGATCTTTAGTTGTAACATGTCTATGTATGAATGTTTACAATGCCAAGTAAATTAGTCCAAAAGTTCAGATAAGCAGGAGATGAAGCCAAAAGAAGCACCCAGTTCACCAAAAAAATAGCGGATAGACATAATAACTAGGACCATCTCTTCAGATGCCGCATTTTTCATAAAAACGTGTTGATGCAATATCTTTCCACGAGTAATGAACAATACACCACCTAGGTATCATGCCCATTTTCAGGTTTGATAAGTACCGTTACAAATCCATTGCCCCTTGTAGCTGTAAAACCTGACGAGATTACGAAACATCACACAGAAAATTGGCTGCAATATGGAGAGAAATGTTACCTCTGTTGGCATGTATGTTCCTCGGCCCATCTGAATAAGAAGGTGCGTGTAACCTTTCTGCATGAGTGCTAGTTTGACCTCCTTGGAATCTACCACTTTGACAAGAGCATCGAAACATGTAGTCCCTACTGTGACAAAGACCACTCGCCTTTCTCTATCCCCCATTTCTTCTGAGGACTAAGCTCTGTACAGAAAAAAATATATGTTAGCATCAAGGTTTTTGAGTTGTCAAGTCACCTCTCATCGATGAATCCCGCTACCTGGAGCGCTCAATGCATGCACCTTGAGCCAGCTTGCTGGAACAGCGCTGCTGCTTGCAACTCCAGCCAGCGAATTGTAGGGAAATGCAACAGTGGAGTTACTCATTACAGATTCATTCTATATTCAATCTCCCACTCCTTAATCCTTGTCAATTTCCAAATCCATCTCAAACACCTAGGTTTAGGCCTTGTTTGGTACTACAGGTTTTCAGGGGGGTGGGAGATAATACCCACAGGGATTGGGTGAAACCCCTCCCCTCACCCAATCCCCTCAAAACCACTTCCATCCCCATCCCACACAATCCCTAATCCCCTCTATTAAAAAATGTCATTTGGTGGACAGGGGTTGGTGCACAAAGGCACTGGCAATTAGCAATGAAGGCATATCAACATACATTAGAAAAGAAAAAAAACATTGTTATGGCAAAAAGGGCATGTATTTGAGGTTCACCATACATCAGAACTGTCTTCACACACTCTAACAAACTCTCAAGATGCATTCAGAGTACAACAAACAGATAATTAGCAATGAAGGCGAAATATTACATTTACTCGACCACTTCGTAGTATGACATGAAGGACTACATCTCAGACAGAACCAATATCCGTGCACAACTCACACTGAACATGCAACCCACAAATCACAAATGCATTGTCTTCTATGACAGCAAGTAAAACCATCAAACTTCAATCTTTGACAATGGTTTGCCCGATTTTCACTTCATGGATGGGCCTGGACCAACATAGGAATAAAGTCCATGTAAGTATCAACACTAACGACTAAAAACTACATTAGAGTATATCTTCAGCTGCTGCAGGTCATGATCAATGAAAACACAGTAGACTAGAGTAGTACTGTTGCACTGCCAACCCTATCTATAATTTGCACTTCTCTATTCTCTTTACGTATATCCTTGGTCATGGATTCTTGACAGAATTTTGCATAATATAAACAAATACCTGTAACCTGCACTAACTATAATCTGTAGTTCTTTGAGGTGAGCAAGGAAGGAGCCAAATGGGAACCTGCAGCTACCTTTTTAAACCAAACCACAAACTAGGCAATTTGTTTTAGTCATATGCACCTTTGTCCACTTCCTCCATATAGACCACAAACTAGGCTTTCTCTAGCATTATTATTGTAGAAAACCTGACTTGTTTAGCATTATTGTAGAAAAACTGACTTGTTTATCCACATACAGAAGTGTATCGGGGTAAATGCCAATAACCCCCAAAGTTGGCCGAATAGTTAGCACAACTACAAGTCCAAGATAAGTTAAGTTCAATAGAATTGTCTGACCACTTTTCAGCTTACAAGCAATGTTCAAATAAGGAGCCATGAGCAAACATGGTTGATATCCTACAGTATTGCTAAATTAACTGTAGCAAACTTGCCAGGTGCGCGGTCGCGCGCGGAAAGAGCGTGCCTAGGCGGCCGGCGGCTCCGGAGATGCGTGCCGGCATTAATATTGTGCAAATCACAGAGAATCACAGAGAGACAGGGAAAGGGAGGGGGGGTGGGGGGAGGGGGAGAGGATACGTACCGGGCACGGGAGGATGCAGCGGCGCCCGACAACGGAGGGAGGAGGCGGCGGCTCCCGGCGACGGAAGGAGATGGATCGAGCCGTCGATGGAGTTGGGGTCCCGCGATTCGACTCGCGGGAGAGAACGAAGGGTCCTCACTGCTGAATGCTGACCGGCAAGTGGGGTCTGGTGGTGGATGTGGTATCAGTGTATCCCCTTCCCATCTTGAAGGCGGATAAAGTCTTCCGTAATGCATCATCTCTTAGCGCGCTATCCTAGGTAAAAGAAAAATATAAGAAACAACTACCCTAATCCATTGTATCTTCGGAAATGCCTCACGTACGAACTTTTTTGTCCGAAACATGTACGATTCGACGTGGATAGATCTGACTCCTTAATGCCTCTCTTGCTTGGACAACCAAGGCCATCGATGCTTTTCTTATGCATGTGTCACTGTGGATCGTATGGGTATCGGACAGAAATGATCGTACGCATGTTGTATCTAAGTCAAGTAACATTTAATGATTTTAGCCTAATACTTGCTTGTGATTGGCCTAGCAATGTTTTTTGCCTATGATCTTGTGCAAGGGTTGTATCTTATATAAGATACAACTACAATCTCTTTCATCATTAAATATGGTGCCACATAAGCAAATTGCCTATGATACCGTGCTAAGATACCCCATTACGGAAGGCCTAAGGGCATCTCCAGTCGTTGCGCCCCCAGGGCCCAAAACGCCGTCGTTTTAGGGCCGCCACGGCGCCAAACGGCGCTAATCTGGAACCTGGGGGCAGGCTTCCCAGTCGCTCCCCGAGCCCTAGATTCGGCCCAAAAAAAACACGATTGGAAACTAGACGCATTTTATTGAATTTAGGCAAACTTCGTACAATTCGACGCGAATTTAAACTAAAATAGCGAGAAGAAAAACTAAAACAGCGACGACTATCCTAGGCGTCGTCGTCTTCCTTCGCTGCGGCGAGCCGGTTGGAGGGACCAGCTTCGCCGTCATCCTTCGCCGCGGCGAGCCGGTGCCGCTCTGCCCGGCCTTGCACCCGCAGCCGGTGCAGTTGCGCCTGCTCGGAGGGCTGGCGGCTGCGCCGCTCGCTCGGCAGCGCCACCTGCCGCAGGTCGGCCTCGTACTGCGCGATGATCGCCTACTGCTCGGCCGATGCAGCGTTCTCGGCCAGCTGCCGGCGCACCTCACGCTCCGCCTCTTCCCTCTAGTGCGTCTCCAGAGACGCCCGAACGGCGGCAGCCTCCTCCGCCGCCGCCGCCTGCTCGAGGCCGCCGAGGACCTGGCGGTACGCCCCCTCATTCTGCGCGGTCTCGATGGAGTACAGGGCGGCGTGCTGCTCCGGCCATATTGGCTGCAGCCTCCGCTCCCTCCTCCAGCGCCGGGCAGCCTGCCGGGCAGCCTGCGCCGCCTCCTGCTCGGGCGCGAGCTCTGCCTGGACAGGCGGCTGCTCGGGCGCCGCTGCTCCGGCGCCACTTCCTGCTGTCCCTCGTCGTCGCTCTCGGGCCACGCATCCCAGAGACGGTCCATCGTTGCTAGGCGCGGTGAGGGGGCGAGGAGGAGGAGGCTAGAATCGGGGAACGGCGAGGAGGAGGAGGCGAGAATGGGCGGACGGCGAGGGGCGAAAACCCTTTTTATAGCCTGGCGGGCCAGTCGCTGCGCCGCGCGTGTCACCGCTGCCGTCCCCGCCATTAATCCGGCAGCCTTTGACTGGGGCGCATGCACTGACCGGCCGCCACGCCATTACTCCGGCAGCCTTTGATGGCGCGGGCGCCGAGAAGAAGGTCACGGGCGGTGGATTCTGTTCGCGCGCTTTTTCGTCGGGTCACTGACAGAGCTGGCCCGCGCGCGCGACCGCGCAGTTTCGCCCCCCAGGCCGAACCCAGCGGGCTGGGTTTGGCCTGGGTGCCGCGGTGCGAAATAGCGCCGAAACGCCGCTATTTGGACTTCTGGGGGGGCCGAGTGGTGAGGAAACAGCGCTATTCGCCGCTTCCGGCGCTAAAAAGGCTGCCTGGGGCGGCTCTAGGGGGGGCGACTGGAGATGCCCTAAGTATCAGTACTGTGAAAACATAAATTAGTTAGATCCCCGAGCCTCCACGTGAAGGAACACTCTTTCACTTCAAGTAAATAATTTATGTCTTTTTTAACATTAGAACCTACTTTTAATAGATATAAAAGATTACAGAACAAGGTTTACAAACTGTCATCCTGACAGACATGTCTAGCTGAGACCAAGCAAATATAACTACTGAAGATGCATGATGGATATGCTGAAGAGCACAACTGGAGCCTGCCGGGGGTCCGTTGAGAAGTCGGACAAGCTGAACTTGCAATCGTACTCTTCCGGGGCCTCTCGCAATCCTATCATCCGTAAAGCTAGCGACTCAACCAGCAGTCGAGTTGAGAGATGCATATGAGGTTTGAGATTTAGCTGTAGATCTAAAATATCCATCACCGGGCTCAAATCAGGTGGTTCGCTACTTTTGAATCTGAGAAACCGCAACAGAGACGCTCTCACCCGTCTCTGGCATGTCCCGAACAGCAAGAACGCATAATCATCTTGCTCAGTAGTTTGGCTTCGATGAATAACATGGTAACCAGACACATAACAAGAAAGAACCGAGGATGAACCTGCACCGGTCGAACAGTGATGACAGCATCCAGAATCAAGTGCCATGTAGAGATTTGTGTACCGGTGCTCCAACCAGACTAGATCACCTACAGAGATGAATTGCTCGAGTTGCCTGTCCACCAGGAACTGCTGCAACAGAGCAAGTCAACTCCGACCGCCAACCTGGAATCAGCAAGAATAAATCCTTGACTGAGCCTGCCTTGATGCGTAGCTCCAGATCCACCCCCACCATCCTCCGCTTCCACAGTGACCAGAGCAGGAGGAGGAGTCACAGAACCGAGCGACGCCAAGAACAACCACACCAGCGAGGTTATTTGAGGGGGAACTTGGGGAAGCTGAGAGAGCAACGCTGCTGGCCACCTCCAACCTCTCAAGATGAAAGAGAAGCAGAGCCCTCGCGAACCAACTCCGGCCGGCGCTCGCAAGCCGCCATGGTTGACCTCCCCTCGGCAGAACACCATACAACACATAGGCCAAGCATAAAGCAAGGAAATAAAGCGTAGAGCTAATACTACTATGCACATGGGGAGCTCGACCACCTACTCCGTCCGCATACCGGCAAGCATGGCCACCGGATCTACGGAGGAGAAGGGGCGGCGGCTGGAGGATACGGGCGACTCTCAAAGCGGCAGTCAAAGCGGCTCCTCTCAAGTAAATAATTTATGTCATAATCTCGAGACCAACCAAACCACCGTTGGAAAAAATGGGGAGGCCATCAGGGAGCAGAAGAAGGTCACCGTCCAGCTAATTAACTACACCGATAGCAGTAATTTTGCTTCATCCGGTGGCAGATTCCTTTGGACAGCTATTTACGCTGCACAAGTTACATTCGAATTCTGCTTGTTTTAGTCTCAGGTCGTTAGGAAGTTGTTGAGTATTTTGTGAAATTCTAATGTTGTATTTTTCTGATCGTACCTGCTTTAGCTTGATGTGGAACTTGTTCCATGTGCAACCTATGTGGGACCAGAAGGTAGCTAATTGTTGATGCAATGCTAAATTTGTTAAGGGGCTTTTAATCTCACATGGATGTTGTTAATATGAGAGTACTATGGATGTAAGGGGAGTTTCAATATTTTATTGGCGTGCAACTTGATGGAAGCTATCACGTCGAACTCCTCAGGGACTATCTCTCGGAGACCACCGAGATGCAGATTGATAGGTTAGATCGGCTTGGATATTCTCCATTTCAAGAATGTGAAACTACATTTGGGTCAGAAAGTTTTGTGTTTTAACAAAATGCATAATATGAAGATACAGATCTTTTTTTTTAAACTTTTGTGATGATTTTTGTTCGAAATTTAAATGTAATATTCAAAAAACATACTGCATATTGTCTTTGCAAGAAGTATGAACTATAATACTGGTTTGGTAGTCAGCAGTCTATATAAAAAGTTTCCAAATGGGCTAGAAACTTAACATCGAAGACAAGTAACCGCGGAGGGGTTGGAGGCCTCCTCGCGAGGTCCACGCGTATGTTTTGCGCGTTCGGTTTTGTCCCGGTTGCGCGTTCGGACGTTCCATTTTGTCTATTCTGCCTGGCTCGTTTTCTCTTGGTTCGGTTGTATGCCTCGTTTTGCTGAGCGTTGTGTGGGCGAGTCAGTCAGAGAAGGAGATCCGAGTCAATCTCATCCGCTCGATTGTCTTAGTGTGAAGAACAGGGCAGAGGCCCAATGGTCAAGGGAGCAGTGGCTATCCTAGACAACCAGAGTTCGAGCCCTGTCAGGGACGAATTTCTGGAATTCTCACAAAGGAGCAATTCTACTATAAAAATAAACCCCGGGTGCTAGTGCCTATGGGTCTCCTTTTTCCTTTTTAGTGTGAAGAAAATATTGCCTAGACGAAAACCTAGTCGCCACTCCCACGCCCGCGACCTTGAGCCATCCCGCTTCTGCAACCTTCTCTCTGCTGCCGCCTCCGTCGCACCGGTGATCGACGGCGCCAACTCGGACGGTGAGCTGCTGCTCCACATGGAGGAGCGTGTGCCGCTGATGTGCTACGCGGCCGGCGCCCGCTGGGAGCAGCGGCGACACAGACGGCGGGAGCAGTCAAGACCACTAGGGCATGTGCTGTTGTGTTGGCGACCAAGGAAGGAAAAAGGAGAGTCGTGCCATGTGTGTGCATGGATTCCGCAATGGGATGGGAGAGGCCGTATAAAGGTATCACAATCTTCACAACTTCCTCCTCCATAGCTCACCTCGCTCATTGTTTTTCCGTTGATGACCATGCCCACCTCTGCAGGCTGCTTGCCCCGTGCCTACATCTCCACTCTTCACACTAGCGTTGGTTGCTTATGCCCGGCCTATCCACCGTGGGCTCCTGGCTCCCCTTGCTGGATCTTGATCTTTGCACATGCTCATGAATGGTGCACGCAAGGTGCTCGACGGAATGTCAGACCAGATTGACTAGAGAGTCGTGTTTGACGGTACACGATAATGCACATGCCTTTGTTTAAGTTCTTTGAGGAGTACTTTTAAAGACGTGTACTGATTATTTTTAGCCTTTCTCTGTGGCGATTGGAAATATTGTGATTTTTTGTTGGTGGTGGAGAATCTAGGTTGTCAGACTTCTGGATTTTGTAAGTTTCAGCAATGCTTTTTTAGTGTTTTATTCACGCTTTGTGCTACTGGCCTCAACATTTGCATCCTTGCATGTGATTCCTCCATAGTCTTATTGTGTTCTTCTAATCATGGATAGTATTCAAGAAGAAATGAAGCTGAAGTGTTTGTGTCCTCTTATATGTACAATCTATTAATAAATAACAAGTTGCAATGAAGAGAAGCTTTGCATCTATTAACGAAGAATGGCATGTGACACAAATTACTTCCAATTATGAAGTCAATTATTTTTTCATATTACTATGTTTTTTGTGACGATAATGCTTCAACTTGCTAACTTATGTGGATACCACTTTCCTGAATGTGTTTAGAGGCACACATGCTCAACTTATGACAAGCTCTTTAAGATCAATGGAGATTAGGCAACCTTAATGGACTAACTATTCTTCTCGGTGTGCAAGATTTGTACTCCTCACTGATACGTGTTGATAACTTGTGCAGTAGCTAACCATCAATTTCTATGCATTGTGTGGCATGTTTTAAATTGTATATCTAGGATTAAATGGAATGATAGTACCATGGCTATTGAATATTAGATTACACAATGGAATGAATACCTAAAAAGTTCCATCAACTCCTCACACAACATTCCCTATTCTGAATTTCTTATTTTGCCTTATCAATTTACAAAGTATGGGATATATAAATGTAACTTCAGCTCTGTTTAATTTTGCTTGGCTACGAAGAATTTTGTTCCTTTCATTCTCATATTTTGTACTGGGTATAAGTATTTTATACATACACATATTGATTCAGATTTTAGAGTAATCATTGAACATCGGTTATAGCATTTTTTCATGTTCATGTGAAATTGAGAGAGAGGTTAGAAACAAAGGCGATGCTAATAATTATGTTTACTTGAGCTAAATAAATATTTTGGTTATGTATATATGCGCAGACACACAATTTAGATCATCAACAGTAGAGGTTAGCGCAGGCCATTGTGTATTGCAGTTATGAGCATACATATCCTGAAAACATCTTATACCCTGGTCTGAATGTTAGAACTGTGGTGGTGATGCCATGTCCATTTCTGGCTTGCTTGCCTATTTAGGAGTGTAGTCCAGGGCCACAACTGGACTACAAGATTGGGTTCAGAACTTTTTGTCATAGCAAACTGTAACCTATACACATCTATGAAGTTATGAACTAAAGTGTGCACTGTCCTAATACTGGAAAATGACGTGAGGTTGCTCTATTATCAATATACTGTAGCATGCTTGATATTGGCTATACATCTGACCCTAAGTGTACAAACTCATGGGAGCTGAAATTGAAGGTGCTACATAATGAATATTCGTCATGCACATGCAATTGGTATTTTATTCTAGAGAAATAGTATACTTCAGTACCATATTTCAGTTTACAGGCTTGACTGTACTTAGTGTACAAAAATAAACCACCTCTTATGGTATGAATGACGTGCCATTACTTTGGCCAAATGATGTTGCATGTTATTCGTGAATTTGTGACTGATTTTATTAGCTATAAAGACCATTATAATTGGTAAGATGGAATAATAACTTGGTGATGCATACCAGTTAGGCTGGTTGTGGTTGAGATTGATACCCCACTTTAGTAAAATGGTTTATTTGATATTTTCGGATACCTGTCTTGGCGGTAGAAGTCTTAGGATGATGAGTGTTGGGAGAATTGCTACTTGTTGTAGAATCTTAGGTACAATAGTTTCCATATGTCTTAGTTCTTTGATTTCTGCCCTGATTCTGAAAGTTGTTGTTACTTTTGCCTGTGTGCTGCAGTTACCATTTCGAAAGTCTTGGCATTGGCTGAGTGACATCACTTCACCAGGGCTAGAGGATTCGTGAGATCCTTTCATTATGGGCTCATCATATGTTATATGTATCACAATCATGAACCCGATATGTGTCTTCCGCCCTCTTGAAAGTGGAGAAGTAATGAATATCAGAAGCATATGTAATTTACTTGGATGCAAAACTGAATATAAAGTGTGGCTCGCCGGTGCTCGGAGAGAATATAGATTGCAAATCACTAGGGCTATGGAGGGCGAGAACCACGCTGGCATCGGCGTGCTCAGAGTGACCATGCTGATGATACTGCACTGGAGCTATTCGCGAGGGATCAAACAGTCCAAGATTGGGTGCACGGTGCTCTCGCCTCCACTGCGGAGGGACAAGGACTGCAGCTAGCAATGGCGTCCAAAACCCATTAGGTAACAGTTCTTTGTCTAATATCATTCGGCTGGTTTTTCTCCTTCCTTTTTCTTAGTCATGGATTGTGTAGATACCTTGATTTCATCTGCTTACATTATCCATTAAAAATAGTTACATGTTAATTGTAAATTTTTCTTGGATCTTCCTTTTTAATTTTCATTGGCACCTAGACGAAAGCCGTACAACTGGTACTATGTATACGATGGATTGTTTAGCAAGTTTAGTGGTTGTATTTGTTTATTTATCATAACCTTGACGCTTATGTAATGGCATATTGGTTGATCTTTGTTTTGTAGACCATTCCGTCAGATTGAGTTTTTGTAGATCAACATCCCTAGCCTTTTAAGAATCCTTTTTGTTTCTAATACCGCAGCCTCTAATATTGCAGTAATCTCATACCTTTTGTCTCCATCTTACTTGTAGGTGTATTCATCTCATCAGGTCTGGATTAATCTTGCGCATGGTCTCTCCCTTTTCCTCTCTCTGCTACCACCACATAGTCAAAGGTTGGGTAATAACAACATCATCCCCTTTAGTTTTGATATTCTTTGTAGCTATTGTAGGAAAGAAAAAAAATCTGGACATTGTATAGTTGTGCTTTCCTCTGAATTTGTGGAAAGCCTTCAGTGTCTTTTCAAGTCTTACATTTCCTGTTGTATATAATTTATGCCGTGTACTGCTCATTGCAGCATAGGCATTTGATTATTTATTGGGAAGTCTTCACAAATGCAAGCACATGTTTGTGACACAACACATACAATATACAGTTGAACTATAGGGAGGCGCCCTCTCATTTGCCAGATTTGATCTGATATAATTACGGAACTCCCAACGCATCTAAATTTCTTTCATGGACAATGAATACTATGATATAGCTCATAAGGTCTTAATTTAAGCTTAGTTCAAAACTACGACACGTAATATATATTAGAGGGAGTATTACTTTCATAGCGCAGCACATATATTTTATAAATCATGCATTATAGAACTGGCATTTGTAGATGTTCATCAGTCGCAGATGGATTTTAGATTTATAGTTATTTACTTTCCATTGTTTGAAGTAGATATAACAAGAACAAGGACATGAACTATCCTTCGGTAATTAAAAACAAAAGTTTATAAACTTTCCTTAGTTAGGTCATGGTGGATAACAACGGGTAGAACTTGATTTTTCATCTGTATGAGAGCAAGAGAAAAAGGACCATAAAAAAAACTAACCTTCAAAATGTCTTGTTTAAGTTCGTTGCAAAGAAGTTTCAAAAACTTGTGTTGATTAGCCCTTCAATGTTTATTGGAACATTTTGTGTTTGCCGAGGTGGTTGAGAATAGAGGACTCCTAGCTCCTGTCCTCTTGATCTTTTCTCATGTAATCTTTTAACAAGTTGCCACTTCTTTCCCTCCCGATAAGAGAAACTTGCAATTTTAGGATTTTTTTCACACAGCTGTCAGTTTCATCTTGTTCGTTTCTCTACTCATTAAGTTCTTAAATCTCCATTTTTTCACTGGTTTTGTGCAATCAGGTTTGGTACAAAGAGGAATGGCGATGGAGTTCTTTAGTTGTTTATCCAGTGGGAATGATGAACCACCACCATTGTCGGGGCAAGCCAATGAGCAAGATAAACCTACCATTGTCAGCACCAGTGCCTTCCACCTGCCCCACGAGCACCTCCATCATCTCACCTGCTACGTCCACTCAATTATATGTTAATCAATGATCGGTTAAACTCCTCTGCTCAGTTATATATTAATTTTGGTGTATTCGGGGAAAGAAATCCATGATTGAGTGTGTACATTGTTAGAAATTGTTGGCTGTATACATGACCTTCCTATTTTGTACATCTTCCAGATGTCATTTAGCAAAAATTAGTTCAGTTTTAGTATATTCATTCGGCTAGATACATTGGCATTCTTTAGTTATCCTTTACAAATGGTTCATGCTCTTACATTCATTCGAGAGTTTTTTATCTCAACTTTCGGTTAGATTCATCGATGCTTGGTTGTGTGAACCCATGAAATATCATTGACTTCATTGATTTATAGATTGTTTTAATCCTCATAGATGTAGATATCATTTCATCTATTATTCCACACTTCATTAGTTCATAAAGGGCAGTGTAAGATCTAAACTTGAAGTTTGGTTTAGTTGTTGAGCATATTGGAAACATTTTCATCCAATGGACAGTAGTAATTCAAGCACCATTATTCCTTAGACACCTTCTATTCTTTTTTGTATCACTCAAGTTAATCCACCAAATCCCCCATTTGGAGCCCATATGTTGGGCTGAACGCAAAAAATAGAAGTGACAAGCTATTTTGTTCCAAAATATAGTTGTGCAAAATATTGACGATATAAAAACGTTGATGTTCTCAGAAAAAAAGCTCTTCTTATGGATTGAGTAGTAAATTGCAATTATGCTTGAACAGCAAGCTTGCTTCCAAAATTTCTCTACATTATAGTCTTAAGAATGAGTTTTTATCAATGTTTTGTTTCTTGTCTTTAGAAGCTAACTTGAGATTGAAATGGCTAAGAAGAGAATGCAAACTAGCTCAAGAGGATACACAAGTGACATATTAGGACATTACTATATGAGTCTTATATTTGGAATCCTTTGTGCAGTTATGCTGGTGGTAGCTGTGTTCCTGCAGAGAGGCTGCAGCTTACGGATGTTCACATACGTCTACCTGAAGCACAAATCGCACACGAAAGTTAGGGTTTGCAACTTCTATGTACTTTGCATAGGTCTATTCCCACACACGGATATGTACAGTTCAGAATGGATTTTAGTTTTGAACCGTCTTGTTAATAGTGTTAGTTTTCATCTTATGATGCAAGCGGAGTTAGCTCACTAGCTAGCATGCTTATTATCCTCGAGCAGAAGATCATGTGTCTCAAATTGTCTCCCTCGGGTGCAGTGTCCCCTCGTCCACTCTATATTACAATCGCCTTATTTTATCTCTTTATCTAGACTTCTGGTCTTACTTTATGCATATTGGTAGGAACCAGTTCATAGAACTCAGATAAGTTGAAATTTCTGTTGTGAAATTAATTAGACGGTGCTATAATTTCAGATTTTATGCTAGATTAATTTAGATACCTTTTGTTGTCCTTGTTTTTATTCAAGTGTCATGTATAACAAACTCTAATAATTAATTTCTGGAATGCTTGGTATTTTTGGTACAAAAATGTGAAACCAAACAAGAGTTGTTCTTAAAAAGTAAGAGTAACACATGATATCTTAGCAATTATATCACATTAGAATTTATTTGAAATTCATATACATTATGTTCGTGCCATTCAGATAGATATAATAATTTGCCTCCTTTTTGGCTGTCTAACCAATATACTTATACTCATTTTATTATGATACTGCCTAGGCATGGAGGATTGCCAATGGCTTTGAGAGCAGAAGTAAAATGCCACCTATTGTTTCATATGGCTACAGTACTGAAATCCCCTTGCTTCTCTTATCAGAACTGTGGCGATCCTGTGACGATAGCTTGTATGTGGAATGGACCCATTATTGCGAGGTTGTTGTTCACTAAATGGTGTCTCTGTTAGGGGTATCTCTCGAGCAAATATTTTAGAACAATTTTCATGTTATAAGTGGTTTGTTGTGATAACATTCTGACAACACTAATACTGTTTGTACATGGGCTACCTTTGGTTTATAAATCAAGGGAAAACCATTGAAACTGAAACTAATTTTGGTTGATCAATCTGAATCACATAGATGACTGGCGGGATAACACTGCATGGACAGACCAAAACATGTAAAATTATGTCTGTTTAGTGTGGCAATGGACTGGTTAGGAGGCGGTGAATTTTGGCTGTGATTCGGATACGATTGGGGCTATCATTATAATATGCGGCTACATACGTACCAGTCATATGTTATAAACGTCTCGGAGCACTTTATTTGTGTAGACCGTTCTTTGTGATTTCGTGGGACATCACACCATCTATTACTTTCAAGGAGACCATGGGGACTATGGGCTATTCACTCACTACACGTTTCTCCAAAACCTCACAAACGGGACAACTCTTGTTGGAAAGCTATAGGAAAGCTGTGGTGTATCCAAACATCACACTATCTATTACTGGGCTGCATATAGTGCTTCAATACATGCATTGTTACCTTATAGTTTGGGATCGATATTGTTTTATCTCTTATGTTTGTTTGGCTCGACTCCCGTCAAGCATGCTTATAATATGTTAGAAACAAGCAAGGAACAAAAGGGGATGATTGCTCATTACCCACATTCTTTGGAAGTTCTTGTTTTGGCAATGCATATTATAGAAACAGTGGAGAAGATTGGCTTGAAACACTTCAAGCCTGTAAACCTCTAAGATATTTTGACACTGGCAGGTACAACTCAGCAGTCTTCTATACTTATGTGTTTCTAAAATTTTAATTTATCTTCATTTATTCTGATAGTCTAATTTTTACAATATGATTGTACCATCAAAAGTAGTGAAATGGCGAGACAAGAATTTTTAATGAGTTTATGTCTAATGATAATTTGCATATCTGCAAAATAAGTTAATATGATCATCTATGTACATCAGTATTTTCATAATTCCACTTTTATGAAGAGCAGTTTTTTTTGTTGGTGTGAAAGTATATCACTGTAGGCTGTAGCTGTCGATGTATGCCCAAGAGACAATGAAATACATCAACTTTATGATTAATGCATTATGTTTTTATGATATAACTGATATGGTCACTGAATGTGAGATTAAGAGGAAAACCTGTACGCACGTGTAAAAACATAAACACGTCATTATAACCTTTTGTCATGTCTAGTAGACAAACTCGATAATATTAGATGACCATGTTTTCCTGGTCATGGACATTTTTTTATGTCAATATTAATGCGGGCACTTTATTGTTTCAACATTATGGGTGGGTAGACCCAAGTAGTTGAGATACTACGAGATATGTTTTATTGTTGCTATAAATAGGACCATCACAACATGGTTAATTTTTTTGCTTCCTTTGACCATGAGAATATACGGCGGTGTTCTCTGAAAGTTTGCTTTGATGTAGTCAAGTATCACATAGTAAACTTGCACGATAAAAAGGCTATCACTAGGTATTACTCCCTAGGATTTTGTATAGCTTCAAATAATATTGTGAGATGTTTACTCACATATGTATTTGTAGTGGAATTACAAAATCAAATCATTATTGATTTCAATTCAGATTGTGATTCTTCAATTGATAATACGATATGTTGCATTACTATCAACATTAGAGTATTATGAGTGTACTCTACAATATATTACTATGGATAGTTGCAAAACAATGTGAGACATTATGGATTGCAAGTTATTGGATAAAAGTCATTCGACTTAGTGAGCTTTCAAAAGACGATATGACAATTCGTCCGAAGACGCTTGAATTATTAATACTACTATGGAGCCAGTTCACGCAATTCCAATTCCTAATAAATCCAATGCAAGTTTATCACAAGTTCATTGGATCAAAAGGTGAAAGATAGTGGTCGAAGGAACCACATGAAAAGTGTGAGTAGCACTTGATTTCCATAAGTGTTATGCAATCATACTAACTAGAGTATTATTGACTCTAGTGCAAGTGGAAGACTGGTGGAGATATGTCCTAGAGAAAATAATATTCAGTTATTATTTTATCTCCAAGTTTAGAATTAAGTTTATGTCAGCATGCTACAACCGATATATCACTTGAAAATTGAGTTTTCAAAGGAAAACCTTGGTGCGGGTGTGAAGACATAAACAAACAAGAGTTCCTAATCTTGTCTCTAAGATTAGCTTATGGTTTGTGAAATGATCACATTTTTCTAATCATAGACTTAGTTAAAGTCTAGCAAAACATTAGAGTTCATTGTTACGGTTACAACAGTACTGAACCGAACCAACTATATGATCTTGCTAAAAGAGACTAAACAATTGTGATGTATTTATCAAAGTAGATATGAAGTTATCATTGACTATAATTCGTATACTATGAGAATATCTAGTGACCACACAATTGAAATCTGTTCTTTGAATTTCTTCAACCATCCACCATAACAGGGGATCATAACATCGACATAGGGGTATAATCTAGAGTGTGTAAAGGAACTGAGATCGTTCAAGACTAGTACTTAGCTCCTCTAGACGATAGAGAGATACATGCTCTGGGCCCTCTCAGTATCACCGATTTCAACCAATCGTATGGCCAAACACAATGTAAATTATCACAAGGACATCAGGTATATGGATGAGAAAATAGGACGATATAGGTAACGGGTTTTATGTGTCTTATGATCAAAGATTTTGATAAGATTAGCTCACATAGTACCACCTCGTGATATCGTTGGTATCGTGAAGTTAAGGGAATAAGTGCAATGAGTAACATGTAAGGTTTCCTCGAACTTCGTGAGCACACATGAGCCATCATGGGTGTCCACGGTCCCGATGTTGGTTATTGTTTGGTAAGTCCCGAACATGTCTGCGTGTTACAGTGCCTTTACGGGTCACACTCTTAAGTTGTGAGAACCTTTAATTGAGAGAATAAAGTTGTTTCTGCTGGTTTTATGAATGTTTTATATCGATACGATATCACGGAACCAAGTCCGGTGTCAATCAGAGAAGTTTTTGGGGGGAGGGGGGGGGGGATTACTATAAGAGAGAAATAATGCCGATGGTAGGAATAATTTTATATGAGAGAAAATGGAGGATATGAGATATCCAGGGATGTTAGAAATATGTTTCTAACATCAGTATATAAGGTTGATGATTTTATCTATTGGGGTCAGTGGGTTTCGCAAGAGTTTCTGAAAACAAAAACGAGAAGGGGAAATGTCGCGGGGGCGGGGGGGGGGTGGCAAAATTGCCCCCATGGCTGCCCCCGCTATGTGGGGGCTGCCAGGAGGCCCCCAGAGAACCACAATGCACATTGCCCCTCCCCACAACACCTTCCTTAATTTTTGGTGAAAGAGAAAAAAGAAAAAACAAAAGAAAAGGGAAAAGGAAGGAAGCGGTGGAGTTGGAATCCCTAAGGGGACCAATCCTATTGGGGCTATGAGAGGAGGTGCATCCACCCTTTGGTGTGGCTAGCCCCCCTCTTCCTAGCAGGATTAGGACTCCTTTCCCCCAAGGAAAGTCCCCCTTCCTCCCACTATATAAAGTACCCCAAGGTTTGAGGCAAAACACATCAAACAACATTGAGAATACTTGCCTCTCAAGCCTATCTCTCTCTCTATCTATCTAGTAAAATTAAGGTCTAATTAGAGCTTCTAATTATAGCCTCTCTAATTGGATTAGTTCTTATTCTAATTGGATTTTTGAGGTGTCCTCTCCCGATTAGACATAGCTCTAAATTATGTTCTCTCTCATGTGTTGAGAAGCTTACAGAATCATATAGCTCTAAGCACAATTGATTAGTGATACCAATTAACAACGTCGAAAGGTTGTCTCTCTTTGTTGGTGCTGAGTCCTGGATGGTGCAACCCTGGAGGGTTGAGACGACCGTACGTGTGCACACCATAAGAGGGATTACACGTGTGATCCTTAACTAGGGAAGCTTAGCGACATCCTTGCAACTAGTCCTAGTTGTGAGGATATACGATTGTTCAGAACTCTTAAGTGACTATATCGATTCTGCTGCCCGGTGATACCTTGCAAACGTATCTATAATTTTGATGCTCCATGCTTGTTTTCTATTCAATGACACTGTTATTATCATGTTTTCCTTTGTTTTACGGATGATTTCGTTGACTAACCTATTAACAAGATGCCCCAGGCCAGTTGTTGTTTTTCTATTTCACAAAAGCTATGAAGGAAATATTCTAAAAAATGGCTGAAAATCCATGGAGATCGTGTTTTACCCGGAACGAAGATGGAGTCCAAAGAAGAGCCAAATGGGAGCCAGGAGCCTCCAGGGGGAGCCATGCGCGGCCCCACCCTAGGCCGCGCTTGGTGGGCCCATGGGTTTCCTGGCCAGCGCCTCTCTTCGCCTATAAATTGCCCTAAACCTAAAAAGTTAGGGGACAGAGTTATTTTCCATGAAACATACAGAGAGGCGTCTACATCTCGAAAGTCTAATCTAGGGCTTCTACAGCCCTATTCCGGCACCCTGCCGGAGAATCATCACCGGAGGCCTCTTCTTCGCCATGATCGCCTCCTGACAGATGCGTGAGTAGTTCATCTCGGGACTATGGGTCCATAGCAGTAGCTAGATGGTTGTTCTATCCCTTATGCCTCCATGTTTAGAGCCTCGTGAGCTGCCTCACATGATCGATACTACCGTTATGTAATTGTGCATTTTGTGTTTGCTTGGATCCGATGAACCATGATATTATGATTATTTTGTTCATGTCAATCTAAGATGCTTCATTATATCGTAGACTTGAAGAAGGTTCCTTGTATCAACGGTGCCGTTTACCAATGTTGACCTAGCGTGGAACCTGCACACAAGCATAAAATCTCTCTTGCCCTAACTTTCCGAAAGGTTTTCAATCTTCCAGTCTTGCTTAAAATAGGAGAATTAAACGTATAGAGTCATGAAAAGTAATTAAAGTGAAAACGACACAACAAGGAAACAATGACGAAAATGCTTAAAAGAAGGTTTGCATGAGTAAAATAGGACCGGGGGCCATAGATTCACTAGTGGTGTCTCTCCAAAGAAAACAAACATGTTGGGTGAACAAATTACAGCTGGAAAATTGAAAAATCATGAACGTATAAGAGAAACTCTAGCAGAGCCCGTAAAAAGGCCAAACCCATACAATTATGACGGCTTTACGGGTTGCGTCCGGTTTCTAGGCCCTAGAAGCACCCGTAAACTCGGCCCAGACTGAGAACGCGACTCGGGGCCCCGAGAATATCCCCGCCAGCTTCTATATACGGGCTCCCGAGTCGTTCTCGGGTCACGCCCCTTTCCAACCCTAGCCGCCTCCGCCGCAATCTCTCCTCCAGCTCGCGTAGCTCCAGGGAGCGATTCAGTAGCCGCCCTGCCGCATCCCCCCGCCACCCTCTTTCCGCGATGGACGCCAACGGAAACTCCTTCGCCTCCTTCAATGGCAACCCCTTTGCCTCTCCCCATCCCCTCCACACACCACCACCGTCAAGTGAGGTCATGCCTCGCATCGACCAACACGACCTCCTCAATGGAGGCAACGATGTGGCCCCTCCGCCACTCTAGCAGGGCAGGACTCGCTCGCGGTCGGAGTTGTCCCCCAGTCACTTGCGGCGGTGTTTTAGGCCCTCGTGGAGGACAACAACTCCGGCGACGAGGCTCCAATGGAGCATGGCCCCATGGAGACCGAGGAGGACCTCCTCCACTTCGGGATCCAGAGGACCCCCCGCCACGAGCGGAGGCAGGCGACTCGGCGCTGCCACTACCAGCGGCACGTCGACGACTACAACAAGTGCCGGCTGTAGTGCGCCCTTCATGCGGACGAGGAGATGCAGCAGAAGAAGCAGGAGTGGGACGCCATTGCGGCGTCCCAGTTCGTGCAACAGGTGGCTTCCTCCAGCTGCGAGTCTTCCGTTGCCTCCGACTCTGACTGAAGACATCGCGGCGAAGGGAGAAAAACAAGCCCCGGCGAAGAAGAAGACATCGGGCATTTTGCCCCCTAGTAGTGTAGGGTGCGACGATGAACCCTAATTCATTCCCTCTTATTAATTATGTGTAATTACTATCGTTTGTGTTCAATTTCAGTTCGGAATCGCAAGTGTTCATCCGTTTCTATTCCCGTGAATTTCATAATTTACCATTTCCAGTTTTCATTTATGGGCTCTCCAAGGCTCCCCTTCACCATGAACCCGAAAAACAGAGAAAACGTGAACTGAAAACCGCGTTTGGGCTCTGCTAGAGTTTCTCTAATAATATTATTATGTCGAGATAAAGTTCACGGGTTCTAGCATTGTAGACATTACGTCAAGGCATATGGACCGCTATCCATTGTGCATCCATATCTAAAAGTCCACATCAAGAAAGCCATCAATATAATCCATTGGTATTGAGTTGAAGCAACGAAGTAATTGGTATGTGTGCAGTAGACAAATGCATTAAGAACAATACGTAATGAAAGCAGTGCTTCCCATACGTATACAAGATCACCATTGTTTTCTCCCTAGTGGCAACATCACATCCCCCCCCGCACGTTTCTTTCACTCGAGCGTACGTAACAATGAGGCATGAACCCACTATCTAGCATATAAACCCTCTCTTAGAGGTGAAAACAACTACGTGGCCAAGTTTATCATAAACACCGGAGAGCATTTCAAGAAAAGATTAGAAATCACTAAAAATATAAGTGAAGCATCTCAGGTTGACATGAACAAAATAATCGTATTCTCATGGTTCATCGGATCCCAGCAAACAGAACATGCACAATTACGGTGGTCTCGATCATGCAAGGAAGCTCACGCGACTCTAAACAAGGAGGCGTGGGGGAGAGAACAACCATCTAGCTACTGCTATGGAACCGTAGTCCCGAGATGAACTACTCACGCACCTTTCTGGAGGCGATCATGGCGATGTAGAGGCCTCTGATGACGACCCCCCTCTCCGGAAGGGTGCCGGAGCAGGACTCCAGAAGCCCTAGATTGGACTTTCTAGGTGACGTCGTCTCTATGTATGTTTCGTGGAAAATAACTCCATCCCCGATGGTTTTATGGTTAAAGGAAATTTAGAAGCAAGGGGGGGACGTGAGGCAGTGCTCGGGGTACCTGAAGACGTGAGACCACATGTTTGTTGGGAGACCGCAAGAGGAAGGTATGAAGAGTGCATCAGTCAGTTTTCCCTGAGAAAGAAACAAGGGTTTAATCGGACCAGTAGGAGAAAGAAATCACTTCTAAAGGTTGTTGACATCAGATATATGCAGGGCACACTACCAGGCTCAGCAGTGATACGTCCAAAACATATCTCCTTTTCCGAACACTTTTACTATTGTTTGCCTATAAACTTGTGAGTTTTGGATACAACTAACATGGACTAACATTGTTTTTAGAAGAGTTACCTTGGTGTCTTGCTTTTGTGCAGAAAAATCAACTTTCGGGAAAATGCCCAGAAAAGATCCCAAAGACCTTAAACACTCGAAGACCCCCGGAGCTAGAAGGAGTCCCAGAGGAGGGCTAGGAGGGGGCCACACCACCCCTGGGCGCCCCCCTATGCCGCGCCACCTAGTAGTGTGGGTCCCCTAGGAACCCCCTCGGGATCCCCTTTCGACTACATATCCCCCGTAACCCTAAACCATAAGGGGGTTCGTCATATTCCAGAGAAACACCAGGGATCGCCGCTGCCACCTCGAAACTCAATTCGGGGATCCGAAGTTCCTGTTCTGGCGCCCTGTCGGGATGGGGATTTGAAGGAGATCATCGCCATCGTCACCGCCATCTCTTCTCCATCAACCATCCATGATTCCCCTTTCCATGTGTGCGTACAGACCGCTGCAGGTTGAGAGGTACGGAAGGGATAAGATGATATCGTTCATGTAATAATGCCAGATTGTTAGGGCATAGTGCCTAGTATCCATTGTTAGTGTTTTCTACCGTTGTTGCAACTTGTTATGCTTAATGCTTGTCACTTTGGGCCTGAGTGCCATGATCTCAAATCTTAACATGTTACTGTTTCATGAGTATAATTATGTTTCTTGATCATATCTACAAGTTGTTTACACATGTCATTGTGCGGAACCCGAGGCCCCAAAGTCACAGAAATTGGGACAACCAGAGGGGATAGTTATGATGTGAGGATCACATGTAGTCACGGAGTGTTAATGCTTTGCTCCGGTGCTTTATTAAAATGAGCACCTTAATTACCACTAGTTTCCCTTGAGGCCCCGCTGTAAACGGGCTGGTAGGACAAAAGATGTTGTGCAAGTTTGTCATTGCGAGCACGTATGACTATATTGGAACACATGACTATGGTTTTCCTAGAACTTGGATGCTTTATTATAATTACCTTCAATGCCCATGTTTAGATTATTATATGAACTATCTTATCCATGCATTGCCCGTTCATCCATTCCCTATGCCTACGGTATTTTCACCCTGCTTTTTTCCGCGATTGCTACGGCTGTTACTATTTTATTCCTGCTGTTATTTTACTACTACTGCTGTTATAATACTGTTACCGCTGATAAATTGTTGCGAGCAAGTCTACTTTCAGGTGTAGCTGAATTGACAACTCAGTTGTGAAGTCTTATAAATATTCTTTGGCTCCTCTTGGGTCGAATCAATGAATTTGGGTTTTACTTCCCTCGAGGACTGTTGCGTTCCTCTATACTTGTGGGTTATCAAGACTATTTTCTGGCGCCGTTGTCGGGGAGCATATGTTTATTTATTTTCTCACCTGAACATGATATTGTTTGCTGCAAGCCTTTCATCATGGGTAAGACTCGTGATGGAAAAGTTCCTATATTACCATCCACTACAAGGAGAGGTACAACTCTGACCACCTCTGTTTGGTCTTGATGCACCATCTGTTATGAGTAAGCTTCTTACACCACCACATGCTACACACAGTGTTAATTCGTCTGAGTCTAAAAATGCTTCTGATACTTTTGATGATGCGTGTACTGTTCTTGATGATACTGATTCGCTAGGTCCTTTCCTCGATGCTACAATTGCTAAATCCAAACAAATTGAAAGTGCTGAAATTCCTGTTGAAAATGTTGGTACGCCTGTGAATTCACCTTAAATTTCTAGTGATGATCTTGATCAAACCTACATTGAACTTAATGATGACTTTATTAAAGAATCTCGGGCTACTACTGGTGCAAGTGCTCTTAAGAGTCGTCTTGCAAGACATGTTGTTAAATATAAATCTTCTCATGATGCTAAGTTTGCTACATCTCCCATACACATTAAAGATAAGGATTATGATTTCTCTCTAGATTTATCTTATATATCTATTTTTGAGAAGGAACCTTTTTGTGGAACTGAAAGTAAAAGTGCTATGGAACATATGAATGAGCTTTCATATTTGAGAAGTTTATTTTCTGATGATACTAAGTTGCGTACTTATTTTGTTACGAAGATCTTCCCTTTCTCATTGAATGATGAAGCTTAAACTTGGTTTAACAATTTGTCACCTGGATCTATTGATAGTCCTATGGGTTTGGTTAATGCTTTCTTTCAAAAAAAAAAATCCTGCTAGTGCTCAACATGCTGCTGTGCAAGATGTCTTTAACTTTGAGCAAATTGAAGGAGAGAAATTGCCTGAATCTTGGTCAAGGTTTTGTTCTTTAATAAGAGCTAGCCCAGGAAATCCATTACCTAAAAATGAGCTACTAGACATATTTTATAATGGACTAACTGTTGAATCTAGGACATACCTAGATAGTTGTGCTGGTTGTATTTTCAGGAAAAGAACTCCAGAAGAAGCTGAGGATTTATTGGCTAAAATAGCCAAAAATAATGATGATTGGATTATACCTGAGCCTACACCTATAGCAGAGCCAACACCAATACCAACACCCAAGAAGGCAGGGATGATTGAATTAAATGATGAAGTGATGAAGGAAGCCAAGAAATCTCTTAAAGAGAGGGGTATTAGATCTGAAGATGTGAAGAATTTACCTCCTATAGAAGAATTATGTCAGCCAATTCCTCATCCATCAACAGTTGAGGTACACTCTCTCCAATACTTTGATAATAGAGATATTCCCTATTCTAAACCACCTAATCAATGCTTAGATGAATTTGATAATTATGTTGTTAAGCAAGACAACTTTAATATGAGAGTGCAAAATCATCTTATGGAAAATTCTAGAGCTATTGATAATTTTCATGATATTATTGAGAGAACCTATAATGATGTTAAAATGCTTGTTAAACATTTTCATATGGTTCAAACTCAAATTGATCAACTCACTAAAGTGCAAAAAGATATGATAGCTAATGCTTCTAGAGAGAAACATGTTTGTGAAACAATTACTTGAAGTGGTGTTTCTACTCAGGACCCCTTGTATAATGAAGGACATACTAAAATAATTGAACAAGATTATCAGAAACCTAAAAACAATAGTTCTACTTCTAAGAAAAAGAAGAAGATACATAAAACTATTGTAGAATCTTCTGAACCTGCTAAAGACCCTAATAGTATATCTATTTCTCATGCTGAAACTGAAAGTGGTAATGATAAAAGTGATGCTTCTGATAAAGAAGAAATTGTAGCTGAACCTGAAAAGCAAACTAAAACAACAAAGTATACTAAGGAGGATTTCATTGCTCATAAACATGGTAATGAAATAGAACCTTGGGTGCAAAAAGCAAATGCCTTTTCCTAATAAGAAACACAAATAAATTAAGAAGAACATTATAACAAGTTTTGTGAATTGATGAAACCTTTGTTTTTGCAAACCCCTTTGACTGATGCTATTAAACTGCCTCCTTACTCTAAATATATGAAAGATATTGTCTCTAACGAAAGGAAGATTCCTAATCAGGAAATTTCCAATATGCTTGCTAATTACTCTTTCAATGGCAAGGTCCCAAAGAAGCTTGGAGATCCTGGTATTCCTACTATCCCTTGTTCTATTGAAAATAATTATGTTAGAACTGCTTTATGGGACTTGGGAGCAGGAGTTAGTGTTATGCCTTTCTCTCTTTATAAGAGACTCTCTCTAGAAAATTTGATACACACTGATATATCTTTGCAAATGGCTGATAAACCTACTGCTATCCCTCTTGGTATATGTGAGAAGGTTCATGTTCAAGTGACTACTAATTGTTTATATTAACTGACTTTGTTGTGTTGGAAATGCCTGAAGATGATAATATATCTATTATTCTTGGGAGACCTTTTCTTAACACTGCAGGGGCTATTATTGATTTTAATCAAGGAAAAGTAACTTTTAATGTTAATGATAAAGAGCATACTGTTTATTTTCCCAAGAAGATTGATAAAATATATGGTCTAAATT
Organism: Alopecurus myosuroides; assembly: GCA_028641055.1. Lineage (NCBI taxonomy): Eukaryota > Viridiplantae > Streptophyta > Magnoliopsida > Poales > Poaceae > Alopecurus > Alopecurus myosuroides. The sequence goes on from CM054061.1 coordinate 307,055,847, forward strand.
CCATTGAAAATATTGTGACCATCAAGATTGGAGAATTTTATTGTACCATTCCAATGCCACCAAAAGAATATGAAATTATTATGATTGGGACTATGTCTCTCAAGGTTGAGGTAACATAATTATTTTAGTGTTAAGCAAAGTTTTGCTTCATATAAAAACTAGTCTGGTAACAAGACTTGATCTACCTTGTTAACAAAGTGATTTTGAATGAAGAGGACAATGTTTTCACCTTCCCCATTATGTTTTACCATGTTATCACCTTGATACTTTAGTATAATTATGTTTCTATCATCCATAGTCATGTTTTCATCATGTTTTCATCTTGATTACTGTGGTTATGCATGTTTTCACCACCCACAATTTTGTTTTCACCACTTCCACCGTTGTTTTCACTGGTTATTTGCCCATTGGAGTGTCACAAAACCTCTGTATTTATGGTTTTGGTTTTGTTTTCCACCTTTCCACATTTGTTTTTCTGGTTTTTAATTAATTATTAATTTCTGAAAATACCCCGAAAATAAAGTTTATCGAAAAATTATAATAATTTTTAATGTAAAAAATGAGGTAGAGAGGCACCTGGGAGACCCCAAGGGGACCCACCAGTCAGGGACACCACAGGGTGGCGCGGCCAGCCCTGGTGGCGCCAGGGCATGGTGTGGGGCCCCTGGCCATCACTCTCTCCCCTGCCAAAGATTCACTTCTCTCACCCCAAACTCAAAACATTTCCTCAAACCCGAGTACTTGTTGTTCTTCCTCAAGATTTTTCGATCTCTTTGCTCAACCCACCTTTGTTGCTGAAATTTGGTGCATTTGCTCTCTGGTATGTGACTCCTCCGATTATCCAAGTAGAATTTTATTTGGTGGACTATTTCTTGAGTATTTTGGTACTGTAGGTGACAACATATGTGAGTTTGCATGCTTGATTTAAGTTGAAATGATATAGTTTTGATGCATGTTTAGCTCTCCTATAAGTCTCTATAGTAGTTCCCACCTTATAATTTCTTGAAACCATTTTTTTTGTAATGCTTGCTTAAAAATTTCAGAGATGGAGCACAATGTGCATCAACTTAACCAGCATGAGTTGGAATTGCATGAGGTCATGCCTGTATACCGCGAAGAAAGAGTATTTCCATCAATCTATCCATGCCAGGAATTCATGAATGCTACGGGAATTATGCAGGATTTCTATACTCTTGTGCAAAATGCAGGATTGGATCGTTTCATTGAGGATGAACTTACCCAACATATTAAACTAACTATGTCTGCGGTGTAGGATTTTCACTATAGCTGGTCTTTGCCTAATCCTATGGTCCATTAAATTTTTTATAATAAAGCTGTAGACTTGCCTTTCAATGATTTTTGTGCAGCTATCAAGGTGCCACAATGGGGTTCATGTGAGAAAATAAGAGGGCAGCCCAAACCACTGTTGGATTTATATGAGGAGATTTGCCAAGGCAGAAGCTTCACAGGAGAAAATGGTAAAATTCGACAAATTCAACTCCCATCCATTCGATACTTTGTTTATTTTATTTCCAAATATGTGCTAGCTAGAAAAACTACCAACAAGCTATCCGTTTATGGTCTAGCTTTTATCTCAGCGGCCTTAACACATGACAGGTCTTATAACTTTGGTGCTTTAATTGCTTTCCGTCTCTCACTTAACCATTAGAAGGACGTAATTTGTGGAGGTCTTATTGCCTCTCGTTTGCTAGCTTTGCATGCTGTGGAGCCACATCCTCTAGACCTTTAGTTTCCTTTAGAGAGGCTAGACCTTATTCCCATGATTCAACATAAATTTCTCTCTACCTATGCTAACCTGGACAATTTAACTTTCATGGCAGGCAAGGATGGTCACTTCTAGAGAGTGAGATGGATGCATACATTGATCTGCACCGCAGCATGTAGAGGATGTTGGAGAGGGGGACGATAGTGATTTCGTCCAGGCCTCTAACACTACGGGGATTCCATACCAGCACCACGGTTGTGATTATGCGCTTGCTGCTTCATCTTCTTCATGGGCGCCCGAGTACGACCATGCTAGGGACAACCCACCACAGTGGGGATACTTCCTGCGTCGTGATTGATCTCCACTTAGGCCAAAATCCTAAGCTTGGGGGGAGGTATACCGACATCACACTCATCTATATATCATGTCTTTGTCGGTTCTTTGTATATCCATGTTTTTGTTTCTTTCGCTTGTTTTCGCTTCTTTTCGCATGTTCTCGTTTCTTTCATTTTCGCTTCTTTCTTTTCTTCTTGTTTTTATTGTTTTGTTTTTGCTTTCCAAAACACAAAAAGACCAAAAATATTTCTGTTGTTTCTCTTTATTTTCTTCTTTAGTTTCTTTTATTGGTTTCTTTACTTTCTCATTTCGCTTTAATATTCAAAAACCCAAAAATATTTTTCTTTGTTCGCTTGTTTTCCTTTTGTTCTTGTTTTAAAATTTGAAAACCCAAAATATTTGTTGTTCTTCTTTGGTTTTGTAAAGTTTGTAGCAGAGTTGATCAGTCTTCCGTGTCTCCATTGGAGCTTGGTTATCATTCTATACTAGACCAGTATAGCACGCCTTGCCATGCCCGCCCATATTTAAAGAAATGGTAGATATGGCCAACAAACACATAGACATTTTGATCCATAAAAAGGAGACATCGTCATTTAGGGCCTCTTTGATTCATAGGAATGGCATAGGATTTTTGCAGGATTAGATCCTATTGGAATTTTTCCTATATTGCTTGTTTGATTTGAAGGATCAGATCCTATAGGAAATATTCCCATATGAATCTTGTAGTACAAATCCTATAGGAAAAGAACATGAGGTCCAACCTCATGGAAAAATTCCTTCACACAATCAGGCCTCCTTTGATTCACATGATTTGGTAAGGAATTTTGTAGGATTTGAATCCTACGTAATTTTTCCTTACGTACACGTTTGATTTAAAGGATTGTAGTCTGTAGGAAATATTCCCATAGGAACTTTGTAGTTCATTTTCATAGGAAAACTAACATGAGCTCAGACTTCATGGAAAAAATCCTATGTCTTGTTCCTATGTCCATATGAATGCAATGGACAGTACAACCCAATCCTATACATATCCTATTCCTGCAACGTTTCTACCCTGCGAATCAAAGGAGGCCTCAAAGGAAAATGCTGTTCTTGTAGGAATCATTTAGCCATACCATACCAGTCCTACAAGTTTCCTATTCCTACATTTTTCCTATCCTATGAATCAAAGAAGCCCTTAGAAGGGATGATTTCCTAAATAAACTTTGAAGGGCAGTATTGTTGGTAATTAAACTCCTTGTGATAGCCTTGCTGAATAGTGAGTAACGCCATTCAAGGCTATTCACTATTGGCCTTGTTTAAAAATGAGAGTACGTGTCCATCCTCCATGCAACATCACAGATTCCAAGTACAAGAAATGATATGAGTAAACAGTCTTACTCATCTAAACAGCCTCGTTTGATCATTCGTTGTTTTGATAGCACATGGCATGTTGCTTCAATTAATTTCACATTACATGCTGAAACTGTTTGTTCATGCAACTTATTGGATATTCAGAACGGTGATTACACATATGAAAAGCATGAAATGATCCAAGCATTGTTCAGATATGCTACTTCCTTAAGCATTGATTACAGGAAAAACAATTGGGATCTTCCTGACTTCGACAAACTAACAATGTGAACCTAGAAGACCTATTTCGTTTATGGCTTCATTATCCAGTTGTGCTCAACAGGAAAACATTATCAACACAAAGTCTAACTAATGAATGATGATTCTTGCAGTTGTGCACACTCGGAAATCAAAGAGTAGTGAGAATCCCTTCTGATTGTAGAAATATCGTCTTCAATGGATATCCGACAATTTGATTATGTAAATAGATAGTTGGGTCTAGAGTGTATGTATTTATTATTTCTTAGCAGTTGGATATCTTCCAGAAAAAGAAAAATCCTCCAAACTAATCACTTTGTGTATGCATAGCATTACTTTACCTATGCAAGAATATTTTTTGATAAACAAATATAATAGTAATAATTACCTTCTGGGCTATTGTGCATACCTGAAAGATATTATCTGCCTTCGCTTGACACTTTACCAGGCCAGACTGACAGGAGATCACAGCCAAAAAGTTATTGTGTGTGAGACAAACAAACGAATAAAGGAATTTTCTAATCATGTGATATTGAATCATCCATGACATCAACGGTCAATAATTTGTTCCGGGTAAGTTTATTCATTGGAATTGTTGGATCTGCACCAGCTTAACAAAGAAACGTTAAAAAATTGGTGTTCTCAAATCTTTTGTATATTTGAAAATGCCAACTCTTATGAGAAATCCCAAGCATATTAATAGGCACCAGAGTTTGTAGAACCCATAAAAATAGGGGAAAATATGAATGACCCGAAGTCCAGGATACCAACAAACAGAGAGGATGCTACCCTAAATCATTTGTTCCAGGTAAACCTGTTCGTTTTGCAACCAACATTTTTGTGTGTGTTCCCAAATCTTCTGTATATTTTAACAAACCAAATCGGAGTGCATGATCTATAGATTCCACGACACGGCTGAAAACCGGTAGGCCACTGAAAATTCACTGCCGGGAGAAAATATGAATGAACAAAAGTTCAGTATATATATATTTAAAAACTTTTATAAGTTTCACAAAGAGCACTTAATCATAGTGCATTAACCGGAAGAAATATACATTGACACCAAGCATCAGAATTAGCAAAGAGCGTCTTAATTTACTGCCACATGCGAGCACGAGGTTCAGGAGAATTTGATGTTACCTCAGAGTGAAATGCATAGTTTTGTATTTATCGTGTGAGAATTTGGAAAATAAGAGAGCCGAAATTACAAGGGATTTTGAAAACAACAAGTTTTTATCTAAATTCACTGCTCTATCAAATAGTTTCATGCAGTTTCTTTTCTGCTCAGTACAATGTTGATTGCAGGTTTGGAATTTATATAAGGCACCACTGAAGTGGCATGAAATTTTTTAGTAGATGATGGTTATTAAGTGCATGAAAAATCGCCAGTCTTGTATCATAAATTGTTTATTCTAGATGTATCGAAAAAATTCTAAAGTTATATGGACAGTCATCGGTTAGTAAGTAAACTTTCTCAAGTGTATAAACTTGTCTATAGTTGTGCAATGTCTGAGCCTGAATTAACAATAGGTGATCTTCCATCTCTGTAGCTCAAAGAAAACAGGATATAGATACAAGCGATGAGTTCGTCTTACAATATGAGCAGCCGGAGAAGTGGAGGGCAGGAGGGCGCCAAGTCGCTGGGCCAGCACCAGAGCGGAGGGTCATCCATGCCGATCATATAGCTGGAAAGTAGACTTGGCCCGGAGCTGGAGGTGGCCGACGACATCGGCGGGATCCCACTGGAGTAGAGGCTGGGAAGCTAAGGTCATCGGCAGGAGGCGAGCTCGTGGAGGGAGTCGGAATCCCCCCAGAGTCGAGAGATGGGGATCAACCACGGGAGCCACCGAGTTCACAAGAGTCGCCACTCTCCCGGATTGACCTCGACAACGTGCCGTGAAACAGCTCCGTCGGGCAGCCACCGCAGTAATGTCACGCAGCGTCCTACACCTCACCTATCATGGTGAGCACAGTGACGCGCCCGTGATAATCCACCGCACCTTTTCCGTCCCCAGGTGATTTCGCTGATCATCTTTGTCTTTGGGTGGGAGTCTAGGAGAGGAGACGCCACCAGCAGTTCACTGACGTGTTAGAAGGGACTTTGTTTGTTTCAGAAGGGAAATGGATCGACAGGCGTGCGGATGCGTCGAGTTTTTTTTTTTGAGGCAACAAAGAGTCAAGTTTTTTTTTGAGGCAACGAAGAGTCGAGTTTTTTTTGCAGGCCTATAGCTTGTTGTTCCTTTTTATTACTTAGAGGAAGAAAAGAATAAAGGGATCAACCAGTACGACCCGTTGAGAGTTCCATGGCCCGATTAATCAGGAGTGGTCCAGCTTGATCCGTGGAGCAGCAGCCCGACAATGGTGGGATGGCTCGTCTACCATGATCGACCAAGTAAAACGTGTTTACAGATATGCTACAAGATTAATTGGTTGATCTGAAACGTTGAAAGAGCAGATCTGAAGGTTCTGGGTGCAAAATCGTTGTGGTGGCTCCTAGCTAGCTCAGTTTTACTGTTACTTAATTATTCAATCCACACGAGTGAAAAGCAATAATAACGATTTACGATAATTTAAGTTGTGCTGAGAGCCTGGTATGAACTCTATTTGTTTTTATTTTTGTACATATACTTATCCATATGGACATGCTTAGTTTGTTCATGTAAGATGTATGTTATTTAATTGATGCTTAGTAGTTCGTGCTCTCACATGTTTAGTTCCAACTTATTAATATTAGATAGCATGTCGTATAAATATTTACTTGCATTATTTTATTTGTAGAAGGGTATGACATTGTGGTATCTCTCCATGATTGTTTCACTTGAATCGACTTGGCAAATGCTCACGCATGCATATGACTGAAAACAAAAATTTAATTAAGACTCGATGATTTATTTTGCCTCAGAGTATTTGTATCACTTTTATGCCAGTGTTAATTTTTTTTTGTCGCAATCATGATTATGACAGTTGTTGCTCTCTTGATTGTCGCTCCCTGTCTATTGCTAGCCTTCACCTGTATTGACTATGGGCTCTACTCGTGCATCCGACTCGCAAAACCAAAGTTTTCCAAATGTGTCCACCATACCTACCTATATGTGGTATTTAACCGCCACTCCAAGTAAATTTATCATGTGCTATCTTTAAAATCTTAAAAAATTATTCTGGTTTTGTCCCCCTGTTTTAGCTCACAAGGACGTAAATAGAGTATCTTTATCCCACTTGTTGATTGGATTTCACACCCAGAACTAGTGGCTTCATCTGCTTATCCAAATGATACAAGAACAGGCAGCGGAGTGCCCAACCCCAAACTTAATACAACAAATTCTCTTCACTATTTTTGCCCTAGATTTATCAGTGAAAGCATAATTGTGTAAACAAAAGAGAAAGAGGGATGAACTTCTACCCAGATGCGTCCTTCTATGTGGAGCCGCTCTTGTGAAGTCTAGTGTGCTTGTGACGTACTGTATTGTCTGTTTACCATTCGTTGACATAAGCATACACCTCTCTAAAAAATGTTTTCAATACCTCTGTTTAATAAAATAAAAAGCTCTAACATATGAGTAAATCCCTGCTTCCCTCTGCGAATGGCCTTTCTTTTATTTTTATGCTGAGTCTTCACCTTCTCACTTTATGCACCTTCTTGAGAGCATGGCTGTCATTCTTAGTGTAATGTGCTTGTCCCGGAACACGGTTGATTGTGATATAACTTTGATGCTTGTATCTTTGATATCTTTACTTCTAGTCTTCATTTGAACTTCAGACGTGCCATAGCATTTATGTTTTGCTTCATTATTAAGGGAAAGTGAGTACACTTTATCATACACCTATTATGAGCATTGCAATCCTGCAGATTGATATATTTCATGTTGTTCATTATTAGTTTGTTGGTATCTCTTCATGGTTTGCATAACTGCTAGGTGACTTTTATCTTGCATATTTCTTGTTAGGAATTGCCTAAACACTTGATCATATAGTGAGTATATTTACATCATGTGAAACAAATGTGATCGTAACAGTTATTTTATCGCACTCAGTTGTCACTGAATTGCTTGAGGACAAGCAATAAGCTAAGCTTGGGGGAGTTGATACGTCCAAAACGTATCTCCTTTTCCGAACACTTTTGCTATTGTTTGCTTCTTGACTTGTGAGTTTTGGATACAACTAACACGGACTAATGCTGTTTTCAGCAGAATTACCTTGATGTCTTGTTTTTTTGCAGAAAAATCAACTTTCGGGAAAATGCCCAGAAAAGATCCCAAAGACCTTAAATCACCCGAAGACCCCCGGAGCGAGAAGGAGTCCCGGAGGAGGGCCAGGAGGGGGCCACACCACCCCTGGGCGTGCCCCCTAGGCGGCGCCACCTAGTGGTGTGGGGCCTTCAGGCACCCCCTCGGGCTCAACTTTCGAATACATATCCCCCATAACCCTAAACCATAAGGGGGTTCGTCATATTCCAGAGAAACACCACAGAGCGCCGCCGTCACCTCGAAACTTAATTCGGGGATCAGAAGTTCCTGTTCTGGCACCCTGCCGGGACGGGGATTCAAAGGAGAGCATAGCCATCATCACCGTCACCTCTTATCCATCAACCATCCATGATTCCCCCGTCCATGTGTGAGTAAACACCGATGTAGGCTGAGAGGGATGGAAGGGATTGTATGAGATCGTTCATGTAATAATGCCAGATTATTAGGGCATAGTGCCTAGTATCCATTGTTAGTGTTTTCTACCGTTGTTGCAACTTGTTATGCTTAATGCTTATCACTTTGGGCCCAAGTGCCATGATCTCAGATCTGAACATGCTATTATTTCATGCGTATACTTATGTTTCTTGATCATATCTACAAGTTGTTTACACATGTCATTGTCCGAAACCCGAGGCCCCAAAGTGACAGAAATTGGGACAACCGGAGGGGATGATTATGATGTGAGGATCAAGTGTGTTCACGGAGTGTTAATGCTTTGCTCCGGTGCTTTATTAAAAGGAGCACCTTAATTACCAGTAGTTTCCCTTGAGGCCCCACTGCAAACGGGCTGGTAGGGCAAAAGATGTTATGCAAGTTTCTCATTGCGAGCGCGTATGACTATATTGGAACACATGCCTATGGTTTGCCTAGAACTTGGATGCTTTATTATTATTATCTGCATTTCCCATGGTTATATTATTATATGAACTATCTTATCCATGCAACGCCCGTTCATCCATTCCCTATGCCTACGGTACTTTCATCCTGCTGTTTTCCGCGATTGCTACTGCTGTTACTATTTTATTCCTGCTGTTATTTTACTACTACTGCTGCTATAAAACTGTTATCACCGATAAATTGTTGCGAGCAAGTCTACTTTCAGGTGCAGTTGAATTGACAACTCAGTTGTTATGGCTTATAAATATTCTTTTTCTCCCCTTGTGTCGAATCAATAAATTTGGGTTTTACTTCCCTCGAAGACTATTGCGATCCCCTATACTTGTGGGTCATCAAGCACCAACATGGAATCTGCACACAACACAACCAAGATACTTTGCCCCAACAAAACAGTGAGGTTGTCAATCCCACCGGTCTTGCTGAAGACAAAAGATTAGACGTATAGTGTGGAAAATGGTGTTTGTTTGCAGTGAATGAAGTGAGAACGGTGATTGTATTAGAAGTAAGAATAGTGTGTTCAGTAGGTTGTATTATCAGTGTAAAAGAATGGACCGGGGTCCACAGTTCACTAGTGGCGTCTTTCCATAACAGATAAATAACATGTTGGGTGAAAAAGTTATAGTTGGGAAATTGACGGAAATAAAGGTTGCATGGTAGTGCATATACATGACACGATGATTACTATGAGATTCATTTGGGCATTACAACATGATACATAGACTGTAATCCAACTGCATCTATGACTAATAATCCACCCTCACGACATCATCTGATCAAAATTTGGGTATTAAGTTGCAAGAACCAGATTATTGCATTAAATAAAATGCGTAATGTAAACAATAGAAATATCCTTAGACAAATCATTGTTATTTTATCCCTAGTGGCAACAGCACATCCACAATCTTAGAAGTTATTGTCACTCTCCCAGATTACTAGAGGCATGAACCCACTATCTAGCATAAATACTCCTTCTTGGAGTTAAAAGCATCAACCTGGCCAAAGCATCTACGAGTAACAGAGAGCATGCACGATCATAAATAACATGTAAAAGATATATCTATAATCAACTTGACAAAGCATTCAAAATTCATTGGATCCCAGCAAACACAACATGTAGCATTACAAATAGATGATCTTGATCATGTTAGGCAGCTCACAAGATCTAAACATTAGGACATAAAGAGGAGAAGACAACCATATAGCTATTTCTATGGACCCGCGGTCCAAGGATGAACAACTCACGCATCACTCCGGAGGCAGGCATGGTGATGAAGAGCCCTCCGGTGATGATTTCCCCTCCCGGCAAGGTGCCGAGGAGAGCTTTAGAACCCTCCCAAACTAGGGTTGACGATGGCGGCGGCTACGAAACTTTCTGTGGATGGAGGCTCGGGTGTTTGGGGTTTCCCGAGGAAGACTTTATGTAGGCGAAAGGGTGACGTCGATGGGCGCCCGAGGGGCCCACACCATGTGGCCGCGCGGCCAGGGGCGCGCCACCCTATGGTGTGGCCGCCTCGGAGCCCCCTGATACGCCGTAAACGTATCCATAATTTATGATTTTCCATGTTGTTTTCATGCCATATGCAACATGTTTCCTTTACACTTTAGGCCATTTTTATCGATTTTCTGGGACTAAATTATTGACAAGATGCCATAGAGCCAGTTCTTGTTTTCTGCTGTTTTTAGTTTTAGAAAAGTTGTTCTAGAAATATTCTCGGAATCGGACGATTCGAAGCCTGGAAGTCTTAGAAATCTGTCGCGCACATGGAGTCCGAAGGGGACCCGGAAGGGGGCCACCGGGGCCCCACACCCTGAGGCGTCCCGCCCCCCTTGGCCGCGCCCAGGGGTGGTGTGGGCTCCATGGACGCCCACCGACGTTGTCCTAGTGCCTATATATTCTTCTCGAAGGGTTAACCCTAGAGACCGAAGATTTTCTACACCAAAAACATCCACAACCGCCGTCATCGTCAACCCTAGTTTGGAAGGGTTTTGGAGCTCTCCCCGGCACCCTGCCGGGAGGGGAATCCACCACTGGAGGGATCTACACCACCATGCCCGCCTCCAGAATGATGCGTGAGTAGTTCATCCTTGGACTATGGGTCCATAGCAGTAGCTAGATGGTTGTTCTCTCCTGTTTATGCCTCATGTTTATATCTTGTGAGCTGCCCTACATGATCAAGATCATCTTATTGTAATGCTACATGTTGTGTTTGTTGGGATCCGAGAAATATTGAATGCTATGTCCAATGATTATCAATCTACCATGTTCTTTTCATGTGTATGTTATTTATGATCTTGCATGTTCTCTGTTGTTAGTAGATGCTCTGGCCAAGTAGATGCTAGTAACTCCAAGAGGGAGTATTTATGCTCTATAGTGGGTTCATGCCACCCTTTCACTCAGGCTCGAGTGAAAGAAACGTAAATGGATGGGGGATGTGTTGTTCCCATTAGTGAGAAAACAACAATTCTTTCTCTAAGGATGATTTCATTGTTTACATTACACACTTTGCTTACTGCGATTATCTGTTGCTTGCAACTTAATACCCAAGATTTTCTCGAAAGACATTCTAAGGGTGGATTATTAGTCATAGATGTAGTTGGATGATGGTCTATGTATCTTGTTGTAATGCCCACATGAATCACATAGTAATCATCATGTCATGCATATGCACTACGGTGCAGCCTTTATATCTATCAATTGCCCAGCTGTAATTTGTTTACCCAAGATGCTATCTATCTATTTTGGAGAGACACCCCTAATGAACTGTGGACCCCGGTCTATTTCCTCATACTGATAATAGAACCACTGGAATAACTGTTTTCATACTGTCCTACTGTTTTCCTACTGCCATCACTGTTCTCTTTTCATCTACTTCAAACAAGTACTGTTTTCCACACCATAAGTTTAACCTCTTTGTTTTCAGCAAAACCGGTGAGATTGACAACCTCACTGCTTTGTTGGAGCAAAGTGATTTGGTTGTGTTGTGTAGGGTCCATGTTGCTTCTGAACCGGTAGTGCGCCCTACCATATCAGCTGCATCAACCTTTGGAAGTGATTTCTTTCTCCTACTGGTCGATTCAACCTTGGTTTCTTTTTGAGGGAAATTTGCTGCAGTGCTCTTCATCCCTTCCTCTTGGGGTTTCCCAACGAGTGCAAGATCTGCACTATCAAGCTATGTTTCTAGCGCCATTGCCAGGGAGAAAGAGGATTTTGTCAAGGGGAAGTATCTCACTTCCAATCTCTCTACTTTGTTATTGTTTTGCTTAGTTTATTTTATTTTGTCTTGTTTGCCATTCTTTATCGAAAACACAAAAAAATTAGTTCTTATTCTAGTCGTTATTTTTGTTACCCTGTTGTTATTCTTCATCATGTGGCTCCCTAAGTTCACCATGAAAGATCTACCAGTAGGTAGTGGTTCTATACTTGGAAAGGATACCATTGAAGAATTCTTTAATCATGTTAGTAAGCATGAAAATTTTGAGGAAAAATCCATAGTAAAGCTTGCTCCAAATTATGAAAACTGCTGCAACTTCTTTAATTCACATGTTAGAAGCTAGGTTTGTTAACCTTCATCCCATACTGCAGGAAATGTTTCTCAACTTGAATAATATTGAAGATATTGGAAAAAGAAATTTTATCTTAGAAACCATGCTTAAAGGATCTGGAGAGGTTGCTATAGAAGCTAGAAAAGTTTTTCATCATTTTCATATGCTAGGCTCATGTGTAAATGTTGTTGGTGCTCTTGAAAAAGCTGAACCTAAAAGTGAAAAGGAGAAGAAAATACCGATCCCCTTTAAATTAGTAGCACTGCATGAAATGCAAGAAAAGAAGTTTGACTCGATTGTTCCTGAAAATTTATTTGATGAGAGTAGTAAACTTAAAAGTTCTAAGAGAGGAATATTTGAAACTCATTTAGATAAAATACAATGCATTATTAAGGAGTTTCCTTATTTTTATTTGAATGCCTCTCCATTTGAAAATACTTGATTCTAGTTTTCCGAGCCTAGCTAAAAGGCGTTAAAGAAAAGCACTTCTTGGGAGATAACCCATGGTTTTATTTTTTGCTTTGTTTTTCTATGTTTTCTTTGAATCAAGGGGTTGTATACTTATTTACCAACTCCTTTGGATCTTTATTTTCATGTATTATTTGTGCCAAGTAAAGTTTCTAGCAAAAGTTGGTGTTAATTTTGGATTCCTGCGCAGAAAACAGATTTCTGCTGTCCACCTTAAAAAATAGCATAATTCACAGAAAGATCCAAAAGACCTGAAAATATTTGTTCTTATTCCTCATACGATTCTGAAACCTTTTCGCTCTTTACGTATTTTGATCTGAGCAACGTAAGTGCCCCGAAAAAATTCGTCTTTATAGACTGTTCTAGTTTTGACAAATTCTTCCTTTTTTTTACTTGCATTCTCTCTTTTACTATGTCGAGTGGATTTCTTTACTCCACAAAACATCAGTGGTTGTAGATAATTTTTCAAAAGTATTAATAATTCTTGTGTCCAGGAAGAACATGTGAATTTTTGATTGTGCACTAACCCTCTAATGCGAATTACATTGAGTGTTGTATGAAGGAAGTTTTCAAGGGTCAAGAGAAGAGGGTGATATAATGTGATGAAGAAGAGTGAAAAAACAAAGCTTGGGGATGCCACCATGGTTCATACCAGCAAATTATAAGAAGACTCAAGGGTATAAGCTTGGTGATGCCCAATGCATCGCCTTCTTCATCAACAATTTATCAGGTCACTTCTAGTGAAACTATATTTTTATTCGGTCACATCATATGAATTTTACTTGGAGCGTCTGTTTGTTTTCGTTTGTTTTCATTGCTGCAATAATATTATTGGAACCCATAATTATTTGTGTGGGAGAGAGACATGCTCCGCTTTTTCATATGAATACTCGTTATGCTCGTATTATTAGTTTTTCTTCTAGTTGCTGCAAATCCTTTTAGCTCCTGTTTTTCATGCATCTCTTTTTAAAAGTTGTTAGTTCTAGTAGAGTTATGTTAGTACTGCCTTGTTTCATTGCTATATCTCTTGATAGTTTTTGTTTAGTATAAAATGATTGGTGTTCGAAAGGAGTAGTACAATTTTCATGCTTATAATGGTGCAAATAGAAGCTTGTATAGATTGTGGCTAGACTTTTTCATGTCATGCTAGATGTTATTTTAATTCTATGCTTAGTAGTTGTTATTGTAGCATGACTTGTCTCAAATAGTTGAGAGTGTTTAATGTGCCACTGAAAGAATCATGAGTTGTTTTTTATCATATTGAAGCATGAATTTGTGGTGTTCTCTTTCGAATGCTTTATTTGGTTGACTTGGCGCATGCTTACACCATGTTTATGACTACAAACCAGTCACTTATAGCCACAATGATCATTTAGTTTTTGACTTGTAATACCCTTTATGCCTTGATTAATAATGTTTTTGTCGCTATGCATGATTATGGCCATTATTGCTCTCTTGATTTGTCGCTCCCAGTCTTTTGCTAGCCTCCACCTGTACTGAGTATGAGCTCTACTCGTGCATCCAACTCCCCAAAACCAAAATTTGCCAAATGTGTCCACCATACCTATCTACATGTGGTATTTAACCGCCACTCCAAGTAAATTTCTCATGTTCCACCTTTAAAACTTACAAAATTACTCTTGTTTTGTGCCCCTGTTTTAGCTCATGAGGACGTAAATAGAGAATCTTTATCTCACTTGTTGATTGTACTTTACACACCTGGACTAGTTGCTTCATCCGCTTATCCAAATGATACAAGAGCTGGCAGCGGGGTGCCCAGCCCCAAAATTGGTTACTATAAATGTCGTGGGATGATCACGGCAGATGTTACCAGGGGTAACTGATCCTGGGGCAAGTCGACACAGGCGTTTGGGAGAGGGTTTAGCTCAGAGGAAAACATGATGGAATTCGATCTGGTAGCCGGCGATGAAGCCGCCGGGTCTCCGATCTCTCTTTATTAACTCGATCTCTTGTGTACAATGGATACTCGATATTCGGCGATATGATTACTACTTGGATCTCTGCCAAGCTAAGCCTAGGAGCCGGTTTATAAAACACCCGCACCCCTTACCTGGCTTGCCCTCCAAGGCGCAGCTTGAGTCCTACCCGAACACCGCTTACAAACCCTAGCTTTCCTTACTGCAACCCACAATCCGGGTTACGAGGCCTACAAACCTTGGGCCTTCCAGAAGTTTCTTTATCCTTAGCCGGATCCTGCGCAACGTCCTTTGGGCCGGGTTATATCTTGGAGTTGGCCTACCGGGTTATTATCCCCCCATCAGTAGTCCCCAGAATAGCTTGGGCTTCAGAGACCCCTCCTTGAAGCGCTGGCTATTCACTGCAAAAAACATCAACCACACGAATGTGTGGAGACCGAGTTGAAATGCTTTGCGAAATGACTAGGCCCAACTCCCTGGTGGCCACATAGTAACCCGGCTTTTCTCCAGATGCCTTGCTCAACTTCCCGGGTCTAAGCCTTGATAAGAATAGCAAAACTTTATACTTTTCTCGATAATTTATCTTGATACCGCGGAGAGGATCTCCTTCTTTTTTTTCGTTCGGAGACCTCGCTCTACACTTAAGGCGTATCTCGCAGGTTTCACATAGATAGCCGTTACCCCGTAATTTCCGGGTCCCGCCCGTTGGGCTGAGTTTTTCCACCCCGGCCGTTATAAATAAGCCCTTAGGGGTAACCCTAACTCCAACGGCTCACTTTCCCCCATTCCTCTTCCTTCCTTCTTTCAAGCTCGAGCTCACAGAGCATCACCACGGAAGCCTCGCGCGCATCACCGGAGCCCATCCGTTGCCGGTTGCGCTCCGCCACAGCGCGCTCCGCCCCGCCACCCAGATCCGCCGCCAGACCCCCAACCTGTCCGCCAGGAATCGCGAAGGGGCACCAAGCTTGCGCCATTTGCCTCCGCAAGGCTTCACTCCAATCTCCTCCGGTAAGTCTTTCACATCCTCTAATTTACCTTCACAACTTCTTAACTCCCCCTCAGATTGGATCTGAATCGGGCCGCCCACGATTTCTCGGGTCACGCCGAATTAGGCCACTAGTATTCACTCTAACCCACCCAATAGGTAAGATATACCCTTCAACTCATTCTCCTATCACTTGTAATCATTAATTTCACCAATAACGTAGAAATGGAACTCCCAATCTGGGCTCAAGCCGCCCAAATCTTCCGCCTTTGTTCCTATTACCCGGAAAATCCTCCTTCTCCGGCTCATTTGCTCACAATAGACGTACGGACAACCACTTATCATCCCCAAACGCTCATCTATGCATAAAATTCTACAACTTTTGTAATAATGCGCGATACCCGGACAATTCGTACCTTGCTTAGCAAAGTAATACCCGGATCATACTTAACTTCCAGGTTAACTTGACACCATTTATCAATACTCGGTCAACAGATAGTTTCCGAGTTTCATTTATCACATCCTTTCTTCTGACGCTTTTTCAGGTTAACCCCATGGCGCCCAAGAAACAGGGAAAGCAGCCGGTTAAAGCCAAAACCACGAACTCCATATCCGCCAACTGGGCGCGGTCCTCCGTCACCAAGGCCAAACTGGAGGAACTGGTCGAGCTAGGGGTTCTTCCCTCTCAAGAAATTATCCACTGGAGGGTACCGGGTAACGAAACCCGGCCCACTCCAGCAGAAAATGAGGTAATTTGTTTTGTTGAACACGTGACCCGGGGCTTCCGGCCTCCGGGTCACCCTTTCTTCCACGACGTTTTAAGCCATTATGGCCTTCGCATTTTCGACATAGGACCCAACTCTGTACTAAACATCTCCCATTTTATCGTTCTCTCCGAGTCTTACTTGTGCACTCCGCCAAGTTTGGCTCTCTTTGTCGAACTTTTCCAGTGCAAACCGTGCCGCGAAAGCGGCGATGGTGCACTTCTTGCTTGCGGCGGGGTTTCTATCCAACGCCGCAAGAACTCTCTAATGCCTCCTCTCACCCTCAACTCCCACGTCAAGCATTGGCAGCTCTCATACTTTTACTGCCAGGACACCTCCCCACCCGGCGAAAAGAAATTACCGGGTTACTCGGAGGGTCAGCTTGACATTTCTGAAACCTTCAACGCGTTTGCCCCTGACTCGGAAAGGGAAGCGATTCTGCCTCTATTGGCCAAAATCTCCATCCTTTCTGCCCAAGGCCTCATCGGGCTTAACCTGGTGAAGACTTGGGTCGATTTCCGCATCCAACCCAACTCCATTCGCGCAAAATTGATGTGCGAATACTCGGGGCAAGCCACGGACCCAATCTGATACTCCACCAGCAGTTTCGCTCCTAGTGACACCAACAAAACAATCAAGGGCTTTCTGACAGAGAAGCTCGAGGTAATCCGGAATATAGCCGGATTAGAGCCCTTCACTCTCGAGAACCCGGCCCCCGTGGTAAGGACCTGGTTTTCACGATTTCACCTTTATCTTCTTTACTTGATACAACCATTAACCCTTGCTCTTATGCTTTCACTTCAGGCCGATGATGATTTCTGGAATATAGACACTCCTCCTAACTCTGGAAACCCGGAGGAGAAAGAGGATGCCGTTAACTCGGACGAAGGTACATGCCCAGTTCCTTTGAGTTCGTCGCATCCCACTTTTCATTCTCCCATTATAACCGTGGTAACTTTCAGAACAAGAAGACCAAGACGAGGAAGAAGAAGCTGACGGCAAAGTGGAGTCCGCCAGCGATGAAGATGAACCAGAACCGGCAATTAAGGCCGGATCTAAAAGAAAACCCCAAGGGGTCGTCTTCAAGGTTTTGCATCAATTTCTCACATCTAATTCGCGTTCCTGTGATAATATTCCTGCACGGACCATGGCATTACCCCCTTTGGCCATACCTGAAGGAGTCGCCTATGACCAAGCGCAGGGCGACTCGGAACCACCCGGGCAATGATGCCCTTAACCCGGGTATTTCATCGCCTCCAACTCGGCACACTGGTACTGACCGTACCCTTCTTTAAACATAAAGATCCCTCTAAAACACTCCCTCGCAAGGTAACCTCACGCCTCGTTTGATATTTTTCAGTTTCATCCGGTTCTAGCAGCGAATTCCCTGCGGACCTCATGGTGCATCCCGGGTAAAGTTCTCTTCCTAATGTTATACCATACTTTCGCCGTCTTTTTCACGGCTATGTGCTAACTGTGCCTTCACACTTTTCACAGGGCCACGGTCGTTATTAGTGACCAAGAAGACATGGAAACCGAGGACCCGGGCAAAGAGAAGCCAACTAATGATGCGTTTGCCGCAGCTGGTGATGAACAAGCGTCACCGACAGACCCGGCTGGGCGAGAAGCCGGGTATCCAATAGCCTCGCATGCAAGCGAGAAAGAAGATACTGCCACTTTGGGCGCGAGAGGAGGAGCAGACCCCGACATTCGGATGACCCGGGTGCCGTCTCCTGCTAAGAGGAAAACTTTTTCTCCAAGTTTCCGCGACCCTGAGACTTCTAACTCGGGTAACGATAATTTTGACCAGCTGATGAGCGCTCTCCTTACCATGAAAGCTTCAGAGAACAACATCCTAGAGCGTATGTCCGCAGCGCATCAGGTAATCGACACTTGATATCTCTTGATATATACCTAGTCCCCAAGTTCCGGGCATAACTTACCGAAGTTGTGCTCGGTACTTCACACAATACCCGGTTTTCCATGATATCCGACTGACACTTTCGTTCCTTGTTCCTTACAGGCGGAAGTGACCCGGTCCGATGAGGTGTTACTCAAGACCGAACAACTCCTGCTTGCTGAGGTAAAACGAAGAGAAGCCCTTGAGGCTAACATGGAAACTTTGAAAAAAGACGTTTCCAAATACAAGAAGAAGTACAACACTGCCCAATCCTCGCTGAAGAACTTATCGAACCAGATTGCGGATACTTATCGCATCTTGCTAAGTGAGCTTTTTGCCTTCGACTAACTTAATTGCCTCTACTTTATCGTTATGATAATCGGGATGACTGATATACTTTCTTTTTGTTTCAACTGCAGGTGCGAACCTCGCTGCTCCAGAGGATGATGCCATTGCCAAGGTAAAAAACATTGAAGACTGTGCTCCGGACCTTTTTTGCCGGCACAAAGCTTATATTGGACGCCGTGAAGTGGCCTTCCGAGGCATACCCGGGTGAGGAGAATCTTATGCAAGCCTGCTCGACGGTGCCTGGATGGATTGAGATATGGAAGCGCTCGTCCTGCCGGATCGGTATGACCCGGGCCTTTACGCTGGCGAAGGCTTACTTTCCTAAGCTTGACCCGACAAAGGTAATATCCGGGTTTCCAGAATTAAAGGCTGATGGCTCCAAGTTTACACCCAAGGACTTCAAGGCCATACAATCCGCAGTACGCCACTCGGCCACCGCTTTGGCCGACAAGATGGACCTAGACACAATCATGAGCTCATACGACGCTGAAGGAAAAACCATATTGGCAGAGGCACCCCCTCCCTTTGATATGTTGGAAAAATGGGCGACTGATCTGGCCAGGAGAAAGGAAGAAGCTGCTAAGAGAGAGGCCGAGCTAGGATTACGGCCGTCTACCTCTACACCTGCCGTTCCTCCGCCTATCCGTCCTGACGCGGGAAGTCCGGGTAATGCTGCTGGAAAGGCTAAGGAGCAGATCCAGGACCAAGACCCGGAAGACCGCTCTCAGGATGCCGAGTAGGGCGTTACCTGATACTTTTGTGTTTTAAAACTAATATGATTTTGATTGTGCGCCTGTGCACCCTTGATATTGGTACCATCACTTGTAACATACTTTTAGTTCGTGATATATTTGTGCCTCTCCCGGCTTTTGATAATCTTGACACTTGTCTTATTCTTTAAACTTATTCTCGATACTCGACTATTTTTTGATTCCCTTTGCGAGACTCGGTTTTTCGAGCATCACGGGTTTTGATAAGTGGACTTTTCTTTTAAGTCCCCAAGACTCGGAAGCTAGGGTTTCTCAAGCTTCAATAGCTAAACAGTTTGTTTCTGTTCCGAAGTCCCCAGTCCCCATGACCCAAAGTACGAGCCAGGGGGGTGCGGCCTTTCTCAGAGGACAAATTGCTCTTTACCAAGCCGAAAACCAATAGCCGTTTGCGTAAATACTGAAGTCATGCTTAATACTCGTTGAGTTTCCGGCTATTAGCCTTGTACTCTGCATAGACTTGTGGTTTAGATGACCCTTTTGATTATCTTGTACTGTAAGCCGGCTTTCGCGTGGATACCATGTTGTTACATCTATACGAAAAACAGGGTCAAGCGAATCCCATTGGGCTGCGTGGTTGACTGTAATCGTAAGCGAACAGATCATGCCACTTTAGTGCGAGTCACATCGAGCTTAAGTAAGAATAACAAAGAAATTTGGCTCCTTCGTCCGGTTATAAGATTGCAACCGTACTCGTCTTGCGGATAATCGGCCCTCATAACTCATAGGCATCAAGGCCGGGTATTTGGGTTCGTGACTGCTATTTAAGCAGCTCAGCCCCCAAAGACCTATGTATGTGCAATGTATTTTGATGATACTGATGTATTGATAATAATAAGTACCACTTACCGGTAATCGAAGCAAAGATCATGACAATACTTGAAAACCATCTCTTTTTATTGATACGATAAAGTTTGGGTCAGCAAGCCGCCTCATTAAAAACCTTCCAGTCCCCTTAGGTACCCTGGGTAGGAAAAGAGCGCGTCATAAACTTGCTGCCCGTTACACTGTTTAGTTCTTTTCGATAATCGGTCCCGGGCTGGCGCGACCGATGCACATTCTCCACTTGTTAGACCCTTTCATGACGAGTACCGAGTTTGCTAGCCAATCCGGGTGTGTCGTTATCGCAGCGCTGCTAGCCGTAGACGGCGATGTGATTTCCTCTTCTATGCCAGACAATTTGGAGGGATTGTTCCTGATGAAGGCCACCATCTTAGCATCTTGCTCTGCCCTGGGTTTTGCTTTTTCTTCCTCAGAGCTCGGCCTTTTTGAAGTTGCCCTTTCCTCCAGGTCCGCTTGAGATCGGTAATGCCTGAGTTCCTCTTTCCTACAGGCTTGCTCAGCCATTGCTGCATCTCCTTCATCGCACTCAGCCGCTATATCTCGATTTCCATGTATGGTAATGGTCTTCTTAGGACCCGGAATTTTCA
This sequence comes from Alopecurus myosuroides, assembly GCA_028641055.1. Taxonomy (NCBI): domain Eukaryota; kingdom Viridiplantae; phylum Streptophyta; class Magnoliopsida; order Poales; family Poaceae; genus Alopecurus; species Alopecurus myosuroides. Next base: position 307,076,782 of record CM054061.1, read on the forward strand.
ACTGTAGATACACATAGCACGGCCTTGCCATGAATTTGGCATAAGCCGGTCTTCCAAAGAATGCGTGATAAGGACTGCGCAACTTAACCACCTCAAAAGTAAGCCACTCAACTCGATAATTGTCCTTTGATTCCCCAAAAGCTACCTCCAACGCAATTTTTCCTTCAGGGCACGCTGAATGACCCGGCACTATCCCGTGAAAAACTGTTGTACTTTTTTGTAGCTGAGATTCCTTTAGACCCATGCGCAGAAAAGTTTCCCAGTACAGGATATTGATGCTGCTTCCTCCATCCATCAAGACTTTTTTCAGCTCATACCCATTGACCTGTGGTGCCACTACCAATGCTAAGACTCCCGGGTGATCCACTCTATCCGGGTGATCCCTCCTGCTCCATGTTACCTCCTGTTCTGACCATATCAAATACCTCGGAACAGCAGAAGAAACTGAGTTAACCGCCTGCTTTAGCATCTTTTTATCCTTGTTAGAGCCTCCCGTAGTATGCACATGATATTGACCCAATTGTTTGGGGTTAGCCTGGAAACCTCCCGCTCCCCCTTGATTGTTGCCCGGATTTCCTGCTGCCGGGTTACCGGCTGGGGGTGGACCATTGCCCAAATTTCCACCTGGACCCGGGCCTCCTCCCCGACCCGCACCTCGCATGGCTCTGTTTACTTCCTCGTTCTTCCATCTCTGTAAGTCGGCGCATTGCTCCAAGGAGTGATTAGCCGGCTTGCCATTCCTGCTGTGCTTCGGGCACGCCATTCTGAATATATCCCAACTGTTGCTTGGCCTCGGAGGTCCCTGATAATGTCCTCCATTGTGATTTCCGGTATTAAAATTCCCTTCAGATCTGGGTCTCAAAGACCCGGCCTCAGTACTAGCTACAAACTCGGAGCCTCCTTCAAATGGGCGCTTGTTCTGGCTATTTCCGTTATTACTCGGTGCCGATCCATTGCCGGTTCTTCCACTATTACTGGTGTTCGCTTTCGCTTTTTTGTCATCAATTTCCTCCTCTGTAGTGTCTGTTGCGGCGTGTTTGTTGCACGCATCCATTAATTCTCCCATCGTAACCTCCGATGCATTCCTACTGGACTTCATGCGAGTTAACTTTTGTACTAAAGGAATATACTTGCATGTTTTTGCCATAGCTTGTAGCGCATCTTTGGGCTGAATATCTGTGGATGAGTGAATTATCTCCATAACCCGACGTACCCAACTGCGTGCTGATTCTCCCTTCTTCTGAACGCATCGTTCTAAATCATCGATGGTGAATAGCTTTCTGCACGTTCCATGAAAGTGCTTGACGAACGCGGTCTTCAGTTCTTCCCAGGACTTGATCGATCTTTCCGGCAGGTTGGTGAACCATAACTTTGCTGCTCCTTCTGACATCATCAAGTACATGAACTTGTCTTGAAGATTTTCGGACGCATTGCGGATTGACATTGCCATCTCATAACTGCTCAACCATGTTTCCGGATCCATGGTCGGTTCATAATTCACTACTTTTCCCGGCTCTTTGAATTTTTCCGGGTAAGGATCAGCTCTGATGTCGTCCGAGAGACACTTGGGTCCTGCAAGGACGGTTGAGGCTGGCCTTACTCGGGAAACGTGCGATCCAGCCAGAGGTGCAGCGGGGCGCGGTGCTGCAGGCAACCCATGTGCAGCAGACCCGGCCCCGGCTCTCCGAGCCCTGGAGCTGTCCACAACGGCCTGTGCCACTGATGCTGCCGGGACGCGGGGAGGAGGCGGCATTTGCTGCTGCTCTTCCCTCCGCCGTGCCGAGTTTGTTTGAATATTCCCTGGTTGTTGACTGGTGTATGGCGTCCCATGCATCCCGCTTCTATGGTCCGGGTAATTGGCCTGCTGCGCCACTGCAGTGTGGAGTAGATCGATCGCCTGCCGGGTCTTTTCTGCATGGGGCGATTCTCCTACCGGGATCTGGTTCAATGCAAGTGTTGCTGCATACACGTTGTCCATGGGATTGTTGTAGTGGCCTGCTGGTGTGCGAAAACGTGACGGTGGCGGTGGCGGTAACTCGTTGCCGGTTGTGACTCTGGTTCGTGGTGGGGGTAACCCGGCCTGCACGTTTGCCGCGTGGGCTTCCGCTGTTGCCGGCTGAGGTGCCGTTTCCTGGTTTACCACTGGGATCGGTTGATCCTGAGGCGTAATAAACAAAGCCGCCGGGTTAATGACCCCACCCGTGGCTGGTAGTCTGGTTTGATGTCTTTGGTGTACTCTGGATGTTTCCTCTCGTAGCCGGGTTTCCAACGCATCCAGCTCGCGTTGACGTGTAGCCATCCCTTGTTTCTCCGCTTCTACTTGCCTTCTTTGCTGTTCCAACGCGCGTCGGGCCACGTCCAGGTCCCTGACATGTTCAGCTGCGTTTTCTGGGGTGATAACCGTAGCCAGGACCGTGGGGTCTAGGATCAGATTATTGTCGAACAAGGCCGGGTGGCGCGGGTTTGAAGGACCCGCCCCTGGTGTCCGGTTTCCCAGGAATCCGAACGTATTTGCGTGCAACTCCTCGTCCGCTGCACGGCTAGTTACTGATGCCGACTCTCCATCGACCCGGGCCAGGATCGGGTTTCCGTTGGCTACATCCTGCCGCTGCGCCAATGCCTGAGCCGCCCCGACCAGAGCCGCGGTCACGTTCCCTTGATTGAGGTTGGCTGCGGGAGCCGTGTAGACCGCCGCTCGGCGTATTACGCTTGTTGTGAGTTCATGCTGTTCTTCTCCGCTGTTATCTTCTTCGTACCGGTCTTCCAGCAGGTCCCGGATAGATTCAGTATCATCCTTTCCACTGTCCTGGTCACGCGGGGTCCATGTCGGCTCCTCCGGCTGTTCCCACTGCGCGATGGATTCTTCTATCTGGTCTGTTGCTCCAACTGATTCTTCTCTATCTGATTGGGCGTAGGTAGCCTCCCCTGACACAGAATCAGATCCAAAATTGTCAGGAGCCGAGCCAGAAGTACATACCATACCGATAAAGACGCTGATCCGGCCGATTGTCACGACAGATCCGGATTCGAGGTGATCCGATTCTGCCCCCCAGCCGGAATCGTCCACCATCTTCTTTCCTTCGTGGTCGTCGTAGATCTCACCGACGACGAGGTTCTCCATGCTCTTCCGAGCTTCTCCCGTGATGTAAACACCTTTGGACGCAGGCCCCATGGTGGGCGCCAACTGTCGTGGGATGATCACGGCAGATGTTACCAGGGGTAACTGATCCTGGGGCAAGTCGACATAGGCGTTTGGGAGAGGGTTTAGCTCAGAGGAAAACATGATGGAATTCGATCTGGTAGCCGGCGATGAAGCCACCGGGTCTCCGATCTCTCTTTATTAACTCGATCTCTTGTGTACAATGGATACTCGATATTCGGCGATATGATTACTACTTGGATCTCTGCCAAGCTAAGCCTAGGAGCCGGTTTATAAAACACCCGCACCCCTTACCTGGCTTGCCCTCCAAGGCGCAGCTTGAGTCCTACCCGAACACCGCTTACAAACCCTAGCTTTCCTTACTGCAACCCACAATCCGGGTTACGAGGCCTACAAACCTTGGGCCTTCCAGAAGTTTCTTTATCCTTAGCCGGATCCTGCGCAGCGTCCTTTGGGCCGGGTTATATCTTGGAGTTGGCCTACCGGGTTATTATCGCCCCATCAATAAAATTCTCTTCACTATTCCCCCCCCCCGATTTAGTCAAAGGATACTTTTATAAACAAAAGATAAAGAGGGATGAACTTATATACCCGATGTGTCCTTCAAATGGGAGCCGCTCTTGTGAAGTCTAGTTAGCTTGTGACATACTGTATTTTTTTGTTTACCATTTGTTGACAAAAACATAAACCTCTCTAAAAAAATGTTTTCAATACTTCTGTTTAATAAAATAAAAATTTCTAGCACATGAGTTAATCCCTGCTTCCCATCTGCGAAGGGCCTTTCTTTTACTTTTATGTTGAGTCTCCATCTTCTAACTTTATGCACGGTTGAGAGAGTGTAGTTTCCATTCTGAGTTGATACGTCCATTTTGCATCACTATTTTATATCATAATTTACTGTTATTCATTGATATAGTTCATGTTATGATGCACTACTTATGTTATTTTATCTTATTTTGTATGTTTGATTATTATTGAGGATTATCCGCTAGAGTCAGATTTCAACTGGAAAAAGCGTCGTCGGGCTACCATATCTGCAAAACTCCGAACACACTGAAACTTCCGTGAAAGATATTATTTTTCCCATTGACAAAGCAATCCTAAAGGGGGGGAGCCAGGAGGGCCAAGTGGCCTCCACGCCATACCAGGGCGCAGGCCACACCCTGGCCGCGCTGGCATATGGCGTGGGCCCCCTGGTCGGCTCCCGACACTGCCCCTTCGCGTATATCTTCCTCGAAGACCTAAATTATCTGGGAGTACGTCCACACAATTCTCCACCGTCTCCACGTGACGGAAGCCACCGAGAGAGAAAAAGCTCTCTGGCAGTGAGAAATCTATTGGGGAAATCCCCTCTCGGAGGGGACAAATCGTCGCCATCGTCACCGACACCACGCTGTACTTCATCGGGATCATCATCTTCATCATCCACCACGTCGCCATAATCATCTTTACAGCTCCACTCCATTCTTCTGTAACATCTAGGGCCATAGCTTGTCTAGTTCATTGGGGAGACTCTCCCTGTGTTGATAACTCTCTATATTTGATGATATTGAGTTTTATCGGTGGATTAAGGTTTATGTCCAGATTTTTATTCAGCACTATATCACCTCTGATCATGATCCATATGATGTCTTGTGAGTAGTTTGTTTAGTTCTTGAGGACATGGGAGAAGTTTATTTGTTAGTAGTGGAATAATGTTGAGTAATATTTAATAGTTTGGTATTTATGTTGTGGTGTTATTCCTCTAATGGTGTCATGTGAACATTTCTATATGGTACTTCACCTTTATGGGCCTAGGGGAATGCATTGTGTATTTAACTTGTTAATTGTGGGGTTGTCGGAGAGATAGAAACGCGAACCCCCGTTGGTAAGTTGGTGCATGAGGGAGTGTAGGATCCTAGAGTTTAAGGTTGTGTTTAGATTTATATTAATTACTTTCTTGTAGTTGCAGAAGCTTGCAAAGGGTTTAATAACAAATACATATTAGTCCTAGGAAGAGCAGTGCACTAGTATAGATTCACGCACACAACATGTATAAAAATATTGAAACTAACCAACTCCACGAAACGAAAGCATTAGACGAAATTCCCATGTGTCCCCAGGAACGTTTGGTAATCATAAGTCACACAACCAGCTTGTCCTTTGCACTGAAAAGGATTAGGCCACTCACTGTAATTATTATTGCGCTCGTTTATTTACTCGTACTGTTTTATCTGCTACTTTGGAAACTACTAAAAAATTGTCTGCTAAGTGTTTACATTGAATACTTGTTCAAATCTACTTGCGAGCACCTTCTGCTCCTCGTTGGGTTCGACACTCTTATTTATCAAAATTACAACGATACAGCCCCTATACTTGTGGGTCATCACTGTGTCATTGATACGTCCATTTTGCATCACTATTTTATATCATAATTTTCTGTTATTCATCGATATATTTCATGTTATGATGCCTCTCTTATGTAATTTTATCTAATTTTGCATGTTTTATAATTTTTGGAGAATAAACACCGGGACCAGGAATCTGATGGAAAAATCACCGTCGGGATACCATATTTTAGAAGATCAGAAGAAGAAGTGGCACACCGGGGGTGTCCTAAAAGTTCAGAGGAGGAACCCAGCCATAAGGAGAGCCAGAGGGGGCCACCACGGGCCCACACCATGGGGTGGCGCCCCCTTGGCCCCGCCACCTAGGGGTGTGGCCACCCTAGCCAACCTATGGGGGATATCTTCCGCGTGCCTGTCCCCGAGGAAACCCTAAGACTCATACCATCGTTGAAGAATTATTCCGCTGCCGCCTCGGGGCGGAAAACACCCGAGAGAGAAAAGCTCTCTGGCAGAGAGAAATCTGCCGGGGAAATTCCTCTCCGGAGAGGGGAAATCACCGCCATCGTCACCGTCATCACTCGGGGCATCGTCGAGATCGTCATCATCATCAGCATCACCACCAGAACCATCACCCTCATCATTCACCGTCATCCCGCTGTAACAATTAGGGGTCTCTATCGTTGTTTTGCATTAGATCTCTCTCCCGGTGTGGATTACTTGTTAGTAGTTGATGCTTGTGAGATTTATCGGTGTTTGAACTTTGTGACTAGATTGTTATTATCCATTATATCACCTCTGATCATGATCCATATGATGTCTTGTGAGTAGTTTGTATTGTTCTTGAGGACATGGGAGAAGTCAAGTTGTTAGTAGTGAAGTATGTTGAATAATATTTAATGTTTGGTATTTAAGTTGTGGTGTTATTCTTCTAGTGGTTTCATGTGAACATCGACTACACAAAACTTCACCATTTATGGGCCTAGGGAAATGCATCGTGTATTTTGCTACTAATTGTGGGGTTGCCGAAGTGACAGAAACCTAAACCCCCGTTAGGAAACCTTTACACGAGGGAGCGTAGGATCCCGGAGTTTAAAGTTGTGGTTAGATTTATTTCTTAATTACTTTCTTGTAGTTGTGGATGCTTGCAAGGGGTATAATCACAAGTATGTATTAGTATTGGATGGGACGGTACATTAGAATAGGTTCACCCACACAACACTTATAAAAACACCTAACATTATTCAGCTGCATGGAACAAAAGCACTTGACAGAAACCTCCCGTGTGTCCTCGAGAACGTTTGTTAATCATAAGTAAACCCACCGGCTTGTTCTTTGCTGAAGAAAGTATTGGGACACTTGCTTCAATTATTACTGCTGCATTTCATTTACTCGCACTTTATTTATCTGCAATATCAAAACACCCCTACAAATCTATTTTCCAGTATTTACAGTTATTACTTCATTGAAACTGCTTGTCAACACCTTCTGCTCCTCGTCGGGTTCGACATTCTTATTTATCTAAAGTACTACGATACACCCCCTATACTTGTGGGTCATCAAGACTATTTTATGGTGCCGTTGCCGGGGAGTGAAAAGCGCTATTGGGAAGTGGAATTGATAAAGGAAGCTTCTGCTGTAAGTGATGTTTTTATTATTGTCTACTGCTTTATTACACTATGTTTGGATCTCCTTTTGAGTCCTTATTTGCGGGCACTGCTACCACTGCTAGGGTAGTAAGTAACCCACCGTCTGATGATTTGGATACTTATAGAATACCTATAAATATTGCTAAACATGTTAGGCATAACTGCTATTCAGGTGATGGAACTGTCCATCCTGGTGATCATTTGCTCTTTTTACATGAATTATGCGAGTTGTTCAAGTGTGGAGGTATTATAGTGAGCCAAGTGAAGAGGAAATTATTCTCTATATGATTGACAGGCCTGATACATCTCCAACGTATCTATAATTTCTGATGCTCCATGATCATATTATGTCAATTGCTACTTGTTTTCTCCCTTATTTATAGCATTTTTATACGTTTTCCGGGACTAACCTATTAACAAGATGCCAAGTGCCAGTTCCCTGTTTTCTGTTGTTTTTTGTTTCAGAAAAGTTGTTCTGGAAACATTCTCGGAATTGGACCCCATAAAGCCCCAAGTGCCTATTTTCCCCGGAAGCATCCAGAACACCGAAGAAGAGTTGAAGACGGGCAACAGGGGGCCAACACCATAGGGTGGCGCGGCCCCTGGCCGCGCCAGCTATGGGTGTGGGGCCCCTGGAGCTCCACCGCCTTTTCCCTTTCCCCTATTTAATCCCCCCGGATGGAAAACCCTAAACACCTGATAAAAAATCCCCGAAAAGTTCCGCAGCCGCCGTCACCGTCAACCCTAGTTCAGGGGGGTTCTGAAGCTGTTTCCGGCACCCTGCTGGAGAGGAAATCATCACCGGAGGCCTGTCCGTCACCATGCCTGCCTCCGGAGTGATGCATGAGTAGTTCATCCTTGGACTACGGGTCGTGGCTGTAGCTAGATGGTTGTCTTCTCCTCATATGCCTCCATGTTTAGATCTCGTGAGCTGCCTATCACGACCGAGATTGATCTTATGTAATTCCATATGTTGTGTTTGCTGGGATCCGATGAATATTGAACTTATGCCAAGTTGATTATAGTCTTTATTTGCATATGATATTTGTAATCTTGCATGCTTTCCGTTGCTAGTGGTTTCTCTGGTAGAAACGTGAAGGGGCGGATGTGATGTTGCCATTAGGGAGAAAACAGGGGTGAGAGTGCCCGCGTGCGTAATCATTGCTTACATTACACACTTTGTTTAATGCAGTTATCTGTTGCTTGCAACTTAATACCTAAAGGGGTTTGGATGATAACGTGAGGGTGGATTATTAGTCATAGATGCAGATGGATTTCGGTCTATGTATATTGTTGTAATGCCTGCACTAAATATCATAGTAATCATCATGTTATATTGTGCATTACGGTGCAACCTCTATTTGTCAATTGCCCAGCTGTAATTTGTTCACCCAACATGTTATCTTTATGGAGAGACACCACTAGTGAACCTATGAATCCCGGTCCATTTTTCCACACTGTTAAACAAACCATAACAATTTCCCGCTCTCTTTACATACTGCAAGCATACATCATTTTCCACACTATACGTCTAATCTTTGTTTTCAGCAAGACCGGTGAGATTGACAACCTCACTGTACCGTTGGGACAAAGTATTTTGGTTGTGTTGTGTGTAGGTTCCACGTTGTTGCCGACACCGGTGAAGCGCCATCACCACCGTCAGTGGCATCAACCTTCCGAAGGTCCTCTTTCTCCTACTGGATTAATAACCTTGGTTCTTAACTAAGGGGAAAACTCCTACCGCTTTGCTCATCACACCCTCCTCTTGGGGTATCCCAACTAGTGCAAGATCTGCACCATCAAGGACTTTTTCTGGCACCGTTGCCGGGGAGAAGGAAGTCTTCTAGAAAGGGGAGTCTCTCACTCTCAACCTCTTTATTTTGTTTATTGTCTTCTTTTTATTTTTGTCTTAATTTTCTTCTCTATATTAAAAACACAAAAAAAATGGTTTACTTCATAGCTGTTATTTCTTTTCTTGCTTTTATGTCTAGTTTTGTCCCTGTCATTATGTCACCGGAAGAAACAATCTTTACTTTCAAACAAGGGAATGATGAGAACTTCAAAGAAGCTTGGTCTAGAGCTTTTGATTCCTATTACAAAATTGAACCTAAAATGACTCTAAGTCTTTTTCTTCGTAGCTTTTACTTTGGTCTTGTTCTTTGTTATAGATATGCTTTGCATACTGTGGTAGGAGGTGATTTCCTTAATTGTGATAAAGATCAAGCTTTCAATGCTATAAGAAAATTAATTGCAACCTACAGCTTACCCAGTAGTTCTGATAAAGCCTTTGCAAATATTTATGCTAGATTAAATACTCCTGAGTCACATATTTCTATCTTAAAAGAGGGATATAGCCAAATTCGTGAACATCTTGATCATGTCCCAATAAATTTTCAATCCTCAAATATGATCCCTTTGGTTAAAGTTGATATAAATGGTGAAACATTTCATGCTTGGTGTGATATCCTTTCTGAATCTTGTCTTATGCCTAAGGAAATTTATGAATCTTTGAACCTTTGGGGGCTAGCTGATGGAGGAGAAGAAATTCATCTCATTAATAACACAACTATATTTCCCATTGGGATAGCTGAGTGAGTGTTTACAAAACTCCTAGGAAAAACAGTCTCCACTGATTATCTTGTTATTGAATGTGCATAAGGAGGACAAATTACCCTTGGAAGATCTCTGCTGAAGCTCTTAGGAGCAACTATTGATATGGGAAAAGGTACCATGACTTTCAGCTCCAAATCATGCTTGGACCATAAGTTCCCTAAAAATAATAAGGGTAAGAAAAGTAAACGCAAGCATATTTACAATGTCGCTGCTTCTTCACTTGAAATACTTCAGTTGCCCTTTTATGCCTAGCTAAAAGGCGTTGAAGAAAAGTGCTACCGGGAGACAACCCGTTTTATTTCGCTGTTTTCAACCCGTTTTCTTTCGTTTTCTTTGATGTGCTTTGCACCTGGGTGTTGTCTATTTCCTTAGCAAGCCTGCTGTATATTTTCTTTTAAGTTTTTGTTGAGCCAAGTAAAGTCTCTAGTGCAAAGCTGAGGCTACATTTCGGATTTCTGCGCAGGAAACAGATTTCTGCTGTCCACTGTTAATTCCGTAAAAAATCATAGAAAATTCAAAATGACCTGAGTTTTCTGTGCGTAATCCTGAGTTATATACGCAAATTTTCTTAGTTGAACACTTTTTTATTTGAGCAACAAAAGATTTTTGAAAAAAATTGATCTTTACCTGTTGTTCGGTTTTGACAGATTTCTGCCATTTATTGCACTTGCATCTTAATCTCTTTCTTTTGGTGTTCTTTTGAGAAAAAGAGTTTTAAAAGAAGTTGTGACAATAGCTAATGTGTTTTTGAGTGTTAGACTTGTGTTGAAACTGAACCATGTGAATTTATTATTTCGATTGCACTAACGTTGCTAATGAAGATTGTGAGAAATTTGGTGTGAAGGAAGTTTTCAAGGGTCGAGAGAAGAGGATGATATGATGTGATCAAGAAGAGTGAAAAGCCTAAGCTTGGGGATGCCCCGGTGGTACATCCCAGCAAATTCCAAGAAGACTCAAGCGTCTAAGCTTAGGGATGCCCAAGGCATCCCCTTCTTCATCAACAAATTATCAGGCCACTTCTAGTGAAACTATATTTTTATTCGGTCGCATCTTATGTGCTTTACTTGGAGCGTATTTTATTTTTGTTTTAAGTTTGTTTCTGTTTTTGTTTTCAGTTTGTTTTACTTTTTCAATAAGCTTGGTTGGACTCCAGCATTCTTTTATTGGAGAGTGACACGGTCCGCTTTTTCATGAGAATACATCGTATTCTTAATCTCTGTCTAGCTGCTGCATTTATTTAGCTCCTGTTTTGCATGCATCTCTTATTAGAGCTGTTAGTTTTAGTAGTGTTATTTTATTACTCTCATGTTTGCTTGCTGTATCATAAAGAGTATTTTTGTTAAAGCATGTTTTGTATGGTGCTTGTTGGGAGAAGAAAACTGTTGCTTGAAGTAGAATTTATAACAGTACTAGTAGAAACTTGTATAGACTGTGTCTAGAACTTTTTCATGCCATGCTAAATGTTATTTTAGTTTTAAATCCTTGTGGTTATTGAGCAGAATGAATAGCCTCAAATAGATCAAAGTGTTTAATATGTCTTGAAAGATTCATGAGTAGTTCTTGTCATAGTAAAACATCAATATATGGTATTCTCTTTCGAATGTTTTATTTGGTTGACTTGGCGCATGCTCACACCATGTTTATGACTACAAACCAGTCACGAATAGCCTCCATGAACACTTAGTTTTTGAACTTGTGATACTGCTTATGTTTTAACTAATGATGCTTGTGTCGCTATGCATGATTATGGCTCTTATGCTCTCTTGATTTGTCGCTCCCAGTCTTTTGCTAGCCTCCACCTGTTCTGAGTATGAGCTCTACTCGTGCATCCAAACTCCCTTAAACCAAAGTTTTTCTCATTGTGTACACCATACCTACCTACATGTGGTATTTAACTGCCACTCCAAGTAAATTTCTCATCTGTTACCTTTAAAACCTTCAAAATTACTCCTGCTTATGTTCCTGTTTTTGCTCATGACGACGTTAATAGAGAATCTTTATCTCACTTGTTGATTCAATTTCACACCCTGGACTAGTGGCTTCATCCGCTTATCCAAATGATAGAAGAGCTGGCAGCGGGGTTCCCAGCCCCAAATTAATACAAACAATTTCTCTTCACTATTTTTGCCCCTGATTTATCAGTTAAAGCATAATTGTGTAAACAAAAGAGAAAGAGGGACGGCCCTCTACACCAGTTGCGTCCTTCACCATGGGAGCAACTCTTGTGAATCTAGTTGGCTTGTGACGTACTGTATTTTCTGTTTACCATTCATTGACATTAGCATACATCTCCCAAAATATAGACACTCCTCCACGGTATGTGATTGTTGGCAGGAATCCGAGGATTATGTTAGCCATGATTTGTGAAAGATGGATGGGAGGAGTGTCAAACTTTTAATACCTCTGTTTAATAAAATAAAAGCTCTAGCACATGAGTGATCCCTGCTTCCCTCCGCGAAGGTCCTTTCTTTTACTTTTATGTTGAGTCTCCATCTTCTAACTTTATGCACAGTTGAGAGAGCATTTTGCCATTCTGAGTTCTATGTGCTTTTGTCCCATAAACATCAATAATTACTTCCTAATGTGATATTATTTCTTCTTAAATTGTTTGTTCTAGTCTTCCTCATGAACTTTGAAGGTGTCCTGGCATTTATGTTTTGCCCCACTCTTAAGGACTAGCGAAATATCACTTTGCCATGATTTCTCTATACCTGAAACAAACGTCTACCTTTCTTTGCATTATTCTTCATGATCCTTTATTTGAGATACTCTTCGTGATGCAAAGTAACTGCTATGCTTTATTATTAAAGTTCTATTTATCATGTTTGTGTTTGAAGTTCTATGATCTCAGCGTGCATATGCTTTTACATTAGATTGATCAAGTTTATGTTAGTAGCATGTCACCTAAGAAATTATTGTTTTATCATTTACCTACTCGAGGACGAGTAGGAACTATGCTTGGGGATGCTTGATACTTCTCCAACGTATCTATAATTTCTGATGCTACATGATCATATTATGTCAATTGCTACTTGTTTTCTCCCTTGTTAATAGCATTTTTATACGTTTTCCGGGACTAACCTATTAACAAGATGCCAAGTGCCAGTTCCCTGTTTTCTGTTGTTTTTGGTTTCAGAAAAGTTGTTCTGGAAACATTCTCGGAATTGGACCCCACAAAGCCCGAAGTACCTATTTGCCCCGGAAGCATCCAGAACACCGAAGAAGACTCGAAGACGGGCACGAGGGGGCCACACCATAGGGTGGCGCGCCCCCTGGCCGCGCCAGCTATGGGTATGGGGCACCTGGAGCTCCACCGCCTTTGCCCTTTCGCCTATTTAATCCCCCCGGATGGAAAACCCTAAACACCTGATAAAAAATCCCCGAAAAGTTCCGCAGCCGCCGTCACCGTCAACCCTAGTTCAGGGGGGGTTTTGAAGCTGTTTCCGGCACCCTGCCGGAGAGAAAATTATCACCGGAGGCCTCTCCACCACCATGCCTGCCTCCAGAGTGATGCGTGAGTAGTTCATCCTTGGACTATGGGTCGTAGCTGTAGCTAGATGGTTGTCTTCTCCTCATATGCCTCCATGTTTAGATCTCGTGATCTGCCTATCATGACCGAGATTGATCTTATGTAATTCCATATGCTGTGTTTGCTCGGATCCGATGAATATTGAACTTATGCCAAGTTGATTATAGTCTTTATTTGCATATGCTATTTGTGATCTTGCATGCTTTCCGTTGCTAGTGGTTGCTCTGGCCAAGTAGTTGCTAGTGACTCCAAGAGGGAGTATTTATCCTTGATAGTGGGTTCTTGCCTCCTCACCACCTTGCTCGAGTGGTAGAAACGTGAAGGGGGAGGATGTGATGTTGCCATTAGGGAGAAAACAGCGGTGAGAGTGCCCGCGTGCGTAATCATTGCTTACATTACACACTTTGTTTAATGCAGTTATCTGTTGCTTGCAACTTAATACCTAAAGGGGTTTGGATGATAACGTGAGGGTGGATTATTAGTCATAGATGCAGATGGATTTCGGTCTATGTATATTGTTGTAATGCCTGCACTAAATATCATAGTAATCATCATGTTATATTGTGCATTACGGTGCAACCTCTATTTGTCAATTGCCCAGCTGTAATTTGTTCACCCAGCATGTTATCTTTATGGAGAGACACCACTACTGAACCGATGAATCCCGGTCCATTTTTCCACACTGTTAAACAAACCATAACAATTTCCCGCTCTCTTTACATACTGCAAGCATACATCATTTTCCACACTATACGTCTAATCTTTGTTTTCAGCAAGACCGGTGAGATTGACAACCTCACTGTACCGTTGGGACAAAGTATTTTGGTTGTGTTGTGTGCAGGTTCCACGTTGTTGCCGACACCGCTGAAGCACCATCACCACCGTCAGTGGCTTCAACCTTCCGAAGGTCCTCTTTCTCCTACTGGATTGATAACCTTGGTTCTTAACTAAGGGGAAAACTCCTACCGCTGTGCTCATCACACCATCCTCTTGGGGTATCCCAATGAGTGCAAGATCTACACCATCAAGGCCGAGCCGTTGAATGGTTCAAACTGCTGAAAAATAGCCAGACTATTGGATGGGAGGAAATTATACCTCTCTTTTATTCTAAATTGTATCCTCCAAGTGAAATTCATAGAGATCGGAATTATATATATAATTTTTGGCCTCATGACGGAGAGAGTATTTACCAAGCATGGGGGAGATTGAAGTTACTAATGCTCAAATGACCCATTCATGAGCTCCCCAGTAATATTGTTATTAATAATTTCTATGCAAGGATTCCTCTTCATGATAAGGATTTATTGGGTGCTCCTTGTTCTGGATCATTTACTCATATGAAGGATGAAGCTAAATGGGATCTTCTTGACCGTATACAAGAAAACACTGAAGGATGGGAGAATGACAAAGGTAGAAAGTCAGGTATAAATTATGATTATGAATGCATTAAAACTTTTATGTCATCCAGGGATTTTCATAATGTTAGTGTTTTTTATGGTCTTGATTCTCAAGTTGCTGCAAACTTATATAAGGCTTTTGCTTCATACATTGATATTCCTAAAAAGGAATGGGATAAGTACCATGCACCATATAAGTATGTTATTAATTGTGTTCCTGCTAGAGATATAGAAGTTCGTACTATTGATTCTATTGTGCCCGAACCTTCTATTGAGAAAATTGCTTTCCCTGCAAAGGTAAAAGAACATTCTATGTTAGCAAGTGTGGTTAATAAAAGTGCAAGAAAACTTGTAGAATCTGAGGAACAAATAACTGTAGAATCTACAGTAGCAATAGTAAAAGACCTTGTTTCTGAAAATTTAGAAGAGGGGCACATTATATTTTGTGAAGATGCTTCTAATATTGTCTCTCATCCTAGTACATCTAGGAAACCTAGTGTTCTTGTGCTGTCTGTTAGGATAGGTGATCATTGATATTATGGTTTGTGTGATATTGGTGCTAGTTCTAGTGCTATTCCTTATGAGCTTTATAAAGAAATCATGCATGAATTACCTATTGAGAATTATAAAGTTGATCAATTGGCTGCTATTGCTCTTGCTCCTAACAATTCTTTGCAGCAATACATGGAAGACCACGAAAGTGATGTCTTTATGGAAGAAAGGAATGAAATTGAAGAGATTTTCCTACATCAGCCAGCAATGCTGAAACATAATATACCTGTGGAAGACTTGGGTACCACATTACCACCCAAGGAAGATCATGTCTTTGATTTAAAGCCTTTGCCTGACAATCTTAAATATGCTCATATTGATGATAAGAAATTATATCCTGTTATTATTAGTTCTCGACTTTCTAATAAAGAAGAGGAGAGATTATTGGGAATATTGAAGAAAAATAGAGGTGCTATTGGTTATACTCTTGATGATCTGAAGGGGATTTCTCCTACTATATGTCAGCATGCTATTAATATTGAACCTGGTGCAAAGCCAGTTGTTGAACATCAACGCCGTTTAAATCCTTAGATGAAGGATGTGGTAAGAAATGAGGTATTAAAACTCCTAGATGCTGGTATTATTTATCCTATTGCTGATAGTAGATGGGTTAGTCCTATGCACTGTGTCCCAAAGAAAGGAGGCATGACTGTTGGGCCAAATGAAAATAATGAACTTATTCCTCAAAGAGTAGTAGTTGGTTATAGGATGTGCATTGATTTTAGGAAGGTTAACAAAGTTACTAAGAAAGATCATTATCCTTTGCCTTTTATTGATCAAATGTTAGAGAGGTTGTCTAAGAAAACACATTTCTGCTTTCTTGATGGTTATTCTAGGTTCTCTCAAATTGCTGTTAGAAATATTGATCAAGAGAAAACAACTTCCACTTGTCCTTATGGAACCTATGCTTATAGACGTATGCCTTTTGGTTTATGTAATGCTCCTTCTACTTTTCAAAGATGCATGTCTGCTATCTTTCATGGTTTTTGTGAAGAAATTGTGGAAGTCTTCATGGATGATTTCTCCGTCTATGGAACTTCTTTTGATAATTGTTTGCAGAATCTTGATAAAGTTTTGCAGAGATGTGAGGAGACTAATCTTGTTCTTAATTGGGAGAAATGACATTTTATGGTTAATGAAGGAATTGTTCTTGGACATAAAATTTCTGAAAGAAGTATTGAAGTTGATAGAGCTAAAGTTGAAGCTATAGAGAAAATTCCATGTACCAAGGATGTCAAAGATATTCGTAGTATTCTTGGTCATGATGGTTTCTATAGAAGGTTTATTAAAGATTTCTCTAAAATGTCAAAGCCTCACTACTAGAGAAATGCTTATAAAAGCACTACTTACCACAGGCGGACAGGTAAGTACATGCGCCTGGGTTACTTAGCGCAGGCGAACAGATATAATATGCGCCTGGGGTAAGTGTGCTACCCCAGGCGAACCAAGTTCAGATGCGCCTGGGGTAAATTGTGGCAGGGCACTCACCACCACCCCTGGCACTATGCCTGTACCGCAGGCGAATCTGAACTTGGTTCGCCTAGGGTAGCACACTGACCCAGGCAAATAGAGTCAAAAGCGCCTGTGGTAAAATGTGGCCTGGGGTAGCACCCCCTAGCGCAGGCGCATGTGGTACCTTATTCGCCTGGGGTAAGTTGTGATATCAATAAGTGCGGCCAGCCACCCACCACCACCCCAATCCACCCCACTCACTCACTCACTATTCCAAACTCGACCCATTAGTGCTGCAAGCTCAATCCCCCACACCCCTCCACCATTTTTAGCTAATTTAACCAATCATATTTGATATATTTTAGCTAGTACGCTGCCCCACTTGCCCTCTTCCAAATCTCTCCACTAGATCTACTAACCGGACACTAGATCTCACCACAAATGCACCACTAGCTACTTCTAGCTAGATCTATCACTCTCTTATCGGACGTCTCTCCGGTGATCTTCGACGTCGTCATCGTGTCTATATATTTTGCATTGTGTGTAATCTTAATAGGTGTGTGAGATTGGTTGGTGGAGGAGAACTCGATCTCTTTTTTATTTTATTGTGTTGCCATGAGGATGAGTTGCCAATGTTTTTCCGAAATGTTGATTCATTTCCTTTTCGGCAATTTTCTGGCGCTCCGCGTTACACCTTTTGTAGCAAGGTCATGCCGAAATTTTCCGTGAAAACCGGATCTAGTTAATGAAACCTCTCTTACCTTTTGTAGCAATGGTCATTGCGATGAGGACAAGCGTGGTGCATAGATACATGCAACGCGCGACGGACGAGATGCATCGAAACAACCGCACCGAGACCATAGGATTGACAAAATGTAGTATACACTTGCATCATATAACTTTTAGTCCTTTATTTGTCGTGTTTTATTCATAAACCTTGATGCTTCTGTTTCTTTCATAGTTATTTGCGGTCTATTATCACTTTCCATGCTAAACTCGTATTTTTGTCCTATGCACAGATGACATGGTATGTTGTGTATATCGGTAGGGTTCCTAGAGTCTACGGCGATTGGGAACAATGCCGGAGACAGGTGCACGGTTTCAGCGGCAACAACTACAAGGGGTACAAGACCATGGTGGAGGCGGAAGCTCAATACACCGCTTACCTAGCGAGAGAGAAGACGGAGAAGACGAGGGCCCGGATGACCACCTTCGCCATCGCCGTGCTGATACTCCTTGTACTCCTTGTGTTGATGCTACTTGTTGTTTTGCTTGTCTAGCTAAACTATCGATTTGTTGAACTATCTCTGTTCGAGACTATTGTTCGAGACTATGTAATATAAACTTGTGTATTATGTGTTGATGATCAAGGTTATATTATTTGTTGAACTATCTCTGTTCGAGACTATGAAACTTATTTCTGTCATTTTCCTGTTATTCGTTTATTTCTGTCATTTTGATATATATTTGTGCAAACTGAGAGTATTTTGGTTTCTTTTATTTTTTGACACAAAAAAAATCATACCCCAGGCGAATAATATCTAATACCACATGCGCATATGTACCCCAGGCGCACCAGGCTTGTTCGCCACAGGTAAATCAGTTACCCCAGGCGCACATGGCTGATTCGCCTAGGGTATGCTGAGTTACCACAGGCGCATTTTGGAATTCGCCTGGGGTAAGTGATTACCACTGGCGATATGGTCCCAGGCGAACTGAAATGCGCCTGTGGTAGGCCTTTTTTGTTCGCCTGTGGTAAGCTTTTCTCTAGTAGTGCCTCTTACTAATCTTCTTCAAAAGGATGTACCTTTTATTTTTGATGAAGATTGTAGAGAAGCTTTTGAAATTCTAAAGAATGCTTTAATATTGGCTCCTATTGTTCAACCACCTGATTGGAATTTACCGTTTGAAATTATGTGTGATGCTAGTGATTATGCTATAGGTGATGTTCTTGGACAGCGGATAGATAAGAAGTTAAATGTTATTCATTATGCTAGTAAAACTCTTGATGCTGCTCAAAGGAATTATGCTACCACTCAAAAAGAATTCCTAGCTTTAGTTTTTTATTGTGATAAATTTAGGCAGTATATTGTTGATTTTAAAGTTACTATTCATACTGATCATGCTTCTATTCAGTACCTTATGGAAAAGAAAGATGCTAATCCTAGGCTTATTAGATGGGTGCTTATTTTACAAGAATTTGATTTACATATTGTGGATAGGAAGGGTGCTGAAAATCCCGTTGCTGATAATTTGTCTAGATTAGAAAATATCCCTGATGATCCTATTCCTGTTAATGATAGTTTTCCTAATGAACAATTAGCTGCAGTAAAAATGAGCTCTCAAGATAGTCCATGGTATGCTGATTATGCTAACTTTATTGTTTCCAAGTATTTGCCTCCTACCTTTATAGCTCAACAAAAAACTAAATTCTTCTATGATTCGAGGCATTATTTTTGGGATGACCCACACTTATATAAAGAAGGTGTTGATGGTATATGAGAAGATGTGTTCCTGAAAATGAACAACGAGAGATATTGAGAAAATGTCATAGTAGTGCTTATGGAGGACATCACGCTAGAGATAGAACTGCACATAAGGTTCTACAATCAGGTTTTTATTGGCCTACTCTCTTTAAAGATGCTAGAAAGTTTGTTTTATCCTGTGATCAATGTCAAAGGGTTGGAAATATTTCTAGACGTGATGAAATGCCTATGAATTATTCTCTTGTTATTGAACCGTTTGATTGTTGGGGTTTTGACTTTATGGGTCCTTTCCCTCCTTCACAAGGCTACACTCATATTCTTGTTGGTGTTGATTATGTTACTAAATGGGTAGAAGCTATACCTACTAAAAGTGCTGATGGTGAAACCTCATTAAAAATGCTTAAAGACATTATTTTCCATAGGTTTGGTGTGCCTAGATATCTTATGACTGATGGGGGTTCTCATTTTATTCATGGTGGTTTTAGAAAAACCCTTGCTAAATATGATGTTAATCATAGAATTGCCTCACCCTATCATCCTCAAACTAGTGGGCAAGTATAATTATCAAATAGAGAAATCAAATCTATATTGCAAAAGACGGTTAACAAATCTAGAAAAAAATGGGCTAAGAAATTAAATGATGCTTTGTGGGCTTATAGAACTGCTTATATAAATCCCATGGGCATGTCTCCTTATAAGTTGGTTTATGGAAAAGCTTGACACTTGCCTCTAGAATTAGAACACAAAGCTTACTGGGCAGTGAAAGACCTAAATAGAGATTTTAAACTAGCTGGTGAGAGTTGCTTGACTTAAGTTATTTAGATGAATGGACGAGTGAAGCATATGAAAATGCTAAGCTCTTTAAAGAGAAAGTTAAAAGGTGGCATGATAAGAGAATTATTAAAGAGAATTTAATGTTGGTGAGAAAGTGCTATTGTATAGGTCTCGGCTCAGATTTTTTGCAGGAAAATTACTCTCGAGATGGGAAGGACCTTTTGTTATTGAAGAGGTATATCGTTCGGGGGCAATTAAAATTGTTTCCCTTGAAGAAAACTCTTCACAAGTGGTGATTGGCCAAAGACTCAAGCATTATATTTCTGGAGATCCTTATAATGAAAATGTTGATTGTATTCGAGCCATGATCCCGAGGAATTTATTAAGAAGCATATTTCATAAACTGCGGAGTCAGTTTTTGAATAGGTATCAGTTTTGGTAAGAAAACGTTCGCGAAACATCTTCCAACTCTTATTTTTACTGTTTTTGGAAAAATGAAAAATTATGAGCCGGAAACGAGGCGGAGACGGAGCCCAGAGGCTCCACACCATGGGGTGGCGCGGGCCCACCCCTGGACGCGCCAGCCTATGGCGTGGGCGCCCCGGAACCCCTCTCCGACTCGTTTTTGACCTGGACTTTTCTTTCGTTATGAAACCTTTTGCTATATAATCCCTCGGACCCCCCGAGGTCCGTATATCTTTTTCTCGTCGTGTTTCTATGTCAAGCTGTTTCTGTCAGGATCTGTTTTCGGTTTTAGAAGCATCATGGTCTCCGCCAACGACAAAAAGGGGAAGGGACCAAAGGAAGATGATGTCCAAGACCTGAAGCCAGAGGAGGAGATCGAGAGTGGAGCTGAAGGAGATGTAGAAGAAAACCCTCGAGTGCATCCATGCGCCACCATCGCAAGCATTGGAGTGGTGCCTTATCCCTTGAAGCTCAAGAGAAGCGCGCGGATGAGCACTGGAGGGAAGGTTCCACGTCACTCCTTAGCTTCGAGGACACCTGCTGCGGGCGTCAAGAACTACTTCCACTCATTAATTCATGATTATCAGTACAAAAAGGTGCCCAATAGAGATTTTCCCTCAATGTGGGATATCAATCATTCTAACCGTGCAAATGAAGGAAGCTCTCAACCTAAGGAAGAGTGGGGGGAAATCTTGGTGGTTGGGATTCACATCCTGAGAGGCATGCAAACTGTGTTGATCGCAATATGAGGTGATGCGTATGCTTATGTTCGCTATTGAAGATCTGAAGAAATCAGTTGATAAGCTCATCAAGAAGGATTCACCACCACCACCGAAGAATTGATTCGTCATTGGTTTTGGCATCCCCTCGGATTGTTCCAAGCTTGGGGTGCCGCGGTATCACATCACCACCTTTCATCTTTTTACTTTTTCAGAAGAGTCATATCATGAGTAGAGAAGATATCATATAGGATGGTTTGCAGTATCGAAGTATCTCTCCTTAGCTGGTTATCGCTGTATCCGTTGGTGTGAGTTGCCGGTTTGAAATATTAATGATAAGTTTCATCATTTACTTTCTGTGCACATTATTTTAGTTTTCGATTTCTGTCATATGGTTGAGCTTATTGTTAGTATTTGGTATCACTCTGGAGATCATCAAGTTAATCTAATTGGTTTCGGAAAACTTAGCTTGGGCCAGTAGAAATAATAATTTGAGTTGCTAGCATAAGAAAGAGGAATTTTCCTATTAGCTCATAAAATTAGTATTCACAAGTTAAGATCGCTTGGGATTTCAATGAAGACTGCATGGTTGGTTTCATCATATGTATATTTGTTTGTTTTCCCTCAACTCTTATGCTTGCTACCCAGCCTTGCTTGCCAAAAACCATGTACTGAGTATGAGCTCTACTCGTGCATCCAAACCCTGAACCAAAACCTTGCCATTTGTGTCCACCATACCTACCTATTTGTGGTATTTCACTGCCACTTCAAGTAAATTGCTCATGTGCTACCTTTAAAACTTTCAAAATTTCTCCTATTTTGTGTTCCTGTTTTTGCTCATAAGGACGTCAATAGAGAATATTTATCTCACTTGTTGACTGGACTTCAAACACCTGGACTAGTGGCTTCATCCGCTTATCCAAATGCTAGAAGAGCTGGCAGCGGGGTGCCCAACCCCAAAACTAATACACAAAATATCTTCACTATTTTTGCCCCTGATTTATCAGTCAAAGCATAACCGTGTAAACAAAAGAGAATGAGGGATGACCTACTACACCAGTTGCGTCCCTCATATGGGAGCCACTCTTAAGAAGTATACTTGGCTTGTGACGTACTGTATTTTCTGTTTACCATTCGTTGACACTAGCATACACCTCTCCTAAAATATAGACACTCCTCCACGGTTTGTGATTGTTGGCAGGCACCCGAGGATTCGGTTAGCCATGGTTTGCGTAAGATGGATGGGAGGAGTGTCAAACTTTTATAACTCTGTTTTATTAAATAAAAGCTCTAGCACATGAGCGATCCATGCTTCCCTGTGCGAAGGGACTATCTTTTACATTTATGTTGAGTCAGTAAACCCATTTCTGTCTGTCTCCAGCAAGCATTTGAGTTGTTGTGATCTCACCATCTATATGTTGATTTATTCATTCATGTTTTCTATCCTTCTTTGTTTAGCACATGCTTTATTATCTGAATGAATATTACTTTGAAAAGCTATGAATCACTGTAAAAGAATTGTTATAATTAAACAAGTTAAGCTCTACAAGATGAGCCTTATTATAAAGACTTCACCTAAGATAAACATGATGTCATTAAATGTTCTCTGAACAAGAATGAAGTTTGCCATTACCAAGTTTGATTCTCTCTTTTGCATCTTTGTTTGTGACTCGCATTACTCGTTTCAAGTTAGGTTATATGAGAGGAAGTTGATGTCTATAATGATTGGTGCATAGATAAATGTGATGCTTCTTGTCTGTATTTTATTTATCGACTCTTCACTCCATAAACCTGTGGTCATGTTTACTGAGTTCAGTTTCTCTTGGGGACAAGCGAGGTCTAAGCTTGGCGAAGTTGATACGTCCATTTTGCATCACTATTTTATATCATAATTTTCTATTATTTATCGATATATTTCATGTTATGATGCCTCTCTTATGTATCTTATTTTGCATGTTTTATAATTTTTGGAGAATAAACACCGGGACCAGGAATCTGATGGAAAAAGCACCGCCGGGATACCATATTTCAGGAGATCAGAAGAAGAAGTGGTACACCGAGGGTGTCCTAAAAGTTCAGAGGAGGAACCCAGCTAGAAGGAGAGCCAGAGGGGGGCCACCAGGGGCCCACACCATTGGGTGGCGCCCTCCCTCTTGGCCGCGCCACCTAGGGGTGTGGCCACCCTGGCCCACCTCTGGGGATATCTTTTGCGTGCCTGTCCCCGAGGAAACCCTAAGCCTCATACCATCGTTGAAGAATTATTCCGCCGCCGCCTCGGGGCGGAAAACACCCGAGAAAGAAAAGCTCTCTGGCAGAGAGAAATCTGCCGGGGAAATTCCTCTCCGGAGAGGGGAAATCACCACCGTCGTCATCGTCATCACTCGGGGCATAGTCGAGATCGTCATCATCATCCGCATCACCACAAAACCATCACCCTCATCATCCACCGTCATGCCGCTGTAACAATTAGGGGTCTCTATCGTTGTTTTGCATTAGATCTCTCTCCCGGTGTGGATTACTTGTTAGTAGTTGATGCTTGTGAGATTTATCGGTGTTTGCACTTTGTGACCAGATTGTTATCATCCATTATATCACCTCTGATCATGATCCATATGATGTCTTGTGAGTAGTTCGTATTGTTCTCGAGGACATGGGAGAACTCAAGTTCTTAGTAGTGAAGTAATGTTGAATAATATTTAATGTTTGGTATTTAAGTTGTGGTGTTATTCTTCTAGTGGTGTCATGTGAATGTCGACTACATGACACTTCACCATTTATGGGCCTAGGGGAATGCATCGTGTATTTGTCTACTAATTGTGGGGTTGCCGGACAGAAACCTAAACCCCCGTTAGGAAACCTTTACACGAGGGAGTGTAGGATCCCGGAGTTCAAAGTTGTAGTTAGATTTATTTCTTAATTACTTTTTGTAGTTGCGGATGCTTGCAAGGGGTATAATCACAAGTATGTATTAGTCTTGGATGGGATGGTACATTAGCATAGGTTCACCCACACAACACTTATCAAAACACCTAACATTATTCAGCTGCATGGAACAAAAGCACTTGACAGAAACCACCCGTGTGTCCTCGAGAACGTTTGTTAATCATAAGTAAACCCACCGGCTTGTCCTTTGCTGAAGAAAGGATTGGTCCACTTGCTGCAAATATTACTACTGCATTTTATTTACTCGCACTTTATTTATCTGCAATATAAAAAAAACTACAAATCTATTTTCCAGTATTTACAGTTATTCCTTCATTGAAGCTGCTTGTCAACACCTTCTGCTCCTCATTGGGTTCGACACTCTTATTTATCGAAAGTACTACGATACACCACCTATACTTGTGGGTCATCAGTCGCATGATCGAGACAACCGTTATGTAATTGCGCATGTTGTGTTTGTTGGGATCTGACGAAACATAAGATTGTGATTATTTTGTTCATCTCAATCTCAGATTCTTCACTTATATCATTATAGAGTTTTAATCTTGTCTTGCAATACTCCTTGGTGTTTATGGTTACCTTTTCCATCTATTTGTTTTCACCTCCAAGAGAGGGTTTATATGCTAGATGCTAGGTTCATGCCTCCCTTACATCTATGCTCCAGTGACAGAAACGTGACGGGTGGGGTATGTGATGTTGATACTAGGGAGAAAACAACAGTGCTCTTGTCCATGGACACGAACCACTGCTTACATTACGTATTGATCTTAATGCATCTGTTTGTTGCACACAAAGCAATCACTTCATTGCTGCAACTTAATACCAGAGAGATTTGCTGGATAGCTTTCTTGAGGTGGCCGTTTAGATATGGATGCATGCTGGATAGCGGTCCATATGCCTTGTCGTAATGTGTACAATGTTGGAACCCGTGAACTATATCTCGTCATAATAGTATTGTTATACATTTATGATTTGTCAATTGCCCAACTGTAATTTGTTCACCCAACATGTTTGTTTTCTTTGGAGAAACACCACTAGTGAACCTATGGCCACATGTCATATTTTCCTCATATTTACAACCTTCTTTTAAGCACTTTCATAATTGTTTCCTTACTTTTCTGTTTTTACTTTTCGCCTTTTCAAGACTATCTACGTTCAATTCTCCTGTTTTCAGCAAGACCGAAGATTAACAACCTGCCAGAAAGTTGGGGCAAGAGAACGTTTGTGTTTGTGTGCAGGTTCCACGCTTATTGATGCATCAGACAACCAGCAACCTTCTTCAAGACTATGAAGTCCTACTGGTTTGATAAACCCGAGTTCCTTAATTGGGGAAAATTTCCGCTAGACTACATCATACCATCCACTTGGGGTCTCCCAACGAGCCTGTGATCACGGGAGTATCACCCCATGTGAAATGATCTTGATCAATGCATGTACGGGCATGCATCGTTATATGTATAGTGATCTTGACTGTTACGTAGAGCGAGTTTTTAAATTCTGTAGCGTATACCAGCAGTTCCTACCATACCCAATGCTCGAAGGGTTTGTTTGTGGATTCCGGCTCGCGGGTCACAAGTTGTTTGTTGTATGGACATCATGTACGTGGTCATCTGGAGGAGGCCACCTTGGGGATTCTTGGACTGATTGTGATTCGTTGCATAGAAAAGAAAAAAATTCCTAGAAGATGCAAACGCAAATGGAGATCCAATCTACAAAAACCAAGATCCAATCAAGGATATGCTACTAATGATAGGGAGAGTTCTAGATCTGATCTATGTACCCTCGAAAAACGAATGCATTGAACATGCTATTGCAAAGTAGCTCGATGTAGTCGTACTAGGTCGATGACGTCCTTCCTGCGATTAAGCCGATCAACGCCGCAATGAACCGTGCCTCTGAGATGTGCACACGTACACCACGGAAACGTATCCTCCTCCTTGATCCAGCAAGTGCAGCGGGGAGGTAGATGTAATCGATTTCCGCAGCACGACGGCGTGGTGGTGGAGGTATGGTGGAATCCCGGCTGGGCTACGCCAAGCGAATGGGGGAGAGAGAGGATAGAGGAGCAGCTGGCGCAGATAGGGTTTTTAGCGGGGGACTTCCCTAAATGCCTTCTCCCTTTAAATAGGCGTGAGAAGGGCTGGGAGACTTTCTCTCCAAGCCCTTGGGACATCCTCCCCATTTTAAGGCAAGTTGATCAATCACCATTAATAAATATCATTTCCTTCCTTTCTTATAAGATGTCATATCCCCTATTTATGGGAGATATATATCATATCCTTGATAGGATATTTAACCCAGACTCTCCAAAATTATCTCCAATCAATATTTGGAAGGTTTGGTGCAACCATCGGACGCCATCTAGAACCTTCTAGAACATTTTGGTACTCTATCGAAATTTTTTAGAACTTTTTCGAAACCCTGAAACCAACTTTCCTTATATGGAACTTAATATCCGGACAATTTCGGAGCTCCTCGTGATATCCTGGATCAGATCCGAGACTTCGACCAAAATTCTCTCACCATCAAAGTATACCGGGTCTACCGTAGCGTTACCGTACGTTAAGTGTGTGACCCTATGTTTTCCGGAACATGCAGACATGATCAAAACTCCTCTCCGATTTATAATCACCAGCAGGACCTAGATGTCGATGATGACTCAAACATATTCAAGATGATCTTTTATCGGCTGAACCACTATGTCATCAACCATATTCTGTTTCCTTTGTCTCACGATATTTTACTTACCCGAGATTCGATCGTCGGCATCACCATACCTAGTTCAATATTGTTTGCGATAAGTATTCTTTACTCGTTCCGAAACACACCATTAAATGTGTATAGTTCCTTAATAACGTGCTTGCAAGAGTTATCGAATGTGTGTCAACGAGTGGACGTAGAATAGATCTCTCCGTCACATGGAGGGACAAATACCAATCTTGATACATGCAGCTCCACAACGTGCTTTCAGAGATACTTGTAAGACAACTTTATGATCACCCAGTTACATAGTGACGTTTGATTCCCCCAAAGCATTTTTCTGATACATGGGAATAACATTATCTCATAGTCTAAGAATCAGAATACTTGAGAAGAATAGACATCGCAATTTAAACTATGTGACACGATCAATTGCTATGTTTTGGTTGGGTCTGTCGACCACATCATTCTCCAACGAGATGGCCTCGTTATTTAATTAACAGCTCATGTCCATGGTTAGGAAACCGTAACCATCCATTAATAAACGACTAGTCTAGTAGAGGCTCACTAGGGACACCCGGTTGTTTATGAAACCACACATGTATTATATTTTCCGGTTAATACAATTCTAGCGTGGAGTATAAACATTTATCATGAACATGGAAATATGATAATAACATAACTTTATTATTGCCTCTAGGCCATATTTCCAACAGTATCCCACTTGCACTAGAGTCAATAATCTAGATTACATTGGTATAAATCTAACACCATGGACTTTTGGTGCCGATCATGTTTTTCTTGTGGAAGAGATTTAGTCAATGGATCTCCAATATTCATATCCGTGTGAACTTTGCAAATCTTCATGTCTCTTTCTTGAAAACTTTCACGAAGTTGATGAAAACGGCGTTTGAATTTTTTGGCACTCTTGTGAGACCTTCTGTCCTTTGCTAGAGCTATGCCACTAGTATTGTCACAGTGGATTTCCATAGGGTCCAGCACACTTGGAACCACGTCGAATTCAGTAACGAACCCCTTGAGCAAAATCCCTTCTTTGTCGCTTCCTAAGCAGTCATATATTCTGCCTCCATTGTATATGTTGCGACGACAGTCTGCTTGGAGCTCCTCCACCTTACTGTTGTGCTATTCAAAACAAACACATATCCTGTTTGAGATTTCTAGTCATCTGGATCAATGTTGAAACTAGCATTGACGTAACCTCTTATGATGAATTCATCACTTCCTCTAGACGAGAAGCATATCCTTAGTTCTCTTCAGATACTTAAGGATATTCTTAACTATTCTCCAGTGTTCCTCTCCACGATCACTCTAGTACCTGCTCGTCAAACTAAGAGCATGGGACACATATGGCCTAGTACACAACATGTCATACATGATTGAGCCTATGGCTGAGGCATAAGGGATTTTTTCATCCTTTCTCTTTCATCTTCTATAGTTGGACACTGAGTCTTGTTCAACATCTTACCTTGCAACATAGGCAATGACCCTTTTCTTGCCTCATGCATTTTTAAATTCTTCAAAATCTTGTCAAGGTATGTACTTTTACTAAGTCCTATTAGGCGCCTCGATCTATCCCAGTAGATCTTCATGCCTAGTATGTATTCAGTTCCACCAAGGTCTTTAATTGAAAAGGTATTATTCAAATAACCTTTCACACTTTTTAGTAGCTCTATGTCATTTCTGATAAGTAATATGGCGTCTAGATATAAAACCATAAATGCAACTGAGCTCCCACTCACTTGTAAACACAAGCTTCACTGTAATTTTGGACAAATCCAAAACCTTTGATCACTTGATCAAAATGAAGATTCTAACTCCCGGATGCTTACTTCAGTCCACAAATAGAACGCTGAAGTTTGCATAATTCACCAACATCCTTAGGATCGATAAAACCCTCTCGTTGTATCATATACAACTCTTCTTCAACGTTGCCATTGAGTAACACAGTTTTGACGTCCATCTGCGGGATTTCATAACCGAAAAATATAGAAATTGCTAGTAAAATCCTAACACACTTAAGCATCACTACATGTGAGAAAGTCTCACCGTAGTCAACTCATTGAATATGTCGGAAACCCTTTGTGACAAGTCGTGCTTTATAGATAGTAACATTACCATAAATGTCTATTTTCTTTTTAAAGATCCATTTACATTCATCAGCCTTGCGGCTATGAGGAAGGTTAACCAATGTCCACACTTAGTTTTCGTAAATGGATTTAATTTCGGATTTCATGGAATCTTTCCACTTCCCAGAGTCAGGGCTCGTCATTGCTTCCTCATAGTTCGCGAGGGTTCATTGCTGTCTAACAACATGACATCAATGATGGGATCACCATACCATTCAGGAGAGGAATGCTCTCTAGTCGACCTCTGAATTTCAGTAGGAGCTAGGTTCAAAGTTTCATGATCCACATCATTGTGTTCTTTTCTAGTTGGCAAAGGCGTTGTAAGAACAACTTTTGGCGCTGCGCCACTCTCCAATTCAGGAGAAGGTTCAACAACCTCGTGTAGCTCTATTCTACTCGCACTTACTCCTTTCAAGAGAAACTCCTTCTCAAGAAAGTGTCCGTTCTTGGCAACAAAAGTCTTGCCTTCGTACTTGTGGTAGAAGGTATAACCAATAGTTTCCTTAGGGTATCCTATGAAGATGGATTCTTATGCTTTTGGTTCGGGCTTATCAGGCAACAACCTTTTGACATAAGCCTCGCATCCCCAAAATTTCAGAGAAGATAATTTAGGCTTGTTGCCTTTCCATATCTCGTACGAAGTCGTCTCAACGGATTTTTATTGTGCCCTATTTAAAGTGAATGCGGCAGTCTCTAATGCATAAACCCAAAATGATAGCGGTAGATCTGTAAGAGACATCATAGACCACACATATCTATAAAGTGTGATTATGATGTTTGGATACACCATTCTATGTGGTGTTCCAATTCCACAAGTCTTTAAATGTGTGCCAAACTCGTAACTCAGATATTAACCTCCACGATCAGATCGTAGAGATTTGATCTTCTTGTTACGGTAATTTTGTATTTCACTCTGAAATTCTTTGAAAATCTCAAATGTTCAATACTTGTGTTTCATTAAGTAGATATACTCATAACTACTCAAATCATCAGTGAAGGTTAGGAAATGACGATATCGACCGCGTGTTGAAATGCTCATTGCTCCACACACATCGGTATGAATGATTTCCAACAAGTCGCTTGCCCGTTCCATCGTACCCAAAACGGGGTCTTCGTCATTTTTTCTATTAGGCACGATTCACTTTTCTCAAATGCTTGAAAATCAAGAGACTCCAAAAGTCTATCAGAATGGAGTTTCTTCATGCGCTTTGCACCTATATGACCTAAACGACAGTGCCACAAGTATGTGATGTTATCATCACTCTTTTTACATCTTTTTTGCGTCAATGCTAAGTATGTGCGATTTACAATTATCGTGATTCAACATGACCATGAAAGATGTTATTCATAGAAATAGAACAACCTTTATTCCAAGATTTAAAATGAATAACCGTCTCGCATCAAACAAGATCTAGATACAATGTTTATGCTCAACGCAGACACCAAATAATAGTTATTGAGGTTTAAAACTAATCTCAAAGGTAAATGAAGAGGCAGCATGTCGATAGAGATCACGTCAGGAAACACTCAGTGTCCGGGGGTTTGATTGGATTCTAGATCCGCCCTGGTCTGGAGGTCTTCCCCTCGCCTGAACTGGCTGAAGCTCTAGCTATTCGGCGAGTGCTGGATGTTACAAGGGATCATGGATTTCAGAAGGATTTTGGTGGTCTCTGATTGCCTCACAGTCATCCAGTGGATCTCATCCCAAGCCAGAGATCGCTCATAGGTGGAATGTGTTATCTCTGATATCAAGATCTAGGCTACACCTTTCAATTCTTGATCTTTCAAGTTCTCTCTAAGGATGTCAAACATGGGGTCACATGTCTTAGCTCGTAGTTCTTTAGGTTCGGGTTGTAATATTTGTGACGCCCCGAGATCGGGCACTATGCAGATTTCAGCATTCCCGCCAAATCCGCATAATAACCGATTCCAGGTTGCCACTTATGATAACATTACAACAGTTCTCGAATATTCCACAATTACAACAGAAACAGATAGATACAAGACGACTCGAACGAGTCAAGGTTACAACTGATACAATACAAAGATCCAAAATAACAGCGGAAGAAACAACATAGCGTCCGGCTACGGACAAGATACAAATTGGACTAAGAGTCCTGAAGATAACCGAGAGCGTCCAATCCCTGCCCAGGCCAAGCCGGAGGGATTCCCAAGCTAACGTCGTCAGACTTCAAACCTGTTGACTGCAATGTTGAATATGCAGCCACGAAAAAGGATTCGTGGGTCAGTACGGTTAAGTACTGGCAAGTGGATAAACCCATACTCACAAGATACCGGCGTAGCCAGTCATCACAAGATACAAATACTTTGGGTTCATCGGAAAGGAAGGGATTATTGCAAATAAGCGGCAGAGGGCTGCACTAACCAACTACAGAAACACACTACCACTTCCGGCTAAAAGAGGGGGATAAGATAACGTATCGTAACCAACTACAACTACTCACCAAACATTACCCATCCAATGTCACCCCCTACTAAGGAAGCAACCCAAGGATAACTCACACTGTTGATTAGGGTGACATCAGTTATATGGTGGAGGTAAACTATATTACTAATCAAGTTATTATCATTAGGTGTAAGTTGTCTGAGTACTTGTTAGCCAGTACTTTCACCAAGTAATCCATAACCGCGGAAAACACGGCTTCTCGAGAAGATTTATCCCTGCAGGGTGTGCTCCAGTACCCGTACACACTCAAGCCACCAACTAAAACTCAGGTTGGCTTGACACGACCCAAACCGTCTCTACAACCCATCCTAGGAGCCACGGAGCTATAAGGTCCCAGCCACGCAGCCGAATACTCAGCGCAGGTGTGCAAAACTCCCGCAGGACACAACACCCCGGCACTACAGGCCTCGCCCTATATGCATCATCATCATCACCAGTAACCATGGGGGATCCACCCATTATGCAAGGAGCAAATGGAACACCCGAACTAAGTGTGGCTCTTCGGACAAGCTGCAGGTCAGGTCTAAGTCGAGGGGGGTCCCATACTACCACCCGGATGCGGTGAGCACGCTCATCATGGATCAGTAGACAAGACCCTTTTCCTAATTAGTTCGACACTAGCAGGCTCCAAAACCCTAACCCGGGCCTCCTGCCGGTGCCTTAACATCAAATTATTATTGCCCAAAACATTAACAAGTTGTTGATTGAATTGAAACCCAACTATCAAACTAAACAGGTGATAGAACAAATGAAAACAAAACTAGAGCGCAAACAAACCTAAGCATGCACCTACGACACGAGGGCCAACAAGGTAAACAAGCAACAGTTAATAGGAAGTGGAAGGAAAGGATATATCATGGCTGCAAGGTAAACATGTGATAGGATCGAGACACAAGCATCGAATCAACAGGCTAGAATAAGAACAACGGAAAGTATCGGTAACAAGTGATGAAAGGCAGCCATTTGGCAGCAAGTGAGTATACTTGCCTGAGATCCAGCAAGTAGAGGTACATCCGAAGAACTTGTCGTTGCTCACATCATCTCAACGTCCTATCCGCGAAGAAGCAACGAACCTCGAACAAACACCGGATGCAACAATTACTACTACAGCAAAAGATACAGCATGATCCTATTTTATATGCATGACATGGCAAGATGCAACGGGGAAACAACTTAGGCAATTTAATCGGAACCGGAGTCCGGACAATAAGGATTGGTTCGAGTTATTTATCTAGTGATCAATTTAAATGTTGATTAGCATGGATAACATCAAATAGGTGAGCTAAACCATGTTAAATGGAATAGGGTAACAATTATATTAAATGCCCCAACACATCCCATATTTATTTATTAGGTGAGATGCATAACACAAACTAAAATGCAAAATGCAAGATGCAAACATGAACATGGATGGCATATTGAAATTCTACGCATTTTTCTGAACAATTATCATGTAGAGCACATTTAAGTTGGAGTTACCAATTAAAAGATATGGATTTAGACATTTTTGCAAAAGAATAAAAAGAAGAGGCAAGAAACATAGACTTTAATTGCCACTACTAGGAATTGAACGTGGGTGGCCAAGATGTGTAGCTGTGGCATTTGCCAATGGGCTATGTACGATTTATGATAGCATCAGCATCGAACAGTAGATGAACCAAAGCCTCCACGTTAACTGAACTTTCAGAACGCAAGGTTCAGACTTTAACAAAATAAGGAGGAGGATTTGCATCCTACGGGGATTGAACCCGGGACTCCAGCGTGCAGATCGGGAGTGCTACCACTGGGATAGTAAGTCAATCTTGTTTGAGAGAGGATCTGACGATTAAAGAATGAACAAAACCGACGTGAACTGAAGAGGAAAGACACGACAATCTTCAGATTTGATGGATGTCTCCAGACTTGCGCAGCCACGGAAACAAGAATCGGTCGACACTGCAGGAGAGGTACACGCTGGTGAGGTCGTGGTGCTGCTCACGTGATGCAAGAGTGCGCGTGGATTATGTGCTGGTGTTGCGTGGCTATGGAGGAGTGCGACCCAACCACAAACTTCAGGAGTTCGTGCGCAGTTATCGTCCCGACAGTCATGGCGGACAAGGGCAGCGACGAAGGATCCGCGCATACAGGCGGAGATGAGGGCAGCGAGGATGTTCGGGACATGCGGCTGCTCACCTTGGGGTGGGATGGCGCAGCAGCTCGGCTTGGAGGAGACGACATGGACCGGACGGGGAAGAAAACGATGGCGCCCTGGATGTACTCCTCGCGGACGGACGGCGAGCTTGACGAGGATGGAGCCGTGCCCCTGGTGTCTTCTGGGTTCTGCTCCTGGTTGCCGATGATGGAGGATGGTGGTGCGGTTCCGTTCCGATCGGCGGTGGTCCTTCTCGACGACTACGGCACCGGCTCCGCGAGCTCCCATCTCCGTCCAAGGTTTCATGGTGGTCGGATAAGAACAATCATAGGAGGCAGAGAGGAGGGTGGCGGCGGCGATGGAAAAGGGAGGGAGAGAGATAGGTTAGGGTTTGGGGAAGGAGGGAGGCGGCTTTAAGGCAGAGAGGAGGAGCAGGTGGAGGAGGGGTCTGGTGCGGTGGTGGTGGTGATCATGCTGCCTGCGTGACCCTCCGAGGAAGACGACAAGAACGTAGGTGGTGGGGTGGAGTTGGATCCGTTAGTGTGGCCTGGTGGGCTGGCCTACCTAGTGCCCACACAAAGTTTTTTTTTTCTTCTTTGTTTTTGTTTTATTAATTGTCCAAAGAAATAAATGAGGTTTGCAATACTACTAGCATTAGTTTTGAAGCATCGAAATAATTTCAGAAATTTTAGAAAATAAGGTTTGATGAATTTTAATTAGTTGGCAAGTTTTAAATGCATGCAGATGCATGATGTTATGATGCGAAAAGGAAAACAAACAATTTCTATTTGGGAGAAAAAACCCCGGGTGTTACAATATTTCAGTTGGTATTGTCCCGGAGTTGATCCAAGAAGAACTTTGTGATGATGTTAATTAATCAATAAAGCATTGTGTTCTCTTTAAGAACAGACCGTCCATATAAGCTCTTATCCAAGATGAAATTGAAATGGATCCTTCATCGATATAAGACCTGTCCCAATGCATCGTTTCTTAGGCCATCTGTAATGCAAAACGGCTCTGTCGTTTCTTAGGCGATTCCACGTCACATGCATACGAGTAAAAAAAATCCCTAAAGTAGTACGTCGTTCTGTTGGTCCTTTGTAATAAATATTTCTTGGATTCTTTGCACCCAGCGCAACAATATGAAGGCGAGATAGGAGAAGAAAGGATTAAGCCACATGGGGCCAGCAACACCGAATTGTTTAGTTACTGTTTTTCTCGATTTGTGGGATAAGAGCCGACTCTCTACTAACATACATCAATCTTCTCTCTCATAATTAATTCTCTCTCCACATCAGCTAATGTCCTACGTGGCCTTAGCTAAGAGACGGCTGACTCACGCATTACGGAAGGCCTTAGCACGTTACATAGGTGTATTAATAATTTAGAGACTACTAGCAAAGATCCCGTGCGTTGCAACGGGTCTAATATAAACCTATATGTTTAGCCATCTAGAAAATATTGATACAATCCATAAGTTTGTCGTTTGGAGCATCTTAACAAGTTGGTCATTTGGATGCAGTTGTTATTTTTTTAATAAGGAGCATGGCTGTGGATTTCATTAAGGAAATATATTTGCTATTGACACAAAATCAAAATAAAAGGCTTAGAAGTCATCAGAAACAACTGGTCCTGAGCATGACTTCTGAGCTGATAACTTACCATTATAAGGGAGACAGTGACAAACAAACAATAGCTTCGACTATAAAAACGAAACACCAGCGAGCCAACTTTGATATATGCTTGTTTGGGTTGCCACTTGCGCTCATCTGAGAAGCTGAATTGAAGCAGTGATCGATTAGCATTAAGGGACGTTAAGGTAGGAAAATACATTAGGACGTTAAAAAGATGTGCAAAGGTTAGTGAAAGAACCATGTCAGGCTTGTCTAATATGTGTATAAATAAAACCAGAATATACATGTCCCCATCTTTACCAGCTACCAATCAAGAAGATTCAAAAAAAAAAACCAGAGAGCAACGAAGGACATACACCTAACTATCATCAGAAAATACAATAACAGTGAGCTAGAAATCAGCAAGAGAAGCAAAGCACATAGAGCCGTGCGCCCGTGCCAATCTCTCTGTCTAATCTCCTCTCTCACTCTCCCACGCCCAGAAGCGGGCGTGCTTGATCTCTTCCTAGTAGCAGTAGAGCAGGAACATGAAAAGCAGTTGTACCGCAACGACGAGCAGAATCTCCTCCTGTACGGAGGCTCTCATGCAGCTGCCGGCCTTCCGCAGTGCCCTTGCCCTGAAATCAAGAATAACATCACAACACAACAGTTAGGTGTAATTACCAACTAATTAGCAGTTTGAAATCCTACCCATGTACATTTAGTCATTTAGGGAGATTCTCGACGGCACGCAGGATTAATTGGTGGCAAACAGATGCCAGGTCCATGCGCCCACTGCCCACACTGACACTGCTCCCCTACCGCCGCCGGTGCACCCCGACCAACAGCGCACACAGGCGGATGGGCCGCAGCAGCAAGTTGCCTGGTCTGAGAATTTCGGGGTACTGCGCGGAGGCGTTATCTCGTCGAGCACGACGAACTGGCGCTGCCGGCAAATAGGAAGTTCTGAGGCGCGACGGATGCGGACGGCATGAATTTTACGTCGTTCTATTTGGCCACGCAAAGGACTACATTGGCAAATCCTGCTGATCGAACCTAAGCGTTAGACGCTCGCGCCACCGTGGTATTGATCCGCTCATACATATCGGCGAGCTTCTGGTTATCATAGATGCCAGGAAAGCGGCAAGCTACGTCCGTCGTGACCATGGCCTCGATCGCCGAACTTGCTGACCTCCCTGCTCCACAAGCAGTCTGTCGGTGCTCTTGCCACCGGGACCTGCCACCACTTCGCCTCCCCATGGCGTTCATCGAAACAATGTTGTCCTGGAGCGTCGTCGAGGCGGCCGTGCTATGGGGCGCCTGCTCAAAGAAGAGAGTACGTGCAAGTCACGGAACTGTACGAGGACCAACGGTGCTGGGAGGGCCGTAGTACACGCGCACGCTGCACGCCGCATGCATATACGACATCGCCGGCGAGATGGTGGAGGTGCTGGACGCGACCTCCATGTTGTTCTAGCTCCAGCCTGGTTTGATGGGAGAGATGCGATTTGAAGGGGTGCCATGTAGATTTTATATATGGAGAGTTTAGAACGGGTACATAGTCGTGGCCTTACATACGAACATACGATGGAGTCAGATTTGAAATCCGATTGCAGCCAAGAAAACAATCGCCAGATAGGAAACCTTGGACGGGGACGACACAAATCTTGACGTGCCTACGGTTGTTATGACCTACGTACGCACGAAGTACCACAGCGTATCATCACCACAACAAGTTTAGATAGATTACTCCCGCAAAAAAAAAGGTTAGATAGATTACCCGTGGCAGGGTGGGTAATTTGTGTCTAACTTTAGGCGCAGTTTTAATGACCTACCAAATAAAACCAAACCAAGGAAGACTTAACGCCTTTATTATTAGGTATAGACCAGTCCAATGCATTATTTCTTAGTGATTGTCTCTAAATTTAATGATTTGGTGCTCATGCATGGATTTGATTGAACTATTAACCATTTTTACCTATGATAGCGTGCCAATGTTGTATCTTAGCTACTCCCTCCGTCCATGATTATTAGTCCCCTGATGAAGAGCATTGGGACCAAGACGCAATTATATTGGTCCTTTCCACCAATCAACGTCATAGTTTTCCATTATCTAATTAATTTGGCTATGCAAACCAATCAAGATGAGACTAGGTGGGATTTCACAATTACTATGGCACGGTTAATTAGGATAATAAATAATTACGGGTCTTATTTGGAGATAATATTGGGACAAATATTTTTTCACTAGAGGACTTTTAAACCCGGACGGAGGGAGTACAACTCACTCTCTCTCATTATTAAGTAATGTGCCACATAAGCAAAACGTTTATGAACCTGCGCTAAGAAACCCATATTAGGACAGGCCTAATGATCACTGTAAGACTTTAGCGACTTTTGGTGTAACTACATGCTGCACACTTCCCCGTGCAACCATTACGCCTGAGAAGGCGTCGGCCTCGGCATCGCGGAGACGTGTACGCTCATCCCTGCGGGTGGCGAGTGGTGGTGCGGCGGTGGGAGGTCATGATGTATGGGGTCCGGTCCCGAAGGAACCTGCCTCGGCAGCCCCGACACGTGCGCGCTCGTCGTCCCGGCCGGCGGCGAGTGGCGGCGCGGCGGTGGGAGGTCGTGATGTATGGGGTCCGGTCCTGAAGGAACCTGCCTCGGCACCCCTGTGACGTGTGTGCTCGTCGTCCCCACGGTCGATGCTTGGTAGTATGGAGAGTCCGTCGACAGCGGCCACGACGGCAAATGAGGCAAGCGGCGTGCGGACGCGGCGGCGGAGAGCATCAGCGGCAGGAGGAGGAGCAACGCCACCGCGGCACCATTCTTGTGCACGGCCATGACTAGCTGTTTTCTTGAAGCTACTAGCTAGCATATATGTGTGCCTCGTTGCAACCTGCGCTGGGCAAATATATAGAGATGCATGGTCTCGTCTAAATTTAGTTATCCGGTGATAAATTGAGACGCTAATTAGTGTGAAGGTTATACGTAAGAATATTTTAGAAACGAATTATTTGGAAAATGATAACCACATGCCTGACTAATGAGATTATCCTCGAAATGGATAGTAAATATCTGGTAATAAATTGAGACACTAATTAGTGTGAAGGTTATCCGTAAGAATATTTTAGAAACGAATTATTTGGAAAATGATAACCACATGCCTGACTAATGAGATTATCCTCGAAATGGATAGTAAATATCTGGTAATAAATTGAGACACTAATTAGTGTGAAGGTTATCCGTAAGAATATTATAGAAACGAATTATTTGGAAAATGATAACCACATGCCTGACTAATGAGATTATCCTCGAAATGGATAGTAAATATCTGGTGATAAATTGAGACGCTAATTAGTGTGAAGGTTATCCGTAAGAATATTTTAGAAATAAATTATTTGGAAAATGATAACCACATGCCTGACTAATGAGATTATCCTCGAAATGGATAGTAAATGCTTGTGGTTCCATTTTCATGCATACACGTGTCGCCTCCATGAAAAAGCTGATGGGCTAATAGGTGACCTAAAATAGGTTTTAACCATTTTTTCATCACGAGGGGCGAAAAGGAGCTCTCTAACAACAGCCCCGTGATGTAACTTTCGCGAAAAAAATTAGCGCACGATGTAAAAATTGGCTCAGATGATCTAATACATCACGAGGGGTCATGCCCTAAAACAGCACAGGTCGTGCGCGTCTTCGATCGCCAATCGGAACCTTCCGCCCCGCCGCCTCGCCTCTCGTGATCCTCTGCGCGTCGACGGTCCGCCGTCATGAAAACACCTCCGAATACCCCCGCGGCTGTGGCGTATGTCACTGGTTCCATTCCCCCATCGGCACCTCGAACCCGCAACTACCCACCACTTTTGTTGGGACCACCAGTTGTGGAAGAGGAGGTGGATTTTCACCTCCACGGCTTGCCTCCACAGTCGAGGAAGCGAAGAATAAGGCCTTCGCCGGTCGTGGACATGGAGGAACCGATGTGAGGACATCGCGGAATATGCCCGGCCAGATACATGCCACGCCGGCGAAGAAGTTGACCGCGGCG
The DNA here is from genome assembly GCA_028641055.1 of Alopecurus myosuroides. Taxonomy (NCBI): domain Eukaryota; kingdom Viridiplantae; phylum Streptophyta; class Magnoliopsida; order Poales; family Poaceae; genus Alopecurus; species Alopecurus myosuroides. The sequence goes on from CM054061.1 coordinate 307,115,957, forward strand.
GCCAAGAAGTCGATCGCAGCAGCGACATCGTCTACGCAGAGGCGGCAGCGTCGTCGTCTTGTGACCGTGGAAACAACCCCCACGCCGCTTGAGGCAACCCCCACGATGCCTGATGTAGAAGAGGAGATGCTGATGGCACCAGCGGCAACCGATCAATTGAATTTTGAGAATGGGTAATTTTTTTTGTTCATGTTTAAAATTTTAATGTTTGTTAGTTTACATTATTTAGTTGTTCATATTTAATCTAGTTTATACGATGTAGAGTGGATGAAGACAAGAATATCCATGTCAAGATTTTTTAACTCGTCATTTAGAACCATAAAAATATGAAGATAATCTTGACATAGATGATGAGAGTTTTGTTAATCCGAGGGGGAGAGCTTTGAATTACAGTAATGATGAGGATGTGTTGATTTGTACATAATGGAAGAGAGTTTCCCTTGATGCGGTTGTTGGAACCAATCAAGCGTCCAACACATATTGGTTGAGGATGAAGTAATTTTTGATGAGTGATGGCTAGGTTGAGACTCCAAGTGCAGAGTGTGTAGCTAGTGGCAAGCCTTCTTCCCCACGAGGGTGACTCGAGGGTTTATATCGAACTCTTGGGGAGCCAGTATTTCAGCAGTTGTCTTCCAAGCTTCCTCCAGGATCCTGCAAACAAGTAGAGAATTTTGTGCCCTCAACCTCACCAAGTGGTTGTCAAGCACAAGGTGTGAGACTTCTAAATTGTAATGCAAAACTGAAAGTAAATGTGCAATAATTAAATCTACTACTAAATGCAAATGAGAAAATAAATATGCAATGGATTTTTTTTGTATTTTTATGATGCAAGTGGTGATGGGGATAATGTAAATTCGAATTGGAGATGCAAGTAAAGTAAAGTGCAAGTAAAGTAAATTGCAGCAAAGTAACTAGAGTGTTTTCTTATATTTAAAATAGGACCGGGGTTCATGGTTTCACACTTGCATTCTCTCAAATAAAGTGGTAGACGGTGGACATAAAGAATTACATGTCAGATTACAATAACATGTTTAACATTGAGTACTTTCATATGGGCATCACGTCCTAGCATAGAGATCTCTACGGTCATATTGATCCCTCTTATACTCCACCAAGATGCGAAATAAATCATAACACCTCGATAATTAAGGAAAAACCAGAGTATAGCTTTAAGTAATGTGACATGAAGTTGAAGTAAGAACTTGCTAGATCTAGTCATGGAGATTGATTAGTGTCACTTCAAATCCCCGGTAACAATGTACTCCTTTTTATCCCTAGTAAGGTAACTAAGAAAGGTTTAACAAAACCTAAGTGGATCGCTGAACTTCTGCCACTTTCACAGCACTAGCCACCCCCCGTTACTCCAACTAATGCACCCATCACCCTACACACGCTCTCAAGAACTAGATTGATCAAAGCTAGCAAATAAGAACGGGGTACATAAGATACATCTACTCAAATAACTCAAGAGAAACAATTGCAATCTCAGATTCAATAACTCGTAGAAAAGATCCACCACATAGGAATTACAACGGTGCCCGTAATCATGTGAGGCAGCTCATACGGATCTAATTAGTGAAGCACATAGAGAGAGAGATACAAGTGCTACTTCCACAAACCCATAGCCCTGGGGTGGACTACTCCCTCTTCATGGAGATGTCGATGGAGATGACGTTGGAGGGGTAGGAGATCACACCGGCGGCGCCCCGCCGGAGTTTTCCCCCTCCAATCTGGAACTCCAGGTCTCTGTTTTGGTGTTTCGGTGTTTCGGCGGCGCTCCTCTCCGTAAGGGTACGGGGGACCCTTTTTATAGTCGGTTTTAGGTCAAGACGGAGTCGGTAAGTCGAAGATGGAAGGAATTGGGGCCACAGGGGCCAAAAGGGGGCCTCTCACGCGGCCAAGGAATCTGGCCGCGTGGAGGGTCCTTTTTTGGGCCTCCTTGCCCAATTCTCGTGGATCCTTCGCCCGCAAGTCTTCTCCTTCCAAGAAAATGACCCCCGCAGATTTTCAGGTGATTTCGCGGAAGTTTGCCCCCTGAAACGTCAAAAATATAGAAAACGGGGTTTCTGACAGGCAGGGTTAATTCCATAAAAGTTGGGGGACTTTGTAATTTAACCCCAAAATACTATAAAACATTGAATTATACCCTTATATGATGCAATATGTAATAGAAAACCATGTGAAAATATGCAAAATTCATCTATGCATTTTACATGCATCAACATCCCCAAACTTAACCCATGCTCGTCCTCGAGTATGAAGGTGATAAAACTAAGATGGGTTTTGCATATTGAAAAAATCATGGGATATCAAGGAGGATTATTCATGCTACATATAATAAAATGATTAATACTAGAAATGAGTAGCAATATACAATTCATGTTATAAGAAATATCAAATATGCAAGCAAAGATGCTTCATGAAAGTTCACAAAGTGTATAATGAAATAAAAGCACTATGGACCAAATGCATACACAAAATGAAAAATAAAATCCTATATTGGTCAAAGAATAGCATAATGGAGAATAGAAAATATAGTGGACACTTTGGAGAAAATTGAGTAGAGGTAAAACATGATCAAGTCTTATTTAGCCTCTAAATTATTCAACTAAAATTACTAATTGAAATGTGGTATCCATTGATCTAGGACTCTCATTTCCCCTTTATCACTAGCATCTTAAAATTGTGAGTATTGAAGTAATGAGAATGACAAGGTGGTTGAAAGCCTCATGCCCCGTGAGTGTGAAAACCTACTCCATGATTACTCAACTTAAGATTCCTAATAAGCTTTGTACAATCATAATAAGTATTAATGATATCATAGAGAACCGCAAAGAGGTACCTCTTGCCCCATGACATGGAAACAAGCCCATGTTACAATGACAAGATGAACAAACGGAGTAGACTCATCATCCTTTTTATTTTCATTCACTATTATGCATAGATTCTTATTTTATTATAGGATGTGTTGTAGACTCACTCAAGCTGTAAGTAAATTTCCACCATGATAAAGCATGGCTTGGGTTAGCAGCCCAATGCGTTTCTCTAGTCATATAGATACTTACTCATCAAAACTTACTATTCCTCTATTTCATTTCGGCATGGCAGGAGTCCAAAAACAAAAGTACATGATATCAACCAAATGTAAATTTTTTTGTGCAATGTTGAAAGCTTTCCGGTGATACACGTTTATAGCTAGCTCCCAACCACACACTTGTCAAACGAAAAACTTGTGGCTCCCATTATTGGGTCATGTTTATTAGATGCATAAAAAGTAAAGTGTGCCTTCAAAAGTTCGTGAGAGTCCTATCCCAAGTTCAACCCATGACAATTAATAAAGTGAATATCTTAATTTAGAACATAAATAACACAATAACATGGTGAACATACTCGGAATAGCAATGAAGCTAATGGGAAGATATGGTGGATTCACTGGAAATACTTGGCTAAGGAGTGTTGGAAACAAGTTTTTACTTGTTGGAATTTTTAAATTTTTGGGCTAGCAAGAGGGAGATAGTTGACCAGCTAATATGCATGCATATGTCCATAGAACTACTCATTTCATGACAAACTAAATAAACCAGCAATTAACATCAAGGACATTAATAAGAGATAGCTCAAGACAACATTATTGCAAATTTCTACGCATAAAAAGCCTATAAATCATGCAAACATATGTAGCTCTTCAAATCAACCATGGCATCCCTAAAGTCATAATACTAGCATCCAATACATTCCAACCCCAAACTCCAGTATCTCAATCTCATATAAAATGATGGTGGTGGTCTTATCAAAACAAAAATAAAAACAAAAACTAGACGCTTCAAGTCTCTACGATAAATGTTTTGCTTAGAAAAACGGAAACTAGACGTGTGCTAACCAAAAGAGTGTAGCTCCAGTGGGGTGTTCATCACATCCCCAAGCTTATGGCTTTCACCATTCTTGGATGTTTTGAGGCGCAGCTCCTCTATTCCCTGTGAAAAAAACTTCACAAAACATGTTTCTCCCATTCTTTTTCTGTGGGGTGAGATTAGCAAGGACAAACAAATCACATGCTTACTGTGCAAAATTCCAAATCAAATGCTCCAGTAGATATACAATAAGGTTCATTATGTTGTATGTTCACTCTCTTGCTTGAAAGAATCATGGAAATTCGATTCCCAAGCCCAAAGAGTGCATAAAACAAAAGAAGGCAGAATCTGTCCAGAAAAGCAACAGCAGGAAAACGAACGTTTTTCCCTAAGCTAGCCTCGTCAAAAAATTAAGCCAATTTTTGTGCTTACAGAGTAAGAAAAGTTGCAGAACATACTAAAATATTAGCTCAATCCGACATACCAATAAAAAACGTAAAATTATACGGTAAGCAGACTCGTGCTGAAACAGAAATTTCATGCACTAGGATAGCAACTTATAAGTCCAAATGGGTTTGACTTGACTCTTTATTGAAAACTCCAGAATTAAAACAAAAAAACTAATATCTTGAGACAGCAAGAGGACACTAGGAAAATCCAAACAAAAACAACCGGGTTGCCTCCCGTAAAGCGCTTTCTTTATAGCCATATAGCTAGGCTTTACTTACTTGATAATCAAGAGGGATAAAGCTCATGAGGGAGCTTGTTCTTCAGCGTGCCCCTCTTCCTTGGGAAGTGCTCCATGCTTTTCTTGTGAGCGAACTGAAACTTGACATTCCCTTCCTTGGAGTCTATGATTGCACCTGTAGTACGAAGAAAAGGTCTACCCAAAATAATAGGACTAGGGGATTTATCCCCCATATCCATAATAATGAAATCATAGGGTACGAAAGTCATGTGCAATTCACTCATAACATCTTTTACTTGTCCTATAGCATGTTTAGTAGAGTTATCAGCAAGGACAAATTCACTTGAGCACTTTTCTAAATTTTCTAGTTCTAGCAATTCATATAATTCTTTAGAGAGTACCAATACACTAGAACCTAGATCTAACATAGCATGGTGAATTTCTTTTCCAATTGAAACTAGAACCTTGGGGATCCATGCATCCCCAAGCTTAGGAGGTATCATGGCCTCATTCTTGTACCTAGCAATTTTTTCTTGCAAGACTTGATTAGCAATATAAGATCCAAAGCCAGGTTGATTAACATTTATAGTGGGATCACTAGCAAATTTTTGTAGAGTAGCAATAAGTTTTTGCAAGCTACTTTTTTCTAAATCAAGCAATGGATCCTTAATTTCAGTAAGCATCATAATTTCCTCTACTTTACTCTCTAATTTAGCTAGCATTCTTGATTCATCAGGACTAATTTCATCTTTGCTAGCAAGATAAGACATATATGGAAGTAAATATTCAGGGTACTTCACTATTTCATTCAAAGTTTCTTCTAAGCTAGTAGGGACATGCTCACTTGTATTCTCAGCAATATGATCAATATTTTCAATAATAGGAGCAGAAATAGTAATAGAATTCATTCCTACACTAGGTTGTGCTTGTGGCTTTCCTACTAACATACTTAATAGAGTTGCTTGATTATCAGCTAATTTTGACAATGCTTTATCTAAATTCGAAGATTGAAGTTGCAATCCTTTAATATCACTACTAATGGATGCAATAGACTTATTTAACTCATGTATCATAGCATTGTGACTAGCAACTTGTTCCATAAGCAATTTATTAGATTCAGAAATTTCACTAGAAGGCTTCCACTTATTTTCATTAGCATTAGGATATGGAACAAAAGGTTTATTTGGCACATAAGGAGGTTTACTATATGAATTGTAAGCATTACCAAAACCATTGCTACCATAATTCCTAAAAAAAATTAACATCCACACTTTCAGAATTACTACCAACTAGCTCCCGCAAAGGCACATTCTCCATATTTTGTTTATTAATAAAAGCAAGAATAGTGTCCATTTTAGAAGACAAATCATTGGTTTCTTCAATTGAGTTTATTTTCTTAGTGGGATTGGGTGCTCTTTCAGTATTCCATTGACTATAATTTTGCAATATGCTTTCTAATATGCTCTTAGCCTCACCTACAGTTTTACTCATAAAGGCACCTCCAGCAGCAGAATCAAGTATATTTCTAGACATGTAGTTCAGACCATTATAAAAAGAGTGTAGTATGGTCAATTCATTTACTCCATGTGATGGGCATGTTCTAATCATTAATTTAATTCTATCCCATGCAATGGCTACATGTTCATTATCATTTTGCCTAAATGAGAGGATATTATTCCTATTTTGCAAAATTTTAACGGGAGGATAATATTTCTTAATGAAAGATTCTTTTAAATCATCCCAAGACTTTATACTAGATGTAGGTAGTGAAAGTAACCATTCTTTAGCCTTTCCTCTAAGTGAAAAAGGAAATAATTTCAGTTTTAGAACACTACTTTCCACATTTTTAAATTTTTGCATATCACATATTTCCATGAAATCATGAAGATGCATAGAGGCATCCTCCATAGCACTACCACCAAATTGCTCTCTAGTAATTAAATTCAATAAACTAGGACTTACTTCATAGCTTTCAGCTTGTATTTCAGGTGTAGTAATTGGACTAGCAATGAATTGGTCATTGGGTGTATTTGTGTAGTCACTTAATTTAGTTCTATCACCCATTTTAACAGTTTTTATGTAGTTTTTAATTTTTTATGCAAAACAAAAGTAAAATAACTAAGAAAATTCGAAATACTAAAATAATCTAGATAACTAAATGCAAAACTAAAATGCAAACTAAAATAAAATATGCAAGACAAACAAAACAAGAACAAAACAAAACAAAAACAAAAACAAGACAAGAAACAAAACAATCTACTTGAAAGAAGGTGGAGATAGAAAGGACGGTACTCACGTAGGTGCAACCTCCCCAAGCTTAGGTGTTTGCACACCTTGTTGGTGATGAAGACTTCTTGTGAGCTCCCTTGGACAACTCCTTCACCTATGGCTCCCCGACAACGGCGCCAGAGAAACGCTTGATGGCTAGGTTGAGACTCCAAGTGCAGAGTGTGTAGCTAGTGGCAAGCCTTCTTCCCCACGAGGGTGACTCGAGGGTTTATATCGAACTCTTGGGGAGCCAGTATTTCAGCAGTTGTCTTCCAAGCTTCCTCCAGGATCCTGCAAACAAGTAGAGAATTTTGTGCCCTCAACCTCACCAAGTGGTTGTCAAGCACAAGGTGTGAGACTTCTAAATTGCAATGCAAAACTGAAAGTAAATGTGCAATAATTAAATCTACTACTAAATGCAAATGAGAAAATAAATATGCAATGGATTGTTTTTGTATTTTTGTGATGCAAGTGGTGATGGAGATAATGTAAATTCGAATTGGAGATGCAAGTAAAGTAAAGTGAAAGTAAAGTAAATTGCAGCAAAGTAACTAGAGTGTTTTCTTATATTTAAAATAGAACCAGGGTTCATGGTTTCACACTTGCATTCTCTCAAATAAAGTGGTAGACGGTGGACATAAAGAATTACATGTGAGATTACAATAACATGTTTAACATTGAGTACTTTCATATGGGAATCACGTCCTAGCATAGAGATCTCTACGGTCATATTGATCCCTCTTATACTCCACCAAGATGCGAAATAAATCATAAGACCTCGATAATTAAGGAAAAACCAGAGTATACCTTTAAGTAATGTGACATGAAGTTGAAGTAAGAACTTGCTAGATCTAGTCATGGAGATTGATTAGTGTCACTTCAAATCCCCGGTAACAAGGTACTCCTTTTTATCCCTAGTGAGGTAACTAAGAAAGGTTTAACAAAACCTAAGTGGATCGCTGAACTTCTGTCACTTTCACAGCACTAGCCACCCCTGTTACTCCAACTAATGCACCCATCACCCCACACACGCTCTCAAGAACTAGATTGATCAAAGCTAGCAAATAAGAACGGGGTACATAAGATACATCTACTCAAATAACTCAAGAGAAACAATTGCAATCTCAAATTCAATAACTCGTAGAAAAGATCCACCACATAGGAATTACAACGGTGCCCATAATCATGTGAGGCAGCTCATACGGATCTAATTAGTGAAGCACCTAGAGAGAGAGATACAAGTGCTACTTCCACAAACCCATAGCCCTGGGGTGGACTACTCCCTCTTCATGGAGATGTCGATGGAGATGACGTTGGAGGGGTAGGAGATCACACCGGCGGCGCCCCGCCGGAGTTTTCCCCCTCCAATCTGGAACTCCAGGTCTCTGTTTTGGTGTTTCGGTGTTTCGGCGGCGCTCCTCTCCGTAAGGGTACGGGGGACCCTTTTTATAGTCGGTTTTAGGTCAAGACGGAGTCGGTAAGTCGAAGATGGAAGGAATTGGGGCCACAGGGGCCAAAAGGGGGCCTCTCATGCGGCCAAGGAATCTGGCCGCGTGGAGGGTCCTCTTTTGGGCCTCCTTGCCCAATTCTCGTGGATCCTTCGCCCGCAAGTCTTCTCCTTCCAAGAAAATGACCCCCCGCAGATTTTCAGGTGATTTCGCGGAAGTTTGCCCCCTGAAACGTCAAAAATATAGAAAACGGGGTTTCTGACAGGCAGGGTTAATTCCATAAAAGTTGGGGGACTTTGTAATTTAACCCCAAAATACTATAAAACATTGAATTATACCCATATATGATGCAATATGTAATAGAAAACCATGTGAAAATATGCAAAATTCATCTATGCATTTTACATGCATCAATGAGCACAACACAAGTGGAGTTGCAAGAATGGATATTTCCATACGCCACCGATGGAACACAATAAATAGTGAATGTCAAAATGGTCTGCTTGTTTGCCAAATGTAGAAAAAATGAATACAAGTGGTTGCAACTATGAATATAAGGTGATTTTACTTGCTTCACATAAAACTTATATTTCATGTAGGTGAGCATGGCTCAAGGTTTATTTGAAGGAAAAGGGAAGAAATGAGATAAGAGTAAGAAGAAAGGAGATAAGAGTAAGAAAAAAGGGACAACATTCACTTTTACCTCATTGTTGAAGTGAGCTTGATCATGAGGAGAAGTGGAAGAACATGGATATGTATGAAATTCCAAACAAGAGAAAGGAGGTAGCAGTTCATGATGATGAGAACTATGGAAGCGATGAAGAGAACGTTGGAAAAACGAGTGCCAAAACAAATATGCCGGATTGAAGGGGAAAAAGGGTTTAAAAGGCTTAGATAGTGATCTCAAAGAAGGGTTTGAAGCAATAGTGATGGCACGCAAGGAGTATGCTGAAGAGAAAAGGATGTTGAAGTTACAAAAATTAGAGGCAAGGAAAGAGGCCGAGCAGAAAAACATTGTGCCAGATGAGAGGAGGGTCGCCGCCGAAGAATGTAAGGTGGAGCAAGAAGAGAGAAAGTTGGCGGTCGAGAAGCGCAAAGCCGACGAAGAGAAAGAGCAAAAGTTCATGTTCATAGCCTGCAGGCAGTCGCATAATGGAAAAAAATTTGGATACACCGACGGAAACCCCGTCGGCCTATTTTTTTTCGCTACGCCGACATCCACCGTCGGCGTATCCTAGTTTTTTTTTACTCACTCACCATTTTTAGCATAACTTTTGCATTCGAACTCGGATTTCGACGTTCTTTAGCTCGTTTAGAAAAGAAGAAACATATCTACATCATCATGCATATTATTCAAGTTACATTCTTAAAAAAAATCATGAGCAAAAACGGAACAAACAAGAAAGGGTTAACGGTTACCGGGTGTAGACCTATAAGCTGGGTTTTTCTCCAGCGGGGCTAGAGGTTCAATATTGAGAAAATCTTGGTGTATCTATGATGAAATAGTTAGTTGCGTACCTAAAAATGATTTTTGCCAAAAATCATGAGCAAACTATTAGGTACCTGTAGTTCAAATTTGACCAGTTTTCACCGGAATCGGCAGAAACTTGTGTTTTTTAAAATAGATGCATAGAAACCTTTTCATACGAAAAAATTGGTTATTTATGCATATAACATGGTCTAGTATTTTCAAAAATTGTAGCTCTCAAGTTTTGCAACATATTTGTGGTAGGTCCTTCACAAAAAACCCCATTTTTTACCACTCGGAAAATAGAAAATGGTTTTTTTAATCAATGAAAAGGAAAGCTTCCTCCGTCAACATTGTCCGTGCTTCCAAGATGCATGTTTGTGTGGAATATGAGAACATTTAAACAAACTATGTCATGAATTTGACCATAACACCCGTCATTTGGCCCAAAACCATGGAATGTTCATCTCAATATCAGATTCTTCACTTATATCATTATAGAGTTTTAATCTTGTCTTTCAATACTCTCTGGTGTTTATGATTACCTTTTCCATGTATTTTTTTCACCTCCAAGAGAGGGTTTATATGCTAGATGGTAGGTTCATGCCTCCCTTACATCTATGCTCCAGTGACAGAAACGTGACGGGTGGGGTATGTGCTGTTAATACTAGGGAGAAAACATCAGTGCTCTTGTCCATGGACATGAACCACTGCTTACATTACGTATTGCTCTTAATGCATTTGTTTGTTGCACACAAAGCAATCACTTCACTGCTGCAACTTAATACTAGAGAGATTTACTGGATAGCTTTCTTGAGGTGGACGTTTAGATATGGATGCATGCTGGATAGCGGTCCATATGCCTTGTCGTAATGTGTACAATCTTAGAACCCGTGAACTATATCTCATCATAATAGTATTGTTATACATTTATGATTTGTCAATTGCCCAACTGTAATTTGTTCACCCAACATGTTTGTTTTCTTTGGAGAAACACTACTAGTGAACCTATGGCCACATGTCATATTTTCCTCATATTTACAACCTTCTTTTAAGCACTTTCATAATTGTTTCCTTACTTTTCTGTTTTTACTTTTTAACTTTTCAAGACTATATACGTTCAATTCTCCTGTTTTCAGCAAGACCGGAAGATTAACAACCTTCCAGAAAGTTGGGGCAAGAGAACGTTTGTGTTTGTGTGCAGGTTCCACGCTTATTGATGCGCCAGACAACCAGCAACCTTCTTCAAGACTACGAAGTCCTACTGATTTGATAAACCCGAGTTCCTTAATTGGGGAAAATTTCCGCTAGACTACATCATACCATCCACTTGGGGTCTCCCAACGAGGCTGTGATCACGTGAGCATCACCCCATGTGAAATGATCTTGATCAATGCATGTATGGGCATGCATCGTTATATATATAGTGATCTTGACAGTTACATAGAGCGAGTTCTTAAATTCTGTAGCGTATACCAGCAGTTCCTACCATACCCAATGCTCAAAGGGTTTGTTTGTGGATTTCGGCTCGCGGGTCACAAGCTGTTTGTTGTATGGACATCCTGTACGTGGTCATCTGGAGGAGGCCACCTTGGGGATTCTTGGACTGATTGTGATTCGTTTCATAGAAAAGAAAAAAATTCCTACAAGATGCAAACAAAAATGGAGATCCAATCTACAAAAACCAAGATCCAATCAAGGATATGCTACCAATGATAGGGAGAGTTCTAGATCTGATCTATGTACCCTCGAAAAACGAATGCATTGAACATGCTATTGCAAAGTAGGTCGATGACGTCCTTCCTGCGATCAAGCCGATCAATGCCGCAATGAGCCGTGCCTCCAAGATGTGCACACGTACACCACAGAAACGTATCCTCCTCCTTGATCCAGCAAGTGCAGCGGGGAGGTAGATGTAATCGATTTCCACAGCACGACGGCGTAGTGGTGGAGGTATGGTGGAATCCCGGCTGGGCTACGCCAAGCGAATGGGGGAGCGAGAGGATGGAGGAGCAGCTGGGGCAGCTAGGGTTTTTAGCGGGGGACTTCCCTAAATGCCTTCTCCCTTTAAATAGGCGTGAGGAGGGCTGGGAGACTTTCTCTCCAAGCCCTTGGGACATCCTCCCCATTTTAAGGCAAGTTGATCAATCACCATTAATAAATATCATTGCCTTCCTTTCTTATAAGATGTCATATCCCCTATTTATGGGAGATATATATCATATCCTTGATAGGAGATTTAACCCGTACTTTCCAAAATTATCTCCAATCAATATTTGGAAGGTTTGGTGCAACCATCGGAGGCCATCTAGAACGTTCTAGAACATTTTGGTACTCTATCGAAAATTTTCAGAACTTTTTCGAAACCCTGAAACCAACTTTCCTTATATGGAACTTGATCTCCGGACAATTCCGGAGCTCCTAGTGATATCCTGGATCACATCCGAGACTTCGACCAAAATTCTCTCACCATCAAAGTATACCGGGTCAACCGTAGCGTTACCGTACGTTAAGTGTGTGCCCGTATGTTTTCCGGAACATGCAGACATGATCAAAACTCCTCTCCGATCTATAATCACCAGCGGGACCTAGATGTCGATGATGACTCAAACATATTCAAGATGATATTTTATCGGCTGAACCACTATGTCATCAACCATATTCTGTTTCCTTTGTCTCACGATATTTTACTTACCCGAGATTCGATCGTCGGTATCACCATACCTAGTTCAATATTGTTTGCGATAAGTATTCTTTACTCGTTCCGAAACACACCATTAAATGTGTATAGTTCCTTAATAACGTGCTTGCAAGAGTTATCGAATGTGTGTCAACGAGTGGACGTAGAATAGATCTCTCCGTCACATGGAGGGACAAATACCAATCTTGATACATGCAGCTCCACAACGTGCTTTCAGAGATACTTGTAAGACACCTTTATGATCACCCAGTTACATAGTGACGTTTGATTCCCCCAAAGCATTTTTCTGATACATGGGAATAACATTATCTCATAGTCTAAGAATCAGAATACTTGAGAAGAATAGACATCGCAATTTAAACTATGTGACACGATCAATTGATATGTTTAGGTTGGGTCTGTCGACCACATCATTCTCCAATGACATGACCTCATTATTTAATTAACAGCTCATGTCCATGGTTAGGAAACCGTAACCATCCATTAATAAACGACTAGTCTAGTACAGGCTCACTAGGGACACCCGGTTGTTTATGAAACCACACATGTATTATGTTTCCGGTTAATACAATTCTAGCGTGGAGTATAAACATTTATCATGAACATGGATGTCGGATATATACTGAATAGGGGTATAGAAGATGGTAGATAAAGGGCCGGACTACCAGGGTGGCCTACATGGTAATGGGCTTAGGTCCATTGGGCGGCCCAGTAGTCCGACGCGCAGAGGCCGGATTCTAGAAGAACCCGGATCACGGCCCGCGTGATCTGGCTTGGAGGAGAAGACGGATTCCTTGCTTTCCAAGTTACAAGTTAACGTAGTCTTCTAGGTTTCCTATTCTGTAAGCCCTAATCCGGCTATTATATAAAGCCGGACGGGAGATAGATTAAACAAGTTAAGTTAGACACAAGTTCAAGCTCTACGCAACTCGCCGAGAAGCTCATCCTCGCCGAGAAGCTAGATCTACACCCTCACATTGTAACCCTGATAAACGGGCTTTAGTCCCAATTAGTGAGAAGTGCAGGAGTAGGTACGCCGTACTGTCGCGACGTACTGAACCTGGGTAAAATCCCGTGTTCTGTGTTACTACGCTATTCCGTTACCCCACGTCTCTACCGTAGTCTCATGGCACCCCCGTCTATGAAAACTACTACGATGTCTCGACAGTTGGCGCCCACCGTGGGGCAAACGACGTCGGGCGTGAAATTCCGATCTGGGATACTCGGCGGAATTGGAAGATCGATCACTGTCGGAAGCCTGGAGTTCGACGACGATGTCGGGCGCTTCCTCGACAACGGATCCTACATACCGGCGCAAAACCACCTGATAAGTGCCTGCGTGTTACCGATCGGATCTGCTAACATCTTTATCGGACTAACTGCAGAGGTAATGGGGTTTTGCGGTGGAAGCAAATTTATCCCACCCGCCCTATACCCAGTCGAAGACGACTATGATGCCGGATTCTGCTCAGATCGCCGACAAAAAAGTGATACACACTTTATCGGCATGGTGCAATCCGAAATCGCTGAAAACACGGATGACGGAAATCCCGTGCAAGAGGCAGATAACAACCTACCCGTCATAGAGACGGAAGAAGAAACACCCGTCACAGAGGCGGAAGATCCGACATCCGTCAACAAGACGATGAACTCGGAAGCAGAGTCCGTGCTTGCCGCCATTGAGGCGAGGTTGGAGTCGGAAACCGGATCGGATAACTTCGACTCCGAAGACGAAGACGAGGATGCCTTCGTAAGAAAGGTTAAGTCCTTTCAAGAGGGATTCCATGAAGTGCTAATGGCAAAACCAGCTGATACAACGGGTGCCGACAGCCAGGAAAGCCCTAAAACCCCTCCGCCGGTGGAAGAGAGAGAAGACGGAGAAACTTCTCCGATATTCCCCAATGTTAAGGAGATGACAGAAGATGAGCCTGTCAAGAAACCTCCCTCTTCCAAGAAAAAGCACCGTGCTTCTAAAAAACTCCAATACAAACTCCGGAAGAAAAAATCAGCCGATCTCGCTGATGAAAACCTGGAAGTTGGAGATGTTAGCGGCAAAAAGCCAGCGGAAAAGAAATCTAAGGAAATCACTGCTCCGCCAATGACGAAACAGGAAGAGCAAGAGCTATTACAAACACCAGTGGGACCAGATGAACCCCCTGAGATGCTGGAAGCCAGGAGACAAGCTTTCCAACGGCAACAGCAACATCTGCTTAGATCTCGGCAACATCTCCAACAAACCCATAATGACATCAAAGTCATGAAGAAAGAAATAGAGGAGTACGAGAGAAAGCATAGATCCGCGTTAAAACCTACTAGGTTACCCGGAATCGCAAAACCGGAAGAACTGCCGCCAAAAGAAAGGTTCTATAACCCATCTTGGCAAAAGCAGTTAAACGGCAAGGATGCCAAGGGCGAACCAATATACAAAACCGCAGCGGAAAACGCGGAAGCAGCGTTCGCCATCCTAAACAACGACCTGTACTCCAACGGGGAAAAACTCCAAGGGGTGTATGCTTTCCTAGGAAAAGCATTACAGCAGCAACAGCGAGGCCAAGAACGATCAGGGAGGCTGCATGATAATTCCGCTCTCTGCAAAACAGCTACTTGCGCTGCTGGAGCACCTGGACCGGAAGAACCCGGAGATTCGGATAAAAAAGAGGATCCGAGAAAAGACAGGAAAAACCCAGACAACCGGGACACAACGTCTAGAATCGGACCTCATCTCCCGAAAGATGGATATAAACCACACGATCGGGAAGACAAGCACCGGAATGACGGCAAAATAATGCCACCTCCGAGAAACCCAGCTGAAAAAGCTGGAAGATATGATATACCTCACAGACGTGAAAGATCCCGGACACCTCCTAAGGATAAGGAAAGGCATAGAAGCAGAACTCCGCCTAAAGGACGTGAACACGGAAGGGATAGAGATAACCCCGGAAAAGCGCGTCCGCGCAACAATGGAAAAGAAAGGAGCAGATCCCCTTCTGTCCATTCAGCCGGGAGATATTCTGCACACATTGATAGAGCAGAAAAGGATGATCTATACTTTGTTCCTAAGTGTTTTACTGACAGGATCTGAAGGATAACCCTGCATTCTGGCTTCGCCAAAGTTGGCCCAACCTACCAAAAATATACCGGCAGTACAAACCCGGATACCTGGCTATCAGATTATTACACAGCCGTCCAAATCAACAATGGGACAGACCTGGAAGCTGTCAAGTTTCTTCCCCTAATGTAGCTAGACGGAGCCAGAGATTGGATTAATGGTTTACCATCAAGAACTGTTGACAGCTGGGATGATATGGCTAGAGTATTCACTCAGCATTTTCGGGGAACATACAAACGCCCAAATAGCATCAACCAGCTGAACCGTTGCACCCAATTTGAGGACGAACCATACGTGGATTTCATCTCCAGATGGACTGCAATGAAGAATAGTTGCTCTGGAGTAACTGACGTACAAGCAATGCATGCTTTCGTCAATGGCCTAAAACCCGGACTCGTACCGTTCATGGTTGGTTCTAAACAGCACAAAGATCTCGGATCTATGCTTACAACCGCTAATGAGCATGCTGCAGCCGAAGATGATATCAGAGCAAGAGGAGGCAATATTCAGTCACTAATACTCGCCAAGAAAACCCCTCGTTCTGACAAAAAAGGAACTCCAGAGTCAACGACAAAGCCCAAGGAGGTCAACATAGCTTTTGGAGGAGAAAAGGTGAATAAGTGGAAAGGCCGCAGTCCAGATCCAATCAATTACACTCCCGAAGAATGGGAGAGAATTAAGTCGGAACCCTGCGTCCACCACTCGCAATTTGGGAAACCAACCCACACAAACGCGCAATGCCGGCTAAACAAGCATATGAAAGGCAATGCAGGATCCGGAAATAAAGGGAAGGGTTCCAAAAGGAAACCTGCCAAACAAAAGCCAGAAGCTGAAAAAGAAGACAGTGAATCGGACACTGATGACAAAATCCAGGAACAACAGCGAAAGGGCGAACCCAAATTTCCGAGAGTTGACGGAGAAGCAATGCTAACTTTCTTAGCAACCCCGTCAGCAAAGGTGGCAAAAAGAACACTTCGAGAAATAAACGCGGTTGTTCCGGCAACTCCGAAATTCTTGAAGTACTCCAACACACCGATAATCTGGGATCAGTCTGATCATCCCGGAAATATCCCTGAACCCGGCACACAAGCTCTTGTTGTAAGCCCTATTGTTCAAAATACTAGGCTAAGAAGAGTGCTGATGGACGGAGGATCCAGCATTAATATAATGTACCTGGATACACTGAAGCACTTGAAGATCTCCGAGTCCCAGCTCAATTACAGCAATATACGCTTCCATGGCATTGTTCCTGGCAGGCAAGCATGATCCCTAGGAGAAATTTCCCTAGATGTCACCTTCGGAGATAAAGATCACTTCCGGCAGGAAAAAGTATCCTTCGAAGTAGTGCCGTTCGAAAGCGTGTATCACGCAATACTCGGACGTCCAGCTTTCGCCAAATTCATGGCAAGATCCTGTTATATCTACAACAAGCTGAAAATGCCAGGACCCAAAGGAGGAGTAATCACCATAGACGGTGATTTCAAGCTGGCAAATGAGTTGGAGAAAGAAAACGCCCTTTGCGCTCAGAGAGTTATAGCAAAGGAGGAACTGAAGGAATTAGCCAAGGAGGTATCGCCGAAAGAAATGCCGGCAGGAAAAGAAACTCGGAAGCCAACAGATAGTTTCAAGGCGTCCGAGAATACGAGACAGGTAATCCTAGATCCCAAAGATCCGACAAAATTTGTCGTCGTAGGGACTGGGATGACCGACAAATAGGAAGGCGAGCTCATCAAGTTCCTCCGTGAGAACTGGGATATTTTTGCCTGGTGTCCAGGTGACATGCCAGGCGTACCCAGGGAACTTGCTGAGCACCAACTCAAGGTTATTCCCGGATCAAAACCCGTCAAACAAGGTCTCCATCGTTTTGACGGAAGAAGACGGAAGGCTATTGGCAAGGAAATTATCCGGCTTTTCGCAGCGGATTTCATCAAGGAAGTAATCCATACTGATTGGTCCGCAAATCCGGTCCTAGTACCGAAGAAAGACACCACTGCTCTTAGAATGTGTATAGATTACACAGGATTGAACAAGTTGTGTCCGAAAGATAGGTTCGCGTTACCGCGAATCGATCAAATAATAAATGCCACTGCAGGCTCCGAGCTTTTATGCTTTTTGGATGCATACTCCGGGTACTACCAAATACGCATGAAAAAGGAAGATCAAATCAAGACTTCTTTTATAACCCCGTATGGGACGTACTATTCCATAACCATGCCTTTTGGCCTGAAGAACGCAGGTGCAACCTACCAGCGTTGCATGCAACGCTGTTTGCATAGTCAAATTGGCAGAAACGTTCATGTTTACGTGGACGATATCGCTGTCGTAACCAAGGAAAAAGATACACTCCTTGAGGATTTGCGAGAAACTTTCGAAAACTTACGCACTTACAAGATGAAGTTGAATCCATCTAAGTGCGTATTCGGGGTTCCCTCAGAAAAACTTCTGGGTTTCATTGTTTCCCACAGAGGAATAGAAGTTAACCCGGAAAAGATCAAGGCAATCTTGAACATCTCAAAACCTACATGTGTAAAAGATGTCCAAAGATTGACGGGTTCCGCTGCAGCCGTCAGCAGATTTATCAGTTGGCTGGGGGCTAAAACCTTACCACTCTACAAGCTGCTGAAAAAATCCGACAAAGTCAAGTGGATTGCGGAAGCCTGGGGACGTCTAGAAAGTTATGTACCTTTCCGTACTTAGTTCAATTCTATGTAAACATCTTTTGAGATCATGAAATAAAGTTGTCGGAATGCTGTCATCCATATTCTTTATAAGTGTAAAGTGTTTCCGCCTCATCTATTTCCCAATGATCTTACAAATTGCTCAACGTTAACCCGAATTGTGCTTGCGTACTCGGTGTTACAAAACTGAATGATTTTTTCAGCCTGTTAATGGCTAAGGGAAACTTGAATTGCCTGTGTGCCCAAGTTTCACTTAAAACTTTCCTTGATTTCTCTAAGTCTTATCTGATTGTGTGTGTGTTGGGTTACTGGAACTAGTTAGTAAAAATGCCTTTAGCATAGTCCATGTTTCCGAGTTTCAAAACTGCTTGGTTTGTCCCCAGTTACTCGGCATGAAGATTCATATTGCTATTTGAGCCATTTCAAACACTAAGGACAGTTAAAACATACACACCAGAGAACTTAGAAGATAAAGGAATGATAAAACCCAAAAAACTTGCAAAGAATTTCATAATTTAAACTGCAACAGATGGAAGTTTCATTCATACAAAAGAAGCATTACACTTTGGATTACATTAAAAGAACAGTAATGCTCCTATTGTCTATTTTTTCTATCCAGGTTCCAGGTAACCCTTCAAGCATCTGACTCCTCCTCGCTGCTTTCGTCTTCGGGGATTGGAGGGATCTCCGCTTCTGGATAGTTGACGGAGACATTTACCATGGAGGAAATCTGGGTGGCGTGGCCTTTGACTTCACCAAATATGGTGTTTCGCTGCATATCCGTGTATCCTTGAGGGACACCGGACGCCACGCGCCAGGATTTAGCACTAGGGTAGTGCATGCGCATGAGGCCAAGAGCCATGCGCGCACCACCCCGTGTAGCGGAGCGAAGGAGAGATTCCTTAGACTCCGCCACCTCCATGATGGCACCCGGGAGTTTTTCAACCTCCGAGCACTCCCCAGATTTTTCGGGAAGAAACTTGTCTACCAGCTGCGTTGCAGCAGCTTTCATCAACGTCCATGTCTCCCCGAAAGCTCGGATGCCTGCAACCCGAGTGCCATCTGGGGTATCTCCTGTTTTTTCCAATAACACACCCAAAAGAGTTAGACGGAAAAACAGAGAAAAGTAAAACATGGAAAGATGATAAATGAGTCAGAAATTTACCGATGAGCTTGTCGATCTCGGAAACTTCCTCTAGGCGAAGGTTTAGAGCGTCGGTCAAATCCTGAATGGTGGATTTGTCCTTCTCCGCCTGCTCGGAAGCCTTGGAATTAGAAACTCCAAGGGCCAGATTACTGGCTTCCAAGTCTTGTTGTGCTTTCACAAGGTTCTTGTGAAGCTCAACATTCTCCTTGCGGAGAATTTCGGCATTGCCAGAATCTTCTGCTGCTTGTTTAGCCTGAGCTAATGCAGCTGAAAAGCAAGGGAAAAATCCGAGTTAGCCAGCTCCTCGGAAAAAACTTAGGCAAATAATTGAATCGGAAATTTCAGAAGGAAAATGTTTACCTTGTGTTTCCGACAGTGCGAGCTTAGCTGATTCCAGCTCTGCTTCCCTTTCTTCAAGAATAGAGAGAAGACTTCTAACTTCTTTATTCTTGATGGTAAGCTTCTTGAAAACTTCCCTGTTGATGGCTTCGGAGGTTTGCTGAAACATAGCAAGGGGAAAAATGAGTACAAAAAGCATCAAAGCAAAAAGCACGCATTTTAATTAATGCTTGGGGGCTAGAGTTATATACCTGGCTCATGCGCTACAAACCTGCCAAGTTTTCTTTGAATTCTTTCGCGTATTCCGCGAAGAGATTCCCGGCTGCGTCCAAGCCGTCATTGATAGCTTTGAAATCCTTGTCAAAGGTGGGAATTTCCTCGTCGAAAGTCCGAGGTAATTTTCCCACCTCTGGAGCCGCCCTTTCCCTCGTGTCCGTGTCGGACACAATGGGCTGGCTGGGCTCTGGGGGCTTGGTGGTGGGGGTTGCAGTAGGCTCTTCCGCCATTGTGCTTGGCGTGTCCGGGGCGACGGCGGGAGAAGGTTGGCTGCCTCGGCTGGAAGAAACCTTGTGTTTCTTCAGCTTCTTCGGCTTCAGGGTGGAAGGTGGCAGGCTAAAAACATAAAAACCCGGAAAAGGTTAAAACACCGGAGATGGATGAAAAAAGTTCCCATAAAAGAAAAATCCAGAAGAAAATAACCTGGAAGTGGCGACGGGGATTCCGTCAAGATCGATAATTTCTTCCGAGGAAGTTATTTTCTTGCGCTTGCGTCCACCTGTAGTGGCGGTGCGCAGCGCATCCAGCTCGGCCTCGGAGGCTAACTCCGAGTCTGGAAGATCCGCAAGCTGTCGGAAGAACCAATCAGAATTAGAAGGTAAATTGTAACTGTACCCAAATGACTGAAAAATTACCTTGGGAACCGGATTTTCGGCCGTGTACATTGGCCGACTCTCTGTGTATTGGTCGCGCGATGCGACCAACTGATTGATGCGCCGCCTAAGTTCCTTTGCGGGCCAATCTTTGGCGGATGTCCGCATTGGATCCTTGACTCCCGTGTATTCGCACAGGAGACGGCCGCTGTGGTTGGCTAGTGGCTGGATCCGCCTAATCAGCCAGCATAGAACCGTGTCCATGCCGGTTAGAGGCGGATCCATGGAGGTGAGCTTGGCGATGCGCCTCTTGATCCTTAACAGATCTGGCGGCAGAACTTGGACGGCTTCTGTTCCCCAGTTGTCCTGGGGAACGGCGGCAGAATTCACAAAAGGTGGAACCCCGACGGCCTTTTTAGGAAAAGGCACGTCGGGATGATAGAAGAAAGAACCCGTCCAAAATTTGACGGATTCTGAAGTTTTGATCTTGGGGAACCAATCCTCTCGGAATCTCCGAAGAGTGAAGGATATGGTCCCGCAAGTTGGGAGTGCGCCCTCCGAAGAGTTCCGCTTAACTCCAAAGCAGTACATCCAGAAGTCTAACCTAGGCTCTAGCCCTAAGTAGCCTTCAAACAAGGCCTGAAAGCCGGCCATGTATAGAATGGAATTGGTGGGAAGATTGTGGGGCTGGATGCTATAATGAGAAAGAACTTGGAGGAAGAAAGAAGAAGGCGGAAGCCCCATACCTCGCAAGAGGTGGGAAGTGAGAAGTACCCTTTCACCGTTCTGCGGCGTTGGCTCGGTCTCTTCCTCTGGAAGCCGCCATTTCTTCTTAAGTACCAGGCCCTCCTTCTCCAAGTTTGGAAGGAGAGCCGGAGGAATACTGCAGGCAATCCAGTTGCCTGCAGATTCAGCTTCCTCGTCCGCTCCGGCGGTGGCGGCGGCGGCAGCCTCCGCGGCGGCGAGTTCGTCGCCGAGGAGCTCGATCTTTTCCTCCACCGTTTCGGGTGCAAACGGTGGGGTTGTCGCGGCGCTTGATGTCGCAATGTCTACGGCGGCGGAAGTGTTTTCTCCGCCCGCCGCGGAAGCCGTAGTCTTCTCCGACTCGCCGCCGGTGTGCTTCTGCGATCCCGGCTGCGGATCCAGATCGCTGACGAGCTCGTCGATGGCGGCGCGGGTCGGTGACGACGGCGAGGAGGCCATCTTTTGGTGGCGCGTTTCGGTGCGTTTGGATGCTAAGTGCGCCTGGGACAAGGACTTGCTCTCGAGCTCGCGTGCGCGTCAATGGTGTGGGCAGTGAGGGAGTGAGGAAAGTTTCCGATGAGGACGATGATGGCTATTTATAGCCAGAAAACCGTTTAGATACGTGCCAACGGCTCTTTCGACCGTTGGATGCTCGACGCGTGTCGCTCGCTGGAAACTACGGGAAATATAACGACAGGGGAATGATGGCTATCTCCTCGTTTTCCGTGAGAATCTGTCAGAGATACGTTGCAGGGTTTCCCGCGTGAAACCAAGCGTCGCCTGCGTCAGCATGATTAAAGCGCTGACGTTAGAAGTTCCTTTTCCGCGAAGGATCGCGAGAAGAAAAGCCGGATTTTCATGGTTCCGAGTTTTATGTTACCATCTCCTTCAAAAGGAAAGTAGAAAGAATCAAGACTGCTGAATCAAGATTTCCCGGACAAAATATATTTGACGAAAGACGGAGAATCAGAGTTTTGATCCTTCCTGGGGGCTACTGTCGGATATATACTGAATAGGGGTATAGAAGATGGTAGACAAAGAGCCGGACTACCAGGGTGGCCTACATGGTAATGGGCTTAGGTCCATTGGGCGGCCCAGTAATCCGACGCGCAGAGGCCGGATTCTAGAAGAACCCGGATCACGGCCCACGTGATCTGGCTTGGAGGAGAAGACGGATTCCTTGCTTTCCAAGTTACAAGTTAACGTAGTCTTCTAGGTTTCCTATTCTGTAAGCCCTAATACGGCTATTATATAAAGCCGGACGGGAGATAGATTAAACAAGTTAAGTTAGACACAAGTTCAAGCTCTACGCAACTCGCCGAGAAGCTCATCCTCGCCGAGAAGCTAGATCTACACCCTCACATTGTAACCCTGATAAACGGGCTTTAGTCCCAATTAGTGAGAACTGCAGGAGTAGGTACGCCGTACTGTCGCGACGTACTGAACCTGGGTAAAATCCCGTGTTCTGTGTTACTACGCTATTCCGTTACCCCACGTCTCTACCGTAGTCTCATGGCACCCCCGTCTATGAAAACTACTACGATGTCTCGACAATGGAAATATGATAATAACATAACTTTATTATTGCCTCTAGGCCATATTTCCAACAGTATCCCACTTGCACTAGAGTCAATAATCTAGATTACATTGGTATAAATCTAACACCATGGACTTTTGGTGCCGATCATGTTTTTCTTGTGGAAGAGATTTAGTCAATGGATCTCCAATATTCATATCCGTGTGAACTTTGCAAATCTTCATGTCTCTTTCTTGAAAACTTTCGGGAAGTTGATGAAAACGGCGTTTGAATTTTTTGGCACTCTTGTGAGACCTTCTGTCCTTTGCTAGAGCTATGCCACTAGTATTGTCACAGTGGATTTCCATAGGGTCCAGCACACTTGGAACCACGTCGAATTCAGTAACGAACCCCTTGAGCAAAATCCCTTCTTTGCCGCTTCCAAAGCAGCCATATATTCCGCCTCCATTGTATATGTTGCAACGACACTCTTCTAGGAGCTCCTCCACCTTACTGTTGTGCTATTCAAAACAAACACATATCGTGTTTGAGATTTCTAGTCATCTGGATCAATTTTGAAACTAGTATCGACGTAACCTCTTATGATGAGTTCATCACTTCCTCTAGTGTTCTCTTCAGATACTTAAGGATATTCTTAATTGTTGTCCGGTGTTCCTCTCCACGATCACTCTAGTACCTGCTCGTCAAACTAAGAGCATGGGACACATCTGGCCTAGTACACAACATGTCATACATGATTGAGCCTATGGCTGAGGCATAAGGGATTTTTTTCATCCTTTCTCTTTCATCTTTTGTGGTTGGACATTGAGTCTTGTTCAACATCTTACCTTCCAACATAGGAAATGACCCTTTTCTTGCCTCATGCATTTTTAAATTCTTCAAAATCTTGTCAAGGTATGTACTTTTACTAAGTCCTATTCGGCGCCTCGATCTATCCTAGTAGATCTTCATGCCTAATATGTATGTAGTTCCACCAAGGTCTTTAATTGAAAACGTATTATTCAAATAACCTTTCACACTGTTTAGTAGATCTATGTCATTTTTGATAAGTAATATGGCGTCTAGATATAAAAGCATAAATGCGACTGAGCTCCCACTCAATTCCTTGTAAACACAAGCTTCACTGTAATTTTGGACAAATCCAAAGCCTTTGATCACTTGATCAAAATGAGATTCTAACTCCGGGATGCTTACTTCAGTCCACAAATGGAACGCTGAAGTTTGCATAATTCACCAACATCCTTAGGATCGATAAAACCCTCTCGCTGTATCATATACAACTCTTCTTCAACGTTGCCATTGAGTAACACAGTTTTGACGTCCATCTGCGGGATTTCATAACCGAAAAATATAGAAATTGCTAGTAAAATCCTAACACACTTAAGCATCACTACATGTGAGAAAGTCTCACCGTAGTCAACTCATTGAATATGACGGAAACCCTTTGTGACAAGTCGTGCTTTATAGATAGTAACATTACCATCAACGTCTATTTTCTTTTTAAAGATCCATTTACATTCATCGGCCTTGCGGCTATGAGGAAGGTTAACCAATGTCCACACTTAGTTTTCGTAAATGGATTCAATTTCGGATTTCATGGCATCTTTCCACTTCCCAAAGTCAGGGCTCGTCATTGCTTCCTCATAGTTCGCGTGGGTTCATTGTTGTCTAACAACATGACATCAATGACGGGATCACCATACCATTCAGGAGTGGAATGCTCTCTAGTCGACCTCTGAATTTCAGTAGGAGCTAGGTTCAAAGTTTCATGATCAACATCATTGTGTTCTTTTCTAGTTGGCAAAGGCGGTGTAAGAACAACTTCTGGCGCTGCGCCACTCTCCAATTCGGGAGAAGGTTCAACAACCTCGTGTAGCTCTATTCTCCTCGCACTTACTCCTTTCAAGAGAAACTCCTTCTCAAGAAAGTGTCCGTTCTTGGCCATAAAAGTCTTGCCTTCGTACTTGTGGTAGAAGGTATAACCAATAGTTTCCTTAGGGTATCCTATGAAGACGGATTCTTATGCTTTTGGTTCGAGCTTATCAGGCAACAACCTTTTGACATAAGCCTCGCATCCCCAAAATTTAAGAGACGATAATTTAGGAATGTTGCCTTGCCATATCTCATACGAAGTCGTCTCAACGGATTTGTATTGTGCCCTATTTAAAGTGAATGCGGCAGTCTCTAATGCATAAACCCAAAATGATAGCGGTAGATCTGTAAGAGACATCATAGACCACACATATCTATCAAGTGTGATTATGATGTTCGGATACACCATTCTATGTGGTGTTCCAGGCGGTGTGAGTTGTGGAACAATTCCACGAGTCTTTAAATATCTGCCAAACTCGTAACTCAGATATTAACCTCCACGATCAGATCGTAGAGATTTGATCTTCTTGTTACGGTGATTTTGTATTTCACTCTGAAATTCTTTGAACTTCTCAAATGTTCAATACTTGTGTTTCATTAAGTAGATATACTCATAACTACTCAAATCATCAGTGAAGGTTAGGAAATGACGATATCGACCGCGTGTTGAAATGCTCATTGCTCCACACACATCGGTATGAATGATTTCCAACAAGTCGCTTGCCCGTTCCATTGTACCCAAAAACGGGGTCTTCGTCATTTTTTCCATTAGGCACGATTCACTTTTGTCAAATGATTGAAAATCAAGAGACTCCAAAAGTCTATCAGAATGGAGTTTCTTCATGCGCTTTGCACCTATATGACCTAAACGACAGTGCCACAAGTATGTGATGTTATCATCACACTTTTTACATCTTTTTTGCGTCAATGCTAAGTATGTGCGAATTACAATTATCGTGATTCAACATGACCATGAAAGATGTTACTCATAGAAATAGAACAACCTTTATTCTAAGATTTAAAATGAATAACCGTCTCACATCAAACAAGATCTAGATACAATGTTCATGCTCAACGCACACACCAAATAACAGTTATTGAGGTTTAAAACTAATCTCAAAGGTAAAAGAAGAGGCAGCATGTCGACAGAGATCACGCCAGGAAACATCCAGTGTCCGGGGGTTTGATTGGATTCTAGATCCGCCCTGGTCTGGAGGTCTTCCCCTCGCCTGAACTTGTTGAAGCTCTAGATATTCGTCGAGTGCTGGATGTTACTAGGGATCATGGATTTCAGAAGGATTTTGGTGGTCTCTGATTGCCTCACAGTCATCCAGTGGATCTCATCCCAGGCCAGAGATCGCTCATAGGTGGAAGGTGTTATCTCTGATATCAAGATCTAGGCTACAACTTTCAATTCTTGATCTTTCAAGTTCTCTCTAAGGATGTCAAACATGGGGTCACATATCTTAGCTCGTAGTTCTTTTCATTCGGGTTGTAATATTTCAGTTGGTATTGTCCCGAAGTTGATCCAAGAAGAACTTTGTGATGATGTTAATTAATCAATAAAGCGTTGTGTTCTCTTTAAGAACATACCGTCCATATAAGCACTTATCCATGATGAAATTGAAATGGATCCTTCATCAATATAAGACCTGTCCCAATGCATCGTTTCTTAGGCCATCCGTAATGCAAAATGGCTCTGTCGTTTCTTAGGCGATTCCACGTCACATGCATACGAGTAAAAAAATCCCTAAAGTAGTACGTCGTTCTGTTGGTCCTTTGGTAATAAATATTTTTTGGATTATTTGCACCCAGCGCAACAATATGAAGGCGAGAGATAGGAGAAGAAAGGATTAAGCCACATGGGGCCAGCCACACCGATGTCAGTTACTGTTTTTCTCGATTTGTGGGATAAGAACCGACTCTCTACTAGCATACATCAATCTTCTCTCTCATAATTAATTCTCTCTCCACATCAGCTAATGTCCTACGTGGCCTTAGCTAAGAGACGGCTGACTCACGCATTACGGAAGACCTTAGCACGTTACCATAGGTGTATTAATAATTTAAGAGACTACTAGCAAAGAGACCGTGCGTTGCAACGGGTCTAATATAAACCTATATGTTTAGGCATCTAGAAAATATTGATACAATCCATAAGTTCGTCGTTTGGAGCATCTTAACAAGTTGGTCATTTAGACACAGTTGTTATTTTTTTAATAAGGAGCATGGCTGTGGATTTCATTAAGGAAATATATTTGCTATGGATACAAAATCAAAATAAAAGGCTTAGAAGTCATCAGAAACAACTGGTCCTGAGCATGACTTCTGAGCTGATAACTTACCATTATAAGGGAGACAGTGACAAACAAACAATACCTTCGACTATAAAAACGAAACACCAGCGAGCCAACTTTGATATATGCTTGCTTGGGTTGCCACTTGCGCTCATCTGAGAAGCTGAATTGAAGCAGTGACCGGTTAGCATTCAGGTATGTAAAGGTAGGAAAAGACATTAGGACGTTAAAAAAGATGTACAAGGGTTAGTGAAAGAACCATGTCAGACTTGTCTAATATGTGTATAAATAAAACCAGAATATACATGTTCCCATCTTTACCAGCTACCAATCAAGAAGATTCAAAAAAAAATCAGAGAGCAACGAAGGACATACACCTAGCTATCATCAGAAAAATACAATAACAGCGAGCCAGCAGTCAGCAAGAGAAGCAAAGCACGTAGAGCCGTGCGCCCGTGCCAATCTTTCTGTCTAATCTCCTCTCTCACTCTCCCACGCCCAGGAGCGGACGTGCTTGATCTCTTCCTAATAGCAGTAGAGCAGGAACATGAAAAGCAGTTGTACCGCAACGACGAGCAGAATCTCCTCTTGCTCTCATGCAGCTGCCGGCCTTCCGCAGTGCCCTTGCCCTGAAATCAAGAATAACATCACAACACAACAGTTAGGAGTAATTACCAACTAATTAGCAGTTTGAAATCCTACCCATGTACATTTAGTCATTTAGGAAGATCCTCGACGGCACGAAGGATTAATTGGTGGCGAACAAATGCCAGGTCCATGCGCCCACTGCCCACACTGACACTGCTGCCCTACCGCCGCCGGTGCACCCCGACCAACAGCACACACAGGCGGATGGGCCTCAGCAGCAAGTTGCCTGGTCTGAGAATGTCGGGGGTACCGCGCGGAGGACTGGCGCTGCCGGCAAATAGGAAGTTCTGAGGCGCAACGGATGCGGACGGCATGAATTTTACATCGTCTATTTGGCCACGCAAAGGACTACACGCACGTGGAGCTGAACTGCTCCTACCCCAGCTTCATCCCAATGAGGTAGTGTGATCTCGGACGTTCGCAATCTTGTGTGGCAGCATCGACGACTATTGTCTGGACTCCCACAACATTGTCTTCCCGTCCTACACATTGGCAAATCCTGCTGATCGAACCTAAGCAGCGTTAGACGCTCGCGCCACCGTGGTATTGATCCGCTCGTACATATCGGCGAGCTTCTGGTTCTCATAGATGTCAGGAAAGCGGCAAGCTACGTCCGTCGTGACCATGGCCTCGATCGCCAAACTTGCTGACCTCCCTGCTCCACAAGCAGTCTGTCGGTGCTCTTGCCACCGGGACCTGCCACCACTTCGCCTCCCCATGGCGTTCATCGAAACCATGTTGTCCTGGAGCGTCGTCGAGGCGGCCGTGCTATGGGGCGCCTGCTCAAAGAAGAGAGTACGTGCAAGTCACGGAACTGTACGAGGAACAACGGTGCTGGGAGGGCCGTAGTACACGCGCACGCGGCACGCCGCATGCATATACGACGTCGCCGGTGAGATGGTGGAGGTGATGGACGCGACCTCCATGGTGTTCTAGGTCCAGCCTTGTTCGATGGGAGAGATGCGATTTGAAGGGGTGCCATGTAGATTTTATATATGGAGAGTTTAGAACGGGTACACAGTCGTGGCCTTACATACGAACATAGGATGGAGTCAGATTCGAAATCCGATTGCAGCCAAGAAAACAATCTCCAGATAGGAAACCTTGGACGGGGACGACACAAATCTTCACGTGCCTACGGTAGTTATGACCTACGTACGCACGAAGTACCACAATGTATCATCACCGCAACAAGTTTAGATAGATTACTCCCGCAAAAAAAAGGTTAGATAGATTACCCGTGGCAGGGTGGGTAATTTGTGTCTAATTTTAGGCACAGTTTCAATGACCTACCAAACTAAACCACACCAAGGAAGACTTAACGCCTTTATTATTAGGTATAGACTAGTCCAATGCATTGTTTCTTAGTGATTGTCTCTAAATTTAATGATTTGGTGCTCATGCATGGATTTGATTGAACTATTAACCATTTTTTACCTATGATAGCGTGCCAATGTTGTATCTTAACTAGTAAGATACTCCCTCCGTCCATGATTACTAGTCCCCTGATGAAGAGCATCGCGACCAAGGCGTAATTATATTGATGTCCTTTCCACCCATCAACGTCACAGTTTTCCATTATGTAATTAATTGCACAATTAATTTGGCCATGCAAATCAATCAAGATGAGACTAGGTGGGATTTCACAATTACTATGGAACAGTTAATTAGGATAATAAATGATTACGGGCCTTATTTTGAGATAATATTGGGACAAATATTTTTTCAATAGAGAACTTTTAAACCCGGAAGGAGGGAGTACAACTCACTCTCTCTCAGCATTAAGTAATGTGCCACATAAGCAAAACGTTTATGAACCTGCGCTAAGAAACCCCTATTAGGACATGCCTAATGATCACTGTAAGACTTTAGCGACTTTTGGTGTAACTACATGCTGCACACTTCCCCGTGCAACCATTACGCCTGAGAAGGCGTCGGCGTCGGCATCGCGGAGACGTGTACGCTCATCCCTGCGGGTGGCGAGTGGTGGTGTGGCGGTGGGAGGTTGTCGCACCCGGACTTCTAGGGGATACTCACAGTCCGCTAAATAGTAGAACAAATGGCTTACGGGGCATACCGGCACCCGCATCTCAATATGAGCAGGCCAACACGTAAACGTGTGACAACCATTCTCTACTATCCATCGTCTGCGCAAACCATCCCATAGAAATCAGGATACTACCATTGACGTACTTCATACCATACACACATGGTACGTCAACGGCGTTTAACAAAATGATAGCACAACATATCTCTAAGACACAAAAGATTGAAATAAGTTGCAAATGGCTCTCACTAGAGCAGAGATAGAAAATACAATCATCCAGAGGACACATGTCCCGACATATCATCATTACATCACAGCGGAAGCATCCAAAGTGTCTGAGTACAGACAAGATCCAAATAGGCCCAAGAGGCCGGAAACGAAAAGACGGAGCCCATCCACGATGTCTCGGATCCTGCCCGGGTCCGCTATCTACTCGTCAGCAGCCTCGTCAAACTCCACGTAGTAGCCACCATGGGGATCCTCGGAAACATAGTCTGCGGAAACCACAGCCCCAAAGGGGTCAGTACATAAACGTACTGGCAAGCAAGACTCACAGTTCACCAAAGTGTACCCAACAACATCAAGCACAGATGCTTTGGGTTTAACGGAAGAAAGGGGTGATACCAAAGATGCGGCAGCGGGCTGCTCTAACCAACTACAGAAACATACTACAACTTCCGGCTAAAAGAGAGGGATAAGATAGCGTATCGTAACCAACTACCAACTAACTCCAAACAAACCCATCCTGGATCTCGTCCCTTATCCAAAGAAGCAATCCGAGGATAACTCACACAGTTGGATTAACGATGGTTCAAGTTATTGTGTCAATAAGACTATTACTAGTCAAATTATCATTAGTTAGGTGTAAGTTGTTCTGAGTACTTGTTAGCGAGTACTTTCACCAAGTCATCCATAACCGCGGAAAACACGGCTTCTCGAGAAGATTTATCCCTGCAGGGGTGCACCAATTTGGCCGTACACGTAAGAATAACCCGCCAGATGGAATGCCTCCCACCAAGCGGGGCACTCAACACAACTCAACTCTTCTTCGCATCAAGCCCAAAGAACCACGTGCTGTGCGTGCGCGGCTAATCGAGCCCCCACGAAGAGAAGGGGGACCCTCATAGCACTCTAAGACCACGCCGCCCTAAATGCCGACTACAAAAGTTCCACCCTGGCCTCGGGTTCGTACCTGCATATGAGTGCATCAAATGGAAAGCCCGAACTAAGTGTGGAGATTTGGACGAGATGGGAATCGAATCAAATTGAGGGGGCGCCCATACACGCTTCCCACATGCGGATAGTGCGCTCATCATGGATCAGTAGACAAGACCCTTTTCCTAATTAGGGTCGACACTAGCAGGCCTCAAAACCACGCCGGGCCTCCTGCCGGTGCCTTATCAGCAAATTATTATTACCTCAAAATTAACAGGTTGTTGTTTAACATCAAGCCCCAGAACATAATAGAAAATATAGTAACAGAAAGTGACGGGTAACAGACTCGAGCAGAAACAACCCTAAGCATGCTAGTAAGACACGGGCAACAAGCAATGGGGTTATAGGTGTGGAGGTGAGGCTATATCAGGGTTAAAGGATAACATGTGATAGGTTTGTAACAGAAGCAACGATTCATAGGGCTAGCAGGATAGACAACGGAAAGTATCGGTATCCAATGTTGAAAGGAACACAATGGTTCATGTGAGTGAATACTTGCCTGCAAACTCAGCAGCCTGGTACTGAGCTAGATCCTCAGAAGGGGTGTCGTAAGTATCGTCTGTCTCAACGTCGTCGTCTATTCGAGAAGAAGCAAACAAACAACGCAGAGAGACAAACAATCAATAACATGGCATAGTGCACAATCATGGGATGATGCATGACCATTTAATTGATGCATAAAAACAAACTAGTGGACATGGTAACATAACATGATTAAATGGACCCACATGCAGTTTGAGTTGCATATGAAAGCCCATGAATTAAGGTTGAAATAATTGTTCGACAACTAAACATCATGTGTAAGTGAATTAGCATGATGCATGGATGAAGAAAACAAAAAGAAAACAACAATAGGAACAATTTAAAATAAGGTTTACCAAGTTTGGAATTTTATTTATTAAGTTATGAAATTTTGGTTCCTTAAAGGTGTTATACAAGCATTTGTTGTTTTCCCAGTTTTAATTATTCAAAATAGATAACAAAGTTCATATTTGGAAAGTACACAACATTTTAGGTGGAATACATGTTTCACTTGTTGAAAAAGGATTTAAAATAAATTACTTATGAATTAAACAAGTTTAAACAAGATTTAAATGAATTTAATTCAAGTATGAATTTATTTGAATTTTTATTTGTTCAACACATTAAACCAAATTCATATTTGAAAAGTTTATACTTTTCTGGTTTGAAAACATATTTTATAAGTTCAAAAATAATTTAATTTGAGCAAGTTATGAATTTAGCAAATTTAAATGATTTAAACAAGGTTTAAATTATTTATCCAATTATAATTATTCAAAACATGAAACAAAGTTTATATTTGAAAAGGTGGTTCAAATTAGCATGGAAAACATATTTTATTTGTGTTATTTGAATTAAGTTTGAATTAGTTATGAAATTAACCAAATTTAAAATGATTTGTTTGAATTTGAAATTTGAATATATTTGAAATATTCAAAACAGAAAACAAATGAGTTAGTCATGTAGAGGGTTTAATTTGGTGCAGCATACATATCTTATTTGTATTATTTGGATTTGGAAATTAAAAGTTATTTGCATTTTTAAAAAAGGGACTAATCTGTAAAATAAAGGACTTAAATTTAAAAGAAAAACTGGGCAGAAACTATTTATACCGCGCAGTGACCCAACCTGGGCCACTGCCAGCGGGCCCTGGCCACTGTGGCAGCTGACTGGGCCACAGGGTTCACCTACAGGTGGGCCTGGGCGAAGGGAAATAATTCCCAAAAAGGTTGCGCAGCGGGGGCTCGAACCCTCGACCTGGGCGCGCGCGTGCAGTGTTGCTACCACTGCGGTAGCTGCTGTGTTCGTTTACAGGTAAGGGGGCGAGGGAGGATATTGTTCAGTTTCAGTTGGCTAACTGAAACTGACGAAAGCTGATGGCTTTTCTGAACCTGACGGAAGGCAGACGCCGGCGGCTAGCCGCTGCTGCTGCTCGCTGCTGTCCGCGCGTGTGCGTATGTGTGTGGTGACCGTGCACTCGTGCAGAGAAGAGAGAGGGGCGAGGGAAGTGATGCCCACCTCGAGGGATTCAGAGTGAGGAGCAGGGCTCGGGGCAGAGGTGGTCACCGGCGATGGAGAGGATGGCGGCGGCGACGTAGTGGCCCTCCGAGGCTGCTGTGGTGACGAGGAGGACGAGGAGGCGACGGGGGATCCGTTCCCAACCCTAGCTCGCGCAGAGAGCCATCGGGCGCGGTGATCGCCGGAAGGATTCAGAGAGGGAAGCGATCGGTGGCGGTGGTTCAGAGAGGAAATCGCCGGGCAGAGAGAGAGGAAACGGCGGCGGTGATCGAGGGAGAGGGAGAGAAAGGCTAGGGCAGAGGAGGAGAGCTCGGGGGTAGGTTTATAGGGGGAGTAGGGGCGAGCGCGGCCGTCTGCTGCTCCTCTGCGTCGACGTGGATGCCTTCGATGGACGCCGTACAGGTTGAAGAAGGGGGAGGTAAGGGGTACCAGGCCGTGGGCTGGGCCTGGCTGGTGGGCGCAGCCCACTTGCTGGCCTGCCTCCCTCTGCTTTCTATTTTTTTGTTTTTCTTTCTGTTTTTTTTTGTAGAAATAAGAATAGGAAGAAAAGCATAGGGTTTAGGGTTAGAAAAATTAGGTAAAATTTTATGTTGCTTATTTATTATAACAGCACAAAGTGCAACTTTTGTTTTACAAATTTTTTGAATTATGGTACTGTTTGCAAGTTGTTTGAAATTTGATTGAATTTTAATATTAATTGAAATAATTGAACTTAAGCAAATAATTTTTTTAATTCAAGTTTCTTTGAAACAAGTGATTGATTTGTTTTGTAAGTTTCATAACTTTCCAATGGTTGCTGTTTGGAATTGGATTTGAAATTTGAATGCAAAAGAATTTAAGTGAATTATAAAAAGGAACAAATTGCTAGTTTGAGCTTTTCATTTTAATGGAAACAAATGGATGTTTTATTTGAATATTTCTATTTGAAAAATTGTGACAGCACAAGTATGAAACAAATATTTGAATTTGGTTTGAAAATTCAAATAGAAAACAAAGGAAAACAAATGCAAACAAATGGAAAACAATTGGAAAACAAATGCCAAAACAAATGCAATGATGATGTCATGATGCAAAACATAAAATAACAAGAAATAAAACATTCTAGGGGTTGTTTTCATACTTGGGATGTTACAAAACGTCCCCCCTTGAAGGAATCGTGCCCCGAGATTCCTACTGAGAAGTGAAAAGGTCCGGATACTTCTTGCGAAGATCCTCTTCGGTCTCCCACGTTGCCTCTTTATCGGAATGATGGGACCACTGCACTTTCAAGAACTTGGTGCTCTTGTTGCGAGTCTTACGCTCGGTCTCATCGAGAATACGAACAGGGTGCTCCTCATAAGATAGATCTTCTTGCAGTTCAATGGAATCATGATCAACTGCACGATCTGGATCTTTGAAACACCTCTTGAGCTGTGACACGTGAAACACATCGTGCACCTTGGATAGCCTTTCTGGAAGTTCAAGACGATATGCATTTTCCGCACGCCTTGAGGGAATGTTGAAAGGACCAATGTATCTTGGTGCAAGCTTTCCTTTCACACCAAAACGATGAGTGCCTCTGAGGGGAGTTACACGGAGATATGCCTTGTCACCAGGTGCATAGATCATATCCCTGTTCTTGCTGTCATAGTAGCTTTTCTGACGAGACTGAGCAATCTTGAGATTGTCATGAATGATGCGAACTTTCTCTTCGGCTTCCTTAACAATGTCAGGGCCTAAGAGTGAACGTTCACCAGCTCCAGACCAATTGATTGGACTCCTGCATCTGCGGCCATAGAGAGCTTCAAATGGTGCCATGCCTAGGCTTGCCTGGTAGCTGTTGTTGTAGGAGAATTCAGCATATGGAAGACATTCCTCCCATTTCATGCCAAAAGAGATACCACATGCTCTGAGCATATCCTCGAGAATCTGATTGACTCTTTCGACTTGCCCTTGAGACTGAGGGTGATAAGCTGTGCTGAACAGAAGTTTGGTGCCCAAAGCTTCTTGAAAGCTTTTCCAGAAATGAGAAGTGAATATGCTTCCACGGTCTGAGCTTATTTCCAATGGAACACCATGAAGAGGAACAATCTTTTCTGTGTAGAGCTCTGCTAACTGGCTAGCTGAGATTGTTTCTTTGACAGCAAAGAAGTGAGCTACTTTAGTGAGACGATCAATGACAACGAAGATTGCATCGTTGCCCCTCTTGGACTTTGGAAAACCAGTGACGAAGTCCATTTCAATCATGTCCCACTTCCACTCAGGAATATTCAGAGGTTGGAGAAGACCGGCTGTTTTCTGATGAACTGCCTTAACACGTTGACAAACGTCGCATTCAGAAACGTATTGAGCAATTTCACGTTTCATGCCAGGCCACCAATACAGCGTCTTGAGATCCTGGTACATCTTTGTACTTCCAGGGTGTATGGAGAGAGGAGTTTCATGAGCCTCTTTGAGAATGACATCTTTGAGACTTTGAACTTGAGGAACTGCAATGCGTCCTTCGAAGAACACAGTTCCTTTGTCATCAATTGAGAAGGACTTGAATTTCTCCTTGCCCTCTTTGATGTGTTCTACCATCTTCTTGATTTCAGCATCACGAAGTTGTTCAGAACGAATCTTGTCCTCGAGAGTTGGACTGGCTGTCAAGTTCGCAAGATAACCTTGAGGAACAAGACCAAGGTTCAGCTTCTGGAATTCTTCATGAAGTGGAGGTTGGCTTTCCATGATCATGAGGTTATTGCAATACGACTTGCGACTGAGAGCAATGGCCATAACATTAGCCTTGCCTGGAGTGTAAGAAATGGTGAGATCAAAGTCTTTAATATTTTCAATCCATCTTCTTTGCCTGAGGTTTAGATCTGGTTGAGTGAAGATGTATTTCAGACTCTTATGATCGGAAAAGATTTCAATGCAATTACCCAACAAGTATTGCCTCCATTTCTTGAGGGCAAACACAACTGTTGCAAGTTCAAGGTCATGTGTGGGATAATTGAGCTCATGTGCGTTCAACTAACGTGAAGCATAAGCCACAACTTGACGTTCTTGCATAAGAACTGCTCCTAGACCTTGGAGAGAAGCATCACAGAATATTTGGAAAGGTTTGGTAGGATCTGGGCCAACCAGAACTGGTGTAGAAGTGAGTTTAGTCTTCAGGAGATTGAAACTTTCATCACATTGTGGAGACCAAACGAACTTCTTGTCCTCCTTTGTGAGATCAGTGAGAGGTTTAGCAATCTTGGAGAAGTTTTGGACGAAACGACGGCAATAGCTAGCCAAGCCAAGAAAACTTCGTACTTGCTTTACCGTCCTTGGAGGTTCCCAATCAACAATTGCTTTAACCTTTTCTGGATCAATGGCTATGCCCTTGGCAGAGATGATATGACCAAGGTAAGCAACTTCTGGAATCCAGAACTCACATTTGGAGAACTTAGCATATAGACGATGCTCGCGAAGTTTCATGAGAGTGAGACGAAGATGTTCTTCATGCTCTTCCTCATATTTTGAGTAGACAAGAATGTCATCAAGATATACCACAACAAACTTGTCAAGGTACTCATGGAAGACAGAATTCATGAGTCGAGAGAATGTCGCCGGTGCATTGGTGAGACCAAAGGACATGACGGTGTATTCATATAGACCGTACCGAGTGGTGAAAGCTGTTTTTGGAATATCTTCCTTTCTGATCTTTATTTGATGGTAACCCATTCTCAAGTCCAACTTGGAGAATATTGAGGCTCCAGCAAGTTGATCAAAAAGATCATCGATACGAGGAATTGGATACTTGTTTTTGATGGTTTTCTCGTTAGGAGGACGATAGTCAACAACGAGTCTCTTTGTGTGATCCTTCTTTGCAACGAACAGAGTTGGGCAACCCCAAGCCGAGGAACTAGGTTGAATGTAACCTTTTTCCATGTACATATCAATTTGCTCCTTTAACAGTTTCAGTTCAGGAGGAGCTATCTTGTATGGATGCTTAGAGATTGGAGCAGTACCTGGTTCAAGCTCGATCACAAACTCAACTGCTCTGTCCGGAGGCATCCCTGGCAACTCTTCTGGAAAGACGTCAGGGAATTCGCAAACCACCGGAACATTTTCAAGTAGAGGTAGAGGTTTTGCATCGAGGGTGCACAGTTGAATGGAACTTGATTCATTTGGAGAATAGACTATCTGGCCAGAAGGGTGGAACAGAGTTATTGACTTTTGAGCACAGTCAATTTTAGCTTTATTAGGTTTCAGCCAATCCATACCAAGAATGACATCAATGTCAGAATTTCCCAGCAACATGAGTGAAGCAAGGAATATGTGGCCTCCAATTAGGATTTGATTTCCGTGACTGATCTTAGACGTTTGCATAGTTGCTCCAGGGGAGTTTACTACTAGCGGGGAACCCAAACCAACAAAAGGGAGTTTAATTGCTGTCGCAAAGATCTTTGACACGAAAGAATGTGATGCTCCGGTATCAAACAACACTTTAGCTGGAAAAGAGTTGACGGGTAATATACCGAGAACGACGTCAGGAGCTTCCTCAGCTTTGTCGATCTTGACATGATTCACCCTTGCGGTCCTCCCGACAGGCCTGTTGTTGGAGTTGAAGGCTTTAGGCGGGGGAGCGCGCACCATTGCCTGGTTTGTGTTGGGACGAGGTGGTGGTGGAGGTAGCTGCCTCTGCGTGCACTTGTCAGCGTAGTGCCCCGTCTGCTTGCATTTGTAGCAAGTGACGACACGAGGAGGCCCTGGCCTTGGCTGCCCCATCGAAGCCCTCTGATCATGCATCTGAGTAGGGTTGGGTGGGCGGGGAGCGAAGCCTGGAGAAGCTTGGGCATATGGAGCCCGAGTGACAGCACCATTTGGCACCCAGATGCGGCGCTTCTGCGGAGGGGTGGTCATGTGGGAGGAGGAACCACCCTCACGCGAGTGCTTGCGAGACTCCTCGAACGCCTTGCGCCCATTTTCTTCATTGAGCGCGGTGTTAACGAGCTCCTCGAAGTTGTTGGCCTTGATGTTGGTGAGGGCGTACTTGAGTTCCGGGTTAAAACCTCTGCGGAACCTTGCCATCTTCTTAGCCTCAGTGGACACCTCATCACCAGCGTAACGAGCGAGGCGATTGAACTCACTCTGATAGCCAATGACGTCCAGCTTGCCCTGCTTGAGTGAGCAAAACTCTTCACGCATCCTTTCCATGAGACCATCTGGAATGTGGTGCTTCAGGAAAGCTTCCTTGAAACAACCCTAGGTGATTGGGTAGCCAGCTC
Source organism: Alopecurus myosuroides (assembly GCA_028641055.1). Taxonomy (NCBI): domain Eukaryota; kingdom Viridiplantae; phylum Streptophyta; class Magnoliopsida; order Poales; family Poaceae; genus Alopecurus; species Alopecurus myosuroides. The sequence goes on from CM054061.1 coordinate 307,154,157, forward strand.
TCATGGTCTGGTAGTTTTCCCATCAATTAGCTGCCTGACCCTTCAGCAGATAGGAGGCATACTTGACCTTGTCTTCCTCAGCAACGTGAGCAATCTCCAGAGCCTTAGCTATCTCACGGATCCAGTCATCAGCATCCAGAGGCTCGCGTGTGGCCACGAAAGCTCTTGGGCCCAGACTGAGAAACTCCTTGATGCTGACCCGTGGAGCATTCTGGTTGTTGTGCTGGTTAGTCTGAAACTGGGCCATCTGTGCCATGACTTGGGTCATCTGAGTCAACAGCTCCGTGATTGGCGGTGGCTCAGGCGGGGTGTTCCTTGTTGGCGGCATCCTGAATGGAAATGCATTTTAGCACAACAACAGAAAAGGATAGACTTGGAAACCGAAAGAGAGATTATTCCGACGCATGAATAGATAACCAACAGGTACATCAACACATGTTCAAATACATCAGAATATCCAACACACCACAAATGGTTCGAAATGCCCAAGGGATAACTAAACATAGCTAAGAATGGATACATCGATACTCCCATGCTCATCACGCAGGACGGCGACTAGGAGTGCGGCGAGAGGTACGGTGAGGAGCACGCCCACGAAAGTAGGTAGAACGACGATCCACATAGATCTGACGTGGTCTGAGAGCGACTCTAGGTGTGGTGAAGTACATAGCGTCGACTCCCTGTCCTCCAAAGCGAGGAATCCCAGTGTAACCAGCACCGAGGTTGAGGAGTGGACCTCTGATCGGCTCGTAACCTCCAGCATCTGGCAGACGACGACCAACTGGCTGATCAAAACGTGCAAAGCGCTCGTCTCCAACAAAGTCTGTGGTGTAAGTCGCCAGACGAGTCAAAGCAAGGTAGAGCTGCTCTCTGACGGAAACCAACTCCTGAGATAGTGTGCTGGCAACTGCGCCACTGTGCCTCACAAACTGAGCGGTGGTGTGCAGCCTGGAGTTATCATGCTCGTAGACATCCAAGTTGTCGTAGAGAGTGAAGTGAGCTCCCTCCGAAGTGATGTAACCACGGGGGATGTGGCGATAGATAGAATCGTCAAATCCCCAGTAGTCAGCACGAAGGACGGTGAGACTCACATAAGCTGCCTGCTGCACAGCCATATCCACTGTGGAACCTACTGCCTCGTAGCGGTGGACTACGCTCATGCCATCATCTGACAGAATGTAGACGATAGCCTGGTAGTAGGTCTGGTCAAACTCTCGCTGCTGCTCGTAGACCTGGTACTCTGGTGCCCAACGGAACCCCAGATAAGTGACCATGTCTCTCAGCATCTCCGGATAACCGGCAGTGCTCTCGCAACGAGTCATCCGAACCACCTGCGGGTAGAACCTGAGATCCATCTGCAGATGATCGGGGAAGTTTTGATTAGACGCCGGTAGAAGAACTGAAGTGGAAAGCAACAACAAGGTTTCAACGGACGAAAGGATGTTGAGAAGAACAGGATATCAAAGCAACAACGGGAAACACGAGACCAAAACACTCCTGAGGTACTACGGAAACCCATCCGGGCTTCTAAAGGATCAATATCTACTGCTTAAGGAATAGAGGATCTGCTTCCGGTGCTTACACGCCTCCGTTCTCAATCGTGAGTAGGCAACATGATAAATCATGTCACAACCACCTCCATTCCTATGGTCTAGTAGATATAACTATCCTAGAGAAACCAGGATACGTGAAAACCTAACTTGAAAGTTTAGATGAGAAGGGAAAACAACGTTGCGCTTCCTTACCAGAAAAGGGAGGGTGGGTGGGGAAAGAAGAAAAAGAACAGAATTCCTACTCTCACGTTTCATTTTTTCTATATAGCTACAAAATAGTTTCTAGACTCAACTGCGACCAGTAAAAAGGGATCCTACAGGCAGACAGGCTCTGATACCATTTGTCGCACCCGGACTTCTAGGGGATACTCACAGTCCGCTAAATAGTAGAACAAATGGCTTACGGGGCATACCGGCACCCGCATCTCAATATGAGCAGGCCAACACGTAAACGTGTGACAACCATTCTCTACTATCCATCGTCTGCGCAAACCATCCCATAGAAATCAGGATACTACCATTGACGTACTTCATACGATACACACATGGTACGTCAACAGCGTTTAACAAAATGATAGCACAACATATCTCTAAGACACAAAAGATTAAATAAGTTGCAAATGGCTCTCACTAGAGCAGAGATAGCAAATACAATCATCCAGAGGACACATGTCCCAACATATCATCATTACAGCACAGCGGAAGCATCCAAAGTGTCTGAGTACAGACAAGATCCAAATAGGCCTAAGAGGCCGGAAACGAAAAGACGGAGCCCATCCACGATGTCTCGGATCCTGCCCAGGTCCGCTATCTACTCGTCAGCAGCCTCGTCAAACTCCACGTAGTAGCCACCATGGGGATCCTCGGAAACATAGTCTGCGGAAACCACAGCCCCAAAGGGGTCAGTACATAAACGTACTGGCAAGCAAGACTCACAGTTCACCAAAGTGTACCCAACAACATCAAGCACAGATGCTTTGGGTTCAACGGAAGAAAGGGGTGATACCAAAGATGCGGCAGCGGGCTGCTCTAACCAACTACAGAAACATACTACAACTTCCGGCTAAAAGAGAGGGATAAGATAGCGTATCGTAACCAACTACCAACTAACTCCAAACAAACCCATCCTGGATCTCGCCCCTTATCCAAAGAAGCAATCCGAGGATAACTCACACAGTTGGATTAATGATGGTTCAAGTTATTGTGTCAATAAGACTATTACTAGTCAAATTATCATTAGTTAGGTGTAAGTTGTTCTGAGTACTTGTTAGCCAGTACTTTCACCAAGTCATCCATAACCGCGGAAAACACGGCTTCTCGAGAAGATTTATCCCTGCAGGGGTGCACCAATTTGGCCGTACACGTAAGAATAACCCGCCAGATGGAATGCCTCCCACCAAGCGGGGCACTCAACACAACTCAACTCTTCTTCGCATCAAGCCCAAAGAACCACGTGTTGTGCGTGCGCGGCTAATCGAGCCCCCACGAAGAAAAGGGGGACCCTCATAGCACTCTAAGACCACGCCGCCCTAAATGCCGACTACAAAAGTTCCACCCTGGCCTCGGGTTCATACCTGCATATGAGTGCATCAAATGGAAAGCCCGAACTAAGTGTGGCGATTTGGACGAGATGGGAATCGAATCAAATTGAGGGGGGCGCCCATACACGCTTCCCACATGCGGATAGTGCGCTCATCATGGATCAGTAGACAAGACCCTTTTCCTAATTAGGGTCGACACTAGCAGGCCTCAAAACCACGCCGGGCCTCCTGCCAGTGCCTTATCAGCAAATTATTATTACCTCAAAATTAACAGGTTGTTGTTTAACATCGAGCCCCAGAACATAATAGAAAATATAGTAACAGAAAGTAACGGGTAACAGACTCGAGCAGAAACAACCCTAAGCATGCTAGTAAGACACGGGCAACAAGCAATGGGGTTATAGGTGTGGAGGTGAGGCTATATCAGGGTTAAAGGATAACATGTGATAGGTTCGTAACAGAAGCAACGATTCATAGGGCTAGCAGGATAGACAACGGAAAGTATCGGTATCCAATGTTGAAAGGAACACAATGGTTCATGTGAGTGAATACTTGCCTGCAAACTCAGCAGCCTGGTACTGAGCTAGATCCTCAGAAGGGGTGTCGTAAGTATCGTCTGTCTCAACGTCGTCGTCTATTCGAGAAGAAGCAAACAAACAACGCAGAGAGACAAACAATCAATAACATGGCATAGTGCACAATCATGGGATGATGCATGACCATTTAATTGATGCATAAAAATAAACTAGTGGACATGGTAACATAACATGATTAAATGGACCCACATGCAATTTGAGTTGCATATGAAAGCCCATGAATTAAGGTTGAAATAATTGTTCGACAACTAAACATCATATGTAAGTGAATTAGCATGATGCATGGATGAAGAAAACAAAAAGAAAAGAACAATAGGAACAATTTAAAATAAGGTTTACCAAGTTTGGAATTTTATTTATTAAGTTATGAAATTTTGGTTCCTTAAAGGTGTTATACAAGCATTTGTTATTTTCCTAGTTTTAATTATTCAAAATAGATAAAAAATTTCATATTTGGAAAGTACACAACATTTTAGGTGGAATACATGTTTCACTTGTTGAAAAAGGATTTAAAATAAATTACTTATGAATTAAACAAGTTTAAACAAGATTTAAATGAATTTAATTCAAGTATGAATTTATTTGAATTTTTATTTGTTCAACACATTAAACCAAATTCATATTTGAAAAGTTTATACTTTTCTGGTTTGAAAACATATTTTATAAGTTCAAAAATAATTTAATTTGAACAAGTTATGAATTTAGCAAATTTAAATGATTTAAACAAGGTTTAAATTATTTATCCAATTATAATTATTCAAAACATGAAACAAAGTTTATATTTGAAAAGGTGGTTCAAATTAGCATGGAAAACATATTTTATTTGTGTTATTTGAATTAAGTTTGAATTAGTTATGAAATTAACCAAATTTAAAATGATTTGTTTGAATTTGAAATTTGAATATATTTGAAATATTCAAAACAGAAAACAAATGAGTTAGTCATGTAGAGGGTTTAATTTGGTGCAGCATACATATCTTATTTGTATTATTTGGATTTGGAAATTAAAAGTTATTTGCATTTTTAAAACAGGGACTAATCTGTAAAATAAAGGACTTAAATTTAAAAGAAAAACTGGGCAGAAACTATTTATACCGCGAAGTGACCCAACCTGGGCCACTGCCAGCGGGCTCTGGCCACCGTGGCAGCTGACTGGGCCACAGGGGTCACCTACAGGTGGGCCTGGGCGAAGGGAAATAATTCCCAAAAAGGTTGCGCAGCGGGGGCTCGAACCCTCGACCTGGGCGCGCGCGTGCAGTGTTGCTACCACTGCGGTAGCTGCTGTGTTCGTTGACAGGTAAGGGGGCGAGGGAGGATATTTTTCAGTTTCAGTTGGCTAACTGAAACTGACGAAAGCTGATGGCTTTTCTGAACCTGACGGAAGGCAGACGCCGGCGGCTAGCCGCTGCTGCTGCTCGCTGCTGTCCGCGCGTGTGCGTGTGTGTGTGGTGACCGTGCACTCGTGCAGAGAAGAGAGAGGGGCGAGGGAAGTGATGCTCACCTCGAGGGATTCAGAGGGAGGAGCAGGGCTCGGGGCAGAGGTGGTCGCCGGCGATGGAGAGGATGGCGGCGGCGACGTAGTGGCCCTCCGAGGCTGCTGTGGTGACGAGGAGGACGAGGAGACGACGGGGGATCCGTTCCCAGCCCTAGCTCACGCAGAGAGCCATCGGGCGCGGTGATCGCCGGAAGGATTCAGAGAGGGAAGCGATCGGTGGCGGTGGTTCAGAGAGGAAATCGCCGGGCAGAGAGAGAGGAAACGACGGCGGTGATCGAGGGAGAGGGAGAGAAAGGCTAGGGCAGAGGAGGAGAGCTCGGGGGTAGGTTTATAGGGGGAGTAGGGGCGAGCGCGGCCGTCTGCTGCTCCTCTGCGTCGACGTGGATGCCTTCGATGGACGCCGTACAGGTTGAAGAAGGGGGAGGTAAGGGGTACCAGGCCGTGGGCTGGGCCTGGCTGGTGGGCGCAGCCCACTTGCTGGCCTGCCTCCCTCTGCTTTCTATTTTTTTGTTTTTCTTTCTGTTTCTTTTTTTTTGTAGAAATAAGAATAGGAAGAAAAGCATAGGGTTTAGGGTTAGAAAAATTAGGTATAATTTTATATTGCTTATTTATTATAACAGCACAAAGTACAACTTTTGTTTTACAATTTTTTTTAATTATGGTACTGTTTGCAAGTTGTTTGAAATTTGATTGAATTTTAATATTAATTGAAATAATTGAACTTAAGCAAATAAGTTTTTAAATTCAAGTTTCTTTGAAACAAGTGATTGATTTGTTTTGTAAGTTTCATAACTTTCCAATGGTTGCTGTTTGGAATTGGATTTGAAATTTGAATGCAAAAGAATTTAAGTGAATTATAAAAAGGAACAAATTGCTAGTTTGAGCTTTTCATTTCAATGGAAACAAATGGATGTTTTATTTGAATATTTCTATTTGAAAAATTGTGACAGCACAAGTATGAAACAAATATTTGAATTTGGTTTGAAAATTCAAATAGAAAACAAAGGAAAACAAATGCAAACAAATGGAAAACAATTGGAAAACAAATGCCAAAACAAATGCAATGATGATGTCATGATGCAAAACATAAAATAACAAGAAATAAAACATTCTAGGGGTTGTTTTCATACTTGGGATGTTACAGAGGTCATGATGTATGGGGTCCGGTCCCGAAGGAACCTGCCTCGGCAGCCCCGACACGTGCTCGCTCGTCGTCCCGGCCGGCGGCGAGTGGCGGCGCGGCGGTGGGAGGTCGTGATGTATGGGGTCCGCTCCTGAAGGAACCTGCCTCGGCACCCCCGTGACGTGTGTGCTCGTCGTCCCCGCAGTCGATGCTTGGTAGTATGGAGAGTCCGTCGACAGCGGCCGCGGCGGCAAATGAGGCAAGCGGCGTGCGGACGCGGCGGCGGAGAGCATCAGCGGCAGGAGGAGGAGCAACGCCACCGCGGCACCATTCTTGTGCACGGCCATGACTAGCTGTTTTCTTGAAGCTACTAGCTAGCTGCTGCTGTCCGTTCTGCGATAGATGTGTGCCTCGTTGCAACCTGCGCTGGGCAAATATATAGAGATGCATGGTCTCGTCTAAATTTAGTTATCTGGTGATAAATTGAGACGCTAATTAGTGTGAAGGTTATCCGTAAGAATATTTTAGAAACGAATTATTTGGAAAATGATAACCACATGCTTGACTAATGAGATTATCCTCGAAATGGATAGTAAATATTTGGTGATAAATTGGGACGCTAATTAGTGTGAAGGTTATCCGTAAGAATATTTTAGAAACGAATTATTTGGAAAATGATAACTACATGCCTGACTAATGAGATTATCCTCGAAATGGATAGTAAATGCTTGTGGTTCCATTTTCATGCATGCACGTGTCGCCTCCATGAAAAAGCTGATGGGCTAATAGGTGACCTAAAATAGGTTTTAACCATTTTTTCATCACGAGGGGCGAAAAGGAGCTCTCTAACAACAGCCCCGTGTTGTAACTTTCGCGAAAAAAATTAGCGCACGATGTAAAAATTGGCTCAGATGATCTAATTTTACATCACGAGGGATCATGCCCTAAAACAGCATAGGTCGTGCGCGTCTTCGGTCGCCGATCGGAACCTTCCGCCCCGCCGCCTCGCCTCTCGTGAATCGTGATCCTCTGCGCGTCGACGGGCCGCCGTCATGACAACACCTCCGAACACCCCCGCGGCTGTGGCGTATGGCACTGGTTCCATTCCCCCGTCGGCACCTCGAACCCGCAACTACCCACCACTGGCGTTGGCCCCACCAGTTGTGGAAGAGGAGGTGGATTTTCACCTCCACGGCTTGCCTTCGCCGGTCGTGGACATGGAGGAACCGATGTGAGGACATCGCGGAATATGCCCGGCAAGATACATGCCACGCCGGCAAAGAAGTTGACCGCGGCGGCCAAGAAGTCGATCGCAGCAGCGACATCGTCTACGCAGAGGCGGCAGCGTCGTCGTCTTGTGGCCGCGGAAACAACCCCCACGCCTCTTGAGGCAACCCCCACAATGCCCGATGTAGAAGATGAGATGCTGATGGCACCGGCGGCGACCGATCAATTGAATTTTGAGAATGGGTAATTTTTTTTGTTCATGTTTAAAATTTTAATGTTTGTTAGTTTACATTATTTAGTTGTTCATCTTTAATCTAGTTTATACGATGTAGAGTGGATGAAGACAAGAATATCCATGTCAAGATTTTTTAACTCATCATTTAGAACCATAAAAATATGAAGATAATCTTGACATAGATGATGAGAGTTTTGTTAATCCGAGGGGGAGAGCTTTGAATTACAGTAATGATGAGGATGTGTTGATTTGTACATAATGGAAGAGAGTTTCCCTTGATGCGGTTGTTGGAACCAATCAAGCGTCCAACACATATTGGTTGAGGATGAAGTAATTTTTGATGAGCACAACACAAGTGGAGTTGCAAGAATGGATATTTCCATACGCCACCGATGGAACACAATAATAGTGAATGTCAAAATGGTCTGCTTGTTTGCCAAATGTAGAAAAAATGAATACAAGTGGTTGCAACTATGAATATAAGGTGATTTTACTTGCTTCACATAAAACTTATATTTCATGTAGGTGAGCATGGCTCAAGGTTTATTTGAAGGAAAAGGGAAGAAATGAGATAAGAGTAAGAAGAAAGGGAAAGCATTCACTTTTACCTCATTGTTGAAGTGAGCCATAACATGAGGAGAAGTGGAAGAACATGGATATGTATGAAATTCCAAACAAGAGAAAGGAGGTAGCAGTTCATGATGATGAGAACTATGGAAGCGATGAAGAGAACGTTGGAAAAACGAGTGCCAAAACAAATATGCCGGATTGAAGGGGAAAAAGGGTTTAAAAGGCTTAGGTAGTGATCTCAAAGAAGGGTTTGAAGCAATAGTGATGGCACGCAAGGAGTATGCTGAAGAGAAAAGGATGTTGAAGTTACAAAAATTAGAGGCAAGGAAAGAGGCCGAGCAGAAAAACATTGTGCCAGATGAGAGGAGGGTCGCCGCCGAAGAATGTAAGGTGGAGCAAGAAGAGAGAAAGTTGGCGGTCGAGAAGCGCAAAGCCGACGAAGAGAAAGAGCAAAAGTTCATGTTCATAGCCTGCATGCAGTCGCATAATGGAAAACAAATTTGGATACGCCGACGGAAACCCCGTCGGCCTATTTTTTTTTCCGCTACGCCGACGGCCACCGTCGGCGTATCCTAATTTTTTTTTACTCACTCATTATTTTGAGCATAACTTTTGCATTCGAACTTGGATTTCGACGTTATTTAGCTCGTTTCGAAAAGAAGAAACATATCTACATCATCATGCATATTATTCAAGTTACATTCTTAAAAAAAATCATGAGCAAAAACAGAACAAACAAGAAAGGGTTAACGGTTACCGGGTGTAGACCTATAAGCTGGGTTTTTCTCCAGCGGGGCTAGAGGTTGAATATTGAGAAAATCTTGGTGTATCTATGATGAAATAGGTAGTTCTGTACCTAAAAATGATTTTTGCCAAAAATCATGAGCAAACTATTAGGTACCTGTAGTTCAAATTTGACCAGTTTTCAGCGGAATCGGCAGAAACTTGTGTTTTTTAAAATAGATGGATAGAAACCTTTTCATATGAAACAAATTGGTTATTTGTGCATATAACATGGTATAGTATTTTCAAAAATTATAGCTCTCATGTTTTGCAACATATTTGTGGTAGGTCCTTAACAAAAAACCCCATTTTTTACCCTCGGAAAATAGAAAATGGTATTTTTATTCAATGAAAAGGAAAACTTCCTCCGTCAACATTATTCGTGCTTCCAAGATACATTTTTGTGTGGAATATGGGCACATTTAAACAAACTATGCCATGGATTTGACCATAGCACCCGTCATTTAGCCCGAAATCCTGGAATATTCGGAGGAGATAGCTTATTTTTGTGAACACATTTTCATCACAATTGTCGTATTCCAAGTTTATTATTTTTTGGTGGACACTAGGACATATAATGACACCACGCGAAAGTCTTGCATCATTTTGGGTTGTTTTGAATTTTTTGGAATGTTCTAAGCCGGTAAGAGGAAAAAGTCAAGATGAAGGACATGACCGTTCGTAGTTAGGGGTTGAATATTGCGAAAATCTTGGTGTATTTATGATGAAATAGGTAGTTGTGTACCTAAAAATGATTTTTGTCAAAAATCATGAGCAAACTATGATGTACCTGTAGTTCAAATTTGACCAGTCAATGGAATCGTCAGAAACTTGTGTTTTACAAAAGAGGTGGATGAAAACCTTTTCATATGAAACAAATTGGTTATTTGTGCATATAATATGGTCTAGTATTTCAAAAATTGTAGCTCTCAAGTTTTTCAACATATTTGTGGTAGGTCCTTCACAAAAACTCCATTTTTTACACTCGGAAAAGAGAAAATGTTTTTTATCAACGAAAAGGAAAACTTTCTTCGTCAACATTGTCCGTGCTTCCAAGATGCATGTTTGTGTGGAATATGGGAACATTTAAACAAATTATGCAATGGATTTGACCATAACACCCGTCATTTCGGCCGAAACCCTAGAATGTTCGGAGGAGATAGCTTATTTTTGACACTACTGTCGTATTCCAAGTTTATTATTTTTTGTGTATACAATGACATATATAATGACACCACGCGAAGGTCTTATATCATTTTGGGTTGTTTTGAATTTTTTTGGAATTTTCTAAGCCGGTTTGAAGAAAAAGTCAAGACGGCGGACATGACCGTTCGTAGCTAGGGGTTGAATATTGAGAAAATCTTGGTGTATACCTAAAAATGATTTTTGCCAGAAATCATGAGCAAACTATGAGGTACCTGTAGTTCAAATTTGACCAGTTTCCAGCGGAATCGGCAGAAACTTGTGTTTTTAAAAGAGGTGGATGGAAACCTTTTCATATAAAATAAATTGGCTATTTGTGCATATAACATGGTCTAGTATTTTAAAAAATTATAGCTCTCAAGTTTTGCAATATATTTGCGGTAGGTCCTTCACAAAAAAACCCATTTTTTAACTCGGGAAATGAAAAATAGATTTTTTTTAGAATGAAAAGGAAAAAAGTATTATACATGATGGAAAATATTATATGGATGTCATATTTGAATATCTCTCATATTTCTAATCGATATAGACATATGATTTGTCAAATTTTGATTTACGGATTTATAGATATGAATTATTCAATATTAAATAGAAAAAGAAAAAATGTTAATTATTATTTAAATTCAAGATTATTTGAATTCAAGTTTATTATTAATTTTTTTTTATTTAAATAATTGTTTGAATTCACAAAATAAAAGAGTGTGACATGATGGTCCAAGGGTTAACATGATTGATTGGATAATATTATTAGCCAAACATCCGTTGTTTCTAGGTAGCTCACAGGGAACGAACTACGAAGTTAAGCGTGCTGGGGCTGGAGCAATCTTATGATGGGTGACCGATCAGGAAGTGTTAGTAGAAGCGAGTAATTTAGATTAAAATTAAAAATGGTTAAAACTAAAGATAAATGTGACTATAGTGGGATTAAGTGGTTAAAGAAGTGAAATAAAAAAATTCAAATTTTTTTTTGAAAAAAAATAAAAACATTTATCTGCCTATACGCCAACGGCTTCCCCATCGGGCCGTCGGCCTATGCATACGCCGACGGGAATCAGGTCGTCGGCGTCTCAAGACTTTCCCGTAGTGTAGATACAAGTGGTATGAATGCGAAGCAGAAGGAATATATTGATCTTTGTCGTGATCAAATCTTGGCGAAGAAACAAATGAGCATGATGCATGGTGGGAGGAAGCTATGGTGGACAAATAGGGGGAGGGTTTGAATGTTGGTATGGTGATTTGGTAAGAGCCTATGGTGGAAAAATGGATGGAGGCTATGGTGAACAAATGGGAGGAGGCTATGGTGGACGTATGTGTGGCAATGTGACCGCCAATGTTGCTACCGCAATGGATGGTTCGAAGATCGTGCAATAAGTAGAGGAAAGCAATGTGACAACCAATGTTGCAACATAAGATGACAAGGAGAAGACCAGCGGACGTCGGGATCATGTTTGCGCTGCTTTCAATTTTCTACTATCGTTTTAAATATGCATTTTTCTGTAAATACTATTAAGCAATATGTTTGAGTGGATTATTTTGGTGTCATGCACTTTATTTGTGGTTCAATTATGGATTTAGTGTTGACATATATATATTTTGTGTGAAATTTAATGCAAATGCATTGGGGTGACCTCTTTTTTAATCGCCTAGAGCATCTCCAAAGGAGGCGCTAAACTGGCGCGGCGCGGGAAAAATTACCGATTACCCGAGCGCGGTCCAAGGGGGCGCGGGAAAACCGGGGCGTGCATGCTGTCAGGCCGCACATTCGCCCCGTGGCATCGCGCGCGGCAATAAAACACAACGCGTGTCAAGTGTCTCTCTCCTCCCAACCGCGAGAAAATGCATTCGCGCCTTCTCATCTCCTCTCCCCCGCGCCTTCTCCTCTCCTCTCCCCGTCACTTCAGCTCCACAACCGCCGGCGCGCCGCTATGCCGCCACGCCAGTAGCAGCAGCGGATACCGCGCCATCCACCCGCGCCCGGACGACACGTTCACCGCCGAGATACGCACCGACAACGGCTGCCGACGGTGATCGACGTCGCCCACGCGCACGACGCGACGGCGTGGAGGCTCGGCCTCCCGCGCGAGCGACTGAACTTCCCCGAAGTGCGCGAAGCGTGGGAGCTGAACATGCTGGCGCCGCCGCCGCGGCTCTTCACCTCACAGACCGCCGCATCAACCGGGGACGTCCATTTCTCGGCCTCGTGCCGGAGCGGGAAGAGCGCACCATCGCGGAGTGGAATGTGAACCACCCACGCGAAGCCGCCGCGGAGGAGGAGATTCGGCAGACGCGGGTTGTCGGACGGGCAGAGCGGCGGGAGGAGTGCCGCGAAGAAGTGGCGGAGCGCCGCACCGCCAAGGCGGCCGCGCGTGCGGAACTAGCCTCCTCGGACGCCTGGGCAAACGATGACCCGAGGCGGGTGGGGCTGTCGAATGAAATATCCGACACCGACGACTACTCCTACCAGCCCTCGGAGTCCTCCGACGACGGCGACTACTATGTTTATTTTAGTTTAATTTTCTTGCAAATTTTGTTTGAATTATTCGCACTATAGTCTAAAATTTGAATGTAAAGTTTAAATTTAGTTCAAATTTTTTGTGGGCGGTTATTTAGCTCTTCTAGAATTCGTCGCCACCGCACCGCACGCAAATTGTGTTGTATACAGGTTTTAGCGCGCCGATGTTTAGCACCTTGTTGGAGTACTAGGACGTGGTGCCTTAAAATACATCACCTATTGGAGTTGGGCCCTTCGGTGCTCTAAGAACACGTTTTTAGTGATATATTTTACACCACGGTATTTTTGGAGTCCTATTTTAGGTCACCTATTGGAGATGCTCTTACTTGCGAGTCCCGGGCTACCTCAAAGGGAGAAAAAAAAAGGACTAGCACATGGGTCCTTGTGATTCCTATGATAACATATTCCAAGCACGAAGGCGTATCTTAGACGTAATGGACCTTGCTGAAAATGAATGGCATATCACGTACAAAAATTACAATCGATGTTGCCCAAAGTTATAATAGCTGCTCATTTTTGATATGCAGGGATTAGTCGTAGAATTTCATTACTGTGGTATATCACAGTTCACAGAACAAAAGTAAATGATACAAATGGTTACACAGTGAAGAGAAAAAATGTCTATTTAGACGGCAACAACTCAGCTATTCCAGCAAAGACTGCTCTTTCCTTCGATCAGTGAAAAATATTTCAAGCTTGTGCGCTGTGAAATTCTCCCAATCTGAAATCTGAAGATTGCAGTCCATCTCCATAAATATCAGTCACACTGAATAATGGTTCCGTGAATTTCAGCTCAGAAACAAGATATGAACCTGCTTGGCATTTGGCAGTAGAAGCAAAGGCCACAAGGCTGCATGACAGTTATACGCGAATGTTACATTTTAAGCAGTCACGCAAATATATCTTACAAAATTAGCATCGATGTGTTTCGGATAGAAAATGAGCTTGAACTGCACGTGTACATCAGTATGTTCACGAATTTTCCGCGGCTTTCCTCATAAGTTCATAGAGAGCAAAACCCCCACGGTGGCAACCAGGCAATCGCTGGCTCATTTCTCGTAGTTCTTCCTGTAATTTGGAAACCGTGGCGAAGGATTAAGAGAATCCAAAATCGGGGAAGGAGAGGATCAAAGTGCTATTAGTACAAGGGAGCTTACTACTGAGACTGCATACAGCTTAGTGGATTCATATCCATCTTGAGCTCTAGAATAAAGCTCAGTTACAGTACTGGAATCAACGTTACATCTCATGAAAAAGAATGCCGCTGGCCTTACATTCATTTCTCGGCGAGAAACTCCAATGAAAACAGGTTCAGTCTGCAAAACCAAATGCACATAGTTAAGAGAATTTTTTTTTCAAGGAAATCCTGCAATTGCTGAATTCTTCTTTGCAAAGTAGTCATTACAAATAACTATAAAGTGTCCTTATGTGGTCTTATTGATTTACATGAACCAGTAAACCTGACACTACTGATTCAGTAATTATGAATGCAAGACGAAGGCTGGAGGTGGTTTAATTACCAGTGAACTAGCAGGAACTCCAGTTTCCTCAACTACTTCCCGGATGATTCCATCAAACATTTCATCGGAAACTCTTTCAAATAGATGAGCAACGTCTTCTGCATTATTTTGATGAGCCAAGATTCCAATTTCTTGTGGCTGATACAAATAAAGGAACTTGGATAATAAGAAACATGAATCTATATCTCTTATAAAGCAAAACCCCACTAGAGATCAATTATGATTTTTCTATCTTCACATGCAGCCTATCCACATCATCACCTATTCACAACCATCCGATCTTAATCATATACCGTTCATTTTTTGTTCGTAAGACTAGACTGCATGTTTGATGCGTCTGTTACATTTCTGTCATGCCGAACAAGTAAAAAGGCACGACACGATAGGCCGCTGCTCCGGCCTATACGTATCCCGTCTCCAATGGCCCACAAAATGTGATGGTTGGACCTTAATCACACCGTGAGATTGGAGTAGTTTAATGGACGCACTCATGTCCTCTCCACTCCCCACTAACTCACCGTTAATCCCATGGCTTATTCGTATGACGGCTCCTTTCATATCCCCTTCATGGCAATATATTAGTCGAATCATATTTCTCGCAGCTCAAAATCCGCCAGCACCCGACCTTTCATCTTACCACCAGGTTCTATCTGTAGTCACTGCGTTACAGCGTCGCCGTGTCCTAAAAAATATCCTGCACTGTCTCTCCGCATAGCAGTAGCGATCTAGATGGATGGAAGTGCATACACATAGAGATGTTCTTCGAAGATCTCGACGGCCTCACCCATCACTATCGTAAGGTATTTCCTGCCATCTGTGGGATTTCTTTTACCCAAACAGTACCACTTTTTGGGATTTCCGTAACCTATCTATGGATCTGGTCTCTTTGTGGAGTGGCAGAGAGGTGGCTTCCTATTTGATTTGTATCAATAATCTGGCAAAAAAACTGTTTGCATGCAGGAAGATGGATGGTTAATCGCACTGGAAGAAGCATAGAATGACAAGAGTAATGGATTCCCCCTTGCTTGCAATTGCATATTGCTACCTTTCGGAGAAGCACGGTGCTCAGGATTTTCAAAAATACTAGGTCAGTCAAAATGTCAAATGTTACACATTAGTATCTCAACCAAATTGTTTACCGAATTGCATTATTGCACGTACTGGCTTCAGTGTACTCTCTAGAGACACCTTGCCTGATCATTGACGTGTCTGTTCTGAATTGTTTCTCTAGAGAAAAATAATGCAGTGGATAGACAATATCGAATGGACTAGCTAGGATAGAAGCCAGCGGTCCCCAACAACGCTTTGAGTCTGATTCACCGATTCCAACATGAAATGTACAAGGAGGGAAGGGCTCGCTTTCTCTATTATGCATTCGAATCAACCGGTGTTAGTCAGTCATACATTACATGTAACAGCAGTTCCTGTTAGATTATGATTGAGTCCATTAAAAGATGTAAATTTATACAATACCAATGGGAGTTTTTTTTCTTATGTAGGTGCTCCTGGAGGTTGGAAAAATGCTCCTGTTTACAGTTGTCAAGGAAGATATTTTAGATTATATAGCTGCTCACTGGAAAATTATGTTGTCTTAAGAAAATAAAATTACAAGCAACAATACTTAACTCAGGCACGCGTTTGATTTTCATGTTGTTTTGTTAAATTAAAACGGAACAATCTTATTACATGCAATCTATATTGAGCTAATATATCTTTTAATCTAAATGGGTTTTTAAGTTATCATTAATCTTACATGATACATATGGATGATTCACTTGATCGTTTATGACTGCTTTTTTTTTCATCTCCCTTATATACATTTCTTTAATAAAACTTATTAGCACACGATTCGCAACAATGAGCCACATCGTAAATTATTTTAGACGTCAAATTATCCAAGATATTTCTTAGTGTTCAATTTCTAAGATCACACTATCCAATCATCTATGTCATTAAATTTTAGCCGGTCAATTTCTAAGATCACTCCACCATGCTATACAATTGCACAATTAAATAAATTTCATCTTCTAGGCATCTTATATCATTTCAAGTTTTTAAATAATTTTCTAAAAATATTCCGCAGCAACGCGCGGGGTATCCTTCTAGTATTACTGATAGACCATGGAATCCACAAGCCCACCAATCCCGTAGAAATAAAATATACCCATTTTACAAATTTCAGTTATTGTCTTGGCTCAAAAATTTCCCAGTTCTAAATTACCAAGGATACATAACATTTTCCAATTTCTACACCTGGAATAATTTTGTCAATAAGGGGTGGCCCAAATTCCAATCGAAAAAACTAAGATATATTTCATATATAAAGTTAAAAGGAACAAAAGAGTTTCCACCTGACTTCTTATCTCTACCAAAGTAAATGGGCCACACAAGCAAACAATTAAGCCTGCCAAAGTTACAGGTCCTAGAGCTTTGTCTCTACTTGGAAAGTTGGGATCTCTTCAAACAGAAACCTTAGATGTCATTAAGTTTGCTCAAATTGTAATATTCTTAAGATATTACCTCAGAATGTCCTCCTGGAAAAACATAGTATCCAGGAGACTCGCCCACATTGTTGCTCCTTTGCAATACAATAATTTTTTCATCAGATGTTTCAACAATCGCACCATTTCCCAGTGGATTTGACATGTGTTGGCAACACACGGAGTCATCTAATCAGATCAGATTGAAAGAGTATCTATTTAGATCAAGAGTGATTCCTATGATCCTACAAAGATTCACACCATGAAGCACATAAAGTACCGAGACAAGTTATCTAACAATTAACAATTCAGTGGATATCAATATTATTATAGTGAACATGTGTTCATACGACCATGGAAAGGAAAATAAATGTGAGGAATAAGCATTTAAACATTAAAAGGTCGAGCAATGAATGAAACAGATAATTCATGAAATAATATTAAATTAAAAGTTTTTAGTGTTAGATATCCAAAAGATCTTTGATCCACAGAGCAAGATGTGACTTAAGGCATTAGAGGTTCTAGCTTCTAAATTACCTTCGGAGAGGACCAAAAATTTCTCCCACAACGGACTGAGATTTGTTCCTACAAATGTCCTGTTGTTTGTAAGTTAATAATAATAACGATGTTAGATAGAGGTGTTGGCATGTTGCATTGAAATATTGCATAGAAGTTAAAACGCAAGGGTCAAAAGTTAAAAAAAAAAAAAACTGAGGGTATATGATTTATATTTCAAGAGAGTAACTATCAGAATAGAATAAGCAGGGTCAAGCACACCTGTAATCCGTGAGACCCAAATGAAGTGAGACAGAATAATCCAAATTTGATTCATCATTGTGGTGCGAAGCATGTCCTCCATACTGAAATTTTTCATGGTGGCCAAGAGTATTAATTCTAAGGCTTGATGAATAACACTAAGGCAGATAAAGAACGAACACGAAAACAGCACACTCAAAAAGTGACGGCACTGAGTTTAGTTGTAAATGTAACACAGCCAAGTTCAGAAACAAAAGGTGTGGCTAATTCAGGTTCGCCTAATGAAAGGAAAAAAAATGTAAAGAACCAAATTATTGCTCACTAATCAACAGAACCTCCATGCATCAGTACAGCAGGGCAATGGCACCCAAAACATAGACAGAGCCCAGAGGTCAGAGGAACATACATACCCGAAACTTTGTGCCGTTGTACAGTGATGGGTTCTGCTGGAGCCTTTGGTTCCATATCTGCGAAAATGAAAAACTATGAAAAATCGCCATGGGTTGAGTTCAAAGGAAGAGAATACATGATTGGCCATATTACCTCGTCTACAGATTCTTCCAATGATGCATCTGGATGGGGGATCCGGTCGAACGACGGATCAAACTTCACCGAAACCTTCATTTCACACCAACACTGAGTCAATACCGTAGGAAGAATTCACACCGTCTGCAACGAGCTGTCCGATTTGGAGACATGTAACAGGTGGCCTTGTACCAAACGGTGGACGAAGGGAGAGAAAGGGAGGTTACCCGGGATCGAGGGAGGCCTGCAGGGCAGGAGACGAGGAGCTTATACGCCGCGCCGGGGTCTGCTGCCGCCGCGGAGGTGCCCGTGGCCATGTAGCGTCGGCGGTGAAGGTGTGATGAAGGGAGGAGGAAGGGAGGTGGTGGGCCTGGTGGCGGAGGTGAGCAAGCGCCGCCGGAATACTCGGCCGGCCGGCGATAGTTGGGACTTTGGACATGGTATGGACCAGGCCGGGTTCAGGCCCTACTTTCGGGCCGTAACTGAATGTACTGTACGATATGTTCGGTCGAAGCCCAATAACAAAATTGTCAAAAATTGGCTTGCCAAAATTTTAGCAAAGGATTTTTTTTGTCCAAAGATTCTTGAACCTTCCCTTTGCCCACTACTCTATCTGTTCCGAAATGTATAAGATATTTTGGATATTGCAGTAGACTAAATACACAATGAAATGAGTGAAAATACACATTAAAACATGTCTAGATACATGTGATTCGAAAAAAGATAATACGTCTTATAATTCAGAATAGAGTGAGTATTTGGTAAGAATTTGTAAGAGAGATGGGTGTATTTTCATCGGCAACCAAATTTTTGGAATCAAAGCAAAACCGTCCTACAGGTCGGGCCCAAGGGCATGACCGCCATCGCTTCTCTATTGCTTTAAGCTCCTAAGCATCGCGGCCACCACACAAGAACATAAAATTTATAATAAACAAGTGAAAATAAAAAAAAGTTCTGATTTTGTTTAGTGAAAAGCAGTTTTGAGTTTTCTACTTACGTGCTAATTTTCATGATGAAATAAAATTCCTGCTCTGTAAAAATACAAAAATCCATACTCTAAAGGGTTTAAAAAGAGTCATTTTAAAAAAAATTATCGCACCGGCCACCACGAATATTATTTCTTAAAAAAAACTCTAGGCACATATTTTTCTTGAATTTACTGTTCATGTGATGTATATGAGCTCATGAGGTAAAGCTCAACTCTATTACATGTAGTACCCCAAATAAACCATGAAAAGGGGCTTCAATAGAAGAAATATAAGGCTTCCAATCCCTAATTATTTGCGAGGCCTCCAAAAAACATACCCGGCTTTCTCCAAATTAATGCTGGTGATACGACTTCCAAAACCTCATTTTCATGCACAAAAGATACGACCACCGGTCTCAAATTCCCCGTCCCGATGTACAGTGGCGGATGGGGGGGGGGGGGGGGGGGGGGCGAGCGGTGGCCAGGCCCCCCCCATGCTCCGGCCCTCCCCAACGATTTGTAGCAGTGGCCAATATTGGAAGTCCGATCGTGCGCCTATATTAGTGCTAATTTAATCCTTCAGGAATTATCACAAAGCTTAAGTCCAGCCAGGTCCAGCCCAGCGCCTATACCAGCTGTGCTGATTTGAATGGCCTTGCCCAAAGCACTAGCCAAAGGCCACAACGGCACGTACGTAGTAGCCTAGGTTTAGTCAAAACAGAATCGATCAGAATCCATCCATGGATTATGTAGACGATCGGACTTCCAGTACACACGATCTCATCTACGTCCAATAATCCATCTCCTCCTTTGCCGCACTGCATCTCTTAGTTGCCGACGAGGATTATGACCTGCCGACGCGCGCCACAGCCTATTTCAATTCCTCTATCTCAATAAGGATCGCCATGATTAATTAATTGGTATGTGTAGCCAATAAAACAAACAAGTACTTCCTCTACCACAGTTGGGCACGCACGTAGGTTAAGAAAACAATTTGACCATTAATTTAGTCAACACAAATTATATTTGTATCATAAAAATTATATCATTACAAACTTCTTTTCAATACAAATTCAATAATATATTTTTTGTGACGAATAATTTATATTTTTGGGACCAAATTTAATGGTCAAACTTTTTCTTAAACTACGTGCGTGCCCTGTAAAATATGATGGAGAGAGTAGTAGCAATTATTTGATTCCTAAATTACGCAAGGATTGTAATTCCTTAGTTGTATACATTGAAAATGATAGCTGCAAAGTCTGAGTAGAGTATTGACTTGTTTGATGGGCCCGGGAGTCGATCTAGATTCTCACTACTAGGAAATGTAGCTTTCTTTTCAACAAAAAATGTTACTTAGCTTCCTTTTCAACCCCAAAACATATATATTGTTATAATTTGATATCATTAGTACACTTGATATATTTCATGGTATATCACTTCTATGGTCAATTTTTTATCCGGCCCCCCTATGCTCAAATCCTGGATCCGCTCCTGCCGATGTCCTTCGGCCGAAATCGGGTTGGCGTCCGGTATTACCATCATCTCGCACTACCACCGGTCCTCGTCTCACCCGATTCGAGCCAATTGTGCTCTCGTGCTACCACACCGCCATTAACACTGCTCGTGCCGATTCATGAGCTCCAGCAATAGTCACACCTCTCTCCTCCTGTGTCGCTCCACCGTCCTAAGGAATTGTGCGAGACGCCTATGGCCCCCACCCGCCACCTTGCTCGGCCACGACGGATTACCGGGACGTGAGTCCATTCCAACGGCGCATGGTGGCATTAGACCGATTCTTCCGCCAAAAAAAGTAAATTATATTGAATTTTAGTTCATATCATATCCTACAAGCCTGGCAAGGGTTGGTACCGGAAGATCGATATTATGAAAATGTAATGACGAAAGAATTTACTCCCTCCGATCCATATTAATAGGTGCTGAAGTGGATGTATCTAGCAATAAAACATGTCTAAATACATCCACTTCAGCACCTATTAATATGGATCGGAGGGAGTAGTAATAGTACTACCATCGGCCCTCCCGCCAAGTTTAGTTCATATCCAGTACTGTCGTCATCTCGCACTACCACCGGTCCTCGTCTCACACGATTTGAAACGATTGTGCTCTTCTGCTAGCGCACTGCCGTTGGCGCCGCCGAGCCTATTCACAAGTTCCAGCGCTAGTCAGGACCTCTCTCCTCCTGTGTCGCTCCACCGCCCTCCAAAATTATCCAGACAATTGCCCCCCCCCCCCCCCCCGCGCCTGCCACCTTGCTCGGCCCCGGTGGACTAACGGGACACGAGTACATTCCAAGGCGCGCGGTGGCATGAGACTGATTCTTCCGCAAATAAAGTATACTATACTAATTTTCGAAATGGAGGTTCTACCCCCACCCTCTGCATCAAAATGATACGCACTATTGGTTTTTTTATTGATAATAAAAGTGCAGCCACGATGTTGAACAAAGAGTTACACAGATCAACCGTATGCCACCCGCCCAACGACAAATTCGTCACACCTAAAAACCTACACTTGATGAAGGGGCTGGTCATTATCGGAGCCACATGTCCCGAGCTAACTCACCAATGCACATCATCTAAACCGGAGGCCTCACTCAACTGTCCAATAGAGAGTCGAGAGCACAATCCGGTCTAGCAGACATCACACGCGCATCAACACACACGCCGATACTCCATTGTCGTCGTCTTCCACCGAACCATATTCACGAGTAATCAACAAAATGAACTATCCAGGACTGCCGTCAACGTTGCCATGACACCAGACAACGCACCCGCTCTGCACGAGTCCAACAACACGCGTCTGACACCAAGACCCCGCTGCGCCACGCTGTCGAGACTCGATGTCGTTGACGCAATAGAAGCACACCGCTCCACTTCTTGCCGCCTCCATCCGGAAACTGCTCCAAAACAATCCCCCCATGACGGAGAGCGACACAAAGTGCCGCCATTGTCCGGTCCGGAATAACCAAATCCGGGGTTTCCCCTGGAGCAGCGCTAGTGGAAAGACATGGACTATAGACGACGCCTTCAAGAAGGTAGCGACGCGTAGGCTCCGTCAACAACTGCCATGACAGGAGTCGAAGCACGGCTTTCACTGGCAGACGCATGTCCCCACTCGCCGCCGGGACTAGATATGCGATCAGAGATTAGGCACAACCATCTGGCCGACGACCTCTGACGAAGAAGGAGGCCATCACCACCACGCCCATCGCCGGAGCCCGGACATCCTTGTCTTGCAGGGCCGGCCTAGGAGCCATGCATCATCGACGGAGATGAGGGACAACAGTACATCCCGACCTGGCAGAACACATCTGGGTCTAGATCGCGCCCACTACCGCCGCCACCACGCTCATCCGCCTCCTCCACGTCCTGGTCGCCGCCGTCCCTCACCACTACCGCTGGTCTAGCCAGAGCAGATCGCCACCGCCCCCGCCGAGACTTGAGCCGAGGAAGGCCGCCGCCGCCCCGCATGGGGCAACACCCCTAGCGACGGCGGCGGAAGGGAGGTAAGGAAGAGGGTGCGGGCTCCTTGGTATGGAGTGGTGGCGCCACATGGAGATAAGCAAAAATGAAGAATTCATGTATTTTTTTATTTGTTCCTTCAGAAAGAGATAAGAAAGGAGGGTTAAGTCGGGGGGGAGGAGGGTAGGGTGCATATCATATTCCGGAAGGAAAATGCTGTGAGTCACCCGGGGGAACGTTGCGTTCCGTCCCCCGGGTCGGTGTCCGTTGGATACGAGCGACGTGGGCGGTTAGATTCGGCGCACGTCCCCGCCGGTTTCGCGTGGATTAGGACAGCACCCGTTTTTGTTCCACCGTTGTTTCCCATTTTTATCGCTTACCGTTACGTTTCCACTCGCGCGGCGCGGAGACGGCGACGAAGGCGAGGTGAGCGACGCGGGCGGCGACGGTAGGCTTCGCGGGCGGCGACGAGAGGCGACGCCGTCGACGCGGTCGCCCTCCTCCTCCTCCTCCTCTCCGGCTATTCCCTGAGGTTCTATTCCTTTCGCCTCCCTCCTCCTCTCCGGCTAGGCCCCCCTCTGTCATCACCGGCGACATCTCGTAGGTAGGGTAGCAGTCGTGAGCGCCGGCGGGCGGCGGAGCGGTCGCAGGTCTTTGCGCACTCCGGTGCCCCCCTGCCCGAGCCCTATCCTGCTCTCAGGCGCCCCCCCCCCCCGACGTGACCAATTTCGCCTTAATTTGCATCAACGCCGGTAGCTAGGGTTACGCAGCGGATTCGAGCGGCGGCGTTGTCGCAGGTCTGCGAGGACTTCGGCGCTCCCCTGTCGCGCCCAATTGCTGTCTCAGGCGACCCCCTGCCCTTGACCACCGTCGTTGCTCCAGGTTGTTGGTTCTGAGCAATAGTTGCTCCTAATTTTTTCTACAATAGTTAGTGCCCAACTTCTTCAGTAGCAATTGTTTGTAGCAAAATGCTCCACTGCACTCCACCTAACTTGTGCTTATTCGCTGTTTGTTCTTAATTGTTAGTTGTCTTTTTTTAGCAAATTGCAAATTATTTTAGCATATTTTAGACCTTTTGAGCATATTTTTAGTTGCTCAACCACATTCGACACCCCGTGTACACATAACCGTGTTTGTAGCAATTTCCTTTTCCTTTTAAGTTCGAACCGTACGTGCAAGTAGTTGTATTTTCTGAACTTCATCTATTCTTTTTGCAGGTTTTTTGGTGTACTTACTCGGCCTCCTAGTGTATCTGCTTGCAATTTGTAATCAGCAGCGCAATGGAGGTTTGTTCTATTACTGCATTCTTTTTTGCTTCTGTTGTACATTTTGTGTGCTTCTTTTGTTTCCTTTTTTTGTTCATAGTTTTGCTTTTTTTTGCTGATCAGGGGCAGTATTGGGTCAGCAAGGACCGATTCGCTGCCAAGCGTTTGCTGAAGTGCGCAAATGATCTCTCACCGCGGAAGCGAGAAATTATTGAGAAGCACAGCGCTTTTGCCTCACTTCTCAATATTTCTCCTTTCAATGTCCCCAACGAGCTGATTGATTTTGTTGCCGTGAACACCGTGGTTGAGCTCCGTGAGTTTCATTGTGGATCTAAACGGATAGTTTTCACAAGGGATATTATCAAGAAGTTGTTTGGTCTATGCTCAGGATCAAAGCCTGTTGAGTTGCTCACCAAGAGTGTTCATTCAGACATCAGAGAGGCATACAAAGGCCCGTTGGCGAGGCTTCCCATAGAGAATGTAGCGAAGATGTTGAAGGAGCTTGACGACGGTGAAGAGGATGCCATTATCAGGACATGGGACCTCTTATGCTTTGCGACTGTTCTGAATCCTTCCACCAACAACATGATGTGCTTAGAGTACATAGGGTCCATGAGTGACCCAAAGAGGACCCACAAGTATGATTGGGAGGAGCACATCTTGGAGCTTCTGATGCATTACATTGAAAAAATTCAGAAGAAGAAGGAGCAACCTCTCGAGCTTGATGGCGTTAACCTTCGGAAGGGCAAGCTGAAGGTTGATTCCGAGGAAGCACCCGGTCCTTCGAAGAAGAAGACGAAGGTGAAGAACATGTTTGAATTCTGGATGTCTGGCCCATTCCCTGTTCTTGCTGTAAGTTTTTAACTTTTACTTCACATCTTGCTACTTTACTTAATGTTGTTTGCTCCATTAGTTTTAATTTATTGTTGCCTTAGTTAGTTTCTGTTGCTCCATTTTGTTTTATTTCTGTGTTTTGTTTCTGTTATTTATGTTCTAGGTTTAAGGTTTTACCTTTTTCTGTATAGCTTGCTACTTTTCTTAGTTTTGTTTGCTCCATTAGATTTAACTTTTTGTTGCTTTAGTTTTTTTTTTGTTGCTCCACAGTTCAGTTTTGTGTGTACTAGTTTATGTTTTTTATGTTCTAGCTGTAAGCTATTTGCTACTTTACATAGTTTTTGTTGCTCTTTTAGTTTTATATTATTGTTTCTTTAGTTATGTTCTGTTGCTCCAAATGTTTATTTTTCGCGGGAATTTTTGTTTCTGTTTTTAGTTGCACTTTTTACAGCTGCAGGTTGATTCTTTGTGTTTTTTTTTTCCATATGTAGCTGGTGTACATGGACCACTTGCTAATCCTGAAGAATGAGCACTTCATAAACAATGGGATTCCTAGGGTTTGCTTTGTGACAAGTGAAGATTTCAGTTTCATTGTCAAGATCGACCGCGACAACAAAATCTTGCTAAACAAGACCGTCTTTGGGAGGCGTCCTGTAAGTAGACTCCCATTTGTTGTTTTCTTTTTTGCTTCTTCGTTGTATGCGTTCCCCTGCCACGTAACAATTTTGTTTTGTTTGATCTCAACGATGATTTGTTTTTTGGTTGTATGCAGTTCCTCCCGTTATCCAGAACAGTGTATGCGCCTCCCTTGGACAGTTCATTGCCCGAAGAAATTGATATAAATCCCGTCCGCATCGCTTAATGAATGGCTTGTTTTCCCCACCATCGAGCAAATTGAGGTTTGTATAGTTTTCTATGTGTTGTTTTTTGTAGGTCATTTTGTTTGTTCATATAGCATTTTTTTGTTCTTCATGTGTATCAAGGTGGCTTTTTCCCCACAATTTGCTACTTTACTTATTTCACTTTGCTCCATTAGTGTTTAAGCAATGCTTTTTTAGTTATTTTATTTTGTTCCATTGTTTTATATCGTGCGTACTTTTTCTGTTTTTTAGTTGTTTTTACATGTCTGCTACTATAATAATTTTACTTTGCACCATTAGTTATTTTGTTTTGTTCTGTCAATGTAGTTGCTCAGTTTTGCTGTTTTTTTGCTTCTTTTTGAATGTAATCCATGTTTCTTCTTCATCACAGGTACCATCTCGTTTCAAGAACATATACGACAAGCACAGGGTTAGTTTCGCTTCAAACGTTGATGCTACTCTCAAGAGTCTCGCTGTAGGCTTAAAATCAATGCAGTCCCAGCAAATGGCTTTGCTTTTGAATGATGTTGAAGCTGCCATGAAGGAAGACGATGGCCCTAGTGTTGTGTTTCCAGCTGCTGGGGTAGGACTTGACGGGTAGGGCAATATGGATGGTGACAAGGCTGATTCTGAGTCCGATGATCTCGATATTGATGAGGATCTTGTTGCTGTGGATCCTACGGACTGTGATTCTAATGTTTGTGGAGAAGGCAATGCAAGGGCAGCAGAGAATGAGCAAACCAATGCTACGGAGCTCAATGATGTGCCGCAACAACCAGTTGTTGTAGGGACCTCTCAGACGGACGCTGATGGTGAGGAACAGGATGCTGTTAGTAGTCCGATTAGAGGTGCTGTTGGTAGCCCAGAAAAAGTTGCTGATGGTAGCCCGGTTCGAGGTGATGTTGGTTGTCCAGATGAAGTTGCTGCTGTTGGTAGTCCATACAAAGTGGCTGCTGCTGGTAGTCCATCCATTCCTGCTGCGGTGATTCCACCCATGCCCACTGCCCTTAGCCCACCTAGAGTTGCTGCGGATACTACTTTCATTCCTAGGCCGGCTTCTCCCTCACCTCGGCGCAACATACCAACAGGCTACTGGGATGACTGTCCGAAATTCAATGTGTGGAGCCAAGACAATGAATCTTCCCAAGCCGCTGACCAGAACGATGTTGTGGAAAAGGTCGATGATGTTGCTTCTCCGATAGTTGGAGACAAGGTTGCTCCATCGTGTATGTTCTCCTTCCCCTTTTTCTCTATTTTGTTACATTTTGCATTTTTCATCTTGGTTTTTGTGTGCACTGCCCGCCAAAACAAGAATTTTCAAAGTATTTCTTTTCTGATTCACCTTTTGTTGTTGTGTAGCTTCCAAACCTTGCCTTGACGCCCCCATACCGGAAAATTTGGAGGAGATTCCGGAAGCTGCAACACCGGATCATGGTGACAATACAGGTTTGCCTCGCTGTTCTTTCTGCTGGTTTTTTTTAAAAAATGCTATCTTAGTGTTATGGTTTTGCTTCTTTAGATAATTCTGTTTGCTTCTTTAGGTAATTCTGCTTGCTACTTTACTTAATTCTGCTTGCTACTTTATCTCAGTCTGTTTGCTACTTTAGATACTTATGTTTGCTACCTTAACCACTAGCTTATTTTTTGTTGGTTTTCCTAGACATTGGGGGCAGCTCAGGTGCTGAAGAGAAGAAGGATGCCAGCACTGGCGTGGTAACTTTCCAAAGGAGGACTAGGCACAAAAGGGCTATGAAAGATGATGCCAAGGCTCCGGTGGCGAAAAAGATGAAGAAGCCATCTGCAGATACGGTTGCATTGTACGACAAGTTTGTGCGCCATCCGCGCTATCTCAAGTCTCAAAAGAAGGGGAAAGATGACCCGTGAGTCTTTTTTTTCTGGCCTTTTTTAGCACATTTTTGTAATTACGTGACATTCTTTGTTTTGCTACTAGCTACTCCTTTTTGCTTTTTAATTTTGGTCATTGTAGCAACCGGGACACGCCTGATTATGTTTTATTGTTTCATTATGATTGGGGGGTCTCACTGTGACTACAGGAGTTTCCACAATTCCCTAGGCCCGAGGAAGTGTCTAGACACTCAGGTTATGTGCGTTTGATCTGAGAGCTTCAACAAGGATGCTAAAAGAGAAGAGGAAATCAGCACAACCGCTCTGAAAAGATATGTTTTCAATTGCTACTCAACGGTTAGTTTTGTCCTAAGACCTTTTTAGATGCATGCCTCAGTTTTGTCCAAAGATCTAATACAACTTTTGCTCTTTTTCTGTTTCGTCATGAGTAGCAAAAGCTCATAGTCGACCTAGCGAAGTTCAACCCAGCTGCACTTGCGAGAGAGTTCAAAATGAAAAATGTGAAGTGCAAGATCATGAAGAAAGACCTTGTGAGCTATGCTTTCCCTCTTACTACATTGTTTTCGCTACGTTGTAATTACATGTGTATTTCTTTTACGAACCAGTTTTTTTGTGGACAATTGTATAACTTTCTGTTTTTTGGACAGAATTGCTCCCATACTTAGTTTTTTATGCTCTTTTAGAATTTTTTGCTTGCTACATTAGTTTCAAATAATTGCTACATTCATTTATCCAGTGATTGTACAATTTCTAATTTGGCTTTCATTTTGTTCCGCTTGCATTTCTAGCTATACTTCCCTGTGGTCAAAGACAACCACTGGATGGTTTGCACTGTCAATTTGATCCATGATCAGTTCCACGTGTTTGACTCCCTGAACCACAAGGACAAGAGCTTTCTCGAGGAAGCAGGAAAGAACCTGGTTTGTTGTTAGAACTGTCTACAAGTATTACATTTTGTTGTCTTTTGTCTATCACACTAATGTCTAATTTTTTGCTATTTTCCAGTTCATTAACTTTGCTACACTTTGCAAAGCTTCTGGAGTGTCAAACCATATAGACATCGACCGCTACACTCTTTCCACACCCGAACACCCACAACAGAAGACTCTGTAAGATTTTTTTCTCCTTTTTTGATGCAATTGTACAAGTTTCTGTTTTTGGGGCAGAATTGCTCCCATACTTAGGTTTATATGCTCTTTTAGAAGTTTATGGTTGCTACAATAGGTTTAACAAATTGCTACCTTCATGTAACCATTCATTGCACATTGCTTTCGAGTTTGCTGCTAACTATGATCATTTGTTTTCTTTTCTCTTTTTTACAGCTATGACTGTGGCTTCTTCACAATGCTCTTCATTCAGCACTTCGATGCTAAAACCATGTTTCCTTTCTCCACGGATGACATTCTTTTATATCGCATGGCTGTCGCAGCAAAGCTCATCGAGGAAAGAGAGAACAAAGGCAACATTGTCGACATCATGGAGGCTGGCTTGGAGCCTCGGCCGGGGGTGTAGACATTTGTAGTTTCCTGTAGTCTGGAGTGACAATCACCACATGTACATTCGCTTTTACATCATCTAGTTTCGTCGTAGCCTTGGATGGATGGAACAACCTTTCTATATGTGTTTTCGTATTGTTTATCCCCGCTGGTATCTACTGATCCACGGATTGTGTCAGTTTGTCGAACAAATTACTGTGGCTATCAATGACAAAGAGTTGACGGTGTATTTTTTTAACCATGTGAATGAATGTAGTTTTTCACCTGCTTGGTTTTTATCTACTAGTTCACATCAAATGAATTCTGTGTATTTTCCTGGCACCTTTTTTTGTGGGTTTATGTTTTTCCTGGAGGTGACCATGTTTTTTGCTTCATTAGTTGTATAGTTTTGCTTCAATAGGTATTTTCCAATGCTACAACAGTGAAATCTGGTTGCTACAGAACACATTTTTATTTTGTATCATACAGAGATTTTCTGAAACCCCTGGACAAGAACAGGTTTTTGCTCTCGCAGAGTAAATCATTTGCTCCAATAACAAATTTGCAATGCTTCAAATGCAATAAAAAGTTGCTACCAACATTTTTTACACAAACAAAAGGTAATAATTTTATATTTGCTCCAATGCTGACCACATTTTTACATTTGCTCCAACGCAAGAATACAAGATATCCACAGAATAATTCTTTGCTCCAATGCAAGGTAACTATGTTTTAAATCGTTCTATACCAATAGTAGCAATGCCATGTACAAGTAAAACCTCCACCCTAACAACTTATTCGTAGCAATATGTTTTCAAAAATATCATCACAAAACAGCTACAGCCTTAGCTCAGCCCCAGCAGCTATTCTTTCATCCTCCACCTGTTTAGCAACACAATCTTTCACCGCATGTCCCTCCTCATGACACCATGGACACTTCATTGCTCTCTTCTTTCTAGGTTGCTTGGGCTTCTTCACCGGTGTCTTGTTTGTTGCTTTGGCATCGTTAGCTTGCTTGCGCCTCTTCAAAGTTTCTTCATCGCGTAGCTCAACCAAAGTCTTCCGCCTCTGTTCTTTCATCGTGGGACGTCCTTTAGGTTTTACCCGTTTAGGATTTTTCAGTGTTTGCTCGCCGGTAGCAAATTGCCCGCTGTCGCCAACCATTGTTGTTGGTTCATCTTGTCGTGGTCCATTTTGTTGCTCTTCATCCAATCCTGCATCCTCTTCTTGACCTCCTTCAACAACAATTCTTTTTGCTCTCAAGATTGCAGCAACCTTTTTGCTAGCCTCACCAACCATTCCTGAAACAACCTCATAAGCTTCATCCACAAAACAAGCATCAGAGGCAAGCTGATTCATTTTTCTGCATAGCGAGTTGTATTTCAGTGTATTGGTTGGTGGGACACCAAATCTGAGCCCGTTGTCCCCAGGATCAGGTGCTGGTGTTGTTGCTACCGAGGACCATCTGTAGAGCAAGTACCTTTCTGGAATTTTCTGGACATTTAGGTGGACCATGACCCTGATGATGTGTGGACATATCAGTCCACACATTTCAAACCCGTTGCAGCCGCATGAGTAGAGTCCCTCCTCAAACTCAACTTGAACCCGGTATGTTCTCACATCTAGCCCAGGGTTTGGAACTAGATCAAAACAAATGCCATCTACATCTGCCCGTACTGGATAGAACTTTGTTGATGCAGCAACATGCTTCTGGTACCTTTCAAAGATTTTTGCTGTGTAGAATTCCTGTCCTTGCTTCTCAATCGCATAACTGCAAAACAAGTTTTTTGCACCATTAGTTTAAATTTAATGCTACAATAGTATGTTTTGGTTGCTACTTTAACTGATATGGGATGCTACACATACACAGCAGGCAGAGCTTTTTTTGCACTAGTTGCTACCCAACTAGTGTTATGTTTTTGGTGTGCTACAATGGGTGCTATTTTTTTTTTCAGAAATGCTGCTTTTCTTGCTTACCTTCCCCAAAGCGATCTTCTTGTTGTCTCCATTGCAAAACCTGCGTTATCCTCCCGGTCAAGCATCAATGTCTGGCAAAGCTCATACTGTTGCACAAAATTGTACACCGAGTCTCCCGGCCGTATCAGTGTTTTGAAGTATGAATTCAGTCCTTCAGACCTTCCAGTAGTGCTCGTGAATGGGAAGAACCTTTTTCTGAAATAAACAGGGGCCCATGTTGTTCTACTCTTCCACATGTTTTGCAGATGATTGTTTTCAGACATGCCAAACTCTGTTACCATATGCTCCCAACAGTCCTCAAATTGCTTCACCGTGTCTGTTCCATAGATGCACCCATAGAAATCATCACTGAAAGGATTACCTTCCGCCAAGTTTGGTCCCAACTTCTTCCTTGCAAGATGCAGGATATGGTAGAGACAGCACCTGTGAACCGAGTTTGGGAAAACTTGACGTATTGCTTCTGCCATTGCTTGATCTTGGTCTGTCATTATGTTATCCGGATGGACACCATCCATTGCTAGCATCCACTGCTCGAACACCCACTTGAACGTTTCTATCTTCTCATCTGCTAACAGAGCACAGCCTAGCACAATCGTGTGTGAGTGGTTATTTATTCCGACTATGGGAGCAAAAGGCATGTTGTATCTATTTGTACAGAAAGTTGTGTCAAAAAACACACAATCCTTGTACTTATGATACAATGACCTTGTTCGACCATCCACCCAGAATAAGGCCCTCACAACACCATCTTTATCAACCTGCGTAGCAAGCAGAATTAAGTAAAGTAGCAAGAAGAATTAACTAAAGTAGCAACCATAACTAAGTAAAGTAGCAAACAGAAATGAGTAAAGAAGCAAAACCTGCGAAGCATAAAAGAAGTTGCTGTTCTCAGCTTGCCTTTGCTTGAAATATTCCAATGTCAACTCCATGTCTCTCAATGTCACCTCATTGCGTAGCATTGTTCGGATGTTTGAACCATCCCTCTTAACATAACCCAAACATCTCGGGTCTCCACCGTGCACACTGCCCAGAGCTCCCATCAGTTGCGCTGCCCAGAGAAATTTTTTGCAGGAACAACAAATTTGAGCAAAAAAAACTCACAGAACGAGCTGGTTCCTCAATGTCCGGATCTTCATTGAAGAAGGCTGGAGGATTTCTGACACCTTCACTCGGGCGCGGAGCAAACCATGCTCCCAGGCCGCCGTCGTACAAGCTTGAACTGCGTCTCCGTCGCCGGCTCGCCGGATTCGCCCCCGAGCTTGAAGCTACTATCGAGGGTGGAGGGACGCTGTGAGGATGGCCAGGAGGAGGGTACAACACGTTGTTGCGGATGTGGTTAGCCATGGCGTCTGATTCGCGGCGCGCCGCCGCGTCGACCGCCGCCCGCCGCCCGCGTCGATCTCCTACCGCGCCGCCCCCGGAGATCACGGGGAACTGCCCGATCTGCGCCCTGTCCGCTTTTGCTTCTTTGCTTCGTCTTTTTGCTCCTCGTAGCAAAAGCGGGGAAGGGGTACGCTGGAGAGGATCGTGCGGCGCACGTTCGCCCGATCGGACGGCTGCCGACCCGGGGGATCGAGTTGTTTTATCCCCCGGGAGACGCTCAGCGCGCGCCATTCCGGAAGCCTCACAAGGTTTGGTACTGCCAGATCGCTACTGAAAAGGCAATAACGAAAGAAATGTCCAACAACAAAGAAAAGCAAACATTAGTTCATATTTAGAAAAGTCGTCAAAGTTTGACATTATCACAAAAAATAATTAAGAACCGGCATATAAATGACCGACGAAATGAGACAAAAAAAGGACCACAGTGCACATAGATGACCTACGAAATGAGACACAAAAAAAGTGATTGCGACCACAGTGGGAGTCGAACCCACGACCTTCTGATCCGAAGTCAGACGCGCTAATCCACTGCGCTATGCGGTCGGCTTGTGCTATATCTGTTTCTTTTTTCTATCTATTGTATTCAAGTAATGGAGAGCGCCGACAATGCTATTCTCCGGTCGTCTGCAAACGAGTCTGGTTTGGCTGGGCGGGCAGTGCTAGTACACTTGTCCCAAAGTGTTTTCCACCCTGGCAAAAAGATCGGTATAACTATACTACTATACGTCACAATGCTCATTATATCGATTGCTCTACATCGCACAGAAAATATTTCGCGCTAGTTCAATTTGGATATCAGCTATTGCTATGAGCTTGCTGCCTGCTAGCTAGTTTGCAACACATTCTTAAATTAACCACCCTGCATCGTATTTTGTATCCATAATTATGATTTGCGCCTCATTTTGCATCACGTTGCAATCAACTCAAATATCCGTCCAAAAAATAATTAGTCAACTGAAATATCATTTTCTGCTCTCTAATTTTGGATGAACGGAGGATTGTATAAAACAATGTGACGAACACATAAACTATTGAGATCTCAGTAAATGTTAGGACAAATTAATATGGAAAAAATATTAACAATTATTAATACATTTTTTGATAAAGGGACTTAACGTAAGTATTACACCCAGCCTCTGCATATCGAAGATGCACACAGCCGAAAAAAAAAACCGAAATAATAAGGCGAATTACAAAAGAAAGTAAAAAACGCCTAAGGTGATGGGGTTCAATCCGCAAATTATGCTGCCAATCATGCTGGGATAAAAAGTCCCTCGTTGTATCCTCCAGTCTGATACACACCTCCAAGAAAATGTCTCGGTGCTTCATACGCTGCAGCGGTAGCCAAGTATGAAGGATAGCTGTAGTCCCGAAGATAATCTGCATTAGGGAACACTTTTTATCGTCAAAACCTTGTCATTTCTACAAAGCCATAAGAGCATCTCCAGCAGCTCATCTATATTTGGTCATCCATAACTCTATATAGAAGATCATCTAAAAAGATTCATGCATAGATGTTATTAGTTTCACAGCAGAACATCTATATTCAGAACATCTATATTGTCTCTCCTATATTTTAATATTATCTTATAACTATCATTCATCAATTTTTTTTCCAACGACTCTATTTTGAACAACGACTTTGTGAATGACTATATTTTGTGTGATACCCCAATTCATATTAACAAACCATCAGTTCAACAAGTCCATAAATCCAATAGTTTTAGTAGAAGCAAATGGTTCTAGTACAAGTCAAAATTTAGTGTCTAGCACATGTCTATTTTTCTATAATGTTTTTCCCTTTGGTCTCTATAAAATAAAATAACATGAGTCGTGCATGTTGAAATCGATAAAATATTCCCATAATTGGTTTGGATGATCATCTAGCCATCCCCCAAATGTAGATGATGGGTAGAAGAATTTGGAGACATGTATAAATAGATGATGCTATAGATGATCTGCTGGCAACATTTTTTACCCCTCCGTCATCTATATTTGGTTTAGATGTCCATATAGATGAGCTGCTGGAGATGCTCTAACGACCAAATCACGGCAAGCGCTGCCACCCTAATAAGTGTCTTAAACCTTTTATCAACACCGTTAAGACAACTCCCAAAAATATTGGCAATGCTTGACGGTGGATATAAGGTAGAACTTATTTGAATGATCGACCATATAGATTTAGCAACTGTACAGTCGAAAAACAAGAGTTTAATTGTCTCGTCTTTGTGACAGAAGACACACTGTCTACTCCCATGTCAATTGCGTTTTGCAAGGTTATCTTTAGTTAAAATTACCCCCCGACGAAGATACCATGCAAAAACCTTATTTTTTTAATGGTATCTTCATCTCCCAAATCTTTTTATTATTGTCCATTGGCCTATCCGGTTGTATCAACGCTTCATACATCGAGCTAGCCGTAAATTTACCATTTGGATGTAAATTC
Source organism: Alopecurus myosuroides (assembly GCA_028641055.1). Classification (NCBI taxonomy): domain Eukaryota; kingdom Viridiplantae; phylum Streptophyta; class Magnoliopsida; order Poales; family Poaceae; genus Alopecurus; species Alopecurus myosuroides. The sequence continues at coordinate 307,188,834 of CM054061.1, forward strand.
CATCGGAACTCGTCCAAACCCTCTGTCAGCTCCACTACCATCAATCAATGAAGTAGTTCATTCGAAGCTAACAAACGGGGACCAACTAGGTCTCTCTTGAACGTCACATTTGGTGGGAAGTTTTCCATCACCTTAGCGAGAGTATCACTTTTGTGACGTCCAAGCACTATGTTGCATAAAGCTGGATATTGTTACCGGAGTGTGTTATTACCTAACCACTTATCCTCCCAGAACCTTATCTCTGAAACATCTTTAATGGAGAAGGATCCCAAAGGGAAGAAATATTTCTTTGTTGCCATTAGACCAGCCCAAAAGTGTGAGTCTCCTGATTTCCATGAAACCTGGGAAAGCGCTTTTGAGCCAATATACTTTCTCCTAAGAATAGTTTGCCAAGCCCCATCTTCAGTTAGTAGCTTAAACAACCACTTACCTAGGAGAGCTCTATTCTTGACCTTAAGGTCATGAATCCCCAGCCCACCATGCTCTTTAGGACGGCACACTACATCCCATTTGGTCAATCGGTACCTTTTCTTCTCACCATTCCCTTGCCAAAAAAAATCTTGATCGAAAATAATCTAATCGATGCAAGACCCCTTTTGGTAGTTGGAAGAAGGAAATCATATACAGGGCGTGTTGGAAATCCTCCAGCTTCCAGCTTCCCGAAAATTCACGGTGGAGCCGTGCCAAACGTCCTAAATCCACGGAGTTAGATCCGAGAAGCTGGACCAAATCGATGTACAAATATCGGAGCACCCTTTTTGGTGATTCTCGGAACATCAGACAGCGGAGCAGCAACATATTACAAGCTCATGCCACCGCCTAGTCAAAGAAAACGCTTCGATCAAAATGTTTTGTTTCCTCTTTCTTCCCGAGTGAGCCACCCGGCCCCGATCCAATCTCGCACCTCTGCCTTTCTCTGCTCTCTCCGGCAACCTAGTCGCCGCCCGCGCCCTACGCCACACACCGCTGGCCAACCTTCTCTGGCCGACGGCGCCGCTCGCTCTTCTCTGGCCGCCGTCCAACCTTCTCTGCCTAACGATGTTGCTCTCTCTTCTCCGGACGCTGCCGCTCGCCTGATGGACCTACCTCCGTCGATCTGCAGCATCGGTGGGCCTTCCCTTGTTGAGTTGTCGCGGCAGCTGGCCTTGAATCGTCGAACGGTGGTGGCGGCGGCCAGATTCCATGTCCAGGTCGTGAACTACTGAACGGGAGTGGCGGCGGCCGGATTCCATGTACAACCAAAATTGAAAAAAAAACTGTCCATATTACCATTAACTACCAAACCGCTCAGCCCAGCTAGCACAAAATCCCACCCCAATGCAACCTAGCTTGATAAACAGATCGGCAACTCCACCGGGCCACTATGCTGCCGTAAAGAAAATGGGCTTTCTGCCCAGAAAAACGGTGGAGCAGCACCGAACGTTTCCTGCTCCGTTCAGGACGCAGAAGTGATCGCAGGAAGCTGGACCGGAGGAGTTTCAAGAAGCTAGGCTGTTTCCGAACACGCCCACAATACCATATTACTTAGTACTTAATTTATGAGAACCAACCGCCCACCCAAGGATAGTAATTTTCCTTTCCAACCGCTCAACCTCGCTTGGAGTCTTTCCTCAACATGTTTCCACTGAGCAATCGTCAGCCTCCTGAAATGAATCAGGATGCCTAGATAGCTAATAGGAAAAAGACCATGACCACATCTGAAAAGCTTAGCATATTGGTCAGCATCATCTTGAGCGTCACCGAAACAGAACAAATCACTTTTATGAAAGTTGATCTTCAGACCAGAAAGTTGTTCGAACGCTGAAAGAATCAGTTTCAGGTTCCTCGCTTTTTCCATTTCATGATCCATAAATAGAATCGTATCATCTGCATATTGTAGAATGGACAAACCCCCATCCACTAGATGAGGTATGACCCCTTCGATCTGACCCTCAATTTTTGCACGTTCGATGATTACGGCTAACATATCCGCAACTATATTAAATAATATAGGTGATAATGGACCGCCTTGCCGTAACCCTTTTTCGTTTGGAAGTATGACCCAATGTCTGTTGGAACACGTAGAGATAAACGAAAACTTTTCTATGCGGTACTTCCAAGATCTAGCCGAGGTAGAAGGCCACGAGGATTACCACTAGACGCGCATGTGCGGATTATCGATGCAGCGCGTCGATGCATTGTAGTCCCACAATCCGATCCAGCCGATCCAATCCCGCGATCGTAAAATTGTTGAACGTACAACACCTCTGCCGGTATCCACACGTACGGGTAGAAGCTCCGACGGCAGACTGCTAGGTCCGATGCGACGGCCGGACTGAGTTGGGCTAGGGTTCCCAACGCATGGGAGTGGAATAACGTGCCCGCTGGGCAACCTGCGCCCCTCTTCATATAGCGAATGGTAGTGGGCTTCACAATGCTTGTGGCCCATTCCATCTGTGAGTCTGACTCACAAACTCAGTCCGTTTCCGGTTCGGGTCCAACCCGACCAATATACTTGTTCCCGCTCTTAAGTGTGCGACCCTGCAGGCTCATGGCGACTTGGACACGATTGGAGTCCAACACCCAATCGATCAATTGGTAGCGGCTCATAGCAGAACGTGCCGACTCCCAAGTCCCATTGAGTCATGACGACATACCTTCCAATGTGACTTTCATCTTAGTCCCTTTTGCCTCACGATATACCTTGTCGAACTATAGGAGAATTATCGTCATCCCTTAATAGCTCAACTCTCTTCTCGGTCCGTGATATATGATTCATCTGACTAACTCTTTGTCAACACACTCAGTTAACACTTAACCGAGTCTAGTTGGCAAAGGCGGTGCAAGAACAACTTCTCGCGGTGCGCCACTCTCCAATTCGGGAGAAGGTTCAACAACCTCGTGTAGCTCTATTCTCCTCGCACTTACTCCTTTCAAGAGAAACTCCTTCTCAAGAAAGTGTACGTTCTTGGCAACAAAAGTCTTGCCTTCGTACTTGTGGTAGAAGGTATAACCAATAGTTTCCTTAGGGTATCCTATGAAGACGGGTTCTTATGCTTTTGGTTCGGGCTTATCAGGCAACAACCTTTTGACATAAGCCTCGCATCCCCAAAATTTAAGAGACGATAATTTAGGCTTGTTGCCTTGCCATATCTCGTACGACGTCGTCTCAACGGATTTGTATTGTGCCCTATTTAAAGTGAATGCGGCAGTCTCTAATGCATAAACCCAAAATGATAGCGGTAGATCTGTAAGAGACATCATAGACCACACATATCTATAAAGTGTGATTATGTTGTTCGGATACACCATTCTATGTGGTGTTCCAGGCGGTGTGACGAAGGCATGGATCCTGGACCCTGCGAGTAAGGACACCCCCTCTCAAGCCTTCTGGTCAAGGCCCAACAAGAAGCGCCCTTGGAGTACTCTAGAAGGCCCATTAGAAGCCCACCCGCATCAACTTGCGGGTTAAGTTAGGGAACTTGTAACCGACCTAAGCGAGGGTTTGTGTCCTCTCCGGGTTGAACTCGAGACCTGGCTATCTATATAAAGCCAGGAGAGCCCCCAAGGAGAGGACCAAGTATTACCGCACGACCACAAAAGCCTTGAAACTCGAGATCTACTCTCGATTCGAGCATCCTGTAACCGATCTAATCATCTAATACAGATCGACAGAAGGCAGGAGTAAGGGTTTTACCTCTACGAGGGCCCCGAACCTGGGTAAATCTCGCCCCCCTGTCAAGCCGACGATTTCACCAGCGCCTATGACGTCTCCTAGTCGAAACCCGATAGGGTCACCCGAGGGATTTGTGGAGCCAGAGCTTCGACAATTGGCGCCGACCGTGGGGACCGCGGGCGCTGGATCACCGGCATCTTCGGCTTCATCGACATCCAACTCCCGTTGGAAACCATCGACTACGGCTCCGAACAATCCCGTACGGATCGGATCCGTCATAGTCACGCCTCACTCGCCGGAATCACGCCCGGTATTCGAGGATCTGGAGAAGAGCGTCACCCTGACGTTCGGAAGTTTCAACTTCATGGCGAACAGAGACGGAATCCTCCACTTCTCGGATGAATCTGAACCCGAATCTGGAGCCGTCAACTCACGCTTCCCTATGGAGAAAAGCGGCGAGTCCATCCGCTTCAACACGATCGACTACCACGCACTCTCGACAGAGGAACCCTCTCGGGTGCGAAGAGCTTCCCGATCTGCGGCGAGGACACACGGACCACGACTGGCCCAAGTCTGCATGGCAGGGTCGGAACAGCCCTCGGAAACTGAATATAGCGCAACCGAGCGCGATCTAATCGGCGTTTCGCGGGAAGCCTGGAAAAGAGCCAAGGAATCCATGCGAAAGAGTCAGCCACCTGCAGCAGGTGCCACGCAGGAAGACCTAACCGCCTACCACTATCACCTAGTGAGAGCGGCCTCAAACATCAAGGATGCCCGAGCAGATCTAGCCCGTCGCAGGAGAGCGGCGGATGAATCAAGCCTACGTCGAGCCGAGCTATCCCTTGCACCTTCGGTCGGTACCCGACCCGGGGGAAAAGGACCCGCAGCGTCGACGAGGGACCACGAATCTATGGCTGGGACCAACAGGTCTACCACCTCTTCTTTCATGAGGGTTGACGACGATGGCAACGTCTACCCGCAAACTCCAGCCGCAGCAATTCTAGCCGCAGCAACCTACATGCAAATGAACCAGCCGACGGACAGCGATCCTCGGGTGGAACAATACAAGCATATCCGCAAGGGTCTAGGGCTGGCAGCCGCGAAACTCGCCTCCCACGATCGCAAGGAACAACTGGAGAAGGCGCGACAGGAGAAGGACAAAGACAAAGATACGCCCCGCAGGCACAGGAGCTCCTCTCCGAGAAAGGATAAATCGCCGCGTCGCGGCCGAGGAAAAGAGGCCCGACGCCGCGGCGATAGTCGAAGCAGCAGCGACGACAGCCCGAGAGACAAAGATTCGCGGCACCACAGCAGCCGCTCGGGAAAACGAAGCAAGGAACCAAGAAAAGATAGCGACCGTGACCGGTCCGGGTACGACGCGCGATCCGATCTCGCCCAGAAGAAGGTGGATAAAGCAAGGGCTTCACGATATCGCGAGCGCTCCTCATCCGGGTCTTCGGACGACGAAACCTGCGGAGCACTTTGTTTTGCTCGCAGTATTCGTGAGGCACCCCTACCCAAGAGATTCAAGCTCAGCTCGGAGGTGACAAAATACGAGGGCTCACTCGAGCCCTCCCAGTGGTTAAGCGACTACCTCACGGCAGTAAAATGCCAACGTGGTAACAAGAACACGGCCATGCAATACCTCAATTTGCACCTAGCCGGAGCGGCCCGCAGCTGGCTGGAGAGGAGACCACGATCTTGCTACGCATCGTGGGACGACCTACATCGCGATTTCTGCAAAAACTTCCAGTCGACCTACAAGAGGCCGGCTACAATCGAAGAACTACGAGCCTGCAAACAGAAAAGTGGTGAATCCACACGAGAATACATCCAGCGGTGGAACACGCTCAGGAACACCGCAGGGACAATCTCTGAAGAAGTGGCGATTGAGGCCTTCGCCAAAGGAGCAAGAAGAACCGCGTTTCGAGAAGAACTCGGCAGAGCTGCGCCCAAAACCATAGGGGAGCTCATGGTCATAGCCGAAAAATGGGCCAATGGAGAAGACGCAGTACGCAATGAAAGAACATCATCGCCCACGCACGACGAAGACCGTCATGGGCGAAGAAAGAGAAGAAAATATTACGACCACGAGGATAGAGAAGAACTAGTGGCAGCAGAATTCACGCGAAGTCGCGACTCCGGTCGTCGTGGAAGTCGCGAATGGAGACCAAAGGCAGAAGAAAAATCACCCGAGGAAGACCTCGATGCGTACTGCTCGCTACATCTGTTCACAGACAAGCGCACGGGCAAGACTAAGGCAACACACCTTCTCAAGGATTGCCGAAAGTTCATCGAAATCTCGGACGCGCTCGCCAAGAAAAAATTCGCTTCCACCCAAAACTATCCACCACTACCAGGAGGCGGACAACAATTCCAGCTACCACCGCCACCACCTCCACCGGCCAACCCAAACATGGCGCTCGCCGCATTGCCAGCGCCACCACAACAAAACACGGGAGCAAATACATACCCGACTCCGCACGGACAACTCCTCGGGATGATACAGAAGGTATGCCCCTCTCGCAGAGCTCAAAAAACTAACTCGAGACAAATATGCATGGCAGTGCAGACGCCACCAACGAAGCCCGAGTACCTGAAGATGGCCGAGCAACCAATCACGTTCTCGAAACAAGACCACCCGCCACGAGTCTATCGACCAGGACACGCCGCCCTTGTCATTCAAGCTCAAATTGGCAACTATGACCTGGCCCGCGTATTCATGGACGGTGGCAGCGGCATCAACATCATCTACGCGGATACACTCCGTCGAATGAACAAAAATCTGGACGGCCTAACGGAATCAGAAACATCCTTCCACGGGATAGTTCCGGGCAAGGCAACACGTCCACTCGGAACAATCAACCTTGAAGTTGTACTGGGCTCCCCACGCAACTACAGAAGGGAATTCCTGGACTTCGAAGTCGTCGACTGGCCCTCACAGTACCACGCCATTCTTGGTCGAACAGCGTTCGCCAGATTCATGGCCGTACCACATTACGCATACTTGAAGCTCAAGCTACCCGGCGAATACGGTGTGATCACCATTGACGGAGACTTCCAGAAATCGGATAAGTGCGACATAGAATTTAATGAGATCGCGAAATCTTTCGGGATGCAAGAAGAACTACAAGAGCTGGCAAAAACCACGGACCACTCCGTCATGCCCCTCACGAAGAAAAACGCGCCTGAAATGGAATTCAGCGCCAACAGCGACACTCGCAAGCACCAAGTGCACCCGACGGATTCCGCCAAAACCGCGATGGTTTCCACAACCCTCTCGCCAGCATAGGAAAGCGCGCTCGTCAAACTCCTCCGTGAGTACTTGGAGATTTTCGCCTGGCAGCCCTCAGATATGCCAGGTATACCCAGGGAGTTTGCCGAGCACTCACTCGAAGTCTTTCCTAACGCCAAACCCATCAAACAAACGACTCGACGATTCTCAGAACCCAAGCAAAAGGCGCTGGGAGAAGAAGTAAATAGGCTGCTAGCCGCCAACTTTATTAGAGAGATCAAGATATCCACCTGGTTAGCAAATCCGGTGCTGGTCCCCAAGAAGAACACGGATATCCTTCGGGTGTGCATCGACTACACGTCACTAAACAAGCACTGCCCCAAGGACAACTTTCCTCTACCACGAATCGACCAGATCGTGGATTCCACAGCAGGTTGCCAACGTCTCTCCTTCCTGGACGCCTACTCGGGATATAATCAGATCCGAATGAAAAAGGAAGACGAAGAGAAGACGGCATTCATCACACCACACGGTGTATACTGCTACACGACAATGCCCTTCGGGCTGAAGAACGCAGACGCAACATATCAATGTTCCATGCAGAGATGCCTTGCCAATCTCATTGGCAAGAACGTACAAGTATACGTCGACGACATCGTCCTCAAAACTCGAGTAGAGGACACACTCCTCGAAGACATTAAAGAAACATTCGACGCCCTTAATGCATATCGGATCAAGCTCAACCCGACAAAATGCGTTTTCGGCGTCCCCGCAGGAAAACTCCTCGGATACCTGGTATCCGCCAGAGGCATTGAGGCCAATCCGGAGAAAATACATGCCATCCTCACCATGAAGGAGCCTACCAATCTACGCGGAGTCCAGCAGCTCGCAGGGCGATTGGCCGCCCTAAGCAGGTTCATCGCACGATTGGGAGAGCAGGCGTTACCCTTCTACAAGCTACTGAAGAAGACGGACAAATTCGAGTGGACACCCGAAGCCAAACAAGCATTCGCAGACCTGAAACGGTCGCTGCAAAGCAGGCGCATTCTCGCAACTCCACAAGAAAGGGAGCCACTTTTTCTCTATTTAGCCGCCACAAACCAGGTCATCAGCACTGCAATCGTAGTAGAACGACCTGAAGATGGCAAGGCATACGGAGTCCAGCGCCCAATATATTACATCAGCGAAGTGCTCTCGCCATGCAAGCAGCGATATCCTCATTACCAGAAGCTTGCATATGGAGTTGTCCTCACAGCCCGAAAGCTCAAACATTACTTCCAGGAACACGCCATCACAGTGGTTAATGATGCGTCACTCGGGACAATCATGAACAACCCTATGGCATCCGGAAGAATAGCGAAGTGGAGCATCGAGTTGGGCGCTTGGGATATCACCTATGCAGGACGCAATGCAGTCAAATCCCAAGTTCTCGTGGAATTCTTCAGCGAATGGACAGAGCTACAAACACCCGGGCCACCCGAGTATACGAGCAATTGGATCATGTACTTTGACGGGTCCAAAAGAAATGAAGGAGCAGGAGCTGGAATCGTTCTTATTTCACCTCGTGGAGACAAACTGCAATACGTCCTGCGACTAGACTTTCCATCAGATGATCCAGCATCGAACAACGACGCAGAATATGAAGCACTGCTGCACGGGATGAAGATGGCGATTGCTTGTGGAGCTACCCGATTGATGATTTATGGCGATTCCAATCTCATAGTGCAACAAACAATGAAAGAATGCGATGCCATTGCTGAAAACATGATCGCGTACCGCGACATGTATAATCTACTCGAAGGAAGCTTCAAAGGATGCGAGTTGAAGCATATTGCAAGATCCAGTAACGAAGAGGCGGATAGACTGGCCAACATGGGTTCCACGAATACACCCATACCGCCAGGGATATATTTCGAGCGGATGATTAAGAGATCAGTCAAAGTGAAGAAAGCCGTAGAGACACCCGCAGCACAAGAAACAGAGGTCAGCCCGCAAATCGCGCTTCTAGAGCTAACTCATAACATATCACGGCAGGTTTTTCTGGTCGAGCCAATCTGGACGCAGAAATATCTCGACTACCTGCTCAACAAACAGCTCCCGGCCGATCCACGTGAGCCTCGACAGCTAATCAGGCGTAGCAAATCCTTTCGGGTAGTTAATGGAGAATTATACAAGCAAAGCATCTTGGGCATACTCCAGCGCTGCATCGCACCCGAAGACGGCAAGGAATTACTCCGGGACATACACCAGGGTGATTGCGGACATCATGCTAGCTGGAAAGCAATACTGGGAAAAGCCTTTCGAGCAGGATTCTACTGGCTAACAGCAGCCAACGATGCAAAAAACCTGGTCGATAGATGCGACGCCTGCCAGCGATTCTCACCAAAGCCGCACGCACCCGCCACAGAGCTGCATATGATACCCATCGCCTGGCCCTTTGCGCAATGGGGGCTAGACATGGTTGGACCACTACGCAAATCCACACCAGGAGGATACACACATTTGCTGGTCGCAGTCGACAAATTTACCAAATGGATCGAAGCTATGCCAGTGACTTCGGCTAGCGCCCATTGCGCCATCAAGTTCCTCGACTCCATAGTATGCAGATTCGGTGTACCGCATGACATCATTACAGACAACGGTACAAACTTCACCGCAAAGGAAACACAACAGTTCTGCGAGGAGAAAGGAATCAATTTCAAGTTTGCTTCGGTTGCCCATCCGCAAACAAACGGCCAAGTCGAAAGATCCAACGGCTTAGTTTCGGCTGGCATCAAAAAGAGATTGCTAGATCGTCTACATCCCGCTGCGGGACATTGGGCAGAGGAGTTACCCTCCGTACTTTGGAGCCTCCGCACAACTCCCAATCGATCAACGCAATACACACCATTTTTTATGGTATACGGGGCAGAAGCCGTCCTTCCCGAGGAGGTTCGATTCAGCGCCCCACGAGTTGTAGCCTACAGCGAAGAAACCTCCAACAAAGCACTTGCAGAAGATATGGATGCACTCGACGAAATTCGGGACATTGCACTCGCAAGATCCGCGGTCTATCAACAATCACTACGCAATTACCACAGTCGACGCATACGCCACAGGTCATTCGTGGTAGGCGACTTGGTGTTGCGGCTGAAGCAAAAAGAAGGACACAAGCTCGAACCACCTTGGGAAGGACCCTTCATCGTACACGAAGTGATCCCAGGAGGAGCCTATCGATTGAAGAATCCAGAGACTGGAGGCATCTATTCCAATCCATGGAATATCGCGCAACTGCGCAAATTCTACCCCTAGGTTTACTTGTTTTGCAACAATAAAGGCTATGCTAGCCAATCTTGTAGCTCGAACACATGACTTCTCAGTCATCGCAATGAAATACATGATTTCCTCATCATATTTACCCGACAGACTTCCAGTCGATTACATGCTAAAAAGTTACAGGTACACACCCCATAAAATACACGGGGGCTACACCTAAAACTAAGCATCACAAAGAAATATTATCAAAAACAAGGTTACACACCTTACAAACAGTTTTTACAAACTATAAACAGTTTACAGGATATTCACATCCGATAATCAGTCAAACCGCTGAGCATTCTCAGTCGCTAAGACCCTATCTACCTCTTCAGAGGTCATTTGGATAATCTTCTCGGCTGCAGGGCGTACAGCATCATAAAACGGTGTGATGTCTTCGATTGCATAATCTGGGCGCCGAGCTACGGAGTTCAAATCTATCTCAGGATGCCATATTCGGACAAACGAGAGAGCCACAACCGCGCCGCACATCATTTGTTTGCGTACGCACGTGCGAACCTCCCCTTCTCGTCCAAACAACCTGAGAAGATAACTCCAGTCTTCGGGACCCCTCTCGAGTGGATAAAAAGCAGCATTCACCGCAACCAGGACTTCGTGGAAAGAACTCACGAGAATTCTCTCCTGGCGGACTCGAAATTTCAAGGTAGCCATCACAAAACCTCGACTGCGATCAGACCAGAAATTACTCGCATGAGGTTTTGTGCTGTTAGCTTCTTGATGAATGAGGTTTTCCACCCACTGCTTCTCCTCTCTGTCATCCGGTCTCACAACTAAAGAGCAAACGCACTTAGTCAGATAAGAAGCAGAGGGGAGAAAAATAGCATGGGGGCTACACTACTTACATAGTAACTCCCTTGCAATCGAAGACAGTTCATCCATCAGAAATTGCTCGCGCTCAGCTGCCAATCTCTGTTTGGATATCGCCACATCAGCTACCCCGCGTAGCGCTTTCAGTCTACGCTCACCCTCATGAACCTTATCACGAAGGCCAGCAAAAGTGCCCACGGCAGCCACAAGTGGATTTACTGGATTACCACGTCCACCCGATGACTCCGCGGCACACACAGTCGCCTGGAAGAAGTACAAGGAAAGGAGTGAGATGCCCTATTCGAGTTGTTTCTAGTCGAACATCTGACTAGGCGCTTGGGGGCTACTCCCATCGAGAGACAGAGTTCAAACAAAGGGATTAAATTCCAAAAGCACAATGCTTCGATTAAGACCAACAAAAGTACGAGAATACATCCCAAGGTTCATTACATTCAAGGAAGGAAATAAAAAAGCTACGAGACTACATTGGTGCTCCCACTAGCAGCAGTCGACCCTCCCTTCTTCCGAGCAAAAATCTCAGAAAGCTTCCGAGCAAGAATGGCGGCTTGCTCGCCAAAACGAGAGAGCCGTACCTTTTTGCCCGTGGAGGGATCGACTGGAATGGACGAGTAAGCCTCCTCCAACCCTTCGACTCCGTGCGCCAGACCAAATTGGATCGCAGTCTTCGCACCAGCCTCCGATTGAGCGACTGCAAAGGAATCCAGAAGTTTTCCTTCTGAGAACACCTTTAACATATCATCTAGCGCGGGTGCAGGAGTGGCGCTGGCAAAGAGGCGACCGTACAGTTGCCCCAGCACTTGGGTGGCATCATTGACCATGGAGAAAACCCCATCAGCGTGCCTTTTAAGCTGGGCAAGTGCATCGGTTACCGCATCCACCCGCTGGAGTCCAGGGATTTCTAGAGGAACATCCAGAATACCTGTGAAGGAAGAAAATAATACTTAGCAAAATATAGCAAAATGAAGAATCAAATCGCGAAGTTCCAACGCGCTTACCCGCAAAGCGCTCAGCAAGGGGACGGAGGAACCCGACAAGCTCGCTGTCAGCCTTACTGCCATTTTTCTCTAACTCCTTCAAGGACTTCCGCGCGTCCGCAAGCTGTCGACTGAAGTCTTCCGACTGCATGCGGGAAGTCTCTAGCTCTTGTCGAATGGCCGTCAAGTCAGCTTCTCGAGCAGTTACCTGCTCAGAGAATTTGACCTTTTCGGATTCTGCAAATTCAAGTCGAGCTGCAAAGAGACGCTTGTCAAAAACTCTAGAATGAATGGAGTGTGGAAGACAGGGGAACGATAGAGCTCACCCTTGAGAAGATCGTTTTCAGTCCGGAGTCGGTTGCGGTCTGCTCGAAGAGACTTGCAATCCGATTCAGCGAGAACGACGCGGCGACCAATCGCCGCAAGAGAATCAACGAGTGACTTCAAAAGCGCGAAGACGGAAGAGTTAAAAAGATCAAATTTGAGCCTGTACCCGATTATTTACAATCGACTACAGCCTCGGGGGCTACTCCCATCGGGAGCACTGCCGTGCACCCGATAAAAATTAAAAGCACGAAGATAGAAGAATTAGAAGGATTACATTGGAGCCTGTACCCGATTATTTACAATCGACTACAGCCTCGGGGGCTACTCCCATCGGGAGCACTGCCGTGCACCCGAGAAAAGCAAAATCATGAAGAAAAGATGAACAGAACTTTGAGCCTGCAGCCGATCGCACGCGATCGACTACAGCCTCGGGGGCTACTCCATCGGGAGCACTGCCGTGCACCCGATAAAGAAATTCTTGAAGGCCAAGAGATAGAAGTTTACTTGTCCGGTGGCGCGGGAGAGAGGATCCGCAGAACTGTCCGTCGCCTCCTTCGAGACCGAAGTCCTAGCGGCGGAGCTGGGGATTTCTCGCTCCACAGTCGCAGCATCAGGCGCTGCCCTGGGAGAGTTCTGGACGGTGCCTGCAGTGGGGGTTTCACCCGCGTCCTTTGCTTTGTTCCTCTTTTCGGGAGGAACGTTAGCAGCAAACCTACGCGGGCTGATCGCCTGCAGACTGCAGTGAAAGATAGAAAAACATCAATATCGGAATTTAGAGGTTGGTCGACTGGCATTACAAAAGAACAAGGAAGAAAACACTTACTCATCATCTTCTTCATCATCGTCCAGAGCATCCGCATTCCAAGCGGTTGCTATCACTGGAAACGAAGCCAAAGGAGGAAGAGATTGGAGTGGAGTCACATGGATAGGAGCTTGACTAGGCGATGCTTCCAAGGATTTGTCCTTTGAAGTAGCTTCATCTTCATCTACCGACGACGTTTCGGGAGGACGCCATTCGAGTCTTCGACGTCATCCGAAGAATCGTGCTCCGAGCTCGAGGAAGCATTGGCGACACTGGTATCAACCGCGCCGTCCTGGTGACTAGACACTTGCTCCGAAGCAGCTCCCCCCGTAGCTGGCGGGTAGCAGTCCGCCATGGCTAGACTCTACGAAGACAAGAAAACAAGAAAGATCTTATCGACTAAAAATTCAGAAGATGGAAGTAACTCAAAGACAAGAAACTAACCTCAGCCGGAGGAGGATTTGAAGCAGAAAAAGCTTCGACTGAGCAATCGGGGAATTACTCCCCTACCTTCAGTCGAGTGATGACCGCGATCTTCTTCTCGAATTCCACATTCGAAAGTTCTTCGCGACTCACTCGGCTGGGATCTTCTGCACCTTGATACTCCCACATAGTGGAAGGCCTTTGCTGCAGAGGCTGGATCCTGCGCTTCAAGAAGAGGCTCGCCAGATGGAGCCCGTTGAGCACTACTCCCGAGGTTTGGTCTCGAAGAGCGGCTACTCTTGCGAGTAAGGGCGTGACCGTCTGGATTTCCTCGGCTGACATCTTGTGGCTCCAAGACTTGCGCCTCGACAGAACTGCGAATGGGTGAAACTCTACGAGCCCACCCGAGCTATTGTCGACGACGTAGAACCACTTCTTCCGCCAGCCTTGGGCGGAGTCGATGAAGTGCATGTTGAAGTACGCGTTCTCCTGGCGCGCCTAGATCCCGAAACCACCCGTGCGAAGTGGCTCGCCAGGCTCGGACTCCACCCGCGGCTTCTCGCGGAAGATCCAGATCTTGAACAGCGCTTTCCAGAGCGCCCAATGCGGACGAATGCCGAGGTAGCACTCGCAAAGCACGATGAAGCACGAAATGTGCTGCATCGCGTTCGGAGGAAGGTCGTGAAGCTGTATGCCGTAGGCACACAGCAGCCCGATGAAGAAAGGGTGAAGGGGGAAAGAAAGACCTCGAGTCACGTGGTCCACGAAGACCACGCGCTCATTCGACTGAGGGTTGGGTACCTCTTCTCTTTTCCCGAGGCGGACGCGCTTCTCCGCCTCCGCCGGTAGCAATGCCTCCCGCTGCATCTCTTTGATGCTTTTTGCGGTGGTGTTGGGGGAGCGCCAGTCGCCGGCGCGAGGAGCGGGTGGCGCAGAAGGCTCGCCAGACGCCAGAGTACCAGTGCCACGCTTCCTTCCGCCAACCATTGGTCGCAGCGAGAGCTTGAGCGCGAGGAAGATGAAGATGGGCGCAAGGAAGAAGACGAAGACAGAGAGCGGGAAAAATTTTACTGCGGCGCTAACACCCCTACTTATACACGGGGCAAGGCAATCTCAGCCGTACGATGCGCTACGTGGCACCTATCACGGCTGCCACGCGTGAGGATGAAACGAAGCGGCGGCCTGCGCTGTTTCGTGCCACGATCTTAACAGAAGATCGTGCGCATTTACTGCGCGTTTCGCGTAGAAAACGGGAGCGACGTCTCGTTTCCCGGTCAAAAAGCTGACAAGGTGGGCCACCATCTGCTACCACTCCGTCACGTCCCATCGGGAGAAGAGGAGTGCGCCATGACGTCATGACGTTCGTCATTCAAAATTGAGATTTTTTCGAATGGAAGTTCAAACGCGAAATTATCTTCGTACGAATATCGATTCCTTCGGATGAAACCAACTTTTCCATGAACAGTTCATAAAGCAAGACCTCTTCGAACGAGAAAGAGGAAAATACCCTATGCACGAAAAACTCTTTCGTATGGGCGCAGCATCCCGAACATGAAAACTCTTTCATACGGGCTTGGTTTTTTCCAACGCGAAATTTCTTTCGTATGGAGCTCAAACAAATCCATCGGGTGGGAAAAACCTACCTCTCCTACACGTGATAATTCTACATCATAAAAACCTGGATTGTTCAGCCGACTAGGCACATCTGGATGCCGTATTCTTCGAGTACGAAGGTAAGACCCAGAAAGATCTTTCTTTTGGGCCTGGAATCGCACTCGAAAGCTGCGTCCTCCGGCATAGTTCCGTGTCAACAACACGAAGAAAAATCCTAGCGGACGCGCCGGGTACCCTCTTAGGTTAAGTTCGACTCGATAAGTCCACAACGGCCCAGTCGCAACAATCACCTCATCGGGTTCGAGTCGGAGGTCTCGAATCTGTGTAGGCCAGGAGTGTTTTTGCCCTAGTCGCAATTAATTGGCCCTGATCTCTCGGGAGAGCCAAGCTACTGCGCCACATCCTTCTGCAAATAAAAGCCGTAAAACAGGCGCCTGTACTACTCGATACTCGAGCTTTATAACTTATAATACAGGGGACACACCCTTCAAAAACAACAACTGTCAAGCTGAACTTCCGAGAGGGGATTAAAAAAGTTCTGACCGTCTACTCGACTGAAAGTAAATCCCAGTCGAGCACACGCTCGGGGGCTACTGACGAAGGCATGGATCCTGGACCCTGCGAGTAAGGACACCCCCTCTCAAGCCTTCTGGTCAAGGCCCAACAAGAAGCGCCCTTGGAGTACTCTAGAAGGCCCATGAGAAGCCCACCCGCATCAACTTGCGGGTTAAGTTAGGAAACTTGTAACCGACCTAAGCGAGGGTTTGTGTCCTCTCCGGGTTGAACTCGAGACCTGGCTATCTATATAAAGCCAGGAGAGCCCCCAAGGAGAGGACCAAGTATTACCGCACGACCACAAAAGCCTTGAAACTCGAGATCTACTCTCGATTCGAGCATCCTGTAACCGATCTAATCATCTAATACAGATCGACAGAAGGCAGGAGTAAGGGTTTTACCTCTACGAGGGCCCCGAACCTGGGTAAATCTCGCCCCCCTGTCAAGCCGACGATTTCACCAGCGCCTATGACGTCTCCTAGTCGAAACCCGATAGGGTCACCCGAGGGATTTGTGGAGCCAGAGCTTCGACACGGTGTGAGTTGTGGAACAATTCCACAAGTCTTTAAATGTGTGCCAAACTCGTAACTCAGATATTAACCTCCACGGTCAGATCGTAGAGATTTGATCTTCTTGTTACAGTGATTTTGTATTTCACTCTGAAATTCTTTGAACTTGTCAAATGTTCAATACTTGTGTTTCATTAAGTAGATATACTCATAACTACTCAAATCATCAGTGAAGGTTAGGAAATGACGATATCGACCACGTGTTGAAATGCTCATTGCTCCACACACATCGGTATGAATGATTTCCAACAAGTCGCTTGCCCGTGTACCCAAAAACGGGGTCTTCGTCATTTTTTCCATTAGGCGCGATTCACTTTTGTCAAATGATTGAAAATCAAGAGACTCCAAAAGTCTATCAGAATGAAGTTTCTTCATGCGCTTTGCACCTATATGACCTAAACGACAGTGCCACAAGTATGTGATATTATCATCACTCTTATTACATCTTTTTTGCGTCAATGCTAAGTATGTGCGAATTACAATTATCGTGATTCAACATGACCATTAAAGATGTTATTCATAGAAATAGAACAACCTTTATTCTAAGATTTAAAATGAATAACCGTCTCGCATCAAACAAGATCTAGATACAATGTTCATGCTCAACGCAGACACCAAATAACAATTGTTGAGGTTTAAAACTAATCTCAAAGGTAAATGAAGAGGCAGCATGTCTACAGAGATCACGTCAGGAAACACTCAGTGTCCGGGGCTTTGATTGGATTCTAGAACCGCCATGGTCTGGAGGTCTTCCCCTCGCCCGAACTTGCTGAAGCTCTAGCTATTCGGCGAGTGCTGGATGTTACAAGGGATCATGGATTTCAGAAGGATTTTGGTGGTCTCTGATTGCATCACAGTCATCCAGTGGATCTCATCCCAGGCCAGAGATCGCTCATAGGTGGAAGGTGTTATCTCTGATATCAAGATCTAGGCTACAAATTTCAATTCTTGATCTTTCAAGTTCTCTCTAAGGATGTCAAACATGGGGTCACATGTCTTAGCTCGTAGTTCTTTACGCTTGAGTTGTAATATTTCAGTTGGTATTGTCCCGGAGTTGATCCAAGAAGAACTTTGTGATGATGTTAATTAATCAATAAAGCGTTGTGTTCTCTTTAAGAACAGACCGTCCATATAAGCTCTTATCCATGATGAAATTGAAATGGATCCTTCATCGATATAAGACCTGTCCCAATGCATCGTTTCTTAGGCCATCCGTAATGCAACGCGGCTCAGTCATTTCTTAGGCGATTCCACGTCACATGCATACAAGTAAAAAAATCCCTAAAGTAGTACGTCGTTCTGTTGGTCCTTTGGTAATAAATATTTCTTGGATTCTTTGCACCCAGCGCAACAATATGAAGGCAAGAGATAGGAGAAGAAAGGATTAAGCCACATGGGGCTAGCCACACCGAATTGTTCAGTTACTGTTTTTCTCGATTTGTGGGATAAGAGCCGACTCTCTACTAACATACATCAATCTTCTCTCTGATAATTAATTCTCTCTCCACATCAGCTAATGTCCTACGTGGCCTTAGCTAAGAGACGGCTGACTCACGCATTACGAACGGCCTTAGCACGCTACCATATGTGTATTAATAATTTAAGAGACTACTAGCAAAGAGCCCGTGCGTTGCAACGGGTCTAATATAAACCTATATGTTTAGGCATCTAGAAAATATTGATACAATCCATAAGTTCGTCGTTTGGAGCATCTTAACACGTTGGTCATTTGGACGCAGTTGTTATTTTTTTAATAAGGAGCATGGCTGTGGATTTCACTAAGGAAATATATTTGCTATTGACACAAAATCAAAATAAAAGGCTTAGAAGTCATCAGAAACAACTGGTCCTGAGCATGACTTCTGAGCTGATAACTTACCATTATAAGGGAGACAGTGACAAACAAACAATATCTTCGACTATAAAAACGAAACACCAGCGAGCCAATTTTGATATATGCTTGTTTGGGCTGCCACTTGCGCTCATCTGAGAAGATGAATTGAAGCGGTGACCGATTATGATTCAGGTATGTTAAGGTAGGAAAAGACATTAGGACGTTAAAAAGATGTACAAGCGTTAGTGAAAGAACCATGTCAGGCTTGTCTAATATGTGTATAAATAAAACCAGAATATACATGTTCCCATCTTTACCAGCTACCAATCAAGAAGATTAAAAAAAAAATATCAGAGAGCAACGAAGGACATACATCTAGCTATCATCAGAAAAATACAATAACAGCGAGCTAGCAACCAGCAAGAGAAGCAAAGCACATAGAGCCATGCGCCCGTGCCAATCTCTCTGTCTAATCTCCTCTCTCACTCTCCCATGCCCAGAAGCGGACGTGCTTGATCTCTTCCTAGTAGCACAGTAGAGCAGGAACATGAAAAGCAGTTGTACTGCAACGACGAGCAGAATCTCCTCCTGTACTCAGGCTCTCATGCAGCTGCCGGCCTTCCGCAGTGCCCTTGCTCTGAAATCAAGAATAACATCACAACACAACAGTTAGGAGTAATTACCAACTAATTAGCAGTTTGAAATCCTACCCATGTACATTTAGTCATTTAGGGAGATCCTCGACGGCACGAAGGATTAATTGGTGTCAAACAGATGCCAGGTCCATGCGCCCACTGCCCACACTGACACTGCTCCCCTACCGCCGCCGGTGCACCCCGACCAATAGCGCACACATGCGGATGGGCCGCAGCAGCAAGTTGCCTGGTCTGAGGATGTCGGGGGTACTGCGCGGAGGCGTTATCTCGTCGAGCGCGACGAACTGGCGCTGCCGGCAAATAGACAGTTCTCAGGCGCAACGGATGCAGACGGCATGAATTTTACATCGTTCTATTTGGCCACGCAAAGGACTACACGCACGTGGAGCTGAACTGCTCCTACCCCAGCTTCATCCCAATGAGGTAGTGTGATCTCGGACGTTCGCAATCTTGTGTGGCAGCATCGACGACTATCGTCCAGATTCCCACGACATTGTCTTCCCGTCCTACACATTGGCAAATCCTGTTGATCGAACCTAAGAAGCGTTAGACGCTCGCGCCACCGTGGTATTGATCCGCTCGTACATATCGGCGAGCTTCTGGTTATCATAGATATCAGGAAAGCGGGAAGCTACGTCCGTCGTGACCATGGCCTCGATCGCCGAACTTGCTGACCTCCCTGATCCACAAGCAGTCTGTCGGTTCCCCATGGCGTTCATCGAAACCATGTTGTCCTGGAGCGTCGACGAGGCGGCCGTGCTATGGGGCGCCTGCTCAAAGAAGAGAGTACGTGCAAGTCACGGAACTGTACGAGGAACAACGGTGTTGGGAGGGCCGTAGTACACGCGCACGATGCACGCTGCATGCATATACGACGTCGCCGGCGAGATGGTGGAGGTGCTGGACGCGACCTCCATGGTGTTCTAGGTCCAGCCTGGTTCGATGGGAGAGATGCGATTTGAAGGGGTGCCATGTAGATTTTATATATGGAGAGTTTAGAACGGGTACACAGTCGTGGCCTTACATATATACGAACATACGATGGAGTCAGATTCGAAATCCGATTGCAGCCAAGAAAACAATCGCCAGATAGGAAACCTTGGACGGGGACGACACAAATCTTGACGTGCCTACGGTAGTTATGACCTACGTACGCAGGAAGTACCACAACGTATCATCACCGCAACAAGTTTAGATAGATTACTCCCGCAAAAAAAAGGTTAGATAGATTACCGGTGGCAGGGTGGGTAATTTGTGTCTAACTTTAGACGCAGTTTCAATGACCTACCAAACCAAACCAAACCAAGTAAGCCTTAACGCCTTTATTATTAGGTATAGACTAGTCCAATGTATTGTTTCTTAGTGATTGTCTCTAAATTTAATGATTTGGTGCTCATGCATGGATTTGATTGAACTATTAACCATTTTTACCTATGATAGCGTGCCAATGTTGTATCTTAGCTACTCCCTCCATCTCGGTTTATTAGTCACGATTACCAAATCTCTATGCCCAAGGTGGCAATCTATTGGGGGGAGAAAACGAGAAGGAAAACACATTTATATGGCATGCACCATTAATAGGGAGGAAATTAATTGGAGTAGGGCTGTCACGTTTTCCTATTGGTTAATTGAGTATTAATTGTCTAGATTGTGCCTAACTCTTGAAAAAAAATCTGGTTTTGGTATTGTGACCAACAAACCGAGATGGAGGGAGTAAGATACTCGCTCCGTCCATGATTACTAGTCCCCTGATGAAGAGCATCGCGACCAAGGCGCAATTATATTCGTGTCCTTTCCACCAATTAACG
The DNA here is from genome assembly GCA_028641055.1 of Alopecurus myosuroides. Classification (NCBI taxonomy): domain Eukaryota; kingdom Viridiplantae; phylum Streptophyta; class Magnoliopsida; order Poales; family Poaceae; genus Alopecurus; species Alopecurus myosuroides. The sequence goes on from CM054061.1 coordinate 307,209,429, forward strand.
TCACAATTTTCCATTATCTAATTAACTGCGCAATTAATTTGGCCATGCAAACCAATCAAGATGAGACTAGGTGGGATTTCACAATTACTATGGAACGGTTAATTAGGATAATAAATGATTACGGGCCTTATTTGGAGATAATATTGGGACAAATATTTTTTCACTAGAGAACTTTTAAACCCGGACGGAGGGAGTACAACTCACTCTCTCTCATCATTAAGTAATGTGCCACATAAGCAAAACGTTTATGAGCCCGCGCTAAGAAACCCCTATTAGGACATGCCTAATGATCACTGTAAGACTTTAGCGAGTACATGCTGCACACTTCCCCGTGCAACCATTACGCCTGAGAAGGCGTCGGCCTCAGCATCACGGAGACGTGTACGCTCATCCCTGCGGGTGGCGAGTGGTGGTGCGGCGGTGGGAGGTCATGATGTATGGGGTCCGGTACTGAAGGAACTTGCCTCGGCAGCCCCGACACATGCGCGCTCGTTGTCCCGGCCGGCGGCAAGTGGCGTCGCGGCTGTGGGAGGTCGTGATGTATGGGGTCCGGTCCTGAAGGAACCTGCCTCAGCACCCTCGTGACGTGTGTGCTCGTCGTCCCCGCGGTCCATGCTTGGTAGTATGGAGAGTCCGTCGACAGCGGCCGCGGCGTGCGGACGCGGCGGCGGAGAGCATCAGCGGCAGGAGGAGGAGCAACGCCACCGCGGCACCATTCTTGTGCACGGCCATGACTAGCTGTTTTCTTGAAGCTACTAGCTACCTGCTGCTGTCGGTTCTGCGATAGATGTGTGGCTCGTTGCAACCTGCGCTGGGCAAATATATAGAGATGCATGGTCTCGTCTAAATTTAATTATCTGGTAATAAATTGAGACACTAATTAGTGTGAAGGTTATCCGTAAGAATATTTTAGAAACGAATTATTTGAAAAATGATAACCACATGCCTGACTAATGAGATTATCCTCGAAATGGATAGTAAATATCTGGTGATAAATTGAGACGCTAATTAGTGTGAAGGTTATCCGTAAGAATATTTTAGAAACAAATTATTTGGAAAATGATAACCACATGCCTGACTAATGAGATTATCCTCGAAATGGATAGTAAATATCCGGTGATAAATTGAGACGCTAATTAGTGTGAAGGTTATCCGTAAGAATATTTTAGAAATGAATTATTTGGAAAATCATAACCACATGCCTGACTAATGAGATTATCCTCGAAATGGATAGTAAATATCTGGTAATAAATTGAGACGCTAATTAGTGTGAAGGTTATCCGTAAGAATATTTTAGAAACGAATTATTTGGAAAATGATAACCACATGCCTGACTAATGAGATTATCCTCGAAATGGATAGTAAATGCTTGTGGTTCCATTTTCATGCATACAAGTGTCGCCTCCATGAAAAAGCTGATGGGCTAATAGGTGACCTAAAATAGGTTTTAACCCTTTTTTCATCACGAGGGGCGAAAAGGAGCTCTCTAACAACAGCCCCGTGATGTAAATTTTGCGAAAAAATTAGCGCACGATGTAAAAATTGGCTCAGATGATCTAAATTTACATCACGAGGGATCATGCCCTAAAATAGCACAGGTCATGCGCGTCTTCGGTCGCTGATCGGAACCTTCCCCCCCGCCGCCTCGCCTCTCGTGAACCTCTGCGCGTCGACGGTCCGCCGTCATGACAACACCTCCGAACACCCCCGCGGCTGTGGCGTATGTCACTGGTTCCATTCCCCCGTCGGCACCTCGAACCCGCAACTACCCACCACTGTCGTTGGCCCCACCACTTGTGGAAGAGGAGGCGGATTTTCACCTCCACGGCTTGCCTCCGCAGTCGGGGAAGCGAAGAATAAGGCCTTCGCCGGTCGTGGACATGGACAAACCGATGTGAGGACATCGCGGAATACGCCCGGCCAGATACATGCCACGCCGACAAAGAAGTTGACCGCGGCGGCCAAGAAGTCGATCGCAGCAGCGACATCGTCTACGCAGAGACGGCAACGTCGTCGTCTTGTGGCCGCGGAAACAACCCCCAAGCCCCTTGAGGCAACCCCCACGATGCCTGATGTAGAAGAGGAGATGCTGATGGCACTGGCGGCAACCGATCAATTGAATTTTTAGAATGGGTAATTTTTTCCGTTCATGTTTAAAATTTTAATGTTTGTTAGTTTACATTATTTAGTTGTTCATCTTTAAACTAGTTTATACGATATAGAGTGGATGAAGTCAAGATTATCCATGTCAAGATTTTTTTAACTCATCATTTAGAACCATAAAAATATGAAGATAATCTTGACATAGATGATGAGAGTTTTTTTAATCCGAGGGGGAGAGCTTTTAATTACAGTAATGATGAGGATGTGTTGATTTGTACATAACGGAAGAGAGTTCCCCTTGATGCGGTTGTTGGAACCAATCAAGCGTCCAACACATATTGGTTGAGGATGAATTATTTTTTGATGAGCACAACACAAGTGGAGTTGCAAGAATGGATATTTCCATACGCCACCGATGGAACACAATAAATAGTGAATGTCAAAATGGTCTGCTTGTTTGCCAAATGTAGAAAAAAAGAATACAAGTGGTTGCAACTATGAATATAAGGTGATTTTACTTGCTTCACATAAAACTTATATTTCATGTAGGTGAGCATGGCTCAAGATTTATTTGAAGGAAAAGGGAAGAAATGAGATAAGAGTAAGAAGAAAGGGAAAGCATTCACTTTTACCTCATTGTTGAAGTGAGCTTGAACAAGAGAAGAAGTGGAAGAACATGGATATGCATGAAATTACAAACAAGAGAAAGGAGGTAGCATTTCATGATGATGAGAACTATGGAAGCGATGAAGAGAACGTTGGAAAAAACGAGTGCCAAAACAAATATGCCGGATTGAAGGGGGAAAAGGGTTTAAAAGGCTTAGATAGTGATCTGAAAGAAGGGTTTGAAGCAATCGTGATGGCACGCAAGGAGTATGCTGAAGATAAAAGGATGTTGAAGTTACAAAAATTAGAGGCAAGGAAAGAGGCCGAGCAGAAAAACATTGTGCCAGATGAGAGGAGGGTCGCCGCCGAAGAACGTAAGGTGGAGCAAGAAGAGTGAAAGTTGGCGGTCGAGAAGCGCAAAGCCGGCGAAGAGAAAGAGCAAAAGTTCTTGTTCATAGCCTGCATGCAGTCGCATAATGGAAATTTTTTGGATACGCCGACGGAAACCCCGTCGGCCTATTTGTTTTCGCTGCGTATCCTAGTTTTTTTTACTCACTCACTATTTTGAGCATAACTTTTGCATTCGATCTCGGATTTCGACGTTCTTTAGCTAGTTTCGAAAAGAAGAAACATATCTACATCATCATGCATAATATTCAAGTTACATTCTTAAATAAAATCATGAGCAAAAACGGAACAAACAAGAAAGGGTTAACGCGGGTGTAGACCTATAAGCTGGGTTTTTCTCCAGCGGGGCTAGAGGTTGAATATTGAGAAAATCTTGGTGTATCTATGATGAAATAGGTAGTTGTGTACCTAAAAATTATTTTTTCCAAAAATCATGAGCAAACTATTAGGTACCTGTAGTTCAAATTTGACCAGTTTCCAGCAGAATCGGTAGAAACTTGTGTTTTTTAAAATAGATGGATAGAACCCTTTTCATATGAAACAAATTGGTTATTTATGCATATAATATGGTCTAGTATTTTCAAAAATTGTATCTCTCAAGTTTTGCAACATATTTGTGGTAGGTCCTTCACAAAAAACCCCATTTTTTACCACTCGGAAAATAGAAAATGGTTTTTTTAATCAATGAAAAGGAAATCTTCCTCCGTCAACATTGTCCGTGCTTCCAAGATGCATGTTTGTGTGGAATATGATAATATTTAAACAAAATATGTCATGGATTTGACCATAACACCCGTCATTTAGCCCGAAACCATGGGATGTTCGGAGGAGATAGCTTATTTTTGTGAACACATTTTCAACACAATTTTCGTATTCCAAGTTTATTATTTTTGGTGTATACTAGGAAATATATAATGACACCATGTGAAGTTCTTGCATCATTTTGGGTTGTTTTGATTTTTTTGGAATTTTCTAAGCTGGTTTGAGGAAAAAGTCAAGACGACGGACATGACCGTTCGTAGCTATGAGTTGAATATTGAGAAACTCTTGGTGTATCTATGATGAAATAGGTAGTTTTGTACCTAAAAATGATTTTTGCCAAAAATCATGAGCAAACTATGAGGTACTTGTAGTTCAAATTTGACCAGTTTTCAACGGAATCGGCAGAAACTTGTGTTTTTGAAAAGAGGTGGATGGAAACATTTTCATATGAAAAAATTGGTTAATTGTGCATATAACATGGTATAGTATTTTCAAAAATTATAGATCTCAACTTTTACAACATATTTGTGGTAGGTCCTTAACAAAAAACCCCATTTTTTACCCTCGTAAAATAGAAAATGGTTTTTTTATTCACTGAAAAGGAAAACTTCCTCCGTCAACATTGTCTGTGCTTTCAAGATACATTTTTGTGTGGAATATGGGCACATTTAAACAAACTATGTCATGGATTTGACCATAGCACCCGTCATTTAGCCTGAAATCCTGGAATGTTCGGAGGAGATAGCTTATTTTTGTGAACACATTTTCGACACTACTATCGTATTCCAAGTTTATTATATTTGGTGTATACAATGACATATATAATGACACCACGCGAAGGTCTTGCATCATTTTGGGTTGTTTTGTTTTTTTTGAAATTTTCTAAGTCGGTTTGAAGAAAAAGTCACGACGGCGGACATGACCGTACGTAGTTAGGGGTTGAATATTGAGAAAATCTTGATGTATACCTAACAATGATTTTTGCCAGAAATCATGAGCAAACTATGAGGTACCTGTAGTTCAAATTTGACCAGTTTCCAGCGGAATCGGCAGAAACTTATGTTTTTAAAAAAGGTGGATGGAAACCTTTTCATATAAAATAAATTGGTTATTTGTGCATATAACATGGTCTAGTATTTTAAAAAAATTATAGATCTCAAGTTTTGCAACATATTTGTGTTAGGTCCTTCACAAAAAAACCCATTTTTTACACTCAGGAAATGAAAAATAGATTTCTTTTAACAATGAAAAGGAAAAAAGTATTATACATGATGGAAAATATTATATGGATGTCATAGTTGAATTTCTCTCATTTTTCTAATCGATATAGACATATGATTTGTGAAATTTTGATTTACGGATTTATAGATATGAATTATTCAATATCAAATGGAAAAGGAAAAAATGTTAATTATTATTTAAATTCAAGATTATTTGAATTCAATTTTATTATTAGTTATTATTTTTTATTTAAATAATTTTTTGAATTCACAAAATAAAAGAGTGTGACATGATGGTCTAAGGGTTAACAGGATTGATTGGATAATATTATTAACAACACATCCGTTGTTTCTAGGTAGCTCACAGGGAAGGAACTACGAAGTTAAGCGTGCTGGGGCTAGAGCAATCTCATGATGGGTGACCGATCAGGAAGTGTTAGTAGAAGCGAGTAATTTAGATTAAAATTAAAAATGGTTAAAACTATAGATAAATGTGACTATAGTGGGATTAAGTGGTTAAAGAAGTGAAATAAAAAAATTCAATTTTTTTTTAAAAAAAAACATTTACCTACCTATACGCCAACGCCTTCCCCATCGGGCCGTCGGCCTATGCATACGCCGACGGGAATCAGGTCGTCGGCGTCTCAAGACTTTCCCGTAGTGTAGATACAAGTGGTATGAATGCGAAGCAGAACGAATATATTGATCTTTGTCGTGATCAAATCTTGGCAAAGAAACAAATGAGCATGATGCATGGTGGGAGGAAGCTATGGTGGACAAATAGGGGGAGGGTTTGAATGTTGGTATGGTGATTTGGTAAGAGCCTATGGTGGAAAAATGGATGGAGGCTATGGTGAACGCAATGGATGGTTCGAAGATCGTGCAATAAGTAGAGGAAAGCAATGTGATAACCAATGTTGCAACATATGATGACAAGGAGAACACCAGCGAACGTCGGGATTATGTTTGCGCTGCTTTCAATTATCTTCTATCGTTTTAAATATGCATTTTTCTGTAAATACTATTAAGCACTATGTTTGAGTGGATTATTTTGGTGTCATGCACTTTATTTGTGGTTCAATTATGGATTTAGTGTTGACATATATATATTGTGTGAAATTTAATGCAAATGCATTGGGGTGACCTCTTTTTTAATCACCTAGAGCATCTCCAAAGGAGGCGCTAAACTGGCGCGGCGCGGGGAAAATTACCGATTTACCGAGCGCGGTCCAAGGCGGCGCGGTCCAGCAGGCGCAGGAAATGAGGGCATGCGGGAAAACCGGGGCGTGCATGCTGTCAGGCCGCACATTCGCCCCGTGGCATCGCGCGGCAATAAAACACAACGCGTGTCAAGTGTCTCTCTCCTCCCAACCGCGAGAAAATTCATTCGCGTCTTCTCCTCTCCTCTGCCCCGTGCCTTCTCCTCTCCTCTCCCCGTCACTTCAGCTCCACGACCGCCAGTGCGCCGCTATGCCGCCACGCCAGTAGCAGCAACGGATACCGTGTAATCCACCCGCGCTTGGACGACACGTTCACCGCCGAGATACGCACCGACCACGGCCGCCGACGGTGATCGACGTCGTCCACGCGCACGACGCGACGGCGTGGAGGCTCGGCGAGCCACGCGAGCGACTGAACTTCCCCGAAGTGAGCGAAGCGTGGGAGCTGAACATGCTGGCGCCGCCGCCGCGGGTCTTCACCGCACATACCGCCGCATCAACCGGGGACGTCCATTTCTCGGCCTCGTGCTGGAGCGGGAAGAGCGCACCGTCCCGGAGTGGAATGCGAACCACCCGTGCGAAGCCGCCGCGGAGGAGGAGATTCAGCAGACGCGGGTTGTCGGACGGGCGGAGCGGCGGGAGGAGTGCCGCGAAGAAGCGGCGGAGCGCCGCGCCGCCAAGGCGGCCGCGCGTGCGGAACTAGCACTAGTAGAAAACAGGGCATTGAGCCAAGCCCAATGGAACCGGATGTGATACAAACCGGTTCAGAAGGGTCTGTCCCTGGGCCCCACCCATGCAGCAAAATGCCCGCAAGGCCTTTAGGACCGGTTTGTAACACAAACCGGTCCTAAAGGCCTTGCGGGCCATTTGCTGCAGGGAGGGGGGCCCAGGGGCAGAACCTTTAGAACCGGGTTGTATCACAAACCGGTTCTACAGGTTTTCTCATTTTTTGCAGCCACTGCGGGTCCCGCTGTCATAACCTTTAGAACCGGTTTGTAACACAAACCGGTCCTAAATCCCTCCCCTAAACCCTACATACCACCCCGAGCTCAGCTCATTTTTTCCAGCTCGAGCTCAACTCCATTTTTGCTCTCTTCTTCCTCTTGTGAGGTCTAATCCATCCCCATTTTCTCCACCATTTGTCAAGATTGTTGGTACCCATCGGTTCTACGGATAAACTGCGCAAGTGAAGAACAGATAAACTGCGCAAGTGAAAACGAGAGGTTGAAGTTGGAGCGCATGTTAGAAGACCACAAAAAATTGTTGTACCCAACTTGCGAAGATGGCCAGAAAAAACTGGGCACCACCCTTGAATTGCTGCAATGGAAGGCAGAGAATGGATTATCTGACAAGGTATTTGAAAACCTGCTGAAAATAATGAAGAAGATGCTTCCAAGAAATAACGTGCTGCCCTGCAGTACATACGAAGCAAAGAAGGTTGTCTGCCCTCTAGGATTGGAAGTGCATAAGATACATGCATGCATCAATGACTGCATCCTCTACCGCGGCCAGCACGAGAATTTAAATGCCTGCCCGGTATGCGGTGCATTTCGGTATAAGATCAGGCGAGATGACCCTGGTGATGTTGAGGGCGACGATCGCCCCAGGAAGAGGGTTCCTGCCAAGGTGATGTGGCATGCTCCTATAATACCACGGTTGAAACGTTTGTTCCGAAACAAAGAGCATGCCAAGTTGTTGCGATGGCACAAAGAAGACCGTAAGGAAGACGATATGCTGAGACACCCCGCTGATGGGTCGCAGTGGAGAAACATCGACGATAAGTACGAGGACTTTGCACGTGACGCAAGAAACTTAAGGTTTGGTCTGAGTACAGATGGCCTGAATCCATTTGGGGAGCAGAGTAGCAGTCATAGCACCTGGCCCGTGACTCTATGTATCTATAACCTTCCTCCTTGGTTATGCATGAAGCGTAAGTTCATTATGATGCCAGTGCTTATCCCAGGCCCGTCGCAACCCGGCAACAACATTGATGTGTACCTGAGGCCACTGGTTGATGAACTTTTAGAGTTGTGGGCTGACGAAGGTGTACGTGTGTGGGACGAGTACAAACAAGAGGAATTTGACCTACGAGGGTTGCTGTTTGTTACCATCAATGATTGGCCCGCTCTTAGTAACATCTCAGGACAGTCAAACAAGGGATACAGCGCATGCACACACTGTTTAGGCGAGACAGAAAGTATACATATAGGCAAGAATGTGTACCCGGGGCATCGTCGATTTCTTCCAGACAGGCATCCCGTAAGAAAGAAAGGAAAGCATTTCAAAGGCGAGGCAGATACACGGAGGAAGCCAACCCTCCCTAAAGGTACTGATATATATGACATGGTCAAAGATATAAAAGTAATCTTTGGAAAGGGTCCTGGCGCACAATCTGTTCCAAATGACGCCGACAACCACGTAGCCATGTGGAAGAAGAAATCTATATTCTGGGAACTACCCTATTGGAAATTCCTAGAGGTTCGCTCTGCGATCGACGTGATGCACGTGACGAAAAATATTTGCGTGAACCTGCTAAACTTATTGGGCGTGCATGGGAAGAAGTCAAGAGATACACCAAAAGCACGGCTGCACCACCAACGTATGCACGAACGAGACGACCTGATGAATCCAGAGAATTTCAAAGGTCCTGCCAGCTACGCTCTTACCAAGGAAGAGAAGGAGATCTTTTTCCAAGTCCTGAGTAGTATCAAGGTCCCGTCTGGCTACTCGTCGAACATAAAAGGAATACTAAACCTGGAAGAGAAAAAGTTCCAAAACCTTAAGTCTCATGACTGCCACGTGATCATGACCCAGTTACTTCCGATTGCATTGAGGGGGCTTCTGCCAGAAAACGTGCGAGTACCCATTGTGAAGCTATGTGCATTCCTCAACGCAATTTCTCAGAAGGCAATCGATCCAGCAACTCTACCAAGTTTACAGAAGGACGTGGTCCAATGTCTTGTCAGCTTCGAGTTGGTGTTCCCACCAACCTTTTTCAATATTATGACGCACCTCATAGTTCACCTAGTCCAAGAGATTTCCGTTCTCGGTCCTGTATTCTTACACAATATGTTCCCCTTTGAGAGGTTCATGGGAGTCTTGAAGAATTATGTTAGAAACCGTGCTAGACCAGAAGGAAGCATGGTCAAGGGCTATGGAACAGAGGAGGTCATTGAGTTTTGTGTTGACTTTATTCCTGACCTGAACCCGATCGGGGTTCCTCAGTCGCGCCATGAGGGGAGACTGCGTGGAAAAGGCACGCTAGGAAAGAAATCAACAACATGTATGGACGATCAATCTTTCAGTCAAGCACACTACACAGTTCTAGTTAATTCCAGCTTGGCGGCTCCATATATCCAGGAACACACGGATATTTTACGCTCGGAATATCCGGAGCAACCTGAAGATTTCATTGCTAAAGAACACGCGAAGACTTTCGGAGGTTGGTTGCAAAGACGTCTGATTAATGACAACATTGTTGAAGATGAGCTATACTTGTTGGCCAAGCAACCATCTTCGACTGTATTGACCTTTAAAGGGTACGAGATAAATGGTAACATATTTTACACGGCAGAACAAGATAAAAAGAGCACCAACCAAAACAGTGGCGTCCGGTTTGATGCAAAAGACGACAACGGGCAAAGGGTCACATACTATGGTTACATAGAGCAGATATGGGAACTTGACTACGGACCTTCCTTTAAGGTCCCTTTGTTCTGGTGCAAATGGTTCAACCTGTCAGGCGTGAAGGTAGACCCGAAGTACGGAATGACAACAGTGGATCAGAAGAATCTTGGGTACGACAATGATCAATTCGTCCTAGCCAATGATGTGGCTCAGGTTTTCTATGTGAAGGACATGTCTAGCAGACCGAGAAAAACAAAAGATAAAGAAACAAATACATCAGACGATGAGCCAAGGCGCCACATAGTTCTTTCAGGGAAAAGAAACATCGTGGGAGTCGAGGACAAGACAGACATGTCAGAAGATTACATTAAATTTGATGAAATTCCACCCTTCAAAGTCAAAGATGATCCTAGCATTCAGTTAAATGATGAAGATGTTCCATGGTTACGGCGCAATCAGAAGAAAGGCAAGAAGAAAAATAGAAACGGATCGTCCCTTTAGTACCGGTTGGGGACACCAACCGGGACTAAATGGGTTAGGGTTTCGTTTGGACCAATCAGATAGAATCACACGGATCGTGTGTTTGTTTCAACCGCTTGTGAGTCGTTGGATCCGGGGTGTGTTTCTTTCCAGCTGTTGTGAGCCGTTCGATCAGGGCTACGGTGTGTTTCTTTCGAGCTGTTGTGAGCCGTTGGATGAGATGTTTATTAACCGTTGGATCAAAACCCTAGCTCAACACTTTGTGAGCCAGAGGACCCTATATATAGCCCAGCTTCATACACCGTTCAGTTCATCTCCCAAATACAAAACATCCGGATTCGCCAGCATACGCCCCGCGGTGCATTTGGTATGCATATATGCACTCAGTAGCCACTGCGGGGTTGTATACTGGCGATACCGTTTGTTTTGTTCTACACCCTCCTTTAAGGTTTGATACATCATATACTCAGTTCATCGAGCAAATACAAAACATCCGGATTCGCCATCATACGTCCGGCCGTGCATTTGGTATGCATATATGCACCCAGTAGCCACGGTCGGGCTGTATGATGGCGATACCGTCTGTTTTGTTCCACACCCCCCTTAAGGTTTGATACATCATATACTCAGTTCATCGAGCAAATACAAAACATCCGGATTCGCCGTCATACGTCCAGCCGTGCATTTGGTATGCATATATATATGCACCCAGTAGCTAGCCACGGTTGGGCTGTATGACGGCGATACCGTTTGTTTTGTTCTACACCACCCTTTTAAGGTTTGATACATCATATATTCAGTTCATCGAGCAAATACAAAACACCCGGATTCGCCATCATACGTCGAGCCGTGCATTTGGTATGCATATATGCACCCAGTAGCCACGGTTGGGCTGTATGATGGCGATACCGTTTGTTTTGTTCTACACCCCCCTTTGGAAACAGAAAGAAGAAGAAAAAGAAATGTGCGTCCCCCTGTACAGGCCTTTAGGACCGGTTGCCGTTAACAACCGGTGCTAAAGACCCTTTCGCACCGGTTGCCGTTAACAACCGGTGCTAAAGACCCTTTAGCACCGGTTGTTAACCGCAACCGGTACCAAGAAAGGCAAGAGTAAGATTGTGACGACCGGTTGTCACAGAGGCAGACAGAAGAAGTTACGGTATGGCAGTCACGTATTCAACATCAACCAAGAAAGGCAAGCGTAAGATTGTGATGAAAGGTTGACAGAGGGAAATACTCGCGATATATGTATGTACTTTTTAAAAGTGAGAAACAAAGTACCAGCGGGCTAGTATACCAATCGCTAAATCAATCTACATGTATGGTATCTCGCTAAATCAATCTATATATATGTATCCACGATATATATGCTCGATGTATCACTTGCGCTCTCACTTCTCGTTGCCTTACTCATTACCCACCCTAACTTACCACAGGCGCATAGACTACAATATGCGCCTGGGGTAACATTACCGCAGGCGCATAGACAGAATATGCGCCTGGGCTAAGAGCTATACCACAGGCGCATGGTGTGCAATGTGCGCCTGGGGTAATTGATCAGATTACATTAAATTTGATGAAATTCCTCCCTTCAAAGTCAAAGATGATCCTAGCATTCAGTTAAATGATGAAGATGTTCCATGGTTACGGCGCAATCAGAAGAAAGACAAGAAGACAAATAGAAACGGATCGTCCCTTTAGTACCGGTTGGGGACACCAACCGGGACTAAATGGGTTAGGGTTTCGTTTGGACCAATCAGATAGAATCACACGGATCGTGTGTTTGTTTCAACCGCTTGTGAGTCGTTGGATCCGGGGTGTGTTTCTTTCCAGCTGTTGTGAGCCGTTCGATCAGGGCTACGGTGTGTTTCTTTCGAGCTGTTGTGAGCCGTTGGGATGTTTCTTAACCGTTGGATCAAAACCCTAGCTCAACACTTTGTGAGCCAGAGGACCCTATATATGCACCCAGTAGCCACTGTCGCTCCTCGAGCGCTTCTTCTCCATCCCTCTGCACCGTCGCGCTTCCACCATGCCTCCGAGGAGGAACAGCACCACCGGTTTCCGCGGCGTCCGAGCACGGCAGAACGGAATGTTCAGCGCAGATATCCGCTGGGGGGACGACCGCATCCCCCTCGGCACCTTTGCGACGGCGGCAGAGGCAGCCCGCGCCTGGGACGCGGCGGCCTGGCGCCTCAACCGCCCGCGGTCGCTGATGAACTTCAACGACTGCCACACAGTCTGGGAAGCGGAGGCCAGGGCGACGAAGCCACAGATCATCACTGCCGCCGACCACCTCCACCTCCGCCACCGCGCGTTTCAGGGCCTAGTCGACGCCAGGGAAGACCGCGTCGTCCGCGATTATTACCGGAACAACCCGGGGGAGGAGAGCGCCGACGAGGAGCTCTGGCAGACACGTGCGGGTCAGCGGGCGGAGCGCCGCCTCGAACGCCACCTCGCGTTAGATGCGGCTCGGGAGGTGAGGACGAGGGCGCTGCAAGAGCTTCGTCGGGCCGACCGCGCCGGCGAAGTCTGGGCCTCCGACGATCCGAGGTGGGGGCCTATCTCGGACATACCATCATGCACCTCCGATGATGACGAGGAGGTCACCGACGAGTTCGGCGACGATGATGACCCGGAGGAGGTCACCGACGAGTTCCCCGACGACGATGGCGAGGAGTAGTGTTCGTCTGTTTTCTCTTTTTAATAAAAGAATTTGTATTCCGGCGACACTGCGGCAATCGCTAAATCAATCTGTATGGTATCTCGCTAAATCAATCTATATATATGTATCCACGATATATATGCTCGATGTATCACTTGCGCTCTCACTTCTCGTTGCCTTACTCATTACCCACCCTAACTTACCACAGGCGCATAAACAGCAAAATGCGCCTAGGGTAACTTTACCGCAGGCGCACAGTCAGGAAATGCGCCTGGGATAAGAGATTTACCGCAGGCGCATTTTGTGTAAAGTGCGCCTGGGGTAAGTGATCACATATACAGAAACAGTAGTTTTTCTGTTTTGTTTTCTTGATGTGTTTTTGTTTGTCTGTTTTGAAATGTGTGTTTGACATAATATAGAAATAGTTTAGCTAGGAATTAATATAGAAATAATATCCATTACATAATAATATATACATTACATGATAATATATCCATTACATACTAATATATCCATTACATGCATATATCGAACACAAGATGCGGTACACAAACAACATCTATGGATCCGTCGAGTAGAAGCGGAACAACTCGTAGGAGACGTATGCATCTATGGCTGCATACGTGATGTTGGTCCAGTCCAGTGGGTTCTTCTCCCACAACCAGTGATTCTTCGAGGGGAAATCAGTCTTCATGGTTCCGTAGCCCTCGTGGATGAAGGCACTTGCCATGCGAGCCATACCGGTCTTTGGCCCGTTCAAATGGATAAGACCCTGAATATCAATGTAGTGATCTTCAGGTATCACAATACCCAAGCGCATCAACTTCGGACGGTCTTGCGTGTTGTCAACGCTGCAAAAGTCATACCCCTTGTTGACAAGAAAATCAACAAGTGCCGGAGAATGCTTTGAACTACTGCAACAACAAAAATTTGATACGTGTACGTGTTAGATATATGGCAACACATGTATTCTTCACATGCAACAAACAAATCGAAGATGCAAGATTGTACGTGTGCGTTACCTTGACCATTGGAAGACCAAAACGGCCTCCTTGAACGCAATCTGGATGACTGCAACATTCCGTTTATCCGCCGTATACTCTAAATCAAGCCCGAAAAACCGGTGTTCTTCGGGAGAGGAGAAATACAGATTGGTCAAATACCCAAGAGCACCGGGGAGCTCCTCGCAGTTGTTGGTGTAGAACACGTCGAGACTTTTGCCGCATGGTGTGGGCACATCATATCTCTTAGAAACTTCAGCCATGGTGCTTAGTGGAGGAAGATCAAGAGAGGAAGAAGAAGAGACAGAGGAAGAAGAGAAGAAACAGAGACTCGCGATCGGGCCGGTGCGCACTGTAGCAATAAAACCGCCGCGCGCGGGAGGCGAGCAGTTTGTATTAAGACCTTTAGCACCGGTTGCTAACACAAACCGGTGCTAAAGGCCTGTAGTGGGCGCGCAGTCTGGGTGTGGCCCCAACTACAGGCCTTTAGCACCGGTTTGTGTTAGCAACCGGTGCTAAAGACCCTTTAGCACCGGTTGTTAACACAAACCGGTGCTAAAGGCCTATAGTGGGGATATATCTCCAGGACTTGTGAAATTTTGGCCTCATTTCTTTCGCGCGTCTTCTCCTCTACCTACGGCGAAGCCCTGCTCCGCCTCGTCGCCGTCCGTCCGCCTCGTCGCCGTACGCCTCGCCTCGGTCCGCCGCGCCTCCGTCGGCCTCACCTCCGTCCGCCGCGCCTCCGGCCGCTCTCTGTCTCCGTCGCCGTCGATCCCCCGCGCGGCCCCGCGTCCGTCGCGCCTCCACGGTCGTCGTCCGCCTCCGTCGCGCCGTCGCGCCGTCCGCGTCCGTCCGCCTCCGTCGCGCCTCCGTCTCGCCTCCGCCTCCGCCGCCCCGCCTCTCGCCCCTCGATCGCCGTCGATCGCCGGCCTAGCTAGGTAATTTATTTCGGTTTTTTTCAATTTTGTTTTACTGTTAGAATTTTTAGAGTTAGTGTTAGTGTTTAGTGTTAGAAATTTTTAGATTTAGTGTTAGATTGTTTTTAGAGTTAGTGTTAGTGTTAGAAATTTTTAGATTTAGTGTTAGATTTTTTTAGAGTTATTAGTGTTAGTGTTAGAATTTAATTAGTGTTAGAAATTTTTAGAGTTAGTGTTAGATTTTTTTAGTGCTTTATTTTGTTTTTACAATTTTGTTTAGTGTTAGAATTTTTCTGTTAGAATGTTGTGTTAGAAAATTTCACTAAGTTAGTGTTAGAAAATTTCAGAAAGTTAGAATAACTATATAATTTCAGTAAGTTAAAATTTTTCACTAAGTTACCATATTGTTCCTGTTTAACTTTCATCTTATTTCTGTTATATTTCTCAATTTACTATTTTTTACTAAGTTAGAAACACTAAGGTATTTTACTTAATTATGGAATATTTACTTAGTCCGGGCAGGTTTTTAGTTCATGTCTTTGTTGGACCCGCCGGGGGATGTCCGGGACTGGGCCCCGCCAGGCTGGCATTGGGAGCTCCTTAGTACCGGGGCACGCGGCTTGGTGAGAAATCCGGGTGACGTGGTCGACCCGGATATTCTTTGGTGGCCATCGCGTGGGCCACGCTCGGTGCGGAGAGAGCCGGCCCCTGAGGAGGTGGTACAACAGCGTATCAGGGAGGAGGACGAGCACGTCCGTCGCTACATGTACTTGCTCGATAGGCAGTATAGGCAGTATAGCAGCAGTTGGTCGATTATTAGGAGGGTTCCTTACCACGTGAGCTATGACCCTATGAGGGTTCCTTATCTATGGATGCGTAGCACCCGTGACTCAGCACCCCGCGGCTTAGGACCCGGTCGGAGTTAATTATTTTGAGAGATGTCACGAGACTATGTATAAGTGATATTATTCGATCGTGATGTATTAGGGTTAAAAAAATCAACCCGAGCTATGTAACTCTTGGTGTGTCCAGAACTATTATTTCATTAATATGTCCAGAACTATTATTTTATTACTGTCCGATGAAATAATTTCGCCAAGTGCCCGATGAAAATTTCGCTAAGTGTTCTTCATTTTATAAATTTTACTAGCAGGTGTTGAGCTATGGATCCCCAAGAACCTGCACATGATCCGCACGCCGATAAACTCGCGGGAATGGGTGAGGCGGAGAAGGAAAGATTAATGTGCGAGATGATTTATAATAATGCAACGGCCATATATCGTGATGACGACGATGGACAAGCGTTTAGCAATCAATTTTTGAACGACTCCGGCGACGGAGATCAGAATATAGAAGATGTAGTAGATGATGACGACGACAACGTCGAGGATGAAGAAGTGCCCTCCAGAACAAACTCTGCCAATGTATATCTCAAGTCACTGTTCACGCAACAATTAATTTGTATTGCACTTACTAACGAATCATTATTTTCCCGTTTAGGCGCCCTCCGGAACAGCTAGCGCAAGTACTGAGACAAAGTCCAAACGAGGCCCGGCCGCAAGGTTGAAAGATACCGCAAGGTTCTCGATTGATACAGTTGCTGCTGATGGCAAACCACTGCAGCCTCCAGAAACTTATCGCAAATTCGTAAATCAGTGCGGAGTTGTTGTAAGAGACCTGGTCCCGATCAACTTAATAGAATGGAATAAGCCGAAGACCGGGGCCAACGTTGGAGCTAGTTATGTCGATGAAAGATTGAAAAAAATTCTTTGCGAAACGCTATGGCAAAATTTCAGCGTAGCGGAAGACCAGAAGAAGAAAGTCGAGAAGTGGGCTTTGAAGAAGATGGCCACACAATTCCAGAGGTGGAAGAAAGAACTGTGGAAGAAATATCAGAAAGAAGATCCAGTTTTCACTGGTAACCTAGTGAAGATAAGAGACGCTTGGGATGATTTTAAGGCGTACAAGAAATCGGGTGTCTTTGCATCCCGATCGGCCAAAAATTCGGAGAATGCGAAGAACAAGAAATATCACCATATTTTGGGGTCAGGTGGCTACATGACTGCCCTGCCTAGGTGGCGAAGCTATGAAGCTGCGCTTGTGAAAAGAGGTATCATTCCACAGACACATGACTGGCCCGATAGGTCCAAGTTCTGGTTGTTCGCGCATGGGGCAACGTTGGACGCTGAGACTGGGATGATTGTTGCTCAGGGACCATGGTCGGAAAAAATAACAACAGTCGTAGCAGAACTAGAGAAGGCAATAGAAGCTGTTCGAAAAGGAACTTTTGTTCCCGATAGAGAGAACGACGAGCTGACGAAGGCCCTCGGGAACCCCGAAAAGTGGGGACGAACACGAGGCTTTGGAGCGGATACCCCGTGGAGCCAAGGGTTTGCAGCGGACATTGCCACTTACAGAAGCCGTGATAGAAGCAAGAAAAAGACGAGTGAACGGATATCGACATTAGAACAAAAGGTGGATTTTCTCTTGAAGAAAGGGGGACACCCTCTACCTGACACTGAAGAGGAGGTAGAACATCGTCCTGCACCTGATCAGCTGCAAATAGAAGACGATCATGCCGTCCCATCTCAGCATAGAAGCAGCGTGGGTTCCACGCACCTGCAGCTAGAAGACGGTCGTGCAGTCGAACCGTCGGTGCCTCACTATCCCGTGGATGATATCACGGAGAAGACAAACTGTGAGATACATATGCCAATGGGGAACATATCCTTCAGGGTGGCGTCAGGCTATGCTTTACCGAATCAACCCGGAGCAACCTACCATGGTGGTCAGATTCCAGCATCCCATGCTCGTGTCGGGTTGTCAACAATTACGCCGGGATGCCATTCAATTGAGCTGAGTATTCCTGGAGGTGAAGGCGAGAAGACACTGGGAGAAATGGAGCTTGGTATCATCTTGTGGAATAAGAAACACATCGTGTTCCCTAACTCGGCGCCAAGGCCACCGACTCCTCCAGGTACGAATGCACCATACCTCCATCAATTACTGAATGTTGCACCACATGTTATCTTATTTTTAATAGTTTTTTCACTTTCGTACAGAGAATGCACGACCTCCAAGTCCACCCCCCAACGAACCTCCAAGTCCACCCCACAACAAAGATTGGCCGGAGCCCGAGGCCGAGGGTCCATCGCCCGTGCACTCCCGTGAGCCGACGGATGCGCCCACTACGGGTACGACAAAGCGGAAGCTGCAGTTCAGAAGAAACGGGACTCCTCCCAAGAAGAGACCAAGGAAATCCAAGAAAGTCAAGAGTCCCCCGAAGTTACCAGGCTTGATGACTGAGGAGGAACTAACCAATGCAGTGGCATCCAAAACCAAGGCATGGTTCGCACAGTTTCCCCATAAGCCCCCTCCAGACGTCTGGAAGCAAACTCTGAAGGACATCCCAAAGTGGAAAATTGAGCGGACCATCGACAACTTATATTATCCTGCACCGCCGCCACCGCCGCCCCTTTCAGACTATGAACGGTATATTGAAAAGAAGCACGCCGCACAGATGAAGCAGGCGGAGCAGACGAAATGCGGGAAACAAGTTCCCCAGCTCGGACAACAAGAAACACAGTCAGTTGGCCCGCTCAAGGTCTTATCTGACGCGGCTTCAGTGTCCTGTCCACGCATGGGCGACGTGGGTTACGCTATTGCTGATGTGGTATATAAATACAAGCCCGGGCACCCTCTGGTCGAAGATCCTACTGCTCTAACAACCCAACTACGGAGTTTACATGATTGGTACTTGGAGGCCGCAAGGCAGGAGAGAGACTGTATCATGGCTCGAATTCAGGATCAACACTACTTCGGAGATTACGGTGTGGAGCTTGGGTTCGATGATTTCTTCCAGATGTACAATCAACGTGCCCTCGACAAGTCTATCCTCAGCTGCTACTGTTTGTAAGTGATTTATTTGTGTAATTTAATTATTTAGTTAAGCTCGCGTTCGTTGCCCGTATAATTATCACTGACGACATTCTTTTTGTACGCTACTATGCAGAATGAAGATTCGTGAATGCAGACTGGCAGGAATCTGGGACTTCGGGTTCATTGACCCGTATTCGTATCATCAAACCACAGTAGAAACGTTCAACAAGACTACACCGGATGATTTGCTAATGTTTTTGAAGCGACAAAATACCAAAAAAGAAATACTTTGGCCCTACGGATTCAGGTGAGTGTTACTGTCTTGTAGACATTCCATTTTGCTTACCTGATGTTAAGTGTAATTGATGAGTATGCATGACTGCGTGTGTACACGTGCGCAGCGGCCACTTCATATTGTTCATCATTAGAATCGATAGAGGACAAGTTGAAGTCTGGGACTCGTTAAACTGGGGCGCTGACAGATGGAAGAGCGCGCGTCAGATGCTTCAAAAGTATATATATATCAGCCTCTTTCGTTCATCGGCCTCTTTTTCGTTCATTCCCTGATATCAAGTAAGTAATAATTAACTCTTCTATTCATTTTTCTTTTGTCGCCCAGGGTTTGGCAAATGTTCATCAAGGAAGAACCCGGTACATGGGCAGACAAGCTCAACTTTCAGATTAACACAGTAAGTAGTACTATGTACCCTGATTTAAATACCATTACCATTCTCTTGATTATTATTAATTTGACTGAATTATGTTTCTCGTATAGAAAGTCCCGCAACAACCACAGGGAACTGATTATTGTGGATACTACGTTTGCGAGTTCATTCACAGGAGGATCAATGAGAAATCCCGTACTACAAGAACTCTAGAGGTACGTAACCGGATCTTCACAACTTTATTTATGTTGCCATTAATTATGTTTAGTTTTGTTCATAACTTAATTTTTTTCATCTACTTCTTTTCAAGATGGCACGAAAGCGGGCGCAGCTCAAACCAATCGACCGTTGCAAGGCTATTGCAGAGGAATTGGCAGGATTTCTTCTCACGCAAGTCATAGCAGAAGACGGAGAATTTTTCCATCCTATGAACCAATAATAGCCAGCTCACTTCTCTATGCAAGTATACAACTATTCAAAACGAACCTCAGATTATGTAATTATCGGTCGATTACTTCGTGTTACATGTATATATATATGTACTACTATTTGGTGCATCAACATTTAACCGCAAACAGAAACGGAAACACGTAAATGGAAACCCTGAAAATACGGAACACGCCCTAAACCCTAAACCCTAAATACGGAATTGGAAACCCTGAAAAGAAAAAAGAAAAAAAAAAGAAAAAAAAAACTTTAGGACCGGTTGGTATTACCAACCGGTTCTAAAGGTCCTCCGCCTGCGCGCTCTCTTCGGCGCCCACGTGGAGGCCTTTAGAACCGGTTGGTGACTGACCGGTTCTAAAGGGGGGGGGGCTTTAGTCCCGGATACGTAGCACCGGTTTTGTATCCGAGTCCAAAGGCCCTTACAAACCGGTGCTACTGGCCTGTTCTCCACCAGTGTAGCCTCCTCGGACGCCTGGGAAAACGATGACCCCAGGCGGGTGGGGCTGTCGAATGAAATATCCGACACCGACGACTACTCCTACCAGCCCTCGGAGTCCTCCGACGACGGCGACTACTATGTTTATTTTACTTTAATTTTCTTGCAAATTTTGTTTGAATTATCCGCACTAGTCTAAAATTTGAATGCAAAGTTTAAATTTAGTTTAATTTTTTAGTGGGCGGTTATTAGCGCTTCTAGAATTCGTCGCCACCGCACCGCACGCAAATTGTGTTGTATATAGGTTTTAGCGTGCCGATGTTTAGCGCCTCTGTTGGAGTACTAGGACGTGGTGCCTTAAAATACATCACCTATTTTAGTTGGGCCCTTCGGTGCTCTAAGAACACGTTTTTACTTTTTAGTGATATATTTTACACCACGGCATTTTTGGAGTCCTATTTTAGGTCACCTATTGGAGATGCTCTTACTTGCGAGTCCCGGGCTACCTCAAAGGGAGAAAAAAAAAGGACTAGCACATGGGTCCTTGTGATTTCTATGATAACATATTCCAAGCACGAAGGCGTATCTTAGACGTAATGGACCTTGCTGAAAATGAATGGCATACCACGTACAAAAATTTCAATCGATGTTGCCCAAAGTTATAATAGCTGCTCATTTTTTATATGCAGGGATTAGTTGTAGAATTTCATTACTGTGGTATATCACAGTTCACAGAACAAAAGTAAATGATACAAATGGTTACACAGTGAAGGGAAAAAATGTCTATTTAGACGGCAACAACTCAGCTATTCCAGCAAAGACTGCTCTTTCCTTCGATCAGTGAAAAAAATTTCAAGCTTGTGCGCTGTGAAATTCTCCCCATCTGAAATCTGAAGATTGCAGTCCATCTCCATAAATATCAGTCACACTGAAGAATGGTTCCGTGAATTTCAGCTCAGAAACAAGATATGAACCTGCTTGGCATTTGGCAGTAGAAGCAAAGGACACGAGTAATGTTCCTATAGACTGGGAGGCAGAGGTGTAGGATGGATTCGATGAAGGAGGGTGTGGTAGAGGTATCGCCCAAGTCCCGGTTATACGAACGCCGGAACCATGTCTTCCACGGGAGCTCCTCCTGCTGATGAAGCTTATGGACGAAGTTCATCAGGAGAACGATGTTTTGCCGATGGAGATCCCGCAAGCCGAAGCCGCCAACCTGCTTAGACCTGCACACTTTATCCCAAGCCATTAAACACCGAGCCCCAGAACAGGAGTCTTTGCCTGTCCAAAAAAAGGAACGGCGCCTCTTGTCAATCGCCTCAATCACACCACGCGGCAAAATAAAGGAACACATGAAATAAGTTGCAAGATTATTTAAAATAGCGTTACAAAGCACAAGTCTCCCACCGGAAGAGAGGAGCATAGCGCTCCACCCAGAAAGACGACGATCAAACGAAGAGATGAGCGAGGTGTAGGCCGAGATGGGGAGTTTTGTTGGAGAGAGAGGAAGGCCAAGGTACGGTTGAGGGAAGCTCGAGATGGGACACCCCAGCACGGATGCAATCAAGGCGGTCCCAGAGTCGTCGATGTGCATGGGAACGAAACAAGATTTGTGAAAGTTGATGCCAAGACCCGTGGCGGCGGCAAAGTCGTCAAGGATTTTACGAAGAGACCGGGCAGATCCCACATCACCTTTGCACACAATGAGCGTGTCATCGGCATATTGCAGAATAGCAGGAGGGGAAGCTACATCTATGGGGTGGGAGATAGATCCAGCCGAGTGGGCGTGTCGGACGAGTCGCTGCAGGACGTCAGCAACGATGATAAAGAGGTACGGAGAGAGGGGGTCACCTTGGCGTAGACCTTGTTTACATCTAATCCAGGAACCCGGGATACCATTAAGAACGACGGCAGTGTGTCCAGAGGAGAGGAGGTCCATCATCCAGTCACACCACAAATTGGGAAAGCCGCGAGCACGGAGGATGGAAAGCAGGCTTAACCAGTTAACAGAGTCAAAAGCCTTGCGAAAGTCAATTTTAAAAACAGTGGTAGATTTTTTTCTAAGGTGGCAAGTACGGATAAGGTCGGCTGCGTAGACAATATTTTCCGAGATACGGCGACCAGAGAGGAAGCCGGTTTGGTCGGGGTCCACAAGAGCATGAATGGAGGACTGGAGTCGTGTGGTGAGAGCCTTAGTGATAATCTTAACCATACAGTTCTGAAGAGAGATAGGTCTAAAGTCAGAGGGGGAACGAGCAGCCTCATGCTTTGGGAGGAGGACAAGGAAGGCCCTGTTGATTCGAGATAGATCAGCAGAGCGCGAGTGAAAGCTGGCAAGGACCTCTTCGACATCAGGGCGAAGAGTAGCCCAGAATGTCGAGTAAAATCCTGGCCCGAACCCATCAGGACCTGGGCTTGAGTCCTGGTTCATCTTAGCTAGGGCTTGAGTTAATTCGCTCGTGGAGAAGGGCGCCGTGAGGGAAGCAGAGAGGTTGGCATGGTGGGGGTAGAGCTCATGCAAATCAAAATTCCAGGAACAACGAGACTGGGATCCGAGAAGGGATCGGAAGAAGTCGTTAAGAGCAGTAGCTTTATTTTCGTGGTCAAAAAAGGTCTGACCATCATAGTCGAGGACCGGAATAGAGTTGCGCCGTTTCCGACATGTTGCCAAAGCATGGAAGTAGGAAGTGTTTTCATCCCCCTCAAGCGCGAAGCGGGTTTTCGCCCGGGCACGCCAGTAGACAGCCCGCTCTTTGATGGAGAGGTGTAGGGTGACAGTAGTAAGCGCACGGAGGCGGGACTCAAGTCTTGACAGGGGCCTATGTTCTTCGATGAAGTCGAGAAGATCGATGACAACCCGAGAGTCTGTTTCCCGTTGGGAGAAAGGTGTACATCTCCTAGTCCAGGACTTGCAGCAGCCCCGGCATCTGCGGAGGCGAGCCACCAAGCGAGCAGTAGCGTCTACACGAAAGGTGGTAGGCCAAGTGTTAGCAATCGAAGCCCGGAAAGCCGTGTGTAACCCCCAAGATTTATCGTAGCGAAAGATGGGGGAGCGTGGGATAGAGGACGAGACGGAGGCAAGAATGGGAACATGGTCGGAGGTGTCCCGAGTTAGGGAGGATAGGGAGGTTGAGGGAAACATAGCATTCCAAGCGTTGTTTATCAGCACCCGGTCTAGACGAATCATTGTCGGAACTGCGCGGCAGTTGGACCAAGTGTAACGGCGGTCTCGAAGGGGGAGATCGATCAGAGCCATGTCGTTGATAAATTCGTTAAAGGCAGTCGCCTCGACAAGGTTCAGGTTATCGTTACTACGGTCGTCAGGGGAGCGACAGAGGTTGAAATCACCACAAACCAGCCACGGGACAGCATCGTCCGGTTCGTGGTTGCGGAGAGAAAGGAGGAACTCCATTTTGTCCGAGTGGGCGCAAGGAGCGTAGACATTTGTAAACCTAAAACTAGCGGCGTTATAGGAGATGGAAAGATCGACGGAGAGGGCATGTCTGTTAGCGAAGGAGGATTCGCAGGAAAAGAGGCGGGCGTCCCAAGCAGAAAGGATACCACCTGCCGAGCCAGCAGCGTCAACCGACAGGAAGGTACGGAGGGGGGGAGGGAGGAAGGATGCCGCTTTGGCTACAGAGGTAGTCTCGAGTTTCGTTTCCTGGATCGCCATGATATGGGGGCAGACAGAAGATAGATCAGCAAGCACCACATTGCACTTATCGTTGTCACCGAGACCCCGGAGGTTCCATGACTCAAATAGAAGTGTTCGTGTTTGCATGATCAGCGTTTACAGCACCACGAAACGAAGGGAAGCTGGGAGTAGGCCTAGCGCCATCTCGCGGAAAGCAACAAAATAGAAAACAAAAAAAGCGGAACTCAAACAGACGAGTTCCCCTCGCGCGGTCAGACGGGCCGGTTCCGACAACCGCCACGGTGAGTGGCGGCGCACGGACGGGAACCTCCCGGGAACTGAGGTGGATCATGGCTCAGATGCAGGCACCGGCCCCTCCGAGGCGAGGGCAGCGGCGTCGACACCGCAAGGATCGCCAAGAGCCTGCAGGTCAGCGAGCGGGATGGCAGCCGGGACACCATCCTCAAGGCAAAGACGCGCCATGGCGGCCCGAAGACGGGGCGACCCCCTGGAGGTGTTGAAGCGGGCCGCCTTGACGGCCTGAGCGCGGGAGAGCATGTCGCAGAACATGGGAGGCTCCTTCGAGGCCAGGCGCGCGCTCCGGCGAGCCTTGAACGCGGAGTCGGCAGCGCGTTTGTCGTGGACCTTCAGCTTGCGGGCCGCGTTCTCATGGATGTCATCCTGGACCGAGAACTCCGCACGGGCGGGAGAAGCCTCAGGAGCAGCGCCATCCGTGGCGTGAACGAGGGAGGTAGGGTTGGCGACAGGAGCAGCCAAGGAGTCATACCACTGAATCAAAAGAGTTGGAGGATCATTAGCGGGCAGGCAGACGGAGGAGTGGGACGAGACAGAACACGAGCCGGAGCAGGCGATCGGCGTTACCTCATCTTCACCAAGCCCCTCCTCGGGAAATTCAGCAGCAAGCCTGCGCGCCAGGACATGGTCCCAGGCATCAGTCGCAGATGCAGCGGCAATGGGCCCATCGGAGGAGCCCATCTCCGTGGCTAAAGTGGCCGAGCGGCGCGCGACCACCCGGGACCAGAGCGCCAGCGGAGATGAGTCCGGGACGGGGGCAACCTCGCCAACCGAGTCCGCCGGGGAAGAGAAGGAGTCCGAGCGGTCCCCGCCGGGCGAGGACGAGTCGATGTCGTCGAGGCCGCTCTGGAACGGCTGCTCGGGGCGGCGCCCTACACCGCGACGTGGAGTATCACCTCCACCCCCGTTGTAGTGGCCGGAGTGGGAGAAGGGGCCGGCCGCGGACCAGGAGCGGACAACCTCGATGGAGACGAGCGAAGAAGTTTCACCCTCGAAGTCGCGCAGAAGGATCGACGAGGGGAGCTCGCGCTCGGCGTCGAGGTGGAGCACCAGGCGCACAGCGGAGAAGTCGAGGTCGTTGAGGCATAAAGGGTCTATGCAGCAAACACTGCCCAAGGGGCGGAACGCGGTACGGATCCCGCTCTCCGTCCAGTGCTCAAGGGGGAAGCCGAAGGCGGAGATTTGGGCGAAGCAGGCAGAGGACCACCGCACCCTGTTCTCCGCGTTCTCGGGCCGCTCGAGGGTGATGTCATGGCCCATGAATGACAGCGGAAACAGGCGCATCACCTCCTCCCGGACCGCCTCAGAGGGGAACACCACCATCATCGCCTCGTAGTGAGATGCCGCAAGTCCGATAGGCGGATTTCCACCGTGGGCTTCGAAGGCGCGACGCAGAAGGAACCCCGGGGACGCGGAAGGTGGGTCGAGTAGGGCGAAGGCGAACCGCCTGCTCAGGGACACGTCCCCGAGCATGGGCATGTAGCACTCCGCCAGCAAAGGGCGCGAGGTCGTGGAAGCAAACGCCTGCCCGCCCCCAAGCCCGGAGGCACCTCCCAGCACAGCCGAAGGCGCGGAAGCCGGGGACGCGCTGGACACCTGCACGGGGCCGCGAGGGTATGGGGTAGGAGGCCTGAAGAACAACGGGGGGCCGCTCCCCCGGGGTATCCCGCTCCTCCACCTAGCGAGCCACTCCTCCCTAGGAGTGCGAGGCACATCCGGGGAAGGAGAACGTGAGCGCGCCCCACGACGGCGGAGAGCGTCCGACAGCCTGGGCGAGGAAGGAGCAGAGACAGTATGAGGCGGAGGCTCGTTATACTGAGGAAGCAAAGCAGCCGACCGAGACGGAAGAAAACAGAGGGGAGGAAGCTTACTGCCCGTCCACAGTGGTGAGTTCACCTCCTTCTGGTTCGATCACTGGCACGTGGAGGGGAGACTAGCGTTCCACTACCCTGCCATTTTCTCCCATTGCCTACGCCCTAACATTACGGTGGCGACGGCAGTTACCGGGGGGCTCACCTTCCGCCCTCGCCTCTCCTCGGCTGCGGCGGCTGAGCTCACCACTCTCCTGAGTATCATCCAGGCTACTTCCCTCGACGGTGGGGAGGACGCGCGCCATCTTGCGTGGGGTCCGAACTCCGCCTTCTGTTCTCGTAACGTGTACCGGCTGACCTCTCCTGTCGGTGTTCTTTCTGCCTCCGCAAAAGTGTGCTGGGGTTCCCGTCTCCCGTCCAAGCTAAAGATCTTCTGCACGCTCGCAGACGCCGACCGTCTAAACACTCGGTGTAATCTCTTTAGCAAGGGCTGCGCCTCTTCTCCTTCTTGCCTCTCTTGCGGCGTCACCGAGACCTCCCGGCATCTCCTCTTCGAGTGCGCCATTGCGGCGGCTACTTGGAGGCGTTTGGGCTGCGACACCGGCTGCGTCTCCATCTGGGAGATTACGACACCGCTCGACCTCGACTGTTCGGTGTGGCAGCTTGGCCTTGCCGCAGTCCTCTGGCAACTGTGGAAGGCTAGAAATGATGTGGTCTTCAACAGGGGCTCGAGCTCTGCCACTTCGGTTCTCCGACTTGCGGCGGAAGATGTTATGTTATGGTCTTGTAGGCTTCACCCTCTCCTTAGGGACTCCGCTGCCGCCCTGCGTGGCTTCTTGTTGCAGCATGCTACTGTGTAGTCCGGTTATGTAACTTGTCTAATCCTCCCCCCCCCCCCCTTCCTCTGGTTGTAACGTTCCTACACTTGACCCCGTTTTGAGGGGGTCCTTTCGAGCATATATATACAAGCGGTGGGGACTTCATCCCCCCCGTTATTCTCGAAAAAAAAACAAGGCTGCATGACAGTTATACGCGAATGTTACATTTTAAGCAGTCACGCAAATATATCTTACAAAATTAGCATCGATGTGTTTCGGATAGAAAATGAGCTTGAACTGCACGTGTACATCATGTTCACGAATTTTCTGCGGCTTTCCTCATAAGTTCATAGAGAGCAAAACCCCCACGGTGGCAACCAGGCAATCGCTGGCTCATTTGTCGTAGTTCTTCCTGTAATTTGGAAACCGTGGCGAAGGATTAAGAGAATCCAAAATCGGGGAAGGAGAGGATCAAAGTGCTATTAGTACAAGGGAGCTTACTACTGAGACTGCATACAGCTTAGTGGATTCATATCCATCTTGAGCTCTAGAATAAAGCTCAGTTACAGTACTGGAATCAACGTTACATCTCGTGAAAAAGAATACCGCTGGCCTTACATTCATTTCTCGGCGAGAAACTCCAATGAAAACGGGTTCAGTCTGCAAAACCGAATGCAGATAGTTAACAGAATTTTTTTTCAAGGAAATCCCGCAATTGCTGAAATCTTGTTTGCAAAGTAGTCATTACAAATAACTATAAAGTGTCCTTATGTGGTCTTATTGATTTACATGAACCAGTAAACCTGACACTACTGATTCAGTAATTATGAATGTGGCTGATACAAATAAAGGAACTTGGATAATAAGAAATATTACTGATAGACCATGGAATCCACAAGCCCACCAATCCCGTAGAAATAAAATATACCCATTTTACAAATTTCAGTTATTGTCTTGGCTCAAAAGTTTCCCAGTTCTAAATTATACCAAGGATACATAACATTTTCCAATTTCTACACCTGGAATAATTTTGTGAATAAGGGGTGGCCCAAATTCCAATCGAAAAAACTAAGATATATTTCATATATAAACTTAAAAGGAACAAAAGAGTTTCCACCTGACCTCTTATCTCTACCAAAGTAAATGGACCACACAAGCAAACAATTCAGCCTGCCAAAGTTACAGGTCCTAGAGCTTTGTCTCTACTTGGAAAGTTGGGATCTCTTCAAACAGAAACCTTAGATGTCATTAAGTTTGCTCAAATTGTAATATTCTTAAGATATTACCTCAGAATGTCCTCCTGGAAAAACATAGTATCCAGGAGACTCACCCACATTGTTGCTCCTTTGCAATACAATAATTTTTTCATCAGATGTTTCAACAATCGTACCATTTCCCAGTGGATTTGACATGTGTTGGCAACACACGGAGTCATCTAATCAGATCAGATTGAAAGAGTATCTATTTAGATCAAGAGTGATTCCTATGATCCTACAAAGATTCACACCATGCAAGCACATAAAGTACCGAGACAAGTTATCTAACAATTAACAATTCAGTGGATATCAATATTATTATAGTGAACATGTGTACATCAGATATAGCACAATATACGACCATGGAAAGGAAAATAAATGTGACGAATAAGCATTTAAACTTTAAAAGGTCGAGCAATGAATGAAACAGATAATTCATGAAATAATATTAAATTAAAAGTTTTTAGTGTTAGATATCCAAAAGATCTTTGATCCACAGAGCAAGATGTGACTTAAGGCATTAGAGATTCTAGCTTCTAAATTACCTTCGGAGAGGACCAAACATTAGTTCATATTCAGAAAAGTCGTCAAAGTTTGACATTATCACAAAAAATAATTAAGAACCGGCATATAAATGACCTACGAAATGAGACAAAAAAAATGATGAGCCAAAAAAACGACCACAGTGCACATAGATGACCTACGAAATGAGACCAAAACAAAAAAGAATGATGGGCCAAAAATGCGACCACAGTGCACATAGATAGGCCTTCTTTGAAATGCAGGATAGGAGAAATGCGGGAATAGGAAAAACACAGGAATATGATAGGAATCCACGTACAAAACAGAGGAATTGAAAACACAGGAAAAAAATTATGTGTGCCGTTTGTAACACAGGAGCACAGGAATTCTAATAATAATGTCACACCACAATCAAAAGACACCCTCCAGCAAAGCTCAGCCCTTTTCAAAAAAAAAAGGGCTTTAAGCTGTGTGCATCAATCGGAACATGGCTGGCCGCGTAGCAGTCAAAGCCCCGGCAGACACGACTGGCAGCGCAACCGTCGAGGACGATCCTGACTCCCGAGAGAGTTCTTGCTGATGCCCTCCACCAGAGAGTGGTGCCTGACCACCCGTCATCAGCCTTGCTGGCGCCTTGACAACCTGCGCGAAGGATTTCGCGAACACAGCAGGAGGAGCCTTCTCCGGCGGCGCACGAACCGGTCGCGTTCGCACAGTCCCAGGAAACTGTTAAGTTGTGTGTTAGTCTAGCCTAACCGACTCTTTGTAGAATAGTTGTATTTGACTTACACCCTAATTGTGTATGTATTTGTAATCCGAACCTAGAGGGGTTTTACCTCTATATATACTAGTACATGACCGGCGGGTCTATTACGCCACAATTGAGGTTTTCTAACTTGGTATCAGAGCACTCTCCAAAACCCTAGATCGCACCCGCCGCCTCCACCACCATGTCCGACATCGTGGCCTCTACGTCCACCGCGTCGTCCTCCGCTGCCCCGATCCCCATCAGCAGTATCTCCGTCGCCCTAGATCGGACGAACTACATGCTATGGAGGTCGATCATCTTCCCTCACCTCGCCGGCGTCAACCTTCACGGTCACCTTGATGGATCCACACCTGCGCCACCGGTGAAGATCATCCAAGGAACCGGAGATAAGGCCGTGGAAGTGAGCAACCCGGCCTACCACCAATGGTGGATTCAAGATCAACGTGTGTTGTCTGCACTCCTTACGAGCATGACCCCTGACATTGCTAGTCAGATGATTGGTCGCACTGTTGCCAAGGACGTGTGGTCCGCCGTCAACGAGATGTTCTGCGCACAGAACCGTGCCACTGCTCGACAGGTTCGCAATGAGCTCTCGCAGTTGAAGAAGCGAGATCTGAGCGTGGCTGAGTACTTCCATAGGAAGAAATCCATGGCCGATACCCTTGCATCCATCGGAGCCCCTGTCAAGGACGAGGAGCTCGTCGATCTGATTCTCAACGGCCTCGGACGTGAGTTCTCTGCTATTAAGGCATCACTCACGGTATTTAACCAATCGGTTTCGGTTGATAACCTGTACTCGATGCTGCTGTCGTTTGAGACTATGGAGGCTGGCTACCACGACGGTGATGATTGGTCCTCCTCAGCGAACACCGCAGGTCGCCGTCACGATCAGCAGGTTCATCGTCCTCCACGTTCCCAGGACAGCAACCCCAGCTACCAGCATCACAACTTTGGTGGACAGTCGCAACATCAAGCAAATCATCAGGGTGGCCAGCAGCAGCAGCAGCAAAACACCGGCTACTTCAACCGTAGCCGTGATGGAGGTTATAATAACAACGGCAGTGGCAACGGGAAGAAACAGCGCCCTAAATGTCAGATCTGCAAGAATTGGGGCCATGAGGCCCTAGGATGCCGCAGGCGCTTTGATCAGAACTTCCAGGGAGACAATCAACGCAGCGGCAATGCAGCTACATCTACTCCAAGCCAGGGATATGAGAGCCCATGGTTTATGGACTCGGGAGCAACGGATCACCTCACCAGCGATCTTCAGCGTATGCATGTCCATGATCGCTACACCGGCAAAGATCAGGTGCAAGTCGCAAATGGCTCAGGTTTGTCAATTGCCCACATCGGTCATTCACACATAACTGGTTCATCTCTTCAACTTAGGGATGTCCTTCATGTCCCACACATAAGCAAAAATCTCCTTTCTGTTCATAAGTTGCTATGTGATAACGATGTTTTTATCGAATTTCATCGCTCCTTTTTCCTTGTGAAGGACCGAGCCACACGGAGAACCCTCCTTCACGGTAAAAGCCAAGGTGGCCTTTACCCTATTCCAGTGAATCGAGCCAGCATCCTTCATCATGCCGCACACTCCAGCTCCAAGATCCCAGCCGAGCGTTGGCATCAACGCCTTGGTCACCCCTCGAATAAAGTAGTCAATGTCTTAGTTCAAAAGCATAGTCTTCCTAGTTCGAGTAATGTTTCTGAAAACTCTATTTGTGATGCCTGTCAACGTGCCAAAAGTCATCAATTACCGTACTCCCTGTCTTCTCGTGTCTCATCCACCCCTCTTGAGTTGGTGCACTCAGATGTTTGGGGTCCCGCCATCCCTTCATCTGGAGGATTTAAGTACTATGTGAGTTTTATTGATGACTATAGCCGTTTTTGTTGGATCTATCTTCTCAAGCATAAGTCAGATGTTGAGTCTGTGTTCTATGCGTTTCAGAAACATGTTGAACTCCTGCTAAACACCAAAATTAAGGCAATCCAATCCGATTGGGGGGGGGGGGGGGGGAGTACCACCGGCTAAATAAATACTTCCGTAGTGTAGGCATCTCACATCGAGTTTCTTGCCCACACACGTCCCAGCAAAACGGAGTTGCCGAACGCAAACATCGCCACCTGGTTGAGACCGGGTTAGCCCTCCTTGCACAGTCTTCTGTGCCTCTTCGGTTTTGGGACGAGGCGTTCCTTACCGCATGCTTTCTCATTAACAGAATGCCCACCCCTGTTATCCACAACGAGTCTCCCATGTCTCGTCTCCTTCAGATTAGCCCAGACTACACCTTTCTCCGTACCTTCGGATGTGCTTGCTGGCCTAGTCTTAGGAAGTATAACTCCCGCAAACTGGCTTTTCGCTCCAAGCCATGCACTTTCTTGGGGTACAGTCCGCAACACAAAGGCTATAAGTGCCTTGATCGGACCACGGGGAGGATCTATATCTCCAGGGATGTGGTATTCGATGAGTCTGTGTTTCCCTATGCCACTCCAGGGGTACATCCAGATGTGTCCAAGCTCACGGACCTGCCTACAATTCCAGTAGATGAACCAGCTATGCATGATCATGTGCGCAGTTATGACCTGACCCTTTTGTTCACTGACCCGGGCAACCCAGCTGTGGATGTACATGTGCAGGAACAGGTGCATGAAGTGGCAGGACAGGAGATGGATTCTCCGATCGCGGCAGAGAATCGCGATGATCTGAGCTCGCGGCAGCCTGCCCCGGCAGAGAAACGCAGCGAAACGCTGCCGCGGCAGCCTGCAGCGGCAGCAGAACATGGAGAAACGCTGCCGCGGCAGCAACACGCGGACACACCGCCCCCGTCGCCCCCTTCGACTGCCCGCAATGCTGCTGCGCCCGTGTCACCACGTGATGGTGATATCCCCCCGTCTACAGCCGTGGAGGAGCACGCTCTAGGGGCTCCTCATCGTATGATCACTCGTCTACGTGATAATACTCGACAGGAAAAACAGTTCAAAGACGGAACAGTCCGGTATGACCCTCGTCGACGTGCGTTTCTGGCAGCTCCATCCTCTCACCGTGATGCCTTGCATGAACCTGAATGGCGGCGGGCTATGGAAGAGGAATTCAGCGCACTTCAGCAGAATAACACCTGGGTACTTGTTCCTCGTCCACCTCATACTAATATTGTTGGCAGTAAGTGGCTCTTTAAAACTAAACACCGTCCTGATGGAACTGTTGATAAGCACAAAGCACGCTTGGTGGCCCGTGGATTCACGCAACAGCAGGGTATTGACTATGGAGATACGTTTAGTCCTGTGGTCAAGCCTGCCACCGTACGGATCGTTCTGGCGCTTGCAGTTTCTCGTGGTTGGTGCCTTCGTCAGGTCGATGTGAGTAATGCTTTCCTACACGGATATCTGACAGAGGATGTATACATGCAGCAGCCCCCAGGTTTTGAGGACGTTCATCATCCCTCTCATGTGTGCAAGTTGCAGCGAGCATTATACGGGCTCAAACAGTCCCCTCGTGCGTGGTATGCACGGTTAAGTGAGAGACTGCTACAGCTTGGTTTTCGAGCGTCCAAAGCCGACACATCTCTGTTTATGTTTTCGGCAGAAGGAGTTGAGATATTCATGTTGGTTTATGTGGACGACATCGTCATTGCAGGGTCCTCCAGTACTGCAGTTGAGCGTCTTGTTCAGTCCCTCTCGGCTTCTTTTCCCATCAAAGATTTGGGTCTATTGGAGTACTTTCTTGGTCTTGAGGTAGGTTACAATTCCGGAGGGATCTCATTATCACAGCGCAAGTATGCCCTGGACTTGCTTCATCGTTCTAATATGGAGAATTGCAAGCCCACCTCGACACCACTCTCAGCGACTGATAAACTGTCACGTGACACGGGGAGTAGATTAACACCCCCGGATGCTTTCAGCTATAGGAGCATGGTTGGAGGGCTCCAGTATCTGACGCTTACTCGCCCTGATATCAGTTTTGCAGTAAACAAGGTATGTCAGTTTCTGGCTGAACCTACTGATGCTCATTGGGAAGCTGTGAAGCGTATCCTGAGATATGTGAAAGGGACTATAAATTCTGCACTTCAGTTCAGAAAGACCCCGTCCACTCAGCTCAGCATCTTCACCGATGCAGATTGGGCAGGATGCCCAGATGATAGACGATCTACGGGGGGCTTTGCGGTGTTCTTAGGCTCTAATCTTATCTCTTGGAGTTCTAAGAAGCAACCTACTGTGTCCAGATCGAGCACGGAAGCTGAGTACAAGTCCATTGCTAATGGAACTTCAGAAGCCATTTGGATACAATCGGTTCTGAAGGAACTAGGTGTTGCACAATCATGTGCTCCAGTTCTGTGGTGTGACAACCTTGGCGCCACGTATCTCACTGCCAACCCAGTGTTTCATGCTCGTACGAAACACATTGAAATTGATTTTCATTTTGTACGTGAGCGTGTGGCTGCAGGTGCTTTGACAGTCAAGTTCATAGCTACAGGTGATCAAGTAGCTGACATCTTCACAAAGCCAGCGACCAAGCCCTTGCTTGATCGATTTAGAAGCAATCTGAATCTTATTAATTGCGGTTCAGATTGAGGGGGAGTGTTAAGTTGTGTGTTAGTCTAGCCTAACCGACTCTTTGTAGAATAGTTGTATTTGACTTACACCCTAATTGTGTATGTATTTGTAATCCGAACCTAGAGGGGTTTTACCTCTATATATACTAGTACATGACCGGCGGGTCTATTACGCCACAATTGAGGTTTTCTAACTGAAACGACGAAGGAAGCGCATCCACGGAAACAACCCTAGCATCCTCCTTCGATCGTGGTCTCCATAACGAGGCGAACCGGCGGCCCAGATAGGCCCAAGGAGAGCAACGGCCCCGATCTGGCGTCTCATTGGGCCCACCATTCAGAGAATGACCGGACGCGCAAATCACGTGATCTGAACTCAACTGCCCTGCCCATTCCGGCAACGGTTCGACGACGGCCGGTCCCTGTCCGGTGGTTTCCGAGGAGGCCGGAAAGAATTGCGCCAGGACTGGCGGCGGCAAAGGACCCCGCCAACCCAAACGGACAAGCTTTGTCTTCCCCAGCCTCACCGGCGATGTTGACAACCGCCGCGGCCTGGGTTCCGCCTGCAACTCCTTGCAAGTCTCAGCCCGCATCTCTGGACTTGTCGATCTTGGCCTGGCTGTCGACGAAACACGTTCCCAAGCCCGGCGTTGGAAAGACAATCTCTTTCCAAAACTCGGCAGCGATTTCTTCCTCAGGTTTCCCTTCAGAGCACCTCACCGTCGAGTTCTCCGGCGTCCCCGCAGTTTCCGAATCCTCGAGCGGCCGCGTCGAATGGAGCCTGGGAGGAGCATCCATCATCATCCGAGGACTCCTCCCCCAGACACGAGAACCGATATCCCGCGGAACCACTCTCCGGCGAGCCACTCAGATCCGCCACTGACGCGAGGCCCTGCGGCGGCAACGTTAGACGCCGGCTCCGCCCTGCCCGAGTCGCCATTTCCGTGCGTCACTAGTGACGCAGTCTCCTTGTGTATCTTAAGAACTGTCTCCTAGTCACTTAGTCTGATGGGATAATTTACACGAAGTGCTAGTATTCTCATAAAACTTTGGAGGGAGAATTTCACTTCCCCGATCTCTGCACCAACTAGGGATGTATACAGCCATATATGTATGAGTATCAGGATTTTTATCTTTATTATAAATCAAGCCTGATCTTCAGGTTAAATTGCATGAGTATCAGGAAAATCTGATCCTCAAGTATAAACAAGAACCTAAATTCGCGCCCGTGAGGGCTTGAACTTAGGTGTTAGGTTTGTACATCGACTTCCCCAACCAGTTGAGCTATGCTCACTTCCCATGAAATATACACGAATAGCTACCGAATCTCCATGTAGAAAATCATCTTAATAAATAGCTAATGACAACATATGAAATTCCGTGCTTACAATGCATGAATTTGTAACACGGGTACACCAAAAACAACGGTGAACTAGCGGAATGGTAAGTTTGAAGTTGGGGACAAGTTAGTTTTGTGTTTTGTGTGCAAGCTAGTACCATCAACTCGGTTGAAGAGTTGTGTTCCTACCGGTTCGATAAATTTTGGTCATCCAATTACCTTGCGAAGCGTTAGCGCTAGCCAGGTCAATAGTTCAAGTATCACTGAGAGAAATAGTCGTTGTTGTGAATATCATCCCTACCTTTTGGGTGTTTCCAACTGTAGTCAGATACACAATCAGAATGTCCGGTGTGCGTTAGTGAAGAACCATCACCATCAATAATGTGGGAAGAAGAACAAATGCGAGAAGAGGAGAGAATACCGAACGACGAGGCATGTGCGAGAACACGCGTGTGTCGAGGCGCCAAGCATGGTGTGCGTCCTGTTGGACGGGATACGCGTGAGTTGACCCGATGTTCACGGGTTGACGAGGGAGGTGACAGAGAACATGAAGAACACAATGAACTCACACACACAGAAACCAGACAATAACTCGTGAATTCTACGAGGGAATCACAAAATCCAAGTCAACAACACGCTTGATGAAACCGATTTCCCTCACGGCCAGTCCACTATACCAATAGAAGCCGCCAGGGTATGATTCTCAAGCACTACTAGAAGCACACAAGGTGGAAGAGCGACAACTTCGAGAGACTTTGATACACTCCAATAGATGAATCTATGGAGTGGTCATGAATCCCATGGAGGAGGTTCTCCACATGGGAGGGGAAGAGCACATGCTCAAATCTATCTCACAACGGCTCTAGCTTAGGTATCAGGGGGTTTCCTTTTTATAGCCTAGGTGCAAAGGGGCAGGTAGGAAGAGATACACAAGTAATATTCCCTTAAGTGCACGCGGGATGGGTGGTCGCCAGATGGTCCAGCGTTTCAGTCACTGGTACATCCGGCGGCTGGAACAGATGTAGTTTCTGCTGGTCTTCAGGCGTCGGTCCATCCGGCGGGGCTAGTGCCGGTACGTCCAACACATGCGCCGCTCTCGTGCCGATGCATACCGGCACGCCGGTCCGTCCGGCCACCTTGCGCCGGTACGTATGGTGCCTAGGGGACTCGGCCAATAGCATCATGCGTCAGTCCATCCATTGGTTCTGGCGCCGGTACATCCGGCAGCTCCAGGGGAGCTTGTTTCTCCCTCTT
This sequence comes from Alopecurus myosuroides, assembly GCA_028641055.1. Classification (NCBI taxonomy): domain Eukaryota; kingdom Viridiplantae; phylum Streptophyta; class Magnoliopsida; order Poales; family Poaceae; genus Alopecurus; species Alopecurus myosuroides. The sequence goes on from CM054061.1 coordinate 307,246,133, forward strand.
CGTCTTCTCGCTTCCTCCTCCTGGTCACCAAGATCACTATGTAGATATCAAGTCATGCACATACATGGGAGGATCAGGATCACGACTCACCGGGCAGCGGATTAAATGTAGCCGTAGAAGAAATTTGAACAATCGTAGATCCTCACAACTAGGACTAGTTGCAAGGATGTCCCTGAGCTTCCCTCGTCAAGGATCACATGTGTAATCCCTATTATGGTGTGCATGTGTAGGCTAGTGTCAATCCGCCAGCGCTCTACTGTCCAAAACTCGGCACCGACGAAGAGAGACAGCCTTCCGGGGTTGCTAATTGGTAGCACTAATCAACTGTGATTAGAGCTATGTGAAACTTCTCGACACATGAGAGAGATCTAGAATTAGAGAGAGATCTAATCGGGAGAGGACACCTCAAAAACCCAATTATAAAAGACTCTAATTCAATTAGAGGGGCTCTAATTAAACCCTCTAATTCAACTAGAGAGAGAGAGGGGCTTGAGAGCGAATTGTTTGGTTTGCCTTAGCCTTGGGGTTTGATGCGCGTGTAACACACGTTCGTTGAGAGATACCAAGAGGAAGGGTATGAAGAGCACAGTAGCAAGTTTCCCTCAGAAAGAAACCAAGGTTGAATCGATCAGTAGGAGGAAGGAGTAACTTAAGAAGGTTGATGCAGTTGAGATGGTAGGGCGCACTACCGGTTCAGCAGCAACGTGGAACCTACAGAAGACAATCAAATCAGTTTGCCCCAACGAATCAGTGAGGTTGTCAATCTCACCGGTTTTGCTGACAACAAAGAGGTTAAATGTATAGTGTGGAAAACAGTATGAGAACAATATGAAAACAGTAGCAACAGTGTGAGAACAGTAATCGTAGTGGTTGTGTTATCAGTATGAGAAAATGGACCGGGGTCCACAGTTCACTAGTGGTGTCTCTCCATAGAAGATAAATAACATGTGTGGTGAATAAATTACAGCTGGGCAATTGACAGAAATGAAGGCTGCACCGTAGTGCATATGCAAGACATAAATATTACTATGTGACGTGGGGATGATTCCTGGACCTGTCGAGTGAGCCTACCAGGTCCAACGCCCAAGACCTAGGCCCAAAGAGAGGTGCTATCCTGTCGCACCCGGACTTCTAGAGGATACTCGCAGTTCCGTTGAACAGTAGTTGATTGGATTACGGGGCTTACCGGCACCCGCATCTCTTACGAGTAGGCCAACACACGTATGTGTGACAACCAACCCCTACTGTTCATCGTCTACGTAAACCATCCCATAGAAATCAGGATACTACCATTGACGTACTTCATACCATACACACATGGTACGTCACGACGTTTAACAAAATGATAGCACAACAGATCTCTAAGACACAAATAAATAGAAATAGTTGCAAATAGCTCTCACTAGAGCAGAGATAGCAAATACAATCATCCAGAGGACACATGTCCCAACATATCATCATTACAACACAGCGGAAGCATCCAAAATGTCTGAGTACAGGCAAGATCCAAATAGGCCTAAGAGGCCGGAAACGAAAAGACGGAGCCCATCCACGATGTCTCGGATCCTGCCCGGGTCCGCTATCTACTCGTCAGCAGCCTCGTCAAACTCCACGTAGTAGCCATCACGGGGATCCTCGTAAGCGTAGTCTGCGGAAACCACAGCCCCAAAGGGGTCAGTACATAAACGTACCGGCAAGCAAGACTCACAGTTCACCAAAGTATACCCCACAACATCAAGCACAGATGCTTTGGGTTCAACGGAAGAAAGGAGTGATACAAAAGATGCGGCAGCTGGCTGCACTAACCAACTACGGAACATACTACAACTTCCGGTTAACAGAAAGGGGATAAGATAGCGTATCGTAACCAACTATAACTAACTCCAAACAAACCCATCCTGGATCTCGCCCCTTATCCAAAGAAGCAATCCGAGGATAACTCACACAGTTGGATTAATGATGGTTCAAGTTATTGTGTTGATAACACTATTACTAGTCAAGTTATCATTAGTTAGGTGTAAGTTGTTCTGAGTACTTGTTAGCCAGTACTTTCACCAAGTCAACCATAACCGCGGAAAACACGACTTCTCGAGAAGATTTATCCCTGCAGGGGTGCACCAATTTGGCCGTACACGTAAGAATATCCCGCCAGACGGGAATCAAACCCACCAAGCGAGGCACTCTACACAACTCAACTCTTCTTCGCATCAAGCCCAAAGAACCACGTGCTGTGCGTGCGCGGCTAATCGAGCCCCACGAAGAAAAGGGGACCCTCATAGCACTCTAAGACCACGCCGCCCTAAATGCCGACTACAAAAGTTCCACCCTGGCCTCGGGTTCGTACCTGCATATGCGTGCATCAAATGGAAAGCCCGAACTAAGTGTGGCGATTTGGACGAGATGCGAATCGAATCAAATTGAGGGGGGGCGCCCATACACGCTTCCCACATGCGGTTAGTGCGCTCATCATGGATCAGTAGACAAGACCCTTTTCCTAATTAGGGTCGACACTAGCAGGCCTCAAAACCACGCCGGGCCTCCTGCCGGTGCCTTATCATCAAATTATTATTACCTCAAAATTAACAGGTTGTTGTTTAACATCGAGCCCCAGAACATAATAGAAATATAGTAACAGAAAGTAACGGATAACGGACTCGAGCAGAAACAACCCTAAGCATGCTAGTAAGACACGGGCAACAAGCAATGGGGTTGTACGTGTGGAGGTGAGGCTATATCAGGGTTAAGGATAACATGTGATAGGTTCGTAACAGAAGCAACGATTCATAGCGCTAGCAGGATAGACAACGAAAAGTATCGGTATCCAATGTTGAAAGGAACACAATGGCTCATGTGAGTGAATACTTGCCTGCAAACTCAGCAGCCTGGTACTGAGCTAACTCCTCAGAAGGGGTGTCGTAAAGCTCGTCTGTCTCAACGTCGTCGTCTATTCGAGAAGAAGCAAACAAACAACACAGAGAGACAAACAATCAATAACATGGCATAATGCACAAACATGGGATGATGCATGGCAATTTAATTGATGCATCAAAATAAGATAGCTGACATGGTAACATAATTAAATGGACCCATATGCAATTGGATTGCATATGGAAAGGTCCATGAATTAAGGGTGGAATAATTGTTTTACAACTAATCAACAGGTGAAAGTGGATTAGTATGATGCATGGATGAGGAAAACAGAAAAATAACAACAATAGCAACAATTGGAAATGAAGTTTACCAAGTTTGGAAGTTTATTTATTAAGTTATGGAATTTTGGTTCCTTAAAGGTGTTACACAAGCATTTGTTGTTTTCATCAATTTTAATTGTTCAAAATAAATAACAAAATTCATATTTGGAAAGTACACAAAATTTTAGGTGGATTACATGTTTCAAATATTGAAAAAGGAATTATGATGAATTAATTATGAATTAAACAAGTTTAAACAAGATTTAAATGAATTAAACTCAAGTATGAATTTATTTGAATTTTTATTTGTTCAAAACATTAAACCAATTTCATATTTGAAAAGTTTATACTTTTATGGTTTGAAAGCATATTTTATATGTTAAAAAATAATTTAATTTGAGCAAGTTATGAATTTAGCAAATTTAAATGATTTAAACAAGGTTTAAATTATTTAACCAATTTTAATTATTCAAAACATGAAACAAATTTTATATTTGAAAAGGTGGTTTAAAATGGCATGGAAAACATATTTTATTTGTGTTATTTGAATTAAGTTTGAATTAGTTATGGAATTAACCAAAATTAAGATGATTTGTTTGAATTTGAAATTTGATTACATTTGAAATATTCAAAACAGAAAACAAATGAGTTAATCAAGTAGAGGATTTAATTTGGTGCAGAATACATATTTCATTTGCATCATTTGGATTTGGAAATTAAAAGTTATTTGCAATTTAAAATCAGGGACTAATCTGTAAAAGAAAAGGATTTGATTTAAAAGAAACTGGGCAGAAAACCTTTTACACCTTGCAGTGACCTAGCCTAGGTCACTGCCAGTGGGCCCTGGCCACCGTGGCAGCGCGTGGAGGCACGCGTGGCAACCCAGGCCACTGACGAGTGGCCCCTGCCTGCCAGCGTGGCTAGGCAAAAAAGGGGGATTAAATCCCGCGGGGGCAGGGCTCGAACCTGCGACCCCGTGTGCGCGCGCAGTGGTGCGTTACCACTGCAGTGTGTTCCGTTCCTTGTCAGGTAAGCAGGGCGCGGACAGGTTAAGGTTCAGGTAGCTTACTGAACTGAAAAATTACAGTTTCAGTTATCTGAAACTGAACCACGACCGGAGGCAGCCGCCGGCGGCTAGCCGCTGCTGTTGCTCGCTGCTGTCCGCGCGTGAGTGTGGTGAACGTGTGCGTGCTCGCGGGCGTTCAGAGAGGAGGAAAAGAGAGGGAGGTGGAAGAGAGTGGAGCTCACCGTGAGGAGGCGTGCTCGGGGGGGAGAGATGGCCGGCGGCGACAGAGATGGTCGACGGCGTGGCTGCAGCAACCCCCGGGAAATGTGGCGTGGTCGAGGAGGAAGAGGGAGTCGAGGGGACTTTGTTCCCGCGACTAGCCAGCGTGGAGATGAACCGTAACGGCAACGATCATCGGCGTTCAGTGGCGGTGGTGCGGTGGTGAGATACAGAGGGAGAGCCGAGGGGGAAGGAGAAGAAATCGGCGGCGCTCGAGGAGGGAGAGAGGTGTAGGGGCTAGGGCTAGCATCGGGGAACTCGGGGGTAGGTTTATAGGGGGCGAGGAGCGCGCGGTGTCCGTCCCTGCGCCCTGCCGTCGACGTGGACACGGCAGATGTCCTTCTGTACAGGAGGACGACGGCGAAAGGGTAAGTGGCAGGGTTGGTGGGCTGGGCTCAGCCCACTGCCTGCCCTTCTCTCTCCGTTTTTTTTTTTTTTTTTTGTTCTGTTAGTTTTTTTTTTTGCTGAAAAATAGAAAGGAAGAAAAAGAATAGGTTTTGGGGTTTAGAAATTTTTAGGAAAAAATTGTAACAACTATTTGTTGTAACAGCAACATTGCAAAGTTTAGTTTTTCCAAAATATTTCAAATATGTTGCTGTTTGGAATTTGTTTGAAATTTGATGGGATTTTAATATTAATTGATTAATTTGACTTAAGCAACTTAAAAGTTTTAAATTCAAGGTTATTTGAAACAAGTGATTGATTGGTTTTGTAAGTTTCATAATTTCAAAAATGGTTCCTGTTTGTAATTGAATTTGAATAACATTTGAATTAAGTGAAATTATTAAAAGCCATAATTTTAAATAGTTTGAATCTTATGGTTTAATGGAAACAATGAATGTTTTATTTGAATATTTCTATTTGAAAAATTGTGACAGCACAAGTATGATACAAATATTTGAATATTGTTTGAATTTCAATTGGGAAAACAAAGGAAAACAGATGAAAACAAATGGAAAACAATTGGAAAACAATTGGAAAACAATTGCCAAAACAAATGCAATGATGATGTCATGATGCAAAACATAAAATAACAAGAAATAAAACATTCTAAAGGTGATTTTCATACTTGGGATGTTACAAAACGCCCCCCCTTGAAGGAATCGCGCCCCGAGATTCCTACTGAGAAGTGAAAAGGTCCGGATACTTCTTGCGAAGATCCTCTTCGGTCTCCCACGTTGCCTCTTTATCAGAATGATGAGACCATTGCACTTTCAAGAACTTGGTGCTCTTGTTGCGAGTCTTACGCTCGGTCTCATCGAGAATACGAACAGGGTGCCCCTCATAAGATAGATCTTCTTGCAGTTCAATGGAATCATGATCAACTGCACGATCTGGATCTTTGAAACACCTCTTGAGCTGTGACACGTGAAACACATCGTGCACCTTGGATAGTTTTTCTGGAAGTTCAAGACGATAGGCATTTTCCGCACGCCTTGAGAGAATGTTGAAAGGACCAATGTATCTTGGTGCAAGTTTTCCTTTCACACCAAAACGATGAGTGCCTCTGAGGGGAGTTACACGGAGATATGCTTTGTCACCAGGTGCATAGATCATATCCCTGTGCTTGCTGTCATAGTAGCTTTTCTGACGAGACTGAGCAATCTTGAGATTGTCACGAATGATACGAACTTTCTCTTCGGCTTCCTTAACAATGTCAAGGCCTAAGAGTGAACGTTCACCAGCTCCAGACCAATTGATCGGACTCCTGCATCTGCGGCCATAGAGAGCTTCAAATGGTGCCATGCCTAGGCTTGCCTGGAAGCTGTTGTTGTAGGAGAATTCAGCATATGGAAGGCAATCCTCCCATTTCATGCCAAAGGAGAGACCACACGCTCTGAGCATATCCTCGAGAATCTGATTGACTCTTTCGACTTGCCCCTGAGACTGAGGGTGATAAGCTGTGCTGAACAGAAGTTTGGTGCCCAAAGCTTCTTGAAAGCTTTTCCAGAAATGAGAAGTGAATATGCTTCCACGGTCTGAGCTTATTTCCAATGGAACACCATGAAGAGGAACAATCTTTGCTGTGTAGAGCTCTGCTAACTGGCTAGCTGAGATTGTCTCTTTGACAGCAAAGAAGTGAGCTACTTTAGTGAGACGATCAATAACAATGAAGATTGCATCGTTGCCCTTCTTGGACTTTGGAAAACCAGTGATGAAGTCCATTTCAATCATGTCCCACTTCCACTCAGGGATTTTCAGAGGTTGGAGAAGACCGGCTGTTTTCTGATGGACTGCCTTAACACGTTGACAAACGTCGCATTCAGAAACGTATTGAGCAATTTCACGTTTCATGCCAGGCCACCAATACAGTGTTTTGAGATCCTGGTACATCTTTGTACTTCCAGGGTGTATGGAGAGAGGAGTTTCATGAGCCTCCTTGAGAATGAAATCTTTGAGACTTTGAACATGAGGAACTGCAATGCGTCCTTCGAAGAACACAGTTCCCTTGTCATCAACTGAGAAGGACTTAAATTTCTCCTTGCCTTCTTTGATGTGTTCTACCATCTTCTTGATTTCAGCATCACGAAGTTGTTCAGAATGAATCTTATCCTCGAGAGTTGGACTGGCTGTCAAGTTCGCAAGATAACCTTGAGGAACAAGACCAAGGTTCAGCTTCTGGAATTCTTCATGAAGAGGAGGTTGGCTTTCCATGATCATGAGATTATTGCAATACGACTTGCGACTGAGAGCATCGGCCATAACATTAGCCTTGCCTGGAGTGTAAGAAATGGTGAGATCAAAGTCTTTAATCTTTTCAATCCATCTCCTTTGCCTGAGGTTTAGATCTGGTTGAGTGAAGATGTATTTCAGACTCTTATGATCGGAAAAGATTTCAGTGCGATTACCCAACAAGTATTGCCTCCATTTCTTGAGGGCAAACACAACTGCTGCAAGTTCAAGGTCATGTGTGGGATAATTGATCTCATGTGCGTTCAACTGACGTGAAGCATAAGCCACACCTTGACGTTCTTGCATAAGAACTGCTCCTAGACCTTGGAGAGATGCATCACAGAATATCTGGAAAGGTTTGGTAGTATCTGGGCCAACCAGAACTGGTGTAGAAGTGAGTTTAGTCTTCAGGAGATTGAAAATTTCATCACATTGTGGAGACCAAACGAACTTCTTGTCCTTCTTTGTGAGATCAGTGAGAGGTTTGGCAATCTTGGAGAAGTTTTGGACGAAACGACGGCAATAGCTAGCCAAGCCAAGAAAACTTCTTACTTGCTTCACCGTCTTTGGAGGTTTCCAATCAACAATTGCTTTAAACTTTTCTGGATCAATGGCTATGCCCTTGGCAGAGATGATATGACCAAGGTAAGCAACTTCTGGAATCCAGAACTCACATTTGGAGAACTTGGCATACAGACGATGCTCGCGAAGTTTCATAAGAGTGAGACGAAGATGTTCTTCATGCTCTTCCTCGGATTTTGAGTAGACAAGAATGTCATCAAGATATACCACAACGAACTTGTCGAGGTATTCGTGGAAAACAGAATTCATGAGTCGAGAGAATGTCGCCGGTGCATTGGTGAGACCAAAGGACATGACGATGTATTCATATAGACCGTACCGAGTGGTGAAAGCTGTTTTTGGAATATCCTCTTTTCTGATCTTTATTTGATGGTAACCCATTCTCAAGTACAACTTTGAGAATATTGAGGCTCCAGCAAGTTGATCAAAAAGATCATCGATACGAGGAATTGGATACTTGTTTTTGATGGTTTTCTCGTTAAGAGGACGATAGTCAACAACGAGTCTCTTTGTGTGATCCTTCTTCGCAACGAACAGAGTTGGGCAACCACAAGCCGAGGAACTAGGTTGAATGTAACCTTTTTCCATGTACATATCGATTTGCTCCTTTAACAGTTTCAGTTCAGGAGGAGCTATCTTGTATGGATGCTTAGAGATTGGAGCAGTACCTGGTTCAAGCTCGATCACGAACTCAACTGCTCTGTCCGGAGGCATCCCTGGCAACTCTTCTGGAAAGACGTCAGGGAATTCACAAACCACCGGAACATTTTCAAGTAGAGGTAGAGGTTTTGCATCGAGGGTGCACAGCTGAACATAATTTGATTCATTTGGAGAATAGACTATCTGGCCAGAAGGGTGGAACAGAGTTATTGACTTTTGAGCACAGTCAATCGTAGCTTTATTGGCCTTCAACCAATCCATACCAAGAATGACATCAATGTCAGAATTGCCAAGCAGTATGAGAGAAGCAAGGAATATGTGGCCTCCAATTAGAATTTGATTTCCGTGACTGATCTTAGATGTTTGCATAGTTGCTCCAGGGGAGTTTACTACTAGCGGGGAACCCAAACCAACAAAGGGAGTTTAACTGCTGTCGCAAAGATCTTTGACACGAAAGAATGTGATGCTCCGGTATCAAACAACACTTTAGCTGGGTTAGAGTTTACGGGAAATGTACCGAGAATGACGTCAGGAGCTTCCTCAGCTTTGTCGATCTTGACATGATTCACCCTTGCGGTCCTCCCGACAGGCCTGTTGTTGGAGTTGAAGGCTTTAGGCGGGGGAGCACGCACCATTGCCTGGTTTGTGTTGGGACGAGGTGGTGGTGGAGGTAGCTGCCTCTGCGTGCACTTGTCAGCGTAGTGCCCCGTCTGCTTGCACTTGTAGCAAGTGACGACACGAGGAGGCCCTGGCCTTGGCTGCCCCATCGAAGCCCTCTGGTCATGCATCTGAGCAGGGTTGGGTGGGCGGGTAGCGAAGCCTAGAGAAGCTTGGGCATATGGAGCTCGAGTGACAGCACCATTTGGCACCCAGATGCGGCGCTTCTGCGGAGGGGTGGTCATGTTGGAGGAGGAACCACCCTCACGCGAGTGCTTGCGAGACTCCTCGAACGCCTTGCGCCCATTTTCTTCATTGAGCGCGGTGTTAACGAGCTCCTCGAAGTTGTTGGCCTTGAAGTTGGTGAGGGCATACTTGAGTTCCGGGTTAAAACCTCTGCGGAACCTTGCCATCTTCTTAGCCTCAGTGGACACCTCATCACCAGCGTATCGAGCGAGGCGATTGAACTCACTCTGATAGCCAATGACGTCCATCTTGCCCTGCTTGAGTGAGCAAAACTCTTCACGCATCCTTTCCATGAGACCATCTGGAATGTGGTGCTTCAGGAAAGCTTCCTTGAAACAACCCCAGGTGATTGGGTAGCCAGCTCTCATGGACTGGTAGTTTTCCCACCAAGTAGCTGCCTGACCCTTCAGCAGATAGGAGGCATACTTGACCTTGTCTTCCTCAGCAACGTGAGCAATGTCCAGAGCCTTGGCTATCTCACGGATCCAGTCATCAGCATCTAGAGGCTCGCGTGTTGCCACGAAAGCTCTCGGCCCCATACTGAGAAACTCCTTGATACTGACTCGTGGAGCATTCTGGTTGTTATGCTGATTAGTCTGGAACTGGGCCATCTGCGTCATGACTTGAGTCATCTGAGTCAACAACTCCGTAATTGGCGGTGGCTCAGGCGGGGTGTTCCTTGTTGGCGGCATCCTGAATAGACATGCATTTTAGCACAACAACAGAAAAGGATAGACTTGGAAACCGAAAGAGAGATTATTCCGACATTTGAATAGATAACCAACAGGTACATCATCACATGTTCAAATACATTAGAATATCCAACACACCACAAATGGTTCGAATGCCAAAGGATAACTAAACATAGCTAAGAATGGATACATTGGTACTCCCATGCTCATCACGCAGGACGGCGACTAGGAGTACGACGAGAGGTACGGTGAGGAGCACACCCATGAAAGTAGGTAGAACGACGATCCACATAGATCTGACGTGGTCTGAGAGCGACTCTAGGTGTGGTGAAGTACATAGCGTCGACTCCCTGTGCTCCAAAGCGTGGAATCCCAGTGTAACCAGCACCGAGGTTGAGGAGTGGACCTCTGATCGGCTCGTAACCTCCAGCATCTGGCAGACGACGACCAACTGGCTAATCGAAACGTGCAAAGCGCTCATCTCCAACAAAGTCTGTGGTGTAAGTCGCCAGACGAGTCAAAGCAAGGTAGAGCTGCTCTCTGACTGAAGCCAACTCCTGAGATAGTGTTCTGGCAACTGCGTCACTGTGCCTCACAAACTGAGCGGTGGTGTGCAGCCTGGAGTTATCATGCTCGTAGACATCCAAGTTGTCGTAGAGAGTGAAGTGAGCTCCCTCCAAAGTGATGTAACCACGGGGGATGTGGCGATAGATAGAATCGTCAAATCCCCAGTAGTCAGCACGAAGGACGGTGAGACTCACATAATCTGCCTGCTGCACAGCCATATCCACTGTGGAACCTACTGCCTCGTAGCGGTGGACAACGCTCATGCCATCATCTGACAGAATGTAGACGATAGCCTGGTAGTAGGTCTGGCAAACTCTCGCTGCTGCTCGTAGACCTGGTACTCTGGTGCCCAACGGAAACCCAGAAAAGTGACCATGTCTCTCAGCATCTCCGGATAACCGGCAGTGCTCTCGCAACGAGTCATACGAACCACCTGCGGGTAGAACCTGAGATCCATCTGCAGATGATCGGGGAAGTTTTGATTAGACGCCGGTAGAAGAACTGAAGTGTCAAGCAACAACAAGGTTTCAACGGACGAAAAGGATGTTGAGAAGAACAGGATATCGAAGCAACATCCGGAAACACGAGACCAAAACACTCCTGAGGTACTACGGAAAACCCATCCGGGCTTCTAAAGGATCAATATCTACTGCTTAAGGAATAGAGGATGTGCTTCCGGGGCTTACACGCCTCCGTTCTCAATCATGAGTAGGCAACATGATAAATCATGTCACAACCACCTCCATTCCTATGGTCTAGTAGATATAACTATCCTAGAGAAACCAGGATACGTGAAAACCTAACTTGAAAGTTTTAGATGAGAAGAGAAAACAACGTGGCACTTCCTTACCAGAAAAGGGAGGGTGGGTGGGGAAAGAAATAAAAGGGCAGAATTCCTACTCTCACGTTTCATTTTTCCTATATAGCTACAAAATAGTTTCTAGACTCAACTGCGACCAGTAAAAAGGATCCTACAGACAGACAGGCTCTGATACCATTTGTTGCACCCGGACTTCTAGAGGATACTCGCAGTTCCGTTGAACAGTAGTTGATTGGATTACGGGGCTTACCGGCACCCGCATCTCTTACGAGTAGGCCAACACACGTATGTGTGACAACCAACCCCTACTGTTCATCGTCTACGTAAACCATCCCATAGAAATCAGGATACTACCATTGACGTACTTCATACCATACACACATGGTACGTCACGGCGTTTAACAAAATGATAGCACAACAGATCTCTAAGACACAAATAAATAGAAATAGTTGCAAATAGCTCTCACTAGAGCAGAGATAGCAAATACAATCATCCAGAGGACACATGTCCCAACATATCATCATTACAACACAGCGGAAGCATCCAAAATGTCTGAGTACAGACAAGATACAAATAGGCCTAAGAGGCCGGAAACAAAAAGACGGAGCCCATCCACGATGTCTCGGATCCTGCCCGGGTCCGCTATCTACTCGTCAGCAGCCTCGTCAAACTCCACGTAGTAGCCATCACGGGGATCCTCGTAAGCGTAGTCTGCGGAAACCACAGCCCCAAAGGGGTCAGTACATAAACGTACCGGCAAGCAAGACTCACAGTTCACCAAAGTATACCCCACAACATCAAGCACAGATGCTTTGGGTTCAACGGAAGAAAGGAGTGATACAAAAGATGCGGCAGCTGGCTGCACTAACCAACTACGGAACATACTACAACTTCCGGTTAACAGAAAGGGGATAAGATAGCGTATCGTAACCAACTATAACTAACTCCAAACAAACCCATCCTGGATCTCGCCCCTTATCCAAAGAAGCAATCCGAGGATAACTCACACAGTTGGATTAATGATGGTTCAAGTTATTGTGTCGATAAGACTATTACTAGTCAAGTTATCATTAGTTAGGTGTAAGTTGTTCTGAGTACTTGTTAGCCAGTACTTTCACCAAGTCAACCATAACCGCGGAAAACACGGCTTCTCGAGAAGATTTATCCCTGCAGGGGTGCACCAATTTCGCCGTACAGGTAAGAATATCCCGCCAGATGGGAATCAAACCCACCAAGCGAGGCACTCTACACAACTCAACTCTTCTTCGCATCAAGCCCAAAGAACCACGTGCTGTGCGTGCGCGGCTAATCGAGCCCCACGAAGAAAAGGGGACCCTCATAGCACTCCAAGACCACGCCGCCCTAAATGCCGACTAAAAAAGTTCCACCCTGGCCTCGGGTTCGTACCTGCATATGCGTGCATCAAATGGAAAGCCCGAACTAAGTGTGGCGATTTGGACGAGATGCGAATCGAATCAAATTGAGGGGGGGCGCCCATACACGCTTCCCACATGCGGTTAGTGCGCTCATCATGGATCAGTAGACAAGACCCTTTTCCTAATTAGGTTCGACACTAGCAGGCCTCAAAACCACGCCGAGCCTCCTGCCGGTGCCTTATCATCAAATTATTATTACCTCAAAATTAACAGGTTGTTGTCTAACATCGAGCCCCAGAACATAATAGAAGTATAGTAACAGAAAGTAACGGGTAACGGACTCGAGCAGAAACAACCCTAAGCATGCTAGTAAGACACGGGCAACAAGCAATGGGGTTGTAGGTGAGGCTATATCAGGGTTAAGGATAACATGTGATAGGTTCGTAACAGAAGCAACGATTCATAGGGCTAGCAGGATAGACAACGGAAAGTATCGGTATCCAATGTTGAAAGGAACACAATGGCTCATGTGAGTGAATACTTGCCTGCAAACTCAGCAGCCTGGTACTAAGCTAACTCCTCAGAAGGGGTGTCGTAAAGCTCGTCTGTCTCAACGTCGTCGTCTATTCGAGAAGAAGCAAACAAACAACACAGAGAGACAAACAATCAATAACATGGCATAATGCACAAACATGGGATGATGCATGGCAATTTAATTGATGCATCAAAATAAGATAGCTGACATGGTAACACAATTAAATGGACCCGTATGCAATTGGATTCCATATGGAAAGGTCCATGAATTAAGGGTGGAATAATTGTTTTACAACTAATCAACAGGTGAAAGTGGATTAGTATGATGCATGGATGAGGAAAACAGAAAGATAACAACAATAGCAACAATTCGAAATGAAGTTTACCAAGTTTGGAAGTTTATTTATTAAGTTATGGAATTTTGGTTCCTTAAAGGTGTTACACAAGCATTTGTTGTTTTCATCAATTTTAATTGTTCAAAATAAATAACAAAATTCATATTTGGAAAGTACACAAAATTTTAGGTGGATTACATGTTTCAAATATTGAAAAAGGAATTATGATGAATTAATTATGAATTAAACAAGTTTAAACAAGATTTAAATGAATTAAACTCAAGTATGAATTTATTTGAATTTTTATTTGTTCAAAACATTAAACCAATTTCATATTTGAAAAGTTTATACTTTTATGGTTTGAAAACATATTTTATATGTTCAAAAATAATTTAATTTGAGCAAGTTATGAATTTAGCAAATTTAAATGATTTAAACAAGGTTTAAAATATTTAACCAATTTTAATTATTCAAAACATGAAACAAATTTTATATTTGAAAAGGTGGTTTAAAATGGCATGGAAAACATATTTTATTTGTGTTATTTGAATTAAGTTTGAATTAGTTATGGAATTAACCAAAATTAAGATGATTTGTTTGAATTTGAAATTTGATTACATTTGAAATATTCAAAACAGAAAACAAATGAGTTAATCAAGTAGAGGATTTAATTTGGTGCAGAATACATATTTCATTTGCATCATTTGGATTTGGAAATTAAAAGTTATTTGCAATTTAAAATCAGGGACTAATCTATAAAAGAAAAGGATTTGATTTAAAAGAAACTGGGCAGAAAACCTTTTACACCTTGCAGTGACCTAGCCTAGGTCACTGCCAGTGGGCCCTGGCCACCGTGGCAGCGCGTGGAGGCACGCGTGGCAACCCAGGCCACTGACGAGTGGCCCCTGCCTACTAGCGTGGCTAGGCAAAAAAGGGGGATTAAATCCCGCGGGGGCAGGGCTCGAACCTGCGACCCCGTGTGCGCCCGCAGTGGTGCGTTACCACTGCAGTGTGTTCCGTTCCTTGTCAGGTAAGCAGGGCGCAGACAGGTTAAGGTTCAGGTAGCTTACTGAACTGAAAAATTACAGTTTCAGTTATCTGAAACTGAACCACGACCGGAGGCAGCCGCCGGCGGCTAGCCGCTGCTGTTGCTCGCTGCTGTCCGCGCGTGAGTGTGGTGAACGTGTGCGTGCTCGCGGGCGTTCAGAGAGGAGGAAAAGAGAGGGAGGTGGAAGAGAGTGGAGCTCACCGTGAGGAGGCGTGCTCGGGGGGGAGAGATGGCCGGCGGCGACAGAGATGGTCGACGGCGTGGCTGCAGCAACCCCCGGGAAATGTGGCGTGGTCGAGGAGGAAGAGGGAGTCGAGGGGACTTTGTTCCCGCGACTAGCCAGCGTGGAGATGAACCGTAACGGCAACGATCATCGGCGTTCAGTGGCGGTGGTGCGGTGGTGAGATACAGAGGGAGAGCCGAGGGGGAAGGAGAAGAAATCGGCGGCGCTCGAGGAGGGAGAGAGGTGTAGGGGCTAGGGCTAGCATCGGGGAACTCGGGGGTAGGTTTATAGGGGGCGAGGAGCGCGCGGTGGCCGTCCCTGCGCCCTGCCGTCGACGTGGACACGGCAGATGTCCTGCCGTACAGGAGGACGACGGCGAAAGGGTAAGTGGCAGGGTTGGTGGGGTGGGCTCAGCCCACTGCCTGCCCTTCTCTCTCCGTTTTCTTTTAATTTTTTTTTGTTCTGTTAGTTTTTTTTTTTTTGCTGAAAAATAGAAAGGAAGAAAAAGAATAGGTTTTGGGGTTTAGAAATTTTTAGGAAAAAATTGTAACAACTATTTGTTGTAACATCAACATTGCAAAGTTTAGTTTTTCCAAAATATTTCAAATATGTTGCTGTTTGGAATTTGTTTGAAATTTGATGGGATTTTAATATTAATTGATTAATTTGACTTAAGCAACTTAAAAGTTTTAAATTCAAGGTTATTTGAAACAAGTGATTGATTGGTTTTGTAAGTTTCATAATTTCAAAAATGGTTGCTGTTTGTAATTGAATTTGAATAACATTTGAATTAAGTGAAATTATTAAAAGCCATAATTTTAAAAGTTTGAATCTTATGGTTTAATGGAAACAATGAATGTTTTATTTGAATATTTCTATTTGAAAAATTGTGACAGCACAAGTATGAAACAAATATTTGAATATTGTTTGAATTTCAATTGGGAAAACAACAGAAAACAGATGAAAACAAATGGAAAACAATTGGAAAACAATTGCCAAAACAAATGCAATGATGATGTCATGATGCAAAACATAAAATAACAAGAAATAAAACATTCTAAAGGTGATTTTCATACTTGCGATGTTACATATCCTACGGTTGTAGGAGGCCTAACTGAAGCCCGCCCCCGAGCACGGTTTGAGACCTAGCCACCTATAAAAAGGCTAGGAGAACCACCGAGGGGGGATCCAATCTACTTTTGACCACCATAGCCTTGAGCTCATGATCATACTCTTGACTTGAGCACCCCCCCATTGTAACCGATCTACTGATAACACATATCATAAGAGCAGGAGTAAGGGTTTTACCGCTATGAGGGCCCCAAACCTGGGTAAATCGTGCCCCTGTTAGCCAACGATTGTCACCAGAGCCTTTACGTTCTCTTAATCAAAACCCCACCGGATCATCCGAGGGACTTGTCGAGATGAGCAATCGACAATTGGCGCCATCTGTGGAAATGGCAGGCGCTGGATCTACGGCATCTTCAGCCTCGTCACCGCCAACTTTGAGCTGGAGCCCCAGAACATCGACTCCAGCGGAGCTGATCCGCTTCGGATCACTCATCTGCGCTCCCCACTCGCCGGAATCACGCCTGGCGTTCAGGGGATTAGAGAAAAGCGTCAACCTGACGTTCGGGAGCTTCCACTTCCACGCCAACAAGGCGGGAATCCTGCGCTTCCCTGACCAGATCGGAACCGGCGAATCGGACTCCGAATCCGTCTCAAGCCCAGCAACCTTCGAGTCGCCGTCTGGTAACGCTGGCCGCAACTTAGCGCCCAGCAGCGACTCCGTCTGTCACAACACCCGTGACTTCCACACTGACTGTGGAATCCTCCAGATTTGGTGAAAGTTGTCGACCCACGCCTAGGACCCACGAGCCATATCTGGCCCAAGTCTGCATGGCAGGATCAACTGAACCGCCCGCAGAAACGGAGACAAGTCGACAGGAGCGAGAGCGCATCAAAGTAACGCGAGCCGCTTGGCTCAAAGAAAAAGCGGTAGTAAAGACCTAACCGCATACCACTACCACCTAGTGCGGACGGGCCGGCTGATCACTGAAGCCCGCAAGAATCTGGATGCACGTAAGGAAGCGACAAACGCTTCTAGTGCGTGCTGCTCAGCGCTCTCAAGGACTCATTCGACAGGAAACCAATCCCGAAAGAAAATATACGTCTCGAAGACTGCTGGCCTGGATGAAGAATCCCTCAGCGGGATCAACAAGTCACTTGAAACTTCTCTTATGCACGTCGACGAGGAGGGAAACGTGCACCCGAGGACCCCCGCCGCCGCGCTCCTAGCAGCCGCCACATAGTTACATGCGAACCAGCCGCCTGAAAACGATCCCCGTGCGGAGCAACACCGACAAGTCCAGAAGGGGCTAGGCATGGCAGCTGCAAGAATCACCGCCCAGAGTCGTAGACACGCGACAACTCCAGAGGCTGACAAAACCCCTCGGGTAGAAAAAACACCTCGCAGACGCGAGAGCACGTCGCCTAAAAGGGGAGACAAGGGGTCACCTCGCCGCTCTCGAGGAAAAGAAGCCCGACGCCGCGGCGACAGCCCACACATTGACGATGATAGCCCGCGAGATCGCGATAGCAACCCAAGGCATCATGGAAGCACCAATGCCAAGAGATTCAAACTCACAACGGAGGTCCCAAAATACGATGGATCGCAATAGCTCAAGTCATGGCTGTCGGACTACCTTACTGCAGTAAAATGCCAACGTGGGAATAAAACGATAGCCATGCAGTACCTAAACCTACATCTCGTAGCCACTGCTCGCAGCTAGCTCGAAGGAAGACCGCGCGCATATTACGGATCTTGGGACGATCTCACTCGCGACTTCTGGAAGAACTTCCAAGCCAAGTACAAACGACCTGCATCTATCGAGGAACTACGAAGTTGCAGGCAAAAAAGCAGCGAATCTACCCGCAAATATATCCAGCGATGGACCACACTCAAGAACACAGTGGGAAAATATCAGAAGAAGTTGCAGTCGAGGCTTTCAGCAAAGGCGCGCGGCGCGCCTCTTTCTGAGAAGAACTGGGACGATCGGCGCCCAAAACAATCGGAGAGCTAATGGTGATAGCGGACAGATGGGCTAACGGTGAAGAGTCTTTGCGAAATGAGAAAAAATCCTCACCCACACCCGAGGAAGACCGCAACGGCGACAACCGAAAGAGGAAGAGAAAACACTACGACCATGACGATCGAGAAAAACTGGTAGCAGCGGAGTTCACAAGAAATCGCGACAGCGAGTCCCGTGGAAATCGCGATTGGAAACCAAAGCCATACGATAAAACTCTCGAGGAAGACCTTGACGGATACTGTATGCTACGTCTATTCACAGATAAAATCATAGGCAAAACCAAGGCGACTCATCTCCTCAAAGACTGCCGAAAATTCTAGGACATCCATGAGGATTACACAAAGAAGCACAGGGCCGCCGTTAACCAGGGATACCCGCAATTGCCGGGAGGATACCAACCACCACCCCTGGCTCCATCCGCAGGACACCAGAACGTGGCACTAGCCGCGCTACCAGCGCCGCCCACGGCAAACCAGGGAGCCAACGGGTACCCGAACCCACAGGGGCTACTGGGTATGATACAGAAGATCTGCCCATCCCGAATAGTCCAAAAGACGAACACACGCCAAGTTAACATGGCAGTACAGACTCCACCATCCGCGACTGAATACTTGAAGATGTCAGAGCAACCGATAACTTTCTCCTAGGAGGACCACCCTCCACGGGTGTATCGACCTGGACACGCAACGCTCGTCATCCAGGCGCAAATAGGCAACTACGACCTAGCCCGAGTATTCGGTGGTAGCGGAATCAACATCATATACGCGGACACACTCTGCAAGATGAACAAGAATTTGGACGGACTTGCAGAATCAGAATCATCCTTCCACGAGATAGTACCAGGGGAAGCAGTACGACCACCCGGAACAATCAACCTGGAGGTAGTACTCGGAGACCCGCGAAACTACATGAGAGAACTCCTCGACTTAGGTAGTTGACTGGCCATCACAGTACAACGCCATACTCGGCCGAACAACGTTCGCCAGATTCATGGCAGTACCCCATTACGCCTACCTCAAACTCAAGCTCCTAGGAAAATATGGACCAATAACCATAAATGGCAACTTCCAAAAGTAAGACAAATGCGACACGGGGTTCAACGAGATTGCAAAATCCTTCGGGATGCAAGAGGAGATGGAAGAGCCGACTCTCCGTGATGCCGCTTACCAAAAAGAACGCCCCGGAACTCGAGTTTAGCCCAACCAGTGACACTTGAAAGTATCAAGTGCACCCGAATGAATCCACGAAGACGGCGATCGTGTCCACCAGCCTATCGTCCGCATAGGAAGACGCACTCGTCGAACTCCTCCGTGAGTACTGGGAGATTTTCGCCTGGCAGCCCTCAGATATGCCAGGGATACCCAAGGAGTTCGCTGAGCACTCACTTGAAGTGTTTAACGACGCAAAGCCAGTAAAACAAACCACCCGACGATTTTCCGAGCCAATGAAGAAAACACTCGGAGAAGAGGTGAATAGGCTACTCGCCGCCAAGTTCATCAGAGAAATCAAAATATCCACCTGGTTAGCAAACCCGGTACTGGTGCCCAAGAAAATTACTGACATCCTTCGCGTGTGCATCGACTACACATCATGGAACAAACACTTCTCCAAGGATAACTTCCCATTGCCACGAATTGACCAGATCGTGGACTGCACAGCAGGCTGTGAGCGCCTTTCTTTCCTGGATGCCTACTCGGGCTATAACCAAATTAGGATGAAGAAAGAGCACGAGGAGAAGACACCATTCATTACGCTGCACGACGTCTACTGCTACACGACAATGCCCTTCGGGCTAAAAAAACGCAGGCGCAACATATCAGTGTCGCATGCAAAAAAGCCTCGCCAAACTCATTGGCAAGAACGTGCAAGTCTACGTCGACGACATCGTCATAAAGACTCGAGTGGAGGACACAATCCTTAAGGACATCAGGGAGACATTCGACGCCCTCAACACGTACAAAATCAAGATCAACCCGACCAAGTCCGTATTTGGAGTTCCTGCCGGACAACTCCTCGGCAAACTGGTCTCTGCCCGAGGAATCGAAGCAAACCCGGAGAAAATTCAGGCGATCTTAGTGATGAAAGAACCAACGAACCTCCGCGGCATGCAACAGCTCGCAGGACGACTAGCAGCTCTCAGTAGGTTCATCACAAGGTTGGGCGAGCAAGAGCTACCATTCTAGAAACTGCTGAAGAAAACAGATAAATTCGAGTGGACACTAGAAGCGAAAAAATCATTCATTGATCTGAAAAGAGTGCTGCAGAGCAAGCGCATACTGGCAACACCACATGAAAGGGAACCCCTATACCTTTACCTAGCCGCAACAAATCAAGTCCTCAACACAGTAATCGTAGTCGAGAGACCAGAGGAGGGAAAAACATACGGTGCCCAGAGGCCAGTCTATTACATTAGCGAGATACTTTCTCCGTGCAAACAACAGTACCCCCACTACCAGAAACTCGCGTATGGAGTGGTCCTCACAGCACGCAAGATCAAACACTGCTTCTAGGAGCATACCGTCACGGTGCTAAACAACGCGTCACTCGGTACTATCATGAATAATCCAATGGCATCTGGAAGAATCGCAGTGGAGCATCGAGCTAGGTGCCTGGGATATAATATACACAGGATGCAACTCCCTAAAATCCCAGGCAGTCGTAGAATTCCTAAGAGAGTGGACGGAGCTCCAAACACCAGGACCCCCAGAATACACGAGCAACTGGATCATGTACTTCGATGGGTCGAAGAGAAACGAGGGAGCTGGAGCCGAGGTAATCCTTATATCGCCCATGGATGACAAGCTCCAATATGTCCTACGACTTGACTTCCCTCCCGACGATCCATCATCAAACAACGATGCTGAATAAGAGGCCCTCCTACACGGCATGAAGATGGCGATCGCTTGCGGGGCCACCCGACTAATGATATATGGAGACTCCAATCTCATCGTGCAGCAGCCGATGAACGAGTGCGATGTCGTGGCATATAACATTATCGCTTATCGCGACATGTACAACCTACTTGAAGGAAGTTCCAAAGGATGCGAGCTGAAGCACATCGCATGATCAAGCAACAAAGAAGCAGATAAACTGGCGACCATAGGATCCACAAACGCCCCTGTTCCGCCAGGAATATACTTCGAGAGAATAAACAAAAGATAAGTCAAGGTCAAAAAGCAAGTAGAGACACCCGCAGCAGCAAAAACGGTGGCCAACCAGCTAATCGCCCTCATCGAGCTCGCCCAAAATATCTCCAGACAAGTTTTTCTGGTCGAGCCAACCTGGACACAGAAATACCTCGACTATCTGTCCAGCAAGCAGCTCCCAGCAGACATCTGCGAGGCTAGAAAGATCGTACGGTGCAGCAAATCCTTTCGGGTGATGAAAGGTGAATTATACAAGTAGAGCATATCAGGAGTACTCCACAGGTGCATCGCACCCGAGGATGGCAAAGAACTGCTCCGCGACATACACCAAGGAGATTGCGGGCATCACGCAAGCTGGCGTGCAATCGTGGGTAAAGCCTTTCGGGCAGGATTCTACTAGCTCACGGCGGCCAGAGACGCCAAAGATCTCGTCGATAGATGCAACGCCTGCCAGAAGTTCGCGCCCAAGCCACATGCACCGGCCATAGAGCTCCACTTGATTGCTATCGCCTGGCCCTTCGCTCAATGGTGGCTGGACATGGTGAGACCGCTACAGAAATCAACACCCGGAGGATACACTCACCTGCTGGTCGCAGTCGACAAATTCACAAAATGGATAGACGCCATGCCAATCACGTCACAACACACCGAGTGCGCCGTGAGGTTCCTCAACTCCATCGTGTGCAGGTTCGGTGTCCCACACAATATCATCACGGATAATGGGACCAACTTCACAGCCAAAGAAACCTAGGATTTTGCAAGGAAAAGGGGATAACACTCAGCTTCGCCTCGGTAGCCCACCCACAAACTAACGGCCAAGTTGAGATATCCAACGGAATAGTTTCGGCTGGTCTGAAGAAGCGGATGCTGACTCGGCTACATCCAGCAGCAGGGCATTGGGCCGAAGAGCTACCATCGGTGTTATGGATCCTCCGAACAACGCCTAACCGATCGACGGATTACACGCCATTTTTCATTGTATACGGAGCTGAAGCTGTGCTACCCGAAGACGTCAAGTTCAACGCCCCACGTGTCATCGCATACAGCGAAGAAACCTCCAACAAGGCATTCACAGAAAACATGGACGCGCTGGACGAGACCAGGGACATCGCGCTCGCAAGATCCGCAGTCTACCAACAAACACTACACAATCACCATAGCTGAAGCATACGCCACAAATCGTTCGTGGTAGGCGATTTGGTGCTGTGAATCAAGCAGAAAGAAGGGCACAAGGTACAACCTGTCACACCCCAGTTTTTGGAACCTTGTACTATAGTTCAAGCAGACAAAAATTAGGGCCAACAATTTTTTTCTAACAAGATGATTGTTTGAACCAACATGTGTGTATGATCTTAATCATATATGAATGCAAGTTTTATTTCATTTGGAAAACCATCACAAACTTTTCCCTGAAAACACTTCTATTAATTTTTCCTATTGTTTTCCCTGAGGTTACTTGAGTGAGTTTTATTCCAAGACTTGGATCATGCTTTCTTGCATCCTTAAATAAACTTTTAGCTTTGTTGGATCCAAGAAAACAAAATTTCAGAATGATTTATGGAAGATTTCTTTTAAGTTTATTATAGAAACTATTCTTTGAAAATATAGCCAAGTACCTGTTTTCCACATTTGTTTTCACTAGGCTATAATATGTTATTTTGTGTTTTCTTGACTTCTATTTGTTCCTTGATATATGGACTACAAATCCATAAGCTTGGTTTGAATTTTGAAAGAAGAAAAACAATCTCTTACTTGTTGTTTTGTGGAAGAAAATTAAGACAGAAAAGACATTTTGAGAAAACAGTGAAAAACAGAAAGTACACATTTTCCCACTTTGCTTTCATGGCCTTACACTATTTCAAATTTTTTTTCAAATGATGTTTATGAAAGTTTAAAACATACTTAACAAACTCAAACTTTGAAAACAAAATTTGGAATCCATTTACTCCCTAAAAACATTCTAAACTTTTTGCTCATTTCATCTGTTTTCCAACACTTCGAAAAATTGCTAAGTGTTAACTGAATTTTCTGAAACTTTTGGAACAGTAGTAGATACAATTTTTGACAGATGTTTTCATTTCCTTTTCTCGCAAGATTGGAAGTGGGACCTTGTCTTGAGGGTTGGCGATAGTTTGTACTTGACTTTGGATCCTTTGTTGAGCTTCTAGAATACATAGGGAGGAAGAAAAACATGTGAGAAAGAGAGGGGGACAGAGATGATGTGGCATGGCATGGGCACCCATGCCTTGACCCTTGTGGCCACACCTTTCCTTTTTGCGGCTCCAAAGGCCTCCTAGAACTTGCCCCTTGGCCCTCCTTTCCCCTTGGCAACATGCCATGCCCTGCATTGTCGAGGACACCCCCAGGGCGCCCCCATGCCGTTCACTGACATGCCCCGAGAGCACACCCTAGACTTTTGGCTCATTCCCATGTCTTAAGGCCCCCTCACCCATGTCCCTCTCGCCACCATGCCCTCACACTTCCCCATGACCCCTCGAGCAGAAGAGAGCGAGCCTGAGAGCCTCCCCGAGCGTGCCGAGTTGTAGATCACCGCCGGCCACCGAGTGCACCTCGACGTGGCACAACTCGAACCCGAGGCCCTCACCCCTTGTTTTCGCCTCCTTTGGACTCCCCGTGACCAGGGCAACCTGCATGACCCCCTCCCTTGCCCTCTCGCTTGCAGGTACCCCGCTGCCGTCTGTTTCGCTGCCGCGGCCACTCTGCTCCCTATCCGTCATCTGGGGCCACGAACGTCGCTGATCCCGACGCCCCTCCACTGCCCTGAGACCCTACCTCATCCCCGAGCCCACGCCACCCTCCCTCTAGCCCCACGGTGAGCTCACGAGACGATTCCCGTCGCCGGCGCGTTTCCGAGAGAGAGAGATAGAGAGTAGAGGTAGGAGACGAACACGAGGCGTTGATCCTGAGATCAACGGCCCCCCCGTTAAACCTCCCCATTTCCAGCCGCGCGTGTGCCATTTCCTGCGCTGGGCCGCTTCATTGGCTAGTTGGGCCGCGCCTGGGAGAAGTGAGCCCGCCCCTCTGTGTTTGTTTTCGTTTTAAAAATTCAACAGAGTATAGCTTTTTTCTTTGGCCCTGTTAAAAATAGTTTTCATGCTAGTTAAAATCTACAAAAATTCAGGGAAGTAGTCTTATGTTTTCTGAACCATGTCCGACTGGTAGAGCTAGGTTTGCACTTTTATTTTGGTCTTGATAATTGTTTTTCCATAGAGTATTTGTGAATGCATTTTTGGCATAACTTATTGGATATGTATCCAAATTGGTCAAACCAAAATGTTTTGAGTAGCTAGTGAGTATATCTATCATTAGGTCTTGGCCTCACATCAAGGTGAGTTACCAAATGGAAATGCCATCCATTTTGGTAAATGAACAGTAGGCTTTTCTAGGATTTTTAGATTGAGTTTACAATTGATTTTTGAGGTGAATCCAATTGGATGAGTTTGTATATGCCTAGATATACCTAATCATAGCTTGGATTAATTTTTAGAGCTAGATATTATTTTTGGTGAGTAGAACTAGAAACAACACTTTTTCTGTTTTGTTATTTATGTGTGTACTTGTTTGAAATGAAAAGTTTTATGGTGTGAGACTTGTTTCCTATCATGTATATATGTGTTGCTACTTTTTATTAGGTTGTTTTCTTGTAGTACAATTACATTAGAAAGTGTGTTCATGTTTGGAAAGTCAAATAGAAATATAAATAATATTTGTTATTTCCCTAGTTTTATTATTTGAGTATATTGTGTGAGCCAATCTTTGTAGATTTGTTTTACCTAAGTTTTGATGTGGTTATGTTGAGTCGAGTACCATTTTGGTACTGATAATAGGATGGTAGTATCCCTGTTAGCTTGCACATTAGTTTATAGCAAAGCATGTGTAAATTGTTGTTTGCTTTCACTAGTATTGTTTTCACTAGTATGAATAGCCATGCATTGGATGCTTTGATAGCTTATTTTTGTCAAGTGTAACCAGAGGCTTTGTGACCTCTAAATGCCTTGGTATTAGTGGGCCCATAACCCACTGGTCCTATTGCATTTTGGTTAGGGATGCAAATCCCCTACCATACATTTGTGTGTTAGTAGCATGTACTTTTTATGTGTGTTTAATATTTTCCACCAAGGAAAATGGTTGTTTGTTTTACTTGTTTGGTTTAAGTAATTAGTATTTCTTTGTGACTCCTAGAATGTTTAGTTGTGCTACATTTGTTTGCATAATGTTCCCTTGAGAATATCATGTTAAGAAGTGTTTCACTATTTTTGTTTAAATTGAATATTCTTTGCAAATAGAATGTTTTCCGAGTGATTGATGAATTATGTGTGGATAGATTTCCTTGAGTATTTGGATTTTTTAAAGTGTTTAGTTGAGCTTGTATTAAGTACATAGATACTGGTTGTATATCAATTATCTTGGTTGCTTGGTAATTGGTTGTTAGAAAAGCAAGAGTTATTAGGATTGGTTGATTCTTGACAAGTAGTTGTTTTTCATAGGAATATTTAGTGTTTTTTATTACTAGCATGTGTAAGGTGTTATGTGCTGTTAGTAGGTATTTATAAGCATGTGTTGCTTGTTTAGGATTATGCGTCCTTGTAGTGTTATTTGCATCTCTAGTGATGAACTAGTGTCACCACTGGATATTATGAGTTGCCCTAGTATTGTTATCTTTATATTTTATAAGTGTATCATTATTCTAGCATGTTTAGGATGTTTTTAATTATGTTATTATGACATGACTTGTGGAGTTGATTTTTGATATTGGTGATAGAATACAATTAATTCTTATAGCATGCTTGTGTAGAATTTTCATACTAGTATGCCATTAGTGGCCTCCCGTTGTTATGTATGTCCTTGCTTTATTATCCCTTGTGATGATCATGTTTTAGAGTGTGTGTTATGACTTGTTACATTTGATTGAGCCACTGGTTTTTTTGGTTATTTTCATGATTGATGGATTCCTTAACTTTGGGTAAGACATTAGCATAGTCTGTAACTAGCTTACTCATCTGTGGTATGTTTGCTCGCTATTTGGAGATTGTCTGAGTGATTAACTTAGCATGAGTATTGTTCTTGTGTTATTATTGTGCTTAGTTGTATCTTGTTATCTATTCATTAAGTTAGTGGTAAACTATTTTGGTGATGATTGCTAGTGTTGTTGTTAAAACCCACTGCCATGGGTATTGCTTTGATTGATTGTTGTTATTTTAATAGTCTCGCCTTTGTGACCTCAAGATATATTCTTAGTTTCTTATGTATCATGTTATGAGAGTGGTAAACCCACTCCATATATGATAATTAGGATGTGGAATATGGTTTCTCAACCATATGTTTATCTGACGATAGTTTTGTACCATGAGAGTTTGGGAGATAGTTTCTCGATAATTTTTGAGTGATTGAGCTAGTATAAGTTTGCTTGTTTTATGCATTTCCTTGTGCTATCTGTTGCCTTTGTGTTCTGAGTGTGTGTCTATTATTTCTTTTACGATGTTAGAAAACGAAGAAGAAGGAGAAGAAGGAGTTGTAGAGTTGTGCGTCAAGTTCAAGCTAATCCAAGGCCAAGGACACAAAGAGATTTAAGGCAAGCCATCCCGATGCTTGCTACTACACTTATCACTATCTCTCATGCATGTTTTAACTTCTGAAAGTTTTACAAAAACTTTGATTACCAAAAATTATTTTTGAGTGACTACTACTACGATTAATATTATTACTATTACTATGCCAGTAGTTGATACTTGGTGTTACCAAGCCCATAGCCACAATATGGTATCTATTACCACCCAAAAGTATAAGTCCCTAAGTGGACACCTTAAAAATATGTTTTTGCAAAATAAAAGTTTTATGGAAAACCCGGTGGAAAGATGAAGCCTTGTCCACCGGAGGAATGTTGAAGTGGTCATTTTTGGAAAAATGGTGTTTTTACAAAAATGACACATAACCTAGTCTTCGCGGGACAGCCTTTACCGTACTGCCACTCTACCCCAACATGGGCACGGGGCTTAACTTGAAGTTTATTTTTGTTAGTGTGTGTTCTATCTCAATTTGCTATAAGGGGACGGATTCCCTCGAACCGAATGTCGCCAAGTTATGAAACGTGCGACATATAAAGTGTGGAATTAATTTTTCCTCCGGACGCAACAGTTGGGGCTCCTGTCTTGGCGAGGTTGGACCTGATGCCGGGGAGCATACACTCGATTAAAGAGATAGACATTTACTAGCTTGGACATAGTGGATGGTTAGGATCAGTCATCTAATGTTCACATACTGTTGTTACAGTCTGTGGTTGTTCACGGCGGATGTACTGGATCTGGTGGATTGTGTACACCTCTACAGAGTAAAACTATTCGGAATAGCCGCATCCTCGGATATGGACAGTTGAATGGCCATTTAGCTAGCATTGTGTCAATTTTTTAAAAAGGAGTTTAAAAAATGAGTTGATCTTATGAAGTACTGAAAGGAGGAATCTTGTACCGTGGAGGTACCGTTGATGAAAAGCCGGAAGCTATTTTACAAGAAGTTTGGCAAAGAAAAACATTTCTTTTATAAAACAAGTTTTATAAAAACTCTTGGATATGCAATATCTACAAGAGAAAGAAAACTATATTATTTTCTTTTGAAGTATCTTCTTCAACAAATATACAGAGACTCTTCAAAATAAACTATGATATGTCTTCCATGTATCATGGATAGTGAACCCTATGTATAGCCTACCTACTCCACTATATAAGCATACTAGTTGAATGCCCGTGCGCTGCCACTACCCATCAACAAAAACTTAGCACACATGTAAATTTGATGCATTCTAGTTACATAATATTGTGTGAACATTGAGATTTTCCAGTTTCGTCGGTGTATATTTCGATTTTTTTATATTTGGTATGCAAAACTACTCATAACTTATTAACAAAGATCTACCTAACACGCTTTTGATATGTCGATATTCCTGTACAATGTTGTGCAAAAACCTTACGTATCCCGCTAAAATTTCGTTGTGTAAAACTCCGTTAATTTTCAGTCTTGCCAATGTTGCCATGGTCCCTTAATTTTTTTCTTGTCGTAGCACATGTTGCATGTGTAAAAAATAGTTGGACTTGTCCATAAAGATTTGCACGTAGGATACATAATCTTGACGAAGTATATTGCATATGTATTATAAATATATCAACAATCTTCAAATTGGTGAATGCATAAACTTGCAATGATCGAAGCCATGTCAATGTTACTCCATCCATAAAGTAAATGAAAAATAAGCCTTTAATCTACTCATCTATCGGAACAATTTTTTTACATCATCTAAGAAGCACTTCAGAAATCTCCCACACTACATCATGTAAGCAGCGGCTCAGAAATTCTATTCTTCGCCATGAAAATACACAATTAAATATTAACTATGCACCACAACCACCATTCCATTTGTCCACGATTTCAGTTGCGACGCATGCCAGTTTACCACGGCCCTTCAAAGTGAGCATATGATGTAGCTTGAGTCATGCATATACTTTAACTCGTTTACCAAGCACCAACTTGTTTTATCAGTGCCTCAAATCAATTAATTAACATAATCTAGTTCTACATAGTCTTATGAATACATCTTATTAAATCTCAAGAATAGTCCAAGCATGCAAAAGAAATTTCATAAAAAAAATTAAAGTCTGAAGATTTACTCCCGTAACACTGGATAAACTTCACGTGGAAAATAGACATTCCTGAAGAATTCTTGACAGTCGGAAATATATACTACCCATTTTATAAAGGACCCATGATAATACTTTATTTATTTCCAACGGAGAAAAGTATACTTTGCTTAATTTTGTAAGGTCGAGAGATCGCGTCACTAAATAGTAAAAACAGGTACTGTGGCATATTGCTTTACCGCCAACTGCGCACCTTCTCTGACATGGGTACGCTGGTAAGATCAGGGGCTGCGCTATTCGGCAGGAAGATCACTTTCCCTTCGCAGCCTGCTGCAAAATGGGCCGTCCAAAATTCGCAAATTGTCTCTTATTCTTGCGTTCCAAAATCACATTTGCACAATTGATCTCATGCCATCGCGACTGCGGCTGCTCACGCGCCCCCGCGTGTTTCGCCTCACGACTGTTGCTGCTCACACGCGCCCGCCATTGCATCCCCTCACCGTTGCCGCTCTACTTTTGGCCGCCAGATCAATAAGGTTTGCCATGAAGTGCCCCCCGGTGCTAAGAAGGCCATTCGTCTTATTATTTACAGAGAGGATTCAGAGATGTACAAAGGTGCTGTCAAAAAAGATCCTCCCAACAATAGTAACGGTGGGATTCGTGGCAAAGGCCATGATCGCAGCAACTGCAAGGAAGAAGACGTTGAAGATGATGTTGGAACTTGGAAGGCCTCCTTCAGAATTTTTCATTCATCCAGCCACCAAGTCCAGCTCGAACTATACCCACTGTCTTGTATTCCAAATCAGATCAGATGTTATAGCTACATGAGTAATTTTTCTGAAGAACCCAATGTTGTAGAAGCAGATGTCGAAACAGATTAGAAAATCCAACAACGCGATCAATTAGCCATCTGAATCATGTCAAAAAAATTTAGTCAAACATATACAACAAATATAAACATCATCATGATACTTTCAACAGCGAAAATATACACAAGTGGTACCTGTATTTAGCCTGTTGCTCCCTGCTCCGTCGGACACCATCGTCACCGCCAACTCGTCCTAGTTCGCTGCTAGCCCACCGGTAATCCAGCGCATGCGTCCTCAGATCAGACCATGATTTTGACCCTCCTCCGCCGACTGCTGCACCGCGCCGGTCGCCTCTAGAACATGATACCAAAGGTAGGATCGGACACCTGGGTAGGGCGCCGGCCTCAAACCACCTGGAGAGCACCGGCCGGCGGCCACACGCCTACTCTGCCGCTAGAGGGTGGAGGAGTGGCACGGCCACTGAGACCGCAAGCGGGCCAGGGAGTCTAGGTCGGCATGGGCAGCAGTGCAGACCGGAAAACAAGGTAGAAGAAGGGGATTCCTGGCATGTCCGGCTATGGGGTGCCGCTCCGGCGATGGGAGGCCGTGGCGGTGCGCTGAGTCCTCGTCCAGTGATGGGTGAACTGCGGCGGCGACGTCCGACGTTCTCACGTGTAGGACATGCGGGACGGCGGCGGCTGTGTGGTGATGTTTGAGATCGTGGGAATAGGGGGACGTTGCGGCAGCAATTCTCTGGGAACGTGTGGAGGTTTTAGCGAGTTAAAAGTTTAGCGAGCCTACAAGTTTTCCACGGTATTCTTCGTCGGGCGGGTGTTTCCTCGTGCGGGAGGCGAGAGCGGACGTACGGACACGGACACCGCGTACTCACCTTTAATAGTAAAGACTTGCATTTTGGTAAGCTACATGATGGGTGCCTTGCTGAGTACATTCAAATGTACTCATATTGGTTTCATCCCTGGTATTTACTTGCCAGACTTTGAGAAAGAGCCTCAGAAGAATATCTACAAGGAGGAGTACTGCACCGATGGACTTGCGAGCTAGGATCGTCTCTCGATCAGCAGACTGTAGGTTAAGGCGTACTACGTTGTGTGTGTTTTAGTCTTCCGCTGTGTGTGTTGTGTGTTTGCCATGCGTGGCAGTTGCGTGGACTTAGTCATGTGACCATGTCTCTTTTGTAAGTGTTTTCTGTAATCGTGTGATGGATATTGTATCTGTGTGCCAACTTGATATGTTGTTCATGACTGGTGTGTTCTGGGATCGTGAATGTATGCATATCCGAGGTGTCCTTGAACAATGGTTCTGGGGGGACCTTACAGAGTTGGTATCAGAGCTATCCTGACCTTAGGAGACCTTAGTTAGCATGGACGTTAGCTAGTACCCTGACATTATAAGTTAATTAAACTAAGTCAATAAGATGGCTATGTACTAAAGTATCCTATACATTCCATCCCCTCTATGTTTTTGAAAACTCTACTTATACTAAGTTACCTACTAAGCATCTTAAAATTTTGCACACTGTTGCCTAACATAATCTACCTTAAAATTTTGTTTAGATGGCAGTTGTCTTCACCGAGTACTTCCGGTTGGGATTGCATGCACCTTGCTACCGCCTCTTTGAGGAGGATTTGATCAAGATGACTCGCATTATCTGTCGCCCAGTACCCGAGTTGAAGGGAGCTCAGATTCACCATGATGGACGAGAATTGTCCTGGATGGTGGTCTATACCATTCGTGCACCTTTGCTAGCACCGTCAACCCCAGAGATCACTTATGAAGTAGTGGAGAGCAGCTGTGAAGATGATATCCTGAGAGTGATGCAACTGACTATCGTGAAGCTCGCGAACTTCTTTCGTAGCAAGTTTGAAGGCACCCCCTATAGGACTATGGGAGGCGCGATGAGGATGACAAGGCCTTAGATGCCACAAAAGAACTTGTCTTTGCTCGTCACTTCCAGCACATGGAGGGACAGCTGTACAACACTCAGTTCTCGCTTGATAAGCTTAGAGGAGAGTTTGACCTCCGAGGAAGAGAGATAGACCAGTTAGAAAAAGACCTGAGAGTTTCCTCTGCTACTGAGCGCTGTCTCGGAGCACAGAGGAAGACTATGAAGTATGTTGACTCCCACCTCCGTGCACAAGTGAGAAGCCTTCAATACCAGCTTGCAACCAGCCAAGCTAGAGTTGAAGAGTTGGAGGAACAGCTACGCGCTTCCTCAAGCACTTAGGATTGCCGCAGGATATTAGGAGTTGTGTTGTTCCCACCCAGACGCTTGTTTGTGTTTGTATTATGTGAACTCTGCTAAGAGCTATGTGTGTGCTAGGTGTGTTGAAAGCCTTATGCTTTTGCAATGTGAACCTGAAAGTTTATGTTATGCTCGTTGAGACTCTGTTTCATGTGTATGTTAGTCTTTGTTTGTGATTGTGTTTGCTTCGTAGATGCTTGTTGTTGTGCTACCTACCGTTCTCATCTCTGTTATGAGCCGGGATGTTTCACAAGTTTTCAAAACAAAAACACCCTTTTGGTTGCCCTCTTCTTATACCGTTCTTTTTCTTCAGTATGGCCAGCAAGTTGCCTCCACCACTTGAGCTGACGGTTGCCCAACTGTTTACTCTGCTAAAGGAAGAACGTGAAGCCGCTCGTGCATACCATATTGCCGCTGTTGCCACCCTGGAGCATTTGACTCAGCTTGTCACCACCAACGCTGAGAATAATGCTATCCTTATGAGAGAGTACCAACGCCTGCTTGCTGGAGAGAGTCGCAAAAGGAAGATAGTGCCGCCAGGAGAACCTAGTTCACCAGTGACTCGTAGTACCTTGCCTGTGATGCCACAACCCCCAAGGAGGCGTGTGAATGTCAGGCCTAAAACCACAGGTTGCTATACTTGTGGAAAGGAAGGACATTTTGCTCGCGAGTGCCCCCAGAAGAATCGTGTTCTAGTTCATCCTGATGAAACCCCAGAGACCCAGGGTCCAACCCAGGAAGAAGCGCAAGAGTTTGGTGAGTGGACGTTAAGACCAAGATGATGTTGCAGAAGCACATGCGACTCATACCATAGTTAATGGTACATTTTTGAACCAAACCTGTGACCCCCATAGTTGTGTTTAACTTCGTACCCTAAGAAATCCGACGTAAATGGAACACTAAAAGTGTCACGTCAGACTAGTAGAAAAGTATCTTTAAAATTAACAATACTAACGTACTTTATATAACTTCAACCTAACACCTAACATAAGTTTTAAAATCACTAACAAAACTTTCAAAACCAAGGAGAAAGGTGCCTTAGGATGTTTTATAGCTGTTTGGCAAAAAGAGGAAGTTGAAAGGAACGTTGGATTTCTGAGCTACGATTTTTGCTAGACAATAAGATCTCTCGTGTACCTATTTTGGGAGGATCCAGATTTTAGAATATGAGATTGTGGAGATTCATTTGAGGTTTAGTCTAGGAGTAAAATTTTGAGGATCATATGAGAACTATTTGAGTAGAATTATAGTATATATTATCTGGGAACAGATCATGGGACTACACTGCATCGACGCGCTGCATCGATAATCCGCACCTGCGCGTCTAGTGGTAATCCTCGTGGCGTTCTACCTTGGCTAGATCTTGGAAGTACCACGTAGAAATTTTTTCGTTTATCTCTACGTGTTCCCACAGTGGTATCAGAGCGGTAGCTTATGGTTTTAGGCCCGTTATCTGCACATATGTGATATGTAGTTAGCATTAGATTGGATCTAAGTGATGTTTTGGTGGTCGCTCTATGAGATAGATCGGTTTTGTAAAAGGTTGATTGGATCAATCGTACTCGGGGTTAATGGATGATCTCGTTTCCGTGATCATACTGCTAAGGTCGTTGAACAACATACCCCTACCGGTCGGTTTCCGCCATCGGGGTATACCGTGACACATAAATCTAGTTGCGATGATCGAAGATCAAAGAGTTTGATCGAATCGGATTACGGATCAGATTTGGGTAAAATCGTTTTATCCGATGAAGAAATCCATGTTTGGAATGCAGATGAGATCTGTGTTTTCCAAAATCGTCGGGCGCTGCCCCTTCGATCCCCGCCCGCTATCCGGCTAGCGGGACCGCCGGCTTCGCCATGTCGTAGCGCCTTAGATGTCGTTACGAGTTTCACAACGCCGGTAGATATCGTGTCTATGTATAACTTGTTTTTGCAGGAAGTTGTGAATGGTATGGCTTATGTGCATGTGATGTATGTAATCCATACATGATCTGCGTATCATGTTTTGTCAGCCGGCTGGAGCCTAGGTGCTGTCATTTTATTGTATAACGGCGTGCATGTCGGATTCTCTATGTAATTTTTCATTTACTAGCTAGTGTAGCTTTTTGGAGAGCCCGGATGACATGCAAGTCGATGTATAAGTCGGCTACATGGAGAAAGATGGCACGTGACAAGAGTTGGCACGAGTCGACTTACAAGCTTTGTGGAGATGGAGATCACCATGAAGAGAGCCATATCATTTCACAATAATTGCTTTATTTGTGTTATTGTTATGTCTCTTTTACCTCTATTTATATAGTTGGTAGATTTTAATCCCTCAAAGAAGGTATAGTTGGTCGCCCCGCCAGTGCTGCACCATCATAAGTCGGACATTCTTGGTAGTGGGCTCATAAAATTGAGGTGCTACCAATTCTTTCAGATTAGGTGGGTTTGAGTCGGACTCTAACAGCGGAAGCACTTGGTAAGCTAGAAGAGTCCATCACAATGGTTGTGGGGCTCGGGGCGAGGTAGGTTGGGAGCCGGGGGATGTGATGCCACCCAACTAACAAGAGTCGTATTGGATACGATTGGCAAGGTGTTGCCTACCTAGATCACTTGACGGCTAGCGGTGATGCTAAAGCTCTACTAGTCGGCTTGCTTATTTAGGATCTTGAATCACTTAGCAACCATCGGAGGGGTGTTGGTTCTAGTGGGAGCATAAGTATTAAAGCGTTTAATACGCCTGCTCTTTTATGAATACATGTCTTAACTGTTTTGCATATTTTCCGTTGTAGATCAATGGCACCTAGCAACCTTCCTCAGTTGTCCAATTTTGCGTTGAGGTCAATCCTAGAGAAAGATAAGCTTAATGGAACTAATTTCACCAACTGGTACCGTAATCTGAGGATAGTCCTCAAGCATGACAAGAAAGAACATGTTCTAGAAACTCCACTTCCAGATGAGCTTGATGATGATGCGACTGTCGCTGTCATGAATGCCTACCGTAAGACTCGAGATGAGTCTACGGAAATTAGCTGCCTTATGCTTGCACACATGGAATCGGACTTGCAGCAGAAGTTCGAGAATGTTGAGGCCTACGATATGATCGAAAGCCTCAAAAGAATGTTCCAAGCTCAGGAAAAGACCGAGAGGTATCAAGTCTCTCAAGCTTTGCTGGGTGTAATCTCAAAGACGGCGATCCACTGAGTCCGCATGTAATCAAAATTATAAAATGGAAAACAACCAAACAATTTTAGAACTGTATAATATCTACCTTGAATTAGGACATGAAGTGTTTGAGGAGAAATTGAAAAATTATTTGCACAACAATCATATTTGTGCTAGTACTAATTCTTTGAACACCTTTATTGCTAAGGAAAACCTTGAGCTTGGGGAAGTTTGTCTTGATGAATATGATAATTTTATCCCCCCTACTATTGAGGATAAAAATGATATACTTGCTGATTCTATGGAAAGTTTTAAGCTTGGGAAAGTTGGTTTTGATGAGCATGATATTTCTAGTTCCCCAAGCTTGGAGGAGAAAATTCACTTTGATGATATTATGCCTCCTATATATGATGATTGCAATGAAAATTATGAATGTTTAACTCCCACTATCACTAATGAGGATTTTACTTATGTGGAGAGTAGTGATTCTTTTATGCATGTGGCTCATGATAAGAATTTTTTATGTGATATTCATATTGTTGAATCTATTCATGATGCCACTGAAAATTATTATGAGAGAGGGAAACATGGTTACACATATTTCAACAATATTAAGTTTCCCCTCTTTATGCTGAAAGTATTGAAGTTGCACTTGATCTAACTTTCTATGCTTGCTATTATGTGCTTATTTTATTTGTTTCATTACAAAATGCCAATGCATAGGAAATGTGTTAGACTTAAAAATAAATTGTTTAATATTTTTTTTTGGTGTGTTCCTTATGCTTTAATTTCCTATTCGGTTTGAGCACACATTTATGTCTTTACAACATGTAAAATGCCTTTACCTACTGTTATGTATCATTTAGTTTAAGATTTTCATTTTATAAAAAATTTGGGAAAGTAAATGAGAAGGATGAGTAATGGAGAAGTTGGGGTCGACTTTGAACATGTGTTGTTCATGCCAATGAAACCATTGCAAAGTCTCTATCATTAAAACTTTTTCCAAAGCTAAAAACAATAAAAATATTAGTTCACTACTGTAACATCACATTTCTGTCTTATTTCTCATCTTAAATGGCAAGAATAATCTTATATGAGAGATAAGATTAAGCAATAGTAATTAGCTGTCAAGAAAACAGATTCCTGAACTTCACTGCGAAAAATGTTTAAAATCACAGAAGTGGAATTTTCACCTGGTAATTTACGACAGAAATATTTAGTTATCACTACATATTTCATTAGTTTTAATTTTTCTGATTTGAGCAACTTAAGTGCCTCTAAAAATTCACTCTTTACGGGCTGTTCAGTTTTTGGCAGATTATGTCTTTATTTTGCATTGCTCTCATTACTTGTGTTTTGTGTGGTTCTTTTGATCAAGGAGCGATGCACAAATGTAGTAACCATCGTGAATATTTAGAATCAACTCATGATGTGTCTTTGCTGTACCTATGTGGATTTTATTTATGGAGGCACTAACCCCTCTAATCAAGTTTTATGTTGAGATTTGTGTAAGAAGAATTTTCAGGAGGAAGAGTTGAGTGAGATGAACAAAGATCAAGAGGGACAACCAATCAAGATTGGGGATGTACCCCTGGGCTCACTCTACATGTATCAAATAAGTACAAGAATCCAAGCTTGGGGATGCCGAGCCACCTCACTCCAACCATCATGATGTTAAGTAAGTAAAGCCTAGCTATATGGCTATAAAGAAAGCGCTTTACGGGAGGCAACCCGGTTGTTTTTGTTTGGATTTTCCTAGTGTCCTCTTGCTATCTCAAGATATTAGTTTTTTTTGTTTTAATTCTGGAGTTTTCAATAAAGAGTCAAGTCAAACCCATTTGGACTTATAAGTTGCTATCCTAGTGCATGAAATTTTTGTTTCAGCACGAGTCTGCTCACCGTACGATTTTACGTTTTTTATTGGTATGTCGGATTGAGATAATTTTATAGTATGTTCTGCAACTTTTCGTCCTCTGTAAGCACAAAAATTGGCTTAATTTTTTGACGAGTCTAGCTTAGGGAAAAACGTTCGTTTTGCTGCTGTTGCTTTTCTGGAGAGATTCTGCCTTCTTTTGTTTTATGCACTCTTTGGGCTTGGGAATCGAATTTCCATGACTCTTTCAAGAAAGAGAGTGAACATACAACATAATGAACCTTATTGTATATCTACTGGAGCATTTGATTTGGAATTTTGCACAACAAGCATGTGATTTGTTTGTCCTTGCTAATCTCACCCCACAGAAAAAGAATGGGAGAAACATGTTTTGTGAAGTTTTTTCACAGGGAATAGAGGAGCTGCGCCTCAAGACATCCAAGAATGGTGAAAGCCATAATCTTGGGGATGTGATGAACACCCCACTGGAGATACACTCTTTTGGTTAGCACATGTCCACTTTCTGTTTTTATAAGCAAAGCATTTACCGTAGAGACTTGAAGCGTCTAGTTTTTGTTTTTATTTTTGTTTTGATAAGACCACCCCCATCATTTTATATGAGATTGAGCTACTGGAGTTTGGGGTTGGAATGTATTGGATGCTATTATTATGACTTGGAATAGGGATGTCATGGTTGATTTGAAGAGCTACATATGTTTGCATGATTTATAGGCTTTTTATGTGTAGAAATTTGCAATAATGTTGTCTTGAGCTATCTCTTATTCATGTCCTTGATGTTAATTGCTGGTTTATATAGTTTTTCATGAAATGAGTAGTTCTATGGACATATGCATGCATAGTAGCTGGTCAACTATCTCCCTCTTGCTAGCCAAAAATTTAAAAATTCCAACAAGTAAAAACTTGTTTCCAACACTCCTTAGCCAAGTATTTCCAGTGAGTCCACCATATCTTCCCATTAGCTTCATTGCTATTCCGAGTATGTTCACCATGTTATTGTGTTATTTATGTTCTAAATTAAGATATTCACTTTATTAATTGTCATGGATTGAACTTGGGATAGGACTCTCACGAACTTTTGAAGGCACACTTTACTTTTTATGCATCTAATAAACATGACCCAATAATGGGAGCCACAAGTTTTGCGTTTGACAAGTGTGTGGTTGGGAGCTAGCTATAAACGTGTATCACCGGAAAGCTTTCAACATTTCACAAAAATTTACATTTGGTTGATATCATGTACTTTTGTTTTTGGACTCCTGCCATGCCGAAATGAAATAGAGGAATAGTAAGTTTTGATGAGTAAGTATCTATATGACTAGAGAAACGCATTGGGCCGCTAACCCATGCCATGCTTTATCATGGTGGAAATTTACTTACAGCTTGAGTGACTCTACAACACATCCTACAATAAAATAAGAAGCTATGCATAATAGTGAATGAAAATATAAAGGATGATGAGTCTACTCTGTTTGTTTGTCTTTTCATTGTGACATG
Organism: Alopecurus myosuroides; assembly: GCA_028641055.1. Taxonomy (NCBI): domain Eukaryota; kingdom Viridiplantae; phylum Streptophyta; class Magnoliopsida; order Poales; family Poaceae; genus Alopecurus; species Alopecurus myosuroides. Next base: position 307,284,520 of record CM054061.1, read on the forward strand.
GGCTTGTTTCCATGTCATGGGGGAAGAGGTACCTCTTTGCGGTTCTCTATGATGTCATTAATACTTATTATGATTGTACAAAGCTTATTAGGAATCTTAAGTTGAGTAATCATGGAGGAGATTTTCACACTCACGGGGCATGAGGCTTTCAACCACCTTGTCATTCACATTACTTCAATATTCACCATTTAAGATGCTAGTGATAAAGGGGCAATGAGAGTCCTAGATCAATGGATACCACATTTCAATTAGTAATTTTAGTTGAATAATTTAGAGGCTAAATAAGACTTGATCATGTTTTACCTCTACTCAATTTTCTCCAATGTGTCCACCATATTTTCTATTTTCCATTATGCTATTATTTGACCAATATAGGATTTTATTTTTCATTTTGTGTATGCATTTGGTCCATAGTGCTTTTATTTCATTATACAATTTGTGAACTTTCATGAAGCATCTTTGCTTGCATATTTGATATTTCTTACAACATGAATTGTATATTGCTACTCATTTCTAGTATTAATCATTTGATTATATGTAGCATGAATAATCCTCCTTGATATCCCATGATTGTTTCAATATGCAAAGTCCATGTTAGTTTTATCACCTTCATACTCGAAGACGAGCATGGGTTAAGTTTGGGGATGTTGATGCATGTAAAATGCATACATGAACTTTGCATGTTATTACTTGTTTTTCCTACATATTAGCAACTTATATTCATGTTTTATAATGATTTGGGGGATTTTCTAAGCAATCCCCCTTCTTTTGGTTCTAACCCTGTTTTTCCAGAAAACGTACTTTTTAGTGTTTCAGACTTTCCGGAAGCTCCGGGACTCCAAAAAGGGCAAGGCCAAAGAGCACGGTTCAGAATTTTCGAGACAAAGACCATGGGCCAAAGTAGAGGGCCAAAAGGCCAACCAGGTGGCAAAGAGGACCCTCCACGCGGCCAGATTCCTTGGCCGCGTGAGAGGCCCCCTTTTTGCCCCCGTGGCTCCGATGCCGTCGATCTTTCTTCTCCCGAGTGTCTCGTGACCTAAAAACGACTATATAAAGAGTCCCCTGGCCTTTTCGAGGAGGGGCGGCGCCGAGAGACGAAACCACGAAACAGAGAGACAGAAGGCTGCCGCCGGAGAAGATCGGAGGGGGGAAACGCTGCCGGGATCACCCCCGGAGGGCTCCACCCCCCTCTGGCGTGTTCATCATCAACATCTATAGCAAGATCAGCTCCATCTCTCCACTGTAATCTCTTGGCAAACACGATGTATGATGCAATACTATATTCCCTTGATGTATTGTGTCTCCCCGTCTATGTTTGAGTAGTGAATTGTTCTTGGCAATGGTGAAATAGTTCGTTGATTGGTTGCATACAAGTTTGTTATCTTCTATGATTGTATTTTTGCACAATATATGAGTGCACGCATATGTTGGGGAATGCATGTAAGGTGATCACTGGTAGCATAATGGAGTGGTGGTGACTTGGGAGTGACAGTAACCTGAGACCGAGCCACAAAGTTAGGTTATTGGGGGATATATATAGGGGACCTTAGAACGTAAGGCTATGGTGGGACTTTATGTCTTAATCAATCTTGTGCAGTCATTTACTTGGCCACATGATCCATCATAAGGGGTTGTAGATCATTTACTTGACTATACCTATTCATGGCTCCTTCCTAGAAGAAACAACTAAGACTAAAACATGTGCTTCACTAATTGTGACAACCACACGAACGAAACACCTATTTCTAGAACACTTGCTCCCTTGAGATACTTGAGATATTTGCTGCTTGCTACTTGTGAAACTTGCTTAGAAACTTGCATTTTAAACTTGCTTCACTAGTTACTAGACAAACCACACTCCACGTCATTTGCTTTTAATTAGTTAGTTACTTTTAGTCAAACTTATTGCTTTGCATAAACAGCCATATAAGAGGGTTATAGGGATTTAGAGAATAGATAGCTTACCTTCATCTCCTCGTGGGTTCGACACTCAAATACATATCGAAAGGTACTACAATTGATCTCCTGCACTTGGGAGTCATCACCGTTGCATCTCCTTGATGCTTTTGTTGGTGATGCTGGCGGAGCGCCAGTCGCGCGTCCTCACGGCGGGTGGCGCGGGGACATCTTCAGCTGCTTTCGATGATGATGCGGCGGCGCCGTGCTTCTTCCATCTAGCCATGAGAGCTCGTGGACGCTTGCAGAACAGGAGGTGTGCACGAGGAGGAAGAAAAGAAGCAAATGGCCAGGAAATTTACTTTCCGCCTAAGGACGGCTACTTATACACGGGCCAAGCCAATCTGAACCGTAGATCTGGCAATGTGGCACCCATCGCAGCTGCCACGCATGAAGTGGAAACGAAGTGGCGGTGAAAAGCCACCTCTGCCACGATCTTTACTACAGATCGTGCGCATTTACGGCGCGTGTCTCGTGGGAAAACCGGAAACGACCTCTCGTTTCCGGTCAAAAAGCTGACAAGGTGGGCCATCGTGCTCTGTTTTCACTTCGTCACGTTCCATCGGGAGGAGTCCGAACGAACAAGTGCGCAATGAAATCATTGCATACCTCATCAAACCCGAAAATTCCCTCGGGTAGGATCCCTACACGAAATTTCTTTCGTATGGGCATATCAAGACGCGAAAACTCTTTCACATAAAATCCCTGCCACGAAATTTCTTTCATATGGGCATGACAAAACGCGAAAACTCTTTCGCATAAAGCTCCAGACACGAAAATTCTTTCCTATGGAAAGAAAATCGCAAATGCGAAAATCCTTTTTTGTAAATACAACAAAGAAGATTTCCTTATTCGAGAAATCTTGAGACAATATTCGCGAGTGCACAGCTCCTGCCACTCGATCACACGATGTATACACATCCTTACCCTAGATCGTTCAGCCGACTAGGCACATCCGGATGCCGTATTCTCTCGGATACGAAGGTAATACCCAAAAGATCTCTCTTAGGGGCCTGGAATTGCACTCAAGCTGCGTCCTCCGGTAAATTTCCGTGTCAATAACACGAAGAAAAAATTCTAGCGGACGCGCCGGGCACCCCTATAGGTTAAGTTTCGACTCGGTAAGACCTCCACGGCCCAGTCGCAATGATCACCTCATCGGATTCGAGTCGGAGGTCTCAAATCTGTGTAGGCCAGAACTATGTTTTTGCCCTAGATGCAATTAATGGGCCCTGAGCTTTCGGGAGAGCCAAGCAACTGAGCCATATCCTTCTGCATAAACAGCCAAAAAACACAGGCACTTTCATCGCTCGATGTTCGAGTACGAAAAACTCATCACGTATAGGGTATACACCCTCTCAGAAGACAAGCGGATGAAGCAACCTGTCGAAAGAATCCGAGACAAGATTTTGAGCGTCTACCCAACATAATTCTCAATCGAGTAAACGCTCTCGGGCTACTGACGAAGGGATGAATCCTGTACCTATCGGGTGAGGCTACCCGGTCCAAGGCCCAAGACCCAAGCCCAAAGGGAGACGCCATGGACTACTCTAGAAGGCCCAGTTAAAGCCCACCCGCAAGGCCTTTAGGTTAGGGTTTGTAACCCCCCCCCCCCGGGTACGGTTTAAGACCTGGACACCTATATAAGGCCAGGAGAACCACCAGGAGGGGGACCAAGAAATACCACACCACCAAAGCCTTGAGATTGAGATCTACTCTCGACTCGAGCACCCCCACTGTAACCGATCTATTGCTAATACAGATCGACAGAAGCAGGAGTAAGTGTTTTACCTCTACGAGGGCCCCAAACCTAGGTAAATCGTGCCCCTGTTAGCCGACGATTGTCACCAGCACCTACACGTTCTTCTAATCAAAACACTATCGGTTCACCCGAGGGACTTGTTGAGATGCATATTCGACAGTTGCACTGACCCTCTAATGCAAATTACTCTTTGAGTGTGGTGTGAAGGAAGTTTTCAAGGGTCAAGAGAAGAGGGTGATATAATGTGATCAAGAAGAGTGCAAGGTCAAAGCTTGGGGATGCCCCCGTGAGTCATCCAAACAAATTCTAAGAATACTCAAGCATCTAAGCTTGCGGATGTCCAAGGCATCCCCTTCTTCATCAAAAAATTATCAGGTCACTTCTAGTGAAACTATATTGTTATTCGGCCACATCATATGAAATTCACTTGGAGCGTCTTTTATTTTTCGTTCAGTTTTCTTTTGTTTTCCGTGCTGAAATAATATCATTGGAACCTAGCATCCTTGTTTGGGAGAGAGACACGCTCCTCGTTTTCATTTGAATACTCGTTATGCTCGTACTCTTAATTTTTATTCTAGCTGCTGCAAAATTCCTGTTGAGATCTTGTTATCATTGCATCTCTTATTCAGAGATGTTAGTTTTAGTAGTGTTATGTGAGTATATCATGTTTGCTTGCTGTATCATTTAGGGGTTTTTTGTTAAAACATATATTAGATGGTGCTTGTTGGGAAAAGAAACTGCTGCATGTGGTAGAATTTCTAAACAATGCAAATAGAAACTTGTATAGACTGTGGCTAGACTTTTTCATATCAGTCTAGATACAATTTTCATTTTAAAGCCTAGTGGTTATTTTGTAGCATGATTTGTCTCAAATAGATGAGATTTTTTAATGTGCCATTGAAAGAATCATGAGTTGTTCTTGTCATAGTGAAGCATAAATTTGTGGTGTTCTCCTTTGAATGTTTTATCTGGTTGACTTGGCGCATGCTTACACCATGTTTATGACTATAAAAAAGTCACCTATAGCCTCTATGATTATTTAGTTTTTGAACTTGTGGTACCACTTATGCTTTGATTAATGATGTTTCTGTCGCTATGCATGATTATGGCCATTACTGCTCTCTTGATTTGTCGCTCCCAGTCTTTTGCTAGCCTCCACCTGTATTTAGTATGAGCTCTACTCGCGCATCCAACTCCCAAAAACCAAAGTATGCCAAATGTGTCCACCATACCTACCTACATGTGGTATTTAACCGCCACTCCAAAGTAAACTGCTGACGTGTTACCTTTAAAACTTTCAAAATTACCCTTGTTTTGTGTTCACGTTTTAGCTCATGAGGACATAAATAGAGAATCTTTATCTCACTTGTTTATTGGACTTTCACACCCTAGACTAGTGGCTTCATCTGCTTATCAATCGATAGAAGAGCTGGCAGCGGGGTGCCCAACCCCAAATTAATACAAACAAATTCTTTTCGCTATTTTCCCCCCTGATTTATTAGTTAAAGAATAATTGTGTAAACAAAAGAGAAGGAGGGATTACCTTCTACACCAGTTGCGTCCTTCAATGGGAGCCTCTCTTGTGAAGTCTAGTTGTCTTGTGACGTACTGTATTTTCTGTTTACCTCGTTGACATAATCATACACCTCTCTAAAAAATAGACACTCCTCTACTATATGTGATTGTTGGCAGGCACCCGAGGATTCGGTTAGCCATGGTTTGTGTAAGATGGTTGGGAGGAGTGTCAAACATTTTAAACATCTGTTCAATAAAATAAAAATCTAGCACATGAGTGATCCATGCCCCCCTCTGCGAAGGGCCTTTCTTTTACTTTTATGTTGAGTCTCCATCTTCTAACTTTATGCACAGTTGAGAGAGCATAGTTGGCATTCTGAGTTTAATGTGCATTTGTCCCAGAAACATTATTAATTGATTCATGATGAGTTATTGTTTGTTCTCAAATTATTTGTTCTAGTCTTCCTCATAAACTTTGAGGGTGTCCTGGCATTTATGTTTTTCCCAACTCTTAAGGAGAAGCGGAATATCACTTTGCTATGTTTTCTCTATACTTGAAACAAACGTATAACTTTTGATGCATTGTTATTCATGATGTTTTATTTGTGTTACTTATCATGATGCAAAGTGATTGCTATGTTTTATTGCTAGAATTATATCTATCATGCTTGTGTTTAAAGTACTATGATCTCAGCTTACATATTCTTTTACATTATTGATGATCAAGTTTATGATGGTAGCATGTCACCTCAGTAATTATGTGTTTTTATTGTTTACCTACTCGAGGATGAGTAGGAGCTAAGCTTGGGGATGTTGATACGTCATAAACGTATACTTAATTTCTGATGTTCCATGTTGTTTTTTATTATTTCCTACATGATTTCTATACACTTCATATCATTTTTATCGATTTCCAGGACTAACCTATTGACAAGATGCCACCGAGCTAATTCCTTATTTTCTGCTGTTTTTAGTTTCAGAAAAGTTGTTCTAGAAATATTCTCGGAATCGGAAAATTCGAAGCCCGGAAGTCTTAGAAATCCCGAAGGTTCCACGGAGTTCAAAAGAGGCCCATAGGGGGGCCACACCATAGGGCGGCGCGCGCCCCTGGCCGCGCCTGGAGGTGGTGTGGGACCCTCGGGCGCCCACCGCCATCGCCCTTTTGCCTATTTATACCCCCGCTACATCAACCCTAAAGATAAACCACTTTTTCCTGAGAAACACCCGAGGCCTCCGTTATCGCCATCCCGAGATCGGGAGGGTTCTGGAGCTCTTGCCGGCACCCTGCCGGGAGGGAAATTCATCACCGGAGGGGTCTACACCACCATGCCCTCCTCCGAAGTGATGCGTGAGTAGCTCATCCCTGGATTACAGGTCAATAACAGTAGTTAGATGGTTGTCTCCTCCACTTTATGCCTCATGTTTAGATGTCGTGAGCTTCCCTACATGATCGAGATCATCTTTATGTAATGCTACGTGTTGTGTTTGCTGGCATCCGATGAATGTTGAATGCCATGTCTCCAATTACCAGTCTATCATGTTATCTTCATGCATATGTTATTTATGATCTTGCATGCTCTCCGTTATTAGTAGATGCTCTGGCCAAGTAGATGCTAGTAACTCCAAGAGGGAGTATTTATGTTTGATAGTGGGTTCATGCCTCCTTTGCATCTGTGCTCGAGTGACAGAAACGTGACAGATGGAGGATGTGTTGTTGCCATTAGGGAGAAAACAACGATGTTTACTTTGTTTACAGCGTTTACATTACACACTTTTCTTACTGCGATTATCTGTTGCTTGCAACTTAATACCCAACGTTTGTTCGGATGATATTCAGAGGGTGTACTATTAGTCCTAGATGCAGTTGGATGACGGTCTATGTATCTTGTTGTAATGCCTGCATGAATCACATAGTAATATTTATGTTTTTCAATGCACTACGGTGCAACCTTCATTATTTCAATTGCCCAGCTGTAATTTGTTCTCCACACATGTTATTTATCTTTCACGGACCCCGGTCCATTTTCTCATACTGATAATACACACACTGCTTCCACGGTTTTCACACTGCTGCTACTACTTTCATATTGTTCTCATATTGTTTTCCACACCATACGTTTAACCTCTTTGTCTTCAGTAAACCCGGTGAGATCAACAAGCTCACCGCTTCGTTGGGGCAAAGTGATTTGATTGTATTGTGTAGGTTCCACGTCGTGCTAAATCGGTAGTGCGCCCTGCCACCTCAGCTGCATCAACCTTCAGAGATTGCTTGTCCTCCTACTGGTCGATTCAACCTTGGTTTCTTTTCTTAGGGAAAATTTGCCGCTGCACTCTTCACAACCTTTCTCTTGGGGTTTAGCAACATCCACTACACCATCAACGGCGCCAGAAAAGAGCTTGATGTCTACATACATTTCTATTCTTGTAGACAATGTTGGGCCTCCAAGTGCAGAGGTTTGTAGAACAGAAGCAATGTCTTTGGAGCAAGGATGATGAGGGTCGTGTTCAGTCACTAGCTGCTTGGCCTCTCGTTTGTAAGCCGAAAATCCATGGTGGACTTGGGATCAAGAACATTGACATACATAATCAGGCCCTGCTCATGAAACATCTCCACAAGTTCTATTGCAAGCATGATACCCCGTGGGTGCATCAAGTCTGGTCTCTATATGATACCAACTCACCTCCTCACGCACAATCTGCCCGAGGCTCCTTTTGGTGGCGAGACATTTTCAAACTCATTGGTACCTACAGGAGTATTACTACGTCAAACATAAACAATGGTCTATCAACATTATTTTGGAAAGACTTTTGGCTTAACAAGACTTTGGTCTGTGATCGTTTTCCCCGTTTATACTCGTTTGTGTTAAATGAGAACTCATCGGTCGCAGAGATGAAGTCTTCATGGGACATTGATAACATTTTTGCTCTACCATTATCCTCCCAGGCATTTGATGCACTCAACCAACTTCATATGCTAATTGACTCCATTATGCTCAACAATGATTTGGAAGACACAAGATGCTTCCCTTGGGGTTCTAATCTCTTCACTTCCTCTCGTTTTTACAACTACATGTTCTCCCAACTACCCAAACAAGAATCTTTTATTGCTGTCTGGAAATCAAAATGCCTACCCAAGTTAAGAGTGTTTGCCTGGCTTTTGCATATGGATAAATTGAATACTAAAGACCTTATGCTCAGGAAGCATTGGTCATTTGAGGGGGGATCAAGCTGTATTCTTTGTGACCAAAATGTTTGTGAAACCAGAGACCATCTGTTCTTCTCCTGTCAGTTTGCTGCTAGCTGTTGGATTTTTGCCTAAATAAAATGGGACTTATCCCTCCCTTTCTCCCAGAGATTTCTTCGGGCCAAAAAGGATTTCAGAGGAGAACACTTTACTGAGATATTTGTATGTGCTTGCTGGAATATCTGGAGGAGCAGAAATGACTTTATATTCCATGACATTACTCCAACTTTCACCAAGTGGAAGAGCACATTCCATGAAGATCTCCTCCTGCACCAACATAGGATTCCACCTTTACTTCTGCAAGGGTTTTTAGCTCGGATTTCCAATTACTTTTCCTAATGTTTATTTACTTTCAAGTCCATCCCTTCCCCCCTAATGGTATTGCTTGTACAATCAGTCTCACCTCCCCCCTTTTCCTCCCCTTGTAAGCTCCTGGCTTTCATATATATAATTTGAAAATCACACCATAGGGTTTTTGCCCTATGGTAACACTTTAAAAAAAAATAACCCCAGGTATATAAAACTCAGGAAGGTAGAGGTCAAACATATCCCTCTCAAGCAACTCTGCAATTAAGATATAAGAAGTCTCTTGTGTCCCCAACACACCTAATACACTTGTCAGATGCATAGGTGCACTAGTTCGGCGAAGAGATAGTGAAATACAAGTGATATGGATGATTACGAGTGGTAATTGCATTGTTTAATAAAAATGGCAGCAACAAAACATGTAGCAGAACTAAGAGTAAACGACATTTCAATGCTTGAAAACAAGGCCTAGGGATCATACTTTCACTAATGGACACTCTCAACAATACAAATCATAATTGAACGCATAGATACTTCCTCTTCACATGCTACTCCGAACTATTCTCTAGTTGGATAACAAATACCAATCCACTACGTAGGGCTACAAAAGCACACCTTAAAGTTGTATGATCCACATCTAGGACACCCCACGCTGTCGATATGAGCATCCTAAAGTAGTACACAAACGCCACAATATAATAGAGACATCCAACACAAGGAACAACTCATGGCAAGTATTCCCATAAACTTGAATCCAAAGAGGTACACACGGTACACACACTGTCAACTTCGCACCGTGGGACCAAAGTGACTTCAGAGTTTACATTAATAAAACCACTTGAGTAGCATATTCATAAGATAACAAAGATTAGCATCTATAAATTCAACCTATATTACAATGCTCATGATAACAAATAGATCACACCATGAGAGATAGAGATAAACCACATAGCTACCGGCACGAGCCCTCAACCCCGATGGAGGACTACTCCCTCCTCATCACGGGAGGCAGCAACAACGATGAAGATGGCTCCGAGGGCGATGAAGATGACACCGGGAGCCATTCCCAATCCCGGCAGGGTGCCAGAACAGGAACTTGTGTCCCCCGAATTAGGTTTCGAGGTGGCAGCGGCGCTCGGATGTGTTTCTGGCATAATCATCGTATCTTTCAGGATTTTCTCCACGGATGGAATAAATAGGCGAAAGGGCGGCATCAGGAGGCACCCGAGGTGGCCAGGCCAGGGCCCAGAGGTGGCGTGGGCCCCTCGTGGCACATCTCCGTCTCCCCTTTTGGCTCACGGAGTCTTCTAATAAAATAGGCACGCACGTTGATTTTCTTCCAATTCCGAGAACTTTGGGTTTTGTACCATTTCTGCAATGCACACACATAATAAATAGGAACTGACACTGTGACATCTTGTTAATAGGTTAGTTCTAGAAAAGTCATTATAATGATATGAAGTGTATGTAAAACATGTAGCAAATGGTAGAATAACAGCATGGGACATAAAAAATTATAGATAAGTTTGAGACATATCAATGACGTCTATGTGTTTCACTAATTTTTGTCCCTCATTGCAAAACAACATTTTTTTACCATGTACAATTATCATGCATATTCTTATCCATGCTCTAAATTTCACAGATCATGAGAATGCTCCTCAAGTTAAGGACACGGGCAAGGCTCATGCCACCTATATTCATACGAGGAAGAAAATGTGACCGCAGCTTTTGGATCCATTCCCATTTAGAAAAAGAAATCCACAGTTGTTGCCAATGAGGATGAGCCAGTGCACGAGTCTTGGAAAAAAGCTACCCACTTCATATTTTGAACGTGTCCGTCTCTTCTTCAATCCATATGAGTTTGGGAAGCGCACGTGCAACGACAATCGGTTTTATTGCAATATGCATCAGCAGGTTCATGAGTTTGTGGTTTGCACTAACAAGAACACCCATGTCCTTCAACATTCTTTAATCTGTATGCCTTAAGAAGATATTGTCCTGAATTGATGGAGGCCATGGACTTCCATGGTATCAGCTCTCTCATGAACAGTGACCACAGTTTCACTCCCGACTTGCCCCAGAAATTTTATGCCACAGTTCACTTACCCACCTTTGGACCATGAGTTGGATGAGTGGAGGTGTTTAGTGCAGGGCTACTCTTGTTGAGTTTGGTGCTTTGTTTGGTCCTGTGGAGTTACCCTTTCATCTTCTATATTTTGTCTGTATTCATGGAGAGGAAACCACACTCATCAAGGACACAAAGGGCATCCGCCATTGCTATCCACCCGAGGTTGGAACTCTACATATTCCTAAGGCCGCGTTCTTCACTGATTTTTGGCATACCGTCCACACCATTCTCAAGATCACCATCAATATCAACTATAAAGTTTGGGGAGAAGGGAAATGTCACTACTAGGAAAAGGCCTATAGCTGCATCCTATAGCCCGGCGCACATGCATTCGTCTCCGCCAGCGGTATGTACCGCCGACGCGCAAAATGCTGGTGCGCCGGTGCTAGCTCGTTACCCCCGGCGCGCACGCAACACCCCGCGCCGGCAGTAAAGCCATGCCACCCTCGCCCCCTCTGGTAAACTTACCCCCGGCGCGTTGTGTGGCCACTACGCCGGCGGTAACCCTGCACTTACCCCCGGCGCGCCTGCATGCATACGCGCCGGCGGTAAGTCCCTTGGACCGCCTTTTTTTTAATTTTGTAAAGCAGAAACGAAAATGATAAAATGTTCAAAAAATAAAATCCTTTGATATGTGGGTAGGGTGTACTGTCTAGTTGATATAGAAAATTTGAAATACTCCATTTGACCTTTTATGCAAAATTCAAAAATAAAACGTAAAACGGCCATAAAAAAATCCAACCTCACTAGCTTTCGGCCTGTGAGGTTTTTCTAGAATCGGCAAATTCCAAAAGGAAAAAAAGTTATTTGAGACAGACTAAATTTTCCTACATAATCAAATTAATTTTTTTTTGAGAAAAGATAATAAGGATATCATATTTGGGTCCCTCGTATTCTTCTGATCAATTTAGACATATCATTTGTCGAATTTGAAATTACGGATTTGGAGATATGGTGCAATAGTTAAGAGGATTGATAGTACTATACTTACAAGAAAGAATGAGTTTTTCCTAGGTAGAGTAGTGGGATGGAACTAAGAAGTTAAGCGTGCTCAGGCTAGAGTAGTGGGAGGATGGGTGACCGAGCGGGAAGTTGACCCTTTTTGACAAAGGGGACCTAGAATGATAGCGAAAAAATTCAAATAAATCGAATATATGTTTTTATTTGTTTTGAAAAAAATAAAAATAAAATTATTAAAACTTCCGAAAAACAATTTTCGAAAAAAAAATTCCGAATGTTACCGCCGGCGCGTTGGATGTTGGTGCGCTGCCGGCGCGTTGGATGTTGGTGCGCCGGCGGTAAGTTTTTTACCGCCGGCGCAGTGAGCCTGCGCGCCGGCGATAACATTTTACCACCGGCGGGACCATCACCGGCGCGCTCCTATGCGCCGGCAGTAAGCCTATTTTGCGCGCCGGCGGTAAGCCTTTTCCTAGTAGTGTGTCCGCAAGTGGGTGGTCAATCTTCTCCATCACATAGTTCGAGCTAAGAATGCCGGGAAGAAACTTGATGTCTTGATTATACCACAACTCTGGTTCTACCTCCCAAGAAGAAGTACAACATGAATAAGGTCATTCATAGGATGAATTGCTTCTTTGTTGATCATCAGGAACAAGGCGTACAAGTCATATAAGAAGGAGAAGCAATATCACCGCAATCAGCAAGCTATCATGGCCATAGCTCTCATATCCTTCTAGATCCGTTGAGCTCTCTCAAAATTCATGGAAGTCTAAGCACATTTATTGGTTGGGTGATGATGTCTCCTCTCTTGGCGAGTTTTGGTCCGCTAATGTTGTAGAGGCAAGTTCCAGTCAGGCTACTCACCAAACTGAAGTTGGAGATGACGAAGATGAAGACGGTGAATAGGAGGATTTCGACTTCATCGAGTAATCCCGTGGGCCCATAGCATTGCTTTCTCCCGTTTTGGTGTCTTTGGGAGAGAGAGAGATATTTTAGGACTATCGGGGATTTGCATTAGGGGGATTAACATATCATTCATTTGCGTTTTCCCATTTGCCAATTTTGTTTTTGATCATTTTTAGGTGAACTTTGTATTTTGTTTATGTTCGTGATACTTGGTTACCAATGTGCTATTGTTATACTATGGATCCCCGGGCTATCAATCCTTATGATGAAGACTATGGTGATATAAAATTCTATCATTTTCTTACATAGTGATTATTATGTATGTGATTTATTACATGACGCTCTAGTGCTAAATTATCGCTTATTGACCTCATATCTATCTTTTTAGCCAACTAGCACCAGAGGTATTATCGGCGTATAGAATTTAGGGGGATATAAAACCATATTTGTTGTGCCCATTGTTTATCAATGCAATTTTTTGTGGCACACATCTAGGGGAGCCTGTCTAGATTTAATAAAAATAAACATTGCAAAGATTCAATTAAAATATTTGTATTGCAAATCCACGTGTTGTCATCAAACATTAAAAATGGGGAGATTGAAAGGGCATTTGTCCTCTAATATTATTTTGGTGTTTGATTACAACACTCGTAGTGTTAACCGTTTGTCTAAGTGTTTTTTTTTTTGGAAAATTAAGGTGAGATGTAAGTGGTTAAACAAGATCTCTCAGATGCAAAAAAGGAGAAATAGTCACTATGAATTGTTAAAGTCAAATGGATTTATGTTGCACAAGATTGAGCACTCAAATGAAGAATATGCTTTGACGGGCTTGGAAGCAGATCTGGCCGGGCAACTGCTCCTCAAGGCCAGGTGGGTGGCCGTCCTTTGATACATTCTAGAAGGCCTAGGCTGGGCTCCCGATTTCCCTAGGTCGGGCTATCTTCTAGCCGGCCTAGGTCGGGCTGGGTCTAGCCTCTTGATGCTCCAAGGTCGAGTGGCTAGCCGGCCTCCAAGGCTCTCCAGACGGCCTAGTCCGAGCTCCCAGCTGCCCTAGGACGGGCACACCACCTAGCCGGCCTAGACCGGGCCAAGCCCGACATTCCTACACCTCAAGGCTGGGGGCTTGGGTGCATAGCAGTTCTTCAGCATCTCCAAGCCGACCTGTCCTGACTCCATGGACGGGCTTCCTCCATAAGATTCCAACCCCTCCAACGGCCACATATTCCGCACACTATAAAAGGGGGTTGTGTTCTTCCGTTAGAAGGTGTCACTTCAAGCTCTCTCTTTCTCCACCATTTATGACCACCTTAAAGCTCATAGACCCCCCAAGACCTAACCAAAGCTCTTGATCTCTTGGGATTTGGAGGAGAACCACTAGATCTACATCTCCACCAAAACGGTTCGTCAACACCTCACTAATCCCTTAGGGGTCTTGTTTCTCTTGGTTCATTGGAACCTAGAGCCTTGTTGGTGTCCCTAAAGCTCTGGGAGGTCGTGGATCTTGTTGCTCGGAGTCTTGGCGGCTTCCGAGATTTTGTGAGGACCCTCAAGGTTGCAGAGTGTGCCGCATCCTTATAAAGATTCTAGTTATCAAACTCAACAGCAACATAGTGATTTGTGCCTATCCACTTTGGTGGTTGGACACGAAAGAATTACATTGTGCCATTTGACAGTTATTCGGTGTTTCACTTTGGTGGCACCGCACCACTCCAATAGAGACCAGTTTCCATTGGGAAATGAATTTTGGGATAAATCTCGACGTCATTATGTTCGGTTACCTCTCAACTTACCTTTACTTATTGTTACTAGTTTACTTTCTTAACTATCTAGTGCTAATAGTCTTTTTCTCATCATATAGGATTGTTCACCTAGTTACATAATCTAGACAATCTATATTAGCAAGACTAAATCGAAAACGAAAGTGAAATTTGTAGTTGTCTATTCATCCCCCTCTAGTCATCCTCTTTGGTCCTTTCAGCAATGCTGTAGGGAGCGGCTCACAGTGATCTGCGATGCCGGCGAAGTCATGCGTCGGGAAGAGGCGAGGTCCTAGGATATCGGTGCAGGGGCATGCAGACACCAGTGCATGGGATAGGCGTGCACCATGCCCGCCCGGGGGTGCGTTAGCAGAGCCCAAGGAGCAGGCATGGGAGGTCGACAACTGTTGGAGGAGTTTCCACCACCGGAGTTGGAAGGCCCTACGCACTCGCGCACCTTGGACTTACCCTTGTTGTTGTCATCGTTGCGCCTCCCATTGTTGTCAAAGGAGAGAACCGTCGTTGTTCTTTCTAAGGGTTTGTGCCGGACCCGTGCCAGTAGCTTCCATTGCCACCATGCTGGTGGCGGGCAGCTTGGTGATGTGTTATTGGATTCGGCACCTTGATGCATGTTGAGGCGGATCTCTTCTAGGAGGAGGAAGGAGCAACAACAGAGGAACGTCGGGAAGACCGTTCACATGATAAGAATGTGAATGACATAATGTAGACAAGGGTGAAAGCCCCATAACATGTTGAGAACATGAGCATGGTGTTCGACGAGCTTGTTGAGGTCCCTGGGGTGGTCATCAATCTCCTTGAGCCGGGCAAAGTAGGCCATGATGGAGGAGCATCCTCGCTTGATCCGGGAAATTCGGTGGCGAGGAAGAGAACATGCTGCTTCCTATGTTCCAGGAACATGGTGGATATCGTCCGCCAAATCTAGACGGTGGTGGCGTACACTTATGGACAAGCCCGAAGATCTCCGGGCTAATGCGGTTGTAGAGCTAGGAGAAGAGGTGGACGTCGTATTTTTTCCAGATGGGCCCCCCGAGGCGCACATGGCTTGTGATGTGGTCGGGGACACCGCATTTGTGTAACATGACCTCAAAGAGGGTGTACCACTAGGAGTAGTTGGGCGGCGTTAGTGAGAGCAGCAGATGGACATGCCATTGACGAAGACACCGGAGAACAGACAAGGCTAGGCAATGGCAGGAGGTGTAGAAATGCTGGAGGCGGCAGAAACCATCACATTGTTGAGCGACTGGGTGATTGCGGATGGGGTGAGAAGGGGCCTAGACGTGGGGGGGGGGGGGGGGGGGGGGGGAGGGGGAGGGAGGGCACGAGCAAGGCATCATCCCAGTGGCGCGGAAGAGGAGGGGGTGTGGCCATGGCAGCGACAGGGGGCAGTTATGATAGCGGAAGATAGCGAGGACACGCGCTAGATAAGGTTGGTATTACCATGAAGATGGGTAGAGAACACGGCAATGCACCTTCATACGTATTTATAGGTTATAGAAGGCACACATTACCGTGTACCGCGAGGTGGGCAGAGCGCGCCTGGCGAAACTGCTGTCAAAGTCGAGGAGTCCTTTTTTAACTAAGGACCTAGGAATATAAACATGTATGAAAATATGAGCGTGTGAGCTATTTGCACCATAGAACTCAGGCCCACTTCTTTTGGGCGTCTCCAATGGCCTCTTGGAGAAGCTTCTCCACCAGTTTCTCTCAGAAGGCCGGATACCTAATGTGTCCCAGGCTTCAGTCCCAAACTAGATTATAAGCCGGAACATATTCGGGATTCCAATTTCAGAGAGAAACTTCTCTGATAAGACGCTAGAAGCCCAAAATATGTGCGCTACCGAATATAAACTTTGCATCGAATAAGGGCAGAGCGTTAATCCCCATATACAGCTGACACTTGCATAC
Organism: Alopecurus myosuroides; assembly: GCA_028641055.1. Lineage (NCBI taxonomy): Eukaryota > Viridiplantae > Streptophyta > Magnoliopsida > Poales > Poaceae > Alopecurus > Alopecurus myosuroides. The sequence continues at coordinate 307,300,980 of CM054061.1, forward strand.
AACTTCACATAAGACTTAATGCAAAACGACAATGATTTTTTCTGAAGGGCAACAAACCGATAATCAGATTATGTGCGTGTGCATGTATCATATGACGATGGATCGAGAGAAATGATGCATCATGCACAGACGGCATATGTGCTCCGGAGCCATGGCATATCATCGCTTCTTATCGTCTTCTATGTGACTGGTCTCCAAGACATAATCCCTCATGAGCTTTGTGTTTGCTTCGTCAATCATCTGCGCATGCACCACGGAAGGCAGAAAATAAACTAAGAATGAATGGTCTCTTCCCAATGGTAAGAATCGTGGAAATCCAGGCCTGTAGGAAGCAAACCAACCTTGAAGGATAACTTCTTCAGGTTGTCCCACTCGAAATCATTCTTCATATAAGCAGATCGAACCTGCAGTTGCAGATGCATGAGTAAATTCCTTGGGCATACCAAGTTCAGTAGATCGTCATTTCTAACTGTTGTTATCAGTGCTTACCTCCAAAATCCTCATAGCTGTTACCATGGTGAAAGAAGAGACGAGAGGTGTCAGTCAGTAAATTCGCCCAACACTTTGATCACTAGAAAAATGGTAAACTGACCAACCGAATGAAAATGAAAAGGGCATGTGAATAGCATTCTAGTTGAGAACTTAATATTTATCTTGGCTGAAAATCTGATCCTAAAAACAGTCATTGTAAATTTAGTATGTGATATACAGTTCTTCAGTGGTAAGCATGCATGTAGGATAAGCAAGGTTACCTCCTAATATCGTGAGTGTAAAATAGCGAAGCAAGGTTACCTAGCGCCTTGTGCCTTGGCGACTCACGAATCAAGTTTTTGCAGAAACTGTCAGCGTCGTTCACGGAGTTACGACTGATGAACTCCTTGAGCTCACCATATGCTTCTCGGTTGTAGCTCTTTATTGGTAAATTGCATCACCGGAAGGTATAAAAATAAAAAGTTATCAGATAATCACCATTACACTAGGTCACTCAGCATAAAAACATGTATCGCACAATACAATTACAGTTCATATACACCACTCAAAGTTCAGAGAAAGTACGTGTAGTTAACGGAAAAAGTAGTTCACAGCAGAGTGTACACATATCAAACGAACGGAGCAACGAAAAATGCTTTTGACATTATCAATACTAGGGATTCTGAGAAGAAATAGAAGGTCCGTAACCTCCAGTTGCGCCAGCACAATCCTGACAGCCACGTAATTGAAGAAGTTCTGCAGACTAATCGCCGCCTTTTTCTCCGGTGAGCCCTCTCCAAAGCCTGAAACGTGTCACCTACTCATTCCACGTTATTGGCAAAAGCAACTGAACTACAGTCCTGTTTGCGACTTATTGCTTATGAAACCGGATTTCTTATGGTGTAAAATAAGATTTCCGTAATTTCAGAACATCATAAACCTCCCTTGACAATCGAATTGATGGATTTCTCTCCGATAAATAGGGCAATTAATCAAGAATTTATTGAAGTTTCAAACAAAGTAATAGGAACAAATGTAGAATTACCGGGAACATACATCTTGTGGCACCGAGGCGGCGCCTCGAAGCTCATGAGCCGCCGTCTCCTGACCGTCCTTGAGAAGGCTGGTACGAGTATGCGGCGATGACCGTCGGCTCCGACGGGTTGGAAAAGAAGGGCGCGGCGAGAAGACGCCAACGCATCTGGGATGGCTCCGCTCGTACGGTAGCAGCACTCCATAACCGAACTCTGCCCTGTGCTGTTTACGAGGGGGAAGGAAGAACTTCGATTGGAATCAACGTGAAAATAAAAAATCTTGCTTTCAGCAAGGGAAGAGGTTTGGATTTTAGTGGCAGCGAAATCTGCGCCACACGTTGCGCCACGCGTTGGATTTTTTAGCTGCAGCACTCCGCGGCGCTGCCTGCCTAGCGTTTCACCGTGCGGCTTGTCGGGGGTTGTGTTTGGCTACAGCGTTGGTACGGGTACGTTTTCACAGATTAGAGCATCTCTACTCTAAATTTGGTTTTCTGAATATTCATACAGAGCGTCGTCTGAGTTTCGGTGGAATTTAACCAGAAATGGTAAGTTCTCGGTGGATTTTATCTATAAAGCTAATCAGATTTATCAGACGATAGTAATAAAAAGATACGACAGATAAAAGTACCACTAAAAATAAAAAAAATCGTATGACACTTTTGTAAAGGAGTCATATTAACAAAGAATAATATTGTCAAACGTAATTGACATGGAAGTATGAAGTGTGTCTCTTATTCTGATGATGAGACAATTAAACACTTATTCTTTGATTGCTCGTTTGCGCGTTCTATTTGGTCAGCTATCTAAATGGTTTTGAATCTTATCAGCGCACAACCATTACTAATATTTTTGCCACTGTTTCAATAGGGTTGATAAGAGGTTTAAAATTATTATTAGGTTAGGAGCGCTAGCCATTGTATGGTTGCTCTGGCTATGTAGAAACAACAAGACATTCAATGATAAAAATTTCTCTCGTATGCTGATTCTTTTCTGTTGCACAGGTATTCTCCGTTCATGGTCCATATTACATGGGGGCCGGGGGTTTCAAGACGTTTTTATAGAGGCTTTGATAACGCACAAGTATAGGGGGTCGCAACAATTTTCGAGAGAAATAAAACTCAAATTTATTGGATTCGTCACGAAGGGAGCCAAACAATATTTATAAGACTTAAGAGATGAATTGTCAGTTTAGCTGTACCTGCAAATAGACTTACTCACAACAAATTATCAGTAGCAACAGTTTTATATCAGTAGCAGTAGTGAAATAATAGGAGTGATGAAATAAAGACAACAACAGTAATTGTAGTAGACAGCGTGTTTAAAATATTGTAGGTATAGGGACGGATGACCGAGCGTTGCATGGATAAGATAATTCATATAATAATCAAGACATGGACAATTGTTGGCAAATAATGATAAAGTATCCAAGTACTAAGTAATTATAGGCATGTGTTCCGTATTTAGTCGTGCGTGCTCGTAATGAGAAACTTGCACAACATCTTTTGTCCTACCAGTCTGTTTCCAGCGGGGTCTCAAGGAAAACTATTGGTAATTAAGGTGCTCCTTTTAATAAAGCACCCGAGCAAAGAATTAACACTCCGTGAACACATGTGATGCTCACATCTTATCCACCCTTTCCGGTTATCCCAATTGCTGTCACTTTGGGGCCTCGGGTTTCGGACATAGTGTCAAGCATTAAGCATAACAAGTTGCAACAATTTCAAAAGCACTAGTAACAGATACCAGGCACCATGCCCTAACAATATTGACATCTATTACATGAATAATCTCATCCAATCCCTATCATCTTCTTCAGCCTACAGCGGGGATTACTTGCACATGGATGGCGGAATCATGGATGATTGATGGAGAGGCGTCGGTGATGATGATGGCGATGATCTCCTCTAATTCCCCGTCCCGGCAGGGTGCCAGAACGGAATTTCTGATCCCCGAATTGGGGTTTTCGGTGGTGGCAGAGCTACGAAACTTTTCGTGGAAATACTGTTTGTCCTCGGGTGTTTTTAAGTCAACATTCTTAAGTAGTCGAAAGGGGGGCACGAGGGGGCGGCTGAGGCACCATTTCGTCTTCTGGCTCTGTGAGTCTTCGGGTAAAATAGGGACTTTATGATATTTTCCGGGCATTTTCCTGAAAGTTGAATTTCTACACAAAAACAAGACACAAGGGCAATTATGCTGAAAACAACGTTAGTCCATTTAGTTGTATTTAAAACTTGCAAGTTTGGAGTAAAAATAACAACAAAAGTGTTCGGGACATTAGATACGTTTGGACGTATCAACTCCCCCCAAGCTTAGCTTATTGCTTGTCCTCAAGCAATTCAGTTAACAAGTGACTGCGATAAAAGAACTTTTACGAACACATTTGCTTCATAAGATGTATATATTCTCACTATATGATCAAGCACTTAGGCAATTCATAATAAGAAGTATGCAAATAAAGCCACCTAATAGTTGTGCAAACCATGAAGAGATACCAACACACTAATAATAAGCAACATGAAGTATATCTATTTGCAGGATTGCAATGTTCATAATAAGATATGATAAAGTGGTATCTCGCTTGCCCTTATTTGTGGAGAAAAACATAAATGCCAAGGCACCTCCGAAGTTCAAGTGAAGACTAGAAGTAGAGATATCAAAGATAAAAGCATCAAAGTTATACCACAATTATCCGTGTTCTGGGACAAGCACATTACACTAAGAATGACAGTTATGCTCTCAAGAAGGTGCTCAAAGAAAAGATGGTGACTCAACAATAAAGTAAAAGATTGGCCCTTCGCAAAGGGAAGCAGGGATTAACATGCGATAGAGCTTTTTAGTTTTTTAAACAGAAGTAAAATAATTTTGGGAGGTGGTTGTTTATGTGTACGAATGGTAATAGAGTTCTTGTTATCTTCCATAATAAGCAAGTTGAGAGTGGTTTCGAATTATTTATATTAGGCATTTATAGTATGCACTTTTATATATAGCTTGACACTCCTCCCAACCTTTGCTTATCACAAACCATGGCTAACTGAATCCTCGGGTGCCTTCCAACAATCACATACCATGGAGAGTGCCTATTCTACTTTCTTTAATTTTTGGATGTTATAGTGGACTAACCAGCTCTTTGCAAAATTAGTGACAAAAAGATGAAGTATGCAAGTCAGGGGTACTTAATTTAGTATGATAACAAACCAACTACTACTTCCTCATGAGCTAAAATAGTGTCACAAAATGAGAAGTATTTTGAAGGTTTTAAAGGTAGCACATGAAAATTTACTTGTAATGGATTGACATACCATGCATAGGAATTTATAGTGGACTCTTTGTAATGACTTGGTTTTCATGGATTTGGAAGCACGAGCAGCATTCCCGCTCGGTACAAGTTAATGCTAGCAATAGACTAGGAAGCGACAATCAAGACAACAGTAACCGTCATAATCATGCTTGCGACAGGAACAAAATTAACGGGGGCATAAAAGTGATATAAGAACTCTAGGGAAAAATAAATCATCAAGGCTTAATTGACCTTTTGTTTTAAGTATATGCATGCGTGAACATGTGCCAAGTCAATTCAAATGAAACATTCATAGAAGGATATCACAATGTCATACCCTTTTATGAATCAAACAATGCAAGCAAACATTTATACGACATGATATCTACTGTTAGTAAGTTGGAACTGATCATAAGAGAGCACGAACTACTAAGCATCCATTAAATAACATACATCTTACATGAAAAACTAAGCATGTACCACATGGATGAGTATATGTACACAAATTAAAACAAATAGAGTTCATACCAGCCTCTCACCACAACTTGAATTGTCATAAATCGTCATTATTGCTCTTCACTTGTGTGTCTTGAATGATATAAAATGATAACCAACCTCCAATGGAGTCACAGAAGACTACTGAACTCTGCAACAAACTTTACAAAACCAAAGAAGAACAACAAATATTTTTGGTTTTTCGAAATTTAAAACAAGAAAAAAGGAAACAAGCAAACAAAGCAAAATCTTTTTGATTTTTGAATAACAAACTAAAACTCGAAAGTAGAGAAAGCTAATCATAGAAATTAAAGAAACAAATAAAGAGAAACAACAATTTTTTTTTTGGTCTTTTTGTATTTGGAAAGCAGAAACTAAAGAAGAACAACGATGGAAAAGAAAGAAGCAGAAACATGGATATACAAAGTACCGACAAAATTACGATATGTAAATGAGTGTGATGTAGGTATACCTCCCCCCAAGCTTAGGATTTTGGCCTTAGTGGAGATCAGTACCAGCGTGGGTAGAAGCTCCAGGCTGGTGGATCGTCCTTAGCATGATCGTAATGAGGTTCCCGTGAAGAAGAAGAAGAAGAATAAGAAGCAGAAGGCCCACAATCATAACAAGGGTGCTGGAACGGAAACTCTGCAGTTTTGCAGGGCTGGATGTAATTATCTTTGGCCTCCTCTCCAACGTCCTCTACATGATGGCAGTGCTCCTCTATGTATGCATCAAATTCATTCTGCAGGAATGACCATCCTTCCCTGACATCAAGGTTAAACAAAAGAGGCGCGAGAAAATGGACTAATCGATCAGACTTAAATACTCTCCACCCTAATTTCTTGAAAAAGGTTATTTCATAAGATAAGTTATTCAAGTCAGCCCAAGTAGAAACAAATTTGTGTTTTATCATGGAATTAATATCAAGCCTATCTATGGGAAACTGAATATCTAAACGGTGCAGTACCACACCATGCAAAGATAATAAACGAGAGGCAATGAGACCTCCACAAATTCCCCCTTTCTCGCGGTTAGTAGCAAGACGGAAAGCTATTACAACACCAAAATTATATGTCCTATCTTGTCTCAAGGCAGCTGAGATGAAAGCTAAATCATAAGAAAACAATTTTTTTTGTAGTCTTCCTAGCAAGAACACACTTGGCAATGAAATAGGCAAAATATCAAATAGATGGGAGTTGAATATTTCGAATTTACCACTCTCATCTAAGAAGCTCCTCCCTTGGCAGATTTCTTTATACAGGTCCATCGGTGGCTTAGGCTTGCCCTTTTATCTTCTCACGCGATCCCCACTCTGGCACCTTAATGGCTGCACACAAATCATCCAAGGGCAAGTTGACAGTTTTATTGTAAAGTTTATAGTGAGCCATGGGGTTAGGCAAGGACCAACTGAAACCAAAATCCTGCACCACTGACATAGTTAGTTTTGCATATTGGCTAGGTTCACCATCAACAATATATTCCAACCCTGCATTAGAGATCACAGTTTGGAAATCCTGCAGAATCCCTGTAACATTCATGAATTCATAGCATGGATAGATGGAGGGGAATACACCCTCTTCACGGTGGACTCTCATGACTTCATGCACCTCCAATTCATGCTGGTCAAGTTGGTGTATATTCTCCTCCATTTCTGAAATTTTTAACACACCTCATAAAAATGATTTTGGAGTAACTATATGAAAGAAACTACTATAGAGACGTGTAAGAGGACTATACATGCATCAAAACTAATTTAACTACACATAGAATAAGCATGCAAGCTCACATAACCTGTCACCTACAGTACCAACATACTCAAGAAATACTCAACTAAACAAAATTCTACTTGGACAATCGGAGGAGTCACATACCGGAGAACAAATGCCCCAAATCTCAGCAGCAAAGATGGGTTGAGCAAGGAGATCAAAAATCGCGAGGAAGAACAACAAGAACACGAGTTTGAGCATGGGCGGTATGTTTGGTCGGGAGAGAGAATGAAGTTGTAGGTGGATGGGAAAGTGGAGGGCTAGGGGGCCCACACCATGCCCTGGTGCTGCTTGGCTTGTGGACGCGCCACCACATGGTGTGGTGGCATGGTGGGTTCCCCTGGGTTGCCCCACGTGCCTCTCTGCCCTATTTTCAGCGCAAACATTTAATGTAAGTTTTCTGGAATTTTTCGAGAAACTTTATTTTTGGGGAATTTCCAGAATTTGTTAAATGACTATAATCAATGAAAACGATTATGGAACGATGAAAAAAAAATTCAAAACCAAATCTACAGAAGTTCTAGGACACTCTAATATGCAAATAACCAGCGGAAACATAGGAAAATGTACTGAAAACATAACTGGGGATGGTGAAAACATGAGTAAACAAAAGTAAACATGGTGAAAACATAGTGAAAACATTGATTCCTTCATTCAAATCACTTTGTTAACAAGGTTGATCAAGTCTTGTTACCAAAACAATTTTACATGAAGCAAAACTTCGCATTTCACTAAATGATTATGTTACCTCAACTTTGATAGACATAGTCCCAATCATGACAATTTCATATTCTTTCTGCGGCATTGGAACATGACAATAGAATTCTCCAATCTTGATGGTCTCAACGTTTTCAATTGAATTTAGACCATATTTATTATCAATCTTCTTGGGAAAATAAACTGTGCGCTCTTTGTCATTCACATTAAAAGTTACATTTCCTTGGTTGCAATCAATAACAGCCCCTGCAGTGTTAAGAAAAGGTCTCCCAAGAATAATAGACATATTATCATCTTCAGGCATTTCCAACACAACAAAGTCAGTTAATATCAAGTAGTTATTTGCCACTTGAATAGGAACATCCTCGCATATACCAACATGATTAGTAGTAGATTTGTCAGCCATTTGCAAGGATATATTAGTTGGTATCAATTTTTCCAGAAGAATTCTCTTATAGATAGAGAAAGGCATAACACTAACTCCTACTCCCAAATCACATAAAGCAGTTTTAACATAATTTTTTTAGTGGAGCATAGAGTAGCTGGTATACCAGGATAACCATGCTTCTTTGGAACTTTGCCATTGCAAGAGTAATTAGCAACCATAGTGGAGATTTCCTTATTAGGAATCTTCCTTTTGTTAGAGGCAATATCTTTCATATATTTTGAATAAGGAGGCAATTTAATAGCATCAGTTAAAGTAATTTGCAAAAATAAAGGTTTCATCCAATCACAGAACTTTGTTATAATGTTCAACTTCCTTTGATTTGTGTTTCTTATTAGGAAAAGGCATTGATTTTTGTACCCAAGGTTCTATCTCATTACCATGTTTATTAGCAACGAAATCCTCCTTAGTGTACCTTGTATTTTTAGTTTTCTTTTCAGGTTCCTCTTCAATTTCTTCTTTATGAGAAGCATCATTCTTACCATTACAACTTTTAGTTTCAGCATCAGAGGTAGATATACTATTAGGATCTTTCGCAGGTTCAGGAGATTCTACAACAGTTCTATGTTTCTTCTTCTTTTTCTTAGAAAGAGTACTATTCTCATAGGTCATTGATAATCTTGTTCAATTCTTTTAGGATCTCCCTCAGGATAGAAAGGATCCTGAGTAGAAACACCACTTCTAGTGCTTATTTCATAAACATGTTTTTCTCTAGAAGCATTAACTAGCAAATCTTTTTTCACCTTAGTGAGTTGATCAATTTGAGTTTGAACCATATGGAAATGTTTAATAAGAATTTAACATCATTAGAGGTTCTCTCCATAATACCATGAAAATTATTAATAGCTCTAGAATTTTCCATTAGATGATTCTGCACTCTCATATTAAAGTTATCTTGCTTAACAATATAATTATAAAATTCATCAAATCATTGATCAGGAGTTTTGGTATAGGGAATATCTCTATTATCAAAATGTTGGAGAGAGTGTACCTCAATTGTGGATAGGTGAGGAACTGACTTCCATAATTCTTTTATAGGTGGTAGATTCTTCACATCTTCAGATTGAATACCCTTCTCTTTAAGAGATTTCTTGCCTTCCCTCATGACTTCATCATTTAATTCAATAATTCCACTCTTCTTTGGTGTTGGTGTTGGGGTCAGTTCATGTAGAGTCCAATCACCATGAATTTGGCTTATTTTAGCCAGTAATTCCTCAGCTTCTCCAGGAGTTCTTTTCCTGAAAACACAACTAGCACAGCTATCCAGGTATGTCCTAGATTCAACAGTTAGTCCGTTATAGAATATAGCAAGGATTTCATTTTAAGCTAATTGATGTCCAGGCCGAGCTCTAATTAAAGAACAAAATCTTGCACAAGATTCATGCATTTTCTCTCTTCAATTTTCTTAAAGTTAAATATTCTCTCCAAAGAGGCATGTTGAGCACTAGCAGTAAAACATTTCTGAAAGAAAGCATTAACCAAACCAATAGGACTATCAATAGATACATGTGACAAATTATTAAACCAAGTTTTCGCTTCATCTTTCAATGAGAAAGGAAAAAAGATTGGCGACAAAGTAACTACGTTTCTTAATATGATGTGAAAATAAGCTCCTCAAAGACGAGAGCTCATTCATATGTCCTACATCACTTTCATTTTCAGTACGAGAAAAAGGTTCTTCCTCAACAATAGATATATACGATAAATCTAGAGAGAAATCATAATCCTTATCTTTAATGTTGATGGGGATGTAGCAAGCTTAGCATCAGGAGACAGTTTATATCTAACAACACATGTTGCAGGAAGAATTTTAATAGCACTTGCACTACTAGCAACGTGACATTCTTCAATAAATTCATCATTATGTTCAATGTAAGTTTCCTCAAGATCATCACTAGGAATTCTCTAGACTCAGGTAAACTAACAGGTGTACCAGGATTTTCATTAGGAATTTCAGTGTTTTCAATTATTTTAGCTTTAGCAATTGTAGCATCTAGGAAAGGACCTAATGAACTACTCTCATCAAGCACAGTAGAAGCATCATCAAAATTATTAGAAGTATTTTTAGATTCAGCAGAATTATCAGTATGTGTCGCATGTGTATGTGGTGGTGTAAGAAGTTTACTCATTATAGATGGTGAATCAATAGCAACAGAGGTGTTCTGAGTTGTACCTCTCCTTGTAGTGGATGGAAATATAGAGACTTTATCATCATTAGTTTTACCCATTATGAATAACTTGGAGCGAACAATATCACATTCAAGTGAGCTACCAAATAAAGCTATGCTCCCTGGCAACTGAGCCAGAAAATAGTCTTGATGACCCAAAAGTGCAGGGGATCGCAACAATGTTGGAGGGAAGTAAAATCCAAATTTATTGATTCGACAAGGGGGAGTCAAAGAATATTTATAAGCCTTAACAGATGAATTGTCAGTTCAGCTGCACCTGGAAATAGACTTGCTGACAACAGTTTATCAGTAGCAACAATTTTATAGCAGTATCAGTAGTGAAATAATAGCAGGAATGAAATAAAGAGAGCTGCAATAATTTCAGTAGACAACATGATTAAAATACTATAGGCATACAGACGGATGAACGGGTGTTGCATGGATAAGATAATTCATATAATAATCAAGACATGGGCAATGATAATGTATCCAAGTACTAAGTAACCATATGCATGTGTTCCGTATTTAGTCGTACGTGCTCGCAATGAGAAACTTGCACAACATGTTTTGTCCTACTAGCCTGTTTGCAGCGGGGCCTCAAGGGAAACTTCTCGTAGTTAATGTGCTCCTTTTAATAAAGTACCGAAAAAAGCATTAATACTCCGTGAACACACGTGATCCTCACATGAAAGTCATCCCCTCTGGTTATCCCAATTGCTGTCACTTTGGGGCCTCGGGTTCCGGACAACGATATGTGTATACAACTTGCAGGTAAGATTAAAAACAATAATTACCTCATGAATCAATAACATGTTCAAATCTGAAATCACGGCACCCAGGCCCTAGTGTCAAGCATTAATCATAACAAGTTGCAACAATATAAAAAGAACTAATAACGGATAATAGGCACCATGCCCTAACAATCTTGGCATCTATTACATAAACAATCTCATCCAATCCCTACCATCCCCTTCAGCCTATAGTAGGGATTACTCATACATGGAACGTGAAATCATGGATGGTTGATGGGGAGGCGTCAGTGATGATGATGGCGATGATCTCCTCCAATTCCCGTCTCGTCAGGGTGCTAGAACGGAGTTTGTGATCCCCGGATTGGGGTTTTCGGTGGCGGCGGAGCTACACAACTTCTCGTGGCAAAACGGTCTGTCCCCCCAGTGATTATAGGTCAAGAGGCTTAAGTAATCGAAAGGGGGGAATGAGCGGGCAAGGCGGCCACACCATTCCACGACGCGGCCTAGGGGGTGCCCGCACCGCCACGTGGTGTGGGCCCCTCGTGGCCCGTCTCCGTCTCGTCTTCTGGCTCCGCGAGTCTTTGGGTAAAATAGGGAATTTGCGATATTTTCCGGGGATTTTCGTGAAAGTCGAAATTTCTGCATAAAAACAAGACACCAGGGTAATTCTGTTGAAAATAGCGTTAGTCCGTGTTAGTTATATTCAGAACTCACAAGTTTAGAGGAAAAAACCCAGCAAAAGTGTTCAGGAAAGTAGACACGTTTTAGCCGTATTAGGCTTGTGCACGACTAGAGAAGGTGGACAGCGATATTTTTATCCCACATGGATGGCCGATTGATCTACGAATAGTGGCACCATAATCGATGACGGTCTACATCTTTATTGTTTAGATCTGTCGTACTTCATATTTTTGTTTGTTTTGTGGTTTGCGGCTGTGTGCATGTTAATCATGAAGAGGTCGGGTTTAATGCTTAAACTTTTTAAGTAATAAAAGCCCTTAATCCAAAAAAAAATACAGAGCATCATCTAAAAGATTCCTTCTTAAAGGTTTCTAGTTTTTCAGTGAAACGTTTATATTCCAGGCGTCTATATTCTCACTAGTATATCATTATAAATAGCATTCAACATTTTTTTTCAACAGCTATATTTTGAACAATGACTTTTCCAACGGTCTATTTCGAATGGCTATATTCCCAGCGGTTTTATTTTCAACGACTTATTTTAACTGGAGGTTCTACCCCCAGCCTCCGCGTCAAAATAATGCACAACACCGTTTTTTAATAATAATAGAAACGTGACCACAACGCATTATAAAGATATACCAAGATCAACAGTAAGCCACCTTCCTAACGACAAAGTTCACCACACCTACAAACTTGATGAAGGGGGTGGTCCTGATCGGAGCTGAAGTGCCCTAATTTCACACACCAACGCGAATCATCAAACCCGGTTGCCTCCACCAAGCCGTCCGATGGGAAGCCGGGAGCACAACACAGCCCAGCAAGGCCCAAAGTATACACCGTATGTGCCCACTCGGATACAGCTGCCACCGTCTTCCGCCAAACCATCTTCAAGAGAGATCGATGCAATGACCTTGTCAGACCTTCTAGCATGGCACCAGAGTGCACGTGCACCCTGCGGACGTCCGACATCACACGACCACATCCGAGACCAAGCTGTACCAAACCGTCGAGCTCCATCATCGTCGAAGCAGAAGAAACACGCCGCTCCACAAACCAACCTCCGGACCACTCCAGCATAAGTTTATTCCAAAAACAATGCTCTCAAGAGAGATAGCGACGCCGGGTGCCACCATTGTCCAATCCAGGAGACACACATTTGGGGTTTCCCTCAAAGCAGCCAGACTGAAGTGACGAGAGAAGCGACAATAATCCCTTCGACAAGGTAACAATTCCGAGGGACGCCACATCATCTGCTAAGACCGAAGTCGAGGCTCGGGTTTCACCAGTTGTGTCGCCACCCCGAACTCATCATCAGCTAGTTGAGCGTCGGATCTCGGGGCGGGATCCCAAGATCCCCCACACCAAACCCAAACCAACCAACATAGTCCGATAGGAGGAATCCTCCGCCGCCATGTCTGCGGTCGCCACCCCGGCGCCCAAGTGATGCTAACAGAACCACTGGAGACCATCACGCACAGAAGCAGGCATGCCCCAGCAAACCGCCGACCGAGGCGCAGCCGCTTCGGCAGTCATCGCCTCGAACCTCCCACAACTGTAGGTGAGGGAATGGCATCACCCCAACGCAATGGAGGCACCCATCGGAAGCCGTCCCTCCGCCATGCCGCGCGGGATTAGCCCCGACGACTCCTCCAGCGGCGGTAGTGGAAGAGGGAGGGAGGGGAGGAGGCATGGGCGCCCGGTGTGCGGGATCTCCCCGGCGTGGCGCGTCGCCGCCACACGGCTATATTCCAAGTCTATATATACCAGCGTGTCGGGGGGTTACCCCCGACTAGGGGTAAGGAAAGTGCTAAATGCAAGGTCAAGGTGCTGTTGACCGGGTAGACGGCTACCCGGATACTGCTACTCGGTAGGTTTCTATCCGGCCGTACCCACCGAAGGCCAAGTGAAGATATCAAGGAAGTTACATTCGTCCGAGTAGAGAAGATGGTCTGAGTAGACAGACGGCAATCCTACTCGGGCCAGAAGTCAATGGAGCCGTTCTGACAGGAGATCCCGCGTATCCTGCGTCCGTACCCGCGTGCGGTTCAACTTACTAGGTTTGTGATCATCAGTGACGCAGGGTTAGGCAGCTGTCCAGTCTTGTCAAGTACAGAGGGGACAGGACAGGTGTAGCGCCCTACCTTTTAATAAAGATAGAACACCTGTGTAACCTGCTATTCCCGGGATCTCTGATAGCATACACATGACAAAATGAAATATTCATTGCAATAGCATCATTCTACATCGTTGATCCAGTGGATAAGAAATAAAACAGTCTTACAATTGGCATAGTCATCATGGACTAGCCCAAAGACAGAGTTTCAAAGTAAAAACAACGGAAATAAATCATCAATGAGCCTTCTTCATCTTCATGCGCCACAGGCAGAACATGTTGGCGATAGACTCGAGATCATAAACGAAATCCTCACTCGTCTTCAGATTTATCTGCACGTTGGAATATGCAGCCCCCACGGGGAGGAAGTCAGTACAAACAATGTACTGGCAAGTGACACTTGTATGGTGGCAGTTTTGAGGAATACTAGCTACATGATATTTGGCTGGTGGAGTCTGGCTATTTGCATAAAGCCAATTTTGTCCTATCTTTGACAAATTCGTTTTAAACAAAAGAAATCATTTGTACAATCCTTCATGGTTAAACCACCATAAAGGTGAACAAATCATCATGGCTAAACCACCATGAAGTTTGAAAGTCATCATGGTTAAACCACCATGAAGTTTGGTTGTGGCACCATGGTTAAACCACCATGTGCCCTATAAAGGGTTTCTACCATATTTTACTTTATTCAGAAAAGATGAGGAGATCCTTCGGCACCAACTCTGTCTAGCTGCTCAACTGGCCCATAACCGGGGACACGGCTAAGATCTTAGTTTTTAACTCTGCAGAGGTTGTGCACTTTCACCTTGAGACTCATTTTCCCCGAGAGAAGAATGAGACAAGATCTTTGGGAAGAGGGATTCAACCATACCAGCATGACTCGACGCTCCTAAAATTCTACCACCCAATGTCATACAACAGGATGAACCCCCACAACTTACTTAATCTTGGCAGAGCCCATATTACCTCAAGGCTGCACTGGAAGCTAACTAAACAGTGAAGACCTACAAATCTCTTTAATCCTGGGTGGCGGTCCACAAGTGTACTCTCAGGTGATAACCCCCACATCCATGGTTAAACCACCATGAACATGGTCCTGAGTAGCCACTCAACATAATCCAAGCAAGGTTCAGTCCACCCAGGTGTTTCATTGGGTTGTTAATTTTCATTTTCAAAACATCACAATCCAACATGTATCATCAATAGTTGTGATAATATTCTGGCATAGCTAAACTAGTATCTAGTATAGGTTTCAGGTTGGCTACACACTACTAGGTATTTCTAAGCATAGCATATACTTTGGAAAATAAATAAAATCACCTATGATGCATACTACTGAAAACTCTAATGCAATAAAAAGTGGGACATGAGCATCACTTGCCTTGTGGAAGTTGGTATAGAGACACTCTCTTTACAAATAGAACTTTTCTCTCCGTACAATCTAAACAATACAAATAAATAACAATAAACAAGCAATTCACTAACATACAAACAAATACAACAAAATATACAATACAGAAGCATAACAGGTTATTCAACTTGATTGGTGTTAACATGGACAAGGTTTTGAAACATAATTTAATATGCAAAAAGAACTAAGTGTTTGGTCATGGGTTTTGCCATTGGTGGTTAAGGGTTGTCAAGGAATATCACTTCACTCAATATACAAAAGAAGTGGATGTGATATGGTTTAGGGTTTAACACTTAATTCAATGTACAAAAGGAATTAAGATGTTTTAGGTCAGGCTTTCCACATTTCCAAAACAAACTTGTTCCAAGGGTCCTAGGGTTGGTCTTTGTCACAATGATCACATAAGGCTTTGGTCTAAGGGTTTTAGAAAACAAATTCATGATGCACATGATTCATTTCATGGCCTTGGTTAGTAGGTTTGAAGCAATTTACAATATGGCTTGTAAATTTACAAAAGGTATTGGGCTAGGGGTTTCTGGTCCAAAAGTTAATTTCCAAAAGTTCAACATGACATGGTTGTTGGTCTTGATCGAAATGATCATTCCACAATTTTCCTAAAGGGGGTTTCCATCAAACAACACTTAATTTATAATGGCTTAATACTATGGATGGTTTATATGATAATTATTACATGGAATGGATTCTTTGGTCACAATTAGTTTGGGTACTGGTTTCTCTGGTCTAAGGTTACTAAATGGAACAATTTTCTAGAAGAAAACTAATTAAAATTATTTATAGAATTAAAACTAGGTGCAAAATACTCAAATGGTTACTTAAATTCTAATCTCAATTTTAATTGATTCAATTATTATTTTGGGATAGAGGGTATGAAAGTACACATTCTAAGGATTCCAAAAATATTTTATTTGTAATTTTTGGGTTTGTAGAATTTGAAATGTGTCAGAAATCATCAAACAAGCATATTTAAATTTGACCCAAATTAAGTTTGTCAAATTTGAATTTGGACAGTGCCAAAAGTTTCTACATGTTGTGCTGATTTCAAAAAGTCAAAGTTTATCAAATTTGTCCTTATGGTTTAAAAGTTATGATGATTTCAAGTTTTAGGGGCTATTCTACAAAAGTGCCAAATAAAATCTATTCGGAAAAATTAAACAGAAACTCCGTGGATAAGGTTGGCTACGTGGCTTCCTGTGATTGGTTGGCCGTGCTGACTGTGCGTCTACGTGGCTACTGACTAGGCTGGTGACGTGGCAAACCGTTTTAAATCCGGGCCGTCAGATCTAGATCTGACGGCGGCGTACCCTTTCGCCGTGATCTAATCTCGACCGTCAAAACTAAATCGGACAGCAGAGGGGGGAGAGAGGGGCTCACCGGTGGTTCTCCCACCGGAGATGGCTGCACGGTGGCCGGTGCGCACGGAAATTTGACGACGACGACGTTACGGAGTCCCTCGCGCTCAACGGAGGTGACCTCGGGGTGCGGCACTCCATGAAGAGCTTGATGGAGGCAATGGTGCTCTCGATGACGGCCGCTATTAACGACGACGCGTGGACGGAGAGCTCAAGACGCCGGTGATCTCCGGTGGTGCTTGGCGCGGATGTTCCTGACATCGGAAGGGTAGGGAAAGGCCGTTAGGAGGTGCGCACAAGAAGGTGGAGTAAGAGGAGGGGGAAAGCGGAGCCAGGGTCCCTCTGTTGAGGCTGTAATCGGCAAAATCCGGCGGCGGAGTTCAGAATTCCGGTGAGCGATTTGCTCTTCCTCGGGGCATGATTCGAACAGAGCGGAGGGGGAAGGAGAGAGGAGAGTGTGGGGGCCTCGGTCGCGGTTTATCGGAGGCTAGGAGGGCCGTGGGGTTGAAGATCGTGCGGGGGATCGTGCAAGGGGAATCGGGTGCGGGAAAAACGGACGGAGGTTGACGACGCTTTCGTCAATGCTGACATCATGCGGGGCCCAACAATCGGTGAGAGAGAGGGGTATGCGGGCTGGGCTGCTGGCGGCTATTTTCCGCGCGTGTGCGGGAGATAGAGAGGGAAAGTGGAGGGCTGCTGTGTTCCTGGGCTTTGGCCCGTTTTTTTTTGTTCTGTTATTTTTCCTTTTCTATTTTATTCAATAATCCATAATTTTTGTTTTAAAATTCCGAATTTCCTCAAACCAATTTCCATTGCTTTATAAAAACAAGATCCTTCACAAAAAAATAATTATGTGTAGTTTCAACACTTTTGAATTTTCAAATTTAAAATTATGTATGAAATTTTTAATAGCAATTATAGGCATTCATCTAGGAAATATCTTTTAAATAGGGAATAGATTTTCATATAATTTTAGAAACATTTCATAAGTCAAGTTTTGAGCTTATAAAATTTAAAAACTTATTTGAGCCCAAATAAAACCATTAATAGTCATTTTTTGAAAAGAATAAGTTGCCAAATCATTTTGAATCTACATAAATAATCTTTGGGTTCAATAAAATATTTAATTAAAGGTGAAAACATTCTTCAAGTAATTGTAGAAATGAAATCCTTTTATGGGATAAGGTTTTGTTAAAAGAAAATTATATCTTTGAATATGGAAAACTTGTTTTGAATGAGGTCTAGGGCTTGTAGAGTTGGAGGCATATTGGTAGTTTCAATATCCAAAACTTTGGAAAACATATAACATGGGTTTGTGTGTGGATTTATATTTGGTTTGGTGGTTTGATTTAACAAGAAAATAAAAGTTTCAAAATTTTGTGATTTTTGCACTTTTCCAAAAATCAGGGATGTTACAGACTACCACCCTTAAAAGAAATCTCGTCCCGAGATTTGGGAAGGCTAGAAAGAAAGATAGCTTTGGGTAACTGGGTTTACATAAATTGGGTGGGCTACCACCCTTAAAAGAATCTTTTGTGGGTAGTCTAAAAACTCTTTTCTAACTGGTTATTGGGTTTACTATATCTTCAGCTGGAATCATACTTCATCATCCATATTGTTGTTGTATAGCATGCATCAACTCCTTGTGGGTCTTTGGGATCTTGAATCCATGTTTTCAACATGTAGGGCTCTATGTGTTCACATTCACCTCCAATAGGATGAGCTTATTCACATTGCTTGGAGTGTGGTTTCACTCGAGATGGTATGAGTAAAACTTTCCTTCGTGGTAGAGTTGCAGACCAACGTAAGTTTGTTGGATTACCTTTGACACTGAGGGGTCACCCTTTGGGTCAATCACAAGCCCTTGGTCAGTCTAACCTTCTCTTCAGCTTCTTGGGTGATGCGAGGACCAAAGAAATTTCTTTCTTTTAGACCACCCCACAGTAAAGGTGTGGTGCATTTCTTCCCAAATAGCGCTTCAAATAGTGCCATCTCAATACTAGCTTGATAACTGTGGTTGTAGGAAGGATTATGCATATGGAAAGTTGTCATCCCAACTAGATCCATAGTAATAGGCACATGCTCTTAGCATGTTTTCCAAAATCTGGTTCACTCTCTCAGTGTGACCATCTGTTTGAGGGTGAAATGTTGTGCTGAACTCTAGTCTGGTACCTAAGGACTCATGTAGTTGCTTCCAAAAGTGTGAGGTAAATTGGGTACCTCTATCAGACACAATACTCTTTGGAACATCAGCAGGCACAACCAACTTAGCACTGGTGTAAGTGGTCTTTTCTGGTACAGAGTGTGGTATCTTTGTCAGACGATCAGCCACTTCACAATTAGAATCATACTACGATTTGGTTCGAGGTAATCCAATGATACGGTCCATACCAATGTGTTCCAATTTCCTTGGCGCTCTTTCATCGTGTTGTTGTATCCCTTGAATGCAAACACCATGCTATTTCTAACGAAACTCTCATGGTAGGCAATGTCTTCAATTGTGATTCATCCAAGATTGGCTTTGTCCTCACCGAAGTTTAGTATGTTTCAACAACACTTGCCTAACATAGGGTTATAATAATATTCTACCATTCTATGGTTCAAGCTTAGTAACGTCGTCTCTCTAATAGGTATGTCACTCAGATTTACCATTCCTCATAGCAAGAGTTAATAATATGAGTAGTCATCATGGGGGCCAATCCATGTTGCACCCAATCATTACCTTGTACTTAGATTGGTGAATCTCGTATGATAACACTAGGTCACCTTACTTGTCTAACAGATAGTTTCCCACCTGTAAGGCAAACCTGAACTAATCTATCGTTTCTCCATCTAGTGGGGTTGCGTAAACACTTTGCACCTCCAGTTGAATAGTTGCATCTTCTTCCCGTGTCCTTCTGGTGTAGAAAGCTATCCAAAAACTTAGCTCATGTGAATAAGACTCCATATGTCTATTATCACTGGTTGATAAACTTTCTTCTCCTTAGGATGGTGGTGGCTTGATCATGGATGTGATTGTTCCTTCACACACAAGAACAGAATCCTGGGATCTTTGGTATTCCTCAATTGGATGGTTGTCTCAAAAGGTGCTCTTGGGTGTTAAGTCAGTTGTTGCACTCCAACTTAGAAATTTACTATGGTTGGTAAAGGGGCATGGTGTTGGGTTTGGTTTGGTTTAGCATGGATGAGTAGAGATTTAGAAAAGAGACTAAAGAAGAATCCTACCTAACATAATAGAGAAAGGCAAATCATCTTACAAACAACATCTAACAAGCATAACAAACATTCATCACTCCAATCAACCAGTTTTAACAAAGAACCTAGTATTGTCATAACACACACAATTGTATGACCAATATACTAGCACGTTAACATTGTTCTAACAAAGTAACTAGATTGGTGGTCTCATCTATATCTTCTTGAGTTTCTTCAAATCCTCCTCTCAATGTCTTGAGGTGTTTGTGATTGTTATGAAGTCTGGGTATATCTCCAAGTTCTTCAATTGTCTTGAGTGTAGGTCTTCATGTTGAAACCAAACGGTAATGTGAAAACTATTCCTTCCACTCCATAATTTTTCACCACCATTGTCTTGATGGAAAACAAGAGGTATGTCATCTATAACAAGAGAAGGATATTTTGAAGGTGAATGATAGATGAGAGGATATGAGAAAGGATAAAATGTGATGTTCTATTTATACAGCTATGAAGAAAGTAGATTTTCAATCCTAGGGTCTTTTCCTATTTCTAATCCAAACTTAGGGTCTCGATCCTACAGGCAACACTATGCTCTGATACCATTTTGTAGCGCCCTACCTTTTAATAAAGATAGAACACCTGTGTAACCTGCTATTCCCGGGATCTCTGATAGCATACACATGACAAAATGAAATATTCATTGCAATAGGATCATTCTACATCGTTGATCCAGTGGATAAGAAATAAAACAGTCTTACAATTGGCATAGTCATCATGGACTAGCCCAAAGACAGAGTTTCAAAGTAAAAACAACGGAAATAAATCATCAATGAGCCTTCTTCATCTTCATGCGCCACAGGCAGAACATGTTGGCGATAGACTCGAGATCATAAACGAAATCCTCACTCGTCTTCAGATTTATCTGCACGTTGGAATATGCAGCCCCCACGGGGAGGAAGTCAGTACAAACAATGTACTGGCAAGTGACACTTGTATGGTGGCAGTTTTGAGGAATACTAGCTACATGATATTTGGCTGGTGGAGTCTGGCTATTTGCATAAAGCCAATTTTGTCCTATCTTTGACAAATTCGTTTTAAACAAAAGAAATCATTTGTACAATCCTTCATGGTTAAACCACCATAAAGGTGAACAAATCATCATGGCTAAACCACCATGAAGTTTGAAAGTCATCATGGTTAAACCACCATGAAGTTTGGTTGTGGCACCATGGTTAAACCACCATGTGCCCTATAAAGGGTTTCTACCATATTTTACTTTATTCAGAAAAGATGAGGAGATCCTTCGGCCCCAACTCTGTCTAGCTGCTCAACTGGCCCATAACCGGGGACACGGCTAAGATCTTAGTTTTTAACTCTGCAGAGGTTGTGCACTTTCACCTTGAGACTCATTTTCCCCGAGAGAAGAATGAGACAAGATCTTTGGGAAGAGGGATTCAACCATACCAGCATGACTCGACGCTCCTAAAATTCTACCACCCAATGTCATACAACAGGATGAACCCCCACAACTTACTTAATCTTGGCAGAGCCCATATTACCTCAAGGCTGCACTGGAAGCTAACTAAACAGTGAAGACCTACAAATCTCTTTAATCCTGGGTGGCGGTCCACAAGTGTACTCTCAGGTGATAACCCCCACATCCATGGTTAAACCACCATGAACATGGTCCTGAGTAGCCACTCAACATAATCCAAGCAAGGTTCAGTCCACCCAGGTGTTTCATTGGGTTGTTAATTTTCATTTTCAAAACATCACAATCCAACATGTATCATCAATAGTTGTGATAATATTCTGGCATAGCTAAACTAGTATCTAGTATAGGTTTCAGGTTGGCTACACACTACTAGGTATTTCTAAGCATAGCATATACTTTGGAAAATAAATAAAATCACCTATGATGCATACTACTGAAAACTCTAATGCAATAAAAAGTGGGACATGAGCATCACTTGCCTTGTGGAAGTTGGTATAGAGACACTCTCTTTACAAATAGAACTTTTCTCTCCGTACAATCTAAACAATACAAATAAATAACAATAAACAAGCAATTCACTAACATACAAACAAATACAACAAAATATACAATACAGAAGCATAACAGGTTATTCAACTTGATTGGTGTTAACATGGACAAGGTTTTGAAACATAATTTAATATGCAAAAAGAACTAAGTGTTTGGTCATGGGTTTTGCCATTGGTGGTTAAGGGTTGTCAAGGAATATCACTTCACTCAATATACAAAAGAAGTGGATGTGATATGGTTTAGGGTTTAACACTTAATTCAATGTACAAAAGGAATTAAGATGTTTTAGGTCAGGCTTTCCACATTTCCAAAACAAACTTGTTCCAAGGGTCCTAGGGTTGGTCTTTGTCACAATGATCACATAAGGCTTTGGTCTAAGGGTTTTAGAAAACAAATTCATGATGCACATGATTCATTTCATGGCCTTGGTTAGTAGGTTTGAAGCAATTTACAATATGGCTTGTAAATTTACAAAAGGTATTGGGCTAGGGGTTTCTGGTCCAAAAGTTAATTTCCAAAAGGTCAACATGACATGGTTGTTGGTCTTGATCGAAATGATCATTCCACAATTTTCCTAAAGGGGGTTTCCATCAAACAACACTTAATTTATAATGGCTTAATACTATGGATGGTTTATATGATAATTATTACATGGAATGGATTCTTTGGTCACAATTAGTTTGGGTACTGGTTTCTCTGGTCTAAGGTTACTAAATGGAACAATTTTCTAGAAGAAAACTAATTAAAATTATTTATAGAATTAAAACTAGGTGCAAAATACTCAAATGGTTACTTAAATTCTAATCTCAATTTTAATTGATTCAATTATTATTTTGGGATAGAGGGTATGAAAGTACACATTCTAAGGATTCCAAAAATATTTTATTTGTAATTTTTGGGTTTGTAGAATTTGAAATGTGTCAGAAATCATCAAACAAGCATATTTAAATTTGACCCAAATTAAGTTTGTCAAATTTGAATTTGGACAGTGCCAAAAGTTTCTACATGTTGTGCTGATTTCAAAAAGTCAAAGTTTATCAAATTTGTCCTTATGGTTTAAAAGTTATGATGATTCCAAGTTTTAGGGGCTATTCTACAAAAGTGCCAAATAAAATCTATTCGGAAAAATTAAACAGAAACTCCGTGGATAAGGTTGGCTACGTGGCTTCCTGTGATTGGTTGGCCGTGCTGACTGTGCGTCTACGTGGCTACTGACTAGGCTGGTGACGTGGCAAACCGTTTTAAATCCGGGCCGTCAGATCTAGATCTGACGGCGGCGTACACTTTCGCCATGATCTAATCTCGACCGTCAAAACTAAATCGGACAGCAGAGGGGGGAGAGAGGGGCTCACCGGTGGTTCTCCCACCGGAGATGGCTGCACGGTGGCCGGTGCGCACGGAAATTTGACGACGACGACGTTACGGAGTCCCTCGCGCTCAACGGAGGTGACCTCGGGGTGCGGCACTCCATGAAGAGCTCGATGGAGGCAATGGTGCTCTCGATGACGGCCGCTATCAACGACGACGCGTGGACGGAGAGCTCAAGACGCCGGTGATCTCCGGTGGTGCTTGGCGCGGATGTTCCTGACATCGGAAGGGTAGGGAAAGGCCGTTAGGAGGTGCGCACAAGAAGGTGGAGTAAGAGGAGGGGGAAAGCGGAGCCAGGGTCCCTCTGTTGAGGCTGTAATCGGCAAAATCCGGCGGCGGAGTTCAGAATTCTGGTGAGCGATTTGCTCTTCCTCGGGGCATGATTCGAACAGAGCGGAGGGGGAAGGAGAGAGGAGAGTGTGGGGGCCTCGGTCGCGGTTTATCGGAGGCTAGGAGGGCCGTGGGGTTGAAGATCGTGCGGGGGATCGTGCAAGGGGAATCGGGTGCGGGAAAAACGGACGGAGGTTGATGACGCTTTCGTCAATGCTGACATCATGCGGGGCCCAACAATCGGTGAGAGAGAGGGGTATGCGGGCTGGGCTGCTGGCGGCTATTTTCCGCGCGTGTGCGGGAGATAGAGAGGGAAAGTGGAGGGCTGCTGTGTTCCTGGGCTTTGGCCCGTTTTTTTTTGTTCTGTTATTTTTCCTTTTCTATTTTATTCAATAATCCATAATTTTTGTTTTAAAATTCCGAATTTCCTCAAACCAATTTCCATTGCTTTATAAAAACAAGATCCTTCACAAAAAAATAATTATGTGTAGTTTCAACACTTTTGAATTTTCAAATTTAAAATTATGTATGAAATTTTTAATAGCAATTATAGGCATTCATCTAGGAAATATCTTTTAAATAGGGAATAGATTTTCATATAATTTTAGAAACATTTCATAAGTCAAGTTTTGAGCTTATAAAATTTAAAAACTTATTTGAGCCCAAATAAAACCATTAATAGTCATTTTTTGAAAAGAATAAGTTGCCAAATCATTTTGAATCTACATAAATAATCTTTGGGTTCAATAAAATATTTAATTAAAGGTGAAAACATTCTTCAAGTAATTGTAGAAATGAAATCCTTTTATGGGATAAGGTTTTGTTAAAAGAAAATTATATCTTTGAATATGGAAAACTTGTTTTGAATGAGGTCTAGGGCTTGTAGAGTTGGAGGCATATTGGTAGTTTCAATATCCAAAACTTTGGAAAACATATAACATGGGTTTGTGTGTGGATTTATATTTGGTTTGGTGGTTTGATTTAACAAGAAAATAAAAGTTTCAAAATTTTGTGATTTTTGCACTTTTCCAAAAATCAGGGATGTTACAACAGGATGGAGGTCTACGCTGTGAGGCTGACAGAGCGGACAGGGGCTGTCAGCCGTACGGCGCGACACTTCTCCGCGCGAGATCTCGGAGGCGTGCCAAAGTCACCATGGTCAAGCCAGCAGCCAACCCGGTGGTGGAGCCCGCAGCCGTGCAGGAGAACCGCTATGATGATGGATACTCGGTGATGGATCTAGCCGGCTATGCTGATCTAAGAGATGTCACTGATCGCGTGGGTGACTGCATGTTGGAGCCCAGTGATGCAAGGTACAAGCTGGACCGTATCAATCGGTCTGCTCAGCTCGAGAACAAGGGGCCACCTAGACCAGAGTGCTTTGGTCGCCACATCATGGAGGAGCCGTCCGTGAATCATTTCTAGCTGGCTAGGGGGACCAAGTGCTACAATGGCAGCACCAAGCCGGAAGACTGGCTGAGTGACTATGTTACCGCTGTGCACATTGCAGGCGGCAACCGGAGATGGGCTGTCCGGTATGTTCCGCAAATGCTAGAGAGCCCTGCTCGGACTTGGCTCAACAATCTGCCCAAGGACAGTATCAACTGCTGGCTAGACTTCTCGGAAGCCTTCATCAGCAACTTCACCAGCACCTACAAGAGGCCGAATAGGCCGCAGCAACTGTCTGCTTGCAGGCAGCGATAAGAGGAAACTGACCGCTAGTACCTTACTCGGTGGAGTACATTGAGGAACACCTGTGAAGGTGTGAATGAGGCTCAGGCCATTACTTGGTTCGCTCAGGGCTGCAGGCATGGCAGCATGTTGTGGCAGAAGTTGCAGAGAGAGATGCCGAGTACTCTCGCCGAGACAATCAAGATTGCAGATATGTATGCACTCGGTGATCCTACTCAGCCTCTGCTTGATTCTCCTGAGCCGAGAAGGAAGCACTATGACAACAGCAAGCGCAATGACTTCCGCAAAAAGCGCAGAGGTGACCGCCTTGATACTCGGTATGATCCAGAGGAGGTGAATGCTGTGACCACGACTGCTGGGGGTAGCCAAAGGCAAAAAACTGCTGGAGCCCAATACGGGCAAAACCAGAATCAGGGCCAAGCCATCAAGAAGCCTTACACTCCTCCCCAGCAGGGTAGCGGCAACACGGATTCAGGCCCGAGTTTTGTCTTCGGAAACATGAAGGATGGGCCATGCAGCTTCCATACTCGGCATCCGAGTAGGCCAGCAAACCACACTACCCGGCAGTGCAGCTGGTGGGAGCGCATCAAGAATGAAGACCTGTCCCCTCCTCCTCCTCAGCCGGCTGCGAATGCCAATGTGCAGCCTATTCGGGCAGCTGCTCCCAGGCCTGCAGTGTTTCCGAGAAGGGAGAATGTGAATCAAGCGGCTCAGGGAGCCAACCGCAACAACAACTACAACAACAACAACAACAACCACCGCAACCAAAACTTCTACACCCGCAACAACAGGAACAACAAGAACAACAACAACCAAGGCAACAACAACAGCGGCAACAATGGTGGTGGAGACCGCAACCAGTACCAGGAGCACCATGAGAGCTACATGATCTTCACCACCGAGGCAGTCGACAAGCAGTCATTGCATAGGCGTGCGATGGAGGTAAATGCAGTGATCCCGACTGTACCTCACTACCTGCACTGGCGCGACCAAGAGATCACTTGGTCCAGAGCTGATCATCCCAAGGTGATGCCCAACCCAGGTAGCTATGCTCTGGTGGTGGATCCCACCTTCTTGGGAACTCAGAAGAATGTCAGGTTCAGCAAGGTGCTGATAGATAACGGCAGCAGCATCAACATCATGTACCGGGATACACTCGAGAAGCTCGGCCTTGCCGAGAACATGCTGCTACCCAGCAGGACCACATTCCATGGCATTGTGCCGGGAGTATCTTGTGCTCCAATCGGCCGTATCTGGGTTGATGTCATATTCGGCACCAGGGAGAACTGCCGCACCGAGTGCCTGCAGTTTGAAGTGGTTGAACTTCAGAGCCCCTACCATGCTCTACTCGGTAGGCCTGCCCTCAGCAAGTTTATGGCCTCAACACATGCAGCCTACTTATAAATGAAGATACCTGGTCCCAATGGAGTCATCACCATCTCGGGTGATTACAAGAGGTCTTTGTAGTGTGCCTCTGCTAGTTCTCAGCTGGCGGAATCCATGGTCATTGCGGCCGAGAAGAAGAAGATGTACGAGGTGGTGGCTATGGCGCAAGCAGCGCAAGGTGGTGCGCCTGGCATGCCGAGTTCCCAGTACGGGACTGCGTTCCAGGCGTCCCAGGAGACAAAGAAGGTCCAGGTTGATCCTGAGTTCCCAGACCGTGTTGCCATCATTGGCACCAGGTTGGGAGAGAAATAGGAAAGCGAGCTCATCCACTTCCTCCGTGAGAATCGGGACGTCTTCGCCTGGTCCAATAAGGATCTGCCGGGTGTCCCGAGGGAGTTGGTTGAGCACTCGCTACATGTGCGGCATGACGCCAAGCCGGTTAAGCAGGCTATGCGCCGCTTTGGTGATGAGAGGAGGAAAGCTATCGGTGATCAGATCACCAAGTTGCTGATAAGCAACTTTATCATGGAGGTATTGCATCCGGACTGGCTAGCCAACCCGGTTATGGTTGAGAAGAAGAAGGAGGACCCCAAGGCCGACACCGCATGGCGTATGTGCGTGGACTACACTGACCTGAACAAGGCTTGCCCCAAGGATCCATTTCCGCTACCCCGCATAGATCAGGTGATCGATTCCACTGCTGGTTGTGAGCTTTTATCTTTCATAGATGCCTACTCTGGTTTCATCAGATAGCTCTCAACCCTGATGATCAAATAAAGACTGCCTTTATTGCCCCGTACGGGGCTTATTGCTATCGTGTCATGTGTTTTGGGTTGCGGAATGCTGGGGCTACCTATCAGAGATGCATGCAGAAATGCTTGCATGATCAAATTGGCAAGAATGTGCAGGTGTACGTAGATGACATTGTCATCAAAACGAATAAAACACATACTCTGCTTAGTGACATTGAGGAAACTTTTGCCAACTTGCGCAAGTATAAGATGAAATTGAACCCAACTAAGTGCACCTTTGGCGTCCCGGCTGGCAAGCTACTCAGCTTCTTGGTATCCAGTCGGGGCATTGAGGTCAATCCTTCAAAGATAAAACCTATAGAGAGCATGTCTTTGCCAAGATCCCTGAAGGATGTGCAGAAGTTTACTGGATGCCTGGCTTCTCTGAGCCGCTTCCTGGGCAGAATGGGCGAGAAGGCCTTGCCTCTCTACCAACTCATGAAGAAGAGTGACAAGTTTGTCTGGACACCACAAGCTGATGTAGCATTCAAGGAGTTGAAAGCCATGCTGGGTAGCGCTCCCATCCTGGCTAGTCCGCTACCCAAAGAGCCAATGTTGTTATACATTGCGGCAACCAACCGAATAGTCAGTGTGGTGATTGTGGTGGAAAGAGAAGAGGAAGGCAAGACTATGCAGCGGCCAGTGTACTATCTGAGTGAAGTGCTGTCCAACTCCAAGCAAAACTACCCGCATTACCAGAAGATGACTTACGGCGTGTACCTGGGCGCCAAGAAGCTGAAGCACTATTTGCAAGAGCATCCCATCACGGTGGTGAGTTCCGCTCCCATCTCGGACATCATGTGTAACAAGGAAGCAAGTGGCAGAGTAGCCAAGTGGGCGATTGAGCTAGCCGCGTACGCTCCCCTGTACGCGAGATTAGAAGCCATCAAATCACAAATCTTAGCAGATTTTCTAGTGGATTGGGCTGAGGTGCAGTATGAGCCTCCCTTGCCGGAAACCAACTACTGGAAGGTGCATTTTGATGGCTCCAAAGTGAAGGAAGGCCTTGGTGCTGGCGTAGTGCTTACGTCACCCAAGCGGGATCAACTCAAATACGTGTTGCAGATTCATTTCAAGGCATCTAACGATGTGGCAGAGTATGAGGCCGTGGTACACGGTTTGAAGGTAGCCAAGGAGGTTGGCGTGCAACGCATCATCTGTTATGGCGACTCGGATTTGGTGGTGCAGCAGGTATCCGGCACCTGGGATGCTCTGGATGCCAACATGGCATCATATTGGTTTCTGGTGCAAACCATGACTGGCTTCTTTGAAGGATGTGAGTTCCAACATATACACCGAGCAGAGAATGATGCAGCTGATGAATTATCCAAGTTGGCGTCTTCTCGGCAGTTCATCCCGGCTGGGATTGCCTTAAAGCATTTGAGAAAGCCATCCATCAAGCCATCGCCCAACTCGGAGTCTACCTTCGTTCCTTCAATACTAGGAGAGGAAGCTGTTCCCATGGAGATTGACTGGGAGGCTGCAAAAGAGAACCCGGGGACTGCCGTCTCCTACCCGGGGACTAGCACCTGCAACCCGAGGACTGTCCCTTCTTACTCGGGGACTGCCCCTCCTAACTCGGGGACTGTCGCATTCATCGAGGGGGTCATTTCCGAGTACTCGGGGACTCGGGACCTTGCCTTCAACTCAGAAGAGGTATTGGTGGCTGATCCAATGGAAGTGGACGAACCAGTGTTTCCCACGCGGGAGTCACCGAGTTGGGCTCTGCCCACATTATCCTTTCTAGCGGATGGCACCTTGCCGAATGACGAGGTCACAGCCAGACAGATACAGAGAAGATCCAAGGGCTATACTATTATCAACAATGTGCTGCATAGAAGAAGTCCTACTGGCGTGCTGCAACGCTGCGTTGAGCCAGAGGAAGGAGAAGAAATTCTGGTGGAGATACACCAAGGAGAATGCGGACATCATGCCTCTTCTCGGGCCTTAGTCAACAAGGCTTTTCGGCATGGCTTCTTTTGGCTCACTGCTTTGAAGCAAGCTGAAGACATAGTGAGAAAGTGCAACGGCTGCCAGAGATTTGCAAGTAAGATTCACATGCCAGCTTCCGAGTTCAAGACCATTCCCATTACTTGTCCATTTGTAGTTTGGTGTTTGGATATGGTTGGCCCTTTCAAGCCGGCTAGAGGCAACATGACTCACATCCTGGTCATGGTTGACAAGTTCACCAAATGGATTGAGGTCAAGCCTATTCGGAAGTGCGATGGAGCCACAACTGTGAGTTTTCTGAAGGATGTGATACTGAGATACGGCTACCCGCACAACATCATTACTGATAATGGCACAAACTTTGCTGAGGGTGCTTTTGCGAGATTCTGCAAGGAGAAGCGGATTCGGCTAGATGTTGCATCTGTTGCGCATCCAGCCTCCAATGGGCAAGTAGAAAGAGCAAATGGCATGGTGCTATCCGGCATAAAGCCAAGGCTGATTGAGACACTGCTGAAAACACCTGGGTGTTGGCTAGACGAGTTGCTGGCGGTGTTGTGGAGTCTAAGGACTAACCCTAACCGATCAACCGGATACACACCATTTTTCCTGGTATATGGAGCCGAGGCCGTGTTGCCCACTGACCTAGAGCATGACTCGCCCCGAGTAACCCTCTACACCGAGGCAGAGGCTACAGAAGCTCGAGAAAATGACGTTGACCTGCTAGAAGAAGAAAGAGAGTTAACTCTGTCACGTTCAGCTGTTTACCAGCAAAACTTGAGGCGTTATCATAGCCGGAAAGTGAACCCAAGGGTTTTCCGAGAAGGAGACATGGTCCTTAGGCTCGTGCAGCGCACGGCCGGGATGCACAAGCTATCCCCTCCGTGGGAAGGGCCTTTCATTGTGAGCAAGGCTCTTCACAATGATGCCTACTCTCTATTTGATGCACATGCACCCCAGAAGAACAGGCCGGATAGAGCTGGAGAGGAATCTAAGCGCCCTTGGAATGTAGATCTACTCCGACGTTTTCACTCATGAGAAAACTGTGTATGTATTTTCTTATCCGAGTTAAAATTCTATTCGGTAATCTGAAATCGAACTCGGGGACTGCCCTCGTCCAAATTGCTCCTTGTGTTTACTTTGTTTTACCTTGTCTATTCGGTTGAACCACTTAGAATTTCAAAAGCATATGTAGTATTGTGTTTAAACCCACGGGCCAACTCTGCGACTCTGCTGCTGTCCGCAACCCGGCTTCATGGAAAGCCAGAGAACAAGCCAAGGGTCCATGAACACACGAAAAACTGCTAAGGAAAGGAAACGTGTGGCAACCGAATAGAGTGTTCGTTACTGCTTTCTTTCTTTTCGGCTAAGTTGTGGGCAGCGTTACTATGATTTTTCTAAGTGGCTAAGTATTTGAAACTCGGACTTTGAAATCTTGTGACTCGACTACCAAAAAAGCAACAAGTTGCAGGTAAGAGCTGAGACAAAAAGAAAGAGTGGATAAAAAGTGCGACTCGGGGACTTGCATAGAAACGCAACCCGACATTAAGCCAGAGTTGCTAAAAACTTCAACTGGAATAAAACTGAGTAGCAACGAAACGATAATTGTACGGTTACATCTGTACCCGGCATGCCGGGGATCTAATCAAAGTTCAAGGTAAAAGTGTTGCAGGAATCA
The DNA here is from genome assembly GCA_028641055.1 of Alopecurus myosuroides. Classification (NCBI taxonomy): domain Eukaryota; kingdom Viridiplantae; phylum Streptophyta; class Magnoliopsida; order Poales; family Poaceae; genus Alopecurus; species Alopecurus myosuroides. Next base: position 307,332,117 of record CM054061.1, read on the forward strand.
CTCATTGGTAGTGACGGTGTTGTCCGCATCGGCGTTGTCATCATCAGCTTTGGCGGAGGCAGCTAGATCAGAGGTCGTGGTGGCAGCCGAGATAGGGTCCGTGGCAGAGGTGGACGCAGTAGACTAGGTCCTGGGCAGCGGGTTGGCATCAGTTGGCGTAGCAGCAGTCGTGCCTAGCTCGGGAGCCGCCTGCTCGATCACCATCTCGGTGGTGATGGTGGCCTCCTGAGCGCTGGGTTGCGGCTGCTCGGCTTCTGCGTTGCTGGCCAACTCGGACGCCTCCGGATTGACCAGCTGCTCGGTCCTCTCGATGACCTTGGCCTTCCCCTTCTCGGATGATCCCTTTGCGGCACCTTCCTCAAACTCGGTCAAGTCCTCGCTGACGACGTCGTCATCATCTTCCTCGTCCTCGTCCTCGTCTTCAGGTTCTGTGTTAGGCTCAGGGAGGCCATCGATGTAGGTGGCGGTGTCGGCGTAGGAGGCGATCTCGTATGCCACCGCTTTCCGGCGAGTGACGCAGTCGGAGTTCGTGGTCCACTTGGACTCTTCTCGGATAGTGAGGATTCTGTTGAGATCCAAGTTTTCATACCAGCTGATGATGAAGTGTGGCAACTCGTCACCTCCTGCCCGAGCTGCAGAGGTGCGCCACTTCTTCAACTCGGCCTTCACTCCATCCAGGTGCTCGGCGATCTTGCTAAAGGTTTCTGGCACATCCTGATCCGGCCAGAATAGCTTGTGGATTATGAAACCAGTGGACACCATGGAGGTGCCCAGTCCCTTGAGTGAGCGGATCTGCGACTTGATATTCAGGAGATAGTCATTGATAGTGGAAGTGTTGTCAATGGGCATTCCGGATGCAGCCCGGAGCTGTCTGGCCTTCTCCACGGCAAGCACACCAACAGAGCGAAGCTCAGGGAAGATATCTGCATAGGGATCTATTCGGGATTAGAAACAGAGGCAGAGAAGAGATGAAACCAGGTAGAGAAAAGGTGGAGAAGAGAAAAACAAGTCAGGTGCAGAGAAGAGATAACTCACGTTCCAAATCCACCAGCAGGGCTCCCAGCTTAATCTTCCAGTCGTTCTCATCCGAGATGTGCATGTCTTCAATGCGACGCGCATTTGCGATCTGGAGAACGAGTTGCTGGTTATGTTCCTTCAGCATCGAGATCTCCATCTCGGGCGTCTTCTCTCTGGCCTTGGCAGTCTTCTTGATCTCCTCCTTCTCAGCAACTTGGTTGATGGCATCCTCGAGGGCAGATTTCATCTTGACCTGCATCTTCTCAAACTCCGCCCACTCGGCGGTGAGCTCTTTTTCGATCTCTGCTTCTCGGGTTTCCAACTGTTGCCGCACCTCGGCGGGCATGAGGCAATCCTGGTGTTGCTCCCGGAATTTCTTGTATTCTTCTGCAAAGAGAACAGCAGTGTCAGCAGAGTAACCGAGTAAAAAGAAACACAAGTGCAGAAGAAGAAAGGCAACTCACCTTCCAGAGTAGCGATCTTGCTCTGGGCAGAGGCAGCAAACACTTTGCAGTCGCGATGCTTTTCAATCAGATCATTGAGCTTGCCTGCAGAGAAAACAACAATGAAGCAAAAAGCAAACACGGGCGTAAACACAAAACGCACAAACCGAATTGCTGAAAGCTTACCTTCAACTTCAGAAATCTGGATAGTGCGATCCAGTGCCGCCTGCTCCATCGCAGCACTGTCTTTCTTCTCGGCTTCAAGAGCCCCGAGACGGTCCTTGGCGATGCGGTGGTTCCAGAGTAGCCGGCGGAACAGTTTCGTCCTCTTCTGGAGGCTATTCTGCAGAAAAGAAGAGAAAAAGTTTGAGATTTTTTGAAGATTTGTCCCGAGTAGACGGCAACTCGGTTGAGTTTTCGCCTACTCGGCCCGTATCTCGGGGACTGGGGGAATGGCTAAGAGGAAAAGAGGAAAAGAGGAAAAGAGAAGAGAAAGGAGAAACAGCAACTCGGAAATTCCAAGAAGGAGAGAAGAGACTTACAACATAACTCTGCTCGACATTCTCGGCAGCTTTGCGCAAGACGAACAGCTTCCCGGCCAAGGTGCTGGTGGGGCTTGCGATTGTCATGGGAACAGAACCAACATCGGCCTTGTTCCAATCAGTGCGGTAGTGGTCAATCGGCCCCATCTCAAGACCATTCCATTTTGGGTTGTCGTGCGTTTTGCTGTTCCAAACTGGGTCAACAAACACCACTCGGTCCAGGATCGCGGTAAGGCCTTCTGATTCAATCTTGTTATCTCCTTCACCACGCGAGAAGAGATCAGGAACTGCTGCCTCCTTGCCCTTGGACTTGGTGGTCGCCACAGCTTGGCCTTCTTTCAGAGAAGCCAGTCTGTTCTCTCCCTTTGCCAAGGAGATCTCGTGGTGTTGAGATAAAGTCATCATATACTCCGGATAGATGGGCTTTGTGCGGCCGCCAGCACCTGCACTTTGCCCCTCGACGGGGCCAGTAGACCCAGAAGCAGCCGGGTTGGTGCTGGAGGTGGGTGCGGAGAGCACTAACTGTTTGCTCCTTGTTGGCTTCCCGGCTGGCGCGACTTGCGGCTTGGGGGGCGACATCTGCTGTCCGGCTTGCGAAGCAGCGCGCTTTGGCTGCTGCCGGACGGCCTCGGTCCCAGACTTAATAATCTTCCTGGTGCTTGGAGTTTTGTCTGGCCGAGAAACAGATGGAGGCACTTGGTGAGAAGAAGTTGGCGGAGGCGACGGTGCTGTCTGAATTGGCGGAGGAATCAGAGCGCTGGGTGGAGCCACCTGCCGGGTTGGCGGCACTGGAGGCCGGCTACCCGATGCAGCGTTGGGCTGCACTTGTTCCTGGCGGATGGGCTCCACCACGTCTTATTCTACCCACTGATCTGCAGCGGGATCAGGCCTTGTGTCAACAACATTTTCTACCCGCGGCCCGGCCGCGGGATCATCTTGGGCTGCAGCGTTGGTGTCCTGCTGCTCCAGGGTGGCGTCAGGCCGCTCCATGGCGGCATCATCTTGTTGCACGGTGGTTTCTTCAGTATTGTCCCCAGCTGATGCAGTTGGGGGAGATGGCGGCGTCTCGTCGTTGGCAGTGTCCTGCGCGGCTTGCTGCGCATCAGGCTGCTGCTATCCGAGGGTGGGATCAATATCATCACTGGCACCAGTGTTCTCGGCATCGGTATCGTCTTGTACATCGATAGGGGAGGACGTGCGTGTCCTCTCCTGCTCGTCCTGCTCTTCATCGTCGTCCAAGAGATCTACGAGTTGATCTCGGGACGGTTGCTTTCCTCTTGGGGCGAGTGGAGGCTGCAGCAGCATCAGCGTCGAGAGGGGCGCTGGAAGAAAGGAAAGAGTTCAGAGAGACGGAAGGAGGAAAATGCAATAGGAAACGGCAACAAGTGGTACTCGGATAGAACGCTTACCCTTTGCTGGTAGGGGGTTTTCTCCTGGTAGCGACGACTTTCTTTCTGCCTTTCTTCTTGGCTTTCTTTGGGGGAGGTTCTTGGGCATCACTGCCAACTCTTTTCCGAGTGGTGGGAGCCGCCACGGACAGAGGATCAACATCCATGAGTTCCTCCTCGTCGTCCACCTCAAGATCCTCTGCAGAGTAAAGGAAGGAAGAAATTTAGAAACAGAGAAGGAAGGCAAAGGATGTTGCTAATGAGCAGAGGGATGAGCTTGGTCACCTTCTTCATCTTCGGACCAATCCCGAATAGAGGGACCAGCTCGTGACTTACCAGGTTGAACGGCATTGGGGATACAAAGGTTATCCTGGGTGTCATAGGCGGTCTCGTCATCATCTTCTCGGTCTTTGGTCCAGTTGGCAGTAAAGACCTCAGTGTCCTCCTCTCGCTGGCGCGGGATGTGCTGAGATTGCAAACAGATAGCACAATGAGTTGAGTTCTCAGCTAAGGAGTTCTGCTCGGAATAGCATGCAAACATAAAGCATATAAAGCTAAGGAGCTCTACTCGGAATAGCATGCAAACATAAAGCATATAAAGCTAAGGAGTTCTACTCGGAATAGCATGCAAACACAAAGTATATAAAGCTAAGGAGTTCTACTCGGGATAGCATGCAAACACAAAGCATATAAAGCTAAGGAGTTCTGATCGGAATAGCATGCAAACATAAAGAATATAAAGGTAAGGAGCTCTACTCGGAATAGCATGCAAACATAAAGCATATAAAGTTAAGGATGTCTACTCGGAATAGCATGCAAACACAAAGCATATAAAGCTAAGGAGTTCTACTCGGGATAGCATGCAAACACAAAGCATATAAAGCTATGGAGTTCTACTCGGGATAGCATGCAAACACAAAGCATATTAGGCTAAGGAGTTCTATTCAGTATCAGAGTGCAAACACAAGGTACAGAGTACTAACCTTCTCAATGGGACGGTCGCGGCTATATGGCTCGAAGCCATACGCCCAATTCTCGGTAAGGGATGTTTGCATGATGGACCGTGCCCAGATGGCCACCTCCGCCTTGCTCAGCTCGAACGTAGTCGTCCGAGTGCAGTCCCGAGCACCACCCATGTAGCACATCTTGTGCACTCGGCTCTGTAGCGGGAGCACTCGGCGCGAGACCCAGCAAGCAATGGGGTCATCCTGCATCAGCCCTGCCTTCACCAACTCGGTGAGGCGCTTCTCGAGAGAGAGGACATCGGGTACATTCCTCGATGGATCATAAACCCAATTCTGCCCTGAGGACGGAGAGTTGACGAATGCTGGAAGCCCTATTATGTTCTCTATGGGTTTCCCTTCTTCAGGGGCTACGTTCTTGACGTAGAGGAACCCCCGTTGCCATTTGCGAACGGTGTCCAATCCCTTCACTCGCGGGTGATGACCTGTCAATCGCTGGAGCATCATCGCGCCGCCGGTCTTGGTCATCTCGCGGGGGCCAGTGGAGCCGCTAGGTCTTGGAACCTTTTGGCGGCGAAGAAAGAAGTATTGGGCCCAGGTGTGGATTGTGGGATAGACTCCCAGGAAGGCTTCGCACAGGACGGCGTGTGTGGAAAGCATGACAATGGCGTTGGGAGGTAGATGATGGGGTTGAAGGCCAAAGTGGCGGAGGAATTCGGCGAAGAAATCTGAGATGGGAAGGCCAAATCCCCTTTTGATGCGGGATAAGAAGACGACGTACTCACCTTCTTGTGGTTCCGGCTCGATCTCGTCGCCGGGATGGCGGCAGACGACGCCGGGAGGGATGCGGCGCGTATTGACAAGCCAGGTGCAGTCCTCCGCCGTCTCGTCCGAGCCTTCCCATCCTGCTCGGGTGGAAGCGTTGGGATTCCTGGGTGCCATGGAGGCGGAGGTGCTCGGAGAAGATGGAGATCTCAACGGAGTTGTGCTTCTCTCTCTCTCACGGCGGCGCAGCGAGTATTCGCGGTGGCGGAGTGCTCGACGGAGGCGAGGGAGACGAGGAGCGGGAGATTGGAAAGAGCAGGAAAGAGGAATGGTGGGCGGCGCAGAAGTATTTATTCCTCCTCTGCGGATTGTCGTTACTGGCGGATTGATCGTGGGCAAATGATCGTGCGGCGTGGGTTAATTGACCGTTAGAAACGCACACAGCGCAAAACGAGCGCGTAACGGGCGCAGTTAATCCCACGTCCGGATCATGGGCTCTCGAGTGCGGTTGAGGTGACCTAACGGGCCGTGGGCCCTACTCGCAGAGGCTGGCGCGTGGCCTGCGTTTGAATCGAGGCGTCGTTGTCTCTGCGTGTGCCACGTGCCCCTTAGTCACATGAGCAGTTGGATTTGGTCTGATCCCGCAGGATCGTGGGCAGGAATTTCGCTAAGTCTTTTTACTCGGCATCACAGAAGAAAGGGAGTTCCACTCAGAGAAGAAGAGATTCAAGCAAAAAAATGAAGGGCCATGTGGAGGTGTTACTCGGCCACTTTCAGTCATAAAGACAAGTTTTGTTTTTAAGCTGGCAGGGCCCAGCGAACAGGTTCATTGGACTCTACCAGCTTCGGGGACTAATGTCGGGGGGTTACCCCCCAGTAGGGGTAAGGCAACTGCTAAAGGCAAGGTCAAGGCGCTGTTGACCGGGTAGACGGCTACCCGGATACTGCTACTCGGTAGGTTTCTATCCGGCCGTACCCACCGAAGGCCAAGAGAAGATATCAAGGAAGTTACATTCGTCCGAGTAGAGAAGATGGTCAGAGTAGACGGACGGCAATCCTACTTGGGTCAGAAGTCAATGGAGCCGTTCTGACAGGAGATCCCGCGTATCCTGCGTCCGTACCCGCGTGCGGTTCAACTTACTAGGTTTGTGATCATCAGTGACGCAGGGTTAGGCAGCTGTCCAGTCTTGTCAAGTACAGAGGGGACAAGACAGGATGGAGGTCTACGCTGGGAGGCTGACAGAGCAGACATGGGCTGTCAGCCGTACGGCGCGGCACTTCTCCGCGCGAGATCTCGGAGGCGTGCCAAGTCACCGTGGTCAAGTCACATCACCGTACCTTTTAATCATACTTTATTTGGCTGGGCACTAGTATATAAAGTGCCCTGCCCCCTCCTGCGCGAGGGACGTTGCTTCACTTCGCATTTATTTGCTAGAGACAACACCAGAGCGAGAGAGAGCAGCAGAGTGGCTACTCGGCCAAGAGGCATACAGTGTATTGTGGCTACTCGGATTACACCCATATAGAGAGAAAAGGCAGGAGTAGGGGTGTTACCTCCACACGAGGGCCCTGATCCTGGGTAGATCTTGTTGTTTGCAGTGCTAGAGACATCCTACATGTGGCTACTCGCCGTGTGATCCCTCCCCAGATACCTCCAGCATCCATCAGCCCCAACACTTTAGCCATCCCAGGCCATCTGCCGTGATACAACCACGACACAGCGCCTCACACCTCTCTCACATCATTTATGGTTGTGCCTTTTCTGATCTCTTCCATATTTCTCAATCCCCACACTATCACAACACAATGAGCACCTCTTGGGATATGATCATGAATTCGTCGTCGTCTTCATCTAGCAACAATGACCTCATTCATGCATCATTCACCGAGCGCGACAAGGCAGAGCATGGAAATGTTCGACGCCATCCGCAGTTCCATGCCTGGACGTCAAACAATCAACAAAATGAGAGATGCCGGATTTGTTCTTATGTGGATGATACTTTAGAGAAATTATTCGCTACCCCGTGAAAAAATCTCGGCGAAAGTTCATCATTAGCACACTACTGTGTGTTTGTCTATTTTTCACCTCCCTATCTCATTTGCTTTTTTATGCACAGATTTAGAATGTCTCGTGATTTGTTTAACCACATAGTTGATGGTATACTTCAGCATGACTAGGTCATCCAAGATTTGGACGCTCGTTTCGACGAGCCACTAGAAGCTTTTTTCCGATCCGTCCTCTATTTCAGTTTGGACGCCCGTTTAGAAGAACCACTCAAGATTCTTTTATAGGTATAGAAAATGAGGATTGTTAGTAGGAAAAAACACCCTATAAAGGACACACAATTTTTTTTGTTTTAGGTTTAAGGCAGGCATTATAACTCTGTAGCGTTCTCGAATTTAAATAATGCAAGAACACATATGTTATTGTGCTAGTCCCTCGATCAATTGCTAGCACCACCGTACAAAATGAAATATCATGCAAATGCATCAAATTCTATTACATCGCTTGATCCAGTCTTTACAAAAGTAACATTACAACTTGCATAGTATTAGAAGGCTAGAAGGATACAAAGTATTACAGCCGAAAACATAGTAGAACATTGAGCCCACCTTCTTCATGTCCCACAGGCAAAACATGTTGGCGGTAGACTCGGGAACCTAAACGAAATCCTCACTCGTCTTCAGATTCATCTGCAGGATGGAATATGCAAACACAAGGGGTCAATACAATTTAATGTATTGGACAGTAACACTATGGAGGATATAAATGGAAAAACTATAACTACATGCTTATCTAGTTGAGTAGAGTTTTGGCTAAGTTTGCATAAAGACAGTTTTCTCCTATCTCTTTTGTAAAAAAATCTTTTCTTTTCAAAGGGTGGCAACATTGGATTGAAATCCAAGCACCACAACAACTGTTCACTTAGTCAAAATTTACTTATCGAAAATGGTGTTGAGATTCTTCTGTAATTCCTTGTCCAGCTGCTAATAGTTGTCCATAACCGAGGACACGGCTAAGATCTTAGCTTGTTGACTCGGCAGAGTTTCTGCATTTTCACTTTCAGACTCAAATCAACCGAAACAACCAATACACCCTGAGTGCACTAAGGAAAGGAGAAGATCAAGACGAGATCTTTTGGAAGAAATTCCACCACCATTTGTCTTACCATAGACATGGCCCTAGGGAGCCACTAAACATACACCAATCACATCTAAATTCCACCCAGGTGTTTCATTGGGGTTTATACTTAGATTTTTTCCAAAACATCAAGTAATTTTTTTTAGCAAGGCTAAGAATATACTAAGTAACAAGGCTTCAAAAGTAACAAGGTATAAGGGTGGCTACACACTACAAGGATATATAATAGCATAGTATAACTTAGTAATATTTCCTATCATGCATACTACTCAAAAATCAACTAATGCATATAGAAAATAATGGGTGGATGGATGGTGTGTTACTTTCCTTTGAAGTTGGTGAAGAACAATCACCCTTTCTTCACAAAATAGAACGTTGCTCTCGGTACAATCTAAACAATACAAGTAAACAACAATAAATAAGAAAATAACAAACAAAAGAACAAAGTATAACAATCGACAAACTTAACACAACAATTTATTTTAAAAAGTAATTATTGTGTTTGGGTTTAGTGTATAGCAAATGGCTAAGGATTGGTCAAGGACTGTGTTTTGAAGAGTTCAAACTTTTTCAAACATTTAACTAAGGATTATCACCTTTACTCTAATATGCAAAAGGAGAACTTGTTAGTACACAAAGAGAAACTAAGTAACTGTAGTTAGTGTTTTCCATTTGGGACTAAGGGTTGGTCTTTTATAAAAAAATATTACACAAAAGTGTTGGTCCAATTCTACTTATTTCTTGAGTTTCTTCAAGTACTGTAAGTCATTATGTATGTCCTTCAATGGCCTTGCTTGTAGTCCTCCTTACTGAGTTCAACAAAATCTTTTGAAGTACTATCTAGTATTTAGGGATTTAGTCAAATAGACTAAGAGATGTAGTAGAAATGATAGAGTCTCCTCAAAAGGACTTGCAAATTATTCCTCTTCTTTTTCTTTATCTTTTGGAAGAGTATTCTTCTTGAGTTGAAGTTGGATTCTTGTTGAAGTTGTTCTTCTTAATGAAAATATTCTTGTTGAATTCTTGGCCAAAAGCTCTCATATTACTTTTGAAATTAATTCAAGTCTTGGATAAAAAATTAAACTTGATACTAATTCTCCTGGAATAGGTTGTAGCTCCAAGCCTTCACATTTTTAGTCTTCTTGAAGATCATCTTTAGTCTCTCTTGTGTCTTTCTCCTTAGTGTAGTGACTTCATTGCTTTTTATAGAACTTCATGGTTTTGGAACATAAGTTTAAGCTTACTAATTTGTTTAGCATGTGATGGATACTTGCTAGGGTCTGGTTTTAAGGAAATGTTGGGTAGGTTCTTAATGAGGAAAATAAAGAGTGATGGGGGAGAAAATGATGCAACAACTATAGTGGTCACTCCACTTGGATTCTTCTTGTTCTCTTTTCCACCATCTATGTATGAGTATTCTTCTTGTTTTTCCTTCTCTTCTTTGAGTTTGTTCTGGTTGTGGTGAATTCTATCCTTCTCTAAGTTCTCAAATGATCTTCCATGTAGTGCTTCTTGTTGAGTTGAAGAATATCATCTAAAGTTCCCTCTAGTACTTTAGGGACTTAGTCTTCTATAGAAGGTAAGAAATTTTGAGGGGTAGATAGAGGATAATGGTTATAAGGTTTAAGGTTCACTAGTTAGTCTATTATGTGATTGACACGCACTAAGGTCTTGGTCTTGGATTAATAATGTCCACAATAACAATGATAAAAAGATAGAAACAAAATCTATGGCATAAAAAACTATCTGGACTACTATGATGGATTTTTGGCTAAACTTAAATGGTCATGGTCCAGTGGTGTCCAAAATATTTAGGCACTGATGTCTATGGTTCAATGTTACCAAATGGAGAAATTTTTCTTAAGGAACCATTTTCAAATTGTTGATGGAATTAAATCTATGTAAACAATACTCAAATGGACAACTTAAATCTAAATTCAACTTTAATTTGTTCAAAAGTTATTTTGGGAAAGAGTATATGAAATTATACATCCTAAGGTTTCCATAAATATTTTATTTGCAAATTTTGGATTTGTAAAATTTGAATTATGCCAAAATTCATCAAACAAGCATATTTAAATTTGAACCAATTTCAGTTTGTCAAATTTAAATTTTAAAATTGCTAAAATTTTCTATATGTGAAGGACTTCTTAAAAAGTCCAAGTTTGCTAAATTTGAGCTACTGTATCAAAACTTATGATTCTTTCAAACTAGAGGGACTTTTCTGCAAAAGAGACAACTATTTCTATTCGGAAAGAAATCCAGAAAACAAATGGATAAGGTTGGTCCACGTGGCACACTCCAACTGGCTCGGGATGCTGACTGCATTGCTGACCAAGCGTGCTGACTGGGCTTACACTTGGCATGATGGGATTGGCCGAAAACGTTTCACTAAGAGATCTAATCTTGACCGTTGATTTAGATCCAACGGCTAGCTAGGACTTAGGGTTTCTCACCGATGAGGATATAACTGTGCACTGTTAACCGAAAATCGAGAAACCGGACCGAAAAAACCGAAACCGAACCGAAATTATGGTTATTTTGGTTTTTGGTTAAGGTTACGGTTAGTAAAATAGCTAACCATATGCATGTGGTTAATACGGTTAATAACCAAAAACCGAATGGTTAACCATTTAAAAACCGAATGCTATTAACATGTACTTATTTGCTACTTCTATTAACTTTATCGATTACTCGTAGCATGTGATTTGCTACTTGTATATATTTTCATTAACTTTTATGGTTCATTTGGTTACTTTGGGCCATATGCGTATTAATTTTATAGTCTATTCCATTATTTTGTAATATATGGGCACCAAAAGAAATTGTCATTTTAAAATTCGTGTCAAGTTTGGTTAATTTGATTATTACCGAAACCGAACCGAAATTAAATGGTTATTACCGAAACCGAACCGTATTCACGTACAAAACCGTATTTACCAAAGTATTCAAACCGTACAAACCGAAAAAACGTATAAACCGAACCGTATTAACTATATTAACCGAATGCCCAGCTATAGATGAGGAGCTCGTCACCGTCAATGAGGGCGCAGTGGCCAGTGAAGAGGTTGGTCGTCGGGGACGGTCTCCGGTGGTTCTACGACACAAAGGAGATGATGACGATGCTCAGAACACCACGTCGAATCTTATGGTGTCCACAGCGTGCTTGCATGATTTCAGGATCGACGACGGTGAGCGGATGGAGACGATTCGAGCGACAAAGGATTCAGGCGATGACGACACAGTCGATTCTCTACATGGAAGAAACGAAAAAGGATCTCATCGGGTGCGCATGGTCAAGGGGATCTAAAGGGGACCAAAAAGTGCGGAGGTCGCTCACTTCAGTGGCCGGAATCTTCCTCGGATGGCGGCGGATTGATGTCTACGCACGCTTCTATTCTTGGAGACAGTGTTGGGCCTCCAAGTGCAGAAGTTTGTAGGACAGCAGCAAGTTTTCCTTAAGTGGATTACTAAGGTTTATCGAACTCAGGGAGGAAGAGGTCAAAGGTATCCCTCTCGACCAACCTTGCAATTACGATACAAGAAGTCTCTTGTGTCCCCAACACACCTAATACAATTGTCAGTTGTATAGGTGCACTAGTTCGGCGAAGAGAGATTAAAATACAAGTAATAGGAATGGTTATAAGTGATAATAGAAATCTGAATAAAAATGGCAGCAAACAAACATGTAGCAGAGCTGATTGTAAACGGTGTTTCAATGCTTAGAAACAATGCCTAGGGATCCTACATTCACTAGTGGACACTCTCAACAATGATAATATAATTGAATGCATAAATATCATCTCTTCACTATGCTACTCCGAACCACTCTCCGGTTGAATAAGAAACACAAATTCATTGCGTAGGGGTACAAATCACACCTTAAAGCCGCATTCACGTATCTAGTTAAGCCCACGCTGTCACTATGAGCGCCCTACAAGGTACAAGACAAATACCAAAATTTCATAGGGTCATCCAACACAAGGTATAAAAATCATGCTTAACCACACAGTGCGCACACTATCACCTTTACACCGTGATCAAAGTGTCTACGGAGATCTATAACAAAACCACTTGAGTAGCATAACAGATGAAGAGTACATCTACATATTCAACTAGATTACAAAGCTCATGATCACATAAAGATCACACCATGGGAGAGAGAAATGAGACACATGGCTACCGGTAGATCCCTCAGCCCCGATGGAGAACTACTCCCTCCTCATCATAGGAGGCAGCAACGGCGATGAAGACGGTGGTGGAGTCGATGGAGATGGTTTCGGGGGCACTTCCCCGCCCGATAGAGTGCCAGAACAGAGATTTCCGTCCCCCAAAACTTTTTGGCGGCGGCGGCGGAGCTACGGATGTTTTTGGTGGAAAAGGCCGATTCATCTAGGGTTGATGCACCGGAGAGCATATATAGGCGAAAGGGCGATGCCGGGGGTGGACAAGCGGCCCACACCACCTGGTTGCGCGGCTAGGGGGACCCGCGCCACCCTATGGTGTGGCCACCCTATGGCCCCCCTCCGGGTCTCTTCGGGACTTCCTGGACCCTCTGGGACTTCTAAGACTTCTGGCTTTTGAATCGTCCAATTCTGAGAATATTTCCAGAACAACTTTTTCGAAACTAAATACAACAGAAAACAGGAACCGGCTCTATGGTATCTTGTCAATAGGTTAGTCCCGGGAAATCGATAAAAATGACATAAACTGTAAGGAAAACCTGTAGCATATCGCATGAAAACAACATGGAACATACGAAATTAAGGTTTATGACGTATCACGGATGCAACAGGCTCGGGCGAAAGATTTGTCCGGCATACGGGCATGGAACAAGGGGTTAAGGGAGAGGAAATGCGAATGGGGTGATGGGATATAAAGGGGGAGTTACGGCACTGCAATTGGTGGCCTTAAACTCATGCAATCAAGCTCGGAAGGAACGGGCAGAAACGGAAGAGAGAGGAAACAACCGAGCTTGATGACGATGAATTCATCATGACGTCATGTTTCCCCCCTGATTTATTCAATAATTCATATCTTTTGATTTAATAATCCAAATGACCCCATTTAAATTTCTAAAAATTTGTAATTACAATAGCTATAAAAAAGAAACATAATTTTGTTGTTTCCAACACAAATAAATTTCTATATTTTTCAATTATAAATAAAATGATGTTACTGTTTAAATAAAATTTCAGAGACATTATACATGTCATATATATTTTTTCAAAGTCATTTCAATCCATTTTCATGCTTTATAATTTTAGTATATGAGGGAAATACTAATTAATTCCATTTTTTAAATAGAAAGTTAAATTATAAAAGTGATTTAACAAAATTTAGAAAACAAATCCGCAAGCCATAATATTGTTTTCAAAATCCTCCTTTATATTATTTTCAGAGCTAAGAATTTTATGAACACCACTTTATATATAAAACTTTCAGTAAAATTTATAATATCAATATAAATTGTTTTTATTCTCATAAAATAATTTTGAGGCATAGAAAATTATTAAGAGGTAGTAATTCTGTGATTTAAAAAGCTACCAAACAATCTCAATATTTTGAATTGAAAACATTTTATATAATAAGGTTTGTTAAGTTTAAGGGATATTTACTTTGAATTGACTTTAGGGTTTAGGAAAACATAGGCATAATGGATTTGTAATTCCAATAACATTGGAATAACAATAAATTTTCCTTTGTGTTTTTAGTTCAGTTGTTTTTGGTGGATTGTTTAAACCACATAAGAAATGTTTTAATTTTTTAGTGATTTTTGAAGTTCTCAAAAAACCAGGGATGTTACACATTCGATTAGATAGAGACCAAGCCATTTATAGGAAGATCCCATGGAAGAAAGAAAAAAGGAAAATATAAGGGCATGGGGAAACCCCAAAAAGCAAAGGGGAGGCGCAACTACACTCGCCAATCTCTAGGGTCATCTGCGAAGAGGTAGGCCCTTTGCTCGATATGATTCTGAATAAGGTGTGCCACATCCGCAATCGGTAGGGCCGTGTTCGTGAATACTCTTCTAACCTTTCCTTCCACACACCCCAAATGATGTAAGTGACGATGCCGTTGGCCGTCCTCTTTTTATCCTTGGGAAAGTTCTTGATGTAGTAGAGCCGCCATCCATCCAAATCTCTAATTGTTGTGGATGTGGTGTTGGACATCTGAAGGTCATTGGCCGCAAGGACCAAGTTCTGAGCCGCCGCGGTGAAGGAGCAATTGTGGCAAAGGTGTTGCATCGTCTGTGGGAATTCCTGCATGGCAGGGTTGTTCACCATGCGGATCTTCCCGAGAGAGACTAGACAAGTGAAGAATCTACACTTAGGCTCAGCATGGGCCCTCCAAATCTTCATTGTGTCAAACAGGGCGTGGGCCCCGAAAATTCGTTACATGGAGTAGGTATATACTTTTACTGGATATGCAGCAGACCATATCCTTGAGAGCAAGGAAAAAATAGCGTGCCACAGAAAAATAACGTCAACCTTAAAATACGCCATTAGCATTCTATATCGCGCTATAGCGCGCTATTTACGAGAAATTATATATTAATTGATTTAGCGAGATAATTCGTAAAACCGCTCGCTATACATACTATTTTTTTTACCATGCTTGAGATTGAGGACGAAACAAATATTGCTACATTAGTGATGCTAAAGCAGGTGGCCTCGTTGGCTGCCCCTTCAAACTGTCAGTGTTGTCTTCATCGGTAGAGGAAAGGATGATGATGAGATACTTTATTGGCATCAAAAGGGCGAGAACTGGAGCTTGCTCTGCCCAAAGCACTTGAAACAAATCTATGTTTCCAGCATTTGCTAGCATTTGTGACAAATTCATCCCGGAGAAGAGTAATATAGTTAAAAAAATAGGAGGAAGAAGATCTCTTTACCAAAATGCATAAGTTATTGCTGACAGGGAGTAAGCCCGAGAGAGAGGAAGTGATACTGAGAGTGGAGGTAGAGGAGAGGTCTATTAAGATATTTCATTATATAACCATTAACATCCTTGTAATTATCAAATAAATATTCAATTCTATCATAACTCTCATATTTATAAGGAACATCATCAATATTTTCAAGCAAATAAGCAATTTCGGATGCACACTTCCAAGCAATAAATTCATCAATTCGTTCCACATCATAAAAGTCACAATTTACTCTAACATAAGAAGCTATGATATTATTATCATTATACTCACATTGAAAAGGAAGGTGTTTCTACCTCCTACGGTAACAAGATTTATCAAAGCAATAGGAAACATTATAAGTAGAGCACAACTTTTTAGCATAATCATTCAATTTATTTCTGAGTGTGGATTTATTACCCCCGGGGGCAATACCACCCCACTTGTTGTCGTCCCATGGTCGCCTCATGATTCGTACTATGATGTCATGTATCTAGCTAGACCTACATAATTAGCTCTGCAACCCTCATCAACTCACCTAGTAGGTTATAAACCTGTGCATATAGCGTTGACATTATCACAATTTGCTTAGCATTCAGGACAATATCAACGGAGTGCATATTTACTGAGTGAAGCGTGCATGTTGTCCAAGACTGGCAGGACATGGATGCGCAGACTATTAGCAGTGTTAGTATCAGTCCCTTATCACCCTGGTTCATAGTAGACAACAAGTGAACTGTGCATGTGGTCGAAATATCAAAGATGATCTAACGACAATGGGAGGGGGGGTAATGCCCGGGGGTTAGCTCCACATTTCCGTTTATTTATTTGTTCCCATAAGTGTATCCTTTTTTGTGACAAGCGGTGGTCCTTATAATATTTCTGTTGTTCTTCTGTGAACCCACCATGCCAATAATATCTAGTTTGAAAGAAATTAACCATCGATAGAAAGAACGATAAAGCAAGTAAAAAAAGTAGGAGTGTACTTGCCAAGTGAACTTATAGGTAGAGCTATAAAACCCGGCAACAACGCCAGAAAATAGTCTTGATGACCCAGAAGTGTAGGGGATCGCAACAGTCTTCGAGGGTAAGTATAAACCAATTTATTGATTCGACATAAGGGGAGCCAAAGAATATCTATAAGCCTTTGCAGCTGAGTTGTCAATTCAGCCACACTTGAGAAGCACTTAGAAAATGATATTAGTAACACAAGGTGCAATAAAACAGTGGATGGAGTGGTGGTGTGATGTTTCTCTTGCGTCCTCAACACACCTAATACAATATCAATTGTATAGATGCACTAGTTCAGCAAAAATATAGTTAGTGTTCTAGAATATGGAGTTAAACAAGTGATACGAGCAATTTGAAATGGATCAGAAAGGTAAAAATTAGTAAAAGCATATAAAAACAGTATCAATAATAGTAAAATATGGACAGAGGTTCACATTTTCATTAGTGGAAACTCTCCAAACAATATAACAAGCGTTCGGTAAACAAATTAAAGCTAGGGAATTGAAAAATCATGGTGGCATAACAATGTTATATGACAAGATATAGTTCACGAGTTCTAACATGGTAGGCATTACGTCTAGGAATATAGAACACTATCCAGCATGCATCTTTATATATGAGTCCACATCAAGAAAGCTATCCAACGAATCTTCATGGTATTAAGTTGCAGCAACAAAGTGATTGCTCTATGTGCAATAGACAATTTCTTTAAGAACAATACATAATGTAAGAAATGGTTCTCATCTGCAGACAAGAGCACCTCTATTTTCTCCATAGTGAAACATCACATCCCCCACCTATAAAATTGTTGTCACTCGAGCATAGGTGTAAGGGAGGGATGAACCCACTACCTAGCATAAATACTCTCTCTTGGAGATGAATACATTATGTGATAAAGATAACCATACACATCGTAGAGCATGCAAGAACACATTAAAACACTCTAAGGACATAAGTGAAGATTTTCCTATAATGACATGAACACAATAATCATAATTCCATGGTTCATCAGATCCCAACAAACACAACACATAGCATTACATCATATGGATCTCTATGGTATTGAAAATTAAGGGGGTGAGAGAGTACCAACTAGTTACTGCTATGAACCCATGGTACATGGGGTGACTACTCACGAAGCATTAAGGAGGAAGAACGGTCGATGGAGATGGTACTGAGGGCACTTCCTCGTCCCGGCAGGGTGTGAGAATAGAAACTTCTATCCCCCAAATTAGGGTTTTCGATGGCGGCGGAGCTCGGACGCGTTTTTAGAATAATCCTCCGGGGGACTTTCATTTTAGGTCACATATGAATTTATAAGTGAAGGGGCGGCGCGAGGTGGTTCTTTGGGCCCCCAAGTGCCCTATAGGCGCGGGCAAGTGGGGAGCGTGCCCTCCTAGGGACCCTACGGCTCCCCTCCACGTCCCCTCTCGGCTTCTAGAGTCTTCCGGTAAATAAAAAATCATCAAAATTTTACATCCTATTCCGAGCACTTTGATTTTTCAACCTATAGCTACAATGCACCGACAAATAAACAGGAATTGGCACTAGGCATCTTGTTAATAGTATAGTCCAATAAATCATAGAAAACAAACGAAAACATATAGAAAACAAGCACGGAGCATCAAAAATTACAGATACCTATGGGACGTAACACTTACATGTAATTATTATTTACTCATTATGCAAAAAACATTCTCCGTGACTAACTCATTAGTCACGTTCTTGCAATTGCTACCAAATCTTCATTACCGAGTGGGACCAAAATGTATCTCTCCATCAGAAGGAGGTACAAATCCCTGTCTTGATACATGGAACCCAATAGGCAATTTCTGCGATACATGTAAGACACCTTTATGCTTATTCAGTTACGAAGTGAAGGTTGATGCCCCCAAACTATTCTTTTGGTACCCGGGAATGATATTATCTCATGGTCTAAGAAACATAATACTTGACAATAAAAGACATGACAATTTAAACTAAGTGATACGATAAAATTTCTATATTAAGTTGGTTATGTCCACCACATGATCCTCCAATGTAATTCCCCCGTTACTAATTGAAAAATCATGTCCATGGTTAGGAAACCCTAACCATTTATTAACCAACAAGCTAGTCTAGCAGAGCCTAGGGACACGATGTTGTTTATGGAACCACACATGTATTATGTTTCCGGTTAATATAGTTCTACAAGGGAGTATAAACACTTATCACGAACATGGAAATGTGATAATAACATCAATTTATTATTGCATGTAGGGCATATTTTCAACAACCCCCCACTTGCACCAGAGTAAATAATCTAGTGTACATTGTTAGTAATCTAACTCCGATTGAAGCTTTGGTGTTGATCATGTTTTGCGCGTGGAAGAGGTTTGGTCAACGGGTCTGCAATATTCAGATCCGTATGTACTTTTAAAATCCTAATATCTCCTTCTCGAAAACTTTCATGAAGCTAATGAAACAGCTATGGCACCTATATTCTCACATATGATCTCGATAGGGTCCAGTGGACTTGGAACCACACCCAGCTGAGTAACAAACACTTTCCGCCAAATTCCTTTCTTTGCCTCTTTCGAAGCATCCGTATGCTCCGCCTCTGTTGTAGATGTCGCACCAGAGCTTTTCTTGGAACTCCTCCATCTTACAGTCGCGCCATTCAAAATAGGCACATATCCTAATTGATATTTCGAGTCATCTCGATCAGTGTTGAAACTAGCATTGATGTAACCTTTACCGATGAGCTCATTAATACCACCATAGAGAAGAAACATGTCCTTAGTTCTCTTCAGATACTTAAGAACATTTTAAACTATTGTCCAGTGCTCCTCCTCATGCACTCTGGTACCTTCTCTTCAAGCTTAGAGCATGGGACACATCTGGTTTAGTACACAACATTGTATACATGATTAAGCCAATGGTTGGGGCATAGGGGATTTTATATATCATTTCTCTTTCATCTATCGTAGTTGGACACTAAGTCTTACTCAATATATTACCTTTCAACATGGTAAAGAAACCTTTCTTAGCATGATCCATTTTGAATTTCTTCAAAACCTTATCAAGCCATAAACTTTGACTAAGACCTATTATGTATCTTGATCTATCCATGTCGATCTTAATGATTAATATGTATGCAACTTCACCAAGGTATTTCATTCAAAAACTATTATTTAAATAACCTTTTATGATGTTTAGAAGCTCTACATCATCCCCGGTAATTAATATGTCATCCTCATATACGATCAGCAATGCGGCTGAGCTCTTAGTAAGTTTCTTGTAAACACAAGCTTCACTGTATTTTTGGACAAATTCAAAAGTTTTGATCACCTCATCAAAGTGAAGTTTCCAACTTCATGATATTTTCTTCAGTCCATGTATGGAACGCTAAAGTTTCCTTACTTTACCAAGATCCTTAGGATTTACAAAACATTTTGGTTGCATGATATACAACTGTTCTTCAATTTTTTCGTTGAGGAACGCAATTTTGAAATCCATCTACCGAATATCATAATAAAAAATGCAGTAGTTAGTAGTATAGGAGCATGTTGAAACCTATGGTAAAACCTATGTTGATCCAAACAATGTTACTTTAGCCTATTTGGTTTCTCAAGAAGAACATGTTGATGTTAACTTCATTAAAAACAACAATTTCAATAACAATGCTTATAGGAATAATTTTGGTAGCAAAAATTATAGGCCATATCCTTCTAATAATGGTAATGGTTATGTCAATTCTTATAGTAATTCCTACAACAACAATAGAATTGTACCCTATGATCTTGAAAACATGCTTAAGAAGTTTATTAATACACAAACTTCTTTTAATAAATATGTTGAGGAAATTTTTAGTAAAATTGATGTTCTTTCTTCTAAAGTTGATAGCCTTGCTCTTGATGTTGACCTTCTTAAAATAAAGGTTATTCCTCATGATGTTAAAGAAATAAAAACTTTGAATGCCATTCAAGTTAGAATTGATGACAATGTTAGGATGTTAGCTGAATTGCATGCTAGATGGGAAAGAGAAGATGAAATTGCTAGAAAGAATAATGTAGATAAAGTTTGTACTATTACCACCACTAGAAAACTTAAGTTTATAATTCTAGTAAACCACCTACTACTAATGGCAAAGTAATTGGTGTTGATAATGTCTCCACTTCTTTTGTTAAACGTTTAAAATTGCCTGAAGTCACTCAAACTGTTCCTGATAAAAGTGCTGAAATTTTTCCGAATATGGGAGACAATGGTCCCATTACCTTTGATAAAAATGATCTTGATTTTGATGATTGCAATATTTCTGAAGTAATTATGTTCCTACAAAAACTTTCTAGTAGTCCTAATGCTAGTGCTATGAATTTGTCTTTCACAAAACATATTACAAATGCTCCCATGCAAATTAGAGAAGAAGAATTAAAACGTGAAGCCTCTGTTCCTAGGAAGTTAGATGATGGTTGGGAACCCATCATTAAAATGAAAGTGAATGATTTTTATTGTAATGATTTATGTTATATTGGTGCTAGTATTTCTGTTTTTCCTAAGCAACTTTATGATATGCTTGATCTACCACCTTTGGAACACTCTTATTTGGATGTTCGTTTTGGCTGATATGTCTAGAAAGAATCCTTTGGGGAGAGTTGATGATGTTTTTATTACGGCTAACAATAACTTTGTCCCTGTTGATTTTATTGTTATGAATATTGAATCCAATGATTCTTGTCCTATTGTTTTGCGAAGACCTTTTCTTAGAATTGATGGTGCTATTATTGATATGAAAGAGGGGAATATTCAATATTAATTCCCACTCAAGAAAGGTATGGAACACCTTCCTAGGAAGAGAATGAAGTTCCATTTTGATTTTATTATTAGAACAAGTTACAATTTGGATGCTTCTTCACTTGAAAATCCTTTATTCTTGTTTTCTGGGCCTAGCTAAATAGCGTTAAAGAAAAGCACTTATTGGGAGATAACCCATGTTTTTATTTTTGGAATGTTTTCTTCTGTTTTTTTGAGTCAAGGAGTTGTTTACTTCTGTAGAAACTCCTCTGTATCTTTATTTTCTTGTATTTGTTGTGCCAATTGAAATGTTTAAGTTATATTTGGATTTCTGTGCAGGAAACAGATTTCTGCTATCCACTCTTAAATTCGTGTAGATTCACAAAAAGATCAAAATGACCTGCTGATACGTCAAAAACGTATCTCCTTTTCTGAACACTTTTCTTATTGTTTTACTCTAAACTTGTGTGTTTTGAATACAACTAACACGGACTAACGCTGTTTCCAGCAGAATTACCTTGGTGTCTTGTTTTTGTGCAGAAAAATCAACTTTCGGGAAATTCCCAGAAAAGACCCCATTGATGTTTTCACCCCGGAAAACCCTGGGAGCCAGAAGGGGGCCAGGAGAAGAGCCACATGGTGGCCACACCACCCCCTGGCGCGGGTCCCCCCTAGGCCGCGCCAGCCTATGGTGTGGGCCACTCATAGCGCCCTCGGACTCCCCTTTCGACTACAAATAGATTTCAACCCCTAAAATGCGAGGGGGTTCGTCATATTCCACAGAAACACAACAGATCGCCGCCGCCGTCTCGAACCTTGATTCGGGGATCAGAAGTTCCTGTTGTGGCACCCAGCCGGGACGGGGAAGTGGAGGAGATCATCGCCATCATAATCACCAACGCCTCTCCATCGACGATCCATGTTTCCCCCATCCATGTGTGAGTAATTCCCCGCTGTAGGCTGAAGGGGATGGTGGGAATTGGATGAGTTAGTTCATGTAATAATGTCATGATTTTTAGGGCATAGTGCCTAGTATCCTCTATTAGTGCTACTGACATTGTTGCAACTTGTTATGCTTAATGCTTGCCACTTTGGACCCGAGTGCCATGATCTCAGATCTGAACATGTTATTGAATCATGATGATAATTACTGTTTCTTGATCATACCTGCAACTTGTTTACACATATCGTTGTCCGGAACCTGAGGCCCCGAAGTGACATAAATTGGGACAAACGGAGGGGATGGCTGTGATGTGAGGATCACATGTGTTCACTGACTGTTAATGCTTTGCTTCGGTGTTCTATTAAAATGAACACCTTAATTACCAGTAGTTCCCTTGAGGCCTCGCTGACACGGGCTAGTAGAACAATAGATGTTGTGCAACTTCTCATTGCGAGCAAGTACGACTATTTACGGAACACATGCCTCTGGTTACTTAGTACTTCGATGCTTTATCTTATTTATCTGCAATGCCCGTGACAAGATCATTATTTGAACTTTTTTATCCATGCAATGCCCGTTCATCTATCCCTGTCCCTACAGTATTTAATCCCGCTGTTTACTTCAATCACCATTGCTGTTGTTTTCATACTACTGCTGTTGTTATTTCACTACTACTGCTACAATAAAACTATTATTACTGAAAAACCACTGCAAATAGTTCCACTTTCAGGTGCAAGTGAATTGACAACTCACTTGTTAAGGCTCACAAATATTCATTGGCTCCCCTTGTGTCGAATCAATAAATTTGGGTTTTACTTCCCTCGAAGACTGTTGCGATCCCCTATACTTGTGGGTCATCAAGACTATTTTCTGGCGCCGTTGCCGGGGAGCATAGCTTTATTTGCAAGATCACCGAGATTAGTATTATCTACTGCCAATCATTCATCATGGGTAAGTCTCGTGATGGAAGAGTTCCGATATTACCATCCACTACAAGAAGAGGTACAACTCTGAACACCTCTGTAGCTCTTGATTCACCATCTGTTATGAGTAAGTTTCTTACACCACCACATACACATGCTACACATGCTACTTCTGCTGAATCTGAAAATACTTTTGATACTTTTGATGATTCTTCTACTGTGCTTGATGAGAGTGTTTCTCTCGGTCCTTTCTTAGATGCTACTATTGCTAAAGCTAAAAATATTGCAAACACTGAAACTCCTGATAAAAACCCTGCTACTCCTACCTTTTCACCTGTGTTTAGAGGAAATCCTAGTGATGATTTTGATGATTCCTATATTGAACTTAGTGATGATCTTATTGATGAAATACATGCTATGAAGGATAAAGATGCTGCTATACGTCTTATGGAAAGTCGTGTTGTTAAATATAAATTATCTCCTGATGCCAAGTTTGCCACTTCTCCTATTAATATTAGGGATAAGGATTATGATTTCTCTCTTGATTTATCTTATATATCTATTGTTGAGAAAGAACCTTTTTGTGGAACTGAAAATGAAAGTTCTATGAAACATATGAATGAGCTCTCCTCTTTGAGTAGTTTATTCTCTGACGATCTTAAGAAATGTAGCTACTTTGTTGCTAAAATATTCCCTTTCTCATTAAAGGATGAATCTAAAACTTGGTTTAATAATTTGTCTCCTGGATCTATTGATAGTCCTATTGGTTTGGTTAATGCTTTCTTTCAAAAATATTTTCCTGCTAGTGCTCAACATGCTGCTTTACAAAATATATTTAATTCCAAGCAATTGGAAGAAGAGAAATTGCGTGTATCTTGGGAAAGGTTCGGGTATTTAGTTAGGGCTACACCTGGGCATAAGTTACAAGATAATAAACTTCTTGATATATTCTATAATGGACTAACTGTTGAATCTAGGACATACCTGGATAGTTGTGCTGGTTGTGTTTTCAGGCAAAGAACTCCAGAAGAAGCTGAGGAATTAATGGCTAAAATAAGCCAAAATCATGATGATTGGACTATGGTGGAGCCTGAGCCGACCCCTACTCCAGTACCAATACCAATACCCAAGAAGAGGGGAATGATTGAATTAAATGATGAAGAGATGAGAGAAGCCAAGAAATCTCTTAAAGAGAGGGGTATTAAATCTAAAGATGTGAAGAATCTTCCACCTATAAAAGAATTATGTAAGCCAATCCCTCACTCATCACCCATTGAGGTACACTCTCTCTAATATTTTGATAGTAGGGATATTCCCTATAGAAAACCTGCTGATCAATGCTTAGATGAATTTAATAATTATGTTATTAAACAAGATAATTTTAATATGAGAGTGCAAAATCACCTAATGGAAACCTCTAGAGCTATTAATGATTTGCATGGTACCATAGAAAGAACCTCTAATGATGTTAAAATGCTTGTTAAACATTTTCAAATGGTTCAAACTTAAATTGATCAACTTGCTAAAGTGCAAAAAGATTTGCTAGTTAATGCTTATAAAGAAAAACATGATTATGAAATAAGAACTAGAAGTGGTATTGCTACACAAGATCTTTTATATCCTGAGGGACATCATAAAAGAATTGAACAAGATTCTTACCAAACTAATAATGATGTTATTCACACTAAAAAGAAAAAGAAGAAGAAACATAAAACTGCCGTAGAATCCTCTGAACTTGCTAAAGATCCTAATAGTATATCTTTCTCTGATGCCGAAACTGAAAGTGGTAAGGAAAAGAATGATGCTTCTGATAAAGAAGAACCTGTAGCTGAACCTGAAAAGCATGCTAAAACTGCAAAGTACACTAAGGAAGATTTTATTGCTAGTAAACATGGTAATGAAAGAGAACCTTGGGTAAAAAACCCAATGCCTTTTCCTAATAAGAAACACAAATCTAAGGAATAAGAACACTATAACAAGTTTTGTGAATGGATGAAATCTTTGTTCTTGCAAATTCCTTTAACTAATGCTATTAAATTGCCTCCATATGCAAACTATAGGAAAGATATTGTTTCTAAAAAAAGGAAGATTCCTAATGAGGAAATTTCCACTATTCTTGCTAATTATTATTTTAATCGCAAGGTTCCTAAGAAACTTCGAGATCCTGGTATACAACCTATTCCCTGTTCTATTAAAAATAATTATGTTAGAACTACTTTGTGTGATCTGGGAGCTGGAGTTAGTGTCATGCCTTTTACTCTCTATAAAAGACTCCTCCTAGAAAAATTGATACCAACTGATATATGTTTGCAAATGGCTGATAAATGTACTGCTATTCCTGTGGGCATATGTGAGGATGTTCCTGTTCAAGTTGCTAATAATTGTCTGATATTAAGTGACTTTGTTGTGTTGGAAATGCCTAAAGATGATAATATATGTATTATTCTTGGAAGACCTTTTCTTAATACTGCAGGGGTTGTTATTGATTGCAATCAAGGAAAATTTACTTTTAATGTTAATGATAAAGAGCACACTGTTTATTTTCCTGTCGCACCCGGACTTCTAAAGGATACTCGCCGTTCCGTTGAACAGTAGTAGATTGGATTACGGGGCTTACCGGCACCCGCGTCCTCTTACGAGTAGGCCAACACACGTATGTGTGACAACCAACCCCTATCTGTTCAGCGTCGACGTAAACTATCCCATAGAAATCAGGACACTACCATTGACGTACTTCATACCATACACACATGGTACGTCAACGGCTTGTAACAGAATGATAACACAACATATCTCTAAGACACAAAAGATTGAAATAAGTTGCAAATAGCTCTCACTAGAGCAGAGATAGCAAATACAGTCATCCAGAGGACACATGTCCCAACATAACATCATTACATCTCAGCGGAAGCATTCAAAGGGTCTGAGTACAGACAAATCCAAATAGGCTTAAGAAGCCGGGAACTGAAATAAAGACGGAGCCCATCCACGTAGTCTCGGATCCTGCCCGGGTCCGCTACCTACTCGTCAGCAGCCTCGTCAAACTCCACGTAGTAGCCGTCACCTGGATCCTCGTAAGCGTAGTCTGCGGAAACCACAGCCCCAAAGGGGTCAGTACATCCAAGTACTGGCAAGCAAGACTCACAGTTCACCAAAGTGTAGCCCGTCAACACCAAGCACAGATGCCTTGGGTTCAACAGAAGGAAAGGGATATAAAAGATGCTGCAACTGGCTGCGCTAACCAACTACAGAGATCCTACCACTTCCGGCTAACAGAAAGGAGATAAGATCGAGTATTGTAACCAACTGAAAGATAACTTCAAACAAACCCATCTCGGATCTCGCCCCTTATCCAAAGAAGCAATCCGAGGATAACTCACACAGTTGGATTAAAGATGAATCAAGTTATTGTGTCAATAATCCTATTACTAGTCAAGTTGTTAATCATTGGGTGTGAGATTGTGAATCATTAGGTTTAAGTTGTCCTGAGTACTTGTTAGCCAGTACTTTCACCAAGTTAACCATAACCGCGGAAAACACGGCTTCTCGAGAAGATTTATCCCTGCAGGGTTGCACCAATTTGGCCGTACACGTATGAATAACCCGCCAGATGGGATGCCTCCCACCAAGCGGGGCACTCAACACAACTCAACTCTTCTTCACATCAAGCCCAAAGCACCTTGGGCGCACGGCTAATCGAGCCCAGAAGAAAATGGACCCTCATAGCACTCTAAGAACGTGTCCCCCTATATGCCGACTACAAAAGTTCCACCCTGCGCTGGGCTCGCAAAAACATGCATGCGGCAAATGGAAAACATGAACTAAATGAGACGATTTGGAAGAGATGCGAATCGAATCAAATTGAGGGGGGCGCCCATACTCGCTTCGCACATGCGGGTAGTGCGCTCATCATGGATCAGTAGACAAGACCCTTTTCCTATTAGGGTCGATACTAGCAGGCCTCAAAACCGCACAAGGCCTCCTGCCGGTGCCTTATCATCAAATTATTATTTAGCAATAACGTTAGCATGATTGATTGATTAAACATCGAGCCCCAGAACATAATGAAAATAGTAGCTGAAAGTAACGAGTAACAGACTCGAGCAAAACAACTTAAGCATGCTAGTAAGACACTGGCTCAAACAATAGGGTGGTAGGAGTGGAGGTGAGGCAATATCAGGGCTAAGGGATTCATGTGATAGGTTCGTAACAGAAACAACTACTACTATGGCTTAGCAGAAATAGACAACGGAAAGTATCAGTGACCAATGTTGAAAAGAACACAGTGGTTCGTGTGAGTGATAACTTGCCTGCAAACTCAGTAGCCGGGTACTGAGCTAGATCCTCAGAAGGGGTGCTGTAAAGATCGTCTGTCTCAACGTCATCGTCTATTCGAGAAGAAGCAAACAAACAAGACAGAAATATAAACAATAAATATCATGGCATAGTGCACAATCATGGGATGATGCATGTCAATTTAATGGATGCATCAAAATAAACTAGTTGACATGGTAACACAATTTAAATGGTCCCATATGCAATTGGATTGCATATGGAAAAGGTCCATTGATTAAGTGGAAATAAATGATCTATAATTGATTAACATGTGAAAGGTTACTTATCATGATGCATGCATGAAGATAACAACAAAATAACAACAATAGATGCAAGTGGAAAAGGAATTCAACAAGTTTGGAAATAATTTATTAAGTTGGGAAATTTTTGGTTACTTAAAGATGTCACACAAGCATTTGTTGTTTTCATCAACTTAAAATGTTCGAAACAAATAACAAAATTCATATTTGAAAAGAATACCAAATTTAAGTTGGATTACATGTTTCAATTATTGAAAAAGGAATTAGGATGAATTTATTATGACTTAAACAATATTAAACAAGTTTTAAATGAATTTAAAACAAGTGTGAATTTTATTTGAATTTTTATTTGTTCAAAACATAAATTCAAATTCATATTTGAAAAGTTCATACTTTTCTAGTTTGAAAACATATTTTGCATGTTCAAAAATAATTTATTTTGAGCAAGTTATGATTTTAGCAAAATTTAAATGAATTAAACAAGGATTAAATTATTTAGGCAATTTAAATTATTCAAAACATGAAACAAAATTTATATTTGAAAAGGTTATTTGAAATAGCATGGAAAACATATTTTATTTGCATTTATTGGATTAAGAATGAAATAGTTATGGATTTTAGCAATTTGCAATTGAATTATTTGAATTCAAATTTGAATTGCATTTTGAAAATTCAAAACAGGAAACAAATGCTACCATTAGGTAGAGAATTAAATTTAGACCAGCACACATATTTTATTTTCATTATTTGGAGTTATAAAATAAAAGTTATAAGGTTTTTAAAACTAGGGACCAATCTGTAATTTTTAAGGGCTTGGATTTGAAAACAGAAAGGTTTAAAAACATTTTACACCGCACAGTACCCTACCCTAGACACTGCCAGGGGGGCCCAGGGTCACTGTGGGCTTGCGTGGCTAGTGAGTGGCTGACAGGGGGCCCTCCCTGTCAGCGCTACGGTGCAAAAAGTGTGGGAAAATCCCGTGCGAGGCCAGGGATCGAACCCTGGACCTCACCCTTGCGCTGCTGTGCTCTGAACCAGTGGGGTGGAAACGTTCGCTTGTCAGTTAACCACGCGCAGGGAGGATAAGCTGTTGTTTCGTTAACTGAACTTACTGACGAACAAAACCATCTGCACCCTGACGGCGACAGACAGCGGCGGAGGGGATCGATGGGCTACCGGCGACGAGGTCACGATCTGGCGGTGCTGAGTAGGTGGATGTGCGCGCAAATGTTAGGGGAACATGTTCATGTTCGTGGATTGCGCGTGACCGTACCGTAGCGAGCTCAACGGTGACCATGGCGGCACGGTGGTGGACGCCGCCGGCGATTCAGAAAAGGAACCGCGCAACCAGGAAACGAACAACGCGTATAGGGGGCGGGATCGCTTCGGGAGCTCACCGGGAGTTTGTCGGAGGCGAGAGGAGGCCGGGAAGTAGAAGGTGGCGATGGCGCGGTGAGGAGGTTCAGAAAACCCGCGGCGGCGTCGAGCTCGTCCTCGTCGATCCAGAGGGTCACCGTGGCCAAGCAGTTGTCATGGAGGGAGAGGAGGAAGCGGCGGTCTGGTTTTGGTGGTTAGGTGGGGTGGCGGTGCACGGCAGTGGCGATGGCAGCCATGGATTCAGGCGAGCTTGCTCCGGTGAGAAAAATCAGAGAGGTGGGAGATGGCCGTGAGAGGGGAAATTGGCGGCGCGAGCTCGGGGAACGAGGGAGGCTAGGTCTAAGGCTTCGGCGCGGAGCCCTAGGGGGTCTATATAGGGGCTCAGGTGCACTGGTGGCCGTCAGCGTTGTCCACTGCCGCCGTGGCGTGCGTGGATGCGCTGCCGTACCGCGGGACGACGGGGGCGGCAGCGCGAAACGTTTTCGGGCCGCGCGGGAGGATTAGCTGGGCTCGGCCGGGTAGGCTAGCTGCTGCGCGCGCGTTTCCTTTTTTTTTTTTTTGCTTTATTTTTTTTTTGCAGCAAGGAAAATGGAAGAAAAAGGAGGGTTTTAGTGTTAGGAAAAATTGGAAAAAAAATATGGTTAGTTTAGTTTTTTACATAGCAACTAGTTGCTAACTTTTATTTTCCAAAAGTTTTCAAATTGCTTGCTGTTTATGATTTAAACCAAATTTGAATGAATTTTCTTATTAAATGAATATTATTGAAAACAACATATTAATAGGGTGAACCCTATTATTTAGTTAGAACAAAAGAGTTGATTGGTTTTGGAGATTTTCATATATTCAAGTTGGTGCTGTTTGAAGGTTTGATTTGAATTTGGAATGTGATTTGGAATTAATTGATTGATTAAAACCATTAATTTAATAGTTGAAACATTATGGAATTATTTGGAAACAAATGTTGTTTGAGTTGAGCTTTTATTTGAAAACAAGATTGTAACATGACAAGTATGAAATAAAGCATTTGAAATTGTTTGAATTTCATTATGAAAACAAAATAAAAATAGATGCAAAACAAATAGTAACAAATGCAAACAAGGGAATAAACATGATGACATGATGCAATACTTTAATAACAAGAAATCAAACATTCTAAATGGTAGGTTTTCATACTTGGGATGTTACAAAACGCCCCCCTTGAAGGAATCGAGCCCCGAGATTCCTTACTGAGAAGTGAAAAGGTCCGGATACTTCTTTCGAAGATCCTCTTCGGTCTCCCACGTTGCCTCTTTATCGGAATGATGCGACCATTGCACTTTCAAGAACTTGGTGCTCTTGTTGCGAGTCTTACGCTCGGCCTCATCGAGAATACGAACAGGGTGCTCCTCATAAGATAGACCATCTTGTAGTTCAATGGAATCATGATCAACTGCACGATCTGGATCTTTGAAACACTTCTTGAGCTGTGACACATGGAACACATCGTGCACCTTGGATATCTTTTCTGGAAGTTCAAGACGATAAGCATTTTCTGCCCGCCTTGAGAGAATGTTGAAAGGACCAATGTATCTTGGTGCAAGCTTTCCTTTCACACCAAAACGATGAGTGCCTCTGAGGGGAGTTACACGGAGATATGCCTTGTCACTAGGTGCATAGATCATATCCCTGTGCTTGCTGTCATAATAGCTTTTCTGACGAGACTGAGCAATCTTGAGATTGTCACGAATGATACGAACTTTCTCCTCGGCTTCCTTAACAATGTCAGGGCCTAAGAGTGAACGTTCACCAGCTCCAGACCAATTGATTGGACTCCTGCATCTGCGGCCATACAATGCCTCAAATGGTGCCATGCCTAGGCTTGCCTGGAAGCTGTTGTTGTAGGAGAATTCAGCATATGGAAGGCAATCCTCCCATTTCATGCCAAAGGAGAGACCACATGCTCTGAGCATATCCTCGAGAATATGATTGACTCTTTCGACTTGCCCCTAAGACTGAGGGTGATAAGCTGTGCTGAACAGAAGTTTGGTGCCCAATGCTTCGTGAAAACTCTTCCAGAAATGAGAAGTGAAGATACTTCCACGGTCTGAGCTTATTTCCAATGGAACACCATGAAGAGGAACGATCCTTGCTGTGTAGAGCTCTGCTAACTGGCTAGCTGAGATAGTTTCCTTGACAGCAAAGAAGTGAGCTACTTTAGTGAGACGATCAATAACAACGAAGATTGCATCATTGCCCTTCTTGGACTTTGGAAAACCAGTAACGAAGTCCATTTCAATCATGTCCCACTTCCACTCAGGAATTTTTAGAGGTTGGAGTAGACCGGCTGTTTTCTGATGGACTGCCTTAACACGTTGACAAACGTCGCATTCAGAAACGTATTGAGCAATTTCACGTTTCATGCCAGGCCACCAATACAGAGTCTTGAGATCCTGGTACATCTTTGTACTTCTAGGGTGGATGGAGAGAGGAGTTTCATGAGCCTCCTTGAGAATGACATCTTTGAGACTTTGAATCTGAGGAACTGCAATGCGTCCTTCGAAGCACACAGTTCCCTTGTCATCAATTGAGAAGGACTTGAATTTATCCTTGCCTTCTTTGATGTGCTCTACAATCTTCTTGATTTCAGTATCACGAAGTTGTTCAGAACGAATCTTGTCCTCGAGAGTTGGTTTGGCTGTCAAGTTAGCAATATAACCTTGAGGAACAAGACCAAGGTTCAGCTTCTGGAATTCTTCATGAAGTGGAGGTTGGCTTTCCATGATCATGAGATTATTGCAATAGGATTTGCGACTGAGAGCATCGGCCATAACATTAGCCTTGCCTGGAGTGTAAGAAATGGTGAGATCAAAGTCTTTAATCTTTTCTATCCATCTCCTTTGCCTGAGGTTTAGATCTGGTTGAGTGAAGATGTATTTCAGACTCTTATGATCGGAAAAGATTTCAGTTTTGTTACCCAACAAGTATTGTCTCCATTTCTTGAGGGCAAACACAACTGCTGGAAGTTCAAGATCATGAGTGGGATAGTTTTGCTCATGTGGGTTCAACTGACGTGAAGCATAAGCCACAACTTGACGTTCTTGCATAAGAACTGCACCTAGACCTTGGAGAGATGCATCGCAGAATATCTGGAAAGGTTTGGTAGTATTTGGGCCAACCAAAACTGGGGTGGAAGTGAGTTTAGTCTTCAAGAGATTGAAACTCTCATCACACTGTGGAGTCCAAACGAACTTCTTGTCCTTCTTTGTGAGATCAGTGAGAGGTTTGGCAATCTTGGAGAAGTTTTGGACGAAACGACGGCAATAGCTAGCCAAGCCAAGAAAACTTCTGACTTGCTTCACCGTCTTAGGAGGTTTCCAATCAACAATTGCCTTAACCTTTTCTGGGTCAATGGCTATGCCTTTGGCAGAGATGATATGACCAAGGTAAGAAACTTCTAGAATCCAGAACTCACATTTGGAGAACTTGGCATATAGACGATGCTCGCGAAGTTTCATGAGAGTGAGACGAAGATGTTCTCTATGCTCTTCCTCGGATTTTGAGTAGACTAGAATGTCATCAAGATATACCACAACGAACTTGTCGAGGTATTCATGGAAGACAGAATTCATGAGTCTTGAGAACGTTGCCGGTGCATTGGTGACACCAAAGGACATGACGGTGTATTCATATAGACCGTACCGAGTGGTGAAAGCTGTTTTTGGAATATCTTCCTTTCTGATCTTTATCTGATGGTAACCCATCCTCAAGTCCAACTTTGAGAATATTGAGGCTCCAGCAAGTTGATCAAAAAGATCGTCGATACGAGGAATTGGATACTTGTTTTTGATGGTTTTCTCGTTGAGAGGACGATAGTCAACCACGAGTCTTTTTGTTTGATCCTTCTTGGCAACAAACAGAGTTGGGCAACCCCAAGCGGAGGAGCTAGGCTGAATGTAACCTTTCTCCATGTACATATCGATTTGCTCCTTCAACAATTTCAGTTCAGGAGGAGCTATCTTGTATGGATGCTTAGAGATTGGAGCAGTACCTGGTTCAAGCTCGATCACGAACTCAACTGCTTTGTCCGGAGGCATCCCTGGCAACTCTTCTGGAAAGACGTCAGGGAAATCACAAACCACCGGAACACTCTCAATTGCAGGAAGAGGTTTAGCATCGAGGTTGAACAGCTGAATAGACCTTGATTCATGTGGAGAATATACTATCTGGCCAGAAGGGTGGGATAGAGTTATTGACTTTTGAGCACAGTCAATTTTAGCTTCGTGGGTCTTCAACCAATCCATACCCAGAATGACATCAATGTAAGAATTTCCCAGCAACATGAGTGAAACAAGGAATATGCGGCCTCCAATTAGGATCTGATTGTCCATACTTATCTTCGAAGTCAACATTTGCGGTACCGGAGAGTGAACAGTGATTTGATTGCTTAGCGGAACCAGAACTAGGTTGTATGCTTTTGCAAAGATCTTTGACACAAAAGAATGCGATGCTCCGGTATCAAACAACACTTTAGCTGGAAAAGAGTTTACGGGTAATATACCGAGAACGACGTCAGAAGCTTCCTCAGCTTTGTCAGCCTTGATATGATTCACCCTCGCGGTCCTCCCGACAGGCCTGTTGTTGGAGTTGAAGGCTTTAGCCGGAGGAGCACGAACCATTGCCTGGTTGGTGTTGGGGCGAGGAGGTGGAGGTAGCTGCCTCTGAGTGCACTTATCAGCATTGTGTCCAGTCTCCTTGCACTTGTAGCAAGTGACGACACGAGGAGGACCTGGCCTTGGCTGCCCCATTGGAACCCTCTGACTCTGCATCTGAGCTGGGTTGGGTGGGCGGTGAGCAAAGCCTGGAGAAGCTTGGGCATATGGAGCCCGAGTGACAGCAGCATTTGGCACCCAGATGCGGCGCTTCTGCGGAGGGGTGGTCATGTTGGAGGAGGAACCACCCTCACGCGAGTGCTTGCAAGAATCCTCGAACGCCTTGCGCCCATTTTCCTCATTGAGCGCGGTGTTCACGAGTTCCTCGAAGTCCTTGCACTTTATGTTGGTGAGAGCGTACTTCAGTTCCGGGTTAAAACCTCGGCGGAACCTTGCCATCTTCTTAGCTTCAGTGGACACCTCATCACCAGCGTATCGAGCGAGACGATTGAACTCATTCTGATAGCCAATGACGTCCAGCTTGCCCTGCTTGAGAGAGCAAAATTCCTCACGCATCCTTTCCATGAGACCATCTGGGATGTGGTGCTTCAGGAAGGCATCCTTGAAACAACCCCAGGTGATAGGATATCCAGCTCTCATGGTCTGGTAGTTTTCCCACCAAGTGGCTGCCTGACCCTTCAGTAGGTAGGTGGCATACTTGACTTTGTCTTCCTCAGCAACGTGAGCAATGTCCAGAGCCCTGGCCATCTCCCTGATCCAGTCATCAGCATCCAGAGGCTCACGTGTTGCCACGAAAGCTCTCGGACCCATACTGAGGAACTCCTTGATACTGACTCGTGGAGCATTCTGGTTGTTGTGCTGGTTAGCCTGGATCTGGGCCATCTGAGCCACGACCTGAGTCATCTGAGTCAACAGCTCCGTGAGCGGAGGTGGTTCAGGCGGGTTGCTCCTTGTTGGCGGCATCCTGGATAGACATGCATTTTAGCACAATAACAGAAAAGGATAGACTTGGTAACCGAAAGAGAGATTATTCCGACGCATGAATAGATAACCAACAGGTACATCATCACATGTTCAAACACATCCGAATATCCAACAGACCAATACATGGTTCGAAAGCCAAAGGATAACTAAACATAGCTAGGAATGGATACATCGGTACTCCCATGCTCATCGCGCAGGACGGCGGTGAGTAGTACGACGAGAGATACGGTGAGGAGGAATCCCATGAAAGTAGGTAGAACGACGATCCACGTAGATCGGGACTGCTCTGAGAGCGACTCTCGGTGTGGTGAAGTAGAAAGCGTCGTCTCCCTGTGCTCCAAAGCGTGGAATCCCATTGTAACCAGCTCCGAGGGTGAGGAGTGGACCTCTGATCGGCTCGTAACCTCCAGCATCTGGTAGACGACGACCAACTGGCTGATCGAAACGTGCAAAGCGCTCATCTCCAACAAAGTCTGTGGTGTACGTCGCCAGACGAGTCAAAGCAAGGTAGAGCTGCTCCCTGACTGAGGCCAACTCCTGAGAAAGTGTGGTGGCAACAGCGTCAGTGTGCCTCACCAACTGAGCGGTGGTGTGCAGCCTGGTGTTATCATGCTCGTAGACATCCAGGTTGTCGTAGAGAGTGAAATGAGCTCCCTCCGAAGTGATGTAACCACGGGGAATGTGGCGATAGATAGAATCGTCAAATCCCCAGTAGTCAGCACGAAGGACGGTGAGACTCACATAAGCTGCCTGCTGCACGGCCATATCCACTGTGGAACCTACTGCCTCGTAGCGCTGGCCAACGCTCATGCCATCATCTGACAGAATGTAGATGATAGCCTGGTAGTAGGTCAGGTGAAACTCTCGCTGCTGCTCGTAGACCTGGTACTCTGGTGCCCAACGGAACCCCAGATAAGTGACCATGTCTCTCAGCATCTCCGGATAACCGGCGGTGCTCTCGCAACGAGTCATCCGAACCACCTGCGGGTAGAACCTGAGATCCATCTGCAGATGATTTGGGAGGTTTTGATTAGACGCCGGTAGAGAACTGAAGTGGAAAGCAACAACAAGGTTTCAACGGACGATAAGGATGTTGAAAAGAACAGGATATTGAAGCAACATCGGGAAACACGAGACCCAAAAACTCCTGAGGTACTACGGAGAACCCAAAACACGTGAAAACCTAACTTGAAAGTTTGGGTGAGAAGAGAAAACAACGTTGCACTTCCTTACCAGAAAAGGGGTGGGTGGGTGGGGAAAGAAGAAAAATGGCAGAATTCCTACTCTCACGTTTCATTTTTCCTATATAGCTACAAAAATAGTTTCTAGACTCAACTGCGACCAGTAAAAGGGATCCTACAGGCAGACAGGCTCTGATACCATTTGTCGCACCCGGACTTCTAAAGGATACTCGCCGTTCCGTTGAACAGTAGTAGATTGGATTACGGGGCTTACCGGCACCCGCGTCCTCTTACGAGTAGGCCAACACACGTATGTGTGACAACCAACCCCTATCTGTTCAGCGTCGACGTAAACTATCCCATAGAAATCAGGACACTACCATTGACGTACTTTATACCATACACACATGGTACGTCAACGATTTGTAACAGAATGATAGCACAACATATCTCTAAGACACAAAAGATTGAAATAAGTTGCAAATATCTCTCACTAGAGCAGAGATAGCAAATACAGTCATCCAGAGGACACATGTCCCAACATAACATCATTACATCTCAGCGGAAGCATTCAAAGGGTCTGAGTACAGACAAATCCAAATAGGCTTAAGAAGCGGGGAACTGAAATAAAGACGGAGCCCATCCACGTAGTCTCGGATCCTGCCCGGGTCCGCTACCTACTCGTCAGCAGCCTCGTCAAACTCCACGTAGTAGCCGTCACCTGGATCCTCGTAAGCGTAGTCTGCGGAAACCACAGCCCCAAAGGGGTCAGTACATCCAAGTACTGGCAAGCAAGACTCACAGTTCACCAAAGTGTAGCCCGTCAACACCAAGCACAGATGCCTTGGGTTCAACGGAAGGAAAGGGATATAAAAGATGCTGCAACTGGCTGCGCTAACCAACTACAGAGATCCTACCACTTCCGGCTAACAGAAAGGAGATAAGATCGAGTATTGTAACCAACTGAAAGATAACTTCAAACAAACCCATCCCGGATCTCGCCCCTTATCCAAAGAAGCAATCCGAGGATAACTCACATAGTTGGATTAAAGATGAATCAAGTTATTGTGTCAATAATCCTATTACTAGTCAAGTTGTTAATCATTGGGTGTGAGATTGTGAATCATTAGGTTTAAGTTGTCCTGAGTACTTGTTAGCCAGTACTTTCACCAAGTTAACCATAACCGCGGAAAACACGGCTTCTCGAGAAGATTTATCCCTGCAGGGTTGCACCAATTTGGCCATACACGTATGAATAACCCGCCAGATGGGATGCCTCCCACCAAGCGGGGCACTCAACACAACTCAACCATTCTTCGCATCAAGCCCAAAGCACCTTGGGCACACGGCTAATCGAGCCCAGAAGAAAATGGACCCTCATAGCACTCTAAGAACGTGTCCTCCTATATGCCGACTACAAAAGTTCCACCCTGCGCTGGGCTCGCAAAAACATGCATGCGGCAAATGGAAAACACGAACTAAATGAGACGATTTGGACGAGATGCGAATCGAATCAAATTGAGGGGGGCGCCCATACTCGCTTCCCACATGCGGGTAGTGCGCTCATCATGGATCAGTAGACAAGACCCTTTTCCTATTAGGGTCGACACTAGCAGGCCTCAAAACCACACAGGGCCTCCTGCCGGTGCCTTATCATCAAATTATTATTTAGCAATTACGTTAGCATGATTGATTGATTAAACATCGAGCCCCAGAACATAATGAAAATAGTAGCTGAAAGTAACGAGTAACAGACTCGAGCAAAACAACTTAAGCATGCTAGTAAGACACTGGCTCAAACAATAGGGTGGTAGGAGTGGAGGTGAGGCAATATCAGGGCTAAGGGATTCATGTGATAGGTTCGTAACAGAAACAACTACTACTATGGCTTAGCAGAAATAGACAACCGAAAGTATCAGTGACCAATGTTGAAAAGAACACAGTGGTTCATGTGAGTGATAACTTGCCTGCAAACTCAGCAGCCGGGTACTGAGCTAGATCCTCAGAAGGGGTGCTGTAAAGATCGTCTGTCTCAACGTCGTCGTCTATTCGAGAAGAAGCAAACAAAGAAGACAGAAATATAAACAATCAATATCATGGCATAGTGCACAATCATGGGATGATGCATGTCAATTTAATGGATGCATCAAAATAAACTAGTTGACATGGTAACACAATTTAAATGGTCCCATATGCAATTGGATTGCATATGGAAAAGGTCCATTGATTAAGTGGAAATAAATGATCTATAATTGATTAACATGTGAAAGGTTACTTATCATGATGCATGCATGAAGATAACAACAAAATAACAACAATAGATGCAAGTGGAAAAGGAATTCAACAAGTTTGGAAATAATTTATTAAGTTGGGAAATTTTTGGTTACTTAAAGATGTCACACAAGCATTTGTTGTTTTCATCAACTTAAAATGTTCAAAACAAATAACAAAATTCATATTTGAAAAGAATACCAAATTTTAGTTGGATTACATGTTTCAATTATTGAAAAAGGAATTAGGATGAATTTATTATGACTTAAACAATATTAAACAAGTTTTAAATGAATTTAAAACAAGTGTGAATTTTATTTGAATTTTTATTTGTTCAAAACATAAATTCAAATTCATATTTGAAAAGTTCATACTTTTCTAGTTTGAAAACATATTTTGCATGTTCAAAAATAATTTATTTTGAGCAAGTTATGATTTTAGCAAAATTTAAATGAATTAAACAAGGATTAAATTATTTAGGCAATTTAAATTATTCAAAACATGAAACAAAATTTATATTTGAAAAGGTTATTTGAAATAGCATGGAAAACATATTTTATTTGCATTTATTGGATTAAGAATGAAATAATTATGGATTTTAGCAATTTGCAATTGAATTATTTGAATTCAAATTTGAATTGCATTTTGAAAATTCAAAACAGGAAACAAATGCTACCATTAGGTAGAGAATTAAATTTAGACCAGCACACATATTTTATTTTCATTATTTGGAGTTATAAAATAAAAGTTATAAGGTTTTTAAAACTAGGGACCAATCTGTAATTTTTAAGGGCTTGGATTTGAAAACAGAAAGGTTTAAAAACATTTTACACCGCACAGTACCCTACCCTAGACACTGCCAGGGGGGCCCAGGGTCACTGTGGGCTTGCGTGGCTAGTGAGTGGCTGACAGGGGGCCCTCCCTGTCAGCGCTACGGTGCAAAAAGTGTGGGAAAATCCCGTGCGAGGCCAGGGATCGAACCCTGGACCTCACCCTTGCGCTGCTGTGCTCTGAACCAGTGGGGTGGAAACGTTCGCTTGTCAGTTAACCACGCGCAGGGAGGATAAGCTGTTGTTTCGTTAACTGAACTTACTGACGAACAAAACCATCTGCACCCTGACGGCGACAGACAGCGGCGGAGGGGATCGATGGGCTACCGGCGACGAGGTCACGATCTGGCGGTGCTGAGTAGGTGGATGTGCGCGCAAATGTTAGGGGAACATGTTCATGTTCGTGGATTGCGCGTGACCGTACCGTAGCGAGCTCAACGGTGACCATGGCGGCACGGTGGTGGACGCCGCCGGCGATTCAGAAAAGGAACCGCGCAACCAGGAAACGAACAACGCGTACAGGGGGCGGGATCGCTTCGGGAGCTCACCGGGAGTTTGTCGGAGGCGAGAGGAGGCCGGGAAGTAGAAGGTGGCGATGGCGCGGTGAGGAGGTTCAGAAAACCCGCGGCGGCGTCGAGCTCGTCCTCGTCGATCCAGAGGGTCACCGTGGCCAAGCAGTTGTCATGGAGGGAGAGGAGGAAGCGGCGGTCTGGTTTTGGTGGTTAGGTGGGGTGGCGGTGCACGGCAGTGGCGATGGCAGCCATGGATTCAGGCGAGCTTGCTCCGGTGAGAAAAATCAGAGAGGTGGGAGATGGCCGTGAGAGGGGAAATTGGCGGCGCGAGCTCGGGGAACGAGGGAGGCTAGGTCTAAGGCTTCGGCGCGGAGCCCTAGGGGGTCTATATAGGGGCTCAGGTGCACTGGTGGCCGTCGGTGTTGTCCACTGCCGCCGTGGCGTGCGTGGATGCGCTGCCGTACCGCGGGACGACGGGGGCGGCAGCGCGAAACGTTTTCGGGCCGCGCGGGAGGATTAGCTGGGCTGGGCCGGGTAGGCTAGCTGCTGCGCGCGCGTTTCCTTTTTTTTTTTTGCTTTATTTTTTTTTGCAGCAAGGAAAATGGAAGAAAAAGGAGGGTTTTAGTGTTAGGAAAAATTGGAAAAAAAATATGGTTAGTTTAGTTTTTTACATAGCAACTAGTTGCTAACTTTTATTTTCCAAAAGTTTTCAAATGGCTTGCTGTTTATGATTTAAACCAAATTTGAATGAATTTTCTTATTAAATGAAT
This sequence comes from Alopecurus myosuroides, assembly GCA_028641055.1. Taxonomy (NCBI): domain Eukaryota; kingdom Viridiplantae; phylum Streptophyta; class Magnoliopsida; order Poales; family Poaceae; genus Alopecurus; species Alopecurus myosuroides. Next base: position 307,372,105 of record CM054061.1, read on the forward strand.
ATTATTGAAAACAACATATTAATAGGGTGAACCCTATTATTTAGTTAGAACAAAAGAGTTGATTGGTTTTGGAGATTTTCATATATTCAAGTTGGTGCTGTTTGAAGGTTTGATTTGAATTTGGAATGTGATTTGGAATTAATTGATTGATTAAAACCATTAAATTAATAGTTGAAACATTATGGAATTATTTGGAAACAAATTTTGTTTGAGTTGAGCTTTTATTTGAAAACAAGATTGTAACATGACAAGTATGAAATAAAGCATTTGATATTGTTTGAATTTCATTATGAAAACAAAATAAAAACAGATGCAAAACAAATAGTAACAAATGCAAACAAGGGAATAAACATGATGACATGATGCAATACTTTAATAACAAGAAATCAAACATTCTAAATGGTAGGTTTTCATACTTGGGATGTTACATTTCCCAAGAAGATTGATAAGAAATATGGTCTAATTTCATTTGAAAATATCGAGACCATCAAGATTGGAGAATTTTATTGTCCCATTCCAGTACCGCCAAAAGAATATGAAATTATTATGATTGGGACTATGCCTATCAAGGTTGAGGTAACATAATTATTTAGTGTTTAGCAAAGTTTTTCTTCATATGCAAATTATTCTCGTAGCAAGACTTGATCACCCTTGTTAACAAAATGATTTTTAATGAAGAGGACATTGTTTTCACCTTTCCCAATATGTTTTCACCATGTTTACTTCTTTTATAACATTGCTACTTGAGTACAATCATGTTTTCCACTATCCCGATGCATGTTTTCCTGATATTTTCACTCTGATTTCTGAGGATATGCATGTTTTCACCATTCATACTTTTGTTTTCACCACTACCACCTTTGTTTTCTTTGGATATTCTTCCATTAGAGTGTCATAGAACCTTTGTAGTTCTGGTTTTGGTTTTGTTTTCCATATTTTCACTTTCGTTTCCCCGGTTTTTATTAATTATTAAAATTCTGGAAATACCTCAAAAATAAAGTTTCTCGAAAAATTCCAGAAAAATTATAATAAATTTTTACGTAAAAATGAGGCAGAAAGCCACCTGGGAGACCCCAGGGGGACCCACCAGTCAGGCACACCACAGGGTGGCGCGGCCGTCCCCCTGGTGGCGCCAGCACATGGTGTGGGCCCCCATAGCCCTCCACTTACTCTCTCCACTCCCAAAGTATTCACTATCACCCCCAAAGCTGAAGACATTTCCTGCAACCCCTGTTCTTGCCGTTCTTCCTCTGGATTTTCGATCTCCTTCTTCAGACCATCATTTGTGCTGATATTTGCTGTGTTTGATCTCCGGTATGTGACTCCTCCGATGGTCCAAGTAGAATTCTATTTAGTGAAGTATTTCTTGAGTATTTTGGTACTGTAGGTGACAGCTTATGTCAGTTTGCATGCTTGATTTGAGTAGAGATAATTTATTTTTGATGTATGTTTAGCTCTCATATAAGTCCCTATGGTAGTCTCCACCTTATAGTTGCTTGAAATTAATTTTTGTGATGATTGTTGAAAAATTTCAGAGATGGATATTTATAATTTTGGAGAGATATTTAGGAGTGATGCTCCTAGAAGACAAGTCCCTCACGCTCATCCACTTCCGCGAGGCCATCATATAATGAGGATGTTATGGCGTCAACTATTGATGATGCGGAAGATGATGGTATCGTTTACCCATCTATCTTTCCTTGCCGTATATTTTTAAGAAATGCAGGTCTTTAGATGATTTTATTATGTTTATTGATAGAGTTGGGATCACCAACTTTACGGGGGATGAAAACCCTCAATATGCCACACTCACAAAAGCTTTTGTTAAGAGATATAAATTTCAGAACACTCAATATGGTCCAACTGTTGCAGTCAATCTATATGGTAGTCCTTTTTCTTTGTCCTTGGGAGATTTTTGTGCTATTATTGGTATCAACGCCACCGGGACAGCAAGCAGGATCCAAGATAGACTAGCAGACCTCCAGGGGATTTATCGAGAAGTCACCAACGATGACAGTCGCTCATCCCAACGTGGGAAGATAAGGAACATTCAACTTCCTGCTCTTAGATACTTTGCTTACTATATAGGTACTAGTATCCTTGGTAGGGAGAACACTAGCAATATTTCTAGTTACCACCTTGATTTCATTGATGCTACGCTGAACCGTAGCACAAAGTGTAACCTTGGTGCACTTGTTGCACGCCGCCTTACTGCTATTGGGCCTAGTTTTGGTGGCATTATTGCTACACGTGTCACAGCTGCTTTGCACGTTCCCATTGATCCTAATGATGAAATAATTGCTCCACATAGGCTTAACATTGCTGCTATGAAATCCCATCGGTTTGTCACTTCTAACTCTACTATTGAACATTTAGTCTATAGAGTTTTATATATGGATGGAGAAGAGCGGAAAGTTACTTTGTCGCAGCCTGTTTTGTTTAAGATTGATAGGTCACCATGGTCGCTCTCCAAGGAACAGGTAGAAGAGCATCTTAGCACCATGGAGTTTTACTGGCAGCAGGAGAGGCGAGACACGCCTCCCGAGGACCACAACACTCACTATACCGGCGCATCCTCGAGCATATATCAGGGGGAGGATTCCTCCTCGACATACTACGGGGGCGGCACCTCATGGGACCCTTGGTGATTGATCTCCACTTAGGACAAAAGCCTAAGCTTGGGGGGAGGTATACCGACATCACACTCATCTATATATCATGATTTGTCGGTTCTTTGTATATCCATGTTTTCTTTTCTTTCGCTTGTTTTCATTTCTTTCATCTCTTTTGTTTTTATTGTCTTGTTTTCTCTTTCCAAAACACAAAAAGACCAGAAATATTTCTGCTGTTTCTCTCTATTTGTTTCTTTAGTTGGTTTGCTTTATTCTTTAGTTGCACTTTAATATTTAAAAAACCCAAAAATATTTTGTTTTGTTTTCCTTTGTTCTTGTTTCATTTTGAAAATCCAAAAAGATTTTTACTTTGTGTGCTTGCTCACTTTTGGCGTGCCTTAATTGAAAAAACCAAAAATATTTGTTGTTCTTCTTTGGTTTTTTAAAGTTTGATGCAGAGTTCAATAGTCATCCGTGATTCCATTGGAGCTTCGTTTTCATTGAAGAGCAATAATGACGATCTACGACAATTCAATTGTGGTGAGAGGCTGGTATGAATTCTATTTGCTTCCATTTTTGTACATATATCCATCGATGTGAGCATGCTTAGTTTGTTCGTATGAAATATATGTGACTTAATGGCTGCTTAATAGTTTGTTCTCTCTCATGTTTTGATCGAATTTATTAATAGTAAATGACATGCCGCATAAATATTTGTTCGCATTGTTCTATTCATGAGAAGAGTATGACATTGTGGTAGCCTCCTCTGACTGTTTCATTTGAATCGACTTGGCACATGCTCACGCATGCTAAGACTGAAAACAAAAAGTCAATAAGCCTCGATGATTTATTTTAGCTCAGAGTTCTACTATCAATTTTATGCCTCAGTTAATTTTACTTTGTCGCAAACATGATTATGATAGTTGATGCTCTCTTGATTGTCGCTCCCTGTCTATTGCTAGCCTTCGCCTGTAGTGAGTATGAGCTCTACTCGTGCATCCAAATCCTTGAAAACCAAAGTTTGCCAAATGTGTCCACCATACCTACCTATATGTGGTATTTAACCGCCACTCCAAAGTAAATTGCTCATGTGCTACCTTTAAAACCTTCTAAAACTTACTCCTGTTTTGTGCCCCTGTTTTAGCTCATGAGGACATAAATAGAGAATCTTTATCTCACTTGTTGATTGGATTTCACACCCTGGACTAGTGGCTTCATCCGCTTATCAAAATGATAGAAGAGCTGGTAGCGAGGTGCCCAGCCCCAAATGAATACAAACAAATTATCTGCACTATTTTTGCCCCTGATTTATCAGTCAAAGCATAATTGTGTAAAAAAAAGAAAGAGGGATGACCTTCTACACCAGTTGCGTCCTTCACCATGGGAGCGCTCTTGTAATTCTAGTTGGCTTGTGACGTACTGTATTGTCTGTTTACCATTTGTTAACATATGCATACACCACTCTTAAAAATGTTTTCAATATCTCTGTTTAACAAAATAAAAATCTCTAGGACATGAGTGATCCATGCTTCCCTCTGTGAAGGGCATTTATTTTTTACTTTTATGTTGAGTCTCCGCCATATTCTGTGAGCACTTTTTTGAGAGCATAATTATCATTCTTAGTTTAATATGTTTGTCCCAAAGCACAGCTGATTGTGGTATATTCTTGATACTTGCATCTTTGATATCTTTACTTCTAGTCTTCCCTTGAACTTCAGAGGTGCCCTGGCATTTATGTTCTGACCCACAATTAAGGGCAAGCGAGATACCACTTTATCAGATCCTTCTATGAATACTTAAATCTTGCAAATAGTTATGCTTCATGTTGTTTATTATTAATATGTTGTTATCTCTCCATGGTTCGCATAGCTATTAAGTGGGAGTATCTTGTATGTATCTTATCATGAGCATAACTAAGTATCTGATCATATAGTGAGTATATTTACATCATATGAAACAAATGTGTTCGTAAAAGTATTTTATCGCACTCAGTCGTCACTAAATTGCTTGAGGACAAGCAATAAGCTAAGCTTGGGGGAGTTGATACGTCGAAAACGTAGCTCTTTTTCCGAACACTTTTCTTATTGTTTTCCTCTAAACTTGTGTGTTTTGAATACAACTAAAACAGACTAACGCTGTATTCAGCAGAATTACCTTGGTGTCTTGTTTTTGTGCAGAAAAATCAACTTTCGGGAAATTTCCCAGAAAAGACCCCATTGATGTTTTCACCTGGAAGACCCCAAGAGCCATAAGGATGCTAGGAGAAGAGCCACAGGGTGGCCACACCACCCCCCTGGCGCGTCTCCCCCTAGGCCGCGCCAGCCTATGGTGTGGGCCACCCACAACCGCCCTCAGACTCCCCTTTCGACTACAAATAGCCTTCAACCCTAAAACGCGAGGGGGTTCGTCATATTCCACGGAAACACAACAGAGCGCCCCTGCCGTCCCGAACCTCGATTCAGGGATCAGAAGTTCATGTTCTGGCACCCTGCCGGGACGGGGAAGTGGACGAGATCATCTCCACCGTCATCACCAACGCCTCTCCATTGACGATCCATGTTTCCCCCATTCATGTGTGAGTAATTCCCCGTTGTAGGCTAAAGGGGCTGGTAGGGATTGGATGAGTTCATTCATGTAATAATGCCGTGATTGGTAGGGCATAGTGCCTAGTATCCTCTATTAGTGCTATTGACATTGTTGCAGCTTGTTATGCTTAATGCTTGCCACTTTGGGCCCGAGTGCCATGATCTCAGGTTTGAACATGTTATGGAATCATGATGAAAATTATTGTTTCTTGATCATACCTGCATGTTGTTTACACATATCGTTGTCCGGAACCCGAGGCCTCGAAGTTACAGAAATTGGGACAATCGGAGGGGATGGCTGTGATGTGAGGATCACATGTATTCATTGAGTGTTAATGCTTTGCTCCGGTGTTCTATTAAAAGGAACACCTTAATTACAAGTATTTACCTTGAGGCCCTGCTGACACGGGCTGGTAGGACAATAGATGTTGTGCAATTTCTCATTGCGAGCACGTACGACTATTTACAGAACACATGCATATGGTTACTTAGTACTTGGATGCTTTATCTTTTATTTGAACTTTCTTATCCATGCAACGCCCGTGACATTATAATTATTTGAACTTTCTTATCCATGCAACGCCCATTCATCTATCCCTATGCCTACAATATTTAATCCCGATGTTTACTTCAATCACCACTGCTGCTGTTTTCATACTACAGTTGTTGTTATTTCACTCCTGCTGCTACTATAAAACTGTTAATACTGATAAACCACTGCGAACAAGTCCACTTTCAGGTGCAAGTGAATTGAAAACTCACTTGTTAAGGCTCACAAATATTCTTTGGCTCCCCTTGAGTCGAATCAATAAATTTGGGTTTTACTTCCCTCGAAGACTGTTGTGATCCTCTATACTTGTGGGTCATCACCTGCAAGTTTTTGTGCTTAATCCTCAGGTATTTTCAAAGATTTTCTAGTTTTAAGTTTTTTGATTTGAGCAACGTAAGTGCGTCGAAAAAATTCATCTTTACAGAGTGTTATGGTTTTGATAGATTCTGCCTTTTTTACTTGCATTCTCTCTTTTACTATGTTGAGTGGATTTCTTTGCTCCGCAAACATGAGTGGCTATAGATAATGTTTAGAAAGTATTGATAATGCTTGTGTCCAAGGAGAATATGCTAGTTTTTGATTGTGCACTAACCCTCTAATGAGAATTACTTTTAGTTTGGTGTGAAGGAAGTTTTCAAGGGTTAAGAGAAGAGGGTCATATAATGTGATCAAGAAGAGTGAAAAGCCTAAGCTTGGGGATGCCCCCGTGTTTCATCCCAGCAAATTCCAAGAAGACTCAAGCGTCTAAGCTTGGGGATGCCCAAGGCATCCCCTTCTTCATCAACAACCTATCAGGTCACTTCTAATGAGACTATATTTTTATTCGGTCACATCATATGCACTTTACTTGGAGCATTTGTTTGTTTTTTATTTTGTTTTCCTTGCTGCGATAAATATAGATGGAACCTAGCATTCTTGTGTGGGAGAGAGACGCGCTCCTCTTTTTCATATGAATACTCGTATTCTTAGTTTTTCTTCTATCTGCTGCAAATCCTTTTAGCTCCCGTTTTTCATGCATCTCTTCTTCAGAGTTGTTAGTTCTAGTAGGTAGTAGTAGTACTTTCTTGTTTCATCGATATATCATTTGGAGAGTTTTTGTTTATATAAAATTATTGGTGTTTGAAAGCACTAGTAAAATATTTCATGCTTATAATGGTGCAAAAAGAAGCTTGTTTAGACTATGGCTAGACTTTATCATGTCATCTTGGATGTTATTTTAATTCTATGCTTAGTAGTTATTATTGTATCATGACTTGTCTCAAATATCTGAGAGTTCTTAATGTGCCATTGAAAGAATCATGAGTTGTTTTTATCACATCGAAGCATAATATTGTGGTATTCTCCCTCAAATGCTTTATTTGGTTGACTTGGCGCATGCTTACACCATGTTATGACTACAAACCAATTACCTATAGCCTCTATGATAATTTAGTGTTTTACTTGTGATGCGCGTGTAACACACGTTCGTTGGGAGACCCCAGGAGGAAGGTTTTATGAGCACATCATCTAGTTTCCCTCAGAAAGAAACCAAGGTTGAATCGACCAGTAGGAGGAAGGATTAATTTCAGAAGGTTGATGCAGTTGAGATGGTATGGAGTACTACCGGTTCAGAAGCAATGTTGAACCTAAACAACACAATCAAGTCACTTTGGCCCAACGAAGCAGTGAGGTTGTCAATCTCAACGGTTTTGCTGAACATAAAGAGGTTAAAAATATGGTGTGGAAAACTGTATGAAAACTCTAGCAGCAGTGTGAAAACAGTAATTGCAGTGGTTGTATAATCAGTATGAGAAAATTGACCGGGGTCCACAGTTCACTGCTGGTGTCTCTCCAAAAAAGATAAATAACATGTGTGGTGAACAAGTTACAGCTGGGCAATTGACAGAAATGAAGGCTGCACCGTAGTGCATATGCAAGATATAAAGATTAGTATGTGATTCATGCGGGCATTACAACAAGATACATAGACCGTCATACAACTGCGTCTATAACTAATAATCCACCCTCCGAATATCATCCAAACAAACGTTGGGTATTAAGTTGCAAGTTGCAAGCAACAGATAATCGCAGTAAGCAAAGTATGTAATGTGAACGATGTAAAAAAAGTAAACATCGTTGTTTTGTCCCTAATGGCAATAGCACATCCTCCATCTGTCACATTTCGGTCACTCGAGCACATATGCAAAGGAGGCATGAACACACTATCGAGCATAAATACCCCCTCTTGGAGTCACTAGCATCTACTTGGCCAGAGCATCTACTAATAACGAAGAGCATGCAATATAATAAATAACATATGCATGAAGATAACATGATAGATTGATAATCAGAAGACATAGCATTGAACATTCATCGGATCCCAGCAAACACAACAGGTAGCATTACATAAAGATGATCTCGATAATGTAGGGCAGCTCTCGAGATCTAAACATTAGGCATAAAGTGTAACACCCGGGGGATTTTCCCCCAAATTAGAAGTTGATTGTTTTACTTTTGGCATTTGTAACACCTGGGGTGTTACCTGTTTGTTTGTTTGCATCATATGCATCACATTGCATTGCACCATGTTTGCATCACAACTGAAAATTTCAAAACAATTTAAACTTTTAAGCTTGCTCAAAAACTTCCAATTTCAAACTTGCAAACTACACCCCTCTTGTGTTATCAATGGTTTGAAAATTGTTTTAAACAAATTGCCTGCTAAATAAACTTGTCCCTGTTGTTAACAAACCCTAATGACTAACTCAAAAATTCAAACCAAATCTTTCATTAACTTGTTGGGTTTAATCAAACAGCTAATTTCACTCAATTAATTAAACCACCTTCCTTTTCAAATCAAATGCCTCAAACAAAACCCCTTTTGAAATTAAAAACTTTAACAATCAATCAACTGTTTTTTTTTAAACTTGACCTTAGGGTCCACCCTATGAAAATAATTGTGTTCATAATGTTTAAGGAATATTCCAATTCCTTCAAAATTTGGTTTAGATCCTAAACATCAGTAAATTTGAAAACTTTTAGAAAACAAAAGTTGGTTTATAGTTGTTATTTAAAAAACTAAGCTAACCGTAATTTTTTCCAAATTTTTACTAACTTGGAAACCTACCTTTTCTTCCTATTTTGTTTCTGCAAAAAAAAAAATAATAAAACAGAATAGAAAACAAGGGTGAGCAGCAGCTAAACCTAATCTACCCCGGCCCAGCCCAACTGTGTGCGCGCAGCGGCCCGAAAACGGTTCAGCCAGCCGCCCCGTCATCTCCAGTGGTACGGCAAGCATCTCCAGTACGCCACGGCGGCACCGGGGCAGCTCGACGGTGATCTCGCCTCCCTTGCTCCTATAAAACCCCCACGGACGCGCGCCGCCAACCCTACCTACCTGCCCTAGCTAGCTACCCTCGCCCGCCGCCGTTTTCCCTCTCCTTCACCATGATCCACCCCCTGTTCTGAACCTCGCCACCGTCGACGTCCTCTGACAACCGCCGTGATCGCCACCACCTCAGCCCCCTTCCACCCTAGCTACCAACGGAAACCGCTCCGCCGCTTCCTTCCCTTGCTGTTAGACACCATAACGAGCTCGGAGCCCCACGATTTCCACGCCGCCGAGCAATCCTCTGTCGCCGGCCACCGTGGCCTATTTCTCTGAAGAAATGATCGCCGCCGTCGCTGTCGGACTTCTCGCCGTGACCCAGCTGATGGAACCACACCGCCACCTCGTCCTCTACAGCTTGGACACCACCGCGGGCCCGTGGACGACGTGGATCGTCGCCGTCATCCACGCCGTCGCCGCCGCGGACGCTCCATCAAACCTCTGCTTCCGACTACAGCCGTGGTGAGCCAGCTCCTCCTCCTCCTTTCCTCTGTTGCATCTGCATGTTGCGCTCGCGTCCAGGACAACAGATCCACTCGCTTCCACGGCGTCGCAACGCCACTGTGATCATCGTCGTCGTTCTCTGTCAGTCTGTCGAGGAAGCATTCGTTCTGCAGTTAAATTCAGATAACCTCGCAAAGCAACGTTATCCTCACTGCGTCGTTTCCTCTGTCAAAGACTGAATCGCACCGCAGTGGTGCTGAACCCTTGTGCGCGCAGCGTGGTTGCGGGTTCGATCCCCCGCGAGCACACACTTTTTGTGTGGATTTTCTTCCACTGCGCCTGGCCCACTGTCATAGACCCCAGTGGCCACGCAAGCGCTTACTCGGCGCCACGTCGGCTAGGCCCACGGGCAGAGGCAGTGGCTAGCTGCCACCTGAGTAACAAAAGTTTTCTGCGCAATTCTAAAATTACAAATTCCTTTTTAAATAAACAGATTTGAATAGAAACTTTGAAATTCCATATCTTTTATTTTATAAATCCAACAAACACAAACTTTATATCTATTCTGATCCAAATTTCCTAATCTTTCCAAATATCCAACTTGTGTTCTGTTTTGAATTTTCAAATTGCAATTCAAATTCAAATTTAAATCATTTCCATTGTGTTTTGCTAAATTCAATAATTAATTATTCATAATTCCAAATCATGCAAATAAAATATGTTTTCAGTACCATTTTAAATAACCTATTCAAATATAATTTTTGTTTTCTGTTTTGAATAATTAAAATTGCTTAAACAATTTGAATCTTGTTTAATTCAATTAAAAATTGTTTAATATTGTTTAATTCATAAATAATTAATCCAAAGTCCAATTTCAAAATGTGAAACATGTAATCCAACTAAAATTTGATAACCTTTTCAAATATCAACTTTGTTATTTGTTTTGAACACTTTAACTTGCTGATAACAACCACTACTTGTTTAACACCATTAAGTAACAAATAATTTCCAAACTTATTAATGTTTTCTAAACTTGTTAACCATCCTTCCCATTGCATCTAATATTGTTACCTTCTTGTTCTTCATCATGCATGCATCATTCTAACTCACTTACACATGATGCTTAGTGTTAGAACAATTAATTCAACTATAAGGCATGGGTTTGCCATATGCAATCTTTGCATATGGAATCCATTTAAGCTTGTGTATCATATCCACTAGTTTACTTTGATGCATCTATTAAACATGACATGCATCCATATCTTGATCATGCTGGATCTTTTGCCGTAGTAGTAATTGTTGCATCCCGGTGTTTGTTCGAGGTTCATTGCTTCTTCCCGGATAGGACGTTGAGATGATATGAGCAACGACAAGTTCTGCTACCTTGCGGGATCTCAGGCAAGTATACTCACTTGCTGCCAAATGGCTGCCTTTCATCACTTGTTACCGATTCTTTCCGTTGATTCTTTTCTGCTAGCCTTAGTGGTAGTTGTTTTTGTTACGAACCCATCACATGAATCCCTTAACCTTGATATTGCCTCACCTCCATACCTACAGCCTTTGTTTGTGCCTGTTCTTATCTAGCATGCTTAGGGTTGTTTTGCTCGAGTCTGTTATCCGTTACTTTCTGTTATTACTCCGTTATGTGCTGGGGGCTCGATGTTTAATCAATCAATCAATCATGCTAATGTTGCTATTAATAATAAATTTGATGATAAGGCACCGGCAGGAGGCCCTTTGTGGTTTTGAGGCCTGCTAGTGTCGACCCTAATAGGAAAAGGGTCTTGTCTACTGATCCATGATGAGCGCACTACCCGCATTTGGGGAGTATGGGCTCCCCCTCAGTTTGACCCGATTCGCATCTCGTCCAAATCGCCTCATTTAGTTCGGGTTTTCCATTTGCTGCATGCATGATCTTGCGAGCCCTTGGATCCCGGGTGGAACTTTCGTAGTCGGCATATAGGGGGACACGTTCTTAGAGTGCTATGAGGGTCCATTTTCTTCTGGGCTCGATTAGCCGTGCGCCCAAGGTGCTTTGGGCTTGATGCGAAGAAGGGTTGGATTGTGTTGAGTGCCCCGCTTGGTGGAGTGGCCGCTCCATCTGGCGGGTTATTCATGAGTACGGCTAAATTGGTGCAACCCTGCAGGGATAATCTTCTCGAGAAGCCGTGTTTTCCGCGGTTATGGATTACTTGGTGAAAGTACTGGCTAACAAGTACTCAGGACAACTTAAACCTAATGAATAACAACCTTTCACCCAATGATTAACAACTTGACTAGTAATAGGCTTATTGACACAATAATCTGAACCATCATTAACTCCACGGTGTGAGTTATCCTCGGATTGCTTCTTCGGATAAGGGGCGAGATCCAGGATGGGTTTGTTTGAAGTTATCCTTCAGTTGGTTACAAACCTCGATCTTATCCCCTTTCTGATAGTTGGAAGTAATAGAATCTCTGTAGTTGGTTAGTGCAGCCTGCTGTCAATTATTTGCAATAACCCCTTCCTTTCCGTTGATCCTAAAGTATTTGTATCTTGTGATGACTGGCTACGCCGGTAACTTGTGAGTATGGGCTTTATCCCCCTTGCCAGTACTTAACCGTACTGACCCACGAATCTCTTTCGTGGCTGCAAATTCCAAATTGCAGTCAACAGGTTTGAAGTCTGACGACGTTAGCTTGGGAATCCCTCCGGCTTGGCCTGGGCAGGGATTGGACGCCTTCGGTTATCTTCAGGACTCTTAGTCCAATTTGGCTCTTGTCCGTAGACGGACGTTTGTTTCTTCCGCTGTTATTTGGACCTTTGTAATGTATCAGTTGTAAGCCCTGGCTCGTTCGAGTCATCTTGTATCTATCTGTTGCTGTTGTAATTGTGGATTATTCGTGAACTATTGTAATGTTATCATAAATGGCAACCTGGAATCGGTTATTATGCGGATTTGGCGGGAATGCTGAAATCTGCATAGTGCCCGATCTCGGGGCGTCACAAATGGTATCAGAGCCTTGGTTTCGATTCCCGAGATTGTTTCGATACGAATGGTTATCGAAGCAACGGGTCCGCAAAGCCTGTAGGTTAACCTCGCTAACGGTCGTTGTTTCTAGAGTGTCAAAAACTATTTGCTGCTAAACTATTTTGGAAAACATCTCAATAGGATTCTTGTTTTTCTCCTTATCTCTATTCTATTCCCATCCCATCTTATTTGTTTTGGAGTCTTCCCCTCTTGTCTATCTTTCAAAGTGTTAGGATCCTACGTGGGTGGACGTTTTCCGAGCCCTTAACATAATAGGTTCGATCATCGGAAGATTCCTGGTGGAAGAACATCGTCGTCACTCCGAGCAAGAATCCCTTGTTAGTGGTGTCGAGGAGATCAACCGGAAGAACGAAGAAACAATAGTCGAACTTCTTTCCCCTCCCGGGTTAGCAGGTGGATTGCGAGGGCGCAATCCCTTGTTAGTGGTGTCGTCTGTAACACCTGGGGTGTTACCTGTTTGTTTGTTTGCATCATATGCATCACATTGCATTGCACCATGTTTGCATCACAACTGAAAATTTCAAAACAATTTAAACTTTTAAGCTTGCTCAAAAACTTCCAATTTCAAACTTGCAAACTACACCCCTCTTGTGTTATCAATGGTTTGAAAATTGTTTTAAACAAATTGCCTGCTAAATAAACTTGTCCCTGTTGTTAACAAACCCTAATGACTAACTCAAAAATTCAAACCAAATCTTTCATTAACTTGTTGGGTTTAATCAAACAGCTAATTTCACTCAATTAATTAAACCACCTTCCTTTTCAAATCAAATGCCTCAAACAAAACCCCTTTTGAAATTAAAAAACTTTAACAATCAATCAACTGTTTTTTTTAAACTTGACCTTAGGGTCCACCCTATGAAAATAATTGTTTTCATAATGTTTAAGGAATATTCCAATTCCTTCAAATTTTGGTTTAGATCCTAAACATCAGTAAATTTGAAAACTTTTAGAAAACAAAAGTTGGTTTATAGTTGTTATTTAAAAAACTAAGCTAACCGTAATTTTTTCCAAATTTTTACTAACTTGGAAACCTACCTTTTCTTCCTATTTTGTTTCTGCAAAAAAAAAAAAAAAAAAACAGAATAGAAAACAAGGGTGAGCAGCAGCTAAACCTAATCTACCCCGGCCCAGCCCAACTGCGTGCGCGCAGCGGCCCGAAAACGGTTCAGCCAGCCGCCCCGTCGTCTCCAGTGGTACGGCAAGCATCTCCAGTACGCCACGGCGGCACCGGGGCAGCTCGACGGTGATCTCGCCTCCCTTGCTCCTATAAAACCCCCACGGACGCGCGCCGCCAACCCTACCTACCTGCCCTAGCTAGCTACCCTCGCCCGCCGCCGTTTTCCCTCTCCTTCACCATGATCCACCCCCTGTTCTGAACCTCGCCACCGTCGACGTCCTCTGACAACCGCCGTGATCGCCACCACCTCAGCCCCCTTCCACCCTAGCTACCAACGGAAACCGCTCCGCCGCTTCCTTCCCTTGCTGTTAGACACCATAACGAGCTCGGAGCCCCACGATTTCCACGCCGCCGAGCAATCCTCTGTCGCCGGCCACCGTGGCCTATTTCTCTGAAGAAATGATCGCCGCCGTCGCTGTCGGACTTCTCGCCGTGACCCAGCTGATGGAACCACACCGCCACCTCGTCCTCTACAGCTTGGACACCACCGCGGGCCCGTGGACGACGTGGATCGTCGCCGTCATCCACGCCGTCGCCGCCGCGGACGCTCCATCAAACCTCTGCTTCCGACTACAGCCGTGGTGAGCCAGCTCCTCCTCCTCCTTTCCTCTGTTGCATCTGCATGTTGCGCTCGCGTCCAGGACAACAGATCCACTCGCTTCCACGGCGTCGCAACGCCACTGTGATCATCGTCGTCGTTCTCTGTCAGTCTGTCGAGGAAGCATTCGTTCTGCAGTTAAATTCAGATAACCTCGCAAAGCAACGTTATCCTCACTGCGTCGTTTCCTCTGTCAAAGACTGAATCGCACCGCAGTGGTGCTGAACCCTTGTGCGCGCAGCGTGGTTGCGGGTTCGATCCCCCGCGAGCACACACTTTTTGTGTGGATTTTCTTCCACTGCGCCTGGCCCACTGTCATAGACCCCAGTGGCCACGCAAGCGCTTACTCAGCGCCACGTCGGCTAGGCCCACGGGCAGAGGCAGTGGCTAGCTGCCACCTGAGTAACAAAAGTTTTCTGCGCAATTCTAAAATTACAAATTCCTTTTTAAATAAACAGATTTGAATAGAAACTTTGAAATTCCATATCTTTTATTTTATAAATCCAACAAACACAAACTTTATATCTATTCTGATCCAAATTTCCTAATCTTTCCAAATATCCAACTTGTGTTCTGTTTTGAATTTTCAAATTGCAATTCAAATTCAAATTTAAATCATTTCCATTGTGTTTTGCTAAATTCAATAATTAATTATTCATAATTCCAAATCATGCAAATAAAATATGTTTTCAGTACCATTTTAAATAACCTATTCAAATATAATTTTTGTTTTCTGTTTTGAATAATTAAAATTGCTTAAACAATTTGAATCTTGTTTAATTCAATTAAAAATTGTTTAATATTGTTTAATTCATAAATAATTAATCCAAAGTCCAATTTCAAAATGTGAAACATGTAATCCAACTAAAATTTGATAACCTTTTCAAATATCAACTTTGTTATTTGTTTTGAACACTTTAACTTGCTGATAACAACCACTACTTGTTTAACACCATTAAGTAACAAATAATTTCCAAACTTATTAATGTTTTCTAAACTTGTTAACCATCCTTCCCATTGCATCTAATATTGTTACCTTCTTGTTCTTCATCATGCATGCATCATTCTAACTCACTTACACATGATGCTTAGTGTTAGAACAATTAATTCAACTATAAGGCATGGGTTTGCCATATGCAATCTTTGCATATGGAATCCATTTAAGCTTGTGTATCATATCCACTAGTTTACTGTGATGCATCTATTAAACATGACATGCATCCATATCTTGATCATGCTGGATCTTTTGCCGTAGTAGTAATTGTGCATCCCGGTGTTTGTTCGAGGTTCATTGCTTCTTCCCGGATAGGACGTTGAGATGATGTGAGCAACGACAAGTTCTGCTACCTTGCGGGATCTCAGGCAAGTATACTCACTTGCTGCCAAATGGCTGCCTTTCATCACTTGTTACCGATTCTTTCCGTTGATTCTTTTCTGCTAGCCTTAGTGGTAGTTGTTTTTGTTACGAACCCATCACATGAATCCCTTAACCTTGATATTGCCTCACCTCCATACCTACAGCCTTTGTTTGTGCCTGTTCTTATCTAGCATGCTTAGGGTTGTTTTGCTCGAGTCTGTTATCCGTTACTTTCTGTTATTACTCCGTTATGTGCTGGGGGCTCGATGTTTAATCAATCAATCAATCATGCTAATGTTGCTATTAATAATAAATTTGATGATAAGGCACCGGCAGGAGGCCCTTTGTGGTTTTGAGGCCTGCTAGTGTCGACCCTAATAGGAAAAGGGTCTTGTCTACTGATCCATGATGAGCGCACTACCCGCATTTGGGGAGTATGGGCTCCCCCTCAGTTTGACCCGATTCGCATCTCGTCCAAATCGCCTCATTTAGTTCGGGTTTTCCATTTGCTGCATGCATGATCTTGCGAGCCCTTGGATCCCGGGTGGAACTTTCGTAGTCGGCATATAGGGGGACACGTTCTTAGAGTGCTATGAGGGTCCATTTTCTTCTGGGCTCGATTAGCCGTGCGCCCAAGGTGCTTTGGGCTTGATGCGAAGAAGGGTTGGATTGTGTTGAGTGCCCCGCTTGGTGGAGTGGCCGCTCCATCTGGCGGGTTATTCATGTGTACGGCTAAATTGGTGCAACCCTGCAGGGATAATCTTCTCGAGAAGCCGTGTTTTCCGCGGTTATGGATTACTTGGTGAAAGTACTGGCTAACAAGTACTCAGGACAACTTAAACCTAATGAATAACAACCTTTCACCCAATGATTAACAACTTGACTAGTAATAGGCTTATTGACACAATAATCTGAACCATCATTAACTCCACGGTGTGAGTTATCCTCGGATTGCTTCTTCGGATAAGGGGCGAGATCCAGGATGGGTTTGTTTGAAGTTATCCTTCAGTTGGTTACAAACCTCGATCTTATCCCCTTTCTGATAGTTGGAAGTAATAGAATCTCTGTAGTTGGTTAGTGCAGCCTGCTGTCAATTATTTGCAATAACCCCTTCCTTTCCGTTGATCCTAAAGTATTTGTATCTTGTGATGACTGGCTACGCCGGTAACTTGTGAGTATGGGCTTTATCCCCCTTGCCAGTACTTAACCGTACTGACCCACGAATCTCTTTCGTGGCTGCAAATTCCAAATTGCAGTCAACAGGTTTGAAGTCTGACGACGTTAGCTTGGGAATCCCTCCGGCTTGGCCTGGGCAGGGATTGGACGCCTTTGGTTATCTTCAGGACTCTTAGTCCAATTTGGCTCTTGTCCGTAGACGGACGTTTGTTTCTTCCGCTGTTATTTGGACCTTTGTAATGTATCAGTTGTAAGCCCTGGCTCGTTCGAGTCATCTTGTATCTATCTGTTGCTGTTGTAATTGTGGATTATTCGTGAACTATTGTAATGTTATCATAAATGGCAACCTGGAATCGGTTATTATGCGGATTTGGCGGGAATGCTGAAATCTGCATAGTGCCCGATCTCGGGGCGTCACAGCATTGCATGGCATTGCATCATGCATGAAGTGCACCTTGTTTCCAAACCAAATTAAAAATGTAAACATATTACAATATTGCCAAAACCATTTGCAAACAAAACAACTCAAATTGTTTTTCAATAGTTTTGAATTTGAATTATTCAAATGGCTTGGTTAATAAAACCTCTTTTATTAAAACCCTAATGTGAATTTCAAATTCAAATTCAAACATGTCCCAAATGGTTTCAAATAAAATTGCAAACAAATCATTTTGGGAATTGGGAATAATTACAAATGGTTGGTTTTCAAATTGGTATTAAATAAACCCCTAATTTGAGTTCAAATTTGCAAATTCAAATAATTTGTGAAATTGAAATTTTCAAAAAAACAAAATAGCATGCAACTGGGCATTTGCAATAATGAAACCATAAAAATTGTCCCCATAATTTTTGAACCCCAAAAACCCCCTTCTTTTCCATCTTTTCTCCTTCTACAAAAAAAGGAAGAAAAAGAAATAAAACAAAGGGGGAGGCAGGCCTTTCGGCCCACCTACAACCCCCAGCAGCAGCAAGCCAGCCCAACTCGCAGGCCCACCTCCCTCTTCTCCTTTCTCCGTACAGGCACGAGGGGGACAGGTCGCTGTCACCTCCCCCACCATGGATCCCCACCTCCACCTCCTCCCCTCCTCCTTTATCTACCCCGAGGTCCCAGCAAACCCTAACCCTAGCGCCATTCCTCCCTCTCCTCTTCCTCCCAGCCGCCACCCTCTTCTCTTCATCCTCTACCCTATCCCTCTCTGAATTATGTTGTTCTGCACCGAAAGAAAACCAACAGCAGCTCGTTGTCGCACGCATCGCCATGGCTTC
The DNA here is from genome assembly GCA_028641055.1 of Alopecurus myosuroides. Lineage (NCBI taxonomy): Eukaryota > Viridiplantae > Streptophyta > Magnoliopsida > Poales > Poaceae > Alopecurus > Alopecurus myosuroides. The sequence continues at coordinate 307,390,272 of CM054061.1, forward strand.
CGACGAGCCAAGCTGGGTGCGGGAATGGAACCTGTGTGCGATCCTCGACGTGCCCATGAAGAATCGGAGCCGGAGCTGCTCCGGGTTGGTGACGCCAAGGTCGCCAATGTCGCAGCTGCGCACATCACCGTCGTCTTCTTCCCGCGATTCTGCTTCCCTTGCAACCGAGGGTGAGCCTCCCCTTTGCCCCTCTCTTTTCTTCTATGCCGAGCGCGTCCCAGGCAAGCACCACATCGCGGCACCACCACGGAGACACGGTGAGGCCTCGCTGCCCCGTCCATTCGCCGCCGGGCGCTGTCTGAATTTCGTGTTCAGTTATCTCTGTCCGTGCGCGCGCCTGTGTTTAGTCAATAAACGAAATCCGCTATTTGCCCTTCAAAAGGTTGTGTTCTCCCAGATCTGTCACCATACGATCGACAGCCCAGTGGTTGCGCGCCGCACCGCACAGCGCAGGGTCGCGGGTTCGAAACCCCGGGGGCGCAAAAGGCCCCCGTTTTACAATTTTTCCGCGTGAGGCCTGGTCCCACCTGTCATCCACCCCACAGCCACGTCACCCCACACCCAAGCCACTGTGGCTCCGCGCTGGCCGTGGCCCACTGTCAGCCAGCGTGGGTAGCCCTACCCTCTGTAGAAAAATGCACTGCCCTGTTTCTTTTAATTCCTTTTATTATATATAAATGGTAATTTGAACCTAAACATTGTAAAATTAATATCTCCTTCAATTTAACTTCAAATTGCACAAACAAAATATGTATCCCAATCAGAAAATCATGAACTTTCCAAATATGCAGTTTGTTCACTAATTTGAGCAAGTAAAATTCATGCCATTTTATCTACTTTATATAAATCACTTAAACTTGCATAATTCATATCTTGCTCATAAACATTCCAAACCCAACAAATAAAATATGCTTTCCATGTGGAATTAAATGCTCTTCCCAAATATAACTTTTATTTCCTGTTTTGAACCAACTAAAATTGATGCAACATTTAATGCCCCATTTAATTCATTTAATACTGTTAAATTGGTAACTTGATCAATTAAATTCCAAATTGAACAACTAAAATATGTTTTCCATCCCATTTTTTATGAACTTTGCAAATATAAACCTTGTTTTCTATTTTGAATAAATTTAATTGCTGAAAACAACTATTTCTTAATTAATGCATTTAACATTGTCAATTTAATAACTTGCTCATCTAAAATCCAATTCAACAAATGAAATATATATTCCATCTAAAATTTTGTGTTCTTTACAAATATAAATTTTGTTATCTGTTTTGAACTTTTAAAATTGGTGAAAACAACAAATGTTTGTTTAAATCATTTAAAATGTCAAAGTTCATAACTTAACAAATAAAATTACAAACTTGGTAAACCACATATCAAACTGAAGCTATTGTTGTTTTCTTATTGTTTTTATCATCCATGCATCATTCTAATCAACTATCACATGATGGTTATTTGTAGATCATTTAATTCAACATTAATTCATGGGCTTTTCCATATGCAATCCAAATTGCATATGGGCCCATTTAAATATGTTTACCATGTCAACTGGTTTACTTTGATGCACCAATTAATTATCATGCATATAAAATAGGATCATGCTGGATCTTTTGCCGTAGTAGTAATTGTTGCATCCGGTGTTTGTTCTAGTTCGTTGCTTCTTCGCGGATAGGACGTTGAGATGATGTGAGCATCGACAAGTTCTTCGGATGTACCTCTACTTGCTGGATTCCAGGCAAGTATACTCACTTGCTACCTATGGCTGCCTTTCATCACTTGTTACCGATTCTTCCCGTTGCCTTTATTCTAGCCTTATGATTCGATGCTTGTGTCTCGATCCTATCATATGTTACCTTGCAGCCATGATATAGCCTTCCTTCCCCTTCCTATTAACTGTTGTTTGTTTACCTTGTTGGCTCTTGTGTCGTAGTTGCATGCTTAGGGTTGTTTGCGCTCTAGTCATGTTGTCCTTTGTTCTATCATCTGTTTAGTTTGAAAGTTGGGTTTCGATTCAATCAACAACATGTTAATGTTTTGGGTAATAATAATTTGATGATAAGGCACCGGCAGGAGGCCCGGCGTGGTTTTGAGGCCTGCTAGTGTCGACCTTAATTAGGAAAAGGGTCTTGTCCTCCGATCCATGATGAGCGCACTAAACGCATGTGGGAAGCGAGTATGGGCGCCCCCCGCAATTCTGACTCGATTCGCATCTCGTCCAAATCGCCTCATTTAGTTTGGGTTTTCCATTTGCCGCATGCATATGCAGGTGCGAACCCTTGGCGCCAGGGTGGAACTTTTGTAGTCGGCATTTAGGGAGACACGTTCTTAGAGTGTTATGAGGGTCCCCTTTTCTTTGTGGGGCTTGATTAGCCGTGCGCTCAACTGCACGAGGTTCTTTGGGCTTGATGCGAAGAAGAGTTGGGTTGTGTTGAGTGGCCTGCTTGGTGGGTTTGCTCCCCGCCTGGCGGGTCATTCTTACGTGTACGGCCAAATTGGTGCATCCCTGCAGGGTTAAATCTTCTCGAGAAGCCGTGTTGTCCGCGGTTATGGATGACTTGGTGAAAGTGCTGGCTAACAAGTACTCAGACAACTTACACTTAACGATGATAACTTGACTAGTAATATAGATTACCTCCACCATAAAAATGAATGTCACCTTAATCAATAGTGTGAGTTTCCTTGGGTTGCTTCCTTAGTAGGGGATAACATTGGATGGGTATTGTTTGGTGAGTAGTTATAGTTGGTTTTGTCGCGCTATCTTATCCCTTTCTTGTAGCCGGTTGTTGTAGTGCGTCTCTGTAGTTAGTTAGTGCAGCCCGCTGCCGCTTCTTTGCAATAATCCCTTCCTTCCGTTGTACCCAAAGTATTTGTATCTTGTGATGATTGGTTACGCTGGTATCTTGTGAGTATGGTTTATCCACTTGCCAGTACTTAACCGTACTGACCCACGAATCCCTTTCGTGGCTGCATATTCCATATTGCAGTCAACAGGTTTGAAGTCTGACGATGTTAGTTTGGGAATCCCTCCGGATTGGCCTGGGCAGGGATTGGACGCCATCGGTTATCTTCAGGACTCTTAGTCCAATTTGTATCTTGTCCGTAGTCGGACACTATGTTGTTTCTTCCGCTGTCTTTTGGATCTTTGTATTGTATCAGTTGTATCCTTGACTCGTTTGAGTCATCCTGTATATACCTCCTCTGTTGTTGTTGTGGATCATTCGTGAACTATTGTAATGTTATCACAAGTGGCAACCTGAAATCGGTTATTATGCGGATTTGGCGAAAATGTTGAAATCTGCATAGTGCCCGATCCCGGGGCGTCACAAATGGTATCAGAGCCTGGTTTCCGATTCCCGATGTTGTTTCGATACGAATGGTTATCGAAGCAACGGGTCCGCAAAGCCCGTAGGATAACCTCGCTAACGGTCGTGCTTCTAGAGTGTCAAAAACTATTTGTGCAAAATCTGTTTTGAAAACCTCTCGATAGGATTCTTGTTTATTCCTTTCCTCTATTATATTTCTCCTCCTACCTTATTTGTCTTGGAGTCTCTTCTCTTATCTATATTTCAAAGTGTTAGTCGCCTACGTGGGTTGGACGTTCTCATAGCCTTTAAACCTAATAGGTTTGACCTCCGGAAGATCTCTCAACGGAAGAACATCGTCATCGACGTAAGCAAGAATCTCTTGTTAGTGGTGTCGAGAAGCCCTTGTTAGTGGTGTCGAGGAGATCAACTGGAAGCATGAAGAATCGATAGTCGAACTTCTTTCCCCTCCCGGGTTAGTGGGTGGATTGCGAGGGCGCAATCCCTTGTTAGTGGTGTCGTCTGTAACACCCGGGGGATTTTCCCCCAAATTAGAAGTTGATTGTTTTACTTTTGGCATTGCATGGCATTGCATCATGCATGAAGTGCACCTTGTTTCCAAACCAAATTAAAAATGTAAACATATTACAATATTGCCAAAACCATTTGCAAACAAAACAATTCAAATTGTTTTTCAATAGTTTTGAATTTGAATTATTCAAATGGCTTGGTTAATAAAACCTCTTTTATTAAAACCCTAATGTGAATTTCAAATTCAAATTCAAACATGTCCCAAATGGTTTCAAATAAAATTGCAAACAAATCATTTTGGGAATTGGGAATAATTACAAATGGTTGGTTTTCAAATTGGTATTAAATAAACCCCTAATTTGAGTTCAAATTTGCAAATTCAAATAATTTGTGAAATTGAAATTTTCAAAAAAACAAAATAGCATGCAACTGGGCATTTGCAATAATGAAACCATAAAAATTGTCCCCATAATTTTTGAACCCCAAAAACCCCCTTCTTTTCCATCTTTTCTCCTTCTACAAAAAAAAGGAAGAAAAAGAAATAAAACAAAGGGGGAGGCAGGCCTTTCGGCCCACCTACAACCCCCAGCAGCAGCAAGCCAGCCCAACTCGCAGACCCACCTCCCTCTTCTCCTTTCTCCGTACAGGCACGAGGGGGACAGGTCGCTGTCACCTCCCCCACCATGGATCCCCACCTCCACCTCCTCCCCTCCTCCTTTATCTACCCCGAGGTCCCAGCAAACCCTAACCCTAGCGCCATTCCTCCCTCTCCTCTTCCTCCCAGCCGCCACCCTCTTCTCTTCATCCTCTACCCTATCCCTCTCTGAATTCTTTTGTTCTGCACCGAAAGAAAACCAACAGCAGCTCGCTGTCGCACGCATCGCCATGGCTTCCGACGAGCCAAGCTGGGTGCGGGAATGGAACCTGTGTGCGATCCTCGACGTGCCCATGAAGAATCGGAGCCGGAGCTGCTCCGGGTTGGTGACGCCAAGGTCGCGAATGTCGCAGCTGCGCACATCACCGTCGTCTTCTTCCCGCGATTCTGCTTCCCCTGCAACCGAGGGCGAGCCTCCCCTTTGCCCCTCTCTTTTCTTCTATGCCGAGCGCGTCCCAGGCAAGCACCACATCGCGGCACCACCACGGAGACACGGTGAGGCCTCGTTGCCCCGTCCATTCGCCGCCGGGCGCTGTCTGAATTTCGGGTTCAGTTATCTCTGTCCGTGCGCGCGCCTGTGTTTCGTCAGTAAACGAAATCCGCTATTTGCCCTTCAAAAGGCTGTGTTCTCCCAGATCTGTCACCATACGATCGACAGCCCAGTGGCTGCGTGCCGCACCACACAGCGCAGGGTCGCGGGTTCGAAACCCCGGGGGCGCAAAAGGCCCCCTTTTTACAATTTTTCCGCGTCAGGCCTGGTCCCACCTGTCATCCACCCCACAGCAACGTCACCATGCGCCCAAGCCACTGTGGCTCCGCGCTGGCCGTGGCCCACTGTCAGCCAGCGTGGGTAGCCCTACCCTCTGTAGAAAAATGCACTGCCTTGTTTCTTTTAATTCCTTTTTTTATATAAATGGTAATTTGAACCTAAACATTGTAAAATTAATATCTCCTTCAATTTAACTTCAAATTGCACAAACAAAATATGTATCCCAATCAGAAAATCATGAACTTTCCAAATATGCAGTTTGTTCACTGATTTGAGCAAGTAAAATTCATGCCATTTTATCTACTTTATATAAATCACTTAAACTTGCATAATTCATATCTTGCTCATAAACATTCCAAACCCAACAACTCCATGTGGAATTAAATGCTCTTCCCAAATATAACTTTTATTTCCTGTTTTGAACCAACTAAAATTGATGCAACATTTAATGTCCCATTTAATTCATTTAATACTGTTAAATTGGTAACTTGATCAATTAAATTCCAAATTGAACAACTAAAATATGTTTTCCATCCCATTTTTCATGAACTTTGCAAATATAAACCTTGTTTTCTATTTTGAATAAATTTAATTGCTGAAAACAACTATTTCTTAATTAATGCATTTAACATTGTCAATTTAATAACTTGCTCATCTAAAATCCAATTCAACAAATGAAATATGTATTCCATCTAAAATTTTGTGTTCTTTCCAAATATAAATTTTGTTATCTGTTTTGAACATTTAAAATTGGTGAAAACAACAAATGTTTGTTTAAATCATTTAAAATGTCAAAGTTCATAACTTAACAAATAAAATTCCAAACTTGGTAAACCACATATCAAACTGAAGCTATTGTTGTTTTCTTATTGTTTTTATCATCCATGCATCATTCTAATCAACTATCACATGATGGTTATTTGTAGATCATTTAATTCAACATTAATTCATGGGCTTGTCGATATGCAATCCAAATTGCATATGGGCCCATTTAAATATGTTTACCATGTCAACTGGTTTACTTTGATGCACCAATTAATTATCATGCATATAAAATAGGATCATGCTGGATCTTTTGCCGTAGTAGTAATTGTTGCATCCGGTGTTTGTTCTAGTTCGTTGCTTCTTCGCGGATAGGACGTTGAGATGATGTGAGCATCAACAAGTTCTTCGGATGTACCTCTACTTGCTGGATTCCAGGCAAGTATACTCACTTGCTACCTATGGCTGCCTTTCATCACTTGTTACCGATTCTTCCTGTTGCCTTTATTCTAGCCTTATGATTTGATGCTTGTGTCTCGATCCTATCATATGTTACCTTGCAGCCATGATATAGCCTTCCTTCCCCTTCCTATTAACTGTTGTTTGTTTACCTTGTTGGCCCTCGTGTCGTAGTTGCATGCTTAGGGTTGTTTGCGCTCTAGTCCTGTTGTCCTTTGTTCTATCATCTGTTTAGTTTGATAGTTGGGTTTCGATTCAATCAAGAACATGTTAATGTTTTGGGTAATAATAATTTGATGATAAGGCACCAGCAGGAGGCCCGGCGTGGTTTTGAGGCCTGCTAGTGTCGACCTTAATTAGGAAAAGGGTCTTGTCCTCCAATCCATGATGAGCGCACTAACCGCATGTGGGAAGCGAGTATGGGCGCCCCCCGCAATTCTGATTCGATTCGCATCTCGTCCAAATCGCCTCATTTAGTTCGGGTTTTCCATTTGCCGCATGCATATGCAGGTGCGAACCCTTGGCGCCAGGGTGGAACTTTTGTAGTCGGCATTTAGGGAGACACGTTCTTAGAGTGCTATGAGGGTCCCTTTTCTTCGTGGGGCTTGATTAGCCGTGCGCTCAACTGCACGAGGTTGTTTGGGCTTGATGCGAAGAAGAGTTGGGTTGTGTTGAGTGGCCTGCTTGGTGGGTTTGCTCCCCGCCTGGCGGGCCATTCTTACGTGTACGGCCAAATTGGTGTATCCCTGCAGGGTTAAATCTTCTCGAGAAGCCGTGTTGTCCGCGGTTATGGATGACTTGGTGAAAGTGCTGGCTAACAAGTACTCAGACAACTTACACTTAACGATGATAACTTGACTAGTAATATAGATTACCTCCACCATAAAAATGAATGTCACCTTAATCAACAGTGTGAGTTTCCTTGGGTTGCTTCCTTAGTAGGGGGTAACATTGGATGGGTATTGTTTGGTGAGTAGTTATAGTTGGTTTTGTCGCGCTATCTTATCCCTTTCTTGTAGCCGGTTGTTGTAGTGCGTCTCTGTAGTTAGTGCAGCCCGCTGCCGCTTCTTTGCAATAATCCCTTCCTTCCGTTGTACCCAAAGTATTTGTATCTTGTGATGATTGGTTACGGTGGTATCTTGTGAGTATGGTTTATCCACTTGCCAGTACTTAACCGTACTGACCCACGAATCCCTTTCGTGGCTGCATATTCCGTATTGCAGTCAACAGGTTTGAAGTCTGACGACGTTAGTTTGGGAATCCCTCCGGCTTGGCCTGGGCAGGGATTGGACGCCATCGGTTATCTTCAGGACTCTTAGTCCAATTTGTATCTTGTCCGTAGTCGGACACTATGTTGCTTCTTCTGCTGTCTTTTGGATCTTTGTATTGTATCAGTTGTATCCTTGACTCGTTTGAGTCATCCTGTATATACCTCCTCTGTTGTTGTTGTGGATTATTCGTGAACTGTTGTAATGTTATCACAAGTCGCAACCTGAAATCGGTTATTATGCGGATTTGGCGAAAATGCTGAAATCTGCATAGTGCCCGATCCCGGGGCGTCACATAAAGTGAAGGAGACTACCATCTAGATACTACTATGGACCCGTAGTCCAGGGATGAACTACTCACGTATTACTTCGGAGGAGGGTATGGTGGTGTAGACCCCTCCGGTGATGAATTTCCCTCACGGCAGGGTGCCGGGGAGAGCTCCAGAACCCTCCCGATCTCGGGATGACAATGACGGCGGCCTTGGGTGTTTCTCGGGGAAAAGTGGGATATCTTTAGGGCAAAAGGGCAATGGCGGAGGATGCCCGTGGGGCCCACACGACCCCGCAGTACGGGCAGGGGGTCCGCCTTATGGTGTGGCCCCCCGTGGCCCCCTCCGGGCCTCTTCGGGACTCCGTGGAACCTTCGGTATTTCTAAGACTGCCGGGCTTCGAATTTTACAATTCCGGGTAAATTTCAGAACAACTTTTCTGAAACTAAAAACAACAGAAAACTGGGAACTGGCTCTATGGCATCTTGTCAATAGGTTAGTCTCGTAAATCGATAAAAATGACATAAAGTGTATAGCAAACATGTAGGAAATAACATGAAAACAACATGGAACATTAGAAATTAAGGATACGTTTATGACGTATCAACATCCCCAAGCTTAGTTCCTACTCGTCCTCGACTAGGTAAATGATAAAAATACATAATTTCTGAGGTGACATGCTACCAACATAAACTTGATCATCAATATTGTAAAAGCATATGTAAGCCGATATCTAGTACTTCAAAAACAAGCATGATAGCTATAATTCTAGCCATAAACATAGCAATCACTTTACATCGTGAGAAGTAACACAAATAAAAGATCATGAATAATAATGCATTGAAAGTTATATGTTTGTTTCAAGTATAGAGAAAACCTAGCAAAGTGATATTTCACTTGTCCTTAAGATTTGGGAAAAAGATAAATGCCAGGACACCTTCAAAGTTTAAGAGGAAGACTAGAACAAATAATTTGAGAGCATGTAATAACACATCATGAAGCAATTAATAATGTTTCTAGGAAAAATGTACATTAAACTCAGAATGGCAACTATGCTCTCTCAATCGTGCATAAAGTTCAAAGATGGAGACTCAACATGAAAGTAAAATAAAGGCCCTTCGCAGAGGGAAGCACGGATCACTAATGTGCTAGAGCTTTTTATTTTATTAAACAAAGGTATAAAATGTTTGACACTCCTCCCAACCTTTCTTACACAAACCATGACTAACCGAATCCTCGGGTTCCTGCCAACAATCATATACCGTGGAGGAGTGTCTATTTTTTTAGAGAGGTGTATGCTTATGTCAATGAATGGTTAACAGAAAATACAGTACCTCACAAGCCAACTAGACTTCCCATGAGCAACTCCCATTGAAGGACGCAACTGGTGTAGAAGGTCATCCCTCTTTCGCTTTTGTTTACACAATTATGCTTTGACTGATAAATCAGGGGCAAAAATAGTGAAGAGAATTTGTTTGTATTCATTTGGGGCTGGGAACCCCGCTGCCAGATCTTCTATCAATTGGATAAGCGGATGAAGCCACTAGTACAGGTTGTGAAATCCAATCAACAAGTGGGATAAAGATTCTCTATTTACGTCATCATGAGCTAAAACATGAGTAATTTTGAAAGTTTTAAAGGTAATACATGAGCAATTTACTTTGGAGTGGCGGTTAAATACCACATGTAGGTAGGTATGGTGGACACATTTGCATACTTTGGTTTTTGTGAGTTGGATGCACGAGTAGATCTCATACTCAGTACAGGTGGAGGCCAGCAAAAGACTGGGAGCGACAAATCAAGAGAGCATAAAGGCCATAATCATGCATAGCGACAAAAAGATCATTAATCAAATCATAAGTGGTACTACGTGTTTTCAAGTGAAGAAGCATCCAAATTGTAATTTTTCCGAATAATAGAATCAAAAGGAAACTTCATTCTCTTTCTAGGAAAGTGTTCCATACCTTTCTTGAGTGGAAATTGAAATTTAATATGCCCGTCTTTCATATCAATAACAACACCAACAGTTCTAAGAAAAGGTCTTCCCAAAACAATTGGACAAGAAGCATTGCATTCAATATTCAAGACAGAAAAATCAACAGGGACGAGATTTTTATTAACCATGATAAGAACATCATTAACTATCCCCAAATGTTTCTTTCTAACATTATCAATAAGACGAACATCCAAAAATCAGGGTTCCAATGGTGGCAAATCAAGCATATCATAAAGTTTCTTAGGCATAACAGAGATACTAGCACCGAGATCACATAGAGCATTGCAATAAAAATAATTCACTTTAATTTTAATGATAGGTTCACAACCATAATATAACTTCCTTGGGATAGAGGCTTCATATCTTAATTCATCCTCTCTAATTTCCATGCGAGCATTTGTAATATGCATGTTTTGTGAAATCCATATAGATAGCACTAGCATCAGGACAATTAGCAAACTTTTGTAAGAACTTAATCACTTCAGTTAAGTTGCAATTATCAAAGTCAAGATCATTTTTATCAAAGGTAATGGGACCATTTCCCCCATGTTTCTAAAAAATTTAGCACTATTATCAGAAGCATTTTTAGCAGATTGAGGCAATTTTGCATTTTTACTAGCAAAAGTGGGAGTATTGCAAACACCAATTAATTTATCATTGATAGTAGAAGGTTTACTAGAATGAGAGGCTTCAGTTTTACTAGTGGTGGTGGTGTAAACATTAGCTATATTATTCTTTCTAGCTATTTCATCTTCTCTTTCCATCCAACATGCAATTCAGCTAACATCCTAAAATTATCATCAATTCGAATTTTAATGGCATTCAAAGTTTTTCTTTCTTTAACATAATGAGGCATAACCTTTAGTTTCATAAAATCAACATCAACAACAAGGCTATCAACTTTAGAAGCAAGAACATCAATTTTTCCAAATTTTTCCTCAACAGATTTATAGAAAGCAGTTTGTGTACTAATAAAATTCTTAATCATGTTCTCAAGATTAGAGGGTAGACTTTTGTTGCTTTTGTAAGAATTACCAGAAGAATTATTATTATAAGGAGGATATGGCCTATAATTATTGGTACCAAAATTATTCCTATAAGCATTGTTGTTGAAATTAATATTTTTAATGAAGTTCACATCAACATGCTCTTCACGAGCAACCAAAGAGGCTAAATGAACATTATTTTGATCAATAGGAGCATGGCCATTAACAAGCATAGACATAATAGCATCAAGTCTATCACTCAAAGAGGAGGTTTCTTCAACATAATTTACCTTCTTACCAGGTGTCGCTCTCTCAGTGTGCCATTCCGAATAATTTACCATCATATTATCAAGAAGCTTTGTTGCTGCCCCAAGGTCATGGACATAAAGGTCTTGAAGAAAAATTCATCCTGCATAAATTTTTTGGATGATCATCCAAGTAGTCAGTCCATGAGTGGGACAATTCTTTATTAAAGATTTCATTCTTTCCCAAGCTTTAGCAACATGCTCAGTATCAAGTTGTTTAAATTCAGAATGCTACTTCTTAAATATATATTCTTAGCAGGAGGATAATATTTTCCAATGAAAGCATCTTTACACTTAGTCCAAGAATCAATACTATTTCTAGGCAAAGATAGCAACCATTCTTTAGCTCTTCCTCTCAAAGAGAAAGGAAACAATTTCAGTTTAATAATATGTCCATCTACATCTTTATATTATTGCATCTCACATAGTTCAACAAAATTATTAAGATGGGCAGCAGCATAATCAGTATTAATTCTAGAAAATTGCTCTCTCATAAAAAGATTTAATAGTGCAGGCTTAATCTCATAAAAATCAGCAGTAGGGAGCACGGTTGAGCAATAGGCGTGCTAATAAAATCATTGTTGTTGGTGCTAGTAAAGTCACACAACTTAGTGTTCTCAGGAGTACTCATTTTCGCAAGATTAAAAACGGGATAAAAGCTACAACTAGAATAAGAACTAATTTTTATTGTGTTTTTGGTATAGAGAAGCAAACAAGATAAAATAAAATAAACTAAGAAAAACAAAAACAAAGTAAAGTGGTTGGTGCCAGAGTTGACGAGGGAGTGGTTGCTTCTTGATTACTCTGAGATCCCCTGCAACGGCGCTCGAAAAGTGCTTGACGCGCGTGTAACACACGTTCGTTCGGAGACCCCAAGAGGAAGGTTTAATGATCACATGAGCAAGTTTCCCACAGAAGAAACCAAGGTTGAATCGACCAGTAGGAGGAAGGAGTAACTTCAGAAGGCTGATGCATTTGAGATGGTAGGGCGCACTACCGGTTCAGCAGCAACGTGGAACCTACACAACACAATAAAATCACTTTACCCCAACGAAGCAGTGAGGTTGTTAAACAATAGCAGCAGTGTGAAAACAGTAATTGTCGTGGTTGTATTATCAGTATGAGAAAATGGAATGGGTCCACAGTTCACTAGTGGTGTCTCTCCATAAAAGATAAATAACATGTGTGGTGAACAAATTTCAGCTGGGCAATTGAAAGAAATGAAGGCTGCACCGTAGTGCATATGCAAGACATAAACATTACTATGTGATTCATGCGGGCATTACAACAAGATACATAGACCGTCATTTAACTGCGTCTATGACTAATAATCCACCCTCCAAATATCATCGGAACAAACGTTGGGTATAAAGTTGCAAGCAATAGATAATCGCATTAAACAAAGTGTTTAATGTAAACAATGTAAACGAATTAAACATTGTTGTTTTGTCCCTAATGGCAACAACACATCCTCCATCCGTCACGTTTCTGTCACTCGTGCACAGATGCAAAGGAGTCATGAACCCACAATCGAGCATAAATACTCCCTCTTGGAGTCACTAGCATCTACTTGGCGAGAGCATCTACTAATAACGGAGAGCATTCAAGATAATAAATAACATATGCATGAAGATAACATGATAGATTGATAATCAGAAGACATAACATTCAACATTCATAGGATCCCAGCAAACACAATACTTAGCATTACATAAAGATGATCTCGATCATGTAGGGAAGCTCACGAGATCTAAACATGAGGCATAAAGTGGAGGAGACTACCATCTAGCCACTGCTATGGACCTGTAGTCCAGGGATGAACTACTCACGCATCTCTTAGGAGGAGGTCATGGTGGTGTAGGCCCCTTCGTTGATGAATGTCCCTCTCGCCAGGGTGCCGGGAAGAGGTCCTGAACCCTCCCAATCTCGGGATGACGATGACGGCGGCCTCGGGTGTTTCTGGGGGGAAAAGTGGGATATCTTTAGGGTTCACGTATCGGAGGATTATATAGGAGAAAGGGAGATGGCCGTGGATGCCCGAGGGGACCACACCACCCCACAACTTGGACAGGGGGCACTCCGGCCTATGGTGTGGCCCCCCTCCGAGCCTCTTTGGGACTCTGTGGAACCTTCAGGATTTCTAAGACTTCCGGTCTTCGAATTTTCCAATTCCGCGAATATTTCCAGAACAACTTTTCTGAAACTAAAAACAACAGAAAACAGGGAAATGACTCTGTGGCACCTTGTCAATAGGTTGGTCCCGAAAATCGATAAAAATGACATAAAGTGTATAGAAAACATGTAGGAAATAACATGAAAACAACATGGAACATCATAAATTAAGGATACGTTTATGACGTATCAACTTGTAATACCGTTTATGCTTTTACAAATAATGTCTTTGTCAGTATGCATGATTATGGCCATTACTGCTCTCTTAATTTGTCGCTCCCAATCTTTTCCTAGCCCTCCACATGCACTGAGTATGAGCTCTACTCGTGCATCCAACTCCCCAAAACCAAAGTTTGCCAAATGTATCCACCATACCTACCTATATGTGGTATTTAACCGTCACTCCAAGTAAATTTCTCATGTGCTACCTTTAAACCCTTCAAAACTATACATGTATTGTGCCCCTGTTTTAGCTCATGAGGACGTAATATCTTTATTTGACTTGTTGATTGGGCTTTACACGCCTGGACTAGTGGCACATCCGCTTATCCAAATTGATAGAAGAGCTGGCATCAGGGTGCCTAGCCCCAAAATTGGTTACTATAAAATTCTCTTCACTCTTTTTGCCCCTGATTTATCAGTCAAAGCATAGTTGTGTAAACAAAAGAGAAGGGGGATGATCTACTACACCAGTGGTGTTCTTCCATGGGAGGAGCTCTTGTAAGGTCTAGTTGGCTTGTGACGTACTGTATTGTCTGTTTACCATTCGTTGACATAAGCATACACCTTTCTAAAAAATGTTTTCAATACCTTGGTTTAATAAATAAAAAGCTCTAACACATGAGTTAATCCCCGTGTCCCTCTGCGATGGGCCTTTCTTTTACTTTTATGTTGAGTCTCCATCTTCTAACTTTATTCACAGTTAATAGAGAGTAGTTGCCGTTCTGAATATAATGTGCATCAGTCCCAAACATTATTATTGATTGCTTCATGATATGTTATTAGTTTCTCTCAGATTATTTGTTTATACTCATCCAGTTGAACTTTGAAGGTGTCATGGCATTTATGTTTTTCTCCACTTTTAAGGAAAAATGAAATATCACTTTGCTATGTTTTATTTATGCTCGAAACATACGTATAACTTTTAAGTGCATTATTATTCATGATCTTTATTTGTGTTACTTTTCATGATGCAACATGATTGCTAAGTTTCATTGTTAGAATTATATCTACCATGCTTGTGTTTAAAGTACTATGATCTCAGCTTACATATTCTTTTACAAATATGATGATCAAGTTTATGTTGGTAGCATGTCACCTCAGAAATTATTTTGTTTTTATTATTTTACCTACTCAAGGACGAGTAGAACTAAGCTTGGGGATGCTTGATACGTCTCAAATGTATCTATAATTTCTGATGTTCCACATTGTTTTGATGCCATATGCTACATGTTTTCTATACACTTTATGTCATTTTTTAGGAATTTCCTGGGACTAACCTATTGACAAGATGCCATATGGCCAGTTTCTCTTTTCTGCTGTTTTTGGTTTTAGAAAAGTTGTTCTAGAAATATTCTTCGAATTGGACGAAACAAAATCCTAGGGTCTTAGAAATCTATCACGTACACGGATTCCGGAGGGGGCCCTGGGCTGGCCACACCATAGGATGGCGCGGCCCCCTGGCCGCGCCACCAGGTGTTGTGGGCCCCCTGGCCGCCCACCGATGTTGCCCTTTCGCCTATTTAAGCTCCTCCTTGGGTTAACCCTAAATACCCGAGCGTCCATCCATGGAAAGTCCCGTAGCCGCCGTCAACGTCAACCCTAGTTCGGGAGGGTTCTGAAGCTCTCCCCGGCACCCTGCCGGGAGGGGGAATCGTCACTTGAGGGCTCTTTATCACCATGCCTGCCTTCGGAGTGATGCGTGAGTAGTTCATCCTTGGACTACGGGTCCCTAACAGTAGCTAGATGGTTGTCTTCTTGATATGTAGGGTTACTCCTAGGTTGGCCCGATCTTCATGAATCGACGGAGAACACGAAGAACGAACGAAGAACACGAAGAACACGCGAGGGGATCGAGGGGAAACACAAGGGGAGATAAATAGCGCGAACCGAAGGACCCCAAATCTCCCGTCAACTAAACCCCGAGGGCCGCCTACGGGACGATCGATCCAACTGAACTCACCTTGATTTAAACCGCTTCACACCCGTAGCCGGTCCACTACGCCAATAGAACCTCAAGGATTTACGAGAGGAAGATTGGACAACTCTTGACTGAATCCCAAGGGGAGAGGACAAGTAGTTGGATGAATTTTCATACGATCCTAGACGAAGTCGTAGGAGTAGCCTTGATACGGTCCTAGGTACACACCATAGGAGTAGTACCTTAAAGAGGGATACAAGAGAGCCAAGCTCAATGTTCTAAATTCAACTCTAACCCTAGATCTGAGAATGGGGAGTCTATTTATAGTCTAGTTCCAAGGAGGTAGGTGGGAGGATGAGATACATGGGTCAAGGCCAGAAAGTTGGCACGCAGGCCGCGCAGGAGCGGAGGCTCCGGTTGTTGCACTGGAGGTACCGGTGGTTTAACCGGAGGCTTCGGTGGAGTTCCGGTGGGGCATCTGGGTCGGACCACCAGAGGCTCCGTCGTTGGCTCCGCTCTTATCGAGCTGAAGGGGGTTTGGGCCGAGGCGGCACCGGAGGCTGGCGCGGAGCGGAGGCTCCGGTGGGTTCACCGGAGGTTCCGCCACCTGGGTCCTCCTCGTTCACCTTTCGCGGCTTCTTTGGCAACTTCTTGAGCATTGTTTTGGGTGCTTTCTGGGGACTCCGTGGTGGGTTCGAACCTGAGCACACAAAGGGTTGAACTATGAGGTAGCGCACCATCCGCCAAGTCACCGAAAGTATGGAGCGAGAGGAGCGAGTTGACCTTGTCATGTATGGCCTTTGCTCGTGATCTTGTCATCGATGCACTTGGTTGGACTGGGTGGGCTACATCGTCTCCCCCCTTGAAAAAGAGTCGACCTCGACTCGCCGTCATCTTCATCACTTGGGTATCCATGGAAGGGAGAGATGTCCTTGACATGGAAGGAGTTGTGGACGACGTACTTGGATGGTGGTAAGTCGAGCTTGTAGGCGTTGTTGTTGACGCGCTTGATGATCTTGAAAGGGTCGTCGCCTCTTGGCTTGAGCTTGGAGTTGCGCTGTTCGGGAAAACGGTCCTTGCGCAAGTGTAGCCAAACAAGGTCACCTTCTTGGAACACCATGGGCTTCTTCTTCTTGTTCATGATGGATGTCGTAGGATGGGAAAGACATATGCCATGGGATGGCTAATGAGTTGGGGCCGATGGGGAGGGATCGCACGTCGAGTAGCCGCGCACGAAGAACACTGCAAACACCTCGATCTACCCAGGTTCGGGGCCCTCGTGTGGAGGTAACACCCCTACTCCTGCCTATCTCTCTGTATATGTGATGTCCGAGTAGCCACAGTACAAATCAGGCCTTCAGCCGAGTAGCCACTCTCTTGCTCTCCCTATCACCAGTGCTAGCTCTTGCAATAAATGCTCTTAGGGCCAACGTCCCTCGCGCAGGAGGGGGCTGGGCACCTTATATACTGGTACCCAGCAGAGTAAACAATGATTAAAAGGTACACGATGGGATGTCCCTACTGTGATGGAGAGCACGCCTCCGGGTTCCACCTGACGCCAAGGCGAGAAGTCGCCGCGCCGTCCGGCTGACAGGACTTGTCCACCCTGTCAGTCTCACAGAGTAGGCCCCCCGACACGTCATGTCCCCTCTGTAAGTGAAAAGACGTGACAGACGCCTACCCTCACTGTGTCCACGCCGAAGCGCGGATAATCACGTACCTAGTAAGTTGAACCGCACGCCTGTACGGCTGCGGGATACGCGGGATCTCGTCAGAATGGCTCCATTGACTTCTTGCCCGAGTAGGATTGCTGCTCATCTACTCGGACCACATTCTCTCTACTCGGACGATTATGATCTTCCTCATTATCTTCTCCCGGCCTTCAGTACCTATCACCGATTAGAGTCTCCCGGGTACCAGACACCCGAGTAGCCGCCTACCCGACCAACAGTACTTTGACCTCTGTTTTACCACCTGCCTTATCCCTACTCGGGGGTAGCCCCCCGACATTAGTCCCCAAAGCTGGTAGAATCCAATGAACTTGTTCGTTGGGACCTGCCAGCTTGAACCAATTTTCCTTTGTGAAATAATGAGGCCAAGTTGCTCCTCAACCCGGACCCATAATACCCTACTCGAACTTCTCCAACTGTGGTTATAGGAGAAATCCTCTTGGAGCCGAGTAGAGCACCCTCTGCAAAGTGCTGCCGAGTACTTTACAGTTAGTGAAATTTTCAACACGATCCCGCTCTGTCCAGATCAAATCCATCTTCTCGTGTCCATGTGCGGCACGTGTCACACACACACGCCCCCGATGCCTCGGTTCTAGTGCTGCAGCAGGCCACGCGCCTGTCACTGCACCCGGGGCCCACCACCCGTTAGGTCACTTCGAGCGGGTACTCGAGAGCCCACGACCCACGTCGTGGGATTAACTACGTCCATTACGCGCGCGGATTGTGCTGTGTGCGTTTATAACACGTAGTTAACCCACGCTGCACGATCTCAGGCCACGATCGATCCCAGTGGTAACTGCAACTCGCGGAGAGATAAATACCCCCGCCCCGCCTTCATTTCCTCTTTCTTGCTCACTTTCCGCAATCCGCGCCCTCTCTGTCTCCGTCTCCGCCGTCGAGCACAGCGCCGCTGCGAGCACGCAACGCGCCACCGCTCCACACAGAGAGAGAGAGAGATAGAAACGCACCTTGCTCATCACCGCCTTCTCCGTCAACCTCGACCTCGACGAGCGCCTGCAACTCCACCAGCACCCGCGCCGTCATGGACCTTGAGAACGCCGCCGTGGATGAGCATGAGGAGGAGATGGTGCGCCCCCGCAGCAGTTGGGAGGGCTCGGATGTCACCGCCGCTAATTGCCAGTGGCTGGTGAACACCCGTCGAGTCCCTCCCGGCGTAATTTGTCGCCCTCCCGGCGACGAGCTCGCCCCGGCACCGGAAGACGGTGAGTACGTCGTCTTCCTGTCTCACTTCAAACACGGGCTCGAGCTACCCATTTCCAAGTTTTTCTCTGATTTCCTCCAGCAACACCACCTTCCTCCGAATGCCATCATCATGCTGTCCACCCACGCCGCCGTCTGTGAAGCTTTCCTAGGCGTGTACCCAACCATCCATACATGGGCCAAATACTTCTATCTCCGCCAACAAAGCGTTCCGAATCCTAGCAACCCTCTAGTTCCACGCGCGAGGACCCATACGGGTAGCGCAATGATGCTGCAGCGCAGCGCCGGGCATCACCCGCGGGTACTCGGATTGGAGATCGTGCGCAAGTGGCAGCGCGGCTTCCTGTACGTGAAGAACGTTCCTCCCGTAGAAGGAGAAGCCGCTGAAGACCGAATTGGGCTCCCCCAGTTCCAGAATGTCCTTCCCACGGGATAGAACTAGGGGTATCATCCCAAGAACACCGTGAGCGATGCCGTCCAGGTGGACAAGCGGCTGGAGCAGCTTGCGGCGGATGGGCTCCTGCAGGATGACCCGATCGCGTGCTGGGTGTCGCGCCGAGTGCTCCCACTTCAGAGCCGAGCACACAAGATGTTCTACATGGGAGGCCCTCGGGATTGCACAAGGACCACCACCTTCGAGCTCAGCAAGGCCGAGGTGGCCATTTGGGCCAAGTCCAACATGAGGACTACGCTGACCGACAACTGGGCATACGGCTTTCTGCCGTATAGCCGCACCAAGCGCATTCCCCAGGTGAGTCTTCCTCTCGTACTTGATACCGAGTAGAATCCCTTTTGTCCTTGTATGCTTCATGCTTGTGCTCTATGCCGAATAGATTGTCTCTTAGGCCTTTATGCTTTAGGTTTGCATGCCGTACTGAGTAGATCCTCCTAGTTAACTCTTAGCTTTGTAAGCTTTATGCTTGCATGTTGTACCGAATAGGACCCTTATGTACATTCTTTTCTGTAGAGTCTTTAGCTTCTTGTGCTTAGTGTTTGCACGCTAAACCGAGTAGTACCTCTACTCATTTTACCTTCTCCGGTCCTTAGCATTTTGTGCTTTATGTTTGCATGCTAGACCGAATAGGATCCCTACTCTGCTGGAAACCACCTTACTATGCTTTATGTTTGCATCCTCAGAAAATCCATCGCAAGAAGACAGAGGACCATCCCAACTTTGAGGGCAACTGGGAAGAAGACCGGAAGGAAGATGACGTGACCGCCTACGACATCCAAGACACCCTCTGCATTCCTCGTGCCGGCCAGGACGGTAAGTCCCGCGTTGATGCCTCTATTCGGGACTGGTCGGAGGATGATGAAGGTGACCGGATTCACCTCTCCGCTTGTCTGCAGTATGCTTTGCTCTTCTTCTTTTGCCTATTCTGAACCCTTCCTTTTTCTCTGCAGAGGAACCTGCACCGGAGGAGGGACAAGAACCACTGGACGTGGTTCCGGTGTCCGTGGCCGCTCCCACTACTCGGAAGAGGACGGGCAGCGGTGCGCAGGCTCCTCCTCCCAAGAAACAGAAGAAGAAGCCAGGAAACAAACCGCCGGCCAGCAAGCCCATCCGCAAGAGACGCGCCCCCACCTCAGACGGGTAAGTACCTCCAACTACATTCTGGTTCTCTGTTGTATTTCTTCCTCGTTCCCTTCTCTGCTTTCCTTCTGACTCTGTTCTTCCTTTGTACGTTTCTTTTCAGCGAGGCACTGGACGACAATGCCACCGCTGCACCAGCTCCCAAGAAGAAGACGACCCCGCCCAGAGAGCTTCTCGTGGAGCTCTCGGATGACGATGAGGACCAGGAACCGGAGGGTAGGACGCGTGCGTCCTCCCCAATTAAGGAAGAGCAAGACCCTGGCGCCGAGAATACTGGCGCCGGGAACGATACTGAACGCGCCTCCGAGCAGCCGCAGCCTGATGTGCAGCCGGCTGCTCCAGACGCCACCAACACCGAGAGCACTCCAACTCCTCCAGCTGCATCCGTTGGGGAGACCACCGAGCGCGCTGCCGAGCGGCAGCAGGATAACACAGCCGTGGAGCAGACAGATGTTGCTGCCGACCAGCACCCAGAAGACAACGCTGCAGAGCAGCCTGACCCCGCTGCCGAGCAGCGGGTAGAAGATAACACCGCAGAGAAGACGGACCCCGCTGCCGAGCAGCGGGTAGAAGACCCTGTGGTGGAGCCACCAAGCCAAGACGCCGTGCGGCCAGATGCCGCACCGGCTAGCCAGCCGCAAGCGCCACATACCTAGCAGGGGCCTCCACCAACCAAACAAGTACCACCTCCTTCTCAGCAAGCACCTCCGCTAGTCCGCCAATTACCTCCACCTGCTCAGCCAACTCCCACGCCCAGCACCAAGAAACCCGCCAAGACAGCTGCTGTGCCAACTCGGCAACAGCCAAAGCGTGGCGCTGCGCAGGCTGGGCAGCAGCTGCTGCCCTTCAAGCCATCTGGACCTCAGCCTTCCAGACCCCCGCAGCCGGGTGTGCCACAAGGTGGACAGGCTGGGCAGCCGGCCCGGAACACCAAGTGGGGCCTTGAATCAAAAGAAGAAACCTCCCAACCCCAACGTCATGCTGGTCCCAGCCAATGTCACCTTTGGTCCTACTGAAGATCAGGATGCCGGCGCGAGTGCCGGCGAGAAGGAGACTGAGCCCGATTTTCCAGAGTATTGGAAACAGTTGCAGGAGCGCCACAAGATCCATATGGCGCAGGAAGAGGGGCGGATACTTGCTCTGAGAGAGCGAAGGGTCGTGACCCGCTCCAAGTCAAAGGGAAAGAAAGACTCCCTCGTTATCAAGGAATTCTCTTCCCGCCAAGAAGATGATGAGGTGCTTCCCGAAGAGGGCATTACGGCTATCTTGGACCGAGTAGGCCATATCGAGAATGTTTGGGACAACAAGGTACTTCTGCCATGCCTATTGGGATGGTGTTGAGTTGGGAAAACTCGACAACTATCGGACCGAGTGGAACAAGGCCGACATCGGTCCTATTGGCATGGCTGTAGCTACTCCCAGCAGCACTTTGGCCAGCAAGATGTTTGTCTTGCGCAAGTCCATTGAGCATATCGAGCAAAGCTATGTGGTAAGTGTTCTTCTTCTTTCAGAATTTTCCGAGATGCCAATTTTCTTTTCCTCTTTTTCTTCTCTTAGCCACTACCCCAGTCCACGAGATTCGGGCCGACTAGGTGAAACTCAACCGAGTTGATATCTACTCAGGCCAAATCTTCCAAAAACTCATACATTCTACTTCTTCTCTGCAGGATAGCGTCCAGGAAAGGACTAAGATTTTCCGCCAGCTTCTCTGGTCCCAACGCCAACTCAGAGACCGGAACCGGGTTCTGGAATCTGACAAGAGCGACAAGGACGCTCTAGAGAAGAGCGCCCTGGACCGCACCCTCAAGCTTTCTGCTATCGAAAGTAAGCTTTTAGTATTTCGGTTTGTGCATTTTGTACTTACGCCCGTTTTTTGCTTTCTGCTCAA
The DNA here is from genome assembly GCA_028641055.1 of Alopecurus myosuroides. Lineage (NCBI taxonomy): Eukaryota > Viridiplantae > Streptophyta > Magnoliopsida > Poales > Poaceae > Alopecurus > Alopecurus myosuroides. Next base: position 307,412,329 of record CM054061.1, read on the forward strand.
CTGCTGTCTTCTCTGTAGGCGAGCTCAAGGCCCTGGTGGAAAAGCAGTAGAATTGTGAAGTTATGTCTGCCTCTGCGCATAGTAAAATCTCTTCTCTGGAAGGTGAACAATCTTCTTTCTTTTCTGTATTCGCCTTTTCTCATTTGGCTACTCTGCTCAATAGCGCCGTTCTTCCCACAGAAGAATACAAGAACTTCCGGGAGCAGCATTTGCAATGCCTCACTCCTGATGAGGCACATCAGCAAGTGCAGGTCCGAGAGGCCGAGCTGGAGAAGGAGCACGAGGCCGAGAAGACGGAGTTCGAGAAACTCCAGGTTGATCTTGCAAGCGCGCTCCAAACTGCAATCAATGTTGTCCGCGAGAAGCAAGATCTTGAGAAAGCAGCAGCTGCCGAGAAGCGGAAACTTGAGCTAGAAATTAAAATTCTGAAGGAAAGGAATCAAGCTCTCGAGGTTGCAGTAACCGAGTCGCGCCGCCTCCAGGATAAGAAAATCCGAGAATCAGATGATTGGAGGACCAAGATGGGGGCCCTTGTGCTGGAAATGGAATGTCAGTCGCCGTTTCTCTTTGCCTTGTTTTAGTTTTTTCCTTTCTGCCTTCTTCTACTCGGTCTCTCTTCTTCTCGGCCACTCTTTCTGACCCAAATCCGCATTCCCTGATCCATATATCTTCCCGGAACTCCGTGGTGCTGGTGAAACTGTTGTGGATAAAGCGAGAAAGGCCAGGGCAGCAGCTGGTCTGAGTGTTGATGACACCTCCAGCATCGATGATCATCTCATCAACCTCAAGACCCAAGTACGTTCCCTCAAAGGCTTGGGCACCTCCATGGTGTCCACTGCAATTAAGTTGCACAAACTGTTCTGCCCCGAAAGGGATATCCCAGAGACCTTCTGGGACATTGCAGCCAACCTGGAACATGTCAAAGAGGAGTTGAAGAAATGGCGTGCTTTCGCAGCTCGGGAAGGAGCTGACGAGCTCCTTCATTTCATCTTGTCCTGGTACGAAAATCTAGATCTTGACAGGATTGGCACTCGCAGAAATGGTTCCAAGTGGACTGGACGTCCCGAGTGCGTCTCACGCCGAAAGGAAGTGTCCTATGAGCTTGCCTCCTATGCTGACAGCAGCCAATACATCGACGGCCCCACCGAGCCGGATACGGATGTTGAGGAAGAGGAAGATGAAGGGGAAGCCGAGTTCGAGGAAGATGCTGGCGAAGACCAAAGCCAGGATGACGAGGAAGCGGAGCAGGAAGGGTCCGAGCACGAAGAGGCCGAGCAAGGGGAGAGCGAGCAATGTGGCACCGCAGAGGACTCCGGGATGGGAGCCAACCCGGAGAATGAGCAGTCGCAACCCGCCACGCAGGAGGCGGCCGTCACCACCGAGATGGTGATTGATGACCCCGCTCCTGAGTTGGGCGCGACTGGGGCGGCGACATCCGAGCTCTACCCTCTTCCCAGTGCTTCAACCACTCAAGCCTCCAACTCCGCATCGGAGCCAATCTCCACTACTCCAACTTCTTCTGCAGCCGAGCCAACCTCTACAACTGCTGCCTCTGACCCAGTGGCGCCTACCAACACCAACTCGGATACCACTACCTCCACTGTTGTCAAAATTCCTGCAGTTTTTATCTCAAACACTTATCAGATCCCCGGGATGCCGTGCGCAAATGTAACAAATACGTTTAAGTTCCTTGCTACTCAGTTTTATTTGGTTAACACTTAGCAACACTGGCTCAATGCCGGGTTGCGTTATTATGCAAGTCCCCAAGTTGCATTTTTCATTCACTTGTCCTTTTCGTCTTTGCTCTTACCTGCCACTTGTGGCTTTTTGGTAGTCGAGTCACAAGATTTGAAAGTTCAAGTTTCAGATACTTAGCCCATTAGAAAATTGCATGTTACCGCTGCCCACCACTTAGCTGAACAGATGCACAGAAAAGTAAAGAACAGCCTACTCGGTTTCTACACTCATCTTTTCCTTAACAATTTTTCGTGTGTTTATTGACCTTTGGCTTGTTCTCTTGTTTGCCATGAAGCCGGGTTGCGGACAGCAGCAGACTCAAAGAGTTGGCCCTTGGGTTTAAACACATTACTAGATATGCACACGAAATTCTAAGTGAATCAACTGAGTAGACAAAGTAAAATAGAGTAGAACGACATAGAGAAAATTTGGACAAGGGCAGTCCCCGAGTTCGAATTCGGAGTGCCGACTGGAATTTTAACTCGGTTGAGGAAATACATACAATGTTTGCTCACGAATGAAAACGGCGGAGTAGAGGTACATTCCAGGGATGCTTGGATTCCTCTCCTGCTCTATCCGGTCTGTTCTTCTGGGTGCCTGTGCGTCAACTAGATAGTAGGAATCATTGTGCAGAGCCTTGCTCACAATAAAGGGCCCTTCCCATGGAGGGGATAGCTTATGCATCCTGTCTGTGCGCTACACGAGCCTGAGAACCATGTCTCCTTCTCGGAAAACCCTTGGGTTTACTTTCCGGCTATGGTAGCGCCTCAGACTCTACTGATATATGGCTGAACGTGACAGAGTTAACTCTCTTGCTTCTTCTAGCAGGTCAACGTGATTTTCTCGAGCATCTAGGGCCTCTTTTTCAGTATAGAGTGTTACCCTGGGTGAGTCATGCTCTAGGTCAGTGGGCAACACGGCCTCAGCTCCATATACCAGGAAGAATGGTGTGTATCCAGTTGATCGGTTAGGGGTAGTCCTTAGACTCCACAACACCGCCGGCAACTCGTCCAGCCAACAACCAGGGGTTTGCTGTAATGGCTCAAATAGCCTTGGCTTTATACCGGATAGGACCATGTCATTTGGTCTTTCAACTTGCCCATTGGAGGCCGGATGCACAACTGATGCAACATCTAGTCGGATTCGCTTCTCCTTGCAGAAACTTGCAAAGACTCCCTCAGCAAAGTTTGTGCCATTATCATTGACAATGTTGTGCGGATAGCCGTACCTCAAGATGACATCCTTCAAAAAGCTCAGAGCCGTGACTCCATCACACTTCCGAATAGGCTTGACCTCAATCCACTTGGTGAACTTATCAACCATGACCAAGATGTGAGTCATGTTGCCTCTAGCCGGCTTGAACGGGCCTACCATGTCCAAGCACCAGACTGCAAACGGCCAAGTAATAGGAATGGTCTTCAAATCGGATGCTGGAATATGAATCTTGCTCGCAAACCTTTGGCACCCATTGCATTTTCTCACTATGTCTTCAGCTTGTCTCGAAGCACTTAGCCAAAAGAAACCATGCCGAAAAGCCTTGTTGACCAGAGCTCGAGCAGAAGCATGATGCCCGCATTCTCCTTGGTGTATCTCTCTGAGAATTTCTTCTCCTTCTTCAGGCTCAACGCAGCGTTGCAGCACGCCAGTAGGGCTCCTTCTATGCAGCTCCTTGTTGATGATGGTGATGGAGGGATGCTAACCCGGTAGGCCAACTCCAAGGCATAACCCGGCCCAAAGGACGCTGCGCAGGATCCGGCTAAGGGTAAAGAAACTTCTGGAAGGACCAAGTTTGTAGGCCTCGTAACCCGGATTGTGGGTTACGGCAAAGGAAAGTTAGAGTTTGTATGCGGTGTCCGGGTAGGATTCAGGGTGCGCCTTGGAGAGTAAGCCAGGGGGGTACGGGTGCTTTATAAACCAACCCCTAGGTCTAGTTGAGGGGGATCTAAGAACCCTAGCAGTACCGCTTGATATCGAGCATCCAGTGTATACGAGAGATCGAGTTAATATATTAAGATCGGAGACTCGGCGACTTGATTGCCGGCTACCAGATCGAGTTCCATCATGTTTTCCTCTGAGCTAAACCCTCTCCCAAACGCCTGTGTCGTCTTGCCCCAAGATCAGTTACCCCCGGTAACGTCTGCCGTGGTTATCCCACAACAGTTGGCGCCCACCGTGGGGCCTGCGTCCAAAGGTGTTTACATCACGGGAGAAGCTCGGAAGAACATGGAGAATCTTGTCGTCGGCGAGATCTACATCGACCACAAAGGAGAAAAGACGGTGGACGATTCCGGCTGGGGGCCAGAGTCGGATCACCTCGAATCCGGATCCGTCGTGACAATCGGCCGGATCAGCGTCTTCATTGGTATGGTATGTACTTCCGGTTTGATCCCTGACAATTTTGGATCTGATTCTGTGTCAGGGGAGTCCACTTATATCCAATCAGATGAAGAAGAATCAGTTGGAACGACATAACCGACAGAAGAACCCATCGCGAAGTGGGAACAGCCGGAGGAACCGGCATGGACCCCGCGCGACCGGGTCGAAAGAGAGGATGATACCGAATCCATCCAGGATCTGCTGGAAAACCGGTATGAGGAGAATAACAGCGAAGGGGAACAACATGAATTCGCGTCAAGCATCATACGCCAAGTCGCGGTTTACACGGCTCCCGCGACCAATCTCAACCAAGAGACCGTAACCGCGGCCGCGGCCGGGTCAGCACAAGCATTAACCCGGCAGCAGGGGCCGGCTAACGGGAACACGGTTTTGGCCCAGGTTGACGGAGAGTCGGCATCGGTTACCAGTCAAGCGCCAGAAAACGAGCTACACGCGAACACGTTCGGATTCCTAGCAAACCGGACACCAGGAGCGGGTCCTTCCAATCCACAACACCCGGCCTTGTTCGACAACAATCTGATCCTAGATCCGACGGTTCTTGCCACAGTTATCACTCCAGAGAACGCGACGGAACGTGTTAGGGATTTGGACGTAGCCCGTCATGCATTAGAGCAGCAGAGAAGGCAAGTAGTGTCGTGGGATAATCACGGCAGATGTTACCGGGGGTAACTGATCTTGGGGCAAGTCGACACAGGTATTTGGGAGAGGGTTTAGCTCGAAGGAAGTCATGGTTAAAAGCGATCTAAGAGCCGGAAAACAACTCGCCGGATCTCGAATATGTATTATACTGGATACTCGATAACTGGTGATACAACTATGACTTGGATCTCTGCCAAACTAAGCCTAGGGGACGGTTTATAAAGCACCCGTACCCCCCCCCTGGCTCGCCCTCCAAGGCGCAGCTTGAGTCCTACCCGAACTCTGCTCACAAACCCTAGCTTTCCTTACCGCAACCCACAATCCGGGTTACGAGGCCTACAAACTTTGGGCCTTCCAGAAGTTTCTTTATCCTTAACTGAATCATGTGCAGCACACCTTGGGCCGGGTTACACCTTGAGGTTGGCCTACCGGGTTACTATCCCCCCATCAGTAGTCCCCAGAATAGCGTGGGTTTCACGGATTCCTCCTTGAAGCGCTTGCTATTCCCTGAAAGAAAACATAAAACACACGAGTTCATGGAGGCCGGGTCAGGTTGCCCTGATAAGCAGCTAAGCACAGCTCCATGGCGGCCATACAGTAACCCGGCCTTTCTCCGAGTATCTAACTTGTTTTTCCAAATCTGAATCCCGAAACGTTAGGATCCTACACTCGATACTGATCCCTGACACCTCGGGGTAAATTGTACTTCCTCTATCAACAGAGTACTTTACTCCGCATTTGACGCATACGTCACAAAATTTACGTGGATAATTGCTATTCCACAATTTCCGGCTTCCGGCCGTTATGATAGGTTCACCCTCTTCTTATAAATAGTGGCCGGTGGGTAACCCTAGGCCCTTTACTTTACCTCAGCATTCCCTTTCTCCCCTTGCTCCTTACTTCCTTGCAGCACCGCCGCCAGAGACTCGCGCACACCATCAAAAGCGAGAGCGTCGCCGGCCGCGCTCGACCTCGAGCCATCCTGCGCCGCCATCGAGCGTCACCGTCGCATCTTCATTTCTTTCGTCAAGGATCGTGAAGGGGCATTCAAGCCACACCACACGACACCTTCGTCCCAGACTTCAATCCCTTCAGTAAGCCTCTCACAGCTGTCCAATTTAGCCTCGCAATTTCTTCAATTTAACCAGGATCGGATCTGGGTCCTCCCGTAAATTATTTTTCCGATATCATCAAATTGGATCGATTCGACACTTCCCAACTCTTTTAAGCACCTGATATACAGTCACAACTCATCCCCTTATCATTATTAACCATCAAATCTTCTGTAGGATCACTAGAAAATTTTCCCATCTAGATCCGTTCCTCCTCGATTTTCCGCTTATCACATTAGCACCCGGAACATCTTCCCTTTCCAGCTATTTTACTTGCAATAGAAGCATGGGCAACCATCCGTGCTCACCCAACTCACCTCAATACGTAAGTAACTAGTGATTTCCTCAACCGCATTTAACACCCGGACAATTCACAACCTTTTGCTCCGTAAGGCGTTACCCGGATATTTTTCAATCTTCGTACCGCCTTAATATTCCAAACTCGGATAATCCGATATTCCGAGTCTTACTCCTTGTACCTCTTACTTGTACCCTGCAGGTCAACTCTATGGCTCCAAAAAGACAAGGGAAACAGCCGGCCCCGGCAAAGGCTACCCAAACCATTTCTGCAAATTGGGGCCGGTCTACGGCAACAAAGGCCAAGCTGGACGGGATGGCCGAGCTAGGAATCCTCCCTTCTCAAAAGGACATACACTGGAGGGCACCAGGCGACGAGACCTGGCCCACTCCCGCCGGAAATGAGGTAATTTTCTTCACCGAGCACGTGACCCGGGGGTTCCGTCCTCCGGGTCACTCTTTCTTCCGGGAAGTCATAAGCCATTACGGCCTCCGGGTATTCGACATAGGGCCTAACTCTATGTTGAATATTACCCACTTCATCGTTTTATCCGAGTCATACTTGTGCGTTCCGCCAAGTCTGGCTCTTTTTCTTGAACTGTTCCATTGCAAACCGTGCCGCGAGAGCGGCGACGGAGCGCTTCTTACTTGCGGTGGAGTATCTATCCAACGCCGCAAGCACTCACCAATGCCAACTCTGAACCTGAACTCCCACGTCAAAAACTGGCAATTATCTTTCTTTTATTGCTATGACACCTCCCCGGATGGCGAGAGGAAGTTGCCAGGTTACTCGGAGAGTCTCCTTGAGCCTTCCGAATCTTTCAGCGATTTTGCCCCTGACTCTGACAGGGAGGCAATCCAGCCTTTGCTGGCTAAGTTAGCTGCTCTCTCGGCCCAAGGCCTTCTTGGACTTAATTTGGTGAAGACCTGGGTAGATTTCCGGGTTCAGCCCAACTCCATTCGCACCAAGTTAATGTGTGAATACTCGGGGCACATCACGGACTCGCTCCGATACTCCACCAAGAACTTTGCCGCCGGTGACACCAACAAGACCATCAAAAGCTTCCTGACGGAGAAGCTAGAGGTGATAAAAAATGTCGCCGGGTTACCCCCATTTACTCGGGAGCACCTAGCTCCAGTGGTGAGACCTGATTCCTTTAGCTTATTTTGGCACTTTTACCTGCTACAGTTTCTAACTCTTGCTTTCATCTCTTTGATCACAGGCTGATGATCCCTTCTGGAGGATCGAAACCTCTCCTCCTTCCCAAGACCCGGAAGAGGAGGATGAGCCGATTGAACACGACGAGGGTATCTTCCCTAATCTTATATTCACCTTTTACCTGTGCTATCTTTCCTATCATCCATCTTTTCCTCGTCTGACACATACTCAACTTTCAGGGTTAGAGGACGAGGAGGAAGAAGAAGAAGATGACCCGAAAGCCACCGAATCCGACCAGGAAACTACGGTCGGAACCAAGAGGAAGGCCAGAGGGGTAGTTGCAAAGGTTCCCTTCTCCTCCATGTCTTCTGAGCCCTACTCCTTTGATACTATGCATAAACTTAATGAACGATTATCGCATTCACCATTCTTGAAGGATCCCCCCCCCCGGCCAAACGTAGGGTGACCCGGAGTTCCCCGGGGGATGATCCCCTTAACCCGGGTATCTCCACTTCACCTGCTCACCGAGTTAGCACTCTTCCACCTCAGCCTCCCAAATCTCCTCAACGTCGTCCATCTCCTAATCATCCACTCGCCGGGCAATTCCGGGTACCGCAGCCGGTACCTTTGACGACATCATCTGCCTCCAGCAGCGAGCTCCCACCGGACTATACCGTGAACACCGGGTAAGTGACCTTTATTCGATATTCTTTTGCACTTATTAACCTTTTTAATACGTGCCATTAACCACTATATCCCTCTTTCCCTTTAGCGTCCAAGTTACCAACAGTGACCCGGATATTCCCGAAGCGGAAAAGCAAGGAGATGAGGAGCCAAATATTAACATGGATGTTGCTGCTGATGACGAGTCTGAGGACGGACGGGAACAAGATCCCTTTAAGGACCCAGCTCCACCGGAAACCGCATCACCCAAGTCCTCTGAAGAAGTAGACGAAGATATCATCTTGGAGACCAAGCCGGGTTCCCCTAACCCGGACACTCAAACGGTCCGGGTTTCGACCCCAAAATTCGGAAAAGTCCTTCAACAGGAAGGCCAATCTTCCGGCCCTTCAAGACTTCGCCCTGAAGACATGACGTTTGCCCAGATGCTTGATGCCCTCTACACTTTGAGGGCCAATGAAGAAAATATCCTAGATGCCTTGATAACCAAACACAAAGTAAACCCGAGTAAAACCATCTATTTCCTTATATAGTCCCCAAGTTCGAAGTGAATTACTAAGTAATTTGCTTGGAACTTTGCATGATATTTCCAACTGACCCTTCTTCGTGTTTTCTCGTAGGACTTCGTTTCGCAATTTGAGAAGAAGCTAGCCAAGGCCGCCAAGCGTATCGAAAAGGAGACGGCCCTTCGCGAAGCAGCTGAAACTGAAACTCGTAGGAGCCAAAAAATCATGAGGAAGTACCGGAAAAGAGCTCACGCGGCTGAAGATAGGCTGACGACTCTTTCAGTGCAGATTGCTGATATCCATCGTGTTGCAACTGGTATGCTCTTTGAATTTTAGCACTCATGACCCTGATTCTCTCTAGATGGACAACCGTATCCCTTTACTTATTACTTTTTCTTTGTCTTTTTAACAGGCCCGTGTGACGTAGCCCCTGAAGAAGATGACACCATCAAGTTGAAACTTTTCAAGGACACTATCTGGCAGCTTAGTGCCGGAATTGGTTGGATTCTTGACGAATTGCGACTGCCGGGTATCAGGCCAAGCAACATGAAGAAATTGCTAGAATTCTGTTCCACTATCCCTGAGTGGATTTGGCACTGGAAGCGCTCATCTTGCCGATTTGGTGTGACCCGAGGACTCGCGCTGGCTAAAGCTTATTTCCCTAAGCTAGAGCCGGCCAAGCTGATAGGCGGGTTTCCGGAGTTCAACCCGGATGGATCCAAGTTCTCGCCTAAGGACTTCAAGTCTATTCAAAAAGAAGTCCGTCACCCGGCTAGCGTTATTGCCGATGGTTTGGAGATTGATACCATTCTTCCTGCATATGATGTTAACGACAAGATCATCAAGGCGGACCGCCCCAAGCCATACGACATGCTTGCCCGGTGGAAGGAGGAAGCGGCCAAGATAAGGGAAGAAGCTGCCAAGAAGAAGGCCGAAGCCGACTCTGTGCCTGCTACTTCTACTCCTGTCGTCCCTCCGCCTGCGCGAGTCGGCATTGCCACTGACCCGAGTGGCGCTGCTACCACAAGCGACAGCAAGGGCAAAGCCAAGATGGACCCTGCGGCTTAGAGTATTGAGTGTCGCCTATTATTTCATATGCATCAGTCGGCGAAGCGTCATTGAAACAACTTATTTTTTGAATGGAGCGCCTGTGCTCCTTTGATACTTTAGTGAGGCTTTGTAATACATTCTGAACTCCCGATGCACTTTGCGCCTCTTTGGGCTTTCGATTTATATGCTTTTGCACCCACTTGTTCTTGATATCCTACTTGTCTTATTCCTGATACCCGCAATTCTTTATTCTTCCTTTTGTGAGACCCGGCTTCCGGGTTTCGTGGGTGTTTGGCGAACGGACTTATTATAAAGTCCCCAAGCCCCCAAGACCCGGATGATGTTTGGCTCCTTGGGATTTTAACGACTGAACAACACTTTTTCTCTTTCAAAACTCATAAGTCCCCCAGGTCCGGATTTCCGCTCCCAGAACACATGATTTTTAAAAGAGAATGAATTGCCTGCCGCTAGATTCTCAAGTATCCCAGGACACTTATGGATTTGAAGTTATGCTTAATAATCGTTGAGTTTCCGGCTGTCAGCCTTATACTCTGCATAACTTGTGGTTTAGATGACCCTTTCGACTATCTTGTACTGTAAGCCGGCTTTCGCGTGGATATCATGTTGTTACATCGATACGAAAACGAGGTCAGGCAAGTCCCATTGGGCTTCATGTCTGACAGTAATCGTAAGCGAACAAATCATGCCACTTTGTTGCGAGTCACATCGAGCTTAAGTAAGAATAGCCGAGAAATTTGGACTTCTTTGTCCGGTTATAAGATTGTAGCCGTACTCGTTTTCGAGTAACCAGCCCCTATAACTCATTGGCATCGAGGACGGGTCTTTTTGAGTCTGCAGCCGTGCTTATATGAGCGACCAGCCCTCAAGACCTAGAGATACACACTGTACAAATGATAATTGCCTCTTTTCTTGATAATCACCTCTTTATTTGATATGAGAAAATTAGGTCAACAGGCCGCCTCATTAAAAACCCGTCCAGTTCCCAAGGGTACCCTGGATAGGAAAAGAGTGCGTCTGAAACCTGCTGCCTGTTACATCGCTTAATTCCGTGCACCAACATAGTCCTTGCTAAGTATAATACGGGCGTAGCTGAGCCACGTTCCATGGTCTGTCTCTTTCTTGCATAGGTGCAGTGGTATGAGCAGTGTCGTTAGCTATGGCCGATTCTTCCCTTGCGTCTATCAAGTAATATGACCCATTATGCAGATTCCGGCTTATGATGAAAGGTCCTTCCCACGGTGGAAGACCCGGGTTTTCACACGCCGGCTATGGTACCTCCGTAAATCTTGCTGATATATGGCGGATCTTTCCAAGGCTTGTTCTCTTTGCTCTTCTAACATATCCACGGCATCTTGCCGGGTCTTTTCGTTCTCTACTTCAACATAAGCTGCCACTCTTGGTGAATCATGAATAATATCGCTTGGTAATACCGCTTCTGCCCCATAGACCATGAAGAAGGGTGTCATCTGAGTGGATCTGTTGGGTGTAGTGTTGATACCCCAGACCACTGAAGGAAGTTCTTTGACCCAAGCTCCAGCGGCCCTGACGCAAGGAACTCGCAATCGCGGCTTTAATCCACGAAGCAACTCTTGGTTTGCTCTCTCTACTTGCCCATTGGCCTGTGGATGAGCCACTGACGCTACATCGAGCCGGATTCCGCTGTTGCCACAGAATTTTTCCATCTCTCCAAGGGACATGTTGGTTCCATTATCGGTAATTATGCTGTGAGGGTACCCGAACCGGTAGATAATTCTTTTCAGGAACTTGACTGCTGTAGCTGCTTCGCAATTAGTAACTGGCATAACCTCGACCCACTTGGTAAACTTATCAATAGCCACTAAAAGATGTGTCTTCTTGCAAGGTGACATATGGAAGGGGCCAACCATGTCCATACCCCATACAGCAAATGGCCAAGTTAACGGGATGGTTCGTAATTCCATAGCCGGCACATGGGTTTGGCGAGCGTACCTTTGACATCCGTCGCACCTTGCTACTAATCGTTCCGCGTCTGCTAGAGCCGTGAGCCAGAAGAATCCATGTCGATAGGCTTTGGCCACTAGGGACCTTGTGGATGCGTGATGCCCGCAATCACCTTCATGGATTTCCTTAAGAATCTGTCGGCCTTCCTCTGGTGCTACGCAGCGCAAAAAGACTCCTGCTGCACTTCTCTTGTATAACTCCCCATTGATAATAGAGTATCCTTTCGCTCGCCTCAGAATTTGTCTTGCTAGTACCTCCTGTTCTGGTAACTCGCCCCGTGATAGGTAGGCCAGTTATGGCTCTGTCCACTCGGGGACGGCACGTACTGTGGCCATGAGTTCCAAATCCGGGTCTTGATTTGCCAGTTCTTCCTCAGACTCAGTTTTAACTGATGGTCGCCATAACTCGTCCAGGAAAACATTAGGTGGGACCGGCTCTCTGCGCGAGCCGAGTCTGGCGAGTGCGTCTGCTGCCTCGTTTTTTCTTCTGTCTATGTGCTCCACCTCATACCCGGAAAAACACCCGGCAACCCTATCAACCTCCCTGCGGTACGCTGCCATAGTTGCGTCCTTTCTATCCCAAGTTCCTGATACCTGTTGTACCACAAGATCCGAATCTCCAAAGCATCGTATCCTTCTAATGTTCATCTCCTTGGCTACCTTCAAGCCATGCAATAGGGCCTCATACTCGGCCACGTTATTTGAACAGTCAAAGTGAATCTGCAGTACGTAACTCAATTTGTCTCCCTTGGGCGATGTCAGCACCACTCCAGCTCCTGATCCCTCGTATTGCTTTGATCCATCGAAGTGCATGGTCCATGATTCGGAATTTGGAACTATGGTAGCCATTCCAGTGTGCGTCCAATCGTTAACGAAATCGACCAAAGCCTGGGACTTGATTGCTGACCTGGGCTCGTAGCTGATATGATAATCCCCCATCTCTATTGCCCACTTGGCTATTCTTCCCGTCGCATCCGAGTTTCTGATAATATCCGACATTGGTATTGAACTAACCACTGTTATGGGATGTTCTTGGAAATATGGCTTCAACTTCCGGCTGGCCATAAAGACCCCGAATACCAACTTTTGCCAATGTGGATAGCGCTGCTTTGCTTCTGATAATACCTCGCTAACGTAATAAACCGGCCTCTGAACCGGGTAACCTTTCCCATCCTCTTTGCGTTCCACGATAACTACTGCGCTAACGGCTCGGGGGCCAGCTGCCACGTATAGTAACATAGGCTCTTTAGGACCCGGCGCCGCTAGTACTGGTGCTTCAGATAACTGCTTCTTTAGTGCTTCAAACGCCTCATCTGCTTCTTGATCCCACACGAATTTATCTGATTTCCGCAAGAGCCGGTACAAAGGTATTGCCTTTTCTCCAAGTCTGGGTATGAATCGGCTCAAGGCTGCTACGCAGCCCGTGAGCTTTTGAACATGCTTCAAATTTTCCGGTTTTTTCAGATTCTGGATGGCCTTGATTTTATCCGGGTTTGCCTCGATTCCTCTCTCGGAGACTATAAAGCCGAGTAATTTCCCAGCCGGAACTCCGAACACGCACTTGGTTGGGTTAAGCTTCATCTGGTATCTCCTCAAGTTTTTGAACGTCTCCTTTAGATCATCGATAAATGTCTCTGCCTTCTGGGTCTTAATAACCACATCATCCACATAAGCATGCACATTGCGCCCAATTTGATCTTCGAAGCACTTCTGAATACACCGCTGGTAAGTTGCACCCGCGTTCTTCAATCCAAATGTCATGGTTTTGTAGCAGAAGGCCCCAAAAGGGGTTATAAACGACGTTTTCTCCCAATCCTCCCTTTTGAGTTTAATCTGGTGATATCCCGAATATGCGTCCAGGAAACACAGCAAGTCACTCCCGGCTACCGCGTCTATGATTTGGTCTATCCTTGGTAGCGCGAACGGATCCTTTGGGAAATGCTTATTGAGACTTGTGAAATCGATGCACATCCTCCACTCGTTTGTCTTTTTCATCACAAGAACCGGATTTGCTAGCCAGTCCGGGTGAAATAATTCCATGATAAAACCTGCAGTTAATAGCCGCGCGATTTCCTCGCCTATGGCTCTTCTTCTTTCCTCATTCATTTTTCTCAAACCCTGCTTCACAGGCCTAGCCTTGGGATCCACATGCAAACTGTGCTCCGCTAACTCAGTGGGGATACCCGGCATGTCGCTGGGCGTCCAAGCAAATACGTCCGCATTTGAACGAATGAACTCCACAAGAGCCTTTTCTTGCTCGATTTTCAAGTTAGACCCTATAGTGAACTGCTTGGTGGGATCTCCCTCCACGAAATCTACTTTCTTGGTGTCCTGTGCTGCTTTAAACTTCACTCTTTCGTCCTCGGAGTCCGGTCTTCTCAATGCTGTGCCATCATCCGGATCTACCTGAGACCGGTAATATTTGAGTTCTTCCTTTCTGCAAGCTTGCTCAGCCATCACTGAATCCCCTTCATCGCACTCAGCTGCTATGTCCCGGCTCCCATGGATGGTGATGGTCCGTTTGGGGCCCGGAATCTTTAGCTGCAAATACACATAGCACGGCCTAGCCATGAACTTGGCGTAAGCCGGCCTTCCGAACAGCGCATGATAAGGACTATGCAACTTGACCACTTCAAACGTGAGCCACTCCACGCGATAATTATCCACCGACTCTCCGAAAGCGACCTCCAATGTGATTTTTCCTTCGGGGCGCGCCGAATGACCCGGCACGATTCCATGAAAAACTGTCAAAGTTTTCTGTAGCTGTGATTCTTTGAGGTTCATGCGCAAGAAGGTCTCCCAATACAGGATGTTGATGCTGCTCCCTCACTCCATCAAGACTTTTTTCAATTCATAACCATTGACCTGCGGAGCGACCACCAATGCCAAGATTCCGGGGCGCTCTACTCCTCCCGGGTGATCCCTTCTGCTCCACGTTACCTCTTGCTCCGCCCATCTTAGGTATCTCGGAACGGCCGCAGAAGTTGAATTCACCGTTTGATTTAATGCTCCTTTGTCCCTGCTAGAAGTCCCTGTAACATGCACGTGATATTGTCCTCTTAAATCAAGCGTACGTACCATACCGATGAACATACTGATTTGGCCGATCGCCACAGTAGATCCGGATTTGAGATGACCCGGCTCTAGCTCCCAGCCGGAATCGTCCACTATCTTTTCTCCTTCGTCATTGGTGTAGATCTCGCCGACGATGAAGTTCTTCATGCTCTTCCGAGCTTCTCCCGTGACGTAAACACCTTTGGACACAGGCCCCACGGTGGGCGCCAACTGTCGTGGGATAATCACGGCAGATGTTACCGGGGGTAACTGATCTTGGGGCAAGTCGACACAGGTATTCGGGAGAGGGTTTAGCTCGAAGGAAGTCATGGTTAAAAGCGATCTAAGAGCCGGAAAACAACTCGCCGGATCTCGAATATGTATTATACTGGATACTCGATAACTGGTGATACAACTATGACTTGGATCTCTGCCAAACTAAGCCTAGGGGACGGTTTATAAAGCACCCGTACCCCCCCTGGCTCGCCCTCCAAGGCGCAGCTTGAGTCCTACCCGAACTCTGCTCACAAACCCTAGCTTTCCTTACCGCAACCCACAATCCGGGTTACGAGGCCTACAAACTTTGGGCCTTCCAGAAGTTTCTTTATCCTTAACCGAATCCTGTGCAGCACACCTTGGGCCGGGTTACACCTTGAGGTTGGCCTGTAGAGGCCCCAGACCGGTAGGTCCAGAACCCCTCATATGCATTCATTCACGATCCCAGAAGAACCAGTCGTGAACAACATACTTAGTTGGCATACAGAATACATCATCCATTACACGAATATAGAGTCTTACATAAATGGTTACATGACCAAGTTCTTGATAACTGTCACGCAGGACAGACATTCAAAGTAAAACACGGCGGAAGACGATAAGCATAGCGTAGTAGAACCCGAGTCACGCCTCATCCTACAGGCTGCTGACTGGGAGACGATCCTAACTCGCAGGGCCATCAGCGTAGAACTCCTCCTCATAGTACTCCTCCTGAGGTGGCTCCTCGTAGTCTGATAAGTAGATACCAGGGGCGAAACCAAATGAGTACATTTGAATGTACTCAACAAGACATCCTTTATTAGCTTACAATGATGCATACATGCTTATTTGGTGTAGTGGGTAGGCCATACATATGGTTCAGCTACCCATGACAGATAAAAGATTTGCCATGGTTGATTCTTCAAGTTTACCTCTTTGTAAACAAAACCATTTAAAATAATGTAGTTTTGCTCTCGTAGATATCACATATCTTGGAGGTTTTATAATTCTTTTGGAAAAGAAAGTTTTTCTTTTCAGAAACTTTTAGTAATAGTTTCTTTTTCAGCGGTATCTCACAGATACCAAGTCATTCCTCCATAGTACCTCTCAGGTACAAAAGCCTTCCTTCAAAACCTCTTTTGAAAAGTTGACACAATACTAGCTACATGGCCATTCAACCGTCCATATCCGAGGACGCGGCTATCTCGAAATAGTTTTACTCTGCAGAGGGGTACACATTTCCACTAGATCCATAGTCCGCCATGAAACAACCATGGACTGTTCCCAACCTATGAGAGCATCAGATAACTGGTCTTGACTATCCACTCTGTACAAGCTAGTACATGACTATCTCTTCAATTGGGGTTTCCCTCCCTGGCAAGCCATGTCCCACACCGCCCAAACAGGAGACCCAACTGCTCCATCCGGAGGGAAAATTAATCCCACACTTTAGATGCCCCGTATACTCACTCCTAGCGACACTTCGGTTCGGAGGATCCAATCCCCTATAGCCTTTGAGATAGCACATATACTAACCATAACAAGTTTTTAATCAAGCCCCTACCCATATTGGGGTAAAGTGGCAGTACGATAATGGTTGTCCAGCGAAGACTAGGTTATGTGTCTTTTGTAAACATTTCTCATAAAATTTCCCAGCATAACAACTCTTCCGGTAGACAGGGTCTCACCCTTCATCCGGGGTTTTCCTTCCATAAGGTAATTGTTTACAAAACCACATTTTATTTAGTTCATTTAAGAACTCAAGTTTTAAGTGGGTGTATGGTATTTATATACCATTTATTGTCTAAGGGCTTGGTAATACCAAGTTGACTATTATTATGATTCCTTATACTAGTAATATTAATAGTAGTAGTAGGATTCACACAAAAGTAGTTTTCTTGAAGGTATAGTTTTGTAAAAACTTCTGAAGTGAAAAGCATGCATGATAGATAATGATAAGTATTTATAGAGCAAGCATTAGGATGGCTTGCCTTGGTTCAAGTGATGGTCCTGATCCTGAAAGTAACAGGAGTTGCAATACCCTTCTTCAGCAAATCCTTCCTCCTCGTTTTCTAACGTCGTAAAAAGAAATAAAGACACACTTTCAGAACCAAACAAGGCAAACAATGCTACAAGTAAAACATACAGCAAGCAATCAAGGAGTACCACCCAAAGTTCTCAATTTTTCCCTTAAGAAAAATTGGCATAAAAACTATAGTTGGAAAAATCTGCTTTTTCCTAGTGCTTATGTGTGGCCAAAACAATGATTCTTAGTTAAGAACATTATGGACCAGTGGGGTATAGCACATGTTACTGGACAGTAGGGTGTCACAAAAAACACATTTTGTTGTCTAAAAATTCACACAACAATCTCTATGGCTAGCACACATAATTTGCTAAATTACTCAAGTGGTGAAATAAGCTCATGACAACAAGTCAAACCTATTTTCCACCATGAGGCAAACATACCAGTGGGTGTTCCACTAGCAAATATGCTCACCAAGAGGTTAATAAGCCTCTGGTCACTTTTATAAAAGTGCTCAAAACAAACAAGCAAGCACCCAAAAACTCCTACTCATACTAGTAGAAAATTTAGGAAAACTACTAGACTAGTTTAGGCTACACTAGCTAATGTTATGCACAAGTGTGCAAGCTTTCAGAGGCAAAATACCCCTCTAACCAGTACCATAAATGCTACTGGATCTCACAAAAATATCATAAAAACATAGCTAGGAAACAAGGAAAAACTATGCTTAAAATGCTACACATGTGAGGAGATTAATTCCTAGTCATCCAAGTGCTACTCATGCTTTTGTGCTACTTAAAAGGAAAACTATCAGAGGTGAAAACCCTAAGGTAATAATGCCACAAGGACATTCCATCCTCTGGTTTCAACACCAAGGATCCATATTTTTCCCTAAGGGAAAATAAGACAAAAAGCATACATGAATATCCTAGTGTGAAAATCTAGTCCTTAAGCATTTCTATTTTAAACCTATTTCAAACACAAGAACCAAGCATCCAGAGGTGCTATGACCAAAATAACAGTACCTAAATGGTACTGGTTTCATGAGAATTAATCTAGCAACAAGCCTAAAAATCATTTAAAGATCTACTCAAAACATACATAAAAATCTAGCTATTAGCAAGACCTATGCATGGAAAAATAGTTCTAAAATGCTATCATTCAAACCATTTATTCTAACATGTTCATATAACTTGTAAGCATCATAACCACAATGGAAAACAACATCACAAGCAGAAACACCACATTTGGACCTCACAATATTAACATAAAAAGCAAGATCTAGAATTAAAAATTAGACAGAAAGTAACCAAAACTTGTTCTGTCTCTCTAAATTTTTCTGTGGCTCCAAAAAGTAAATCCTTCTAGGATGTCATAGTCCTTATCACTACAAAGCCTCTCCAACTTGCCTCACTCAAAAATAATATCCCAAACTCCCTCTAAAATTCATGGAATAGACCACTGATGTTTTACCAAAATGGATGGCATTTCCAAATGGTAACTCACCTTGATGTAAGCTAAAATTCTACTGGTAGGTATTGAAAAGGGCTTTCCAAAACAGTTGAGTTTTCTCAAAAATGTTTTGTATTTTTGAAGTTCTATTCATTTCAATTTATAGGGTACTGTCTGGCATATGATTTATAGAAAAATAATAAAAACTCAAAACAAGTTTCTGCCAGTGGGATATGGTTGTAATTTTGTATGGCTAGTAGCACAAAAAATAGCAAGGTAAAATAAAAAGGTTTGCTACCTTTTCCAAGGCTAAAGCTAAGACCTAGTTAATCTGCCAGAATAATAGCATTTTTATTTTTAACAGAAACATGCCCAAACGGGCCCGATCTGCAGCGTACGGCCCAGCTAGCACGCAGCACAGCCCGCCTGCGCGCGCGTGCGCGCGAAGCGATACGTTCAAAGGGGGCCGTCGATTCGCAGATCGACGGCTCCTGCGCGTTCTTCCTTCCCGCGCCTCTCTCTTCTCTCTCTCTCTCGGAACTCGGACGAACACCTAGTGAATCCTCGCGGTAGCTCACCTAGGGCTCGCGAGTTGGAGTGGGGTGGTGCAGGGTTGAAGGAGGGTGGCCTGGGCGTTGCTGTGGCGCGGGTACAGGCGATGGCGACGCGTGTGCACGGCGGCGGCTCGACGGCGTCCCGCGGCGGCTCCGAGGACGACGGCGCGGATCCTGCAAACGAGGGAGGGCCAAAGGTTGTCAGGGAGGTAGGCACGATCCAGGGGGTTGCAAGGGAGGCGAAAAGAGGTCGGGAGAGGCAGTGGTCGCGGTTGCCACCTCGAGCCCGATCTGCTCGGTCTGAAAATGGCCACGGCCTGCCTCGCTCGCAGAGAGCGAGTGAGCAAGCGAGAGCTCGATGGGGTGGGTTAGTGTGGCGAGGAGAGTGTGCTGGCGAGAGGGTTTGGCCACTAGGGCTATGTAGGCACGAGGCCAAGGTGGGGGTGCTCGGGTGGCAATGGCATGGGCATGCCCTTGCCCCTTGGGGGTTTTCCACGGGTGGCAAAGCCTCCAATTGGTTCCTAGGGGTCAAGCCAGTACAAAGGGGTGAGCTAAACCACAGCAAGGGCCAAGGGATGGGTAAAAGAAAGAAATAACACTATTTCAACCACTATTGTGACATCACTCTTTAGTCAAATGCCACCTCACAATTCTCCCTCTCTGGTCAGCCCAAGGAGGATCCAATGCCACCTTCTAGAAGCCTAACATCCTGGTTTTCGAATTGGCAAAGTGGCTAAGCTTGGATCAGTACCCACAATCTAAAACCTCAAGTCCAAAAGTGTACTCACTGTTCTGTCAGAAAAATTCAGTTAGGCAGTTTTCTGAATTTTTCTAAGTGCTGGAAAAGCAGACAGAGATAGCAAAAGTTGGGCTTGTTTTCACCAAGCAAACAAGCTCTAAAATGAGTGATTTAAAATGCTAATCAGAGAGCAACTATCCAAGTTTCATAACCAACCATTTGATTTGAAAAAGGATAGGTTTATGGCTCTTAAAATAAATGGCAAGGTAAGTACATTCTCTGTTTTTAAAATGTCTAACTTTCTGTCTTAACAAGATGGCTCAAAAACCATCATGGCATTGTGTGCTAAAAAACTTTGTAGGTTTTTCCAAGAGTGTAGTTTTGTTGTACTCATTACAGAGAGTAGTTTTGATCAAAGAAAATCCATAATTGGATAATCCTTGTGATGGAAAACAAGGGTTGAAAACAGCTACTTGGCTGTTTTTCAGGGCAAAAATTATATTGGAAAATCTAATGAAATCTTTTCCAAATAATCTTATTTCAAGTTCAAGATGATTCCTAACCATTAATAACACACTTTCAAGTTGAAACAAAGGGTCACCTCAAGTCTTGAAAAATAATCTCTTAAGAACCTTAGTGGAAAACAAAGGAAAACAAAATATAAAACAATGTGTTTCTTAGGAGAAAAACTCCTCAAGTGAGTGAAAAGAAACACACCACTAATATTGCATAGATAAACCTTACTACACAAACATGTTGTCCACTTAATTGCATTACAAAAGTCTTAAGAGACTTGCTAAATTAATATAATACAAGTGCTTAAAAACAGGGATGTGACATGGCCTACCGGGTTACTATCCCCCCATCAAGTAGAAGCAGAAAGGCAAGGGATGGCCACACGGCAACGCGAGCTGGATGCACTGGAAACTCGGCTCCGAGAGGAAACGACTAGAATACATCAAAGGCACCAAACTAGATTACCAACGTTGGGAGGAGTCATAAACCCAGCCGCACTATTTATCACGCCTCAGGATCAGCCGATTCCAGCGGCAAATCAAGAAACCGCCCCTCAGCCGACAACCGGAGGAGTACAACCGGTAGATACGCAGGCCGGATTACCTGCACCACAGACTGGAGTTACTGCCGGCAATACTGTACCACCGCCACCACCACCACCACCATCGCGTTTTCGCACACCAGCGGGTCATTACAACAATTCCATGGACAACGTGTACGCGGCAACGCTTGCACTAAATCAAATCCCCGTGAGAGAGTCACCCCACGCAGAGGAGACCCGGCGGGCGATAGATATGCTGCGCACCACGGTGGCGCAACAGGTTAATTACCCGGATCACAGAAGTGGAATGCATGGGACGCCATATGTCAGCCAACAACAAGGTAACGCTGGAAACATCCAAACAAGTTCGGCACGGCGGAGGGAAGAGCAGCAGCAAATGCCGCCTCCTCCACACATTCAGGCAGTACCAGCAGCATCAGCAGCACAGGCCATCGTGGATAGTTCCAGAGCCAGGAGAGCCGTGGCCGGGTCTGCGGCACATGGGCCACCAGCGGTACCGCATCCAGCTGTACCCCCTGCAGGATCACATGTTTCCCGAGTAAGACCAGCTTCAACCATTCTTGCAGGGCCTAAGTGTCTTTCGGATAGCATCAGAGCTGAACCTTACCCGGAAAATTCAAAGAACTGGGTAAAGTGGTGAATTATGAGCCGACTATGGATCCGGAAACATGGTTGAGCAGCTATGAGATGGCCATGTCGATTCGCAATGCGTCCGAGAATCTTCAAGCCAAATTCATGTATCTAATGATGTCAGAGGGAGCAGCAAAGTTATGGTTCGCCAATCTACCGGAAGGATCTATTAAGTCATGGGAAGAATTGAAAACTGCGTTTATCAAGCACTTTCACGGGACGTGTAGAAAGTTATTCACTATTGACGACTTAGAGCGATGTGTTCAGAAGAAGGGAGAATCGGCGCGCAGCTGGGTCCGCCGGGTTATGGAAATTCTTCATTCATCTACGGATATTCAGCCCAAGGATGCACTGCAAGCTATGGCAAAGACCTGCAAGTACACACCTTTAGTACAAAAGTTAACTCGCATGAAATCTAGTCGGAATGCTTCGGAGGTTACAATGGGAGAATTGATGGATGCATGCAACAAACATGCCGCAACGGACACTACGGAAGAGGAAACTGATGATAAAAAAGCAAAAGCAAACACAAGTAGTAACGGAAGAACCGGCAACGGATCAGCGCCGGGTAACAACAGCCAGAACAAGCGTCCGTTTGAAGGAGGCTCCGAGTTTGTCGCCAATACTCAAGCTGGATCTTCCAGAACCAGGGCAGAAGGAAATTTCAATGCTGGAAATCACAATGGAGGAAACTATCAAGGGCCACCAAGGCCGAGTAATAATTGGGACATATTCAGAATGGCATGCCCGAAGCACAGCAGGAACGGTAGGCCAGCTAACCACTCCTTGGAGCAGTGCGCCGACCTACAGAGATGGAAGAATGAGGAAGTGAACAGAGCCATGCGAGGTGCAGGACGGGGAGGAGGACCGGGTCCAGGTGGAAACCTGGGCAACGGCCCACCCCCAGCCGGTAACCCGGCAGCTGGAAATCAAGGTAATAACCAAGGGGGAGCAGGAGGTTTCCGGGCTAACCCCAAACAGTTGGGTCAATATCACGTGCATACCACAGGAGGTTCTAACAAGGACAAAAAGATACTGAAGCAAGCGGTCAATTCAGTTTCTTCGGCTGTCCCGAGATACCTGAGATGGTCAGAACAGGATGTAACATGGAGCAGAAGGGACCACCCGGAAAGAGTAGAACACCCGGGAGTCTTAGCATTAGTAGTCGCACCACAGGTCAATGGGTATGAGCTGAAAAAGGTTTTGATGGACGGTGGAAGTAGCATCAATATACTGTATTGGGAAACCTTCTTACGCATGGGCCTCAAGGAGTCTCAGCTACAAAAAAGCTCAACAATTTTTCATGGGATAGTGCCGGGTCATTCAGCATGCCCCGAGGGAAAAAACGCATTGGAGGTAGCTTTTGGGGAATCAAAGGATAACTATCGAGTTGAGTGGCAAACTTTTGAGGTGGTCAAATTGCGCAGTCCTTACCACGCGTTATTCGGAAGGCCGGCTTATGCCAAATTCATGGCTAGGCCGTGTTACGTGTATTTACAGCTAAAAATCCCGGGTCCTAAGAAGACCATTACCATACATGGAAATGGAGATATAGCAGCTGAATGCGATGAAGGAGACGCAGCAATGGCCAAGCAAGCCTGTAGAAAGGAGGAACTCAAGCATTACCGGTCTCAAGCAGACCCGGAGGACAGAACCACATCAAAAAGGCCGAGTACTGAAGGCGAAAGAGCAAAGTCCAAGGCAGCACAAGATGCTAAGATGGTGGATTTTATCAAGGATGATTCTCCCAAACAATCTTCCATACGAGAAGAAATTGCACGGCCGCTCACAACCAGCCGCGTTATGGAAACACCTCACCCGGGTTGGCTAGTAAACCCGGTACTCATCATGAAAAAGTCCAGCAAATGGAGAATGTGTATCGGTCACGTCATCCCGGGACCGGTTCCCAAGAAGAACTAAACAATGTAACGGGCAGCAGGTTTCAGACGCGCTCTTTTCCTACCCAGGGTACCTAAGGGGACTGGAAGGTTTTTAATGAGGCGGCCTGCTGATCCAAACTTTCTCGTATCAATAAAGAGATGGTTATCAAGTCCTATTTTGTTACGATCTTTACTTCAGTTACAGGTTAGTAGTATCCACTGCTACCAATACATCAGTATCATTGAGTATGTTGAATATATATAGGTCTCGGGGGCTGATTGCTTAAATAGCACGGCCACAAACCCAAAGACCCGGCCTTGATGCCTATGAGTTATAAGGGCCGATTACTCGCAAACGAGTACGGCTGCAATCTTATAACCGGACAAAGGAGCCAAATTTTCTTGACTTTTCTTACTTAAGCTCGATGTGACTCGCACTAAAGTGGCATGATTTGCTCGCTTACGATTACAATCAGCCATGAAGCCCAATGGGACTTGCCTGACCCTGTTTTCGTATAGATGTAACAACATGGTATCCACGCGAAAGCCGGCTTACAGTACAAGATAGTCAAAAGGGTCATCTAAACCACAAGTTATGCAGAGTACAAGGCTAATGGCTGGAAACTCAACGTTTATCAAGCATAACTTCATTATCTGTATGAAATAATTCCGGGTTTCGGCTTAGCAACAACAAGTTTGTTCTCTTCGAAAAGACCACACACCACAGACTCGGATATTCGGGCCTTGGGGACTGTGGGTTTCGAAGCAGGATCAAGTTATTTCGTTGCTAAGCTCGAAAGACCCCAATGTCTGAGTCGTGGGAACTTGGGGACTTAAAGAAAAGTCCACCTGTCAAAACTCACGATACTCGGAAATAAAGAGGGGAATAAAAAGAAATGAAAAGAAAGTTGGATTATCAGGAATAAGATAGACAAGTATCAAGTTCATCAAAAAGCCTAGAAAGGCACGAAGTGCATCACAGAATCAAAGTGCGTTACAAGTTGCGACACCAGTATCAAGGGTGCACAGGCGCACCGTCAAAAGAATACTTGTTTCGAATAAAAGTATCAGATGATCGAAGTATTTCGATGGCATCTTCCTATTCGGCTTCCTGAGTAGGGTCCACATCTTTGCCCTTGGCCTCCGGGTCTTGCTCCTGGACTTGCTCTTTGGCTCTATCGGCATCATCACCCGGATTCTTCGAGGCAGGACGGACAGGCGGAAGAACAGCTGGTGTAGAGGTGGTTGGCCCTGATCCTAACTCGGCCTCTCTCTTTGCAGTTTCTTCCCTCTTCCTGGCCGAGTCAGCAGCCCATTTCTCCAAAATATCAAAGGGCGGGGGTGCGTCCTCTGTAACGATTTTACCTTCAGCATCGTATGCGCTCATAATTGTGTTCAGATCCATACTATCGGCCAAAGTGGTGGCCGAGTGACGCACTGCGGACTGTATGGCCTTGAAGTCCTTGGGTGTAAACTTGGAACCATCTACCTTGAATTCTGGAAACCCGGATATTACCTTTGTCGGATCAAGCTTCGGAAAATAAGCCTTAGCCAGGGTAAAGGCCCGGGTCATACCAATCCGGCATGCCGAGCGTTTCCAGATTTCAATCCAGGCAGGCACAGTGGAGCAGGCTTGGATGAGATTTTCTTCACCCGGATATACCTCAGTAGGCCACTTCACGGCATCCAGTATAAACTTCGTGTCGGCAAAGAAAGTCCGGAGCACAGTCTTTAAGGTTCTAGCCTTTGCAATGGCATCCTCCTCTGGGGCCGCAAGGTTGGCACCTGCAGTTGAAACAAAGGAAGAACGTATCAGTAATCCCGAGTATCATGTAATAAAGTAAAGGCATGAAGTCAGTCGGCAGCAAAAACTTACTAAGCAAGATGCGATAGGTATCGGTAACCTGGTCCGATAATTTCTTCAGTGCGGTTTGAGCAGTAGTGCACTTCTTCTTGTATTTAGAAACATCCTTCTTCAAGGTTTCCACGTCAGCCTCAAGGGCTTCTCTACGCTTCACCTCCGCAAGAAGAAGTTGTTCGGTCTTGAGCAAAACTTCGTCAGACCGGGTCATCTGTGCCTGTAAAGAACAAGGGGCACAAGTATCAGTCGGGTATCATGGCAAGCCGACTATTGTATAAAGTACCAAGCATAACTTCAACAAAGTTATGCTCGGAACTTGTGGACTAAGTGTATACTGTGAGATATCAAGTGTTGTTACCTGGTGCTCGGCGGCCATGCGCTCCAGAATATTGCTCTCTGAGGTCTTCATACTGAGGAGAGCGCTCATCAGTTCATCAAAGGTATCATTACCCGTATTAGAGGACCCGGGGCCTTGGAACCTCGGAGAAGGAGTTTTCTTCTTAGCAGAAGGCGGCATCCGGGTCATTCGAATGTCGGAATCTGATGCTCCCTCTCCCGCACCCAAAGTTGCAGTTTTTCCCTTCTTGCTTGCATGAGAGGCTATCGGATACTCGACTTCTTGTCTGGCCGGGTTTATTGGTGACGCTTGTTCTTCACCGCTAGACGCGGCTGTTGTCTTATCAGCCAGGTTCCCCTTACCTGGGTCATCGGTCTCCATATCCTCTTGGTCGCTAATAACGACCGTGGCCCTATAGATAGTATGAGTGAGCAGTTAGTGTACAATCAGGAAAGGGTGATGAAAATGTGATAAGAACATCAGGAAAGGAATTTTACCCGGTATTCACCGCAAAGTCCGAAGGGAATTCGCTGCTGGACCCGGGCGAAACTGAAAAGTATCAAGCAAGATTTCATAAGGGAAAGGTTCAGGAAGATTGTTTCGCCCGAGAAAGGATAGGGTAAATACCAGCGCGCCGAGTCGGAGACAATGAAATACCCGGGTTAAGAGCATCATCACCCGGATAATTTCGAGTCGCTCTGCGCTTGGTCATGGGCGACTCCTTCAAATATGGCCAGTGGAATAACGTCAAGTTAGCTCATGTATATCATCAAAGGAATACGAATTGAATGCAAGGAGGCGATATGAAACCTTGAGGGCGACCCCTCGGGGTTTTCTCTTAGATCCGACTTTGACTGTCGGCTCCACTTCCTCCTCATCACTGGCGGATTCTACTTTGCCGTCGTTCTCTTCTCCTTCGTCCTTGTCCTCTGACTCTGGAAGTTATCAAGGTCACAGTTGGAAAATGAAGAATGGGACACGATGAACTCAAGGGAATTACGTGAAGTTCGAAACGTACCTTCATCCGAGTTAATGCCATCCTCTTGCTCCTCTGGGTTTTCGGAGTTAGGAGGAGTTTCAATCTTCCAAAAGGGATCATCAGCCTGGGAGGAAGGTATAAGAATAAGGTTTATTAGTCATATCAAGTGGAAGGTGTGAAAGAAAGAGTATGAAAACCGAGTCTTTACCTTGGGGGCTCGGTTCTCACGAGTGAAGGGTTCTAACCCGGCTATGTTCCGGATTACCTCCATCTTCTCTGTCAAGAAGCTCTTGATAGTTTTGTTGGTATCTCCGGCTGCAAAGCTGTGGGTGGAGTACCGGAGCGAGTCCGTAGCGTGCCCTGAATACTCGCACATTAACTTAGTGCGGATGGAGTTGGGTTGGATCCGGAAATCGACCCAAGTTTTCACCAGGTTAAGCCCAATGAGACCTTGGGCCGACAGAACAGAGATTTTGGCTAGTAAAGGCCGGATGGCCTCCCTGTCCGAGTCAGGGGCAAAGGCATTGAAAGACTCGGAGATATCGAGAAGGCCCTCCGAGTAACCCGGCAGTTTCTTTTGGCCGGGTGGGGAGGTGTCTCGGCAATAGAAGTACGAGAGTTGCCAGTGTTTGACGTGGGCGTTGAGTGTGAGGGGTGGCATCAGAGAATTCTTGCGGTGCTGGATAGAAACCCCGCCGCAAGCGAGAAGTGCCCCGTCACCGCTTTCGCGGCACGGTTTGCACTGGAAAAGCTCGACAAAAAGAGCCAAACTTGGCGGAGTGCACAAGTATTGTTGGGAATATGCCCTAGAGGCAATCATGTATGATGTAATTCCCACTGTATTCATAAAGTTATTAAGTTGTCCTTGTTTTGAACATATGATATATGTCATTGAATATGTGATTCGATTGTGGAACTATATATTCATGTTGTTCATACTAGATTGTCCTTAGTCTTTTAGGTTGTGCTGGACACACACCCTAGACTAATGTGAGTGTTGGCTGATGACACGGTTCCACTTGTCATGGGCATGGTGATGCCATTCCAACGTTCACGGATTTGGCTAAAGAGTTTAGCAAGTCGGACTGACCCACATTGAGATGCAACGATCAAGTCGTCATTTGCATGTCTCAATCAATGTAATCCTTAGACCTGAGATTGTCGCACAATCCGAGTTGTGGATCACCGACTTAGATTCTGTCAAACGTTGTTCTGTGACAAGGCAACTATAAAGGCAGAGTTCGGGTCGAATGAGAAGCAAGCTGCGTGATGTGGATAATCAAGATGGGATTTTGCCCCTCCGAATGGAGAGATATTCTCTGGGCCCTCTCGAGTGATATGATTCAGGAAGCATGGCCATGCGCAACTCAGTTAAGTGTTAACTGTGTCTGTTGACTAAGAGTTAGTCAGATGAATCACATATCACGGATCGAGAAGAGAGTTGAACTATTAAAGGGATGACGATGAATCGCCTATAGTTCGACAAGGTATATCGTGAGGCAAAAGGGACTAAGATGAATATCACATTGAAAGGTATGTCGTCATGACTCAATGGTACTTGGGAGTCGGCACGTTCTGCTAGGAGCCGCTACCGATTGATCGATTGGGAGTTGGACTCCAATCGTGTCCAAGTCGCCATGAGCCTGCAGGGTCGCACACTTAAGAGCGGGAGCAAATATTGGTTGGGTTGGACCCAAACCGGAAATGGACTGATTGTGTGAGTCGGACTCACAGAGGGAATGGGCCACAAGTGTTGTGAAGCCCATTACCATACGCTATATAAAGAGGGGCACAGGTTGCCCAGCGGGTACGTTAGTCCACTCTCCCATGCGTTGGGAACCCTAGCCCCACTCAGTCCAGCCGCCGCACCGGACCTAGCAGTCCGCCGTCGGAGCTCCTCCTCGTACGTGTGGATACCGGCAGAGGTGCTGTACGTTCAGCACTTCGATGTTCGAGGGATTGGATCGGCCGGACCGGATCGTGGGACTGCACTGCCCCGACCCGACGCGCTACATCGATAATCCGCACCTGCGCGTCTAGTGGTAATACTCGTGGCCTTCTACCTCGGCTAGATCTTGGTAGTATCGCGTAGGAAAAAGTTTTAGTTTATCTCTACGCGTGCCAACAGTGGTATCAGAGCGGTAGCTTCTGGTATTAGGCCCGAGATCCGTACATATGTGATATGTAGTTAGCGTTAGATGTGATCTAATTGCTGTTTTGGTGGTCGGTCTATGAGATAGATCGGTTTTGTACAAGGTTGATTGGATCAATCGTACTCGGGGTTAATGGATGATCTGGTTTCCGTGATCATACTGCTAAGGTCGTGGAACAACTTACCCCTACCGGTCGGTTTCTGCCATCGGGGTATACCGTGACACATAAATCCAGTTGCGGTGATCGAAGATCAAAGAGTTTGGTCGAATCGGAATACGGATCAGATTTGGGTAAAATCGTTTTATCCGATGAAGAAATCCATGATCGGAATGCAGATTCGGGACCGCCGTCGTCCTGTCGTAGCGCCTTAGATGTCGTTGCGAGTTTCACAACGCCGGTAGATATCGTATCTATGCATAACTTGTTTTTGCAGGAAGTTGTGAATGGTATGGCTTATGTGCATGTGATGTGTGTAATCCATACATGATCTGCGTATCATGTTTTTTGTCAGCCGGCTGGAGCCTAGGTGCTGTCATATTATTGTATACCGGCCTGCGTGTCGGATTCTCTATGTAAATTTCATTTACTAGCTAGTGTAGCTTGTTGGAGAACCCGGAAGGCATGCAAGTCGATGTACAAGTCGGCTACATGGCGTAAGATGGCGCGTGACAAGAGTTGGCACGAGTCGACTTACAAGCTTCGTGGAGATGGAGATCACCATGAAGAGAGCCATACCATTTCACATTTTAATTTCTTTATTTGTGTTATTGTTATGTCTCTATTTACCTCTATTTAGATAGTTGGTAGATTCTTTAATCCCTCAAAGAAGGTCTAGTCGGTCGCCCCGCCAGTGCTGCACCATCACAAGTCGGACATTTTTGGTAGTGGGCTCATGAAATTGAGGTGCTACCAATTCTTTCCAGTTAGGTGGGTTTGAGTCGGACTCTTACAAGCAGAAGCACTTGGTAATCTAGACGAGTCCATCACAACGGTTGTGGGGCTCGGGGCGAGGTAGGTTGGGAGCCGGGGCATGTGATGTCACCCAACTAACAGGAGTCGTATAGAGATACGATTGGCAAGGTGTTGCCTACCTAGATCACTTGACGGCTAGCGGTGATGCTAAAGCTCACTAGTCGGCTTGTTTATTTAGGGTCTTGAATCACTTAGCAACCATCGGAGGGATGTTGGTTCTAGTGGGAGCATAAGTATTAAAGCGTTTAATATGCCTGCTCTTTTATGAATACATGTCTTAAGTGTTTTTGTGTATTTTCTGTTGTAGATCAATGGCACCTAGCAACCTTCCTCAGTTGTCCACTTTTGCGTTGAGGTCAATCCTAGAGAAAGATAAGCTTAATGGAATTAATTTCACCAACTGGTATCGTAATCTGAGGATAGTCCTCAAGCATGACAAGAAAGAACATGTTCTCGAAACTCCACTTCCAGTAGAGCCTGATGATGATGCGACTGTCGCTGTCACAAATGCCTACCATAAGACTAGAGATGAGTCTACGGAGATTAGCTGTCTTATGCTTGCACACATGGAACCGGACTTGCAGCAGCAGTTCGAAAATGTTGAGGCCTACGATATGATCGAAAGCCTCAAAAGTATGTTCCAGGCTCAAGCAAGGACTGAGAGGTATCAAGTCTCTCAAGCTTTGCTTGGCTGTAAGCTTAAAGACGGCGATCCACTGAGTCCGCATGTAATCAAGATGATTGGTTACATACAGTCTTTGGATCGCTTGGGCTTCTCAATTAAAGAAGAGATCGCCACTGATATAATTCTGAACTCTCTTCCTAGTGCGTATGGTCCGTTCATCTCGAACTATCATATGCATGGTATGGATAAGAGTATCACTGAATTACATGGGATGCTCAAAACGGCAGAGGCTGATATCAAGAAAGGCGCCAGTCAAGTGTTGATGGTGCAGAATAAGGCTAAGTTCAAGAAGAGTTCTTGGACTAAGAAGAAGAAGGATAAGTCAGGAGGTAGCACCCATGGCCCTGTCCAGAGTGCTCCCTCAAAGACTAAACCTTCTCCTACAGCCGGAGCCAACTGCTTCTATTGCAAGCAAGATGGCCACTGGAAGAGGAACTGCACCAAGTATTTGGCTGACAAGGCCAAGAGTGGAGGTATGACTTCCGACTCAGGTACACTTGTGTGCAATGTTATAGACATTTATCTTGCTGATTCCCCTAATAGTTCTTGGGTATATGATACCGGATCAGTCATTCACATTTGCAACTCGTTGCAGGGGCTGGTAAGAACTAGGAGCGTGGCAAGAGGAGAGGTTGATATTCGGGTCGGCAACAAGGCGAGAGTCGCTGCGTTGGAAGTCGGCACGATGCAACTTCATTTACCTTCAGGATTTATTTTGGAACTAAATAATTGTTATTATGTTCCAGCGCTTAGTCGAAACATTATTTCCGCCTCATGTTTGATGAGACAAGGTTATGAGTCGAATATTAAGAATAATGGTTGTTCTTTATATTTGAAAGATATGTTTCACGGCTTTGCACCCGTTCAGAACGGGTTATTTATTTTGAATCTTGATAGTGAATCGGTCTATAACATAAATGTTAAAAGGTTGAAACCAAATGATCTGAATATGACTTACTTTTGGCACTGTCGGCTTGGTCATATAAGTTGGAAGCGCATGAAGAAGCTCCATGATGATGGACTTCTAACTTCGTTTGACTTAGAGTCATTCGAGACATGCGAATCATGCCTACTAGGCAAAATGACCAAGACACCTTTTGCAAGGAGTTGTGAAAGGGCGTCCGACTTGTTGGAACTAATACATAGTGATGTATGTGGTCCAATGAGCACGACAGCCAGAGGTGGTTATGAGTACTTCATTACCTTCACTGATGATTTGAGTAGGTATGGATATATCTATTTAATGAAACACAAGTCGGAAGCCTTTGAAAAGTTCAAGGAATTCCATAATGAGGTACAAAATCAGCTCGGCAAGAAAATAAAGTTTCTACGGTCGGACCGTGGAGGCGAGTACATGAGCCATGAGTTTGATGACCATCTAAAGAGTTGTGGAATAGTTCCTCAACTCACTCCGCCGGGTACACCGCAGAGAAACGGTGTATCGGAACGGAGAAATCGGACCTTGTTGGACATGGTACGATCAATGATGAGTCGGACAGATCTACCTTTATCATTTTGGGGTTATTGTCTAGAAACTGCAGCGTTCACACTAAACAGAGTACCATCAAAGTCAGTAGAGAAGACACCACATGAGATATGGACGGGCAAGAAGCCAAGTTTGTCTTTTCTTAAGATTTGGGGTTGTGAAGCATTTGTCAAGCGACTTCAGTCGGACAAGCTCACGCCCAAGTCGGATAAGTGTATTTTCGTGGGGTATCCGAGGGAAACCTTGGGGTACTACTTCTACAACCGGGAAGAGGGCAAAGTGTTTGTCGCTCGGAATGGTGTCTTCCTTGAGAAAGAGTTTCTCAGTCGGGAAGTCAGTGGGAGCACGGTGCAACTCGAAGAAATTCGAGAAGAACCAGCTAGGGGCGAGTCGGCAATGGCCTTGGAGGCTGAGCCGGTCGTGGTACCTACACCGGTTACAGCACCTGAACCTCGGAGATCTGCCAGATTACAGAGTGCTCGAGATGTTTTACTGTTAGACAGTAATGAGCCGGCAACTTATTCGGAAGCGATGGTGGGATCTGATTCCGAGTCATGGCTTGGAGCCATGAGATCCGAGTTAAAGTCCATGGATGAAAACCAAGTTTGGAATTTGGTTGATCTGCCTGACGGTGCAAGACCCGTCGAGTGCAAATGGGTCTTTAAGAAGAAAATTGATATGGATGGAAATATTTCCGTCTATAAAGCACGACTTGTCGCGAAGGGGTTCCGACAGGTTCAAGGAGTTGACTACGATGAGACCTTCTCGCCTGTAGCAATGCTTAAATCAATTCGGATCATGTTAGCCATAGCAGCCTATTTCGACTATGAGATATGGCAGATGGATGTCAAGACGGCTTTCCTTAATGGAAATTTAACTGAGGACGTGTATATGATACAGCCCGAAGGTTTTGTCGATTCAGCTAACGCTGACAAGGTATGCAAACTTCAGAAATCCATTTATGGGTTGAAGCAAGCATCTCGGAGTTGGAACATTCGCTTTGATGAGGTAGTCAAATCGTTTGGCTTCATCAAGAGCGATCATGATTCTTGTTTATACAAGAAGTTTAGTGGGAGCAAAGTAAATTTTCTAATCTTATATGTGGATGACATATTACTGATTGGAAATGATGTCATGATGTTGCAAGAAACCAAAGAGTCATTGGAAAGGAGTTTCTCAATGAAGGATTTGGGTGAGGCAACTTACATATTAGGAATCAGGATCTATAGAGATAGATCAAGGCGGCTCATTGGATTGAGTCAGAGTACTTATCTGGACAAGGTTTTGAAGAAATTCAAAATGGAAGAGTCCAAGAAGGGATTCTTACCGATGTCCCATGGCATAAAACTTAGCAAGACTCAGTGTCCTTCGACGACTGATGAGCGAAGTCAGATGAGTGTGATTCCGTATGCTTCGGCAATCGGATCCATCATGTATGCCATGATTTGTACTAGGCCAGATGTTTCCTATGCTCTAAGTGTTACGAGCAGATACCAAGCTGACCCTGGCAAAGCCCACTGGGCAGCGGTTAAAAACATTCTTAAGTATTTGAGAAATACTAAGGAAATGTTCCTAGTTTATGGAGGTGATGAGGAATTCAGTGTAAAGGGTTACACGGATGCGAGTTATCTCACCGACTCGGATGATTCTCGTTCGCAATCTGGATACGTGTTCGTGATGAACGGAGGGGCTGTGAGCTGGAAGAGTTCCAAGCAAGATACGGTGTCTGCATCTACAACAGAGGCTGAGTATATTGCTGCCTCAGAGGCGGCAAAGGAAGCTATTTGGATCAGGAACCTCCTGATTGATCTTGGTGTGGTTCAGGGCGCGTCCAATCCTTTGGACGTATATTGTGACAACAATGGTGCTATCGCACAGGCCAAGGAACCTAGACAACACCAGAAGAACAAACATATACTCATGCGGTACCACCTCATTCGCCAGTTTGTCGAACAAGGTGATATCAAGTTATGCAAAGTACACACGGATGCAAACATTGCAGATCCGTTGACAAAGGCGCTACCACAGCCTAAGCATGAGGCGCACACGAGAGGTATGGGCATTAGATGCCTAGGCATATGATGCCAAGATAATTGACTCTAGTGCAAGTGGGAGACTGTTGGGAATATGCCCTAGAGGCAATCATGTATGATGTAATTCCCACTGTATTCATAAAGTTATTAAGTTGTCCTTGTTTTGAACATATGATATATGTCATTGAATATGTGATTCGATTGTGGAACTATATATTCATGTTGTTCATACTAGATTGTCCTTAGTCTTTTAGGTTGTGCTGGACACACACCCTAGACTAATGTGAGTGTTGGCTGATGACACGGTTCCACTTGTCATGGGCATGGTGATGCCATTCCAACGTTCACGGATTTGGCTAAAGAGTTTAGCAAGTCGGACTGACCCACATTGAGATGCAACGATCAAGTCGTCATTTGCATGTCTCAATCAATGTAATCCTTAGACCTGAGATTGTCGCACAATCCGAGTTGTGGATCACCGACTTAGATTCTGTCAAACGTTGTTCTGTGACAAGGCAACTATAAAGGCAGAGTTCGGGTCGAATGAGAAGCAAGCTGCGTGATGTGGATAATCAAGATGGGATTTTGCCCCTCCGAATGGAGAGATATTCTCTGGGCCCTCTCGAGTGATATGATTCAGGAAGCATGGCCATGCGCAACTCAGTTAAGTGTTAACTGTGTCTGTTGACTAAGAGTTAGTCAGATGAATCACATATCACGGATCGAGAAGAGAGTTGAACTATTAAAGGGATGACGATGAATCGCCTATAGTTCGACAAGGTATATCGTGAGGCAAAAGGGACTAAGATGAATATCACATTGAAAGGTATGTCGTCATGACTCAATGGTACTTGGGAGTCGGCACGTTCTGCTAGGAGCCGCTACCGATTGATCGATTGGGAGTTGGACTCCAATCGTGTCCAAGTCGCCATGAGCCTGCAGGGTCGCACACTTAAGAGCGGGAGCAAATATTGGTTGGGTTGGACCCAAACCGGAAATGGACTGATTGTGTGAGTCGGACTCACAGAGGGAATGGGCCACAAGTGTTGTGAAGCCCATTACCATACGCTATATAAAGAGGGGCACAGGTTGCCCAGCGGGTACGTTAGTCCACTCTCCCATGCGTTGGGAACCCTAGCCCCACTCAGTCTAGCCGCCGCACCGGACCTAGCAGTCCGCCGTCGGAGCTCCTCCTCGTACGTGTGGATACCGGCAGAGGTGCTGTACGTTCAGCACTTCGATGTTCGAGGGATTGGATCGGCCGGACCGGATCGTGGGACTGCACTGCCCCGACCCGACGCGCTACATCGATAATCCGCACCTGCGCGTCTAGTGGTAATACTCGTGGCCTTCTACCTCGGCTAGATCTTGGTAGTATCGCGTAGGAAAAAGTTTTCGTTTATCTCTATGCGTGCCAACAAGTATGACTCGGAGAGAACGATGAAGTGGGAGATATTTAATACGGAATTAGGCCCTATGTCAAAAATGCGAAGGCCATAATGGCTTAGAATATCGCGGAAGAAAGGGTGACCCGGAGGACGGAAGCCCCGGGTCACGTGTTCCACAAAACATATTACCTCATCCTTCGCCGGGGTAGGCCGGGTCTCGTTGCCCGGCACCCTCCAGTGGATTTCCTTTTGAGGGGGTAGAACCCCTAACCCGGCCAGTTCTTCTAACTTGGCCTTGGTGACCGAAGATCGCGCCTAGTTGGCGGATATGGAATTGGTGGTCTTGGCCTTGGCTGGTGTTTTTCCCTGCTTTTTGGGAGCCATGTGATGGACCTGCAAAGCACAAGGTAGAAGGATACAAGGAATAAGACTCGGAAACCATGAACTGGCCGAGTATTGGTGAGTGGCATCGAGACAATATGGAAGTTACATACTATCCGGGTGTCATTCCGTGGAGCAAGGTTCAAGCTATCCGGGTATCAAGCATCATTATAAAAATCATGGAGGCTTATGCATTGAAAGAATGTTCGAGGGTGATAGATGGTTACACATGTACCTATTACGAATAAAGGGAGTCGGAAAAGAGAAGATTTTCCGGATGATAGAGGTAAGGGCGGAAAAATTGGGCGGCCCGAGCCCAGGCTAGAGATTCCATTTCTGGATTTGTGGCAAAATTAGCAGCTATGGGCGGTAGGGAAGTAAAGTAAAGTTAGTATCCAATCCATTGGATGAACTAGAGTGAGTACAAGTAACTTAATTCGGCATGACCGGGAAAATGACCGGCGGGTTGACCTAGATCTAATCTGAAGAAAATCAAGAAATTGCGGAGGCCAGTTAACGGGTATGGGAGGCTTACTGAAGGAGATCGAAGTGAAGATCGACGGAGGCAAATAGCGCAGGTTTGGTGCCCCTTTGCGATTCCCGACGGGCCGGTCGGGGGTTTGGCGGCGGATCTTGGCGGCGGTGCAGAGCGCGCTGTGGCGGAGCGTAGCCGGCGGCCGATAGGCTCCGGTGATGCACGCGGGGTTTCCGTGGTGGCGCTCTGTGAGCTTGAGCACGGAGGAAGAAAGGAAGAGGAATGGGGGGAAGTGAGCCGTTGGAGTTAGGGTTACCCCTACGAGCATATTTATAATGGTTCGGGTGGATAAGTTTGGTTCCACGAGCGGGAGCCGGGGATTACGGAGTAACGGCTACATGTTTGAGTTTTGCGAAATACGCTTTAAGTGTTGAACGTGATATCTGGGCAGAAATAAGAAGGAGATATTCTTCATAATATCAAGATCAATTATCGAGTAAAGTGCAGGATCTTGACACTTTTATCAGGGCTTAGACCCGGAAAGCTAAGCCGGGTGTTTGGAGAGGAGCCGGGTTACTATATGGCCACTGTGGAGTTGGGCCTAGCTGTTTATCGAAGCGTTTTAACCCAGCCTTCATGCATTTGGGCATTTGATGTTTTTCAGGGAATAGCATGCGCTTCAAGGAAGGATCCGTGAAGCCCAAGCTATTCTGGGGACTACTGATGGAGGGATGCTAACCCGGTAGGCCAACTCCAAGGCATAACCCGGCCCAAAGGACGCTGCGCAAGATCCGGCTAAGGGTAAAGAAACTTCTGGAAGGCCCAAGTTTGTAGGCCTCGTAACCCGGATTGTGGGTTACGGCAAAGGAAAGTTAGAGTTTGTATGCGGTGTCCGGGTAGGATTCAGGGTGCGCCTTGGAGAGTAAGCCAGGGGGGTACGGGTGCTTTATAAACCAACCCCTAGGTCTAGTTGAGGGGGATCTAAGAACCCTAGCAGTACCGCTTGATATCGAGCATCCAGTGTATACGAGAGATCGAGTTAATATATTAAGATCGGAGACTCGGCGACTTGATTGCCGGCTACCAGATCGAGTTCCATCATGTTTTCCTCTGAGCTAAACCCTCTCCCAAACGCCTGTGTCGTCTTGCCCCAAGATCAGTTACCCCCGGTAACGTCTGCCGTGGTTATCCCACGACAGATGGTATAGCCTTTGGATCTTCTCTGTATTTCCCGGGCTGTGACCTCTTCACTTGGCAGGGTGCCATCCATCAGGAAGGACAAGATGGGCACAGCCCAACTCGGCGTGGGCCGAACAGGGAACACAGGTTCATCTATCTCCATTTGATCCGCCACCATTACTTGCTCCGAGTTAAAGACGAGTCCCCGAGTACTCGGAAATGACCCCCTCGATGAATGCGACAGTCCCCGAGTTAGGAGGGGCAGTCCCCGGGTTGCAGGCGACAGTCCCCGGGTTCTCTTTTGCCGCATCCCAATCGATCTCCATAGGAACAGCTTCTGAACCCGGCAGTGAGGGAATGAAGATGAATTCCGCGTTGGGAGATGGCTTGATAGATGGCTTTCTCAAATGCTCTAAGGCAATCCCAGGCGGGATAAACTGCCGAGAAGACCCCAACCTGGACAGGGTATCAGCTGCATCATTCTCAGCTCGGTGTATGTGATGAAACTCACAGCCATCGAAAAACCCGGTCATAGTTTGCACCAGAAACCGGTAGGATGCCATGTTGGCATCCAAAGCATCCCAATTGTCAGACACCTGCTAAACCACTAAGTCCGAGTCGCCATAGCAGACGATCCGCTGCACCCCAATTTCCTTGGATACTCTTAGGCCGTGTACTAGTGCCTCACACTACTAGAGATTTGCTTATAGCAGTATATCCTACCACAGGCGAACAAGAAAACCTGTGCGCCTGGGTTAATTAGCGCAGGCGAAGCGCCAGCAAGTGCGCCTGGGGTAGGCCTGTTACCCCAGGCGAACAGAAACCGGAAGCGCCTGGGGTAAAGTGTGGCAGGGCCAACCACGGCCGACCCTGGCACGCTTCCTTTACCGCAGGCGAATAGATTCCCAGTTCGCCTGCGGTATAACAGATACCACAGGCGAGTAAGTAATGAAGCGCCTGGGGTAAAAAGTGGACTGGGGTAGCTCCCTTTAGCGCAGGCGCACAGGTTCGTTGTTCGCCTGGGACAAAGAATAGCCTGGGGTAGCACCACTTAGCGCAGGCGCTTCCCATAGCTTATTCGCCTGGGGTAATATTTGTCCCCAATATAAGTGCGGCCAGCCACCCACCACCACCCCTATCCACCCCACTCACTCACTCACTAGTCCAAACTCGAGCCATTAGTGCTCCTAGCTCAATCCCCCATACCCCTCCACCATTTTTAGCTAATTTAACCAATCATGTTTGTTATATTTTAGCTAGTATGCTACCCCACTTTCCCTCTTCCAAATCTCTCCACTAGATATACTAACCGGACACTAGATCTCACCACAAATGCACCACTAGCTACTTCTAGATCTATCAATCTCTTATCGGTCGTCTCTTCGGTGATCTTCGACGTCGTCATCGCGTCTATATATTTTGCATTGTGTGTCATCTTAATAGGTACGTGGGATTGGTCGGTGGATGAGAATTCGTTCTCTTTTCATTTTATTGTGTTGCCATGAGGATGAGTTGCCAATGTTTTGCCGAAATGTTGATTCATTTCCTTTTCGGCAAATTTCTGGCGCTCCGCGTTACACCTTTTGTAGGAAGGTCATGCCGAATTTTTCCGTGAAAACCGGATCTAGTTAATGAAACCTCTCTCTCTTGCATTTTGTAGCAATGGTCATTGGGATGAGGACAAGCGTGGTGCATAGGTACGTGCGACGCGCGACGGCCGAGATGCATCGAAACAACCGCACCGAGATAGAGTGTCCGTGTCGGAAATGCAAGCTGGGGTCTTTGTTCAAACCAGATTCTGGTAATGTGGAGAAGCACCTGCTCAGGTATAGTTTCATGGAGGGCCAGACTAAGTGGATGGATGACGATGAAGACGATGATAACGTCGAGACCAATTGGGCGGCGACATGTGAAGATGATCAGGAGGAGTCTGAACATGGCAATGGAGAGGATGAAGAGGCGGCTGTCCACGGAGACGACTATAATGAAGAAGAAGGGAGTCATGGTGATCAGCAACATGCAGACGAGGACATGAACACTCCGCTAACTTCAGTCGTGCGGGACCCTCATGTTCAAGATCTTCTTCTCAAGAACACGTCGACCGACGCCAGACGTAAATCTAAGATCACGCAACTAGAGATAGACTCTGCAACTACGTTGTATGACGCAAGTCGCGGGGCGGAGGAGTCACGCTTGAGAGTAGCTCTGGATCTTCTTGAGATGAAGGCAAAACACGGATGGACCGACACAAGCATGGACGATCTTCTGCGATACCTGAAGACGCACTTACTTGAAGGGAACACATGTGCTAGTAGTCTACAGGAGGCCAAGAAAATTGTATGCCCCCTCGATTTACCGCACACAAAATACCACGCTTGTGTCCGTGACTGCATAATTTACCGTAACGAGCACGCGGACCAGATCAAATGTCCGGTGTGCGGTGTTGATCGTTACAAGAGGGGGACGAAGAAAGCTCCTAGGAAAGTTGTGTGGTACTTTCCACTCATTCCCCGTCTGCAGCGGTACTTTGTGGACCCCAAGGAAGCAAAGCTCATGCGCTGGCACGAGGACAGAAAGAAGGCGGTGCTGAGCGATCCAGAACGTGTTGAAAAACCAGTGCTAACACACCCTTCGGATGCACGTCAGTGGAAAGCATTAGACGCATTCGATGAGGAATTCGGGAACGACCCAAGGAACATCAGGCTTGGTGCGAGCACCGACGGTCTCAATCCGTTTGGCAATCAGAGCAGCAAACATAGCACCTGGCCCGTGTTTGTATGGATGTACAACCTCCCCCCGTGGTTGTGTCTGAAGAGGAAGTACATACACATGAGTATGCTGATTCAAGGGCCGACCCAGCCAGGGAGCGATATCAACCTGTATCTTGAGTTATTGAAGGAGGAGCTAGACACGTTGTGCACTAGTAGGAAAAGGC
The DNA here is from genome assembly GCA_028641055.1 of Alopecurus myosuroides. Lineage (NCBI taxonomy): Eukaryota > Viridiplantae > Streptophyta > Magnoliopsida > Poales > Poaceae > Alopecurus > Alopecurus myosuroides. The sequence continues at coordinate 307,452,440 of CM054061.1, forward strand.
CTTTCTGTGGCGCACCAAAATGGGATTCTGTGGCGCACCTAGGGGCCGTAGGGGTGCGCCACAGAATCTACGCCACAAAAATTATTTCTGTGGCGCACCGTGGCCGTGCGCCACAGAAATGTCAATTCTGTGGCGCACCTCAGCCGTGCGCCACAGAAATTTGCAATTCTGTGGCGCACCAAGGGGGGGTGCGCCACAGATTTTTTTTTTGAATTTCAAAAAAAAAAAGGCGGCCAGATCTGGCCGCGGGAAATTTTCGAAATTTTGAAATTTCGCCGGATTTCGTCGGATGCTCGCCGGAGTTGGTGGGTGGAGGATGGGGGTCACCGGAGTTGGTGGGGAGGAGAAGGATAAGCTCGCCGGAGGTGGTGGTGGTGGTGGAGGAGGAGGACGAGGAGGAGGAGGAGGAGAGGTGATGGTGGTGGAGGATGAGGAGGAGGAGAGGTGGTGGTGGAGGAGGAGGAGGAGGAGCTCGCCGGAGGTGGTGGTGGAGGAGGAGAGTGGTGGTGGAGGAGGAGGGGTGGTGGTGGTGGTGGTGGTGGTGGTGGTGGTGATGGAGGAGGAGAGGTGGAGGAGAGGAGAGGTGGAGAAGAAGTGGAGGGGAGAAGGGAAGAAGAGGAGGGGAGGAGGGTAGAAGAGGAAGAAGAGGAGGGGAGGAGAGGCAGGAATTTCGAATCCTGCCTCCCAATTCTGTGGCGCACCCCCCTTGGTGCGCCACAGAATTTTTTTTTTCTTTTTTTTTCTTTTCTAGTCAAAATCTTAAAACGGTCATAACTTTTGTTCCTTTTGGAATTTGGCGATTCTAAAAAAAGCTCACAGGCCGAAGGCGAGTGAGGTTGGGTTTATTTTTCTCTCTAGTTTTTTTTAATATCTTGATCATTTTTTTTCGACATCGTATGCAAAAGTTATGCCCATTTTACTTTTTTTATAAAACTTTTGCTCAGAAAGTCGAAATACATATTTCAAAATTTGACAAAAAAGTAGACATTAAACTCTCCGTGCATCTATAAGGGATTTATTTTTTGATGTTTTTTAGACTGCCAACTCTTCCGTCAAAAACTAGAAAAGGCGTTCCGGGGGGGGGGGGGGGTGGAGTTGGTGCGTGTGGACAGAATTTTTTCGGATGGGAATTCTGTGGCGCACGTGGCAGTGGTGCGCCACAGAAATGTCATATTTCTGTGGCGCACTAACCACCATGCGCCACAGAATAGGAGTGTGGCAATCATGGTGTGGGCCCCCAACTTATTTCTGTGGTGCACCCCTATCCGGTGCGCCACATAATTCCTGTTTTCTGTGGCGCATGCCCACCCGTGCGCAACAGAATTACATTTCTGTGGCGCACCGGATAGGGGTGCGCCACAGAATCTGTTCCATAGAAAGGCACTTCTCTACTAGTGGTGGGAGGAAGGGGTGGAAACATGGGACGCCTTCAAAGAAGAAACTTTTCGTATGAGAGCCGCACTGATCACGACGGTGCAGGACTATCTCGGATACGGATATATTGCGTGTCAGGTGTGCCATGGACACAAGGCTTGTGTCAGGTGCATGGAATTTACCCCGTTTCTACAGCTACACAAGGATCCCGGATCTTCTAAAACCGTATACATGAGGCATCGAATGTGGCTACCACTGAACGACCCGTGGAGAAAGCGCGGAGACCTGTTCAACGGTAAAGATGAGCTCGATCTACCTCCACGCAAGAGAAGAGGAGAAGAGATCGATACTCTATTGAAGAATTGGAAAACGTGTCCTCCGTCGGGAAAGGTACAAAAGCGGAAGCGAGGAGAGAAAAAGTGTCCTCCGCCAGAAGGACCGCTCTTGGGGGTATGGAAAAGGAGGTCCGTGTTTTGGGACTTGCGGTACTGGCCAATCCTCGGAGTGCCTCACTGCCTTGATGTCATGCATATCACGAAGAATGTGTGTGAGAGCTTGCTTGGCACCCTGTTCAAGATGCCAGATAGGACCAAAGACGGGCAAAAATCAAGATACGACCTGATGGCCCTGAATATCAGGAGCGAGCTTCACTTACCGCCTTCTACGCGTGAACAGACGGAGGAGGACGAGGATGGGGTGGAGGAGATGGACGACCGCAAGCGGAAAACGGCTAAGAAACACCAAACTCACCGCCTGAAACCCTCTTGCTTCACTCTAAGCCCCGACGAGCTCGCGCAAATATTCACATGCCTCCTCGGAGTGAAATTTCCCTTAGGTTACGCGGGGCTGATAAGCAGATACCTAGACGCGGAGAAAAAAATCTTCAGCGGGATGAAGTCTCATGACTGTCACGTGATGATGACGCAGATACTTCCGGTTGCAATCAGAGGGATAATGGAACTGCACGTCCGTCAAACGCTCACTGGCCTTTGTAACTTTTTCGATGTCATCACTCGGAAGTCGAGAAGCGTGAAGAAACTCGGAAGGCTGTAGGAAGAGATCGTCACCATCCTATGCGAGCTTGAGATGTATTTCCCACCTGCCTTCTTTGATATTATGGTACATCTCTTGGTCCATATCGTGGACGATATCACCAATCTTGGGCCGGCATTCTTGCACAACATGATGGCGTTAGAAAGAATGAACGGGATCATCAAATCATTCGTTCGTAATAGGGCACACCCGGATGGAAGCATCGTCCAGGGATTTCTCACCGAAGAATGCATCTCTTTCTGCAAGAATTTCCTAGGCGATGAGAAGCTAGCTGTTGGTTTTCCCGCGAACAAGCACCTTGACAGGTTCATGGGGGTAGGCCACAACACTGGCAAAAGGGTAATGGACGCGGACTCCGGTGGTCGGAGAGCCGACTTTGAAAGGGCCCACCTAGTAGTGTTACAACACATCGACGATGTCGACCCTTGGATAGAAGAGCACAAAACCGCGATAAAAAACAGTGCTCGCAGGCCGATGACGGAAGATGAGATATTTAGAGCACACAACTCCTCTTTCGCGACATGGTTCAAGAAGCAGATTGATGCCGATCCCCCGCCAATGACATGTGAGAAAGATAAAATTGTATTGGCCTTGTCATATGGCCCCGCGCCCAATCTGATGACTTATCAAGCATACGACATCAATGGGTACACATTCTACACGGAGGAAAGAGACAAAAGTAGCGACTATCAAAACTCGTCTATAACGATGGAATCTTACACGGGCGAAGAGGTTAGAAGATACTACGGAAAGATCGAGGAAATCTGGGAGCTTGACTACGTTGGGGTAAAGCTGCCGATGTTCCATGTCAGATGGGCTACAAACGTCACGAAAGAAGACGAATATTTCACCACTATGTCGATGTCTGAAGCCAAAAAACCCAAGTCCAAGAACCCCACCGCGCAAAATGAGCCCTGGGTATTGGCTAAGCACGTGGAGCAATGCTTCTTCATAACCAACCCGGCAAAGCCTAGTCGTGTTGTCGTAAGGAGAGGAAAAAGGGCCCTCGTCGGAATGGATGGAGTCGCCGATGAGAAGGACTTCGACGGCTTAGTCGGAGACCCGATGATGGAAGAACCCGGTGAAGACGATGCACCATACACCACAAGAAGAAGCAGGACCACACTACCTAGGGCAGGTCTTCCATTCACAAGAAGAAGTCACAATATGGCGGTCACGTATTCAACATCGACCAAGAAAGGCAAGACTAATATTGTGACGAAAGGTTGAGAGAGGGAAATACTCGCGATATAACATGCTAATAGCTATATGTACAATGTGTTTTTAGAGAGAAACACTTGCGGTATCTCGCTAAACCAATCTATTTACGCTCGATGCGACATTAATTTTTTTTGCACATGTTAACTTTCATATGTATGTATTTTTTAAGTGAAAACCAACGTGGGGGAGCCACATATTATAGCATTCGTATTGCTCGATGTGTCCCAGGCCGCGGGGCTGTGTAATTTAGAAAATCTTAGCACTGGCGCATCATCGAGAAAATGCGCCTGGGGTAATCTTTATCACAGGCGCTTTTGACAGGACATGCGCCTGGGGTAATGCCATGTGGGACCGCGCAAACCAAAATCCTACGAAATTTAGCGCAGGCGCATTATCTATGTAACGCGCCTGCGGTGCCGCAGGCCTTTAGGACCGGTTTGTATCACAAACCGGTCCTAAAGGCCTGCGGCCATTTGCTGCGGGTAGGTAGGGGGCCCAGGGGACAGATCCTTTAGAACCGGTTGGTACCACAAACCGGTCCTAAAGGCCATGAGGCTATTTGCGGCAGGGTGTGGGGTCCAGTGGACAGATCCTTTTCGAACCGGTTTGTATTAGAAACCGGTGCCAATGTGCCTAGCTCAATGCTTTAGTATTCTAAGTGACCAGATCTCACCCGCACCCGCACCCACACGAACCCACACGCCGCCGCCGTCGCCAGTGTCGATAGGAGCAGAGCAGGTCGTCGCCCACTCCGTCGTCGTCGTCGTCGTTGATCCAGGTCAGCCCCTCTCCCTCCCATCCCCCCTCCATCCCAGCCCACTCCGGCCCTCCCGTCGTCGTTGTGGAGGATGTGCGCCTGCTTCTGGTGGCCGCGGTGCTCCCGTCGTCGTGGATCCAGAGGAATGTGCATTATATCTCCAGGATTCAGTGCTCTTAGCGGATCTTTGTAGTGCATTTTTTTTAGACTAAAAGGGGCTGCCCCCCGATTTCATTGAAATCACGAACAACAAAGTTTTAGCAGGTTCCTTACAAACGGCAAAAGTCGTAGAACAAAACACAGCACCACACACAGGTGGGCAAGCCGAAAGGCTAAGAAGAAAGCAAGTTTACTTAAGCAGTCCAACAACACACACACCCAGGGCTACGGCAACACCACTTGCAGTGCATTATATCTCCAGGATTCGTCGTGGATCCAGAGAATGTGTATTTCCGTTTAGATGAATACCATAGAGTCAGGTTTCACTAGTAAAAAGGAATGAGAATTGTGAGATTAAATAGGAGTAAAAACACGCACAATAACAACATTTCGTGTGTACTGCTGTCAATTGCCTTATTATACTACTAGAGTATTGTGAATTGTGAATTGTGAGATTAAATAAGAAAGTGTACTGTTGGAAGTATCACCTAAACTCTCCGACAGGTTCCATTTCGTTTGTACTGCTGTCAATTGCCTTATTATACTACTAGAGGTAGGTGCTGCCATTTGTCTTTGTTTTGTGATAGCTATGCTCCTCTAACCTCTATGTGTACTTTCTTAATTTAATATAACATGGCTTGCGGCGTATGTCGGTCCCGATGTGCCGAAGGACGATTCAGTGGGACTTCTTTTATGCTTCAGCTCCACGACGGTGACGTTGATTCGTTGGTAATTAACAATTCTTTTTATGTTAACTTGTTCTTTCGTTTTACTATCTAGCTTGAGACTTGTGTTTATTCTTTATATTTCTTTTTTAGATTCTTCCATGCAATATTCGCCAAGAGTTCAACCAGTTAGTTGGCAATAATGTGGACTTCAATGTTCACGGGACCACCTACATTCTTCGAGTGAAAAAAGAAAGAACGAAGACATACTTCTACGGGGAACAGTTGCAGGCTATCATCGCCACGTACAATTTAAGCGGAAGTGATTACATTCACTTCTCAATGGAAGGACCACAACCTCGTATCAAAATTGTGTATATGGGCGGGATTGCGAGCGAGAATGGCGGGAGTGAGGAGGATATTGGGAACACTGAGGATGATATGGACACTGAGGATGATATGGACGAGGAGGACCCATGGAAACATGTGGTGGTTGCTCAAAGAGCGAATCTTAGCGAGATTGAGAAGGACCGTGTCCTTCAGAAACTTGCCGAGATAGATAGCTACATCGGTTTTCCTTTCGTGGATCGCATCACCAATACTAACATCTGTCGCACCCGGACTTCTAGAGGATACTCACCGTACGAACTGAACAGTATTTTGATTGGATTACGGGGCTTATCGGCTCCCGCGTCCCCTTACGGGTAGGCCAGCACTTATGTGCGACAACCAACCGTTACTGTTCACCGTCGATGTAAACTATCCCGTAGAAATCAGGACACTACCATTGACGTACTTCATACCATACACACATGGTACGTCAACGGCTTTGAACAAAAGGATAACACAACATGCCTCTAAGACACAAAAGATTGAAATAAGTTGCAAATGGCCCTCACTAGGGCAGAGAATAGCAAATACAATCATCCAGAGGACACATGTCCCAACATAATATCATTACAACTCAGCGGAAGCATTCAAAGGGGGTCTGAGTACAGACAAATCCAAATAGGCTTAAGAAGCCGGGAAAATAAAGAAGACGAAGCCCATCCACGTAGGTCCTGGATCCAGCCCTGGTCCAGCTATCTACTCGTCTGCAGTCTCGTCAAACTCCACGAAGTAGCCATCCTGGTGGTCATCGTAGCCGTAGTCGTAGTCTGCGGAAACCACAGCCCCAAAGGGGTCAGTACATAAACGTACTGGCAAGCAAGACTCACAGTTCACCAAAGTGTAGCCCGTCAACACCAAGCACAGATGCCTTGGGTTCAACGGAAGAGAGGGATATAACAGATGCTGCAACTGGCTGCACTAACCAACTACAGAACAAACTACAACTTCCGGTGTAACAGAAAGATATAAGATAGCGTTTCGTAACCAACTATCAACTAACCACCAAGCAAACCCATCCTGGATCTCGCCCCTTATCCAAAGAAGCAATCCGAGGATAACTCACACGGTTGGATTAATGATGGATCAAGTTGTTGTGTCAATAAGCCTATTACTAGGCAAGTTATCATTAGTTAGGTGTAAGTTGTTCTGAGTACTTGTTAGCCAGTACTTTCACCAAGTCAACCATAACCGCGGAAAACACGGCTTCTCGAGAAGATTTATCCCTGCAGAGATGCACCAATTTGGCCGTACACGTAAGAATAACCCGCCAGATGGGAAGGCCTTTCCCACCAAGCGGGGCACTCAACACAACTCAACTCTTCTTCGCATCAAGCCCAAAGCACCACGTGCTGTGCGTGCGCGGCTAATCGAGCCCCCCGAAGAAAAGGAGGACCCTCATAGCACTGGAAGACCACGCCGCCCTAAATGCCGACTACAAAAGTTCCACCCTGGCCTCGGGTTCGTACCTGTATATGCGTGCATCAAATGGAAAGCCCGAACTAAGTGTGGTGATTTGGACGAGATGCGAATCGAATCAAAATGAGGGGGGCGCCCATACACGCTTCCCACATGCGGATAGTGCGCTCATCATGAATCAGTAGACAAGACCCTTTTCCTATTAGGGTCGACACTAGCAGGCCTCAAAACCACGCTGGGCCTCCTGCCGGTGCCTTATCAGCAAATTATTAATACCTCAAATTAACAGGTTGTTGTTTAACATCGAGCCCCAGAATATAACAGATATAATAACAGAAAGTAACGGATAACAGACTCGAGCAAAACAACCCTAAGCATGCTAGTAAGACACGGGTCCAAGCAACGGGGTTTTAGGACTGGAGGTGTGGCAATATCAGGGTTTATGGTATCATGTGATAGGTTCATAACAGAAGCAACGATACATGGGGCTAGCAAATATAGACAACGGAAAGTATCGGTAACCAATGTTGAAAGGAACACAATGGTTCATGTGAGTGATAACTTGCCTGCAAACCCAGTGGCCGGGTACTGAGCTAGATCCTCAGAAGGGGTGTCGTAAAGATCGTCGGTATCAACGTCGTCGTCTATCCGAGAAGAAGCAAACAAACAAGGCAGAAATATAAACAATCATTATCATGGCATAGTGCACAATCAAATATGATGCATGACAAGTTAATGGTTGCCTCAAAATAAACTAGATAACATGATAACACAATTTAAATGGACACATATGCAACTTTGAGTTGCATATGAAAAGCCCATGGATTTTGGTTAGATTATTTGTTTTCCAACTAATCAACAGGTGCTAGTGGTTTAGTATGATGCATGCAAAAGGGAAACAGCAAAATAACAACATTAGAACCAATTTAAAACAGGGTGTAGCAATTTAGAATTTTATTATTAATTTAGGGAATTTTTGGGTGCCTTAAAGGTGACACACAAGTAATTGTTGTTTTCATCAAGTTAAAGTGTGCAAAACAATTAACAAAATTTATATTTCAAGAGAACATCAAATTTTAGTTGGATTACATGTTTCAAATTTTGAAATAGGAGTTAGGATGAATTTATTATGACTTAAACAATATTAAACAAGTTTTAAATGAATTTAAAACAAGTTTGAATTTAATTGAATTTTTATTTGTTCAAAACATAATTTCAAACTCATATTTGAAAAGTTCATACTTTGGTGGTTTGAAAACATATTTTGCATGTTCAAAAATATTTTATTTTGAGCAAGTTATGATTTTATCAAATTTAAATGAATTAAACAAGTATTAAATTATTTAGGCAATTTAAATTGTTCAAACCATGAAACAAAATTTATATTTGAAAAGGTTATTCAAAATAGCATTGAAAACATATTTTATTTGCATGATTTGGATTTGTTATGAATTAGTTATGAATTTTAGCAAAATACAATTGAATTGTTTGAATTCAAATTTGAATTGCAATTTGAAATTTCAAAACAGTACACAAATGGATTATTTGGAAAGTTCATTTAATTTAGAGCAATAAACATATATAACTTTTATTTATTGGACTTATAGATTCAAAGTTATTAAAGGTTTAATTTTTGGGTTTAAATCTGTTATTTAAAATGATTAGTAATTAAACAGAAACGCGCAGAAACTTTTGTTACCACGCTGCTGTCTACCCCTAGCCACTGCCCGTGGGCCAGGGGCCAGCGTGGCGCGCCTTGCGCTTGCGTGGCAACCACCGCGGCTTACAGGTGGGCCCTGCCAGTTCGCTGCGGGAGAGAAAAAAGATGGTTTTTATTCTGCGGCCGCGGGGGATCGATCCCACGACCGCGCGCAAGGAACAGAACAGCGCAACCACTGCGCTGGTTTCTATCGTTTGACAGGGAAAGGAACGCGGACAGGTTATCGTTCATTGCTGGCTAACTGAACTTTTCTGACGAGCGTATCCATCCGCGACTGACAGAGGCGACGCTGCTCGCCGGCGTTGAAGTAACGCGGCCGTGATCGACGCAGATGGGGTGCAGTGGGGTGGTGGACGTGCACGGAGAGGGAGAGAGGGGAAGTAGCCGGTGGAGCTCACCGAGAGTTGGTCGAGGTTGCAGAGAAGTTGCTTACGACGGCGTGACGACGCAGCTGCGGCGGAGTAGTGGACGGCGGCGTGGACCTGGTGGCTTCCCGTGGCTGCTCCGGTGTCCGAAAGGTAGAGGAGACGGCGGCGAGTCGATCCCGGCGAACAGACCGCGACGAGGGGCTCGGGGCTGAGATGGTGTTGACGAGGGAGAGGAGGGAACAGCGGACCGTTTCCCGTAGCTAGGAAGGACGGTGACGGTTCATGGCGACGGCGCCGTGGACGGTTTCAGTAGCCGTTCTCCGACGAGGTGGATACAGAGAGAGGAACGCAACGGGAGAGAAGCAATTGGCGGCGGCGGAGAGGGAAAGGTGGCGCCTAGGGTTAGGGTAGGGCAGCAGGGCTCCTATGGCGGCTTTATAGCCCCCGGGAGTGCCTCCTGGCCGTCGGGTGGTCGTCGTTGCTGCCGTGGAGGCCTCCCATGGCCGCCGTACTGCGGGAAGAAGGATTAGATCGAGGGAAAAAAAACGAATCGGTATCTATGTTTAAGTGGGAGGCTGGGCCGCGCGCGGAAGGGAAGCGAGGTGGGCTGGGCGCAGCCCACCCTCTGTTGGCGCCAAGTTTGAAATTTTTAATCTTTCTTTCTCCCTCTTTTTTTTTTTTGCTGAAATAGAATTGGGAAGAAAATGATAGGTTTAACTTCATGAAAAAATTGGAAAAAATTTGGAGAAGTTCCTTAGGCCAAATACAAACAGTTGTTAACTTTTATTTTCAAAAGTTTAAATATTTGCTTGCTGTTTAAAATTTAAACCAAATTTGGGTGAAATTTTTAATATTAATAATCATTAATAAAACCAATATTGTACATAGGGTAACCCCTATGGTAAATAGACAATTGAGTTGATCTGTTTTGGTATCAACATAATTTCAAAATGATTCTGTTTTGGGTGCTTTGATTTGAATTTTAAATGTGTTTGGAAAATAAATAATTGATTTAAAACCATCATTTTCACAAGGGATCACTATGGCATAAAATGAAACCAATTGGTTGTTTTTAGTTGTGATTTATATTCAAAATGTTGTAACAGAGCAAGTATGAAACCATTGTTTGAATAAGGTTTGAATTTGAGTTGTGAAAACAGTGGAAAACAAGTGCAACAATTAAGAAACAAATGCAAACAACATGGAAACAATATGATCACATGATGCAGTACTTTAATAAACATGCAACAAACATTCTAAGGGGATGATTTTCATACTTGGGATGTTACAAAACGCCCCCCCTTGAAGGAATCGCGCCCCGAGATTCCTACTGAGAAAGGAAAAGGTCCGGATACTTCTTGCGAAGATCCTCTTCGGTCTCCCACGTTACCCTCTTTATCGAAATGATGCGACCACTGCACTTTCAAGAACTTTGTGCTCTTGTTGCGAGTCTTACACTCGGTCTCATCGAGAATACGAATAGGGTGCTCCTCATAAGAGAGATCATCTTGCAGTTCGATGGAATCATGATCCACTGCACGATCTGGATCTTTGAAACACTTCTTGAGCTGTGACACATGGAACACATCGTGCACTTTGGATAGCTTCTCTGGAAGTTCAAGACGATAAGCATTTTCTGCACGCCTTGAGAGAATGTTGAAAGGACCAATGTATCTTGGTGCAAGCTTTCCTTTCACACCGAAACGATGAGTGCCTCTGAGGGGAGTTACACGGAGATATGCCTTGTCACCAGGAGCATAGATCATATCCCTGTGCTTGCTGTCATAGTAGCTCTTCTGACGAGACTGAGCAATCCTGAGATTGTCACGAATGATACGAACTTTCTCCTCGGCTTCCTTAACAATGTCAGGGCCTAAGAGTGAACGTTCACCAGCTCCAGACCAATTGATTGGACTCCTGCATCTGCGGCCATACAGTGCCTCAAATGGTGCCATGCCTAGGCTTGTCTGGTAGCTGTTGTTGTAGGAAAATTCAGCATATGGAAGGCAATCCTCCCATTTCATGCCAAAGGAGCTACCACATGCTCTGAGCATATCCTCGAGAATCTGATTGAATCTTTCGACTTGCCCCTGAGACTGAGGGTGATAAGCTGTGCTGAACAGAAGTTTAGTGCCCAATGCTTCTTGAAAACTCTTCCAGAAATGAGAAGTGAAGATACTTCCACGGTCTGAGCTTATTTCCAATGGAACACCATGAAGAGGAACAATCTTTGCTATGTAGAGTTCTGCTAACTGGCTAGCTGAGATAGTTTCCTTGACAGCAAAGAAGTGAGCTACTTTAGTGAGACGATCAATAACAACGAAGATTGCATCGTTGCCCTTTTTGTACTTTGGAAACCCAGTAACGAAGTCCATTTCAATCATGTCCCACTTCCACTCAGGAATTTTCAGAGGTTGGAGTAGACCTGCTGTTTTCTGATGGACTGCCTTAACACGTTGACAAACGTCGCATTCAGAAACATATTGAGCAATTTCACGTTTCATGCCAGGCCACCAATACAGTGTCTTAAGATCCTGGTACATCTTTGTACTTCCAGGGTGGATGGAAAGAGGAGTTTCATGAGCCTCCTTGAGAATGATATCTTTGAGACTTTGCACTTGAGGAACTGCAATGCGTCCTTCAAAGAACACAGTTCCTTTATCATCAACTGAGAAAGACTTGAATTTCTCCTTGCCTTCCTTGATGTGCTCAACCATCTTCTTGATTTCAGTATCACGAAGTTGTTCAGAACGGATCTTGTCCTCGAGAGTTGGACTGGCTGTCAAGCTAGCGAGGTAGCCTTGAGGAACAAGACCAAGGTTCAGCTTCTGGAATTCTTCATGAAGTGGAGGTTGGCTTTCCATGGTCATGAGATTATTGCAATAGGACTTGCGACTGAGAGCATCGGCCATAACATTAGCCTTGCCTGGAGTGTAAGAAATGGTGAGATCAAAGTCTTTAATCTTCTCAATCCATCTCCTTTGCCTGAGGTTTAGATCTGGTTGAGTGAAGATGTATTTCAGACTCTTATGATCGGAAAAGATTTCAGTTTTGTTACCCAACAAGTATTGTCTCCATTTCTTGAGGGCAAACACAACTGCTGCTAGCTCAAGATCATGTGTGGGATAGTTTTGCTCATGTGGGTTCAACTGACGTGGAGCATAAGCCACAACTTGGCGTTCTTGCATAAGAACTGCTCCTAGGCCTTGGAGAGATGCATCACAGAATATCTGGAAAGGTTTGGTAGTATCTGGGCCAACCAGAACTGGTGTGGAAGTGAGTTTAGTCTTCAGGAGATTGAAACTCTCATCACACTGTGGAGTCCAAACGAACTTCTTGTCCTTCTTTGTGAGATCAGTGAGAGGTTTGGCAATCTTGGAAAAGTTTTGGACGAAACGACGGCAATAGCTAGCCAAGCCAAGAAAGCTTCTAACTTGTTTCACCGTCTTAGGAGGTTTCCAATCAACAATTGCCTTAACCTTTTCCGGGTCAATGGCTATGCCTTTGGCAGAGATGACATGACCAAGGTAAGCAACTTCTGGAATCCAGAACTCACATTTGGAGAACTTGGCATACAGACGATGCTCGCGAAGTTTCATGAGAGTGAGACGAAGGTGTTCTCCATGCTCTTCCTCGGATTTTGAGTAGACTAGAATATCATCGAGATATACCACAACGAACTTGTCGAGGTATTCATGGAAGACAGAATTCATGAGTCTTGAGAAGGTTGCCGGTGCATTGGTGAGACCAAAGGACATGACGGTGTATTCATATAGACCGTAACGAGTGGTGAAAGCTGTTTTTGGAATATCTTCCTTTCTGATCTTTATCAGATGGTAACCCATCCTCAAGTCCAACTTTGAGAATATTGAGGCTCCAGCAAGTTGATCAAAAAGATCATCGATACGAGGAATTGGATACTTGTTCTTGATGGTTTTCTCGTTGAGAGGACGATAGTCAACCACGAGTCTTTTTGTTTGATCCTTCTTGGCAACAAACAGAGTTGGGCAACCCCAAGCAGAGGAACTAGGCTGAATGTAACCTTTCTCCATGTACATATCGATTTGCTCCTTCAACAATTTCAGTTCAGGAGGAGCTATCTTGTATGGATGCTTAGAGATTGGAGCAGTACCTGGTTCAAGCTCGATCACGAACTCAACTGCTCTGTCCGGAGGCATCCCTGGCAACTCTTCTGGAAAGACGTCAGGGAATTCACAAACCACCGGAACATTTTCAAGCAGAGGTAGAGGTTTAGCATCCAGGGTGTACAGCTGAACAGAACTTGATTCACTTGGAGAATAGACTATCTGGCCGGAAGGGTGGAACAGAGTTATTGACTTCTTAGCACAATCAATCGTAGCTTTATTGGCCTTCAACCAATCCATGCCAAGGATGACATCAATGTCAGAATTGCCAAGCAGAATGAGGGAAGCAAGGAATATGTGACCTCCAATCAAGATCTGATTCTCGTGACTGATCTTGGAAGTTTGCATAGTTGCTCCAGGGGAGTTTACTACTAGCGGGGAACCCAAACCAACAAAAGGTAGTTTAACTGCTGTCGCAAAGATCTTTGACACGAAAGAATGCGATGCTCCGGTATCAAACAACACCTTAGCTGGGTTAGAGTTTACGGGGAATGTACCGAGAACGACGTCAGCAGCTTCCTCAGCTTTGTCGGCCTTGATATGATTCACCCTCGCGGTCCTCCCGACAGGCCTGTTGTTGGAGTTGAAGGCTTTAGCCGGGGGAGCACGAACCATTGCCTGGTTGGTGTTGGGGCGAGGAGGTGGTGGAGGTAGCTGCCTCTGAGTGCACTTATCAGCATAGTGTCCAGTCTGCTTGCATTTGAAGCAAGTGACGACACGAGGTGCATCTGGCCTTGGTTGCCCCATTGAGAACCTCTGAGCCTGCATGTGAGCTGGGTTGGGTGGGCGCGGACCAAAGCCTAGAGAAGCTTGGGCATTTGGAGCCCTAGTGACAGCACTGTTTGGCACCCAGATGCGGCGCTTCTGCGGAGGGGTGGTCATGTTGGAGGAGGAACCACCCTCACGCGAGTGCTTGAGCGACTCTTCGAACGCCTTGCGCCCATTCTCCTCATTGAGCGCTGTGTTCACGAGCTCCACGAAATCCTTGCACTTGATGTTGGTGAGAGCGTACTTCAGTTCCGGGTTAAAACCTCGGCGGAACCTTGCCATCTTCTTGGCTTCAGTGGACACCTCGTCACCAGCGTATCGAGCGAGACGATTGAACTCGTTCTGGTAGCCGAGGACGTCCAGCTTGCCCTGTTTGAGAGAGCAGAATTCCTCACGCATCCTTTCCATGAGACCATCTGGGATGTGGTGCTTCAGGAAGGCATCCTTGAAACAACCCCAGGTGATAGGATAGCCAGCTCTCATGGTCTGGTAGTTCTCCCACCAGGTAGCTTCCTGACCCTTCAGTAGGTAGGTGGCATACTTGACCTTATCTTACTCAGCAACATGAGCAATCTCCAGAGCCCTGTTCATCTCCTTGATCCAGTCATCAACATCCAGAGGCTCACGTGTTGCCACGAAAGCTCTCGGCCCCATGCTCAGAAACTCCTTGATGCTGACTCGCGGAGCATTCTGGTTGTTGTGCTGGTTAGCCTGGATCTGGGCCATCTGAGCCACGACCTGAGTCATCTGAGTCAACAGCTCCGTGAGCGGAGGTGGTTCAGGCGGGTTGCTCCTTGTCGGCGGCATCCTGAATAGACATGCATTTTAGCACAACAACAGAAAAGGATAGACTTGGTAACCGAAAGAGAGATTATTCCGACGCATGAATAGATAACCAACAGGTACATCATCACATGTTCAAATACATCAGAATATCCAACAGACCAATACATGGTTCGAATGCCGCAGGATAACTAAACATAGCTAGGAACGGATACATCGGTACTCCCGTGCTCATCACGCAGGACGGCGGTGAGTAGTACGACGAGAGATATGGTGCGGAGGAATCCCCCGGAAGTAGGTATAACAACGATCCACGTAGAGCGGGATTGCTCTGAGAGGGACTCTCGGTGTGGTGAAGTAGAAAGCGTCGTCTCCCTGTGCTCCATAGCGGGGAATCCCTGTGTAACCAGGACCAAGGTCGAGAAGTGGACCTCTGATCGGCTCGTAACCTCCAGCATCTGGCAGCGGTAACCCAGCTGTCTGAATGCAACGTGCAAAGCGCTCGTCTCCAACAAAATATGTGGTGTACGTCGCCAGACGAGTGAGAGCAAGGTGGAGCTGCTCCCTGACTGAAACCAACTCCTGAGACAGTGTGGAAGCAACTGCGTCACTGTGCCTCACAAACTGAGCAGTGGTGTGCAGCCTGGAGCTATCAGACTCGTAGGTATCCAGGTTGCCGTGGAGAGTGAAGTGAACTCCCACCGACGTGATGTAACCACGGGGGATGTGGCGATAGATAGAATCGTCAAACCCCCAGTAGTCAGCACGGAGGACGGTGAGACTCACGTAAGCTGCCTGCTGCACGGCCATATCCACTGTGGAACCTACTGCCTCGTAGCGGTGGACAACGCTCCTGCCATCATCTGACAGAATGTAGATGATAGCCTGGTAGTAGGTCTGGTCAAACTCTCGCTGCTGCTCGTAGACCTGGTACTCTGGTGCCCAATGGAACCCCAGATAAGTCACCATGTCTCTCAGCATGTCCGGATAACCGGCGGTGCTCTCACAGCGAGTCATCCGAACCACCTGCGGGAAGAACCTGAGATCCATCTGCAGATGATCGGGGAAAGGTTTTGATTAGACGCCGGTAGAAGAACTGAAGTGGATAGTAACAACAAGGTTCAACGGACGAAAAGATGTTGAGAAGAACAGGATATCGAAGCAACATCGGGAAACACGAGACCTAAAATTCCTGAGGTACTACAGAGAACCCAAAACACGTGAAATCCTAACTTGAAAGTTTAGGTGAGAACAGAAAACAACGTTGCACTTCCTTACCAGAAAAAGGGTGGGTGGGTGGGGAAAGAAGAAAAATGGCAGAATTCCTACTCTCACGTTTCATTTTTCCTGTATAGCTACAAAATAGTTTCTAGACTCAACTGCGACCAGTAAAAGGGATCCTACAGGCAGACAGGCTCTGATACCATTTGTTGCACCCGGACTTCTAGAGGATACTCACCGTACGAACTGAACAGTATTTTGATTGGATTACGGGGCTTATCGGCTCCCGCGTCCCCTTACGGGTAGGCCAACACTTATGTGCGACAACCAACCGTTACTGTTCACCGTCGATGTAAACTATCCCGTAGAAATCAGGACACTACCATTGACGTACTTCATACCATACACACATGGTACGTCAACGGCTTTGAACAAAAGGATAACACAACATGCCTCTAAGACACAAAAGATTGAAATAAGTTGCAAATGGCCCTCACTAGGGCAGAGAATAGCAAATACAATCATCCAGAGGACACATGTCCCAACATAATATCATTACAACTCAGCGGAAGCATTCAAAGGGGGTCTGAGTACAGACAAATCCAAATAGGCTTAAGAAGCCGGGAAAATAAAGAAGACGAAGCCCATCCACGTAGGTCCTGGATCCAGCCCTGGTCCAGCTATCTACTCGTCTGCAGTCTCGTCAAACTCCACGAAGTAGCCATCCTGGTGGTCATCGTAGCCGTAGTCGTAGTCTGCGGAAACCACAGCCCCAAAGGGGTCAGTACATAAACGTACTGGCAAGCAAGACACACAGTTCACCAAAGTGTAGCCCGTCAACACCAAGCACAGATGCCTTGGGTTCAACGGAAGAGAGGGATATAACAGATGCTGCAACTGGCTGCACTAACCAACTACAGAACAAACTACAACTTCCGGTGTAACAGAAAGAGATAAGATAGCGTTTCGTAACCAACTATCAACTAACCACCAAGCAAACCCATCCTGGATCTCGCCCCTTATCCAAAGAAGCAATCCGAGGATAACTCACACGGTTGGATTAATGATGGATCAAGTTGTTGTGTCAATAAGCCTATTACTAGGCAAGTTATCATTAGTTAGGTGTAAGTTGTTCTGAGTACTTGTTAGCCAGTACTTTCACCAAGTCAACCATAACCGCGGAAAACACGGCTTCTCGAGAAGATTTATCCCTGCAGGGATGCACCAATTTGGCCGTACACGTAAGAATAACCCGCCAGATGGGAAGGCCTTTCCCACCAAGCGGGGCACTCAACACAACTCAACTCTTCTTCGCATCAAGCTCAAAGCACCACGTGCTGTGCGTGCGCGGCTAATCGAGCCCCCCGAAGAAAAGGAGGACCCTCATAGCACTGGAAGACCACGCCGCCCTAAATGCCGACTACAAAAGTTCCACCCTGGCCTCGGGTTCGTACCTGTATATGCGTGCATCAAATGGAAAGCCCGAACTAAGTGTGGTGATTTGGACGAGATTCGAATCGAATCAAATTGAGGGGGGCGCCCATACACGCTTCCCACATGCGGATAGTGCGCTCATCATGGATCAGTAGACAAGACCCTTTTCCTATTAGGGTCGACACTAGCAGGCCTCAAAACCACGCTGGGCCTCCTGCCGGTGCCTTATCAGCAAATTATTAATACCTCAAATTAACAGGTTGTTGTTTAACATCGAGCCCCAGAATATAACAGATATAATAACAGAAAGTAACGGATAACAGACTCGAGCAAAACAACCCTAAGCATGCTAGTAAGACACGGGCCCAAGCAACGGGGTTTTAGGACTGGAGGTGTGGCAATATCAGGGTTTATGGTATCATGTGATAGGTTCATAACAGAAGCAACGATACATGGGGCTAGCAAATATAGACAACGGAATGTATCGGTAACCAATGTTGAAAGGAACACAATGGTTCATGTGAGTGATAACTTGCCTGCAAACCCAGTGGCCGGGTACTGAGCTAGATCCTCAGAAGGGGTGTCGTAAAGATCGTCGGTATCAACGTCGTCGTCTATCCGAGAAGAAGCAAACAAACAAGGCAGAAATATAAACAATCATTATCATGGCATAGTGCACAATCAAATATGATGCATGACAAGTTAATGGTTGCCTCAAAATAAACTAGATAACATGATAACACAATTTAAATGGACACATATGCAACTTTGAGTTGCATATGAAAAGCCCATGGATTTTGGTTAGATTATTTGTTTTCCAACTAATCAACAGGTGCTAGTGGTTTAGTATGATGCATGCAAAAGGGAAACAGCAAAATAACAACATTAGAACCAATTTAAAACAGGGTGTAGCAATTTAGAATTTTATTATTAATTTAGGGAATTTTTGGGTGCCTTAAAGGTGACACACAAGTAATTGTTGTTTTCATCAAGTTAAAGTGTGCAAAACAATTAACAAAATTTATATTTGAAGAGAACATCAAATTTTAGTTGGATTACATGTTTCAAATTTTGAAATAGGAGTTAGGATGAATTTATTATGACTTAAACAATATTAAACAAGTTTTAAATGAATTTAAAACAAGTTTGAATTTAATTGAATTTTTATTTGTTCAAAACATAATTTCAAACTCATATTTGAAAAGTTCATACTTTGGTGGTTTGAAAACATATTTTGCATGTTCAAAAATATTTTATTTTGAGCAAGTTATGATTTTATCAAATTTAAATGAATTAAACAAGTATTAAATTATTTAGGCAATTTAAATTGTTCAAACCATGAAACAAAATTTATATTTGAAAAGGTTATTCAAAATAGCATTGAAAACATATTTTATTTGCATGATTTGGATTTGTTATGAATTAGTTATGAATTTTAGCAAAATACAATTGAATTGTTTGAATTCAAATTTGAATTGCAATTTGAAATTTCAAAACAGTACACAAATGGATTATTTGGAAAGTTCATTTAATTTAGAGCAATAAACATATATAACTTTTATTTATTGGACTTATAGATTCAAAGTTATTAAAGGTTTAATTTTTGGGTTTAAATCTGTTATTTAAAATGATTAGTAATTAAACAGAAACGCGCAGAAACTTTTGTTACCACGCTGCTGTCTACCCCTAGCCACTGCCCGTGGGCCAGGGGCCAGCGTGGCGCGCCTTGCGCTTGCGTGGCAACCACCGCGGCTTACAGGTGGGCCCTGCCAGTTCGCTGCGGGAGAGAAAAAAGATGGTTTTTATTCTGCGGCCGCGGGGGATCGATCCCACGACCGCGCGCAAGGAACAGAACAGCGCAACCACTGCGCTGGTTTCAGTCGTTTGACAGGGAAAGGAACGCGGACAGGTTATCGTTCATTGCTGGCTAACTGAACTTTTCTGACGAGCGTATCCATCCGCGACTGACAGAGGCGACGCTGCTCGCCGGCGTTGAAGTAACGCGGCCGTGATCGACGCAGATGGGGTGCAGTGGGGTGGTGGACGTGCACGGAGTAGCCGGTGGAGCTCACCGAGAGTTGGTCGAGGTTGCAGAGAAGTTGCTTACGACGGCGTGACGACGCAGCTGCGGCGGAGTAGTGGACGGCGGCGCGGACCTGGTGGCTTCCCGTGGCTGCTCCGGTGTCCGAAAGGTAGAGGAGACGGCGGCGAGTCGATCCCGGCGAACAGACCGCGACGAGGGGCTCGGGGCTGAGATGGTGTTGACGAGGGAGAGGAGGGAACAGCGGACCGTTTCCCGTAGCTAGGAAGGACGGTGACGGTTCATGGCGACGGCGCCGTGGACGGTTTCCGTAGCCGTTCTCCGACGAGGTGGATACAGAGAGAGGAACGCAACGGGAGAGAAGCAATTGGCGGCAGCGGAGAGGGAAAGGTGGCGCCTAGGGTTAGGGTAGGGCAGCGGGGCTCCTATGGCGGCTTTATAGCCCCCGGGAGTGCCTCCTGGCCGTCGGGTGGTCGTCGTTGCTGCCGTGGAGGCCTCCCATGGCCGCCGTACTGCGGGAAGATGGATTAGATCGAGGGAAAAAAAACGAATCGGTATCTATGTTTAAGTGGGAGGCTGGGCCGCGCGCGGAAGGGAAGTGAGGTGGGCTAGGCGCAGCCCACCCTCTGTTGGCGCCAAGTTTGAAATTTTTAATCTTTCTTTCTCCCTCTTTTTTTTTGCTGAAATAGAATTGGGAAGAAAATGATAGGTTTAACTTCATGAAAAAATTGGAAAAAATTTGGAGAAGTTCCTTAGGCCAAATACAAACAGTTGTTAACTTTTATTTTCAAAAGTTTAAATATTTGCTTGCTGTTTAAAATTTAAACCAAATTTGGGTGAAATTTTTAATATTAATAATCATTAATAAAACCAATATTGTACATAGGGTAACCCCTATGGTAAATAGACAATTGAGTTGATCTGTTTTGGTATCAACATAATTTCAAAATGATTCTGTTTTGGGTGCTTTGATTTGAATTTTAAATGTGTTTGGAAAATAAATAATTGATTTAAAACCATCATTTTCACAAGGGATCACTATGGCATAAAATGAAACCAATTGGTTGTTTTTAGTTGTGATTTATATTCAAAATGTTGTAACAGAGCAAGTATGAAACCATTGTTTGAATAAGGTTTGAATTTGAGTTGTGAAAACAGTGGAAAACAAGTGCAACAATTAAGAAACAAATGCAAACAACATGGAAACAATATGATGACATGATGCAGTACTTTAATAAACATGCAACAAACATTCTAAGGGGATGATTTTCATACTTGGGATGTTACAAAACGCCCCCCCTTGAAGGAATCGCGCCCCGAGATTCCTACTGAGAAAGGAAAAGGTCCGGATACTTCTTGCGAAGATCCTCTTCGGTCTCCCACGTTGCCTCTTTATCGGAATGATGCGACCACTGCACTTTCAAGAACTTTGTGCTCTTGTTGCGAGTCTTACACTCGGTCTCATCGAGAATACGAATAGGGTGCTCCTCATAAGAGAGATCATCTTGCAGTTCGATGGAATCATGATCCACTGCACGATCTGGATCTTTGAAACACTTCTTGAGCTGTGACACATGGAACACATCGTGCACTTTGGATAGCTTCTCTGGAAGTTCAAGACGATAAGCATTTTCTGCACGCCTTGAGAGAATGTTGAAAGGACCAATGTATCTTGGTGCAAGCTTTCCTTTCACACCGAAACGATGAGTGCCTCTGAGGGGAGTTACACGGAGATATGCCTTGTCACCAGGAGCATAGATCATATCCCTGTGCTTGCTGTCATAGTAGCTCTTCTGACGAGACTGAGCAATCCTGAGATTGTCACGAATGATACGAACTTTCTCCTCGGCTTCCATAACAATGTCAGGGCCTAAGAGTGAACGTTCACCAGCTCCAGACCAATTGATTGGACTCCTGCATCTGCGGCCATACAGTGCCTCAAATGGTGCCATGCCTAGGCTTGTCTGGTAGCTGTTGTTGTAGGAAAATTCAGCATATGGAAGGCAATCCTCCCATTTCATGCCAAAGGAGCTACCACATGCTCTGAGCATATCCTCGAGAATCTGATTGACTCTTTCGACTTGCCCCTGAGACTGAGGGTGATAAGCTGTGCTGAACAGAAGTTTAGTGCCCAATGCTTCTTGAAAACTCTTCCAGAAATGAGAAGTGAAGATACTTCCACGGTCTGAGCTTATTTCCAATGGAACACCATGAAGAGGAACAATCTTTGCTGTGTAGAGTTCTGCTAACTGGCTAGCTGAGATAGTTTCCTTGACAGCAAAGAAGTGAGCTACTTTAGTGAGACGATCAATAACAACGAAGATTGCATCGTTGCCCTTTTTGTACTTTGGAAACCCAGTAACGAAGTCCATTTCAATCATGTCCCACTTCCACTCAGGAATTTTCAGAGGTTGGAGTAGACCTGCTGTTTTCTGATGGACTGCCTTAACACGTTGACAAACGTCGCATTCAGAAACGTATTGAGCAATTTCACGTTTCATGCCAGGCCACCAATACAGTGTCTTAAGATCCTGGTACATCTTTGTACTTCCAGGGTGGATGGAAAGAGGAGTTTCATGAGCCTCCTTGAGAATGATATCTTTGAGACTTTGCACTTGAGGAACTGCAATGCGTCCTTCAAAGAACACAGTTCCTTTATCATCAACTGAGAAAGACTTGAATTTCTCCTTGCCTTCCTTGATGTGCTCAACCATCTTCTTGATTTCAGTATCACGAAGTTGTTCAGAACGGATCTTGTCCTCGAGAGTTGGACTGGCTGTCAAGCTAGCGAGGTAGCCTTGAGGAACAAGACCAAGGTTCAGCTTCTGGAATTCTTCATGAAGTGGAGGTTGGCTTTCCATGGTCATGAGATTATTGCAATAGGACTTGCGACTGAGAGCATCGGCCATAACATTAGCCTTGCCTGGAGTGTAAGAAATGGTGAGATCAAAGTCTTTAATCTTCTCAATCCATCTCCTTTGCCTGAGGTTTAGATCTGGTTGAGCGAAGATGTATTTCAGACTCTTATGATCGGAAAAGATTTCAGTTTTGTTACCCAACAAGTATTGTCTCCATTTCTTGAGGGCAAACACAACTGCTGCTAGCTCAAGATCATGTGTGGGATAGTTTTGCTCATGTGGGTTCAACTGACGTGAAGCATAAGCCACAACTTGGCGTTCTTGCATAAGAACTGCTCCTAGGCCTTGGAGAGATGCATCACAGAATATCTGGAAAGGTTTGGTAGTATCTGGGCCAACCAGAACTGGTGTGGAAGTGAGTTTAGTCTTCAGGAGATTGAAACTCTCATCACACTGTGGAGTCCAAACGAACTTCTTGTCCTTCTTTGTGAGATCAGTGAGAGGTTTGGCAATCTTGGAAAAGTTTTGGACGAAACGACGGCAATAGCTAGCCAAGCCAAGAAAGCTTCTAACTTGTTTCACCGTCTTAGGAGGTTTCCAATCAACAATTGCCTTAACCTTTTCCGGGTCAATGGCTATGCCTTTGGCAGAGATGACATGACCAAGGTAAGCAACTTCTGGAATCCAGAACTCACATTTGGAGAACTTGGCATACAGACGATGCTCGCGAAGTTTCATGAGAGTGAGACGAAGGTGTTCTCCATGCTCTTCCTCGGATTTTGAGTAGACTAGAATATCATCGAGATATACCACAAAGAACTTGTCGAGGTATTCATGGAAGACAGAATTCATGAGTCTTGAGAAGGTTGCCGGTGCATTGGTGAGACCAAAGGACATGACGGTGTATTCATATAGACCGTAACGAGTGGTGAAAGCTGTTTTTGGAATATCTTCCTTTCTGATCTTTATCTGATGGTAACCCATCCTCAAGTCCAACTTTGAGAATATTGAGGCTCCAGCAAGTTGATCAAAAAGATCATCGATACGAGGAATTGGATACTTGTTCTTGATGGTTTTCTCGTTGAGAGGACGATAGTCAACCACGAGTCTTTTTGTTTGATCCTTCTTGGCAACAAACAGAGTTGGGCAACCCCAAGCAGAGGAACTAGGCTGAATGTAACCTTTCTCCATGTACATATCGATTTGCTCCTTCAACAATTTCAGTTCAGGAGGAGCTATCTTGTATGGATGCTTAGAGATTGGAGCAGTACCTGGTTCAAGCTCGATCACGAACTCAACTGCTCTGTCCGGAGGCATCCCTGGCAACTCTTCTGGAAAGACGTCAGGGAATTCACAAACCACCGGAACATTTTCAAGCAGAGGTAGAGGTTTAGCATCCAGGGTGTACAGCTGAACAGAACTTGATTCACTTGGAGAATAGACTATCTGGCCGGAAGGGTGGAACAGAGTTATTGACTTCTTAGCACAATCAATCGTAGCTTTATTGGCCTTCAACCAATCCATGCCAAGGATGACATCAATGTCAGAATTGCCAAGCAGAATGAGGGAAGCAAGGAATATGTGACCTCCAATCAAGATCTGATTCTCGTGACTGATCTTGGAAGTTTGCATAGTTGCTCCAGGGGAGTTTACTACTAGCGGGGAACCCAAACCAACAAAAGGTAGTTTAACTGCTGTCGCAAAGATCTTTGACACGAAAGAATGCGATGCTCCGGTATCAAACAACACCTTAGCTGGGTTAGAGTTTACGGGGAATGTACCGAGAACGACGTCAGCAGCTTCCTCAGCTTTGTCGGCCTTGATATGATTCACCCTCGCGGTCCTCCCGACAGGCCTGTTGTTGGAGTTGAAGGCTTTAGCCGGGGGAGCACGAACCATTGCCTGGTTGGTGTTGGGGCGAGGAGGTGGTGGAGGTAGCTGCCTCTGAGTGCACTTATCAGCATAGTGTCCAGTCTGCTTGCATTTGAAGCAAGTGACGACACGAGGTGCATCTGGCCTTGGTTGCCCCATTGAGAACCTCTGAGCCTGCATGTGAGCTGGGTTGGGTGGGCGCGGACCAAAGCCTAGAGAAGCTTGGGCATTTGGAGCCCTAGTGACAGCACTGTTTGGCACCCAGATGCGGCGCTTCTGCGGAGGGGTGGTCATGTTGGAGGAGGAACCACCCTCACGCGAGTGCTTGAGCGACTCTTCGAACGCCTTGCGCCCATTCTCCTCATTGAGCGCTGTGTTCACGAGCTCCACGAAATCCTTGCACTTGATGTTGGTGAGAGCGTACTTCAGTTCCGGGTTAAAACCTCGGCGGAACCTTGCCATCTTCTTGGCTTCAGTGGACACCTCGTCACCAGCGTATCGAGCGAGACGATTGAACTCGTTCTGGTAGCCGAGGACGTCCAGCTTGCCCTGTTTGAGAGAGCAGAATTCCTCACGCATCCTTTCCATGAGACCATCTGGGATGTGGTGCTTCAGGAAGGCATCCTTGAAACAACCCCAGGTGATAGGATAGCCAGCTCTCATGGTCTGGTAGTTCTCCCACCAGGTAGCTTCCTGACCCTTCAGTAGGTAGGTGGCATACTTGACCTTATCTTCCTCAGCAACATGAGCAATCTCCAGAGCCCTGTTCATCTCCTTGATCCAGTCATCAACATCCAGAGGCTCACGTGTTGCCACGAAAGCTCTCGGCCCCATGCTCAGAAACTCCTTGATGCTGACTCGCGGAGCATTCTGGTTGTTGTGCTGGTTAGCCTGGATCTGGGCCATCTGAGCCACGACCTGAGTCATCTGAGTCAACAGCTCCGTGAGCGGAGGTGGTTCAGGCGGGTTGCTCCTTGTCGGCGGCATCCTGAATAGACATGCATTTTAGCACAACAACAGAAAAGGATAGACTTGGTAACCGAAAGAGAGATTATTCCGACGCATGAATAGATAACCAACAGGTACATCATCACATGTTCAAATACATCAGAATATCCAACAGACCAATACATGGTTCGAATGCCGCAGGATAACTAAACATAGCTAGGAACGGATACATCGGTACTCCCGTGCTCATCACGCAGGACGGCGGTGAGTAGTACGACGAGAGATACGGTGCGGAGGAATCCCCCGGAAGTAGGTATAACAACGATCCACGTAGAGCGGGATTGCTCTGAGAGGGACTCTCGGTGTGGTGAAGTAGAAAGCGTCGTCTCCCTGTGCTCCATAGCGGGGAATCCCTGTGTAACCAGGACCAAGGTCGAGAAGTGGACCTCTGATCGGCTCGTAACCTCCAGCATCTGGCAGCGGTAACCCAGCTGTCTGAATGCAATGTGCAAAGCGCTCGTCTCCAAAAAAATATGTGGTGTACGTCGCCAGACGAGTGAGAGCAAGGTGGAGCTGCTCCCTGACTGAAACCAACTCCTGAGACAGTGTGGAAGCAACTGCGTCACTGTGCCTCACAAACTGAGCAGTGGTGTGCAGCCTGGAGCTATCAGACTCGTAGGTATCCAGGTTGCCGTGGAGAGTGAAGTGAACTCCCACCGACGTGATGTAACCACGGGGGATGTGGCGATAGATAGAATCGTCAAACCCCCAGTAGTCAGCACGGAGGACGGTGAGACTCACGTAAGCTGCCTGCTGCACGGCCATATCCACTGTGGAACCTACTGCCTCGTAGCGGTGGACAACGCTCCTGCCATCATCTGACAGAATGTAGACGATAGCCTGGTAGTAGGTTTGGTCAAACTCTCGCTGCTGCTCGTAGACCTGGTACTCTGGTGCCCAATGGAACCCCAGATAAGTCACCATGTCTCTCAGCATGTCCGGATAACCGGCGGTGCTCTCACAGCGAGTCATCCGAACCACCTGCGGGAAGAACCTGAGATCCATCTGCAGATGATCGGGGAAAGGTTTTGATTAGACGCCGGTAGAAGAACTGAAGTGGATAGTAACAACAAGGTTCAACGGACGAAAAGATGTTGAGAAGAACAGGATATCGAAGCAACATCGGGAAACACGAGACCTAAAATTCCTGAGGTACTACAGAGAACCCAAAACACGTGAAATCCTAACTTGAAAGTTTAGGTGAGAACAGAAAACAACATTGCACTTCCTTACCAGAAAAAGGGTGGGTGGGTGGGGAAAGAAGAAAAATGGCAGAATTCCTACTCTCACGTTTCATTTTTCCTGTATAGCTACAAAATAGTTTCTAGACTCAACTGCGACCAGTAAAAGGGATCCTACAGGCAGACAGGCTCTGATACCATTTGTTGCACCCGGACTTCTAGAGGATACTCACCGTACGAACTGAACAGTATTTTGATTGGATTACGGGGCTTATCGGCTCCCGCGTCCCCTTACGGGTAGGCCAACACTTATGTGCGACAACCAACCGTTACTGTTCACCGTCGATGTAAACTATCCCGTAGAAATCAGGACACTACCATTGACGTACTTCATACCATACACACATGGTACGTCAACGGCTTTGAACAAAAGGATAACACAACATGCCTCTAAGACACAAAAGATTGAAATAAGTTGCAAATGGCCCTCACTAGGGCAGAGAATAGCAAATACAATCATCCAGAGGACACATGTCCCAACATAATATCATTACAACTCAGCGGAAGCATTCAAAGGGGGTCTGAGTACAGACAAATCCAAATAGGCTTAAGAATCCGGGAAAATAAAGAAGACGAAGCCCATCCACGTAGGTCCTGGATCCAGCCCTGGTCCAGCTATCTACTCGTCTGCAGTCTCGTCAAACTCCACGAAGTAGCCATCCTGGTGGTCATCGTAGCCGTAGTCGTAGTCTGCGGAAACCACAGCCCCAAAGGGGTCAGTACATAAACGTACTGGCAAGCAAGACTCACAGTTCACCAAAGTGTAGCCCGTCAACACCAAGCACAGATGCCTTGGGTTCAACGGAAGAGAGGGATATAACAGATGCTGCAACTGGCTGCACTAACCAACTACAGAACAAACTACAACTTCCGGTGTAACAGAAAGAGATAAGATAGCGTTTCGTAACCAACTATCAACTAACCACCAAGCAAACCCATCCTGGATCTCGCCCCTTATCCAAAGAAGCAATCCGAGGATAACTCACACGGTTGGATTAATGATGGATCAAGTTGTTGTGTCAATAAGCCTATTACTAGGCAAGTTATCATTAGTTAGGTGTAAGTTGTTCTGAGTACTTGTTAGCCAGTACTTTCACCAAGTCAACCATAACCGCGGAAAACACAGCTTCTCGAGAAGATTTATCCCTGCAGGGGTGCACCAATTTGGCCGTACACGTAAGAATAACCCGCCAGATGGGAAGGCCTTTCCCACCAAGCGGGGCACTCAACACAACTCAACTCTTCTTCGCATCAAGCCCAAAGCACCACGTGCTGTGCGTGCGCGGCTAATCGAGCCCCCCGAAGAAAAGGAGGACCCTCATAGCACTGGAAGACCACGCCGCCCTAAATGCCGACTACAAAAGTTCCACCCTGGCCTCGGGTTCGTACCTGCATATGCGTGCATCAAATGGAAAGCCCGAACTAAGTGTGGTGATTTGGACGAGATGCGGATCGAATCAAATTGAGGGGGGCGCCCATACACGCTTCCCACATGCGGATAGTGCGCTCATCATGGATCAGTAGACAAGACCCTTTTCCTATTAGGGTCGACACTAGCAGGCCTCAAAACCACGCCGGGCCTCCTGCCGGTGCCTTATCAGCAAATTATTAATACCTCAAATTAACAGGTTGTTGTTTAACATCGAGCCCCAGAATATAACAGATATAATAACAGAAAGTAACGGATAACAGACTCGAGCAAAACAACCCTAAGCATGCTAGTAAGACACGGGCCCAAGCAACGGGGTTTTAGGACTGGAGGTGTGGCAATATCAGGGTTTATGGTATCATGTGATAGGTTCGTAACAGAAGCAACGATACATGGGGCTAGCAAATATAGACAACGGAAAGTATCGGTAACCAATGTTGAAAGGAACACAATGGTTCATGTGAGTGATAACTTGCCTGCAAACCCAGTGGCCGGGTACTGAGCTAGATCCTCAGAAGGGGTGTCGTAAAGATCGTCGGTATCAACGTCGTCGTCTATCCGAGAAGAAGCAAACAAACAAGGCAGAAATATAAACAATCATTATCATGGCATAGTGCACAATCAAATATGATGCATGACAAGTTAATGGTTGCCTCAAAATAAACTAGATAACATGATAACACAATTTAAATGGACACATATGCAACTTGGAGTTGCATATGAAAAGCCCATGGATTTTGGTTAGATTATTTGTTTTCCAACTAATCAACAGGTGCTAGTGGTTTAGTATGATGCATGCAAAAGGGAAACAGCAAAATAACAACATTAGAACCAATTTAAAACAGGGTGTAGCAATTTAGAATTTTATTATTAATTTAGGGAATTTTTGGGTGCCTTAAAGGTGACACACAAGTAATTGTTGTTTTCATCAAGTTAAAGTGTGCAAAACAATTAACAAAATTAATAATTAAAGAGAACATCAAATTTTAGTTGGATTACATGTTTCAAATTTTGAAATAGGAGTTAGGATGAATTTATTATGACTTAAACAATATTAAACAAGTTTTAAATGAATTTAAAACAAGTTTGAATTTAATTGAATTTTTATTTGTTCAAAACATAATTTCAAACTCATATTTGAAAAGTTCATACTTTGGTGGTTTGAAAACATATTTTGCATGTTCAAAAATATTTTATTTTGAGCAAGTTATGATTTTATCAAATTTAAATGAATTAAACAAGTATTAAATTATTTAGGCAATTTAAATTGTTCAAACCATGAAACAAAATTTATATTTGAAAAGGTTATTCAAAATAGCATTGAAAACATATTTTATTTGCATGATTTGGATTTGTTATGAATTAGTTATGAATTTTAGCAAAATACAATTGAATTGTTTGAATTCAAATTTGAATTGCAATTTGAAATTTCAAAACAGTACACAAATGGATTATTTGGAAAGTTCATTTAATTTAGAGCAATAAACATATATAACTTTTATTTATTGGACTTATAGATTCAAAGTTATTAAAGGTTTAATTTTTTGGTTTAAATCTGTTATTTAAAATGATTAGTAATTAAACAGAAACGCGCAGAAACTTTTGTTACCACGCTGCTGTCTACCCCTAGCCACTGCCCGTGGGCCAGGGGCCAGCGTGGCGCGCCTTGCGCTTGCGTGGCAACCACCGCGGCTTACAGGTGGGCCCTGCCAGTTCGCTGCGGGAGAGAAAAAAGATGGTTTTTATTCTGCGGCCGCGGGGGATCGATCCCACGACCGCGCGCAAGGAACAGAACAGCGCAACCACTGCGCTGGTTTCAGTCGTTTGACAGGGAAAGGAACGCGGACAGGTTATCGTTCATTGCTGGCTAACTGAACTTTTCTGACGAGCGTATCCATCCGCGACTGACAGAGGCGACGCTGCTCGCCGGTGTTGAGGTAACGCGGCCGTGATCGACGCAGATGGGGTGCAGTGGGGTGGTGGACGTGCACGGAGAGGGAGAGAGGGGAAGTAGCCGGTGGAGCTCACCGAGAGTTGGTCGAGGTTGCAGAGAAGTTGCTGACGACGGCGTGACGACGCAGCTGCGGCGGAGTAGTGGACGGCGGCGCGGACCTGGTGGCTTCCCGTGGCTGCTCCGGTGTCCGAAAGGTAGAGGAGACGGCGGCGAGTCGATCCCGGCGAACAGACCGCGACGAGGGGCTCGGGGCTGAGATGGTGTTGACGAGGGAGAGGAGGGAACAGCGGACCGTTTCCCGTAGCTAGGAAGGACGGTGACGGTTCATGGCGACGGCGCCGTGGACGGTTTCAGTAGCCGTTCTCCGGCGAGGTGGATACAGAGAGAGGAACGCGACGGGAGAGAAGCAATTGGCGGCGGCGGAGAGGGAAAGGTGGCGCCTAGGGTTAGGGTAGGTCAGCGGGGCTCCTAGGGCGGCTTTATAGCCCCCGGGAGTGCCTCCTGGCCGTCGGGTGGTCGCCGTTGCTGCCGTGGAGGCCTCCGATGGCCGCCGTACTGCGGGAAGATGGATTAGATCGAGGGAAAAAAACGAATCGGTATCTATGTTTAAGTGGGAGGCTGGGCCGCGCGCGGAAGGGAAGCGAGGTGGGCTGTGCGCAGCCCACCCTCTGTTGGCGCCAAGTTTGAAATTTTTAATCTTTCTTTCTCCCTCTTTTTTTTTTGCTGAAATAGAATTGGGAAGAAAATGATAGGTTTAACTTCATGAAAAATTTGGAAAAAATTTGGAGAAGTTCCTTAGGCCAAATAAAAACAGTTGTTAACTTTTATTTTCAAAAGTTTAAATATTTGCTTGCTGTTTAAAATTTAAACCAAATTTGGGTGAAATTTTTAATATTAATAATCATTAATAAAACCAATATTGTACATAGGGTAACCCCTATGGTAAATAGAAAATTGAGTTGATTTGTTTTGGTATCAACATAATTTCAAAATGATTCTTGTTTGGGTGCTTTGATTTGAATTTTAAATGTGTTTGGAAAATAAATAATTGATTTAAAACCATCATTTTCACAAGGGATCACTATGGCATAAAATGAAACCAATTGGTTGTTTTTAGTTGTGATTTATATTCAAAATGTTGTAACAGAGCAAGTATGAAACCATTGTTTGAATAAGGTTTGAATTTGAGTTGTGAAAACAGTGGAAAACAAATGCAACAATTAAGAAAGAAATGCAAACAACATGGAAACAATATGATGACATGATGCAGTACTTTAATAAACATGCAACAAACATTCTAAGGGGATGATTTTCATACTTGGGATGTTACAACATCTCCAATGGACATGTCATGGTATGTTTCTTAACACTTTCTTATTCCTGTAGTTGCTTATGTTATAATGTGGCCGGTATGTGACTTTGTGCTTTTATTCTATCTTGGAATTGTGTTCTAGAAAATACCCATGGCGGTAGCGGACAGTGCTGGCATGGAGCCCGATACCATTGGAGTACGCCGTGGAGAATCCGGACATGTCACCGCAGTTCCGATCACCAGGGATAATGCTGATGGTCGGGTCATCCTCAACTCTCAAGCATGGAGGCAGTTCCATTCCGCAAGAGTTGGTATGGCGGCTGGACGAGCTATTCTGATCACCATGAGGAATAGTGACGTCCCCAACTTGGACATGATGATGGTCATCCACTACATCAGCCCGCTAGATCGATAGATGACGAGTTTAATTAAATTAGAACAAATAATTATTTCCATCTCACTAGCTAACTCCTGGATTTATTAGTAGCATGGTTCTTTTCGAGACTATGTAATTTTGTTAAACTATGTGTTGATGATCGAGACTATGTGTTGATGATCGAAAATATTTATGTTATAAAACTTAATTGTGTCATTTTGCTGTTATTCTGTCAGCTTGATACTTATTCTGTCATTTTCCTGTAATTCTGTTATTTTGGTTTTTCTTTTATTTTTTGATACAGCAAAACCATACCCCAGGCGAACAGTACACAGTACCCCAGACGCATCTGTACCCCAGGCGCACAGCGCTTGTTCGCCACAGGTAAGAGTTTTACCCCAGGCGCACAAGGTGTATTCGCCTGGGGTATGCGAACTTACCACAGGCGCATTGTGTTATTCGCCTGGGGTAAGCCATTACCGCTGGCGATGTGGTCCCAGGCAAACTGAAATTCGCCTGCGGTAGCCTAATTTGGTGCGCCTGCGGTAGCCTTTTCCCTAGTAGTGTCATACTCGGCCACATTATTGGATGCCTTGAAGTGTATCTGCAGCACATACTTGAGTTGATCACGCTTGGGTGACGTAAGCACCACGCCAGCACCCAGCCCTTCTTTCACTTTGGAGCCATCAAAGTGCATCTTCCAGAAGTTGGTTTCCGGCAAGGGAGGCTCATACTGCACCTCGGCCCAATCCACTAGGAAATCCGCTAGAGTTTGTGACTTGATTGCTTCTCTTCTCGCGTACAGAGGGGTGTACGCGGCTAGCTCAATTCCCCACTTGGCTACTCTGCCTCTTGCATCCTTGTTACCCATGATCTCCGAGATGGGAGCGGTACTCACCACTGTGATGGGATGCCAGGACGGGGGCGCTTGTCGTGGTGTGGAGAAGACAGATGCCATGGAATGGCTTAAGTTTGGGGCCGATGGACGCTGTAGGTATCCGGGGAGGGATTGCACGGCGAGTAGCCGCGCTCAGGTATCACTGCAAACAACAAGAACTACCCAGGTTCGGGGCCCTCGTGTGGAGGTAACACCCCTACTCCTGCCTATCTCTCAGTATGTATAATTTCCGAGTAGCCACAGTATAACTTTGCCTCTCAGCCGAGTAGCCAATCTGCTGCTTTCTCTCTCTGTGATGCTAGCTCTCGTAATAAATGCGATCTGAGGCAACGTCCCTCGCGCAGGAGGGGGCAGGGCACCTTATATACTGGTGCCCAGCCGAATAAACAAAGACTAAAAGGTACAACTTGATGGGACACGCCTACTGCGAAGCAGAACACGCCTCCGGCTTCTCGCCGACCCGGGTGCGGGAAGTTGCCGCGCCGTTCGGCAGATGGGACCTGTCCACCCTGTCAGTCACACAGAGTAGGACCCTCGACATGTCCTGTCCCCTCTGTCAGTGACAGGACATGACAGGCGCCTACCTCACTGTAGCCACGCCGTTGCGCGGATCATCATGTGCTCTGTAAGTTGAACCGCACGCCTGTACGGCTGCGGGATCTACGTGATCTTGTCAGAACGGCTCCATTGACTTCTTGCCTGGGTAGGATCGCAGCCCATCTACTCGGACCACCTGACCGCTACCCGGACGTTAACAATCGTTCTCCTTATCTTCTTTGGGCCTTCGATACTTATGACCGAATAGACACTACCGGGTAGAGGGTACCCGGGTAGCCACCAACTCGGTAGATTGCACCCTGATCTTCATTTTACCACCTGCCTTACCCCTACTCGGGGGTAGCCCCCCGACATTAGTCCTCGAAGCTGGTAGAGTCCAGCGAACTTGTTCGTAGGGCTCTGCTAGCTTAAACCAAATTGTCTTCTCGAAGGAGTAATGCCGAGTTGCACCTCAACTTGGACCAAGGACTCCTTCTCAAATCTCTCCAACTGTGGTTACGAGAGAAACTTCCTTGTAGCTTCTCGTGTCGCTGCGGGGCACGTGCCATGCACTAGTGACCGCGACTCCTCGGTGCTGCTGCAGGCCACGCGCCAGTCTCTGCGCCTAGGGCCCACAGCCCGTTAGGTCATGTCGAACGGGTACTCGAGAGCACACGACCTGGGACGTGGGATTAACTGTGCCTGTTACGCGCGCGTTTCGCGCTGTGTGCGTTTCTAACGGACAGTTAACCCACGCCGCACGATCAATAGCCACGATCGATCCAGTAGTAACTGCAGCTCGTGGGGAGAGATAAATACCCCCACGCCGCCTATCCTTTCTCTTTCCTCCTCATTTCCCAATCTCGCACTCCCATCTCCTCTGTCGCCGACATCGAGTGCAACGCCACCGCGAGCACTCACCGCGCCCCCCACTGGGAGATCCGAGAGCAAGAATCTCGACGCGCCATCACCGCCATCTTCGCCCACAACTCCGACGAGCTCTTCTTCTCCAACTAGCAACCTCGCTTCCATGGCTCCGCACGGAGACGAGGCGGTTCCCGCCCGAGCCGGCAGGGAGGGCTCGGACGTCACCGCCGAAGACTGTCAATGGCTGGTGAATACCCGCCGAGTCCCTCCCGGCGTTGTCTGCCGGCATCCTGGCACCGAGCTCGTCCCGGCACCGAAAAAGGACGAGTACGTGGTATTTCTCTCCCACTTCAAACGCGACTTCGGCCTTCCCATCTCGAAATTCCTTTCAGACTTTCTCCGCCATTTCGGCCTTCAGCCGCACCATCTTCCACCAAACGCCATTGTTATGCTCTCCACACACGCCACTGTGTGTGAAGCCTTCCTGGGTGTCTACCCGACGGTCCAGACATGGGCAAAATACTTCTTCCTCCGCAAGCAGAGTGTTCCCGATCCTGGCAACACTGAAGCCCCTCGCGTGATGACCCAGACGGGTAGCGCGATGATGCTGCAGCGCAAGACCGGGCACCATCCGCGGGTAATCGGATTGGAAACTGTGCGCAAGTGGCAGCGCGGCTTCCTCTACGTGAAGAACGTTGCCGCCGAGAAGGGAAAGCCCATCGAAGACCGGATAGGGCTCCCTAAGTTCGTGAACACGCTGCCCACCGGGCAGAACTGGGGATATGATCCAAAGAAGACCATGCCAGACGTCCTCCAGGTCGAGAAGCGCATGATCGAGTTGGTGGCGGAAGGGCTCCTTCAGGACGACCCAATCGCCTGCTGGATCTCTCGCCGAGTACTCCCGCTCCAGGAGCGAGCACACAAGATGTGCTACATGGGAGGTCCTCGGGATTGTACCAGGACGACGACCTTTGAGCTCAGCAAGGCTGAGGTGGCCATCTGGGCCAGGTGTATTATGCAGACCACGCTCACCGAGAACTGGGCATACGGCTTCATGCCGTATAGCCGCACCAAGAAGATCCCCCAGGTTAGTGCTCTTCTCTGCACCCTTATTATTTTAATTGACACCGAGTAGAACTCCTCTTTAGCTTCATATGCTTTGTATTTGCATGCTGTGCCGAGTAGGAACTTTTAGCTTTGTATGCTTTATGTTTGCATGCTGCTCCGAGTAGACTCACTTAGCTTAATATGTTTTGTGTTTGCACGCTATCCCGAGTAGAACCACTTAGCTTAATGTGCTTTATATTTGCACGCTTGTTTCGAGTATAACCACTTATCCGAGAACTAAACTCACTGTGTCTGCTTGTACCAATCAGCACATCAATCGCTAGAGAGAAGAGGATAGTGAAATCTTCGAGGCCAACTGGCACGATGACAGAACTGAGGATGACGCCAAGGCATATGACACCCAAGATACCTTGTGTATCCCTCACGCCATTCAGGCCGGTAAGTCCTGAGCTGAAACCTCTATTCGGGATTGGTCCGAAGATGAAGAAGGTGACTTAATTCACCTTTCCGCTTACTCGCAGTCTGCTTTGCTTCCCTTCTCTTTTGCTTGTTCTGAATTTTCCCTTCTTCTCTGCAGAGGAGCCTGAGTTGGACGAGTTAGAGGAGCCTGTGGACGCGATTCCTGTGTCCATGGCTGCTCCCACTACCCGGAAGCGGGTTGGCAGTGGTGCACAGGCACCTCCTCCCAAGAGAACCAAGAAGAAGCCAACCAACAAAGTCACCACTGGCAGCCGAAAACGCGTCCCTACCATAGAGGGGTAAGTGCTTCCGAGTAACCCTGGTTCTCTGTTGTGCTTTTCCCTTCTCCTTTTTCTGCTTTCTTTCTGATCCTATTTCTACTTCCAGCGCGCCTCTCGACGCTGATGCCACTGCCGCACCTCGTCCCAAGAAGAAGACAACCGTGCCCCGAGAGCAGCTTGTAGATCTCTCGGATGAAGATGAAAACCAGGAACCGCAGGGTAGGACACGTGCGCCTCCCCTATTGACGAAGAGCAAGATCTCGGCGCCGAGAACGATGGCGCCGGGGATGATACTGATCCTATCTCCGAGCAGCAGCAACCCGAAGCGCAGCACGCTGCCCAGGACGCTGCCAACACCGAGGAGTCACCAACTCCCCCAACTGCATCAGCGGAGGAGAACATCGAGCAGGCTGCCGAGTAGCAGCAAGAAGACGCCGCCCTGGCGTGTCCAAAGCCTGCTGCGGGCCAGCAGCCTGAAGACAACACCGCAGAGCAGCACGACATCGCGGCGGAGCCACGAGTAGAAGACAATGTCGCTGAAAGGCCTGATCCCGCTGCGGAGCAGCGGGTAGAAGACGATGTGGTGGAGCCAGCCCGCCAAGACCAAGTGCAGCCGGACGCTGCACCGAGTAGCCGGCCACCTGTGCCGCCAACTCAGCAGGCGACTCCACCCCGCGCACCAGTTCCTCCATCAACTCAGCAAGTACCTCCTCCAGTTCATCAAGCGCCACCACCTCCTCAGCCAACTCTTCACGTGCCTCTGCCTTCTCGGCCAACCCCCACGCCAAGCACCAAGAAGACCACCAAGGCGGGAGCTGAGGCAACCCGGCACCAGCCAAAGCGCGCTGCCTCATAGGCTGGGTAGGCGCCGCAGCCCTCCAAGCCGCAAGGTGAGCAGTCCGGGAAGCTGGTCAAGAGCACCCAGCTGACACTCACTCCGAATAGGACTCCGCCCACTCCAAGCGCCAACCCGGTTTCCTCCGGGGTCACCTTTGGCCCCGTCTAGAAGCTGAGTGCTGGTGCTGGCGCCAGCGTGCAGCGCAAGTATCCCGAGTACTGGACAGACCTACAGCAGCGCCACCAAATCCAGCTGTCCAAGGAGGATAAACGGATAGCCGCTCTCAAAGAGCGCAAAGCCGTGGGAGTCTCCAAATCCAAGGGAAAAAAGGATTCCTTAGTCATCAAGGAACTTTCTTCCCGCGGCGAAGACGAGGAGGTGCTTCCCGAAGAAGGCCTTGCAGCCATCTTGGACCGAGTAGGCCACATAGAGAAGGCCTGGGACAACAAAGTGCTCGGCAACAATGCCTGGGATGGTACACAGTTGGGGAAACTCGACCATTACCGAACAGACTGGAACAAGGCCGACATTGGCCCTATTGGCATGACAGTTGCTAGCCCATGCAACACCTTGGCCGGAAAGCTGTTTGTCCTGCGCAAGAACATCGAGGACATCGAGCAAAGCTATGTGGTAAGTGTCTCTCTCTTTTTTGCATTTTCCGAGTTGCTGATTTCTTCTTTCTCTTCTCTTCTTCTCTTAGTCATTCCCCCAGTCCCCGAGATTCGGGCCGAGTAGGTGAAGACTCAACCGAGTTGACATTTACTCGGCCCAAATCTTCCAGTACTCATATTTTCCATTCTACTCTACAGGATAGCGTCCAGAAAAGGACACATATTTTCCGTCAGCTTCTCTCGAACCACCGCCAAGCCAGGGAGCGGAACCAAGCTCTTGAGGCTGACAAGAAGGTCAAGGATGTTATAGAGCAGCAGGGCTTGGAGCGCACCCTCAAGCTTTCTGAAATAGAGAGTAAGCTTTTAGCATCTCGGTTTATGCGTTTTGTACTTACGCTCGTTTTTTGCTTTTTGCTCAATTGTTGTCTTCTCTGCAGGCGAGCTCAAGGCTCTGGTGGATAGACACCAGGATTGCGAGGTCTTCGCTGCCTCTGCACAAAGCAAGATCACTTCTCTGGAAGGTGAACAATCATCTCTCTTCTCTGTACTTGCTTTCTCTCACTTGACTACTCTGCTGATAACGCTGTTCTACCCGTAGAAGAATACAAGAAGTTCCGGGAGCAGCATCTGGATTGCCTCACACCCGCTGAAGTACAACAGCAAGTGCAGACCCGGGAGGCCCAAATTGAGAAGGAGCGCGTGACCGAGAAGACAGAGTTTGAGAAACTCCAGGTCGATCTTACAGACGCGCTCCAAACTGCAATCAACTCCGTCCGCGAGAAGTAGGAATTCGAGACGACTGCTAATGCTGAGAAGCGAGCACTCGAGCCGGAAATCACCATACTCAAGGAAAGGAACTAAGCCCTCGAGGTTCAAATCAATGACTCGCGCCACGTCCATGACAAGTATCTCCAAGAAGGAGAGGACTGGAAGGTCAAGCTGGGAGCCTTGTTGGTAGACATGGAATGTGAGTTGCCGCTACCCCTTTCTTCTCTTGTTTCCCTTTTCTCTGCCTTTTTCTACCCGGTTTTACTTCTTCTCAGTCATCGTTTCTGATCCAACTTAGACCCTTATGCAGATATCTTCCCGGAACTCCGTTCCGCTGGTGTGCCCGCTTTGGACAAGGCAAGACAGGCCAGAGCCGCATCTGTTCTGAATATTGACAACACATCCAGCATCAACGACCATCTCCTCAACATCAAGACACAAATCCGCTCCCTCAAGGGCCTGGGCACCTACATGGTGTCTATTGGTATCAAGTTTCACAAGCTCTTCTGGCCCGAGAAGGATGTCCCGGAAACCTTCCGCGAAATTGCCGATCACCTAGATGAGGTTAAGGTGGAGCTCAAGAAATGGCGTGCCTCCGCAGCTCGGGCAGGAGCTGACGAGCTGCTGCACTTCATCCTGTCCTAGTACGAGAACTTGGATCTCAACAGGATTAGTACTCCAAGTGGACCGTTGATTCTGATTGCATCGCTCGCCGAAAAGAGGTGGCCTATGAGCTCGCCTCCTACGCCGACACCAGCGTCTTCATCGACGGCCCCACCGAGCCTGACACGGATGTCGGAGAAGAGGATAATGACGAGGATGATGATGAGGATGATGACATTGCTGACGAAGACTTGGCCGAGTTCGAGGAGGGTGCCGAGGAGGAGGGATCTGAGCAGGAGGAGGCCAAGGGGACGGAGAAGAACGAGCAGCAAGGAAATGTCGAGGACTCCGGGTTGGCAGCCAACCCAGAGGCCAAGCAGCCGCAGCCCGCTGTGCAGGAGGCCACCATCACCACCGAGATGGTGATCCAAGACCTAGCTCCTGAGTTAGGCGCGACTGTTGCTGCGACGGACGGTTTTTACCCTCTGCCCGGCACTCAATCTACTCCATCCTCCAACTCTGCAACGGATCCCATCTCCACGGCTACAGCAACTTCTGATCCAGCTGCCTCTGCCAACACCGACGCGGAAAACACTGCTTCTACTGTTGTGTAATTCCTGCAAGCCTTATCTCCAAACTTTTATCAGATTCCCGGGATGCCGGGTGCATATGTAATCGGTACAATTATGTCCTTTGCTACTCAGTTTTTATTTCAGTTAATAGTTTTAGCAACTCTGGCTTAATGCTGGGTTGCGTTTCTATGCAAGTCCCCGAGTTGCATTTTTTATCCACGCATTCTCTTTGTCTTAGCTCTTACCTGCCACTTGTGGCTTTTTTGGTAGTCAAGTCACAAGATTTTAAAGTTCGAGTTTCAAATACTTAGCCACTTAGAAAAATGCATGGTAACGTTGCCCACCACTTAGCCAAAAAGAGAGATAACAGTAAAGAACACCCTACTCGGTTGAAGCACTTTTCTTTTCCTTGGCAGTTTTTCGTGTGTTCATTGACCTTTGGCTTGTTCTCTTGCTTGCCATGAAGCCGGGCTGCGGACAGCAGCAGAGTCGAAGAGTTGGCCCTTGGGTTTAAACACAGTACTATATATGCTTATGAAATTCTAAGTAAATCAACCGAGTAGACAAAGTAAAACAGAGTAGAACAACACATAGCAGATTTGGATAAGGGCAGTCCCCGAGTTTGAATTCGGAGTGCCGACTAAAATTTTAACTCGGTTGAGGAGATACATACAACTTTTTGCTCATGAATGAAAACGGTGGAGTAGAGCTATATTCCAGGGGCGCTTAGATTCCTCTCCTGCTCTATCCGGTCTATTCTTCTGGGGGTGCCTGTGTGTCAACTAGGTAATAGGCATCATTGTGTAGAGCCTTGCTCACAATGAAAGGCCCTTCCCACGGAGGGGACAGCTTGTGCATCCCGGCCGTGCACTGCACGAGCCTAAGGACCGTGTCTCCTTCTCGGAAAACCCTTGGGTTTACTTTCCGGCTGTGATAACGCCTCAAGTTTTGCTGATAGACAGCGGAACGTGACAGAGTTAACTCTCTTGCTTCTTCTAGCAGGTCAACGTCATTTTCTCAAGCTTCTCTCGCCTCCGCCTCAGTGTAGAGGGTTACTCGAGGCGAGTCATGCTCTAGGTCAGTGGGTAACTGTGACGCCCCGAGATCGGGCACTATGCAGATTTCAGCATTTCAGCCAAATCCGCATAATAACCGATTCCAGGTTGCCATTTATGATAACATTACAATAGTTCACGAATATTCCACAATTACAACAGAATCAGATAGATACAAGATGACTCAGACGAGCCAGGGATACAACTGATACATTACAAAGATCCAAAAATAACAGCGGAAGAAACAACATATCGTCCGTCTACGGACAAGATCCAAATTGGACTAAGAGTCCTGAAGATAACCGGGAGCGTCCAATCCCTGCCCAGGCCAAGCCGGAGGGATTCCCATGCTAACGTCGTCAGACTTCAAACCTGTTGACTGCAATTTGGAATTTGCAGCCACGAAAGAGATTCGTGGGTCAGTACGGTTAAGTACTGGCAAGGGGGATAAAACCCATACTCACAAAATACCGGCGTAGCCAGTCATCACAAGATACAAATACTTTAGGATCAGTGGAAAGGAAGGGGTTATTGCAAATAAGCGACAGCAGGCTGCACTAACCAACTACAGAGAGATTCTACAACTTCCGGCTATCAGAAGGGAGATAAGATCGAGTATAGTAACCAACTGAAAGTAAATCCAAAACAAACCCATCCTGGATCTCACCCCTTATCCAAAGAAGCAATCCGAGGATAACTCACACCGTTGGATTAATGATGGTTCAGATTATTGTGTCAATAAGCCTATTACTAGTCAAGTTGTTAATCATGGGGTGAAAGATTGTTAATGATTAGGTTTAAGTTGTCCTGAGTACTTGTTAGCCAGTACTTTCACCAAGTAATCCATAACCGCGGAAAACACGGCTTCTCGAGAAGATTATCCCTGCAGGGTTGCACCAATTTGGCCGTACACGCAAGAATATCCCGCCAGATGGAAATGCACTTCCACCAAGCGGGGTACTCTACACAACCAACCCTTCTTCGCATCAAGCCCAAAGCACCTTAGGCGCACGGCTAATCGAGCCCAGAAGAAAATGGACCCTCATAGCACTCTAAGAACGTGTCCTCCTATATGCCGATTACGAAAGTTCCACCCGGGATCCAAGGGCTCGCAAGATCATGCATGCAGCAAATGGAAAACCCGAACTAAATGAGGTGATTTGGACGAGATGCGAATCGAGTCAAATTGAGGGGGGCGCCCATACTCGCTTCCCACATGCGGGTAGTGCGCTCATCATGGATCAGTAGACAAGACCCTTTTCCTATTAGGGTCGACACTAGCAGGCCTCAAAACCACAAAGGGCCTCCTGCCGGTGCCTTATCATCAAATTTATTATTAAGTAATAACAGTAGCATGATGGATTGATTGATTAAACATCGATCCCCCGGAACATAAAAGAGTAGTAACAGAAGGTAACGGGTAACAGACTCGAGCAAAACAACCTAAGTAGGATAGTAAGACACGGGCAACAAGCAATGGTTATAGGTATGGAGGTGAGGCAATATCAAGGTTAAGGGATTCATGTGATGGGTTCGTAACAGAAACAACTACCACTAAGGCTAGCAGAAAAGAACAACGGAAAGAATCGGTAACAAGTGATGAAAGGCAGCCATATGGCAGCAAGTGAGTATACTTGCCTGAGATCCCGCAAGGTAGCAGAACTTGTCGTTGCTCACATCATCTCAACGTCCTATCCGGGAAGAAGCAATGAACCTCGAACAAACACCGGATGCAACAATTACTACTACGGCAAAAGATCCAGCATGATCAAGATATGGATGCATGACAAGTTTAAAGATGCATCAGGGTAAACTAGTTGACAAGATAAACAGATTTAAATGGACCCATATGCAATGTGAGTTGCATATGGATGCACATGTTAAGGTGGAAACAATGATCTACCATTAGTTAACATGTGTAAGTGGTTTATCATGATGCATGCATGATGAGGAACAATAAGACAACAATATTAAATGCCATTGGAATGATAGTTAACAATTTTAGAAAACATTTATCAAGTTTGGAAATTATTGTCACTTAATGGGGTTAAACAAGTAGTGGTTGTTTTCATCAAGTTAAATTGCTCAAAACAAAAGGCAAAGTTGATATTTGAAAAGGTTATCAAATTTTAGTTGGATTACATGTTTCACATTTTGAAATTGGGCTTAGGATTATTTAATTATGAACTAAACAATATTAAACAAGTTTTAATTGAATTAAACAAGATTTAAATTGTTTAGGCAATTTTAATTATTCAAAACAGAAAACAAAAATTATATTTGAAAAGGTTATTCAAAATGGTATGGAAAACATATTTTATTTGCATTATTTGGAATTAGTATGAATTAGTTATGGATTTTAGCAAATCACAATTGGATTATTTGAATTCAAATTGAAATTGCATTTTGAAAATTCAAAACAGGAAACAAAAGGTACCAAAAGATAGATAATTTAATTTGGATCAGTGTACATATTTTACTTTTAATTTTTGGAGTTATAATTTGAAAGTTATTTGCATATTGAATTAGAGGACCAATCTATCATTTTTGAGGGACTTTGATTAGATAAAAACGTGCAGGAAACGGTGTTACTGCGCTACAGGCCAGCCCGTGCCACTGACCTGCGGGCCAGGCCCAGCGTGGCAGCCACGCGGGCGGGTGCGTGGTGAGGTGGCCACAGGTGTGACTGACCCGTGGGCCCCTGCCCCTTGCGCGCGGAAGGAAACGCAAAAGGGAAAAATTTGCGCCCGCGGGATTCGACCCCGGGACGCGCTGCTCGCGCGGATGGAACAGCACCAGTGGGGTGCTCGTGTGGTTGTGATGCAATGGAAGACTGACGAAACAAGAGGTGTCGTTCCAGGTGTTAACTGAATGTTGGATTCAGAAGACCGAATCTCGTCAGGTTACAGAGAGGAGGTTCGATTCGACGGCGGGCCTCCGGTGGAGCACGACGGGGACTAGCCCTCGCGGTGGGCGTGCGGTGCGTGGCTGTGCGATGGGGTGAGGGGTGGAGGCGAACAGAGGAGGCGATCGGGGCTCACCGGGTTCTGCTGTCGAGGCGCTGTCGATGGAGGTAAGGGCGACGGTGGCCGGCGACGGCGCGGCCACCACAGGCCCTCCCAGCAAACGGTGGCGGGACGGGGAGATGCAGGGGAACGCCCCGGTCTCATTCCCGCCATCGGGTGCTCCTCGAGGTGGACAGGCTACCGGCGGTGAGGGGAGGAAGGTGGTCTCGGTGGTGAGGATGTTTTTCGGTTCAGAAACATGAGAACGACAGAGGAGCAGGGTTCAGAGGATGAAGAACTAGCAGAGAGGAGAATGGCGGCGATGGGAAGGAGGGGCTAGCTAGGGTTTGCAGCTGAGGGGGGTAGGGGGTAGGTTCTTAAGGAGGAGGAAGCCCTGTACGGCAAGCATCTGGAGGGGGGGAAGGATGATCATGCGGTTCTGAACGAGTTCGTACAGGTGACAGCGACAGGAAGGAAGAAGACAGAAAAGAGAGGGGGTATTGGGCTAGGAGGTTGGTGGGCTTAGGGGAAGAAAAGGAGAGGATGGGGTGGGCTGGTTCTTCTCCTTGGGATTTCCTTTTTATTATTTATTTTTTGTAAAAAGAAATAAAAGGAAGAGAGAGAAAGGGTAGGGGTTTTGGGGTGGTTTTTTGCATCAAATAATTTTATTACTTTTCCAAAACAGGA
Organism: Alopecurus myosuroides; assembly: GCA_028641055.1. Classification (NCBI taxonomy): domain Eukaryota; kingdom Viridiplantae; phylum Streptophyta; class Magnoliopsida; order Poales; family Poaceae; genus Alopecurus; species Alopecurus myosuroides. The sequence goes on from CM054061.1 coordinate 307,496,254, forward strand.
AAAAGAAAGCAATGTTAGCATAATGTTCACAAGGTGGAAATTTTAATTGAATTAAAGTTGTTTAGTTGAAAATTTCCAAATAGGGTTTGAGGTTTGTATTTTGATAATTAATTTTATTAAGTTGCAAAACAATAACCAAAAGCAAAGGTTAGGTAATGATTTTCAAAATTGGAATATTAGTTTGATGTTTAAGTGGTTAGTGGAATTTCAAATAATGTTTGATTTGGGGAGTTTTGGAAATAAGCAAATTTTATTTAATAAGTTCAAGCAATTACAAACATTATTGAATTTAATTGGTTTGCAAAATTTTAATATTTAAACCCATATTGAAACATGATAATTAAGATTGATTGGATTTGAATGCTTGGAAATTGCCATTAGGGTTTTTAACAAAAGGGAAGAAATTTTGATTAACAAGCAATTGATTAAAACAAATTCAATCATTGAAAAACAATGGAGGGGTTTTGGTTGCAAGTTTGAAATTGGAAGTTTTGAGCAAGGGGTGGAAGTTTAAATTGTTTTTGAAATTTCCAGTTGTGATGCAAACATGGTGCAATGAAATGTGATGCATATGATGCAAGCAAAACAAACAGGTAACACCCCAGGTGTTACAGACGACACCACTAACAAGGGATTGCGCCCTCGCAATCCACCTGCTAACCCGGGAGGGGAAAGAAGTTCGACTATCGATTCTTCGTGCTTCCAGTTGATCTCCTCGACACCACTAACAAGGGATTCTTGCTCGGAGTGACGACGATGTTCTTCCACCAGGAATCTTCCGATGATCGAACCTATTAGGTTAAAGGCTCAGAAAACGTCCACCCACGTAGGATCCTAACACTTTGAAAGATAGACAAGGGGGAAAAACTCCAAAACAAATAAGATGGGAGGGGAATAGGATAGGGATAAGGAGAAAAACAAGAATCCTATTGAGAGGTTTTCCAAAATAGTTTAGCAGAAATAGTTTTCGGCACTCTAGAAACAACGACCGTTAGCGAGGTTAACCTACAGGCTTTGCGGACCCGTTGCTTCGATAACCATTCGTATCGAAACAATCTCGGGAATCGGAACCAAGGCTCTGATACCATTTGTGACGCCCCGAGATCGGGCACTATGCAGATTTCAGCATTTCAGCCAAATCCGCATAATAACCGATTCCAGGTTGCCATTTATGATAACATTACAATAGTTCACGAATATTCCACAATTACAACAGAATCAGATAGATACAAGATGACTCAGACGAGCCAGGGATACAACTGATACATTACAAAGATCCAAAAATAACAGCGGAAGAAACAACATATCGTCCGTCTACGGACAAGATCCAAATTGGACTAAGAGTCCTGAAGATAACCGGGAGCGTCCAATCCCTGCCAAGGCCAAGCCGGAGGGATTCCCATGCTAACGTCGTCAGACTTCAAACCTGTTGACTGCAATTTGGAATTTGCAGCCACGAAAGAGATTCGTGGGTCAGTACGGTTAAGTACTGGCAAGGGGGATAAAACCCATACTCACAAAATACCGGCGTAGCCAGTCATCACAAGATACAAATACTTTAGGATCAGTGGAAAGGAAGGGGTTATTGCAAATAAGCGACAGCAGGCTGCACTAACCAACTACAGAGAGATTCTACAACTTCCGGCTATCAGAAGGGAGATAAGATCGAGTATAGTAACCAACTGAAAGTAAATCCAAAACAAACCCATCCTGGATCTCACCCCTTATCCAAAGAAGCAATCCGAGGATAACTCACACCGTTGGATTAATGATGGTTCAGATTATTGTGTCAATAAGCCTATTACTAGTCAAGTTGTTAATCATGGGGTGAAAGATTGTTAATGATTAGGTTTAAGTTTTCCTGAGTACTTGTTAGCCAGTACTTTCACCAAGTAATCCATAACCGCGGAAAACACGGCTTCTCGAGAAGATTATCCCTGCAGGGTTGCACCAATTTGGCCGTACACGCAAGAATATCCCGCCAGATGGAAATGCACTTCCACCAAGCGGGGTACTCTACACAACCAACCCTTCTTCGCATCAAGCCCAAAGCACCTTAGGCGCACGGCTAATCGAGCCCAGAAGAAAATGGACCCTCATAGCACTCTAAGAACGTGTCCTCCTATATGCCGACTACGAAAGTTCCACCCGGGATCCAAGGGCTCGCAAGATCATGCATGCAGCAAATGGAAAACCCGAACTAAATGAGGTGATTTGGACGAGATGCGAATCGAGTCAAATTGAGGGGGGCGCCCATACTCGCTTCCCACATGCGGGTAGTGCGCTCATCATGGATCAGTAGACAAGACCCTTTTCCTATTAGGGTCGACACTAGCAGGCCTCAAAACCACAAAGGGCCTCCTGCCGGTGCCTTATCATCAAATTTATTATTAAGTAATAACAGTAGCATGATGGATTGATTGATTAAACATCGAGCCCCCAGAACATAAAAGAGTAGTAACAGAAGGTAACGGGTAACAGACTCGAGCAAAACAACCTAAGCAGGATAGTAAGACACGGGCAACAAGCAATGGTTATAGGTATGGAGGTGAGGCAATATCAAGGTTAAGGGATTCATGTGATGGGTTCGTAACAGAAACAACTACCACTAAGGCTAGCAGAAAAGAACAACGGAAAGAATCGGTAACAAGTGATGAAAGGCAGCCATATGGCAGCAAGTGAGTATACTTGCCTGAGATCCCGCAAGGTAGCAGAACTTGTCGTTGCTCACATCATCTCAACGTCCTATCCGGGAAGAAGCAATGAACCTCGAACAAACACCGGATGCAACAATTACTACTACGGCAAAAGATCCAGCATGATCAAGATATGGATGCATGACAAGTTTAAAGATGCATCAGGGTAAACTAGTTGACAAGATAAACAGATTTAAATGGACCCATATGCAATGTGAGTTGCATATGGATGCACATGTTAAGGTGGAAACAATGATCTACCATTAGTTAACATGTGTAAGTGGTTTATCATGATGCATGCATGATGAGGAACAATAAGACAACAATATTAAATGCCATTGGAATGATAGTTAACAATTTTAGAAAACATTTATCAAGTTTGGAAATTATTGTCACTTAATGGGGTTAAACAAGTAGTGGTTGTTTTCATCAAGTTAAATTGCTCAAAACAAAAGGCAAAGTTGATATTTGAAAAGGTTATCAAATTTTAGTTGGATTACATGTTTCACATTTTGAAATTGGGCTTAGGATTATTTAATTATGAATTAAACAATATTAAACAAGTTTTAATTGAATTAAACAAGATTTAAATTGTTTAGGCAATTTTAATTATTCAAAACAGAAAACAAAAATTACATTTGAAAAGGTTATTCAAAATGGTATGGAAAACATATTTTATTTGCATTATTTGGAATTAGTATGAATTAGTTATGGATTTTAGCAAATCACAATTGGATTATTTGAATTCAAATTGAAATTGCATTTTGAAAATTCAAAACAGGAAACAAAAGGTACCAAAAGATAGATAATTTAATTTGGATCAGTGTACATATTTTACTTTTAATTTTTGGAGTTATAATTTGAAAGTTATTTGCATATTGAATTAGAGGACCAATCTGTCATTTTTGAGGGACTTTGATTAGATAAAAACGTGCAGGAAACGGTGTTACTGCGCTGCAGGCCAGCCCGTGCCACTGACCTGCGGGCCAGGCCCAGCGTGGCAGCCACGCGGGCGGGTGCGTGGTGAGGTGGCCACAGGTGTGACTGACCCGTGGGCCCCTGCACCTTGCGCGCGGAAGGAAACGCAAAAGGGAAAAATTTGCGCCCGCGGGATTCGACCCCGGGACGCGCTGCTCGCGCGGATGGAACAGCACCAGTGGGGTGCTCGTGTGGTTGTGATGCAATGGAAGACTGACGAAACAAGAGGTGTCGTTCCAGGTGTTAACTGAATGTTGGATTCAGAAGACCGAATCTCGTCAGGTTACAGAGAGGAGGTTCGATTCGACGGCGGGCCTCCGGTGGAGCACGACGGGGACTAGCCCTCGCGGTGGGCGTGCGGTGCGTGGCTGTGCGATGGGGTGAGGGGTGGAGGCGAACAGAGGAGGCGATCGGGGCTCACCGGGTTCTGCTGTCGAGGCGCTGTCGATGGAGGTAAGGGCGACGGTGGCCGGCGACGGCGCGGCCACCTCAGGCCCTCCCAGCAAACGGTGGCGGGACGGGGAGATGCAGGGGAACGCCCCGGTCTCATTCCCGCCATCGGGTGCTCCTCGAGGTGGACAGGCTACCGGCGGTGAGGGGAGGAAGGTGGTCTCGGTGGTGAGGATGTTTTTCGGTTCAGAAACATGAGAACGACAGAGGAGCAGGGTTCAGAGGATGAAGAACTAGCAGAGAGGAGAATGGCGGCGATGGGAAGGAGGGGCTAGCTAGGGTTTGCAGCTGAGGGGGGTAGGGGGTAGGTTCTTAAGGAGGAGGAAGCCCTGTACGGCAAGCATCTGGAGGGGGGGAAGGATGATCATGCGGTTCTGAACGAGTTCGTACAGGTGACAGCGACAGGAAGGAAGAAGACAGAAAAGAGAGGGGGTATTGGGCTAGGAGGTTGGTGGGCTTAGGGGAAGAAAAGGAGAGGATGGGGTGGGCTGGTTCTTCTCCTTGGGATTTCCTTTTTATTATTTATTTTTTGTAAAAAGAAATAAAAGGAAGAGAGAGAAAGGGTAGGGGTTTTGGGGTGGTTTTTTGCATCAAATAATTTTATTACTTTTCCAAAACAGGAAAAAGAAAGCAATGTTAGCATAATGTTCACAAGGTGGAAATTTTAATTGAATTAAAGTTGTTTAGTTGAAAATTTCCAAATAGGGTTTGAGGTTTGTATTTTGATAATTAATTTTATTAAGTTGCAAAACAATAACCAAAAGCAAAGGTTAGGTAATGATTTTCAAAATTGGAATATTAGTTTGATGTTTAAGTGGTTAGTGGAATTTCAAATAATGTTTGATTTGGGGAGTTTTGGAAATAAGCAAATTTTATTTAATAAGTTCAAGCAATTACAAACATTATTGAATTTAATTGGTTTGCAAAATTTTAATATTTAAACCCATATTGAAACATGATAATTAAGATTGATTGGATTTGAATGCTTGGAAATTGCCATTAGGGTTTTTAACAAAAGGGAAGAAATTTTGATTAACAGGCAATTGATTAAAACAAATTCAATCATTGAAAAACAATGGAGGGGTTTTGGTTGCAAGTTTGAAATTGGAAGTTTTGAGCAAGGGGTGGAAGTTTAAATTGTTTTTGAAATTTCCAGTTGTGATGCAAACATGGTGCAATGCAATGTGATGCATATGATGCAAGCAAAACAAACAGGTAACACCCCAGGTGTTACAGTAACACGGCCTCATCTCCATATACCAGGAAGAATGGTGTGTATCCGGTTGATCGATTAGGGGTAGTCCTTAGACTCCACAACACCGCCGGTAACTCGTCCAGCCAACAACCAGGGGTTCGCTGTAATGGCTCAATCAGCCTTAGCTTTATGCCGGATAGCACCATGCCATTTTCTCTCTCAACTTGCCCATTGGAGGCCGGATGCGCAACAGATGCAACATCTAGCCGGATCCGCTTCTCTTTGCAGAATCTTGCGAAAGCACCCTCAGCAAAGTTTGTGCCATTATCAGTGATGATGCTGTGCGGGTAGCCATATCTCAGGATCACATCATTCAGGAAACTCACAGCTGTGACTCCATCACACTTCCGAATAGGCTTGACCTCAATCCATTTGGTGAACTCGTCAACCATGACCAATATATGAGTCATGTTGCCACTAGCTGGCTTGAAGGGACCTACCATGTCCAAGCACCAAACAGCAAATGGCCAAGTGATGGGAATGGTCTTCAACTCGGAAGCCGGCATATGGATCTTGCTTGCAAACCTCTGGCAGCCGTTGCACTTTCTCACTATATCCTCAGCTTGCTTCAAGGCAGTGATCCAAAAGAAGCCATGCCGAAAAGCCTTGCTGACTAGAGCCCGAGAAGAGGCGTGATGTCCGCATTCTCCTTGGTGTATCTCGACAAGAATTTCTTCTCCTTCTTCTAGCTCAACGCAGCGTTGCAGCACACCAGTAGGACTCCTTCTGTGCAGTACCTTGTTGAGGATAGTGTAGCCCTTGGATCTTCTCTGTATTTGCCTGGCTGTGACCTCATCACTCGGCAATGTGCCATCCGTTAGAAAGCATAATATGGGCAGAGCCCAACTTGGTGTCCCCGTATGGGAAACACTGGTTCGTCCACTTCCATTGGATCAGCTACCAAGACCTCTTCTGAGTTGGGGGCGAGTCCCCGTGTCCCCGAGTACTGAGAAATGATCCCCTCAATGAATGCGATAGTCCCCGAGTTGAATGGAGCAGTCCCCGGGTTGCAGGTGCCAGTCCCCGGGTTGGAGATGACAGTCCCCGGGTTCTCTTTTGCAGCCTCCCAATCAATCTCCATTGGAACAACTTCCTCTCCCGACAGAGATGGAACAAAGATAGACTCCGAGTTGGGGGATGGATTTATGGATGGCTTTCTCAAATGCTCCAAGGCAATCCTAGCCGGGATAAACTGCCGAGAAGACCCCAACTTGGACAGCCCATTAGCTGCATCATTCTCAGCTTGGTGTATGTGATGAAACTCACACCCTTCAAAGAAGCCAGTCATGGTTTGCACCAGAAACCGGTAGGACGCCATGTTGGCATCAAAAGCATCCCAGGTGCCGGATACCTGCTGAATTACCAAATCCGAGTCGCCATAACATACGATGCGCTGCACCTCAATTTCCTTGGCTACCCTCAGGCCATGCACCACTGCCTCATACTCGGCCATATTGTTAGATGCTTTGAAATGAATCTGCATCACGTATTTGAGTTGATCTCGCTTGGGTGACGTAAGCACTATGCCAGCACCAAGGCCTTCCTTCACTTTGGAGCCATCAAAATGCATCTTCCAGTAGTTGGTTTCCGGCAAGGGTGTCTCATACTGCATCTCGGCCCAATCCACCAAAAAATCTGCCAGAGTTTGTGACTTGATCGCTTCTCTTCTCGCATACAGAGGAGTGTACACGGCTAGCTCAATTGCCCATTTAGCTACTCTGCCACTAGCTTCCTTGTTGCCCATGATCTCCGAGATGGGAGAAGTACTCACCATTGTGATAGGATGCTCTTGGAAATAATGCTTGAGCTTCATGGCACCCAGGTACACGCCGTACGTCATCTTCTGGTAGTGCGGGTAGTTCTGCTTGGAGCTGGATAGCACCTCACTGAGATAGTACACTGGCCGCTGCACAGTCTTGCCTTCCTCTTCTCTGTCCACCACTATCACCACACTCACTACCCGGTTGGTAGCCGCAATATAGAGCAGCATTGGCTCTTTGGGTAGCGGGCTTGCCAGGATGGGGGCGCTACCCAGCATGGTCTTCGGCTCCTTGAATGCCACATCAGCTTGTGGTGTCCAGCCAAACTTGTCACTCTCTTTCATCAGCTGATAAAGAGGCAAGGCCTTCTCTCCCATTCTGCCCAGGAAGCGGCTCAGAGAAGCCAGGCATCCGGTGAACTTCTGCACATCCTTCAGTGATCTCGGCAAAGACATGCTCTCTATAGCTTTTATTTGAAGGATTGGCTTCAATGCCCCGGCTGGATACCAAGAAACCGAGTAACTTGCCAGCCGGAACACCAAAGGTGCATTTAGTCGGATTCAACTTCATCATGTACTTGCGCAAGTTGGCAAAGGTTTCCTCAATATCACTAAGCAGAGTATGTGTTTTATTCGTTTTGATGACAATGTCATCTACGTACACCTGCACATTTTTGCCAATTTGATCATGCAAGCATTTCTGCATGCATCTCTGATAAGTAGCCCCAGCATTCCGCAACCCAAAGCACATAACATGATAGCAATAAGCCCCGTACAGGGTAATAAAGGTAGTTTTTATTTGATCATCCGGGTTGAGAGCTATCTGATGGAAACCAGAGTAGGAATCAATGAAAGACAAAAGTTCACACCCGGCAGTGGAATCAATCACCTGATCTATGCGGGGTAGCGAGAATGGATCCTTGGGGCAGGCCTTGTTCAGGTCGGTGTAGTCCATGCACATGCGCCATGCAGTATCGGCCTTGGGGTCCTCCTTCTTCTTCTCAACCATAACCGGGTTGGCCAGCCAATCTGGATGCAGTACCTCCATGATAAATCCACTTATCAGCAACTTGGTGATCTGATCACCGATGGCTTTCCTCCTCTCATCACCAAAGTGTCGCATAGCCTGGACCTTCTTTGTCTCCTGGGACGCCTGGAAGGCAGTTCCGTATTGGGAACTCGGCATGCCAGGCGCACCACCTTGTGCTGCTTGAGCCATAGAAACCACCTCGTGTATCTTCTTCTTCTCGGCAGCAATGACCAAGGACTCCGCCAGCAGAGATCCGGCAGAGGCGCACTCCAAGGAACGCTTGTAATCACCCGAGATGGTGATGACACCATTGGGACTAGGTAACTTCATCTTCAGGTAGGCTGCATGGGTTGAGGCCATGAACTTGGTGAGGGCAGGCCTACCGAGTAGAGCATGGTAGGGGCTCTGAAAATCAACTAATTTAAACTCCAGGCACTCGGTGCGGCAGTTCTCCCTGGTGCCGAATAGGACATCTATCCAGATGCGGCCGATTGGAGCACAAGATACTGCGGGCACAATGCCATGGAATGTGGTCCTGCTCGGTAGCAGCATGTTCTTGGCGAGGCCGAGCATCTCTAGTGTATCCCGGTACATGATGTTGATGCTGCTGCCGTTATCAATCAGCACATTGCTGAACCTGACATTCTTCTGAGTTCCCAAGAAAGTGGGATCCACCACCAGAGCATAGGTACTCGGATTAGGCATCACCTTGGGGTGATCATCCTTGGACCAGGTAATCTCTTGGTCGCACCAGTGCAGGTAGTGAGGCACAGTCGGGATCACTGCATTCACCTCCATCGCGCGCCTGCGCTGCGACTGCTTGTCGTCTGGCTCAGTGGTGAACACCATATAGCTCTCATGGTGTTCCTGGTACTGGTTGCTGTCTCCACCACCATTGTTGCCGTTGTTGTTGTTGTTGTTCCTGTTGTTGTTCCTGTTGTTGTTGTTATTGTTGTAGTTGCGGTTGCGGTCATTGAGGTTGTCATAGTTGCGGTTGGCTCCCTGAGCCACTTGGTTCACGTTCTCCCTTCTCGGATTCACTGCAGGCCTGGGAGCAGCTGCCCGAATAGGCTGCACATTGGCATTCGCAGGCGGCAGAGGAGGAGGAGGGGGCAGCTGACCAAAACCTTCACTCTTGATGAGGTCCCACCAGCTGCATTGCCGGGTAGTGTGGTTGGCTGGCCTACTCGGATGCCGAGTATGGAAGCTGCATGGCCCGACCTTCATGTTCTCAAAGATAAAACTCTGAGTCTCTCTTGAATCCGGGTTGCCGCTACCCTGCTGGGGAGCATTGTATGGTTTCTTGATGCCTTGGCCCTGGTTCTGGTTCTGCCCGTATTGGGCTCCAGCAGTTTTTTGCCTTTGGCTACTTCCAGCAGCCGCGGGATCTTGGATCACAACAATCACCTCCTCGGGATCATACCGAGTATCTAGGCAGTCACCTTTGCGCTTGTTGTGAAACTCTTGTCGTCTGTGGCCATCATGGTGCTTCCTTCTCGGCTCAAATGCATCGAGCAGAGGCCGAGTAGGGTCTCCGAGTGCATACATATCAGCTATCTTGATCGTCTCGGCGAGCGTACTCGGCATCTCTCTCTGCAGCTTCTGCCACAACATGCTGCCATGCCTGCAGCCTTGAGCAAACCAGGCGATTGCCTGCGACTCGTTCACACCCTCACAGGTGTTCCTCAGTGTGCTCCACCGAGTAAGATACTCTCGGTCAGTCTTGTATGTGCTGGTGAAGTTGCTTATGAACGCCTCCGAGAAGTCAAGCTAGCAGTTGATGCTGTCTCTTGGCAGGTTGTTGAGCCAAATCCAAGCAGCGCCCTCCAGCATCTGCGGAACATACCGCACAACCCATCTCTTGTTGCCGCCTGCAATGTGCACAGCGGTGACGTAGTCACTCAGCCAGTCTTCCGGCTTGGTGCTGCCATCATAGCACTTGGTCCCTCTAGCCAGCTGAAACTTGTTCACGGAGGGCTCCTCCATGATGCGGGGACCAAAACAGTCTGGGCCGGGTGGCCCCTTCGTCTCGAGCTGCACAGACCGGTTGATCCGGTCCAGCTTGTATCTTGCATCGCTGGGCTCCAGCATTCGGTCACTCAAACGATCAGTGACATCTCTTGGGTTAGCGTACCCGGCTAGCTCCATCGCCGAGTACCCATCATCATAGCGGTCTTGCGGCACAGGACCGGGTTGAGCCACCGGGTTGGCTGCTGCCACAACTACTTGCGGCTGTACAGCTGCTGGCTGCCGCACTCTCTGCTAGACCGGGTTGGCAGCATGATGTCGTGATGTTCCCGCGCTGTTTCCTCCTTGCCCCTTGCTGTGAGCTTTAGTGGCTTGATAGTCTGCTCCTGTAGAGTTGTGTTTCTGACCGGGCTGTCGCGCCACAGCGTGCTGTTTTCCGGTGGCAGCCGAGTTGTACACCTGCATCTGTTTGCTCTTCCCAGAGTTCACACTCTGGTCCCTCTCATTGCCAGGAAGCGGCGATGAGGCCTGATCCACAGATCTGACCACATGCGAGTGACAACCTGAGAAGCGCCAGCTCCCGTATTGGCTTTCCGGAACTCCTCGTTCTGCCTGCCAGCCTCTAGCACTATCTCATTGAGTCTATCCTGCTGCCTAGCGCGCGCGTCGCCAGTGAGATGTGGCAACTCAGCAGCAACTGCCTCTGCCAGCCCTAAGAGTTTTGGCGGGGGTGCAATATTTGGGCCTAGTAGCAGTGTTCAAACTAGCAGAATGGCTAACAGCCCTACCATCTCTAGCCAGCTCAGCGCCTAAATTGCGACGGATAGCGCCTATCTTGCTAGGCAGCCTAGAAACAGGAGTAAAGCCATGTGCTCTATTGTACTCATTTTGGTCTAGGTTAAGGTCAATCCTAACCTTCTCCAGCTCCTGGGACTCCGCGAATAGTGCTTGACGCTGCTGCTCGAGTTGCGCCTTCAACGCCATGAGCTCGAGCTCGGTGGGAGGCGGCCTGCCCAGCTGCTCGGTGGCGCCACCGCGAGCAACTGGTATAGCCGCGGACGTGGAAGCAGGCACGTAACCCGGAATGTTCCGGGGCATGTCGTAGGGCTTGTGGACCCTTGCGCCAGCCGGCTCCTCGATGACTTCCGCGGTAGCGGCCGCGCCTTTCCCGGCATCGATAGTCGGGCCTGTCATCATCACCTCCACGCTGTCCGCAGAGCAGCCAGAAGTCTTCCCGCGGGCATCGAGTACAACAGGAGGATCTTCCGCGACGAGCACCTCCTCCGGGAACTCGCGGATGACGGTGGTGGCGACGTAGACCAGATGCGCACCGAAGGAAAGCACCGATCCGCCTGCTGGCACGGGCCTGCCGCCGAAATCGCCGGCGTTGTCGGTGACGAAATCGAAAGAGCCGAATCTGTGGACAAGTCCACAGACCACGCGCTCTCCCGTAGCAGAAATCGGTCCCGTCCAAATGAACCCCACCCAGCGCCGCTGCTGGCCCCACGGTGGGCGTTAACTGTCGTGGTGTGGAGAAGACAGATGCCATGGGATGGCTTAAGTTTGGGGCCGATGAACGATGTAGGTATCCGGGGAGGGATCGCACGGCGTGTAGCCGCGCTCAGGTATCGCTGCAAACAACAAGAACTACCCAGGTTCGGGGCCCTCGGGTGGAGGTAACACCCCTACTCCTGCCTATCTCTCAGTATGTATAATTTCCGAGTAGCCATAGTACAACTTTGCCTCTAAGCCGAGTAGCCACTCTGCTGCTTTCTCTCTCTGTGATGCTAGCTCTCGTAATAAAAGCGATCTGAGGCAACGTCCCTCGCGCAGGAGGGGGCAGGGCACCTTATATACTGGTGCCCAGCCGAATAAACAAAGACTAACAGGTACAACTTGATGGGACACGCCTACTGCGAAGAAGAGCATGCCTCTGGCTTCTCGCCGACCCGGGTGCGGGAAGTCGCCGCGCCGTTCGGCAGATGGGACCTGTCCACCCTGTCAGTCACACAGAGTAGGCCCCTCGACATGTCCTGTCCCCTCTGTCAGTGACAGGACATGAAAGGCGCCTACCTCACTGTAGCCACGCCGTTGCACGGATCATCATGTGCTCCGTAAGTTGAACCGCACGCCTGTACGGCTAGGGGATCTCCGTGATCTTGTCAGAACGGCTCCATTGACTTCTTCCCGGGTAGGATTGCAGCCCATCTACTCGGTCCACCTGACCGCTACCCGGACGTTAACAATCTTTCTCCTTATCTTCTTTGGGCCTTCGATACTTATGACCGAATAGAGACTACCGGGTAGAGGGTACCCGGGTAGCCACCAACTCGGTAGATTGCACCCCGATCTTCATTTTACCACCTGCCTTACCCCTACTCGGGGGTAGCCCCCCGACAGCGCTACCCAGCATGGTCTTGAGTCTCTGAATGCCACATCAGCTTGCGGCGTCCAGACGAATTTATCACTTTTCTTCATCAACTGGTAGAGAGGCAAGGCCTTCTCGCCCATTCTTCCCAGGAAGTGGCTCAGAGAAGCCAAGCATCCGGTAAATTTCTACACATCCTTCAGTGATCTTGGCAAAGACATGCTCTCTATAGCTTTTATCTTTGAAGGATTGGCCTCAATGCCCCGGCTGGATACCAAGAAACCGAGTAACTTGCCAGCCGGGATGCCAAAGGTGCATTTAGTCGGATTCAACTTCATCCTATACTTGCGCAAGTTGGCAAAGGTTTCCTCAATGTCACTAAGAAGAGTATGTGTTTTATTCGTTTTGATGACAATGTCATCTACGTACACCTGCACATTCTTGCCGATTTGGTCATGCAAGCATTGCTGCATGCATCTCTGATAGGTAGCCCCAACATTCCTCAACCCAAAACACATAACACGATAGCAGTAAGCCCCGTACGGGGTAATAAAGGTAGTTTTTATTTGATCATCCGGGTTGAGAGCTATCTGATGGAAACTAGAGTAGGCATCAATGAAAGACAAAAGTTCGCACCCGGCAGTAGAATCGATCACCTAATCTATGCGGTTTAGCGAAAACGAGTCCTTGGGGCAGGCTTTGTTCAAGTCGGTGTAGTCCACGCACATGCGCCATGCCACCTCGGCCTTGGGGTCCCCCTTCTTCTTCTCGACCATGACCGGATTGGCAAGCCAATCCGGATGCAATACCTCCATGATGAATCCACTTATCAACAACTTGGTGATCTGATCACCGATAGCTTTCCTTCTCTCTGCCGCAAAGCGGCGCATTGCCTGCTAATCGGCTTGGCGTCTGGGCGCACATGTAACGAGCCCTCAACCAACTCCCTCGGGACACCCGGCAAGTCCTCATTGGACCATGCAAAGACATCCCTATTCTCATGGAGGAAGTGGATGAGCTCGCTTTCCTATTTCTCGCCCAACCCGGCGCCAATGATGGCAACACGGTTTGGGAACTCAAGGCCAACCTGGACCTTCTTGGTCTCCTGGGAAGCCTGGAAGGCAGCTCCGTACTGAGAACTCGGCATGCCAGGTGCACCGACTTGAGCTGCTTGAGCCATGGCCAGCACCTCATGTATCTTCTTCTTCTCAGCAGCAATGCCCAAGGACTCCGCCAGCAGAGATCCAGCAGAAGCGCACTCCAGAGAACGCTTGTAATCACCCGAGATGGTGATGACACCATTGGGACCAGGTAGCTTCATCTTCAGGTAGGCTGCATGGGTTGAGGCCATGAACTTGGTGAGCGCAGGCCTACCGAGTAGAGCGTGGTAGGGGCTCTGAAGATCAACCACTTCGAACTGCAGGCACTCGGTGCGGAAGTTCTCCCTTGTGTCGAATAGCACATCTATCCAGATGCAGCCGATAGGAGCACAAGATACTCCCGGAACAATGCCATGGAAAGTAGTCCTGCTGGGTAACAACATGTTCTCGGCGAGGCCGAGCTTCTCCAAGGTATGTCAGTACATAATGTTGATGTTGCTGCCGTTATCGATCAGCACCTTGCTGAACTTGACATTTTTCTTGGTTCCTAGGAAGGTGGGGTCCACCACCAATGCATATGTACCCGGATTGGGCATCACCCTAGGATGATCATCCTTGGACCAGCTAACCTCTTGGTCGCACCAATACAGATAGTGCGGCACTGCCGGGATCACTGCGTTCACCTCCATCGCACGCCTGCGCTACAAATTCTTGTCATCCGGCTCGGTGGTGAATACCATGTAGCTCTCATGGTGCTCCCTGTACTGATTCCGGTCTCCGCCACCATCATTGCCGTTGTTGTTGTTGCCATTTTTGTTGTTGTTATTCCTGTTGTTGGTGTTGCGGTTGTAGAAGTTGCGGTTGTTGTTGCGGTTGTTGTAGTTGCGGTTGGCCCCCTGAGCCACTTGGTTCACGTTCTCCCTTCTCGGATTCTCGGCCAGCCTGGGAGCAGCTGCCCGAATAGGCTGTACATTGGCACCCGCAGGCGGCAGAGGAGGAGGAGGGGGCAGCTGACCAAAGCCTTCGCTCTTGATGCGGTCCCACCAGCTGCATTGTGACGCCCCGGGATCGGGCACTATGCAGATTTCAGCATTTCCGCCAAAATCCACATAATAACCGATTCCAGGTTGCCACTTGTGATAACATTACAACAGTTCACGAATATTCCGCAACAACAATAGAAGAGATATATACAAGACGACTCAAACGAGTCAAGGATACAACTGATACAATACAAATATCCAAATAACAGCGGAAGAAACAACATAGTGTCCGACTACGGACAAGATACAAATTGGACTAAGAGTCCTGAAGATAACCGATGGCGTCCAAATCCCTGCCCAGGCCAACCCGGAGGGATTCCCAAGCTACCGTCGTCAGACTTCAAACCTGTTGACTGCAATGTGGAATATGCAGCCACGAAAGGGATTCGTGGGTCAGTACTATTAAGTACTGGCAAGTGGATAAACCATACTCACAAGATACCAGCGTAACCAATCATCACAAGATACAAATACTTTGGGTACAACGGAAGGAAGGGATTATTGCAAAGAAGCGGCAGCGGGCAGCACTAACAACTAGAGAGACACGCTAAAACTTCCGACTATTAGAGAGGGATAAGAGAGCGCGACAAAACCAACTATAACTACTCACCGAACAATACCCATCCAGTGTTACCCCCTACTAAGGAAGCAACCCAAGGAACTCACACTGTTGATTAAGGTGACATTCATTTTCATGGTGAAGGTAATACTATATTACTAGTCAAGTTATTACCATTAGGTGTAAGTTGTCTGAGTACTTGTTAGCCAGCACTTTCACCAAGTCGCCACATAACCGCGGACAACACGGCTTCTCGAGAAGATTCATCCCTGCAGGGTGCGCTACAGTACCCGTACACACTCAAGCCACCAACTAAAACTCAGGTTGGCTCGACACGACCCAAACCGTCTCTACAACCCATCCTAGGAGCCACGGAGCTATAAGGTCCCGGCCAGTCCGACCTAACCTAAGTGCAAGGGTGAAAACCACACCCCCCGGCACCACAGGCCTCGCCCTATATGCATCATCATCATCATCATCAACAGTAACCATGGGGGGCCCACCCATTCATGCATATGAGCAAATGGAACACCCGAACTAAGTGTGGCTCTTCGGACAAGCTGCAAATCAGGTCTAAGTCGAGGGGGGTCCCATACTACCTCCCGGATGCGGTTAGCGCGCTCATCATGGATCAATGGACAAGACTCTTTTCCTAAGTTCGACACTACCAGGCTCCAAAACCACGTCGGGCCTCCTGCCGGTGCCTTATCATCAAATTATTATTACCCCAAACATTAACATGTTGTTAAATTAAATTGAAATCCAACTATCAACTAAACAGGTGATACGACAAAGGACAATAAGACTCGAGCACAAACAAATCTAAGCATGCTAGTACGACACAGGCCAACAAACAACAGGGTTATAGTTGTGGAGGTAAGGCATATCGTGGCAGCAGGGTAGACATGTGATGGGATCGGAACACTAGCATCGAAAATACTAGGCTAGCATAAAGGCAACGGAAAGAATCAGTAACAAGTGAGGAAAGGCAACATAGGTAGCAAGTGAGTATACTTGCCTGAGATCCAGCAAGTAGAGGTACATCCGCAGAACTTGTCGTTGCTCACATCATCTCAACGTCCTATCCGCGAAGAAGCAAAAGCTAAAAGAAACACCAGATGCAACAATTACTACTACGGCAAAAGATCCAGCATGATCAAGATATGGATGCATGACATGCGAGAATGCAACTTAACCAATTTAAGTGGAACCGGAGTCCCAACAATTAATTTAGAATGTTCAAGTTATTTATCTAACCATCAATGTTAAATGTTGATTAACATGGAGAACAAGGTATAGGTGATCTACACAATATTAAATGGAATAGGGCACAATTTGAATTAAATAGCCCAACACATTCCATGTTTATTATTTGGGTGCACATGCATAACATTATTTAAAATGCAAAATGAAAGGTGCAAACATGATCATGGATGGCACATTAATGTTCCTTGCATTTTTCTGATAAAAATAGACATAAAATTTGGGTTAATTGGAATTATAGAACAAGAGTTATGCATTTAGCAAGTTTTAATTGAGTATAGAAAGCATTTAATATTTGACACATGTTACATTGTTTAAAACAGGGGACATGTTGCATATTCAAGGAGATTACATTTTTCTGACACAAATTCATACTTTGTTTTTGCAAAACGAATTTGAATTGATCAAGTTATTAGGTTTGCAAAACTATGCAATTTTAAGGAAAACAACAAAAGAATATGGGACTTAGTTGCAGCAGGTGGGATTCGAACTTGGGAGCGTGCGCTGCGCTCGGAAGGCCCAAGCCACTGGGCTGGGTTCGCTCTGGTGATTGGAACAGGGGTGCAGGGAAGTTGAGGTGTAAACCCGCGACACTGGGAAAAAATTAAAGAAAAAAGGAGGCTTTGCCTCGGAGGGGATTTGATCCCGCGACCACAGGGGTGCGGATGAAGGCCTTAGCCACTGGGCTACTGCTGCGTTTGTGAATGGTTACGGATCTGAGCCGATATGAGGTGAAAAAACGCGGAGTTTTCTACTGACGAAACTGAACCGAAATTTCAGACGTGCGCACGGAACACGACGAGGACGACGACGATCTGCAGAGAATGACGCACGACGGCGACACGGAGCAAGGGGCCAGGGAGGGGAGACAGGGGAGGCCTGAAAGCGGATGCTCACCATGGGGGTGTCGGCGATGAAGAGGAGCAGGGCGTCGGGGAAGTGGAGGAAGAAGCGCAGACTGTCGGCTGGACGCCGGCCGGAAAAACGCGGCGGCAAGCGGCGACGGCGTGGCCTCCCTGGTGCCTCCTAGGACCGGCCGAGGAGGCGAGCATGGAGAGGGCACTGCCCCGTTTCCATTCCCGCCGAGATCGCGGCCCGAAGACGAGCACGGCGACCGCACCATCCTCTCCAACTTCCGGCCATGGTGGGTGTGGTGCGGGTTCAGAAAACTTCAGAGGATAGTTGGGGACAGAGGAAGAAGAAGGCGGTGGCGGCTGGAGAGGAAGGAGGGAGGAGACGCTAGGGTTTCGTGGAGGGGGAGGAGGCTTTATGGAAGAGAGGAGGAAGGGAGAGGGGAAGCACGTGATGGTGGAGGTTGCTCTGCTGGAAAGCGACCCAGGGAGGATCAGGCTCTCCTCGTGCCTGTACGGAGGTGGAGGGTGAAGGGGTAGGGTGGGCTGGTTCGGATTGGGGAGGCTTTGGTGGTGGGCTCTGCTGGGCCGGTCTGGCCTAGCATCCCAAAACATTTTTTTCTTTTTTCCAGATATTGTTTGGGATCCAAGAAAATTAGATCTTTGCATCAAATAAATTTCAGGAAATTTTAGAAAATAAGATTTCATGAATTTAAATTAATTTGTTAAATTAGTTTGCAAGTTTTAGATGCATGATGAAGCATGATGCCATGATGATGCAAAAAGAAAAACACACAAACTAATTGGGGAAAATCCCCGGGTGTTACAGCCGACACCACTAACAAGGGATTGCGCCCTCGCAATCCGCTCCAAGCCGGTAAGAGAGAGAAGAAGTTGGAGCTATCGAGTCTTCGGTCACCTTGTTGATCTTCTCGACACCACTAACAAGCTTCTCGACACCACTAACAAGAGATTCTTGCTCGTTGTTGATGATGATGCTCTTGCTGTGAGAACCTTCCGAAGTTCGAACCTATTAGGTTAAAAGGCTAAGAGAACGTCCAACCCACGTCGGATCCTAAACTTTGAAAGATAGATAAGAGAAGAGACTCCAAAACAAATAAGGTAGGAGGAGAAATAGAATAGAGATAGGGAGAAAACAAGAATCCTATTTGAGATGTTTCCAAAATAGTTTAGCAGAAATAGTTTTTGACACTCTAGAAACAACGACCGTTAGCGAGGTTATCCTATAGGCTTTGCGGACCCGTTGCTTCGATAACCATTCGTATAAAAACAACATTGGGAATCAGAACCATGCTTTCGGGCACTATGCAGATTTCAGCATTTCCGCCAAAATCCACATAATAACCGATTCCAGGTTGCCACTTGTGATAACATTACAACAGTTCACGAATATTCCGCAACAAACAACAGAAGAGATATATACAAGACGACTCAAACGAGTCAAGGATACAACTGATACAATACAAAGATCCAAATAACAGCGGAAGAAACAACATAGTGTCCGACTACGGACAAGATACAAATTGGACTAAGAGTCCTGAAGATAACCGATGGCGTCCAAATCCCTGCCCAGGCCAAGCCGGAGGGATTCCCAAGCTACCGTCGTCAGACTTCAAACCTGTTGACTGCAATGTGGAATATGCAGCCACGAAAGGGATTCGTGGGTCAGTACTATTAAGTACTGGCAAGTGGATAAACCATACTCACAAGATACCAGCGTAACCAATCATCACAAGATACAAATACTTTGGGTACAACGGAAGGAAGGGATTATTGCAAAGAAGCGGCAGCGGGCAGCACTAACAACTAGAGAGACACGCTAAAACTTCCGACTATTAGAGAGGGATAAGAGAGCGCGACAAAACCAACTATAACTACTCACCGAACAATACCCATCCAGTGTTACCCCCTACTAAGGAAGCAACCCAAGGAACTCACACTGTTGATTAAGGTGACATTCATTTTCATGGTGAAGGTAATACTATATTACTAGTCAAGTTATTATCATTAGGTGTAAGTTGTCTGAGTACTTGTTAGCCAGCACTTTCACCAAGTCGCCACATAACCGCGGACAACACGGCTTCTCGAGAAGATTCATCCCTGCAGGGTGCGCTACAGTACCCGTACACACTCAAGCCACCAACTAAAACTCAGGTTGGCTCGACACGACCCAAACCGTCTCTACAACCCATCCTAGGAGGCACGGAGCTATAAGGTCCCGGCCAGTCCGACCTAACCTAAGCGCAAGGGTGAAAACCACACCCCCCGGCACCACAGGCCTCGCCCTATATGCATCATCATCATCATCAACAGTAACCATGGGGGGCCCACCCATTCAAGCATATGAGCAAATGGAACACCCGAACTAAGTGTGGCTCTTCGGACAAGCTGCAAATCAGGTCTAAGTCGAGGGGGGTCCCATACTACCTCCCGGATGCGGTTAGCGCGCTCATCATGGATCAATGGACAAGACTCTTTTCCTAAGTTCGACACTACCAGGCTCCAAAACCACGCCGGGCCTCCTGCCGGTGCCTTATCATCAAATTATTATTACCCCAAACATTAACATGTTGTTGATCAAATTGAAATCCAACTATCAACTAAACAGGTGATACGACAAAGGACAACAAGACTCGAGCACAAACAAATCTAAGCATGCTAGTACGACACAGGCCAACAAACAACAGGGTTATAGGTGTGGAGGTAAGGCATATCGTGGCAGCAGGGTAGACATGTGATGGGATCGGAACACTAGCATCGAAAATACTAGGCTAGCATAAAGGCAACGGAAAGAATCGGTAACAAGTGAGGAAAGGCAACATAGGTAGCAAGTGAGTATACTTGCCTGAGATCCAGCAAGTAGAGGTACATCCGCAGAACTTGTCGTTGCTCACATCATCTCAACGTCCTATCCGCGAAGAAGCAAAAGCTAAAAGAAACACCGGATGCAACAATTACTACTACGGCAAAAGATCCAGCATGATCAAGATATGGATGCATGACATGCGAGAATGCAACTTAACCAATTTAAGTGGAACCGGAGTCCCAACAATTAATTTAGAATGTTCAAGTTATTTATCTAACCATCAATGTTAAATGTTGATTAACATGGAGAACAAGGTATAGGTGATCTACACAATATTAAATGGAATATGGCACAATTTGAATTAAATAGCCCAACACATTCCATGTTTATTATTTGGGTGCACATGCATAACATTATTTAAAATGCAAAATGAAAGGTGCAAACATGATCATGGATGGCATATTAATGTTCCTTGCATTTTTCTGATAAAAATAGACATAAAATTTGGGTTAATTGGAATTATAGAACAAGTGTTATGCATTTAGCAAGTTTTAATTGAGTATATAAAGCATTTAATATTTGACACATGTTACATTGTTTAAAACAGGGAAAATGTTGCATATTCAAGGAGATTACATTTTTCTGACACAGATTCATACTTTGTTTGTGCAAAACGAATTTGAATTGACCAAGTTATTAGGTTTGCAAAACTATGCAATTTTAAGAAAAACAACAAAAGAATATGGGACTTAGTTGCAGCAGGTGGGATTCGAACTTGGGAGCGTGCGCTGCGCTCGGAAGGCCCAAGCCACTGGGCTGGGTTCGCTCTGGTGATTGGAACAGGGGTGCAGGGAAGTTGAGGTGTAAACCCGCGACACCGGGAAAAAATTAAAGAAAAAAGGAGGCTTTGCCTCAGAGGGGATTTGATCCCGCGACCACAGGGGTGCGGATGAAGGCCTTAGCCACTGGGCTACTGCTGCGTTTGTGAATGGTTACGGATCTGAGCCGATATGAGGTGACAAAACGCGGAGTTTTCTACTGACGAAACTGAACCGAAATTTCAGACGTGCGCACGGAACACGACGAGGACGACGACGATCTGCAGAGGATGACGCACGACGGGGGGCCTGAAAGCAGATGCTCACCGTGGGGGTGTCGGCGACGAAGAGGAGCAGGGCGTCGGGGAAGTGGAGGAAGAAGCGCAGACTGTCGGCTGGACGCCGGCCGGAAAAACGCGGCGGCAAGCTGCGACGGCGTGGCCTCCCTGGTGCCTCCTAGGAACGGCCGAGGAGGCGAGCATGGAGAGGGCACTGCCCTGTTTCCATTCCCGCCGAGATCACGGCCGGAAGACGAGCACGGCGACCGCACCATCCTCTCCAACTTCCGGCCATGGTGGGTGTGGTGCGGGTTCAGAAAAGTTCAGAGGATAGTTGGGGACAGAGGAAGAAGAAGGCGGCGGCGGCTGGAGAGGAAGGAGGGAGGAGAGGCTAGGGTTTCGTGGAGGGGGAGGAGGCTTTATGGAAGAGAGGAGGAAGGGAGAGGGGAAGCACGTGATGGTGGAGGTTGCTCTGCTGGAAAGCGACCCAGGGAGGATCAAGCTCTCCTCGTGCCTGTACGGAGGTGGATGGTGAAGGGGTAGGGTGGGCTGGTTCGGATTGGGGAGGCTTTGGTGGTGGGCTCTGCTGGGCCGGTCTGGCCTAGCATCCCAAAACATTTTTTTTCTTTTTTCTAGATATTGTTTGGGATCCAAGAAAATTAGATCTTTGCATCAAATAAATTTCAGGAAATTTTAGAAAATAAGATTTCATGAATTTAAATTAATTTGTTAAATTAGTTTGCAAGGTTTAGATGCATGATGAAGCATGATGCCATGATGATGCAAAAAGAAAAACACACAAACTAATTGGGGAAAATCCCCGGGTGTTACATGCATTGCCGGGTAGTGTGGTTGGCTGGCCTACTCGGATGCCGAGTATGGAAGCTACACGGTCCATCCTTCATGTTCTCAAAGATAAATCTCTGAGCATCTCCGGAATCCGGGTTGCTGTTGCCTTGCTGGGGGGCATTGTATTGCTTCTTGAAGCCTTGGCCCTGATTCTTGTTCTGCACGTATTGAGCTCCACCAGTTTTCTGCCTTTGTCTACTCCCAGCAGTCGCGGTGTCCTGGTTCACAGCGTTCACTTGTTCATAACCATACCGATTATCCGGTCGGTCATCTCTGCGCTTTTTGCGGAAGTCTTGTCGGTCATGGCGCCTGTTGCCATCTTGGTTTCTCCTTCTCGGCTCGAAGGAATCGAGCAGAGGCTGAGTAGGGTCGCCGAGTGCATACATGTCAGCTATCTTGATCATCTCAGCGAGCGTACTCGGCATCTCTCTCTGTAGCCTTTGCCACAGCATGCTGCCATGCCTGCAGCCTTGAGCAAACCAGGTGATTGCCTGCGCCCGATTCACACCTTCAAAGTGTTCCTCAATGTACTCCACCGAGTAAGGTATTCTCGGTCAGTTTCCTCCTCCCGCTGCTTGCAAGCCGAGAGCTGATGCGGCCTATTCGGCCTCTTGTACGTGCTGGTGAAGTTGCTGATGAAGGCTTCCGAGAAGTCCAGCCAGCAGTTGATAATGTGCCTTGGTAAGTTATTGAGACAGATCCGAGCAGGGCCCTCCAGCATCTGTGGGACGTATCTCACAGCCCATCTCCGGTTGCCGCCTGCAATGTGCACAACGGTAACGTAATCACTCAGCCAGTCATCTGTCTTGGTGCTCCCATCATAGCACTTTCGTCCCTCTGGCCAGCTGGAACATGTTCACCGAAGGCTCTTCCATGATCCGGCGGCCAAAACAGTCTAGGCCGGGTGGACCCTTCGTCTCGATCTGCGCAGACCGATGAATCCGGTCCATCTTGTACCTTGCATCAGTGGACTCCAGCACCCGGTCACCAAGGCGATCAGTGGCGTCTCTTGGATCAGCGTACCCGGCTTGCTCCATTGCCGAGTACCCATCATCATAGCGGTCTTGATGCACGAGTGCAGGTTGAGCAACCGGGTTGGCCGCTACCACCACTGCTTGCGGCTGCACAACTTGCTGAACTGGGTTGGCAGCCTGACGCCGAGATGGGCCTTCTCGGTTTCCTCCTTGCCCCTTGCTGCGAGCTTTAGTGGCTTGATAGCCTGCTCCTGCAGAGTTGTGTTTCTGACCGGGCTGCCGCTCTACAGCGCGCTGTTTTCCGGCGAAAGCCGGGTCGTACACCTGCATCTGTTTGTCTCTCCCAGAGGTCACACCGTGGGCCCTCTCAGTGCCGGGAAGCGGCGATGAGGCCTGATCCATAGATCTCACCCCATGCGAATGAATAACATGGGAAGTCCCGACTCCTGGGTTGGCTTTCCGGAAAGCCTCGTTCTGCCTGCCGGCTTCCAGCACTATCTCATTGAGCCTATCCTGCTGCCTAGCGCGAGCATCACCAGTGAGATGCAGCAACTCGGCAGCGACTGCCTCTGCAGCCCTAAGCGTTTTGGCAGGAGAGATATACTTGGGCCTACCAGCAGTGTTCAAACTAGCAGACAGACTAGCAGCTCTACCATTTTTGTCTATCTCAGCGCCTAAGTTGAGGCGAATAGCACCTAGCTTGGTAGGCAGCCTAGAAACCGGAGTAAAACCATGTGCCCTATTGTACTCGTTTTGATCTAGGTTAAGCTCAAGCCTAACCTTCTCCAGCTCCTAGGACTCCACGAGTAGCGCTTGACGCTGCTGCTCGAGTTGCGCCTTCAACGCCATGAGGTCCGCGTCGGTGGGCTGTGGCATGCCCAGCTGCTCGGTGGCGCCAATGCGAGCAGCCGGTATAGCCGCAGACGTGGAAGGAGCCACGTAACCCGGAATGTTCCGGGGCATGTCGTAGGGCTTGTGGACCCTTGCAGCCGGCTCCTCGATAACCTCAGCTGTAGTGGCCGTGCCCTTCCTGGCATCGATAGCCGGGCCCGTCATCATCACCTCCACGCTGTCCGCAGAGCAGCCAGTCGGCTTCTCGCGGGCAGCGAATACAGCAGGAGGATCATCCGCGACGAGCACCTGCTCCGGGAACTCGCAGAAGACGGTGGTGGCGACGTAGACCAAGTGCGCGCCAAAGGAGAGGACCGAGCCGCGTGCAGGCACGGGCCTGCCGCCGAAATCTCCAGCGTTGTCGGTGACGAAGTCGAAGGAGCCGAATCTGTGGACAAGGCCACAGACCACGTGCTCCCCCGATGCAGAAACGGGTCCCGTCCGAATATGAACCCCAGCCAGCGCCGCTGCTAGCCCCACGGTGGGCGCCAACTGTCGTAGGATGGGAAAGACAGATGCCATGGGATGGCTAATGAGTTGGGGGCGATGGACATTGTAGGTATCCGGGGAGGGATCGCACGTCGAGTAGTCGCGCACGAAGAACACTGCAAACACCTCGATCTACCTAGGTCTGGGGCCCTCGTGTGGAGGTAACACCCCTACTCCTGCCTATCTCTCTGTATATGTGATGTCCGAGTAGCCACATTACAAATCAGGCCTTCCGCCGAGTAGCCACTCTCTTGCTCTCTCTATCTCTAGTGCTATCTCTTGCAATAAATGCTCTCAGGGCCAACGTCCCTCGCGCAGGAGGGGGCTGGGCACCTTATATACTGGTACCCAGCCGAGTAAACAATGATTAAAAGGTATACGATGCGACGTCCCTACTGTGATGTAGAGCACGCCTCCGGGTTCCCGCTGAAGCCATGGCGAGAAGTCGCCGCGCCGTCCGGCTGACAGGACTCGTCCACCCTGTCAGTCTCACAGAGTAGCCCCCCCCCCGACACGTCATGTCCCCTCTGTCAGTGACGAGACGTGACAGGCGCCTACCCTCACTATGTCCACACCGTAGCGCGGATAATCACGTACCTAGTAAGTTGAACCGCACGCCTGTACGGCTGCGGGATACGCGGGATCTCGTTAGAACGGCTCCATTGACTTCTTTCCCGAGTAGGATTGCTGCTCATCTACTCAGACCACATTCTCTCTACTCGGACGATTATGATCTTCCTCATTATCTTCTCCCGGCCTTCAGTACCTATCACCGAGTAGAGTCTCCCGGGTACCAGACACCCGAGTAGCCGCCTACCCGGCCAACAGTACTTTGACCTCTGTTTTACCACCTGCCTTACCCCTACTCGGGGGTAGCCCCCCGACAATGGAGGCTCGGTGCTCGGAATGCTTTTCAAGCACAACTCTTGTGGAGTCATGTAGCTTCTTGATGTAGTCGGTGCGCTTGTCGATGTCCATGTTTACTCGCTCGTGGAGAGGCAAATGTAGTATGTCGAGATCGGTGTTAGGGTTGAAGCCGTAGAAGATCTCGAAGGGACTCTTCTTGGTAGCTTGATGTAGAGCACGGTTGTAGGCGAACTTGGCGTGTGGGATGCATTCTTCCCAATTGTTTAGGTTGGTCTTGATCAATTCTCAAAGTAGTGAAGATAGTGTGCGGTTGAGGACCTCGGTTTGTCCATCCGTTTGTGGGTGGTAGGCGGTGGAGAAGAGTAGCTTGACGCCGAGCTTGGCCATCAACATCTTCCAAAAGTAGGAGGTGAACTTGACGTCGCGGTCCGAGACAATGGAAGTAGGTACACCATGGAGACCCACAATTTCCCTGAAAAACAAAGTAGCAACATGTGAAGCATCGTCGGTTTGGTTGCAAGGGATGAAATGTGCCATCTTAGAGAAACGATCAACAACTACAAAGATCGAGTCCATGTTGGTGTTAGTTCGTGGGAGTCCTAACACAAAGGCCATGCTAATATCACTCCAAGGTGCATGTGGGATAGGCAATGACATGTAAAGACCATGGGGGTTGGAAGTAGACTTAGCTCGGAGGCATGTAGAACATCGCTTGACGTGTCTCTCAACGTGATGCTTCATCTTGGTCCAATAGTAGTGGTTTGAGAGCATGGCATAGGTCTCGTCGCGTCCAAAGTGCCCCATGAGAACTCCTTCATGTGATTCCTTCAATAACAACAAGCGAAGAGAGGACTCGGGCATACACAATTTGTTAGCCTTAAACAAGAAACCTTTGTGAAGATAGTAGTCATCAAAACCTCGGTTAGGAAAGCACTTCGCAAAGATAGGACCAAAGAAGACATCGGAAGCATATAAGTCTTTGATATCATCCAAACCAATTACATTGATGTCAAGGCGTGTAAGAAGACACTCTTTCCTAGACAAGGCATCCGCTACAACATTTTCTTTACCTTTCTTGTACTTAATGACATAAGGAAAAGATTCAATGAATTCTACCCATTTAGCATGCCTCTTGTTCAAATAGCTTGGCCTTTCAAGTATTTCAATGATTCGTGATCGGAATGAATGACAAATTCTTTAGGCCAAAGGTAGTGTTGGCAAACTTCGAGCATTCTAACCAAAGCAAATAGTTCCTTATCATAGATTGGGTAATTGAGTTTAGCGCCATCTAGTTTTTCACTATGGTATGCAACGGGGCGTCCATTTTGCATCACATTCAATCTCAAAAGTTTTCTCAAAATCCGGCAAGACAAGCAAAGGAGCTTCGGTTAAGCATTTCTTAAGTGTGTCAAAAGCTTTTTGTTGTGTGTTGCCCCAAAAAAAATGAACATTATTTTTGGTAAGTTCGTTCAAAGGGCAAGCAATTGTTGAAAAATCTTTCACAAAGAAGCGATAGAAACCGGCAAGGCCATGAAAGCGCCTTACCTCACCCACGGAAGTAGGGTTGGGACAATTCCTAATTGCCTCGATTTTCTTGTTGTCGACTTCAATACCATTGGAAGAGATCACAAAACCCAAGAAAACAAGCTTGTTGGTGCAAAAATTACATTTGGAAAGATTGGCGAAAAGTTTTGCTTTGCGAAGAGCCAACAATACTTGTGAAACAAGATCAAGATGATCTTCCAAAAACTTGCTATAAATGAGGATGTCGTCAAAGTAAACCACAACAAACTTTCGATAAAAGGACGCACGACTTCGTTCATGAGACGCATAAAAGTGGAAGGAGCATTTGAAAGAACAAAAGGCATGACAAGCCATTCATACAAACCAAGTTTTGTTTTGAAAGCCGTTTTCCATTCATATCCTATGTTCATACGGATTTGGTGATATCCACTTTTAAGATCAATTTTAGAGAATATAGTAGCACCACTCAATTCATCAAGCATGTCATATTGGATGTCTATATCTAAGGGTGATGCACATACGTGAAGTAGCATCTTGCTTAGGAACAAGTATAACTGGCACGGCACAAGGGCTAAGGGATTCGCGGATAAAACCTTTGTCGAGTAGTTCTTGAATTTGGCGCTCAATGTCCTTAGTCTCCTCGGGGTTGGTGCGGTATGGTGCACGGTTTGGAAGTGGTGCACCCGGAATGAGGTCAATGTGGTGCTCGATTCCTCGTAGAGGAGGAAGGCCCAGAGGGAGTTCATCGGGAAACACGTCTTAAAATTCCTGCAACAAGGGCAACAAAGACGGAGGAAAATTTGTCATGTCTTTAGTTTCAAGTGCTTCCCCTTTGCACAATAGGACAAAGTGTAGGATGGTTGGGTCATCTCATAGCTCTCGCATCTCTCTTTTGGTGGCAAGTAAGGCAAGGCCTTTGGGAGCACTCGAAATTTTTCCACTCATATTTGGCTTGTGGCTCTCACTCTCTTTTAGGTGGATCACTCTCTCACCACTCATTTCACGAGACTTGAGCTCTTCTTGTTTGCGTGCAAGTGTCTTGGCGTTGTCAGAGATCACTTGGCTAGGAGATATGGGACGAAGGACAAAGGTCTTGTTATTCCACTTGAAGCTATAGTGATTGGTACGCCCATCATGAGTATCACTCTTGTCGTATTGCCAAGGTCATCCAAGAATAAGGTGACACACGGTCATAGGCACAACGTCACACTCCACCGTGTCTTCATATGGACCAATCTTGAATTGCACGGAAACCGTATGTTGAATCTTGAATGTGCCCGAGTCACTAAGCCATTGGACATGGTATGGATGCGGGTGTTGCTTGAAAGGTAATTGGAGTTTGTCGCAAAGCTCTTTGCAAGGCAAGTTGTGGCAACTACCGCCATCGATGATAACCTTGATTGATTTTCCATTGATACCGGCTCTAGTTTGAAAGAGATTGCAACCTTGATCATGCTCATCTTGAGGATAAGAAGTCAGGACTCTTGTCAACACTAGCGATGGATTCTTGTCCTCATCGCAATAGACACCTTCTTCATCTTCATTGGGCACATCCAAAGAATAAAGAGCAACTTGATGCATAGCATAATATTCACCCTCACGGATGGAGTCACGTTCACCATCTTTATTGACGATCATAATAATCTTGTTGGAACACTCGAAGGACTTGTGTCCACTACCACCACACTTGAAGAAAGTAATAGTACTCGACTTGACTTGAGGAGTATTTGAAGAGGAGGTGATATGCACTTGTTTCTTGAATGGTTGTAAAGACTTGTTGGGAACACTAGGTGCTCGAGAGGTGCTTTTGTTGTTGGTTGGAGTAGTTACTTGTGTCATTGGAGACGACGAGGAAGTTCTTGAGATGAAGAAAACCTTTTGCTTGTTGTACTTGAGATCTTCCGCAATTTGGCGTTCCTCCTTGAGAGCTTGGTGGGCAAGGGCCACAATGTTGTCATACGGTTGATACTCGACGATCTTCCTTATGGGATAGTTGAGGCCATTGAGGAAACGGGCCATTGTTTGTTCTTGAGATTCCATCACATGAGCTCGTATCAAAGAGGTCTCCATTTCCTTGTAGTACTCATCAACGGACTTCAAACCTTGACAAAGTTCTTGGAGTTTCTTGAATAGGTCACGCTTGTAATGTGGAGGAACGAAACGAGCATGCATGAATTGCTTCATCTCATTCCAAGTGGCCATAGGAGCAATGTGGTTGCGGACTCTTTCGGCTTGTAGGCAATCCCACCATAAGAGTGCATAGCCATCGAATTCCAATGATGCTAGGGCAACCATCTTCTTGTCGGTGAAGTTGTGAATGCCGAAGATCTTGTCTACCTTGAGAGCCCAAGCAAGATATTCTTCGGGATCATTCTCACCATTGAACTTGGGAACATTGAAACGAAGTGCACTCATGTTGTTGTCTTCTTGTTGACGATGGGGTCGCTCATGGTGTCGCTCATGGTGATCTTCATCATAGACGGGAGGTGAATCATCATAGGGGTCATCCTCATCGCTTTGGCGGTGGCGATCATGATGGGGAGGATGACACCGGTGGTCATTAGGATGTGGTTGTTGATGGTGACGGATTCTTGCTTCACGGTGTTCACTATCATCATTGTCATGGTGTTGATGTCGAGGACGTTCTTGTTGGGGGCGTTGCGGAAGCACATGGTCATCACGAGGGTGTTGAGGACGATCATGTTCTTGGCGGTCATTGTTGTTGAGACGCGCATTACGCCTTGGTGGCCTTCGATGTTGACGAGCACCTTCCACGAAGTCATTGTGGCCATAGTCTTGAGCGTGGCCTTGTGGAGGTGGATGATGATGTTGTCGAAGGTCCGGTCATTGCGGTTGTTTAAGAGGGTCACCACGACCTTGGCGATGTCGAGGTGGTGGTGATGGCGAGCTATCCTCATACCAATTTCGTCGCGGAGCTTGTTGAGGTTGGTGAGGAGGTGGTTGTGGTTGTTGATGTTGTCCACCCTCCTCCATGTTGGTGTTGCAATCATGGCGATCATGGCGGTCATGGAGACGAGGTTGGTGAAGATCTTGATTGTGGCCGCTTGAGGGACGAGACCTTGAGGACGATGATGAATGACGGCGGTTGGCAAGATTAGCCAAGTTGATGTTGATGCGCGTCATTTGATCATTCAATCGAGCCTCTTTCTCTTGGAGTCGACGCTCATAGCGTTGCAATCCGTCCTTCACGAGTTCACGGAGGTGGAAATGGTCATTGTGGGTGACGTAGTTGGCGTAAGCATTGTCGTTGTAGAATGGATTTCCTTCGTTCTCCGAGCTCGGACTTGTGAATACTCCTTCCCTAGCCATCTAAAAAACACATGAGTGTGATATTGAAGAAATGGATGTCTGAATTACCCAACGTTACCTTTTTTGGTCGTATTGAGGCTAGTGGACGAGCCTAGGTGTAGGGCGGTATGTCAAGAGCAAATCCAAAAATATAGAAAGAAACCGCAAACAACAACACACCTACTTTATGTGGAAGGCAAATGGGTTAGGATAGTGGCGAAGAAAAATCAACAAAACCGAAGAAGAGTGTATTGTCAAACATGGAGAAGAGCCAAAGAAAATTTAGCACAAAAACCAAACCTAGTGGATGGAAATATGGTGGAACATACACACACAAGGGATAAATGGGGTTAGTGCGGCCAATGGACGAGCGAAGACGAAATGTTCCTAACAAAGACTAAAGCTCAATGCCACACTAACACAAGGAGGACGCTAGCTCAAACCGCAAATTCGAAAAGGAAACAAGATTCGCACCGTGGAAACGGGTCACTCTTTATCTTTTGTGAAGCAATGCTACACGTTCCTACAATGGAAAGCAATTGGCATTGATCCTTTGCTTCCTTTTCTATTTTCTCTTTTTCTCTCTTTTTTTTTAATTTTCTCTTTTGATGGATTCCAAAATGCCAATGCCTACTCGTATCTAATCTCTCACAAGCGCCAAACTCGCACTCTCGGTGCCACAAATGCGATGCCAAGCGGTGTAAAAGAACTAGTCCGAATAGGTAAGGTACACAATGGGTGGGGTGGTTCAGGAGGAAGCAAGTTATACCTCTCTTATTGATGATCACGGACTTGCGGCCGGTGGATGTCGATGTCGTGGCGATCCGTTGATGTGGGAGCATAGATGGTGTTGTGGGCGTCGCGTAGCAACTTGTTGCACTCAATTTGGATCACAAACGACAAAGAAAAACAAGTTTCAAAATCTGTCCGGAAATCGAAGAGCTGAGATTTTTGCTCAAATTCGAAATTCCTTCAAAATCGAGAAATTTTTTGGGAGAATTTGGGGAAAATGGCTGAATAGAAAGGTGGGGAATGGTGTTTGGCAACAAATCTATGAATCAAAACCACGAAAAACTCAACGAATCCACAGATCGGTCGAAATCCCTTTTGGCTATTTTTGTGATGATTTTCAAAATTTATGGTGGTAGAAGAAAAATTGGTGGAAAAGGAGTGGTGTGGGGGTCGGATTCGTGTCAATCTAGCTCTGGATACCAGATGATATGGAGGGTTACTCCTAGATTGGCCCGATCTTCACGAATCGACGGAGAACACGAAGAACGAACGAAGAACACGAAGAACACGAGAGGGGATCGAGGGGGAAACATGGCAAATCGAGGGGAAACACGAGGGGTGATAAATAGCGCAAACCGAAGGACCCCAAATCTCCCGTCAACTAAACCCCGAGGGCCGCCTACGAGACCATCGATCCAACTGAACTCACCTTGACTCAAACCGCTTCACACCCGTAGCCGGTCCACTACGCTAATAGAACCTCAAGGATTTACGAGAGGAAGATTGGACAACTCTTGACTGAATCCCAAGGGGAGAGGACAAGTAGTTGGATGAATCTTGATACGATCCTAGACGAAGTTGTAGGAGTAGCCTTGATACGGTCCTAGGTACACACCATAGGAGTAGTTCCTCAAAGAGGGATACAAGAGAGCCAAGCTCAATGTTCTAAATTCAACTCTAACCCTAGATCTGAAAATAGGGAGTCTATTTATAGTCTAGTGCCAAGGAGGTAGGTGGGAGGATGAGATACATGGGTCAAGGCCAGAAAGTTGGCACGCAGGCCGCGTAGGAGCGGAGGCTCCGGTGGTTGCATCGGAGGTACCGGTGGTTTAACTGGAGGCTCCGGTGGAGTTCCGGTGGGGCTTCTGGGTCAGGCCACCGGAGGCTCCGTCGTTCGCTCCGCTCTTATCGAGACGAAGGGGTTTTGGGCGGAGGCGGCTCCGGAGGCTCCGGTGGGTTCACCGGAGGTTCCGGCACCTGGAGCTTCTTGCCTTCGTCTTCTTGCGCTGGTCCTCCTCGTTCACCTTTCGCGGCTTCTTGGGCAACTTCTTGAGCATCGTTTTGGGTGCTTTCCGGGGCCTCCGTGGTGGGTTGGAACCTGAGCACACAAAGGGTTGAACTATGAGGTAGCGCACCATCCTCCAAGTCACCGAAAGTATGGAGCGAGAGGAGCGAGTTCACCTTGTCATGTATGGCCTTTGCTCGTGATCTTGTCATCGGTGCACTTGGTTGGATTGGGTGGGCTACATCATGTTTAGATCTTGTGAGCTTCCTAACATGATCAAGATCATCTTATTGTAATGCTTTATGTTGTGTTTGCTGGGAACCGATGAATATTGAATGCTAGTCCCATGATTATCAATCTATCATGTTTATGTTATTTATGATCTTGCATGCTCTTCGTTACTAGTAGATGCTTTGGACAAGTGTACCCTATTAACTCCAAGAGGTAGTATTTATGCTCGATAGTGGGTTCATGCCTCCTTTCGTTCACGCTCGAGTCACAGAAACGTAACATATGGGGGATGTGATGTTGCCATTAGGGAGAAAACAAAAATGATGTTTACATTACACACTTTACTTAAGGCAATAATATGTTGCTTGAAACTTAATACCCAAGGTTTGATTCGATGACGCTACGAGGGTGTATTATTAGTCATAGATGCAGTTGGATAACGGTTTATGAATTATGTTGTAATGCTCGCGTGAATCACATAGTAATCATCATGTCATGAATATGCACTACGGTGCAACCTTTATATTTGTCAATTGCCCAGCTGTAATTTGTTTACCCATCATGTTATCTATCTGTTTTGGAGAGATACCACTAGTGAACTGTGGACCCTGGTCCGTTCTTTTACGCTCATAATACAACCGGTGCAAACAGTGTTTTCTTTACTGCAATCATTGTTTTCCTCTCATTCACTATATAATCACTGTTCTATTTTCATTTACTACAAACTAGTACTATTTTCCAAACTATATATCTAATCCTTTCTGTTAGCAAAACCAGTGAGATTGACAACCTCACTATTTCGTTAGGGCAAAGTACTTTGATTGCGTTGTGTAGATTCCACGTTGCTGCTGAGCCTGGTAGTGTGCCCTGCGAACATCAGCTGTCTTCAACCTTGAGAAGTGATTTCTTTCTCCTACTAGTCGATTAAACCTCGGTTTCTAGGGAAAACTTTCTGCTGTGCTCTTCATACCTTCCTCTTGTGGTTTCCCAACGAGTTCACTCCTGCACCATCATCGTACTAGGTTGATGACGTCCTTTCCACGATCTAGCCGGTCAGCACCGCAATGAGCGGTGCTTCTGGGACATGTACACGTACAACACAAAAATGTATACTCCTTCATCCAGAAAGCGAATTGAAGAGGTAGTTCAGATCAAGTCCATCGGCACAATGATGTAGTGGTGGCTATGGTGGAGAGTTATCATGGACAGGGCTTCGCCAAGGGAGACACGGAGGAGGAGAAGGGAGTGGGCGCCTAGTGTTTATTGTGCAATATCCCAATTATCCTTCCCCTCTTTATATAGGCCAGGGAGAGAAGAGGGCCAGCCAAAAAAACTCCTAGGGCCAGCCACATGGGAGAAAACTTCCTACCGAGTAAATCCCCTTCAAATTTAGAGATAAGATCTTATCTCTTGATTTAAACGTCATGGGCCCTTGGGGGATAGTGCGGCAAGATCACGTGGGCTTCTGTCACACCCCTTGGTCCATGTCGGCCCCTCCTGATATTGGATTATGTGCAAGAATTTAAAATTTTGCATCTTATGCTCAACAACCAAGATCAACTATGAATATACAAGAGGAGTTAGATCCGTATCATCACCAACATGTGGATGCAGAATGAGTGTTGATGACGATGTTGATGAAGCCTGATACTAATTACCATGACTAAGCCTAGTGCTGGAAATGTTTCCATCACCCCATACTTAGCCTTCTGGATCCAGTAGAATGAGGGTCTCAAGCGTTACCCCTCTGAGAGCTCGCACATGTATGTCTGTCAAAGTACTGGAGCGCTTCACTGTCGAAAACTACAAACTATATGCGCACAATGAGGTGGAGAGCCCTAAGACATGGGAGAGAGAGATTTGGATATAATCTCAAGGAAAAGGACACCTCAAAATCTTTTAGAGAAGGAGATAAGGATATCCAACTTGTGTATCTCACCCCATGGGGATGGGGTAAATAATGGGGAAGAGGGGAGACTTTCCTTGGGGGAGCGGGGAAAGGCTTGGTGAGCTCGAGCCCTAGGGCTAGTAGCACCCTCCCCTAATTTGTCTAGGACTCCTCCTTTCAATGAGGAGTCCACCTACCATATTTTCTCTCTTCCTTTTTTCCCTATAGTTTTGGATGTACCAAAACCCACAATTCCAACATAAAAAGTCAGGGGGAGGGGGGGGGGTTGGTGTGCCTTGCCTTCATGGCCCTGGAGCCCATGTGGCTGGCCCACAATGTGAGTAGCATCCCTAGGGCAAAACTGCCCCCTTCGACACTTCCCCTTTCTTGGGTTTTCTCCAAAACTTTTCTAGAACCCTATATACCCTATAGATAAAATCATCGACTCTATCCACTGATGTGAGAAATTCTTCCTAACATTCTAGGAGATCTCGTGTATGCTCATAGCCTAGAATATATCTATCACGAGGTGGGAAAATTTTCAATTTTGATACATGCAACCCAATATGCAATTTCTAAGATACATGTAAGACAACTTTAAGATTACCCAGTTACGAAGTGACCGTTGATGTCCCCAAAGTACGGTACCCTGGAGTGACATTGTCTCATGGTCTAAGAAACATTATACTTGAAAATAAAAGACATGTCAATTTAAACTAAGTGACACGATCAAATTCCATGTTAAGTTGGGTATGTCCACCACGTCATTCTCCAATGGCATGATCCCGTTCTTAATTGACAACTCATGTCCATGATTAGAAAAATGTAATCATCCATTAATCAACGAGTTAGTCTAGTAGATGCTTACTAGGCACACCCTGTTTTCTATGAAAACTTATCATGAACGTGGAAATTTGTATCATATTTCCGGTTAATAAAATTCTTGTATGGAGTATAAAAACTTATCATGGACATGGAAATATGATAACAAAATCAGTTTATTATTGCCTCTAAGGCATATTTTCAACACTAAAAATGCTAGAATCATAAGAAGTTGATTGTATGTGCACGCTGAACTAGCTATCTGCAGAGTTCAATCAACGAATTTGGAGCTCAGATTCACAAAAACTCTCCAATTTCTAACCCTAACCTAACCTAGACGATGGGAGAGGAACACATAATGTGTTTTGATACAAACTCTGAGAGGAGGCTGCTCCTACTGCCCCCACTGGTCTCGCAGTCTTCCAGGATGGCATGGCGCTTGCGGCGGCGGCTGGTTGGCGACAAGAGAGGCAAAGAGAGACACATTACAACGAGATACACGAGTGAGCGAGAAAGAGTGAGAGAATGGTCAACTATGACCATGCGGACATGGCCTTTAACGGCTATCCGAGCCGGTTATCTCTGCAGTGCCACGTCACCCCTAATAGTGGGTCCAACCCGTCAGAAATTGTGTTAGAGTGTCTTAATTCGTCCATCGGTACCATTTGAACTCATCCAACGCAATACTTGTGGATTTTGGAGGAATCTCTCTAAAGTGGAGTATTTATGGTTTTCACGCTAAAATGTCGTGATTTGTTTTTGGAATTTTTTCACATTTGATGCTTGAACACCCAACACGTCACGAGCGATGCAAAATAGAACTCGATATTTCGATGCATGCATAAATTTCCTACCAACCAAAAAAGGAGAAAATTTTATTTTGGGGGTACCTATAAAGCTCACTTGTTATGTGTGTTTTTTTTACACTTTAAAAAGTGATTCTCAGCCAGCTAGTGGACAATCGGCTTCTGTCATCATACCCATATCAATTTAGGTTTAATTAAATCGATGCGAATTATATATGTGGAAACAAAACGTAGGAAACTCACATAGAAATTGGAGGCAACCAGCAGACCGACAACTCACGGGCGCAAAAAAAAGAACAAAACACAATATCTCTGCATCTATATTGCCAAATTCCAAGAAATAGACACGCGTCGATGTTTCCACAAGTGGCAAAACAAGGCACCTACGGTAACTCGAGGTGCTAAGTTGAGAAGAATCGTAACAAATTTGATATAGTGTATTATTATATTATATTATATTATATTATTGTATATCTATAAGCAGGAATTTTTTACATTCAAACTAGGAAGTCTAAATCTTCATTGGGAGGGGGCAAAGGGTGTTAGCCAGCAAGGATGAAGCTCCTGCGATGCGCCCCCTCATCAGCCCCGCCACTTCGATCGAGCCGGTCATGGCCACCGCCGAACCTCAGGTCAATGCCTCCTCCCCGACATCCTCGTCGTTCATGCTGCTCCCCACTCGATTCGTTTCCCGTGTGGTCTCCATCCCCGTATCTTGGTTGAGATTTGGATCCTTCCGAAGCTCCAACCTATATTCACCAGATCGGCGCCCTCCGGTCTCCTCCTCCCCTTAACTAAGGCCTTAGACGTCGTTCTCCAAGCCCCACCCGCTCAACTCCAAGGCTGCTGCTGCACTTATGGCGGAAGAGCACATCCACGCCTGTTGGGAATATGCCCTAGAGGCAATCATGTATGATGTAATTCCCACTGTATTCATAAAGTTACTAAGTTGTCCTTGTTTTGAACATCAGATATATGTCATTGAATATGTGATTCGATTGTGGAACTATATATTCATGTTGTTCATACTAGATTGTCCTTGGTCATTTAGGTTGTGCTGGACACACACCCTAGACTAATGTGAGTGTTGGTTGATGACACGGTTCCACTTGTCATGGGCATGGTGATGTCATTCCAACGTTCACGGACTTGGCTAAAGGAGTTTAGCAAGTCGGACTGACCCACATTGAGATGCAACGAGCAAGTCGTCATTTGCATGTCTCAATCAATGTAATCCTTAGACCTGAGGTTGTCGCACAATCCGAGTTGTGGATCACCGACTTAGGTTCTGTCAAACGTTGTTCTGTGACAAGGCAACTATAAAGGCAGAGTTCGGGTCAAATGCGAAGCAAGCTGCGTGATGTGGATAATCAAGATGGGATTTTGCCCCTCCGAATGGAGAGATATTCTTTGGGCCCTCTCGAGTGATATGATTCAGGAAGCATGGCCATGCGCGACTCAGTTAAGTGTTAACTGTGTCGGTTGACTAAGAGTTAGTCAGATGAATCACATATCACGGATCGAGAAGAGAGTCGAGCTATTTAAGGGATGACGATAAATCGCCTATAGTTCGGCAAGGTATATCGTGAGGCAAAAGGGACTAAGATGAATATCACATTGAAAGGTATGTCGTCATGACTCAATGGTACTTGGGAGTCGGCACGTTCTGCTGGGAGCCGCTACCGATTGATCGATTGGGAGTTGGACTCCAATCGTGTCCAAGTCGCGATGAGCCTGCAGGGTCGCACACTTAAGAGCGGGAGCAAGTATTGGTCGGGTTGGACCCGAACCGGAAATGGACTGGTTTTGTGAGTCGGACTCACAGAGGGAATGGGCCACAAGTGTTGTGAAGCCCATTACCATACGCTATATAAAGAGGGGCGCAGGTTGCCCAGCGGGTACGTTAGTCCACTCTCCCATGCGTTGGGAACCCTAGCCCCACTCAGTCCAGCCGCCGCACCGGACCTAGCAGTCCGCCGTCGGAGCTCCTCCTCGTACGTGTGGATACCGGCAGAGGTGTTGTACGTTCAGCACTTCGACGTTCGAGGGATTGGATCGGCCGGACCGGATCATGGGACTGCACTGCCCCGACGCGCTACATCGATAATCCGCACCTGCGCGTCTAGTGGTAATACTCGTGGCCTTCTACCTCGGCTAGATCTTGGAAGCATCGCGTAGGAAAAGTTTTGTTTATCTCTACGTGTTCCAACAGTGGTATCAGAGCGGTAGCTTCTGGTATTAGGCACGATATGCGTACATATGTGATATGTAGTTAGCGTTAGATGTGATCTAATTGCTGTTTTGGTGGTCGGTCTATGAGATAGATCGGTTTTGTACAAGGTTGATTGGATCAATCGTACTCGGGGTTAATGGATGATCTGGTTTCCGTGATCATACTGCTAAGGTCGTGAAACAACTTACCCCTACCGGTCGGTTTCCGCCATCGGGGTATACCGTGACACATAAATCCAGTTGCGGTGATCGAAGATCAAAGAGTTTGGTCGAATCGGAATACAGATCAGATTCGGGTAAAATCGTTTTATCCGATGAAGAAATCCATGATCGGAATGCAGATGAGATCTGCGTTTTCCGAAATCGTCGGGCGCTGTCCGCACCCGCGAGGGGCGCTGCCCCTTCGATCGTGTCCAAATCGGACCGCCAGCTTCGCCCTGTCGTAGCGCCTTAGATGTCGTTGCG
This sequence comes from Alopecurus myosuroides, assembly GCA_028641055.1. NCBI lineage: Eukaryota > Viridiplantae > Streptophyta > Magnoliopsida > Poales > Poaceae > Alopecurus > Alopecurus myosuroides. The sequence continues at coordinate 307,534,861 of CM054061.1, forward strand.
AGTTTCACAACGCCGGTAGATATCGTATCTATGCATAACTTGTTTTTGCAGGAAGTTGTGAATGGTATGGCTTATGTGCATGTGATGTCTGTAATCCATACATGATCTGCGTATCATGTTCTTGTCAGCCGGCTGGAGCCTAGGTGCTGTCATTTTATTGTATAACGACCTGCGTGTCGGATTCTCTATGTACATTTTGATTTACTAGCTAGTGTAGCTTGTTGGAGAACCCGGAAGGCATGCAAGTCGATGTACAAGTCGGCTACATGGAGCAAGATGGCACGTGACAAGAGTTGGCACGAGCCGACTTGCAAGCTTCGTGGAGATGGATATCACCATGAAGAGAGCCATACCATTTCACATTATAATTGCTTTATTTGTGTTATTGTTATGTCTCTATTTACCTCTATTTAGATAGTTGGTAGATTCTTTAATCCCTCAAAGAAGGTCTAGTCGGTCGCCCCGCCAGTGTTGCACCATCACAAGTCGGACATTCTTGGTAGTGGGCTCATAAAATTGAGGTGCTACCAATTCTTTCCGGTTAGGTGGGTTTGAGTCGAACTCTTACAAGCAGAAGCACTTGGTAATCTAGACGAGTCCATCACAACGGTTGTGGGGCTCGGGGCGAGGTAGGTTGGGAGCCGGGGCATGTGATGTCACCCAACTAACAGGAGTCGTATTGGATACGATTGGCAAGGTGTTGCCTACCTAGATCACTTGACGACTAGCGGTGATGCTAAAACTCACTAGTCGGCTTGCTTATTTAGGATCTTGAATCACTTAGCAACCATCGGAGGGATGTTGGTTCTAGTGGGAGCATAAGTATTAAAGCGTTTAATATGCCTGCTCTTTTATGAATACATGTCTTAAGTGTTCTTGCGTATTTTCTGTTGTAGATCAATGGCACCTAGCAACCTTCCTCAGTTGTCCGCGTTTGCGTTGAGGTCAATCCTAGAGAAAGATAAGCTTAATGGAACTAATTTCACCAACTGGTATCGTAATCTGAGGATAGTCCTGAAGCATGACAAGAAAGAACATGTTCTAGAAACTCCACTTCTAGAAGAGCCAGATGACGATGCGACTGTCGCAGTCACGAATGCCTACCGTAAGACTACAGATGAGTCTACGGAGATTAGATGTCTTATGCTTGCACACATGGAACCGGACTTGCAGCAGCAGTTCGAGAATGTTGAGGCCTACGATATGATCGAAATCCTCAAAAGTATGTTCCAGGCTCAAGCAAAGACTGAGAGGTATCAAGTCTCTCAAGCTTTGCTTGGCTGTAAGCTGAAAGACGGCGATCCACTGAGTCCGCATGTAATCAAGATGATTGGTTACATACAGTCTTTGGATCGGCTGGGCTTCCCAATTAACGAAGAGTTCTCTACTGATATAATTCTGAACTCTCTTCCTAGTGCGTATGGTTCGTTCATCTCAAACTACCATATGCATGGTATGGATAAGAGTATCACTGAATTACATGGGATGCTCAAAACGGCAGAGGCTGATATCAAGAAAGGCACCAGTCAAGTGTTGATGGTGCAGAATAAGGCTAAGTTCAAGAAGAGTTCTTGGACTAAGAAGAAGAAGGATAAGTCAGGAGGTAGCACCCATGGCCCTGTCCAGAGTGCTCCCTCAAAGACTAAACCTTCTCCTACAACCGGAGCCAACTACTTCTATTGCAAGCAAGATGGCCACTGGAAGAGGAACTGCACCAAGTATTTGGCTGACAGAGCCAAGAGTGGAGGTGTGACTTCCAACTCAGGTACGCTTGTGTGCAATGTTATAGACATTTATCTTGCTGATGCGCCTAATAGTTCTTGGGTATATGATACCGGATCAGTTATTCACATATGCAACTCGTTGCAGGGACTGGTAAGAACTAGGAGCGTGGCAAGAGGAGAGGTTGACATTCGGGTCGGCAACAAGGCGAGAGTCGCTGCGTTGGAAGTCGGCACGATGCAACTTCATTTACCTTCAGGATTTATTTTGGAACTAAATAATTGTTATTATGTTCCAGCGCTTAGTCGAAACATTATTTCCGCCTCATGTTTGATGAGACAAGGTTATGAGTCGAATATTAAGAATAATGGTTGTTCTTTATATTTGAAAGATATGTTTCATGGCTTTGCACCCGTTCAGAACGGGTTATTTATTTTAAATCTTGATAGTGAATCGGTCTATAACATAAATGTTAAAAGGTTGAAACCAAATGATCTGAATATGACTTACTTTTGGCACTGTCGGCTTGGTCATATAAGTTGGAAACGCATGAAGAAACTCCATGATGATGGACTTCTAACTTCGTTTGACTTAGAGTCATTCGAGACATGCGAATCATGCCTCCTAGGCAAGATGACCAAGACACCTTTTGCAAGGAGTTGTGAAAGGGCGTCCGACTTGTTGGAACTAATACATAGTAATGTATGTGGACCAATGAGCACGACAGCCAGAGGTGGTTATGAGTACTTCATTAACTTCACTGATGATTTGAGTAGGTATGGATATATCTACTTAATGAAACACAAGTCGGAAGCCTTTGAAAAGTTCAAGGAATTCCAGAGTGAGGTACAGAATCAGCTCGGCAAGAAAATAAAGTTTCTACGGTCGGACCGTGGAGGCGAGTACATGAGCCATGAGTTTGATGACCATCTAAAGAGTTGTGGAATAGTTCCTCAACTCACTCCGCCGGGTACACCACAGAGAAACGGTGTATCGGAACGGAGAAATCGGACCTTGTTGGACATGGTACGATCAATGATGAGTCGGACAGATCTACCTTTATCATTTTGGGGTTATTGTCTAGAAACTACCGCTTTCACACTAAACAGAGTACCATCAAAGTCAGTAGAGAAGACACCACATGAGATGTGGACTGGTAAAAAGCCAAGTTTGTCTTTTCTTAAGATTTGGGGTTGTGAAGCTTTTGTCAAGCGACTTCAGTCGGACAAGCTCACGCCCAAGTCGGATAAGTGTATTTTCGTGGGGTATCCGAGGGAAACCTTGGGGTACTACTTCTACAACCGGGAAGAGGGCAAAGTGTTTGTCGCTCGGAATGGTGTCTTCCTTGAGAAAGAGTTCCTCAGTCGGGAAGTCAGTGGGAGCACGGTGCAGCTCGAAGAAATTCGAGAGGAACCAGCTAGGGGCGAGTCGGCAGTGGCCTTGGAGGCTGAGCCGGTCGTGGTACCTACACCGGTTACAGCACCTGAACCTCGGAGATCTGCCAGATTACAGAGTGCTCGAGATGTTTTACTGTTAGACAGTAATGAGCCGGCAACTTATTCGGAAGCGATGGTGGGATCTGATTCCGAGTCATGGCTTGGAGCCATGAGATCCGAGTTAAAGTCCATGGATGAAAACCAAGTTTGGAATTTGGTTGATCTGCCTGACGGTGCAAGACCCGTCGAGTGCAAATGGGTCTTTAAGAAGAAAATTGATATGGATGGAAATATTTCCGTCTATAAAGCACGACTTGTCGCGAAGGGGTTCCGACAGGTTCAAGGAGTTGACTACGACGAGACTTTCTCGCCCGTAGCGATGCTTAAATCAATTCGGATCATGTTAGCCATAGCAGCCTATTTCGATTATGAGATATGGCAGATGGATGTCAAGACAACTTTCCTTAATGGAAATTTAACTAAGGACGTGTATATGATACAACCCGAAAGTTTTGTCGATCCAGCTAATGCTGACAAGGTATGCAAACTTCAGAAATCCATTTATGGGTTGAAGCAAGCATCTCGGAGTTGGAACATTCGCTTTGATGAGGTAGTCAAATCGTTTGGCTTCATCAAGAGCGATCATGATTCTTGTTTATACAAGAAGTTTAGTGGGAGCAAAGTAAACTTTCTAATCTTATATGTGGATGACATATTACTGATTGGAAATGATGTCATGATGTTGCAAGAAACCAAAGAGTCATTGGAAAGGAGTTTCTCAATGAAGGATTTGGGTGAGGCGACTTACATATTAGGAATCAGGATCTATAGAGATAGATCAAGGCGGCTCATTGGATTGAGTCAGAGTACTTATCTGGACAAGGTTTTGAAGAAATTCAAAATGGAAGAGTCCAAGAACGGATTCTTACCGATGTCCCATGGCATAAAACTTAGCAAGACTCAGTGTCCTTCGACAACTGATGAGCGAAGTCGGATGAGTGTGATCCCGTATGCTTCGGCAATCGGATCCATCATGTATGCCATGATTTGTACTAGGCCAGATGTTTCCTATGCTCTAAGTGTTACGAGCAGATACCAGGCTGACCCTGGCGAAGCCCACTGGGCAGCGGTTAAAAACATTCTTAAGTATTTGAGAAATACTAAGGAAATGTTCCTAGTTTATGGAGGTGATGAGGAATTCAGTGTAAAGGGTTACACGGATGCGAGTTATCTCACCGACTCAGATGATTCTCGTTCGCAATCTGGATACATGTTCGTGATGAACGGAGGGGCTGTGAGCTGGAAGAGTTCCAAGCAAGATACGGTGTCTGCATCTACAACAGAGGCTGAGTATATTGCTGCCTCAGAGGCGGCAAAGAAAGTTGTTTGGATCAGGAACCTCCTGATGGATCTTGGTGTGGTTCAGCGCGCGTCCAATCCTTTGGACGTATATTGTGACAACAATGGTGCTATTGCACAGGCCAAGGAACCTAGACAACACCAGAAGAACAAACATATACTCATGCGGTACCACCTCGTTCGCCAGTTTGTCGAACAAGGTGATATCAAGTTATGCAAAGTACACACGGATGCAAACATTGCAGATCCGTTGACAAAGGCGCTACCACAGCCTAAGCATGAGGCGCACACGAGAGGTATGGGCATTAGATGCCTAGGCATATGATGCCAGGATGATTGACTCTAGTGCAAGTGGGAGACTGTTGGGAATATGCCCTAGAGGCAATCATGTATGATATAATTCCCACTGTATTCATAAAGTTACTAAGTTGTCCTTGTTTTGAACATCAGATATATGTCATTGAATATGTGATTCGATTGTGGAACTATATATTCATGTTGTTCATACTAGATTGTCCTTGGTCATTTAGGTTGTGCTGGACACACACCCTAGACTAATGTGAGTGTTGGCTGATGACACGGTTCCACTTGTCATGGGCATGGTGATGCCATTCCAACGTTCACGGACTTGGCTAAAGGAGTTTAGCAAGTCGGACTGACCCACATTGAGATGCAACGAGCAAGTCGTCATTTGCATGTCTCAATCAATGTAATCCTTAGACCCGAGGTTGTCGCACAATCCGAGTTGTGGATCACCGACTTAGGTTCTGTCAAACGTTGTTCTGTGACAAGGAAACTATAAAGGCAGAGTTCGGGTCGAATGAGAAGCAAGCTGCGTGATGTGGATAATCAAGATGGGATTTTGCCCCTCCGAATGGAGAGATATTCTTTGGGCCCTCTCGAGTGATATGATTCAGGAAGCATGGCCATGCGCGACTCAGTTAAGTGTTAACTGTGTCGGTTGACTAAGAGTTAGTCAGATGAATCACATATCACGGATCGAGAAGAGAGTCGAGCTATTTAAGGGATGACGATAAATCGCCTATAGTTCGGCAAGGTATATCGTGAGGTAAAAGGGACTAAGATGAATATCACATTGAAAGGTATGTCGTCATGACTCAATGGTACTTGGGAGTCGGCACGTTCTGCTAGGAGCCGCTACCGATTGATCGATTGGGAGTTGGACTCCAATCGTGTCCAAGTCGCCATGAGCCTGCAGGGTCGCACACTTAAGAGCGGGAGCAAGTATTGGTCGGGTTGGACCCGAACCGGAAATGGACTGTTTTTGTGAGTCGGACTCACAGAGGGAATGGGCCACAAGTGTTGTGAAGCCCATTACCATACGCTATATAAAGAGGGGCGCAGGTTGCCTAGCGGGCACGTTAGTCCACTCTCCCATGCGTTGGGAACCCTAGCCCCACTCAGTCCAGCCGCCGCACCGGACCTAGCAGTCCGTCGTCGGAGCTCCTCCTCGTACGTGTGGATACCGGCAGAGGTGCTGTACGTTCAGCACTTCGACGTTCGAGGGATTGGATCGGCCGGACCGGATCGTGGGACTGCACTGCCCCGACGCGCTACATCGATAATCCGCACATGCGCGTCTAGTGGTAATACTCGTGGCCTTCTACCTCGGCTAGATCTTGGAAGCATCGCGTAGGAAAAGTTTTGTTTATCTCTACGCGTTCCAACAACTCCCAAGATCTTCTCGCCCCCAACCGCGTTCAAGACCTGACTGCTTTGGGCCTCTTCATTAACTGGATTAATTGCAGGCCAATTCTCGTACGGCTTTCCATGACCCTTATTCCGAGATGCAGGAAGAGGGTTGAATGGATGATTGGCACCTCATCCGTCCCCGGTGTTGGTAGCGCAAGCTACCCAGGTAGGAACCGCCTTATGCATTCCCGAATCATTCAAGTAGTCCTCGCCTCCCCACATTCATCACTAGAAAGGGGGAAAGGGAACAAATCAAGCCTTCCACACAGGAGTTTTTTTTTTCATTTTCTCGTGGTCACATTGCCTTCAACTGCTGAGACCCAATACGCATCCGATACTGCCGAAAGGAGGGGCACTTCCTTTGCGTATACCAGCGCGAACTCATGAACATCACGGTCTCGCCCAGTTTCGGGCCATAGTTTGACAACCAAGCCCCAGATAACCCCTTCTTGACCGAACACTCACGAAAAATGGGAGCTGTCACCAAGGGAAACAACTTAAGGGTGATGTGTGCCACCCGGCTTCCATCCATCCACCGGTCCATCAAGAAGCATGCGCACTCTGCATCGCCTAAAATGCAAAGGGTGGCAGATGAGCCGAACTCCATCTAGGGTTTGGATTCATCAACCCGTTAAGCCACGCCCACTTGCACCTTAGGGCCAGGTTCCACAGGCGGAAGTTTGACAGTTCTAAACCGCCGTAAAGGTTAAGCGAAGCAACCTTGTCCCACGCCACCAAAAAATGGCCACCTTGGACATCACGTTGCCCCTTCCACAAGAAACACCAGCATAGTTTAACCATGGCCGCCAAAGTCTTGTTTGGGATGTCGAGCGACATCATCGTGTGCACCGACATCGCCGAAATAGTGGTGTAAACGAGAATGGACCTCGCTCCATGTTTAAGCAGCTTGGCACAAGTTTCCGAAAACCTAATGGCAGGCCAAGAAACATACACAACCACTGCACCACCGTGCAGCTAAGAGTGGTAGCTGCTAGCTCAATCTCGTCTGGCGAGCATCTGACGGGGTGCACGTCGCACTTAACCGGGTTCACGAGTAGCCCTGAGGACACCCCGAAGTCTTGAATGATCGCCTCACACGAGTAGAGATCTCAATGTTGGTGGAAGGAAGGTTACAATGTCAGCCACGTACATCGAAGTTCGATGTTGCAATACACTTGCGAGAGGAGACCTTCCGAGGTTGCCTTGTCCAGCAGGGGCCGGAGCACCTCCATGACCGCGTCAAAGAGGAGGAGGATAGAGGACATTTGTTGAAGATCAAAGACTCCCCACCCCATGTCGCCATTGACGACCCAGCCGCGTAGAGGCCGAGGGACACATACCATGTCCAACCGCCACTTGCCAAAGTCGAGCTTGGCAAGAACCTATAGTAGAAAATCACAGTCCACCGTATCAAACGACTTAGTGATGTCCAGTTTGAACATTACAACACTCCTCCCAATGCTCTGCAGCTTCAGAGCCATGCAACGCATGAGCTGGAAATTGTCACGCAGGCAACAACCACGTGTAAATACGGTCTGATGCGGCCCCACCAACCTTAGCATGTAGGGGGCCAACCGCGATGGCATCACCTTAGTCACCAGTTTCGCCACTGTGGATCAGACTAATGGGTCAAAAATCCTTGATTTCCACCGCATCAGCATGTTTGGGGAGCAGAGAGATCAACGCCTGGTTAGCCAGCAAGCTACCATATTTCTAGTCTCGTGTGGTGCAGTGCATGCATTCGGATGAAATTAAACGATTAGCAGGCTACAGGAAAAAAAAGTTTAGTGCGTCCGCTGCCTATCACATAATTATACGATATTTATGTCTGCTAATGCAATGCGTTTCCAAATGGGCACTCACTTAGTTACTACGTACCCTAAAAATGAGTAACTAATTTTGTAGACAGGCATATATATAGGCCTAATCAAAAAGTCAAAATGGAAGAACCAGTCATATGGAGTTCTTTTTTTTAGCTGGCAAACATGGAGTTTCAAAAAGGAAAAACTAGTCATAGGTTGGAGTAAAATTTGCCCTATCCAAAATTGGGAATGCCTAAAACATATAATAGATTTATTACATTCAACATTTTTCCCACTGTTCATGACCGGGATTCAGAACTTTGCCAAGTATACGAGTTTTTCCCCGGTGATCTCTAACACACACTGGGCAAAGATACTCTATGCTAATTATCCATCGGGACAAAACGCGCATATGATACATCAACTGTTAACTGCCACAACGCGAGTACACCAAAAACAATAGTGCAGATTAAAGGGCTTGATATTTAGCTACTCGAAGGTGGATGCATAGCGTGGCCGGCCCAACCCTCACGCACGCGGTGGAGGTGGTGGCGGCGGCGAGTCTGACTTCATCGGGTTTGGTCGCGTGGGCACCTTCCTGAGCACCGAGAAGTTCCTCGGCGGTGGTGGCGGTGGCGAGTCAGACCTCATCGGGTTAGGTCCGGTAGGAACTTTCCTGAGCACCGAGAAGGCCCTCGGCGGTGGCGAATCCGACCTCATCGGGTTAGGTCCAGTGGGAACCTTCCTAAGCACTTCGAAGTGCTGATGCGGTGGCGACGGTGGTGGCGAGTCTGACGTCATCGGGTTGGGCCCAGTAGGAACCTTCCGGAGCTCCGATGACAACGACGCCATCGGCGGTGGTGGCGGTGGGTCAGACGTGATGGTACTAGGTCCATTAGGTACCTTCCGGAGCACTGGAAAGTGTACGGTCGTCGTAGGCGGCGGAGGCGGTGGTGAGTCGGACGTGATGGGGTCAGGCCCACGAGGTACCTTCCGGAGCACCGGGAAGTGTTCGCTCGTAGCCGGTGGTGGCGGCGAGTCGGACGTGATGGGGTCCGGTCCACTTGAAACCTTGCTGAGCACCATGAAATGCTCTGTCGAGGGAGAGAGGTGGCGCGCCGACGCGGTGGAAGAAAGCATCAGCGGGAGGAGCAGGAGAAGGAGCCCCGATGATGCAACGCTCTTGTGGGCGGCGGCCATTGCTGCGGTGATCTTGGCTAGCTACTGGCTGCTGCGACGTATCCGTGTCTGGTTGAGATGTTCTGATGGGAGAAGAGTACGGTGGGCATATATATAGTCTCGTCTGCTGCAGTGCATGCATGCAATCGGATGAAATTAAAGACTAATTTGGTGATAATTACAAAATGAATGGCGCGATAGCAGGATGTTAAAAGGTTTAGTGCGTCCGTTTGCTGCACATAATACACGAATTTTATGCCCCCTAGCTAATGCAATATGCGTTTCTAAAATGGCATTCACGTTAGTTACTATGGTAGTTAATTTTGTACCTCAATGAGTAATTAATTTTGTAAGATATGTAATTGTCGAAAAAAAAAAGTATATGTAGGCCATCTTAACATAGAAGAACCAGCTGTATGGAAGATCCTTTTTTTTAGCTAAATCACATGGAGTTTCGAAAAGGAAAAAACTAGACAATTATTGATAAGATTGGATGGGATTATTTGGACACTTAGTACAAGGATCAATTAACCAATTAGTTCAAGCTCAATTATACGTACTCCCTCCATCACAGTTTACAGGCGCGCACACAGTTTAAGAAAAAAAATTACCATTAAATTTGGTCAACAAAATACAAATTATTTGTCACAAAAATAGTATCATTAGATTTTTATTAAAATGACATTTTTCATAATATAATTTTTTTGATATAAATTTTTAGTTTGTATGACTAGATCGATGGTCAAAGAGTGTATTTAAACTACACGCGCGCCCTAAATTGTGATGGAGGGAGTAGTACTATATCCGATTAGGTAATAAACTGGAATAAAATTTGGCATGTCCAAAATTGGAAATGCTTAAAAACTAGAATAGATTTATTTCTTAAATTTATTTTTGTTTTCTCCGCTATTCGGTACCAGTATTCAGCACTTTGCGGAGTGTTGGAGTCTTAGTCGAGTACTGTCTATCAACCAATCGAAGATAAGTGCTCTATACAGGGTATTTCTGTGAGACACTCGACGAATGATAATGGGAAAATGTAAACAAAAGTTTGCACTTGGAAAAGTCCGATAAAATATTCGACAAAGACAAACACTCAACATAAGTAGTTGTGTACCTAGAAATGATTTTTTCTGAAAATCATGAGCAAACTACGAGGCACCTGTAATTTAAATTTGACCTGTTTTCAGCTGAGTTGGCACAAACTTCTGTTTTTTCAAAAGAGGTGGATCGAAACGTTTTCTTAGGAAACAAATTGGTTATTTGTGCATATAACATGGTGTAGTAAATTCAAAAGATACAGCTCCCAAGTTTTGCAACATATTTGTGGTAGGTCCTTCACAAAAAAACCCATTTTTTGCACTCGGAAAATGGAAAAATGGTTTTTTATTCAATAAAAAGGAAAACTTCCTCCATCAACATTGTCCTTGCTTCCAAGATGCATGTTTTTGTGGAATATGGGAACATCAAAACAAACTATGACATGGATTCGGCCATAACATCCATCATTTGGACCGAACCCCTAGAATATTAGAAAGAGATAGCTTCTTTTTATGGACGTGGGCCCTACCATTGTTTTGGGGCTTCCTAGGGTCCACACTAACACAACCAAGTAATTAGTAACACATCGCTACCCTCTTCCGGGCTGCGGTCTAACATGTAGACGATAAGTTTGACTCGGCTCCACTGGGGCTAGGGTTTCGTTGCAGGGGGGCTTCACCGACAACGACTTCTATCTCTGAGAGTTTATGTGCTACGAGCTCGAAACCCCTAGAAACGGACTGTCGGGGGGGGAGGGGATCTTCTGTAGAGGTCGTCTCTACCATTGTTTTGGGGCTTCGTAGGGTCCACCATAACACAACCAATTTGACATCAATATTTGACAACCAATGTGACATCAATATGTCCAAATAAAATATTATTGTGTAGGTTACATTAAGACAAACTATTTGACATCATATTTTCTCTATTTGGCTTAAGATAACTCAAGATATGAATTTCTAAAATTTCCAATTTTTTATGCAATTACGGGATTAAATTAATAATTGCAACATTTGTTATTAAACTAGCTGTATAAATTATAGTAGTTAATATAAATCTTCAATATGAATCCACGGAAATTTGAACCAACTCATTTGGTTCATTTTCCAAATTGTTATGCATTTTACAATAATCTATTTATACCTACAAAACTAAATATGTCATACAAATTGCCAGAATTCAAAACGTGCAGCCAACAAACGGTACTAAATAGGCCTGCGCGCGCGGAAGTTTGGTGGTCCAAATTCGCCCTTTTTCCCCGGTTGTAATTCCGAACCGGGGTTAAAGAGAAACCTTTAACACGGTTCATAATTGCAACTGGGACAAAATGGGTCCTTTAGTGCCGGCTCGTATTTCGAACCGAGACTAAATATTCCGCCTATATATACCAGTACTTAACCGGCAAGGCATCATTCTTCTTCCTCCCCCGATTGAGCATACAGAGAAGCACACAGGCGCGGCGATTCGTTCGACGTCCCTCCTCCGGTGCCCGTCCTCCACGCGCAGACGCTGCTACCGGCGCTCCTCCCTCCTCCGACGCCCTCCTTCCCGGCGCCCTCTCTCCCTCCTCCGTCGCTCTCCCTCCACACGGCGCACGCGCTGCCCTCTCCATCCACGGCGTCGTTCCCTCTCCGGCGCCCTCCATCCATGTACGGCGCCGCCGCTCCTTCACACGCACTGCTCCACGCGCGACGGCCGGCGCTCCTACCCGATCGATCGATGTCGGAGACGGTAGCTTTAGCTACGTACTTTTTTTTTTGGTATTTCTATACCCGAATTAATTAGCTATAGATTTATTAGTTATAGATTTATTAGCTATATAGGTTTAGATCGATCTGTTTAGGAAAAAAATAGTTATAGTTCAGGTATTAGATCACTTAGAGAAAATTATTTATAGTTTAAGTTTTGGACTTAGAATTTTTTTTGTTTTAGATCACTTAGAGAGAAAAAAAAAATAGTTAGAGGTTTCGAGGAAAAAATTTAGGTTTTGGACTTAGAAAAAAAATTAGGTTTTGGATTTAGAGAAAAAAATTAGGTTTTGGACTTAAAAGAGAATTTTAGGTTTTACAGCTTAGAGAAAAAATTAGGTTTAGATCACTTGTAGAAAAACATTAGTAAGAGGTTTAGAGGAAAATTTAAAGGTTTTGGACTTAGAAATAATTCCGGTTTTCGACTTAGAGAAAAAAATTCTCGGTTAGAACTTAGAAATAAAATCGCTTGGTTTAGGATTTAGATGTAATTTTATTAAATATGATGAAATTGATGCAATTTTTTATTTTGATTAAGTGGACGCTATTAGATATAAGTTGATTAAATATATGCAATTGGGCACTGCGCTTACCCCACTGGGGAAAAACGATTGCACCGTGTGCCGTAGCACTAAAATGGGCTACCTGTGGTGACCCTGTTTAGGTGGCAAGAGTGGCGGTGAGCCGGTGAAGACAGAGAGAGCATGGTGGCGGTGGGGGAAGGTGTCGAGCCCGAGGCGATTTGCAACTGAATAACGTAACATATGTACTATTATCGTTAGTGAGATCAGAACGAAGTTGCACCCTTTGGTGCACATCCGTAATGGTGACATTACTCATAAATCCCGTCCGGGGTTACGAAGAATGTCGCCGTTATGTATGTGCACAAAAGATTCCAATTTTGTTCGGATCTCACGAAGACTTACATATATGATTTTGTTTAGTTTCAATGAAACCTTCGTCTTCATCCTTCCCCGCATCACCATATTGTATCTTTTAAGAGGTACTACAGGCGATGTGAAGAGAGAGAGAGCACACCGGTGGAAGGGGTGCAAGTGTCGAAATGGGGGCGGTGAGCCGCTGGAGATGTTTGTGGTGATGCCGGTGAAGAGAGAGAGAGAGAGAGACAGAGAGAGAGAGAGAGAGAGAGAGAGAGAGCAGCGGTGGACGGGGCAGGTGTCAAGGTAGGGGCGGTGAGCCAATGGAGATGTTGGTGGTGATGCCGGTGGTGATGTCGTCGATGGTGATTCCGTCATTGACATCCGACTGCCTTCGCCATCGTTAGCATTTCTCGGGAAAAGGAATGATTCTATCCAATACTCCATTCCGGAATAATTTGGAAGAGCTTCGCGACATGTTGTGAACTTACGTGTGATGGTGATCCCGGAAAGGATGAAAACAGTGGTTTTCTGAAATTCTCTGTAACTAAAGAACGTGACAATTATGTGAAGGTCTTTAGTTTCAAAGACGTCCAGAAAACCCTGTCTTCATCCTTTCACTGAGCACCATGAGGTGTACTAACTCGTAACAGGCACAAGATATTGTGAAGCTCTTCAAAATTATTCTGGAATGATGTACCGGATAGAATGGTTCGCTTTTCGGTGAAATGCCGGTGGAAAAGACTACCCTACGTAGGCCCCGACCACCTTCACCGTCTCCAGCCGATATGTAGCTCAATTAATTGTTATATGCATGTCAAGTTTAAAGCATTTAAATGAATCTTTTTGTTTTCATGCATCTGTGCTTACATGTGTTATGATGTTGCAGTTATGGACGTCAACGATAGCAGAGTTTACGAAGATGCATTGTTCGACATGGTGAACGACAATAATGAACATTACGATGGATCATAGTATTTAAACTTGACCGGTGATGGACTAGAGCCCGAACTTCGAGACGAAGGGCACACCGATGGTGATGGACTATATCTCGAACTCCAAGACGAAGGGCACACCGAGGGTGATGGACTAGAACTCAAACTTTGAGAAGAATGGCACACCGGTGGTGATGAACCCAAAAATGTTGCATCATTAACTAAGTCCGTCGAGGTATATGATACGTCATAAACGTATTCTTAATTTCTCATGTTCAATGTTGTTTTCATGTTATTTCCCACATGTTTGCTATACACTTTATGTCATTTTTATCGATTTTCGGGACTAACCTGTTAACAAGATGCTACAGAGCCAGTTCACTGTTTTCTGCTCTTTTTAGTTTCAGAAAATTTGTTCTGGAAATATTCTCGGAATTGGAAAATTCGAAGCCCGGAAGTCTTAGAATTCCTGAAGGTTCCACCGAGTCCCGAAGATACCCAGAGAGGGGCCAAGGGGGGCCACACCATAGGGCGGTGCGCCCCTAGCCATGCCTGGGGGAGGTCTGGGCCCCCCAGGTGCCCTCTGCCATCCCTCTTTCTCCTATATAATCCCCCCGATATATCAACCCTAGGAATACACCACTTTTTCCCGAGAAACACCCGAGGCCGCCGTCATCGTCATCCCGAGACCGGGAGGGTTCTAGAGCTCTCCCCGAGACCCTGTCGGGAGGGGAATTCATCACCGGAGGGGTCTACACCGACATGCCCTCCTCCAAAGTGGTGCGTGATTAGTTCATCCCTGGACTACGGGTCCATAGCAATAGCTAGATGGTTTTCTCCTCCACTTTATGCCTCATCTTTAGATCTCGTGAGCTTCCTCACATGATCGAGATCATCGTTATGTAATGCTACATGTTGTGTTTTATGGGATCTGATGAGTGTTGAATGCTATGTCTTTTGATTATCAATCTATCATGTTATCTTCATGTATATGTTATTTATGATCTTGCATTCTCTCCGTTATTAGTAGATGCTCTGGCCAAGCAGATGCCAATAACTCCAAGAGGGAGTATTTATGCTCGATAGTGGGTTCATGCATTCTTTGCATCTGTACTCGAGTGACATAAACGTGACGGATGGATAATGTGATGTTACCATTAGGGAGAAAATAACAATGCTTTTTCTAAGGATGATTCTATTGTTTACATTACATACTTTGCTTACTGCGATTATCTAATGTTTGCAACTTAATACCCAACGTTTGTTCGGATGATATTCGGAGGGCGGATTATTAGTTATAGACGCAGTTGTATGACGGTCTATGTATCTTGTTGTAATGCCCGCATGAATCACATAATAATCTTTATATCTTGCATATGCACAACGGTGCAGCCTTCATTTATGTCAATTGCCCAGCTGTAATTTGTTCACCACACATGTTATTTATCTTTTTTGGAGAGACACTACTAGTGAACTGTGGACCCCGGTCCATTGTCCTCATACTGATAATACACACACCGCTTCCATTGTTTTCACAGTACTGCTACTATTTTCATACTGTTTTCTAAACCATACGTTTAACCCCTTTGTTTTCCGCAAAAACAGTGAGATTGACAACCTCACTGCTTCGTTGGGGCAAAGTTATTTGATTAAGTTGTGTATATTCCACGTTGTTGTTGAACCGGTAGTGCGTCCTGCCACCTCTGCCGCATCAACGTTGCTGCAAACCAGTCTTTCGCGGCCTTATTCTTTGTTTGCCTCATATACCAAGTGTGGAGATTTCTCATATGTGTTGGTAGCTCCCATTCGTCCTTAGCATGGACCAGAGGTTCCCCTTTGGCATTTTGTCGTTCTACCCCAGCCACTAGCACATCTCCTAAGCCTAACTTGGCACCAATAGACATACCAATTTTGTCAGCACGTTCTTGGTCCTCCGATACAGAAATACCCATCTCTTTACATGTAGGTGCCACTCTGCGTTCAATAATTTGAAGTCCTTATCCATTTGGGCTCTATATTCATTGTCGACATCGGAACTCACTACGAGTAGGGGGGTCGATTGTTGTTACCGTTCTCCGAGCTAGGCAATTTGTTTTCCAGCCTTCGTTGGTTTATTTGCAGCAACTTTCAAAATTTGACGGTCATAGTCTGATCTCAGATTCATCTTATATTGTGCTGGTTGCTCAAGAAATCCATTAGCCCATGCTACGGTTATTTTAGAAAAAAACTTGTTTCTCCACGGGCTTCTTTGGTGCAAAATGGACCTTCACTTCGAGAGCGACATCCATTGCGGTTTACTCATCAGTCTTATCGTAATGTATTTGTTCAAGAGGCTTTGGCCTTTTGTGTATCCGCTCCTGCTTTGGAGTAGACTTACTCTTCTTAGACGTCTCACGGGTGGCAATTCTCTTCCGCTTTAGCCCCGGACGTGGAATAGGGGGAGGCGTCGGCTGCCGCGCTGGAGGTGGACTAGGGGTAGGCGTCGGCTGACGCGCCGGAGGTGGAATAGAGGTAGGCGTCGGCTGACGCACTGGAGGTGAAATAGTTGGAGGCATCGGCTGACATGCCTGAGGCGACATGGTAGGAGGCGTCGGCTAAGGCGCCGGAGGTGAAATAGTGGGAGGCGTCGGCTAACGCGCCTGAGGCGACATGGTGGGAGGCATCGGCTGACGCGCCGGAGGTGGACTAGGGGGAGGCGTCGGCTGATGCGTCGGAGATGGAGATGGACTTCGATGTTGACCATGGGGGAGGTGTGAAATTCCGTGGAGTCGGTGGCCTTGGATCCGCGTGGAAACCTGATGTAATTGTTCTACCATACAATGATATGGCGCCTGACATCTCGTAGTTTTGTATCCCCTTCAGGTGTAGGGATGTCAATCTCTAGCTCCTCATACCCCTGCACTAGTTGATCCACTGTGACATGAGCATAACCAGGTGGAATCGGATTCCCATGGTGGAGTGCTTAAGGTAGACAAGGTAAAGCAGTGCCGGACGCCACCTTGAAGGACATTTCTTCATTGGCTGATGTAGCTCACACTGTTTCATCGCTTCGACATCATCCACGGGGCAGCGAGGCGTTGGTGCATCATCCATCATTGTATGATCACCAGCCTGCGTAGAAGCCACACTGCTTCTCCGTTGGCTATTATTATCCATTGGAGGGTCGTCAACCGGATGAGATGTGCTTTGGCTAAGTGCTTGCAGTGCCTCCTTCAACTGAGTCACTTCCGTTTCTATTTTCCCGATCCGGTCTGCGGCCTACTCTGCGTCCCGGTCCTTCTTTCTCTGCCAGCTTGTGTAAGTGTCAGCGCAGTGGGAAAACCCGTCCTTCTAGTTAACATCGGCCCCTTTTCCTCGTGTTCTTCCTGGTTTCTCATCATTTTCGAGGGCATGTGTTAGCTCTTCGTTCTCTCTGTCGGGCCGGAAAAATCCCTGTTGATCGTCAACCATTGCTTGAATAAGTGCCTTGGTGGGTACCACAATTTCCTCATTAAAAATTGTCTATCTTGTTTCTTCGTTCAACTTCCCCCATGCCCGTACCACCACCACTTGGACCTATCAGGCCATCCATGTACCTAGGGTGATCCCTCTAGCCCTCATATGCACCTCCATAGTTTCCTATTTAGGCACGGCAGTCTTGTAGCCACATGTCCCCAATTTATGGTGGTACACCTTTTTGTCAGCATTTATCTTATTTTTTCACGACCTTTCCTTGGCCACAGTAGATTTCTTGTAGTCCTCAAACTCCTTTCACTGTCCTCTCAATTTCTCTAATGCTCCGGAGAAATTTGGAGTTTCACTACCAAATTCCGCGCGATCCGGAACGTTTCAATACCGTTGCGGATGGGCTCCAAACCGTCGCTAAGGGCAATCCGCGACGGTTTGTTCGACGGAGTGAGAACGTCCCTGATCGACTGTCACGGATGATTCTGCGACGTTAATTTGATCACGAGAACGTTGAGGATATCCGCAACGTTCAGAAAATCGTCACAAGCACCTAGGCCGTCCGGTCCCGGCCCATTAAGCGGCAACGTTGTTTTTCGTCGCTGTCGGCTGACACGTGGCAAAGGATTAACTGACGGCTGTTATCGTCATCAGCTGACGTCACAGTACAGGTAGCTTACGTCATTACGATCGCAACGTTTTTTTCCGTCAAAAATAGATTCTGTTGAGGCCCCGTTTATGACATCACCAATCCGTTAATGGCGTCATAACCGCCGATCCCTTTCACGACGATTTTTTTCGTCGCGGCCTCGATCAATCATGTGAAACCATGTGGACGCCATCTGCGACGAACTTGCTAGTGTCGTGGTATGAGATGACGCAACGAGATGACGCCACGTGGAACAATCGTACATCGCCGCGTGTTTTTTTTTCGGGGACGATCTCCGGTCGTCGTGGGCTACGCGGTGACGGATTTTTTTCCGACCCAAAACGACGCCACGTGGACCAAGTGCACGGTGTCACGTGGCGCCCTTTTCCGCGACGTTTTTGTTTCGTTGTGGAACTACCCAGTCATAAAATGACAAGTGGACCATGTGTGCGTGGCCACGTGGCACCTTTTCGCGACGTTTTATCTTCGTTGTGGAACTGTACAACCGTAAAACGACACGTGGGCATTGCATGCGGCACCATGTGTCCTAATCCGGGTCCGTTTTTACGTTACGGTACTATGACGTTTTTTTCGTGCGAGATGGGTGCTTAAATCATCGTTCGAATTGACCTTTCCATGTTCCATATGCAGAAAAGAAAACTACATAGCAGGCATCAAATACAAAAATTGCAACAATAGTGGTTTTATTTTACAGAAAAGCAAACCAACATACAGAAATTCAGCTTTCAGCAACACGACCATAGTTTCAATTACCACATATGCGCTGAGCTAACTGCTCAAGCAAGGAAACTCCTTTTTGTTGGCACTTTTTTAGCTCGTCTTGTTCCTTCCGCATTTCTTCCATTTTAAATGCAAACCGGAGCCTCATTCGCTCAGATTCTGCATTCGCCGCCCTCAAATCAGCAATTGTGCTGCGCATATTGGCATCCCCCCTCTCTCAACATGAGTTTGCACTTGGTGTTCAGACTTTGAAATACTTGTTTCCACACGAGATTTCTTCGACAAAGTATGCTTTCCATGATCCAGCATGCCACCTAAAGTATCATCCTCATCCTCTGAAGCTGGTGTCGACATCATCCTTTTCTTGCTTGCCTATCAAGCATGCAAAGAAAATAGATGTAAGTATATACAGAAAACAGATGAAACTAGCAGGTGACCAGCAATGTACAGAAAATAGCTGAAACTAACAGATGGCCAGCAATATACATAAAATAATTGGAAAATAGCATATGACAATAAAACAAGCGTGTCTGTAATGACAAATGACCTAGCAGATGTCAAGCATGTCAGGAGCATAGATGGAAACCATGTTAAAATGACAACCACAGCCTTAATTAGCTTGCCAAAATGTCTTATGGTATGGAATAGATGAAGTAGTACAAAATATATGACACGACAATAATCAAACTGTTCAACACAAGATAAGTAACATGTGCCCTAGTTGTTGTTCTTTTAACTAAAGGGGTTTTTTATTACTTAAAGAGTTTTAAGCATTATACCCTATTGGTTGTGATATCATGGAAGATTGTTGAGCTGCCGAATTAGGGAATAACCTGCAACTGATTGTCCTCACTGAATAGGGATTGACATGACCAGTCTCCTTCATTGGAATCTGATTCCTCTTCAACATCATCCTCAGGATTGTACTAAGATCAAGAGTCTTCCTTCTTGATCTTTTTGGGTGTGAATACATTAGTACATGAAAGAATACTTGCTAAAGACTTTACACCCAGTTGATGCATCCTTGCACTGTTTGCCATGATAGTTCTGGCACGCTTTTCTTCCATGGGGTGTAGTGGTTATCCTAACATTAATAAATAACTCAAAGTAAGCTCCCAATATAAACACTTGGTAAGAACATAATACATCATAAAAAATTAAGGTATTCCTCCTGTAAGAACAGTCCAGTGTAAGTAATATAAATTCTGATCGTAGATTCGTAACTAAGACTGATAGGATCATAAGCAAAGTGAGCTTAAACCTAATAGTATACAGGCTGGAAATAAGCAAACTTTTACCGTAGGAAAACAAAGCTGGATACTTCTATTTTTTATTTTTATGCAAGATTAGCAAGAAGGTCCCCCTAACGATTTCCATTAAAAGAAACCATGCAGTCTTTTCTACTACGAAAGCAAATCATTAAAAAGGAGCATCAGGAGGGCAACACACCCTATTTCCGCTACATATTTGTCAGAATTAACTCATGGACAAGCCTCTGTTTACCACTATACAAAGTTATAAATGCAAAGCCAATAACAAAGACGGATATAAGGAACCATCAATCATACAACTAAACAGAGAAACCGTTTAGAGAGATTTATTACATCAAACATTAGCATGATAATTAGGAAGCATCGATCAAACAATTTAGAGAGATTAATTGCATCGAACATAAGAAGAATCAAGCATACAATTAAACAGACCACTAATTCAGAAAGATTAATTGCATCGAACATATGAAGAACCATCAATCTTACTGTGTTTCTCGCCTTCAACCTTTAACCGTCTCGGCGTGGTTGCAGACATTGACGGTGAAATTGCGGCGAGGTTGGAGATGAGGGGGCAGATCTGGACGTACGGCGAGGTTAATGGCGAGGTGGCACACCAGCGAGCACACGAAGGCGAGGTGGCAGATCTGGACGTACGGCGAGGTTAATGGCGAGGTGGCACACCAGCGAGAACACGACGGCGAGGTTGGTGATGATGTGGCAGACCGGTGAGCACGACCGCGAGGTGGCACACCAGGTAGCACACGACGGCGAGGTTGGTGACGATGTGGCAGACCGGTGATCACACGACGGCGAGGTTGGTGACGATGTGGCAGACCGGTGAGAACGAGGGCGAGGTGGCAAACAAGGGAGCACATGATGGCGAGGTTGGTGACGATGTGGCAGACCGGTGAGCACGACGGCGAGGTTGATGACAATGTGGCAGACCGGTGAGCACGGTGGCGAGGTGGCACACCAGGGAGCACACGACGGCGAGGTTGGTGACGATGTGGCAGACCGGTGAGCACGACGGCGAGGTTGGTGACGATGTGCAGACCGGTGAGCACGACGGCGAGGTGGTGGTCCTGGACGGTGACCTGGGCCGGGTGGGGATCTCGATGGCGACGTCGGAGATCTGGCAAGCGAGCTATACGGCGATGTGTAAGAGGGGTGGGATCTGGTCTGGGAGGACGGGGATGGGAGGGGAGAAGGGGGAGTAGTCGATTCTTTGGGCGAGGGTCGAGGGGATAAGGGAGAGTTTCAAATTGATTACAGAAGTGCCCTCCGCGATAAAGTTTGACCGTTGTGTGCGGGAGGGCTGAGAAGTAATATTCTTGCTGATGCACCCAAAATGCATCTACTTTTCCAAGCACTTTGCATCGTATTTCTCTCCGGAGTCCCCCCATAATTGAATAAATCTGCAGAATCTGACGCTGTTTTTAGCATAAGTCTTCTTTCCGTCTATTTTCGCAGGACTTTTCACAGGGGACGAAAACCACGTAACTTTTTATGGAAAAGAAGGGGAATGAGCACCAGATGGGGCCGGGGGGCCACCCGAGGGCCAAAAGGGGGCCCCACACGCGGCCAGATTCCTTGGCCGCGTGGGGTCACCCCTTTTGGGCCCAGATGGCCCACTCCGGCTAGGTCTTCGACGTACCCCTCCATATATACGAGAAACTGACGGGTTTCGAAGGAGAGGGATGTTCGCGAAACGGAGCGCCGCCGCCACCACGATCTTCGATTTCGGAGTCAGATTGATCCGGGATTTCACCCCCGGAGGTGGAATTCGAGGGGCTTCGTCACCATCATCATCACCACCATCATCTCCATCAACCATGAGCTCCATCACCCCCTCCATGTGTGAGTAGTTGCTGTAGGCATGTGAGGTGTGAGGGGTTTTGGATGAGATTGATCATGTAATTGCTACCCGGTATGCGGGATCTAGGGGTTTGTCTTGAGAATTCTTATGTCTTATGTTGATGCACTATTGCTAGGCTTAATGATTGTTACTAGGGCCCAAGTGGCATGATTTCAGTACTGAACTTACATTGCTACATCATATATTTGAGTTTGGTATCTATCTGGAATGTGTATTACCTGCTATTATGTTGAACCCGCGAACCCTAAAGTGACAGCTAGGGAAAACAAGGGGGATATGTTCTAGTTTGAGGATTATGTGTGTTCATGGAGTGTTAATGCGTTGGTCCGGGCTATTCGAAAGGGTATACCTTAATTACCTGTAGTTCCAAATTGGCCCCGGTGAAATGGGCAGGTAGGACAATAGGCTTTGTGCAAATTCTCTTGATTACTACGCACAATAATTTACGGAACACACACCTACATAAAACTAAGATAGAGAAAGGCCCCGCTGCTAGCAAAACATTATTACATGATCAATCTTATCCGTGCAACACCCCGCTGTCACCTCATGCCTGCGTTTTAGTCTCCGGTTTACTTTCACTCTTTTCCGGTGAAAACTGGGAAAACACTTGCTCTCCATTTACTTTCTGTTTGTTTACTTTCACTGCATTATTACACTCACCACTCTCGCTGCAAGTTTGTTGATACACAGGTGTGGTTGGGAGTGACGTCCCAATTGCTAAAGTCTCACCGGTATTCTTGTGTTCCCACTGAGTCGAACTACAAATTTGGGTAATACTTCCCATCGAAGACTACGATTGATCTCCTGCACTTGGGAGACATCACTTGCGCGAAAATTTTTGAGTGGCCTGTCCTAGCGCCAAATTTTCGGAGGGACGTGAAATTTTGGAGGAAGTGCGGAAAACTATGCTAGCCTCGGATGCTGATGGGTGGCTTAAACAAATTGACCATTTATGCAATAATTTACTAAAGGGACCTGATGGGTGGCTTAAACAAATTGACCATTTATGCAATAATTTACTAAAGGGTCCTTATGAGGAAACAAAGAAGTATTATGAAATAATTTTGGAGTTGAGGTTGTCGGGCATAAAACGCATTAGAATATGCAGAACGGTTCTATATGAAACCAACAGTAACTAAAGAACTACAGATAACTTAGTACTTGCAACACAACACATACTATTAACTTAATTATAGAGTAGCAAAACACAATCACAGCACACACACACACACGTGTCGACAAGTAAAACACGACGAGTCGACGACGTAGCATGTTACACATATGCTCTATAAGCACACTAGTTGCCGCGATGAAGGACACGGACAACCGGACGCACCAGTGGGACGGAATTGTTCCAGAGGAGCACAAGGTTGACCTGGATGCAGCACACCAGGGTGTCGTTCAGCCAGTAGAGGCCTCCGTGCAGATTTGCTCCCGAGCCATGCTCCCAAAGACTGGCGTAGACCCCGCCGCCATCCTTGCCGTGGTCGATGATGAACATCCGCCGATCGGCGTACTTTACGCCAAGCACGATGTGCGCAGCGCTCCAAGCAGAGATATTTCCACCAGCAGTGAAGAACTGCACCACGTTGGAGAGGTCATAGCCGTCGGGGCGGACGTACTCCACTTGGTGTGTGTCCTCGAGCGGTTCCTCCCCCATCAGCTCGATGGTCGTACAGGCCATGGCGCGCGCAAAGAGCACAAAGATGACCTACCTCCGAGACGTGTTGATGAAGGGGGTGCGTTTTGCAGAGGCCCTCCAAACGCACCGATCGGGTAATATAGTGGCGGGGAGAGGCCGCCCGGCGGATCACCAAACAACATTAATTGGTGCCGAGGCCGGCCTTTACCATAGAATTTTTTGTCAAGGCGCAACGATGACAACGAGCACACACAAACGGCCGGGTCATGCAGGCGCGGAGCAACGCATGCAGCACGGGCCAGTACACATACGGTCGGCGCCGACTTCGACCCAGCAGTCAACAGCTAGCCGTTTGTGTGTGCAACAGCAGAAGCGAGGCATTGGCATGCATGCACGCGCGCAGGCACGCATTGAGATCAAGACGCGACGGGTCACGCAGACACAACACGCAGCGTATGGAGGCAAAGAGTGCACGTCTTGCGCGGCATGCAGCTAGCTCGCCCAAAGTTTGCACGCGTGGCGTGCAACAGCTAGCTAGCCCCAAAGCAGGCTCAGCACGCATGTAGACAGAACTATGGCGATGTCCCGTCTTTCCCATGCACTGAGACGTGAAATTTTAAGGGGCCGGGCATATATCTTCACCTCCTGCACTCCTAAACTCCAACTCCTCCATTAGCTTCTCTCCTCCTCCACTCCTAAAGTCCACTCATCCATTAGCTTCTCTCGGCCTCCACTATGCACCAACGCCGACGCGGCGCGGCCGGACAACGAGCTGCGGGTGCCCACGCTCCTCCATCTGACGACAATCTGCTGACGGAGGAGGACGCGCGCGCACTTAACCGCACGAACACTCCCGTGCCGGCTGCTTTACGCTTCCCGGAAGGTTGGACGACCAACGCCATCTTCGTCTCGGTGGCGCCGCGTCTCTCCGGCCAGGCACGGGTCGACTACATGAACCAATGCTACGATAACATGCCGTGGCAGACAAGGCGTCATGACCCCCAGGACGCCATGTCTTCGTTGTACTGGGACGAGCAAGTGGAGCTGGAGTACATAGGGCGGCTCCACTCCTACATCATCGACAGCAGCGTGCACTCCAGCGACACGGAGTGTTCCGACGAGGAGGAGGAGGAAGAGGACTCGCCCGAGACAGGGTGGCGCCCCTTGGCACCGCCGGAACCTACCTCCCCTCTAGCAAACGCCTTCATCCTCCCATGTAACTTCCCCATTTGCAGTTGGGCACTTGCACAACCGGGAACCTACCCGAACTGCGGGTCCGAGGAGTGCCACCACCTAGTTTAGGCTTTTATTGACTGTAATTATTATTATCTTAATTAAGCTCCCTTCAGTGTGAATGTATTATCTTTATTTTGACTCATGTTTGATTGAAACTCCTTAAATTTCAGCTCCGAAGGGGGTGTCCCAATTGTATATTTAGTTTGCCTCTGGTAGGGCTTCTCATGCTCAAAGTCAACTTTTTTGTCTACCCCTTCCACCAGCGTCGGAAGGGGGTGTCCCAATGGGATATTTTGTTTGGGTGTGTTAGGGTAGGCCATATGTACATGGAGAACTAATATCTACCACTAGTTCTGATAAGACATTCGCTCAGGTTCGTCTGAAGGGGGAGTTTCTACATATATTGGAAGAACCTTTCCTTTGTACAAGTGATGTCGGTGAAACCGGTCACACCACTTATTAGGATCTTGGATCTCTTCCCGCCTCCAAACACACTTGTATAGACATGATTGGACCCCATCTAGGTTTTGTAGGGATTCCTATGCTCCGGAGCCCCCGCTTCAGCAAAACTCTGGCAGGTTGACCGAAAAGTCAACTTGTTCGTCTACCCTTTCCACCGGTGTCGGAAGGGGGTGTCCTAATGGAATTTTTTTTGTCGTGTTAGGGTAGGCTATACGTAGATGGAAAACTAATATCTACCACATGTTCTCATAGTATTCCCTCGGGTTTGTCCGAAGGGGGAGTTTCAAGCTCTAAGTAGTCCTGGAACCTGCGAGAGAGAATCTGACGCCAGTGAAGCCCTAACACAAAGAGTGAGGGAAACTTGGGCATCCAAGCCCCATTCCACACTCTAACACACATGGTGTTCCAAACCCTAGGTTTGGGTGGGATTCAGACGCTCTAGAGCTCCTCTCCGGAGAAACCCTAGGCCCGCTGGAAAAAAGGAAGGAACTGCCATTCTGGACCCTCTACGTGAGCCGGAAGGGGGTAGCAAAGTGGAAATAATTGCTTGGTTGTGTTGTCTTAGTAAAAAGGAACAACCAAGAAAATGTTAGGGACCACCTCTTGGCAAGATCCCCCCGTTCCATCAGATCCGGAAGTATCGGGCTATGAGTTGCTCTGGAACCCGAGAGAGAGAATCTGACTCCAGTGAAGCCCTAACACAAAGAGTGAGGAAATCTTGTGCATCCAAGACCCATGCCACACTCTAACAAACATGTTATGTGATAACATAGGCTTGGGTGGGATTAAGACGCTCCGGAGCTCCTCTCCGGAGAAACCCTAGGCCCGTTGGAGAAAAGGACGGAACTGCCGATCTAGCCCCTCTACGTGAGCCGGAAGGGGGTAGCAAAGTGGAACTAATTGCTTGGTTGTGTTAGGTTAGGACCAAGGAACACTCAAGACAATATAGGACCTACCTCTTGGCAACATTCCCCCCGTTCCTTCATACCCGTTCCTGACAATATAGGACCTACCTCTTGGCAATAGTCCTCGAACCCATTAGAGAGAATCTAACGTCGGTGAAGCCTTAACACAAAGAATAAGGGGATCTTAGACATCCCAGGCACATTACAAAATCAAGCACACATGGTATGATAAACCCTTGGTTTGGGTGGTATTCATACGCTCCGGAACCCCTCTCCGGAGAAACCCTAGCCACGTTGGGGAAAAACACGGAACTGCCATTCTCGCCCATCTACGTGAGCCTAAAGGGGGTAGCAAAGTGGAACTAATTACTCGGTTGTGTTAGGTTAGGACCAAGGAACACCCAAGAAAATGGTAGCGCCCACCTCTAGGCAAGATTCCCCCCGGTTTCTGCCAGATCCGGAAGTTTCGGGCTATGTGAGTAGTCATGCAACAACGAGAGATAATCCGACGCCGGTAAAGCCATAACAAAGAGAGTGAGGGAATATTGGGAATACAGGACCCATTCCATACTATAACACACATGGTATGGCATACGCTAGGCTTGGGTGGGATTCAGACGCTCCGGAGCTCCTCTCCGGAGAAACCCTAGGCCCGCTGGAAAAAAGGACGGAACTGTCGTTTTGGACCCTCTACGTGAGCCAAAAGGGGTAGCAAGGTGTAACTAATTGCTTGTTCTGTTGGTTTAGGCCCAAGTAACAACCAAGATAATGGTAGGGGGCACCTCTTGGCAAGACACCCGTTCCGTCAGATCCGGGAGTTTTGGTCCCTCAGTAGTCCTGCAACAACTAGAGAGAATCTAACGCCGGTGAAACCCTAACACAAATAGTGAGGGAATCATATGCATACAAGACCCATTCCACACTCTAAAAAACATGTTATGTGATACCCTAGGGTTGGGTGGGATTAATACGGTTCGGAGCTACTTAGTGGAGAAACCCTAGGCCCATTGGAGAAAAGGACGGAACTGCCGACCAGCTGGCCCCTCTGCGTGAGCCGAAAGGGGGTAGCAAAGCTGAACTAATTGCTTGGTTATGTTAGGTTAGCCCCAAGTAACACCCAATACAATGGTAGGGCCCACCTCTTTGCAAGATTCCCCCCGTTCCGTCAGATCCGGAAGTTTCGGGCTATGAGTAGCTAGCCCTGGAACCGCGAGAGAGAATCTAACGCCGGTGAATCCCCTAACACAAAGAGTGAGGGGATCTTGGGCATCCAAGACCCATGTCACACTCTAACAAAAATGTTATGTGATACCCTAGGCTTGGGTGGGATTAAGACGCTCTGGAGCTCCTCTCCGAAGAAACCCTAGGGCCGTTGGAGAAAAGGACGGATCTACCGGTCTAGCCCCCTCTACGTGACCCGGAAGGGGGTAGAAAAGTGGAACCAATTGTTTGGTTGTGTTAGGTTAGTACCAAGTAACACCCAAGACGATGTAGGTCCCATCTCTTGGAAGGATTCCGCCCATTCCGTCAGATCCGGGAGTTTCGTGCTTTGAGTAGCCCTAGAACCCGCGAGCGAGAATCCGACGCTGTTGAAGCCATAACACAAAGATTGAGGCAATCTTGGGCATCGAAGACACATGCCAAACTATAAGACACATGGTATGGAATACCCTAGGCTTGGGTGGGATTCAGACGCTCCGAAGCTCCTCTCTGGAGATACACTAGGGCCGCTAAAGAAAAGGACGGAATTGTCGTTATAGACCCTCTACGTGAGACTGAAAGGGGTAGCAAAGTGGAACTAATTGCTTGCTTGTGTTAGGTTAGGCCCAAAAAACACCCAAGACAATGGTAGAGCCCACATCTTGGACATATTCCCCCGTCCAGTCAGATCCGGGAGTTTCGGGCTCTTAGTATCCTGGAACCCATTAATTAGAGAGAATCTAACGTCAGTGAATCCCTAACACAAAGAGTGAGGGATTCTTGGGAATCCAAGGAGCATGCCACACTCTAACACACATGGTATGGCAAACCTTTGGTTTGGGTGGGATTCAGACACTCTGGAACCCCTCTCAGGAGAAACCCTAGGCCCGCTGGAGAAAAGGACAGAACTGTCGTTCTGGCCCCTCTACGTGAGCCGGAAGGGGGGTAGTAAACTGGAACTAATTTCTTGGTTGTGTTAGGTTAGGACCAAGAAACACCCAATGAAAATGGTAGTGACCACCTATTGGCAACATCCCCCCCGTTCTCCATCCGATCCGGGAGTTTCGGGCTAGGAGTAGTCTTGGAACCCACGAGCTAGAATCCGACGCTGGTGCAGCCATAACATAGAGAGTGAGGGAATATTGGGAATCCAAGACCCATGCCACACTCTAACACACATGTTATGGAATACCCTAGGCTTGGGTGGGATTCAGATGCTCCGGAGATCCTCTCCGGAGAAACCCTAGGCCCGCTGGAAAAAGGACGAAACTGTCGTTCTAGACCCTCTGCGTGAGCCGGAAGGGGGTAGAAAAAGTGTAACTAATTGCTTGGTTCTGTTGGGTTAGGCCCAAGGGAACAACCAATACAATGGTAGGGCACACCTATTTGCAAGATCCCCCCCGTTACGTCAGATCCGGGAGTTTCGGTCCCTGAGTAGTCATGCAACAACTAGAGAGAATCTCACGCCGGTGAAGCCCTAACACAGAGAGTGAGGAAATATTGGGAATCCAGGACCCATGCATGAAACACTCTAACACACATTGTATGGAATACCCTTGGCTTGGGTGGGATTCAGACGCTCTAGAGCTCCTCTCCGGAGAAACCCTAGGCCCGCTGGAAAAAATGATGGAACTGCCGTTCTGGACCCTCTACGTGAGCGGGAAAGGGGTAGCAAAGTGGAACTAATTTCTTGGTTGTGTTGGTTTAGTACCAAGGAACAACCAAGACAATGTTAGGGACCACCTCTTGGCAAGATCCTCCCGTTCCGTCAGATCCGGGAGTTTTGGTCCCTCAGTAGTCATGCAACAACTAGAGAGATCAAATCTGACGCCGGTGAAGCCCTACCACAAAGAGTGAGGGAATCTTTTGCATCCAAGGCCCATGCCACACTCTAACAAACACGTTATGTGATACCATAGGCTTGGGTGGGATTAAGACTCTCCGGAGCTCCTCTCCGGAGAAACCCTAGGCCAGTTGGAGAAAAGGACAGAACTGCCGATCTAGCCCCTCTACGTGAGCTGGAAGGGGGTAGCAAAGTGGAACTAATAGATTGGTTGTGTTAGGTTAGTACCAAAGAATACCCAAGACAATGTAGGGCCTACCTCTTGGCAACATTCCCCCCGTTCCTTCAGATCCGGGAGTTTCGGGCTCTGAGTAGTCCTCGAACCCATTAGAGAGAATCTAACATTGGTGAATCCCTAACACAAAGAGTGCGGGGATCTTAGGCATCCAAGGAACATGCCACAATCTAAAACACATTGTATGGAAAACCCTTGGTTTGGATGATATTCAGACGCTCCGGAACCCCTCTCCGGAGAAACCCTAGCCCCGTGGGGGAAAAGACGGAACTGCCGTTCTCGCCCCTCTACGTGAGCCGGAAGGGGGTAGAAAAGTGGAACTAATTTCTCGGTTGTGTTAGGTTAGGCCCAAGGAACACCCAATACAATGGTAGGGCCCACCTCTAGGCAAGATTCCCCCATTCTCTGTCAGATCTAGGAGTTTCGGGCTATATTAGTAGTCCTGGGACCCACGAGAGAGAATCCGACGCTGGTGAAGCCATAACACAGAGATTGAGGGAATATTGGTAATACAGGACCCATTCCACAGTATAACACACATGGTATGGCATACTCTAGGCTTGGGTGGGATTCAGACGTTCCGAAGCTCCTCTCCGGAGAAACCCTAGGCCCGTAGGAAAAAAGGACGTAACTGTCGTTTTGGACCCTCTACGTGAGCCAAAAGGGGTAGCATGGTGTAACTAATTGCTTTTTGTGTTGGTTAAGGCCCAAGGAACAACCGAGACAATGGTAGGGGGAACCTCTTGGCAAGATCCACCCGTTCCGTCAGATCCGGGAGTTTCGGCCCCTCAGTAGGCCTTCAACAACTACAGAGAATCTGACGCCGGTGAAACCCTAACACAAATAGTGAGGGAATACTGTGCATACAAGACCCATTCCACACTCTAAAAAACATGTTATGTGATACCCTAGGGTTGGGTGGGATTAAGACGGTTCGGAGCTCCTCTATGGAGAAACCCTAGGCCTATTGGAGAAATGGACGGAACTGCCGACCAGCTGGCCCCTCTGCGTGAGCAGAAATGGGGTAGCAAAGCTGAACTAATTGCTTGGTTATGTTAGGTTATTCCCAAGTAACTCCCAATACAATGGTAGGGCCCACCTCTTGGCAAGATTTCCCCCGTTCCGTCAGATCCGGAAGTTTTGGGCTGTGAGTAGCTAGCCCTGGAACCCTCGAGAGAGAATCTAACGCCGGTGAAGCCCCTAACACAAAGAGTGAGGGGATCTTGGGCATCCAAGATCCATGTCACACTCTAAAAAAAAATTTATGTCATACCGTAGGCTTGGGTGGGATTAAGACGCTCTGGAGTTCCTCTCCGAAGAAACCCTAGGCCCATTGGATAAAAGGACGGAACTACCGGTCTAGCCCTCTCTACGTGAGCTGGAAGGGGGTAGCAAAGTGGAACTAATAGATTGGTTATGTTAGGTTAGTCCCAAAGAACACCCAAGACAATGTAGGGCCTACCTCTTGGCAACATTCCCCCCGTTCCTTCAGATCCGGGAGTTTCGGGCTTTGAGTAGTCCTCGAACCCATTAGAGAGAATCTAACATTGGTGAAGCCCTAACACAAAGAGTGCGGGGATCTTAGGCATCCAAGGAACATGCCACAATCTAAAACACATTGTATGGAAAACCCTTGGTTTGGATGGTATTCAGACGCTCCGGAACCCCTCTCCAGAGAAACCCTAGCCCCGTGGAGGAAAAAGACGGAACTGCCGTTCTCGCCCCTCTACGTGAGCCGGAAGGGGGTATAAAAGTGGAACTAATTTCTCGGTTGTGTTAGGTTAGGCCCAAGGAACACCCAATACAATGGTAGCGCCCACCTCTAGGCAAGATTCCCCCATTCTCTGTCAGATCCGGGAGTTTCGGGCTATATTAGTAGTCCTGGGACCCACGAGAGAGAATCTGACGCCGGTGAAGCCATAACACAGAGATTGAGGGAATATTGGTAATACAGGACCCATTCCACACTATAACACACATGGTATGGCATACTCTAGGCTTGGGTGGGATTCAGACGTTCCGAAGCTCCTCTCCGGAGAAACCCTAGGCCTGTAGGAAAAAAGGACGTAACTGTCGTTTTGAACCCTTTACATGAGCCGAAAGGGGTAGCATGGTGTAACTAATTGCTTTTTGTGTTGGTTAAGGCCCAAGGAACAACTGAGACAATGGTAGGGGGCACCTCTTGGCAAGATCTCCCCGTTCCGTCAGATCCGGGAGTTTCGACCCCTCAGTAGTCCTTCAACAACTAGAGAGAATCTGACGTCGGTGAAACCCTAACACAAATAGTGAGGGAATCCTGTGCATACAAGACCCATTCCACACTCTAAAAAACATGTTATGTGATACCCTAGGGTTGGGTGGGATTAAGACGGTTCGGAGCTCCTCTATGGAGAAACCCTAGGCCTGTTGGAGAAATGGACGGAACTGCCGACCAGCTGGCCCCTCTGCATGAGCGGAAAGGGGGTAGCAAAGCTGAACTAATTTCTTGGTTATGTTAGGTTAGTCCCAAGTAACTCCCAAGACAATGGTAGGGCCCACCTCTTGGCAAGATTCCCCCGTTCCGTCAGATCCGGAAGTTTTGGGCTATGAGTAGCTAGCCCTGGAACCCGCGAGAGAGAATCTAACGCCGGTGAAGCCCCTAACACAAAGAGTGAGGGGATCTTGGGCATCCAAGACACATGTCACACTCTAACAAAAAAATTATGTGATACCCTAGGCTTGGGTGGGATAAAGACGCTCTGGAGTTCCTCTCCGAAGAAACCCTAGGCCCATTGGAGAAAAGGACGGAACTACTGGTCTAGCCCTCTCTACGTGAGCCGAAGAGGGTAGCAGAGTGGAACCAATTGTTTGGTTGTGTCAGATTAGTCCCAAGGAACACCCAAGACAATGTAGGTCCCACCTCTTATCAAGATTATCCCCGTTCAGTCAGATCCGGGAGTATCGTGCTTTGAGTAGCCCTAGAACCCGCGAGCGAGAATCCGACGCTGGTGAAGCCATAACACAAAGATTGAGGAAATCTTGGGAATCGAAGACACATGCCACACTATAAGGCACATGGTATGGAATACCCTAGGCTTGGGTGGGATTCAGACGCTCTGAAGCTCCTCTCCGGAGATACCCTAGGGCCGCTAAAGAAAAGGACGGAATTGTCGTTATAGACCCTCTACGTGAGACGGAAAGGGGTAGCAAAGTGGAACTAATTGCTAGGTTGTGTTAGGTTAGGCCCAAAAAACACCCAAGACAATGGTAGGGCCCACATCTTGGAAATATTCCCCCCGTCCAGTCAGATCCGGGAGTTTTGGGCTCTCAGTATCCTGGAATCCATTAATTATAGAGAATCTAACGTCAGTGAAGCCGTATCACAAAGAGTGAGGGAATCTTGGGAATCCAAGGCGCATGACACACTCTAACACACATGGTATGGAAAACCCTTGGTTTGGGTGGGATTCAGACGCTCTGGAACCCCTCTCCGGTGAAACCCTAGGCCCGCTGGAGAAAAGGACAGAACTTTCGTTCTGCCCCTCTACGTGAGCCGGAAGGGGGTAGTAAAGTGGAACTAATTGCTTGGTTGTGTTAGGTTAGGACCAAGAATCACCCAATAAAATGGTAGGGCACACCTATTGGCAACATCCCCCCGTTCTCCGTCAGATCCGGGAGTTCCGGGCTAGGAGTAGTCTTGGAACCCACGAGCTAGAATCCGATATCGGTGCAGTCATAACACAGAGAGTGAGGGAATATTGGGCATCCAAGACCCATGACACACTCTAAGACACATGTTATGGAATACCCTAGGCTTGGGTGGGATTCAGATGCTCCGGAGCTCCTCTCCGGAGAAACCCTAGGCCTGCTGGAAAAAGGACGAAACTATCGTTCTGGACTCTCTGCGTGAGCCGGAAGGGGTAGAAAAAGTGTAACTAATTGCTTGGTTCTGTTGGGTTAGGCCCAAGGGAACAACCAATACAATGGTAGGGCCCACCTCTTGGCAAGATCCCCCCGTTACGTCAGATCCGGGAGTTTCGGTCCCTGAGTAGTCATGCAACAACTAGAGAGAATCTCACGCGGTGAAGCCTAACACAGATAGTGAGGAAGTATTGGCATCCAGGACCCATGGATGCAACACTCTAACACACATTGTATGGCATACCCTAGGCTTGGGTGGGATTCAGACGATCTGGAGCTCCTCTCCGGAGAAACCTTAGGCCCTCTGGAAATAAGGACGGAACTGTCGTTCTGGACCCTCTACGTGAGCCGGAAGGAGGTAGCGAAGTGGAACTAATTGCTTGGTTGTGTTGGTTTAGTACCAAGGAAAAAACAAGACAATGGTAGGGACCACCTCTTGGCAAGATTCCCCTGTTCCGTCATATCCGGGAGTTTCGGTCCCTTAGTAGTCATGCAACAACTAGAGAGATCAAATCTGACGCTGGTGAAGTCCTAGCACAAAGAGTGAGGGAATCTTGTGCATCCAAGACCCATGCCAGACTCTAACAAACATTTTATGTGATACCATCGGCTTGGGTGGGATTAAGACGCTCCGGAGCTCCTCTCCGGAGAAACCCTAGGCCTGTTGGAGAAAAGGACGGAACATCCGATCTAGCCCCTCTACGTGAGGCGGAAGGGGGTAGCAAAGTGGAACTAATTGCTTGGTTGTGTTAGGTTAGACCCAAGGAACACCCAAGAAAATTTAGGGCCTACCTCTTGGCAACATTCCCCCCGTTCCTTCAGATCCGGGAGTTTCGGGCTCTGAGTAGTCCTCGAACCCATCAGAGAGAATCTAACGTCGGCGAAGCCCTAACACAAAGAGTGAGGGGATCTTGGGCATCCAAGGCACATGCCACAATCTAACACACATGGTATGGAAAACCCTTGGTTTGGGTGGGATTTAGACGCTCCGGAACCCCTCTCCGGAGAAACCCTAGCCCCTTTGGGGAAAAAGACGCAACTGTCGTTCTCGCCCCTCTACGTGAGCCGGAAGGAGGTAGCAACGTGGAACTAATTGCTCGGCTGTGTTAGGTTAGGCCCAAGGAACACCCAAGACAATGGTAGGGCCGACCTCTAGGCAAGATTCCCCCCGTTCCACCTCAGATCCGGGAGTTTCGGGCTATGGGTAGCTAGCCCTGGAACCCACGAGATAGAATCTAACGCCGGTGAAGCCCCTAATACAAAGAGTGAGCGAATCTTGGGCATCCAAGACTGATGCCACGCTCTAACAAACATTTTATGTGATACCCTAGGCCTTTGTGGGATTAAGACGCACTGGAGCTCCTCTCTAGAGAAACCCTAGCCCCCTAGAGAAAAAGGACGAAACTGCCGATCTGGCCCCTCTCTATGTGAGCCGGAAGGGGGTAGCAAAGCGAAACTAATTGTTTGGTTCTGTTAGGTTAGGCCCAAGGGACACACAAGAATATGGTAGCGCCCACCTCTTGGCAAGATCCCCCCGTTCCGTCAGATCCGAGAGTTTCGGGCTCTAAGTAGCCCTAGAACCGACGAGAGAGAATCCGACGTCGGTGAAGCCCTAACACAAAGAGTGAGTGAATCTTGGGCATCCAAGACCCATGACACTCTCCAAAAAACATGTTATGTGATACCCTAGGCTTGGGTGGGATTAAGACGCACCAGAGCTCCTCTTCGGAGAAACCCTAGGTCTGTTGGAGAAAAGGACGAATTGTTGTTCTGGCCCCTCTAGGTAAGACGGAAGGTGGTAGCAAAGTGGAACTAATTGTTTGAATGTGTTAGTTTAGGCCCAAGGAACACCCAATGTAGGGCCCGCCTCTTGGCAAGATTCCCCCCGTTCCGTCAGATCCAGAAGTTTCGGGCTCTGAGTATATATAGCCCTGGAACTCGCGAGAGAGAATCCGACGCTAGTGAAGCCAGAACAAAAAGGTTGAGGCAATATTGTTCATAGAAGAAACATGCCACACTATAAGACACATGGTATGGCATACCCTAGGATTGGGTGGGATTCAGACGCTCCAAAGCTCCTCTCCGGAGAAACCCTAGGCCCATTGGAGAAAAAAGGACAGAACTGCTGTTATGGACCCTCTACGTGACCCGGAAGGGGGTAGCAAAGTGGATATAATTACTCGGTTTGTGTTAGGTTAGGACCAAGGAACAACCAAGACAATGGTAGGTCCCACCTATTGGCGAGATTCCCTCCGTTCCGTCAGATCCGGGAGTTTCGGGCCGGTGAAGCCATAACACAAAGAGTGAGGGAATATTGGGCATCCAGGACCCATGCCACACTCTAACACACATGGTATGGCATACCCTAGGTTTGGGTGGGATTAAGACGCTCTGGAGCTCCTCTCCGGAGAAACCCTAGGCTCGTTAAAAAAAGGACGGAACTGCCATTCTGGACCCTCTACGTGAGCCGGAAGGGGATAGCAAAGTGGAACTAATTACTTGGTTGTGTTTTGTTAGGCCCAAGGAACATCGAAGACAATGGTAGGGACCACCTATTGGAAATATCCCCCCCGTGTTCTCCGTCAGATCCGGGAGTTTTGGTCCGTGAGTAGTCCTGCAACAACTAGAGAGTATCTGACATCGGTGAATCCCTAACACTAAGAGTGAGGGAATATTGGGCTTCCAAGACCCATGCCACACACTCTAACAAACATGTAACGTGATACCCTAGCCTTGGGTGGGATTAAGACGCTCTGGAGCTCCTCTCCGGAGAAACCCTAGGCCTGTTGGTTAAAAGGACGGAACCGCCGATCTGGCCACTCTACGTGAGCCGGAAAAGGGTAGCAAAGTGGAACTAATTGGTTGGTTGTGTTAGGTTAGGCCCAAGGCACACCCAAGACAACGTTGGGTCCCACCTCTTGGGAAGATTCCCCAGTTCTGTCAGATCTAGGAGTTTCGGGCTCTGAGTAGCCTTGGAACCCGCGAGAGAGAATCCGACGCTGGTGAAGCCATAACACAGAGAGTGAGGTAATATTGGGCATCCAAGACCCATGCCACACTCCAACACACATTATATGGCATACCCCAAGTTTGGGTGGGATTCACACGCTCCGGAGCCTCTCTCCGGAGAAACCCTAGGCCCGCTGGAGAAAAGGACGGAACTGTCGTTTTGGACCCTCTACATGAGCCGGAACGATTAGGACCAAGGAACACCCAAGACAATGGTAGGGCCCACCTATTGGAAACATTCCCCCCGTTCCTTCAGAACCGGTAGTTTCGGGTTCAGAGTAGTCCTGGGACCCATTAGAGAGAATCCGATGCCCGTGAGCCCTAACACAAAGAGTGAGAGAATCTTGGGCATCCAAGGCTCATGCCACACTCTAACACACATGGTATGGGAAACCCTTATTTTGGGTGGGATTCAGACGGTCCGGAGTTGTCATAGTATTCCCTCGGGATCGTCCGAAGGGGGAGGGGGTTGAGGTGTACGTATAGACCCTTCCTGCATATAGCAAGCGATGCGGGTGAAACCGGTCACACCTCGGGTTTGTATCTTGGCTCTCTTCACCTCCTAGCACACTTGTATTTACATTATTTTACTCCATATAGGCTTAGGAAGGATTCCTACTCCGGATCCCCCTCTTCAATGAAACTCTCGCATGTGTTGAGCGAAACTTTTCCATTTACCCCTTCAACTGGCATCGGAAAGGGGGTAGACCAATGGATTTATTTCCTCACTTTGTTGGGGCATGCCGTACATACATAGACCAAAATCTAGCACATGTTATAACAAGAATTGGAGCCCCTAGTGCAGATTTTGTGTTAAAAAAGGGTCAAATTGAGACTAAAACAAGATCGAACCCCAAATTCCCCATTTTCTCGTCTGCCCAACTCGCGGACTGAAACAGGGTCGAACCCCAAATTCCCCATTTGCTCATCTACCCATCTCGCAGACTGAAACAGGTTCGAACCCCAAATTCCCCACTCTTCCCCACCGAATCCATAGATCACGCGTGGCTATACGATGTCTCCTTCGTTGATGGATGCCCGCCGCATTTTCCCGGAGGAGATGTTCCGGACTGGGGAGCCCGCAATACGGCCGACTCTAGGCCGTTGCGTGCTCGTCCGCTCGCGTGCAATGGAGAAGCTCGAGGAGAAGTGGCACGGTCGCGCGCTCGAGATTACCGTGGGAGGGCGTCGCCCTCCTTTGTCGCTTGAGGAAGTCCTGGTTGCGCTGGTCGCGCAATGCGCAGTCACCCGTAGGCAGGTGAAGGTGGATGTTAGCGCTCCTCCGGTGGACTTTCTCATTCGATTCCGTTCCGAGGAGGACTGCACCACTGTGTTACATATGTCCCGGCGCTTTGTCGCCGGTGGAGTGCCGCTCAGATTTATTCGCTGGAGTCGTGGTAGCGGCGCCGAGCGATCTGAGCTACCGTATCTGACGAAGCTCACCTTCGAGCGGTTCCCGCGGGAGGCATGGGACCCCGTTGCGGTGGAGCAGTTCGTCAACCATCTTGGCGGTGATCTGGTGCAGATGCATGTCCCGGTGGACAAGTGGTTCCTGTCGGTGGAGGCCTGGATGAAGCAGCCAAGCGCAGTCCCGAAGACCTGCATTGTGGAGGTGCTAGAGCCGTACGTGTCGTCCATAGTGCGCACCCCGACCTCGATGAGGACATTGGAGCACACTGTCCTCATCCATGTCTCGGAGGTCGTGGACCATGTCCTAGTCGTCTCGGACACTCCACTGTGGGACGACGACAAGGTCGATACCACACGCACGCACGCACTAGTTCCCATTCTTCGGTGGGTGTGTGGATGGCAGTGGCCCTCCTCAGGTGAGGGACGGTGGCCACTGTTTCAGTGGGTACAACGGCAACAGATCTATGGGATGAGAATGATCTGCTGACTGAAGAAGATTGAGCTGCTGTTTGAACTGCTATCTGAAGATATCATTTGGCTTATGTTGTAGCTGGTATCTGTTGGGAGTCTAAATTGTGTGTTCTATCGTGCATCTCTAGTCAGTTTGAAAATGTTTGACTTATGTTACGACTATCATTTGTTGTAATATGTCAGTTTGAAAATTTTTGACTTATGTTGCGACTATTATTTGTTGTAATATGTCAGTTTGGTCTCTAGTCAGTTTGAAAATGTTCGAGTTTGTTGTTGAATTTGAGTTGAATCTAAGGCTCCTAATGTTTGACCAATTAATGCTAATTCATGCCAAAAAAAAACACACCAGCAATGTATTTCATCTATAAATCATGGAAACAAATTCGACGTATTACATATTGCACAAAATTATATTAATAAGTAAAACAAACATATTTTTCGATCACACAAAGCAGAACACAAAGAACAACACTTATTATCAAGCGCTAAAAACACTTAAACAACTATTCCCTGCGTTTCCTTTTGCTCGCGCCCTGTGGAGCTCTTTTTTGCTCTTGCACCAGGGGCGGATCTTCTCCAGCCATGTTGGACCTAAACTGTTTTTCATGTATCGGATCCTTCTGTATAGCTCGTAGCTAACATATCCGTCCACCGCTGCATAGTTGCGGCTTGTTGGATTCATCTCCCATTCCCAATAATGGTGCAGGTCTGATTGGAATCCAGACATCATCTTGAGGTACCAACTGTCTATGATATTTCCTGCTAGAGTATCCATTCCAATTTTGGGTACCCCGAATTCCATCTGGATGTCATGGTGCTACTTTGGTGGTAGATAGAAGCCTAACTTGGCAAGGGCCTTCTTGTTGCCCGCCGTGTCCACGCTTGCAAAGGTGATCTTCTTTGTTGAAAAGAAATCTTGCAGGAACTTGCGTCCATGATCTGTCTGCGGCGACCTGCACCAGTGGTACACGAGGACGTGGTTGCGCATGGCGATTTGCACGACGGCGACGACATGGGGTTTGTAAGCATGGCCTCTTGTGTACTCAAGGTCGAAGCCCAAGAACTTGTCCTTTTCAGGCTGAAGCCATCGCTCGAAATTGGCCAGGGCAGTATCCAAGGCACATTCCTCATTGGTGTAAATCACCTCCAGCATGTTGCCGCTGTGGACACAAAGGCTGATAACCTCCGTGGTTGGTCGGCAATCGTCCATGGCAAGTCTCCGCCGTGGGCTTGGAACAAGATTCGGGGAAGATGAAGTCTGGATTCGATGGGTTTGGAAGAAGAGTGGTCGGGGAAGATGATGAACGGAAGGAGCGCAAATGGCAACCGCCTAAATATCGAAGGCGTGTGTGGAATGAAGGTGTGTGAACCCAAGCGAGTAGATGAACGTACGGGAAACTAATGGCAACTGAAAACGAGGCAGAGTGCATATACACGTTCGTCACCGTGGGTGGCCGTTTGAACTTCCTCGCAAATGACCGTTGTGTTCGCAGGAAGAGGGAAATTCGTTGGCTCGGTGTAGCTGAATTTGTTCGACTGATAGGTGGCCCTGACTCGTTGTGGCCCTGTTTGACAGTGAGTAAATGTCACATCACTCTTTGTTTGACAAAGTCATCCCACGGGAGAGGCATACAGAGACATGCATGCGCACACGTTAGCAGGCCCGACGGCCCTCGAAATGGCAGTCAGTACAAATGCCCCTCCTGCTTGCATCGCCTCCCTCCCCCACCATTCCGGCCCCAAATCTAGCAAAAAATACCCACTTTGCTCCGGCTCCAACGCTTCCCTCTTTCTCCCCAACCTTGAGGCGGTTCCGCGAGGAATGGAGGACGCCGTCGCATCATCTGCTGCCAGCACGGCCCACCATGTCGGTTGGGCCTCATGTCCAGATCCGATGCAAGGGAATAACGTTGGCGCGGCATCTGCTGTCGTCGCCGCAGGTGCGGCCGGCCATGGCGGTTCGCTTTCATCGCCTCCTCCGGCGGTGGAAGCGCCGGGACTCCCTCTCCTGTCCGATCTGGGGGACCCCATGGGGGAGGTACCGGCGTTCGAGGAGGTCGTCTCCGACGAGGAGTTCGAGGTGCTTCCCTAAACATATATATCTAGCCCTAGTTTAGTATTGAAGATCCAATGGTTTGTAGAGACATGCAAGCAAGTTGGATCTGGAGACGGGGATTCTACATATGCAACTGCGAACCCAGCGCCCCCTATTACCCAGCGGTCGGAACAGTGTAGTTGAAGTTTATTTCGTAAAAAATATACACATTAAGCCTTATAACTGACTGTTTTCCCGGGCTTGAATCTATTCCCGGGTCCGCTAATGATTTTAGGTCCTGGATTCTAGAGCTTGTAGAATAGAGCGATTGGTATATGCAAGTTAGGAATTAGCTATACATGATTTTGATGGCATTTTGTCTATCTGCAAGTTCTATTGTCGCATTCGAATGTGGGCATAAATTCTAGGCTTGTTATTACATATTAAGTCCATTAACTAACTATATGTGGTACCATTTATGTTCTGCTTAAATTTTTGTATGCTATTTAGGCAAAGATTGATGTCATTAGTTTATCAATGGCCTGGTTATTTGATTGAAACTAGTGTTAGTACGTGCATTTTAAAAATGACCTAGAATTAGAGTGTGGTGCTAACTTTTGTTTTATTTCTAATTTGAAGCATTCCGATGACGGCGTATCATCTGACAAGGAGTCCCGCGATGCTAAGAGCAGACATGTTCTTAGGAAGCTGCAGAATGGGCAGATTAGGTACCGTCGTCGCGACGGCATGCTGTTCTGCCCCTTCTGCTGCAGGAACATTGGCACGAGCATCGCCAGCATGACCAGCATGCCAGCGGCATTGGACGTGGCTCGGAAAACCGCGTGCCCGCTGTTAGGGCCAAACACGCTTCCTACAGTGTGTTCCTAAACAAGTTGCTCGCGGGCAATATCCGCTTAGGTCTTGTGTTCCTAAACAAGTTCCAGAGGGTTAGTCCGTTGTTCCATGGCTACCAAGACACGTGCTCTATGGCTCACTCTGCGTTTGTGTTATTCGTGTGGGACCTTAATGTCCCACTATGGTTTAATATTTGGGAGGTTTGTCTTAAATTTTTTGAATTCTCTTGCTGGTTGGAGTAGTATCAGCAGGTTTGGTGTTTGCAGTACAAGTGAAATAAATTTTTTTTTCTCTCACAAAAAGTCATAAAGTACTCCCCAAAAACATGGAATATAAAGTAGTTTCTACCCAAAACAAATTCTTAAAGCTGTTTTGGTGTTTGACTGTTTAGAGTATATAAAGAAAAAAGTCAAGCACTACAATATATAATAACATTTTCGTGAAGAGAACGGTGAAAGACTTTTCTTCCAATGCGGGCCCACTTGGTTTGGGAGCAGGACCAGTTCTTATCTTAAACCATGCCGTACACTGGACGTGCAACGGGGCTTCACCTTTTCATCACACGAGCTCATGCCAATGCGGTACCAGAACCGTGAAGTGGCCGTGAGGCGACCGTCTGTGATGGGCAGCATCCAACAGCTTCTATGGTAGGGTCAGCTACACCCCATGACAGAAAATCCACACTCATATATATATATATAGGAAGCCCAAATGGGGCACCTCGGAGCATGGGCACCAGTATCAAATACCGTACATTTTAGGTATGTAGACATCATGAATACCTCGGGTATGTAATACGTATATATTCCCCTAGGTATGCACATAGTAGGGTATACATACGTAAAAAGTATATATATACTTATACGTATATATACATACCTGACAGGTATGCGTACACTTGTGTATACGTATTCTAGGTATGTAGATACCTTAGGTATGTATACCCAAGTGTATATATATGTCATACAAACCCAAAGTATAGGTATTCAAGATATACACAATGTACACCTAAACAAATTGAACAATATATATACTAGCAAAAATGCCCATGTGTTGCAACGGGAGAGAAAAAATTAACTTCAGCATGATATATACGTTATCAACCCAAATTTGGCCCAAAGTCGGTTGACATGTGTGATGATTGTTCATGTTATATCTCAATGATCGTTGCTATTGATTAAGCAATCGAAGCTTATTTAGAGCAAATAGCTATACTTTACTTCCCATACGTGTGCTGCTAGTTAAGCATGGATGGTTTGTGTCTCCTAATCTCTATTTTTATTGTAAAATCAAAAATAGAGAAGCATATCCATTGTTTTTTTGAAACATATCCATTCTTTTTTTTTATCTCTATTAGACGCTGAATTTTGTCACAAGAGATACTTCTGAAAATGAAAGGTCGTGCCCATACCCACATGGCCGTTACCTCTGTACATCGGAGCCATTAGCCCCATGCAATGGAGTTTAAGTAAAATTGTATGCAGGTGTCTGAATCGAGCAAAGTGTACTGTATTATCTACCGGGTAAACTCAACCATATGAAACCAAGAAAAATGATAGCAAATAGAAGATACATGCACATACATCTCCACATAAAACGACCAAGCGTGAGGATAATCAGGCCATAGAAAGGTGATCAGGTTCATGGCATGAAGAACAGTGAAATCAGGATAGAGGGTTGATTGGTTGAGGAGGCTTCGGCTACTGATTCATCTTTTGTTGTGATGTGATTCATTTGAGGGTGTGGCTATGGTCCTTTATCAAAAAAAAAACACCATTGACTGCCGTCAGAGTAGTACCGTGTTGAACTTGAACCAAGACGGAACAAGACACAGCTTGCAGCCGAAATTGGGGGCAGCGCACAGCTGAAAACCAGAATGGCGCCCAAATCCTTTGTGGTGAGCTCTTGTTCTTTCTCTGGACCTCAAGCAGCAGGTATGAGCAGAGATCCATAAGCTCCATAAGAGCCCAAACCCAAATCCTTCGTGGTGCCCTTCTGGTCTGGATAGCACGCCGACGTCACGGCCTCTCAGGATACCACCTCACCCGTAAGGGCCTCGATTGGTTGCTGCTTCCTCCTTCCTGGTCCTTGCTTCTTGGCGTTCTCCATCCTGCTTCCCGGCTTCTCTAACTCTTGGTCTGCCATAGGTTAGCGCCCACGACATGTCTCTTGGTCTCCGGCCAGGCATCATCCGAACGCGGGGTCCATGTGGTAGACGCGCATCTCGTCTTAGAGTCTGACGCAGAGCAGAGCGGGAAGTGGAAGCACCCGGTCCGCTGGGCGGAGGCATCCCCGGAGTTCAACTACATGCGGATAGCTGAGAGCAGCAGCCTCGCCACCTTGGACTGCCACACATAGCGAGGTGCGCGCCTGGGTTGCCATCACGACCCTCCGCATCGGTTGGGCAAGCGAGAAATCGAGTTGTGGAAGCGACATCGCGTTGGGCATTTTCCCGTGAGGATTGACAAGGAGGCCTCGCCGGTCGCGCATGATGCAGGGGATGTGGGCGCATGATGCAGGGGATGCTTGGCTAGGATGTAGGTTGACCTTGCCGGTGGCATGGCCTATAATTTGGCTAATAAGCAGGGGCAAAATGGTCATTTCATGTTGGACGAAAGTTCTGGCAGAAACCTTAATGCCTTTATTATTACTAGTAAACATGCCCATGCGTTGCAACGGGAGCGAATTTTTTTGCGTTGCGGAACCACACAAATGAAGTTCTGGTTGGTACAGCCGCTGCGTATCGTAGAAACCAGCTAGCTTCAGCACGCTCCATGGTCAGGGGTCGCACATGCCTCCTTTGCATGCCACTTCCACCTCCCTATGGTCGGTCAGTAGTGGATTTACACTTCCACTTTAGCGAAAGACTCCTCCTCGGCCCGATGTGAATAAATCACTGTGGGGGGGGGGAGCTGAGATATAGATTTCTTGCGTCCGGTCGACCATCCCCTCCAAAATTGACGCCAAGGCCTTTGACGATGAATTTTCTTATAAAAATAAAAATATATTGGTAGTGAGGAGGACAAAATCCATTCATATGTGACGACATGTGAGCAACGCGACAAACCAACTCTCTATATGAGCTACATAGGACGCCCTAGTGCATGTTGGATGTTTCGGATTCTACAACGAACTTTCACTTTTAATTAGGGAAACGTTGTGAAGCCCCCGAGGGTTGCGCGTCTCCCGACCCCCGATTGCTGTCCCGACTATACGTGGACAAAAGTACACCACACAACATGGCCCCACCACTTTCTCCCCTATCTGTTCTCCTCCCGCCCCACCATAATTCACGAGAGCAAGAGCCGCCGCCGGACCACTTTTGTACGCGCATCGCCTCGCTGGCGGCCGCTACTCTGTGCGCCGCCACCGCCGCCGCCGGGAACGCTAGCGCTGACCGGAGCTCTTCTCCAAGCTCAACCTCCGGCCGGAAATCC
Organism: Alopecurus myosuroides; assembly: GCA_028641055.1. Lineage (NCBI taxonomy): Eukaryota > Viridiplantae > Streptophyta > Magnoliopsida > Poales > Poaceae > Alopecurus > Alopecurus myosuroides. The sequence continues at coordinate 307,579,298 of CM054061.1, forward strand.
TTGGTAGTTATTTTTTTCCCGCTCGACGCCGGCACCGCACGACACGCACTTGGCTCGTCCCTCCCCCGGCGACAATTCTCCTACCTCGGGAGCAACCGAACCACAACCCGCACGGTGGGGCTCCCATCGGAGAAGATGGTCCTACTCCAAGTGGGGAGCGGCGGTGCTCGCAGAGGAAATTTTGCTACATTTTTTTTTATTTTTCTATGATATTTTTGTATAAATCTTTTTGCTACGAGAACTCCGGCAATATTTTCGGAGAGGTCAATATTTTGCTACAATATGACAATTTTTTTACTATAATCATTATAAATTTTTGCTATAACAGTACAAATGTTCTTCCGGCGATGTCTCTAGCGAGATTCTCCCGGCGATGGTGAAATAAACTTTGCTACAGTAGCATTATTCTTTGCTACAGTGTCTCCGGCGAGATTGACTTTTTTTTTTCGTACGAACCTTTTTGCTACAGAGAAGTAAAAGCGGGATTTTTTTGCTACGGAAGTAAAAAGGGATTTTGGACAAAAAAAAATAGACGTGTATACGGGGTGGATAAATTGGAGCCCCCGGGACGTCCAGCACTTCCCTTTCAAATACCACAATTTTGTGTCCGGTCTCGACCACTATTTTTAAGGGTTTCAACCTGACACTCGTCACGAGTTAAAACCATGGGACACATGTATACAACAATAACATACATAGGTACATACATGCATATACGTTATACCTTTGGGCTGATCAATGGTGGCCCATAAGCTGTAATATGATTGATGTGCTGTAAGAACCACAAAGTAGTACTACACGAAAGAACCCTAAAAAAGAATTGTGTGTGTGATTATGCATTCACCTGATTGGTTACAGGTTTTGCCAAATCAATTCCGATTTATATGCAAAAGTAAACTACCACACAAGAGCGGTCCAAAACTACTGGGATACTGCTCTGGGAAGCTATTTTACACTCCCCAAATGCTGAATCTGCTGAAGCAATTGTCGGGTTATGAGACATCAAACTTCACCAAGCCGGTTCAGTGCCAGCGGCCCGGTTCCAGCAACAGTTTCTCCGAGAGGACGCAGGCGAGAGTTGGGTTCAGCGTCCAATGCAGCATGTCGTGCACTCCTGCCTTGCTCCGGGCCGAGGCGTAGCTGAGACCTGAGAACGAACGGTTGCGCAGCTGGCCGGCCACGGCAGCGTCGCACCTCTCCATGGCGAACATCGGCGAGATCATATCCATGATCTGCCGGAGCAAAAGGATTGCGACCAGCTTGCCGGCCGCATCCGCATGATCTTGGACCCGCTGCCGTACTTACAGTTGCAGGGTCCGGAGAAGGTAGGATGAATGGATGATCGGCGGGTCTGCCGCACGATCAACCTGCATGCCAACAATTATAGTTGTTTCGGTTTGGTGAGAGATTTGCATCTAGGCAATTGTTCCTGTTCCGCAGGTGGAGGACTGGAGGTGGATCTAAGCCAAGCGTGGCGCTAAGGCTCGCGGCTCGGGCGCCAAGGTGAGAAGAGGACGACACAGACCTCATGCTGGGAGGGGGCGCCGCGACGATGGTGTTGGGAGTTGGGAGCCGTGCGAGAAACGCTCTAGCCGATGCGCGATCGTCAGGATCTCCGTCGGAGGTTCCCTGGCGGTCATCGACAACACGGCCCTCCTTCATCAGATGCGCGACCACGTCGCCTTCTGCTATCTCCTGCCAGTCTAGCCTTGCACGAGGGAGCCCCTAGCTGTAGACGACGTTCCTCGCCGATATCCGTCGGCTTAGCTTCTCCAGTGGCGACGCCGACACGGTCGCTGGATCGCATTGTCGTGGACTTCGTTGTGCTGGCGGGGACAGATCTAGAGGTCGCATCTCTAAATTTGCCAATGGCTTTGACGCTATCGACCGGCCGGTCGGCGAGTTGTGCTCCCGAGAATCAACTTTAATCTTGGTCGTAACGTTTATATCGCATTATAAAGTATTCATCTGTTTGGAAAGTTATCTGGACATAGAATCCTACTCCTATACGTCCAATCGATCATGGATTCACTAACCAAAACTAACTCGAGTACGTGCGTGCTTACCATCTAATCCCCAAGCCAAATCACCGATCTGTTTTTGCGTAATATGTATTCAAGTGGAAGGGCAAAACGGTAAAACACAGGTTGGACCGGAAGAAGCCTTCCTCTCTTTATTATTAGGTAAAGATTAGTTTAAGATATAATTTTTAATGCGTTTTAATGAATGTTCCAGTATATATTTTCGACTAAGATAACATATATGTAGGGTCCGGATATTGCACACGGACGCGCGCACAGAATATACACACGGCCGCGCCAGCAAGCGGCACGTGTACTGTGCACATGACACGCCGCCGTGCACGTCTGCACGCAAGGCGTGCATATGAGCGTGTGTACTTTGTATATGCATGACACATGCACGTCGCGTCGTGCGTGTCATGTATCCGGCCGCGATCGGTCATCGATCGAACACCGCCGTGCGCACCCATTAGTATTGTTCAAACGATGACACGTCCATTTTGCATCACTATTTTATATCATAATTTTATGTTATTCATCGATATATTTCATGTTACGGTGCATCTCTTATGCTATTTTATCTTATTTTGCATGTTTTATAATTTTTGGAGAATAAACACCGGGACCAAAAATCTGATGAAAAAAGCACCATCGAGATACCATATTTCAGAAGATCAGAAGAAGAAGTGGGGCATCCGGGGGTTCCTAAAAGTTCAGAGGAGGAGCTCAGCCAGAAGGAGAGCTAGAGGGAGGCCACCAGGGGGCCACACCTAGGGCTGGCGAGCCCTCCCCCCTGGCCGCGCCACCTAGGGGTGTGGCCACCCTGGACCACCTCTAGGGGTCATCTTTGGCGTGCTTGACCCTCAGGGAACCCTAAGCCTCATTCCATCCCCGAAGAATTATTCCGCCACCGGCTTGGGGTGGAAAACACCCGAGAGAGAAAATCTCTCTCGCAGGGAGAAATCTGCCCGGAAAATTCCTCTCCGGAGAGGGGAAATCACCGCCATCGTCACCATCATCACTCCGGGCATCATCAAGATCGTCATCATCATCATCATCGCCAGCAGAACCATCACCCTCATCATCCACCTTCATCCCACGGTAACAATTAGGGGCCTCTATCGTTGTTTTGCATTAGATCTCTCTCCCGGTGTGGATTACTTGTTAGTAGTTGATGCTTGTGAGATTTATCGGTGTTTGCACTTTATGTCCAGATTGCTATCATCCATTATATCAACTCTGATCATGATCTATATGATGGGTTGTGAGTAGTTCGTGTTGTTCTTGAGGACACGGGCGAAGTCAAGTTGTTAGTAGTGAAGTAATATTGAATACTAATTAATGTTCGATATTTAAGTTGTGGTGTTATTCTCCTAGTGGTGTCATGTGAACGTCGATTACATGATACTTCATCATTTATGGGCCTAGGGGAATGCATCGTGTATTTGGCTACTAATTGTGGGGTTGCTGGAGTGACAGAAACCTAATCCCCCTTTAGGAAACCATTACACGAGGGAGCGTAGGATCCCGGAGTTTAAAGCTGTGGTTAGATTTATTTCTTAATTACTTGGTTGTAGTTGCGGATGCTTGCAAGGGGTATACTCACAAGTATGTATTAGTCTTGTATGGGATGGTACATTAGCATAGGTTCACCCACACAACACTTATGAAAACACCAAAATTATTCAACTGCATGGAACAAAAGCACTTGACCGAAACCTCCCGTGTGTCCTTGAGAACGTTTGTTAATCATAAGTAAACTCACCGGGTTGTCCTTTGCTGAAGAAAGGATTGGGCCACTTGCTGCAATTATTATTACTGCATTTTATTTACTCATACTTTATTTATCTGCAATATCAAAAAACCCTACAAATCTATTTTTCAGTATTTACAGTTATTCCTTCATCGAAACCACTTGTCAACACCTTCTGCTCCTCCTTGGGTTCGACACTCTTATTTATTGAAAGTACTATGATACACACCCTATACTTGTGGGTCATCAAGAATATTTTATGGCGCTGTTGCCGGGGAGTGAAGCGCTATTGGGAAGTGGATTTGACAAAGAAAGCTTCTGCTATAAGTGTTGTTTTTATTACTATCTACTGCTTTATTATGTTATGTTTGGAAATCCTCTTGAGTCCTTATTTGCGGGCACTGCTGCCACTGCTAGGGTAGTAAGTGACCCGCCGCCTGATGATTTGGATCCTTATAAAATACGTATAAAGATTGTTAAACATGTTATGGATAACTGCTATTCAGGTGATGGAAATGTCCATCCCGGTGATCATTTGCTCTTTTTACATGAATTATGCGAGTTGTTCAAGTATGCAGGTATTACAATGAGCCAAGTGAAGAGGAATTTATTCTCTGTATCATTGACAGGCCGAGATTCTCTGAATGGTTCGAACTGTTAAAAAATAGCCAGACTATTAAATGGGATGAAATTGCACCTCTCTTTTATTCTAAATTCTATCCTCCAAGTGAAATCCATAGAGATCGGAATTATATATATAATTTTTGGCCTCGTGATGGAGAGAGTATTGCCCAAGCATGGGGGAGATTGAAGTTACTAATGCTCAAATGCCCCATTCATGAGCTCCCCAGTAATATTGTTATTAATAATTTCTATGCAAGGCTTCCTCTTTATGATAAGGATTTATTGGATGCTTCTTGTTCTGGATAATTTACACCTATGAAGTATGAATCCAAATGGGATCTTCTTGACGGTATTCAAGAAAATACTGAAGCATGGGAGAATGATAAAGGTAGAAAGTCAGGTATAAATTATGACTATGAATGCATTAAAACCTTTATGTCACTTGAGGATTTTCATAATGTTAGTGTTATTTATGGTCTTGATTCTCAAGTTGCTGCAAACTTATATAAGGCTTTTGCTTCTTACATTGATATTCCTAAAAAGGAATGGGATAAGTACCATGCACCTTATAAATATACTATTAATTGTGTTCCCCCTAGAGATATAGAGGTTCATATTGTTGATTATATTGTGCCTGAACCTTATATTGAGAAAATGCCTTTCCCTACTAAGGTAAAAGAACACTCTATGTTAGCTAGTGTGATTAATAAAAGTGCAAAGAAACTTGTAGAACCTGAGGAACAAATAACTGTAGAACCTACAGTAGCAATAGTAAAGGACCTTGTTTCTGAAAATGTAGAAGAGGGACACATTATATTTTGTGAATATGCTTCTAATATTGTCTCTCATCCTATTAAATCTAGGAAACCTAGTGTTCCTGTGCTACCTGTTAGGATAGGTGATCATTGCTATTATGGTTTATGTGATATTGGTTCTAGTTCTAGTGCTATTCTTTCTGAGCTTTATAAAGAAATCATGCATGAAATTAGTTCTTGTGAACTTGAAGACATTGATGTGATCATTCAACTTTCTAATAGGGAAACTATTTCTCCAATTGATATTGTTAGAGATGTGGAGGTCTTATGTGGTAAAACTAAATATCCTGTTGATTTTCTAGTACTAGGCACTTTTGCTAGTGATACTTGTCCTATCATATTCGGTAGACCTTTCTTAAATACTTGTGGTGCTGTTATAGATTGTAAATAGAAGAAAATCCTTACAAAGTTTGATGGAGTGTCTTATGAATTTAATTTATCCAAATTTGCTAAAGCACCCTATGAAGCTGAATTACCTAATGAAAATTATAGAGTTGAACAGTTGGCTGCTACTGCTCTTGATCCTAACAATCCTTTGCAGCAATACACGGAAGATCATGAAAGTGATGTCTTTATGGAGGAAAGGAATGAAATTTTTCTACATCAGCCAGCAATGCTGAAACATAATTTACCTGTGGAAGACTTGGGTACAACATTACCACCTAAGGAAGATCATGTTTTTGATTTAAAGCCTTTGCCTGATAATCTTAAATATGCTCATATTGATGATAAGAAATTATATCCTGTTTGTATTAGTTCTCAACTTTCTGATAAAGAAGAGGAGAGATTATTTGGGATATTGAAGAAACATAGAGGTGCTATTGGTTATACTCTTGATGATCTGAAGGGGATTTCACCTGCTATATGTCAGCATGCTATTAATATTAAACCTGATGCAAAGACAGTTGTTGAACATCAACGCCTTTTAAATCCTAAAATGAAGGATGTGGTGAGAAATGAGGTATTCAAACTCCTTGATGCTGGTATTATTTATCATATTGCTGATAGTAGATGGGTTAGTCTTGTGCATTGTGTCCCTAAGAAAGGAGGGATGACTGTTGTGCCAAATGAAAATAACGAACTTATTCCTCAAAAAGTAGTAGTTGGGTATAGGATGTGCATTGATTTTAGGAAGGTTAACAAAGTCACTAAGAAAGATCATGCTTTACCTTTTATTGATCAAATTTTAGAAAGGTTGTCTAAGAAAACTCATTTCTGCTTTCTTGATGGTTATTCTGGGTTCTCTCAAATTGTTGTTAAAAAGCTTGATCAATAGAAAACAACCTTCACTTGTCCTTATGGAACCTATGCTTATAGACGTATGCCTTTTGGTTTATGTAATACTCCTGCTACTTTTCAAAGATGCATGTCCTGCTATCTTTCATTTTTTATTGAAGAAATTATGGAAGTTTTCATGGATAATTTCTCCGTCTATGGAACTTGTTTTGATAATTTTTTGTTGAATCTTGATAAAGTTTTGCAGATATGTGAGGAGACTAATCTTGTTCTTAACTGGGAGAAATGTCATTTTATGGTTAATAAAGGAATTGTTCTTGGACATAAAATATCTGAAAGAGGCATTGAAGTTGATAGAGCTAAAGTTGAAGCTATTGAAAAAATGCCCTGTCCCAGGGATGTCAAAGGTATTTGTAGTATTCTTGGTCATGCTGGTTTCTATAGAAGGTTTATTAAAGATTACTCTAAAATATCAAAGCCTCTTACTAATCTTCTTCAAAAGGATGTACCTTTTGTTTTTGATGAAGATTGTAGAGAAGCTTTTGAAATTTTAAAGAAGGCTTTAATATCTGCTCCTATTATTCAACCACCTGATTGGAATTTACCGTTTGAAATTATGTGTGATGCTACTGATTATGTTGTAGGTGCTGTTCTTGGACAGCGGTAGACAAGAAGTTAAATGTTATTCATTATGCTAGTAAAACTCTTGATGTTGCTCAGAAGAATTATGCTACCACTGAAAAGAAATTCCTAGTTGTAGTTTTTGCTTGTGATAAATTTAGGCAGTATATTGTTGATTCTAAGTTACTATTCATACTGTTCATGCTGCTATTAAGTACCTAGGCTTATTAGATGGGTGCTTCTTTTACAAGAATTTGATTTACATATTATGGATGGGAAGGGTGCTGAAAATCCTGTTGCTGATAATTTTTCTATATTAGAAAATATCCCTGATGACCCTCTTCCTGTTAATGATAATATTCCTAATGAACAGTTAGCTGCAATAAAAGTGAGCTCTCAGGAGAGTCCATGGTATGTTGATTATGCTAAATTTATTGTTTCAAGTATTTGCCTCCTACCTTTATAGCTCACCAAAGAAGAAAATTCTTCTATGATTTGAGGCATTATTTTTGGGATGGCCCACAATTATATAAAGAATGTGTTGATGGTATTATGCGAAGATGTGTTCCTGAAAATGAACAACGAGAGATATTAAGAAAATTTCATAGTAGTGCTTATGGAGGACATCACGCTGGAGATAGAACTACACATAAGGTTCTACAATCATGTTTTTATTGGCCTACTCTCTTTAAAGATGCTAGAAAATTTATTTTATCTTGTGATCAATATCAAAGGGTTGGAAATATTTCTAGACGTAATGAAAGGCCTATCAATTATTCTCTTGTTATTGAACCATTTGATTGTTGGGGTTTTGACTTTACGGGTCCTTCCCCTCCTTCACAAGGCTCTACAAATATTCTTGTTGCTGTTGATTATGTTACTAAATGGGTAGAGGCTATACCTCGTAAAAGTGCTGATGGTGAAACCTCATAAAAAATGCTTAAAGAAATTATTTTCCCTAGGTTTGGTGTACCTACATATCTTATGACTGATGGGGGTTCTCATTTTATTCATGGTAGTTTTATAAAAAACCTTGCTAAATATGATGTTAATCATAGAATTTCCTCAACTTATCATCCGCAAACTAGTGGGCAAGTAGAATTATCAAATCCATCTTGCAAAAGACTGTTAACAAATCTAGAAAAAATTGGGCTAAGAAATTAAATGATGCTCTGTGGGCTTATAGAACTGCTTACAAAAATCCCATGGGCATGTCTCCTTATAAAATGTTTTATGGAAAAGCTTGTCACTTGCCTTTATAATTAGAACACAAAGCTTATTGGGCAGTGAGAGACCTAAATAGAGATTTTAAACTTGCTGGTGAGAAAAGGTTGCTTGACTTAAGTTCTTTAGATGAATGGAGGAGTGAAGCATATGAAAATGCTAAACTTTTAAAAGAGAAAGTTAAAAGATGGCATGATAAGAGAATTATAAAAAGATAATTTCATGTTGGTGAAAAAGTGCTATTGTATAGCTCTCGTCTCAGATTTTTTGCAGGAAAATTACTCTCGAGATGGGAAGGACCTTCTGTTATCGAAGAGGTATATCGTTCGGGTGAAATTAAAATTGTTTCCCTTGAAGACAACTCCTCACAAGTGGTGAATTGCCAAAGACTCAAGCATTATATCTCCGGATATCCTTATAATGAAAATATTGATTGTATTCAAGCCATGATCCCGGAGGAGTTCATTAGGAAGCAAATTTTAGAAACTGCAGAGTCAGTTTTCGATTAGGTAACAGTTTTGGTGAGATAATGTTCGCGAAACATCTTTCAACTTATATTTTTACTGCTTTTGGAAAATATGAAAAATTATGAGCCGGAAACAAGGCGGAGACGGAGTCCGGAGGCTCCACACCATAGGGTGGCGCGGGGCCACCCCTGGTCGCGCCAGCCCGTGGTGTGGGCTCCCCGGAGCCCCTCTCCGACTCGTTTTCGACCTAAACTTTCCTTTCGTTATGAAACTTTTTGCTATATAATCCCCCGGATCCCCCGAGGTTCGTATATCGTTTTCTCGTCGTGATTCTGTTTCGAGCTGTTTCTGCCAGGATCAGTTTTCAGTTTTAGAAGCATCATGGTCTCCGCCAACGACAACAAGGGGAAGGGACCGAAGGAAGATGACGTCCAAGACCCGCAGCAGGAGGAGGAGATCGAGAGTGGAGCTGAAGGAGATGTAGAAGAGGACTCACGAGCGCGTCCACGCGCCACCGTCGCAAGCATCAGAGTGGAAGCTAACCCCTTGAAGCTTAAGAGAGGCGCGCGGATGAGCACCGGAGGAGGGGTTCCATGTCACTCTTTAGCATCAAGAACGCCTGCTACGGGCGTCAAGAAACACCTCCACTTATTAATTCATGATTATCAGTGCAAAAAGGTGCCCCAGAGGGATTTTCCCTCTATGTGGGACACCAATCGTTCTAACCGTGCAGATGAAGGAAGCTCTCAACCTAAGGAAGAGTTGGGGAAAAATCTTGGTGGCTGGGATTCACAGTCTGACAGGCATGCAAACTGTACTGATCGCAATACGGAGGTGATGCTTATTCTTATGTTCGCGATTGAAGATTTGAAGAATTCAATTGATAAGCTCATCAAGAAGGATTCACCACCACCACCGAAGAATTGATTCGTCATTGGGTTTGGCATCCCCTCGGCTTGTTCCAAGCTTGGGGGAGTGCCGTGGTATCACATCACTATCTTTCATCTTTTACTTTTTCAGTAGAGTCATATCATGAGTAGAGAGGTTATCATATAGGATGGTTTGCAGTATGGAAGTATCTCTCCCTATTTGGTTATCGTTATATTTGTTGGTGTGAGTTGTCGGTTTGAAATATTAATGAGAAGTTTCATTATTTACTTTCTGCACACATTATTTTCGTTTTCAAATTCTGTCATATAGTTGAACTTGTTATTAGTATTTGGTATCACTCTATAGATAGTTAATCTAGTTGGTTTTGGCAAACTTAGCTTGGGTCAGAGAAAATAATAATTTGAGATGCTAGTATAAGAAAGAGGAATTTGCCTATTAGCTCGTAAACTTAGTAGTTATAAGTTAAGATCGTCTGGGCTTTCAATGAAGATTGCATGATCGGTTTCATCATATGTATATTTGTTTGTTTTCCTCGGCTCTTATGCTTGCTACACAAGCTTGCTAGCAAAAAAAAAACCTGTCCTGAGAGGGAATGCTTCTCGTGCATCCAAAACCTTGAGCCCCAAAACCTTGCCATTGTGTACACCATACCTACCTACATGTGGTATTTAACTGCCACTCCAAGTTATTCCTGTTATGTGCCCCTGTTTTAGCTCATGAGGACGTAAATAGAGAATCTTTATCTCACTTGTTGATTGGACTTCAAACACCTGGACTAGTGCCTTCATCCGCTTATCCGAATGCTAGAAGAGCTGGCAGCGGGGTGCCTAGCCCCAAAGCTAATACACAAATTCTCTTCACTATTTTTGCCCCTGATTTATCAGTCAAAGCATAATCGTGTAAACAAAAGAGAATGAGGGATGGCCTTCTACACCAGTTGCGTTCCTCATATGGGAGCCGCTCTTATGAAGTCTAGTTGGCTTGTGACGTACTGTATTGTCTGTTTACCATTCGTTGACATAAGCATACACATATCTTAAAAATGTTTTCAATACCTGTGTTTAATAAAATAAAAGTTCTAGCACACGGGTGATCCATGCTTCCCTCTGCGAAGGGCCCTTCTTTTACTTTCATGTTGAGTCAGTAAACCCATTTCTCTCTGTCTCCAACAAGCATTTGAGTTGTTGTGATCTCATCATCTATATGTTGATTTATTTCAATCATGTTTTCTATCCTTCTTTGTTTAGCACATGCTTTATTATGTGAATGAATATTAATTTGAAAAGCTATGAATCACTGTAAAGGAATTGCTATAATTAAACATGTTAACCTCTACAAAATGAGCCTTATTATAAAGACTTCACCTAAGATAAGAAGGATATCATTAAATGTTCTCTGACCAAGAATGAAGTTTGCCATTACCAATTTTGATTCTCTCTTTTGCATCTTTGTTTGTGACTCCCATTACTCGTTCCAACTTAGGTTATATGATAGGAAGTTGTTGTCTATAACTATTGGTGCATAGATAGATGTGATGCTTCTTGTCCGTATTTTATTTATCGACTCTTCACTCCATAAACTAGTGGTCATGTTTTATGAGTTCAGTTTCGCTTGGGGACAAGCGAGGTCTAAGCTTGGGGGAGTTGATACGTCTATTTTGCATCACAATTTTATATCATAATTTTCTATTATTCATCGATATATTTGATGTTATGATGCATCTCTTATGTTATTTTATCTTATTTTGCATGTTTTATAATTTTTGGAGAATAAACACCGGGACCCGAAATCTGATGGAAAAAGCACCGCCGAGATACCATATTTCAGAAGATCATAGGAAGAGGGGGGCATCCGGGGGTTCCTAAAAGTTCAGAGGAGGAGCTCAGCCAGAAGGAGAGCCAGAGGGGTCCACCAGGGGCCCTGGCGCGCCCTGCCCCTGGCCGCGCCACCTAGGGGTATGGCCACCCTGGCCCACCTCTGGGGGTCATCTTTGGCGTGCTTAACCCCCAGAGAACCCTAAGGCTCATTCCATCCCCGCCTCGGGGCGGAAAACACCCGAGAGAGAAAAGCTCTTTGGCAGGGAGAAATCTGCCGGGGAAATTCCTCTCCAAAGAGGGGAAATCACCGCCATCGTCACTGTCATCACTCCGGGCATCATCAAGATCGTCATCATCATCATCCTCATCATCCACGTTCATCCCGTTGTAACTATTAGGGGTCTCTATCGTTGTTTTGCATTAGATCTCTCTCTCGGTGTGGATTACTTGTTAGTAGTTGATGCTTGTGACATTTATCGGTGTTTGCACTTTATGACCAGATTGGTATCATCCATTATATCACCTCTGATCATGATCCATATGATGTGTTGTGAGTAGTTCGTGTTGTGCATGAGGACATAGGAGAAGTCCAGTTGTTAGTAGTGAAGTAATGTCGAATACTAATTAATGTTTGATATTTAAGTTGTGGCGTTATTCTTCTAGTGGTGTCATGTGAACGTCGACTACATGATACTTCACCATTTATGAGCCTAGGGAAATGCATCATGTATTTGGCTACTAATTGTGGGGTTGCCGGAGTGACAGAAATCTAAAACCCCTTTAGGAAACCATTACACGAGGGAGCGTAGGATCCCAGAGTTTAAAGCTGTGGTTAGATTTATTTCTTAATTACTTTCTTGTAGTTGCGGATGCTCGCAAAGGGTATAATCACAAGTATTGATTATTCTTGTATGGGATGGTACATTAGCATAGGTTCACCCATACAATACTTATCAAAACACCAAAATTATTCAACTGCATGGAACAAAAGCACTTGACAGAAATCTCCCGTGTGTCCTTGAGAACGTTTGTTAATCATAAGTAAACTCACCGTCTTTCCTTTTCTAAAAAAAGGATTGGGCCACTTTCTGCAATTATTATTACTGCATTTTATTTACTCGCCCTTTATTTATCTGCAATATCAAAAACCCATACAAATCTATTTTTCAGTATTTACAGTTATTCCTTCATCGAAACCGCTTGTCAACACCTTCTGCTCCTTGTTGGGTTCGACACTCTTATTTATCGAAAGTATTACAATACACCCCCCTATACTTGTGGGTCATCACACGCGCGTAAATACACGCCGATACGCCGCCGTGTACATGTACGAGAAGTCTCTCCCGTCGCAATCACGTTACTTATTGTGAGAAAATATCCACGGCTTCAGATATTTTCCGAGGGTCCGGATACGTTCCAATTTTCATTAGGAACATATTCACATGTTATTACTCTGGGAACCTACGGTATATTTTTGTAATGAAGCATAGTGGAATATATCTATAATTCTATTTTTCAGATACTTTTAAAATGATTTATACATTTCTCTTCCATTAAATGAATTTCAAGACTATATTCTTATAATAATTTATAAAATTTGTAAACATGTCGGAAATAATGAAAATTGATGTGTGTTCATTATAGCACACCACTGCGTTGTAGTAATTATGATACATTTTTTTGTATAACTTTCGACCAATTCACATTGTATCAAGAACATCCTCGGTATGACGAGCCGTACCTTCTCAGGTAATCATGATAGTTTATACTAGATGATATTATCATGTACAATTGTGAACGTGTTATGTTATTTTGGTAGCTTAATTTGAACTAGGAAGTCTAATTATTCGCTGGGAGGAGGGCAAAGGCTCGTTAGCCAGCAAGGATGAAGCTCCTGCGATGCGCCCCCTCACCAACCCCGCCACCTCGATCGAGCCGGTCATGGCCACCGCTGAACCTCAGGTCAATGCCTCCTCCCCGGCATCCTCGTCATTCATGCTGGTCCCCACTCGATTCAATCCCCATGTGGTCTCCATCGCCATATCTTGGTTGATATTTGGATCCTTTCGAAGCTCAAACCTATATTCACCCGCTCGGCGCCCTCCGGTCTCCTCCTCCTCTTAAATAAGGCGTTAGACATTGTTCTCCAGGCCCCACGCGCTCAACTCCAAGGCTGCTGCTGTACTTATGGCGGAAGAGGAGATCCACGCCAAAGATCTTCTCGCCCCCAACCGTGTTCAAGACCTGACTGCTTCGGGCCTCCTCATGAACTGGATTCATTGCAGACCAGTTCTCCTACGGCTTGCCATGCCCCTTGTTCCGAGATGCGGGAAGAGGGTTGAATAGATCATTGGCACCTCAACCATTCCCGGTGTTGGTGGCGCTAACTACCCAGGTAGGAACCGCCCTATGCATTCCCGAATCATTCAAGTGGACCTTGCCTTCCCGCATTCATCACTAGAGAGGGTAAAAGGGAACAAATCAAGCCTTCCATGCAGGAGGTTTTTTGTTGATTTGCTCGTGGTCACATTGCCTTCAACGGCTGAGACCCAATACGCTTCCGATACTGCAGAAAGAAGGGGCACTTCCTTTGCGTATACCGGCGCGAAATCATGAACAACGCGGTCTCGCCCAGGTTCGGGCCATAGTCTGACAACCAAGCCCCAGCTAACCCCTTCTTTACCGAACACTCACGAAAAATGCGAGCTGTCACCAAGGCCAACAACTTAAGGGTGATGTGTGCTACCCGGCTTCCGTCGATCCACTGGTCCATCCATAAGCATGTGCACTATGCATCGCCTAAAATGCAAAGGGTGGCAGATGAAGGCCGAACTCCATCTAGGGTTTGGATTCATCGACCCGTTAAGCCACGTCCACTTGCACCTTAGGGCCAGGTTCAACGGACGGAAGTTTGACAGTTCTAAACCGCCGCAAAGCTTAAGCGAAGCAACCTTGTCCCGTGCCACCAAAAAATGGCCACCTTGGACATCCCGTCACCCCTTCCACATGAAACACTGGCATAGTTTAACCATGGCCGCCAAACTATCGTACGGGATGTCGAGCGACATCATCGTTTTGACCGACATTGCCGACATAGTGGTGTGAACGAGAATGGACCTCGCTCCATGTTTAAGCAGCTTGGCACAAGTTTCCGAAAACCTAATGGCAGGCCAAGAAACTTACACAGCCATTGCACCACCGTGCAGCCAAGAGTGGTAGCTTCCAGCTCGATCTCGTCTGGCGAGCATCTGATGGGATGCACGTCACACTTAACCGGGTTCACCCGTAGCCCCGAGGACACCCCGGAGCATTGAATGATCGCCTCACACGATTTTAGATCTCAATGTTGGCCGAAGGAAGGTTACAATGTCAGCCACATACATCGAAGTTCTATGTTGCAATACACTTGCGAGAGGAGACCTTCCGAGGTTGCCTTGTCCAGCAGGAGCCGGAGCACCTCCATGACCGCGTCAAAGAGGAGGATAGAGGACATTTGTTGAAGATCAGAGACTTCCCACCGCACGTCTCCATTGACGACCCACCCACGTAGAGGCCGAGGACCACATACCATGTCCAACCGCCACCTGCCAAAGTAGAGCTTGACAAGAACCTATAATAGAAAATCCCAATCCACCATATCAAACGACTTACCGATGTCCAATTTGAGCATTACAACACTCTTCCCAATGCTCTGCAAATTCGGAGCCATGCAACGCACGAGCTGGAAATTGTCACGCAGGCAACAACCACATATGAATACGATCTGATGCGTCCCTACCAACCTTAGCATGTAGGGGGCCAACCTCGCTGGCATCACCTTAGTCACCAGTTTCGCCACTGTGGATCAGACTAATGGGTGAAAAATCCTTGATTTCCACCGCATCAGCATGTTTGGGGAGCAGAGAGATCAACGCCTGGTTAGCCAGCAAGCCACCACATTTATAGTCTCATGTGGTGCAGTGCATGCATTCGGATGGAATTAAACTATTAGCAGGCTATAGTAAAAAAAGTTTAGTGCGTCCGCTGCCTATCACATAATTATATGATCTTTATGTCTGCTAATGCAATGCGTTTCCAAACGGGCACTCACGATTAGTTCATTACTACTACCTCTGTTCCTAAATGTAAACCGTTTTGGTAGGTTAATTTGAACTACCAAAACGTTTTATATTTTGGAACGGAGGGAGTACGTTAATAATTTGGTACCCTAAAAATGAGTAACTAATTTTGTAGATATGCATATAGGCCTAATAAAAAAGGAGCGTGCTAGGCGTAGGGCGCCCTACGTTTAGCAAACATAGGCCCCCTCACGAGCCATTCGATCTTCATCCGATTGCCAGAATCAACGCATCATAGTTTTACACGTTATCCCCCCTATTTTTTGGATATAGAACCCGCACTCCACAGCAGCTCCACTTAAAACGAAGGGGTATATCGCGTTGCCCCATCTAAATAATTAGTGCGAAAATGCCATTGCAACAAATTCACGGGTATCGCAACAAAAATTATCACCCCCATGTACAAACAAAAAGTATTGCAATAAACTGTTTCAAATAAATTCGAAAAATAGGTAATGCTACAAAAATAGTTAAACAATACGCTTATTGCGTTGCAACAAAAATGTTTAAACAATTCAACAAAAATCGCAACCTATTACAACCAAAATAAAATTATTTGCATCAATTAAAAAGTTGGTAAGCCACAAAATAATTTATCACCGTTTTAGCTGCAACAAAAATCATCACCAATTTCAACAAGAAAACAAATCGACAGCAACAATAAACCCATGTTTATAACATGTGAAGAAGCGCATAAAACATATCATTCCAAATGAATTCTAAACACATATACGCATTTCCTAGACATTCACCCAGAAAAATATTGCAACATCTCGTTTGTTCTTTCTCAACAAAAAACGCGTGAAAGCAACGTTGGACAAAAATAGCGAAGACACTTAGCCAATATGCTTCCAAGGGTCGGGTCATGGCAACCAAAAGGGCCACGACACTCTATCGTGAGCAACATCCGAGACCGACAGCGTGAGCGAGGCTGCCTTGATAGCACCGACACGAAAACGTGCAAGAGCCACGAGGCAACGCCGCAAGCGCCATATGGCCGCAACGGCACACCGGAAGGCGTCCGCCGCGAGGCAACCTGTAGAATGCACCACTTCCCGTTGTTCGGGTACCAGCATACAAGCAGATGAAAGGCAACGGTAACATAAGCCACGGGACCAACGGGACACGGTGCCGGTAGTCGGCCGCACGGAGACGGGCGAACTACCGGCAAACACGGGTCCAAAACAACTCATGCGCTCGCGTAGCCACAGCGGTCAAGCCTACCAAGCCTCCCCCCACGCATAGCACGGGGGAATCACTTGCATGCAGGCGTCCTGAGTGTCCACAGCGCGCGGGTGTTGCGGAGGCAACAACAGTAACATCTTAGGGGCACCGTCTCCGGTTGAAATGGGACAGACGCTAGCCACAAGCAACGCGTTCGAGACGGGTCCTCGCCCTTTTCAAGACTCATACCATCTATCACGTAAACGTACCGGACTCAATCTTTCCCACGTCAACAAGAATAGCGGTTTTTTCGTGTATACGGGGCAACGCAATCCAACCGAGGCAACATAATCCAACCGAAGCAACATAGTATGTAATCCGACAAGAACCAACGTAATCCGAACGAGGAGTATTCTCCGGTTGAAATGGGACAGACGCTAGCCACAAGCAACGCGTTCAAGACGGGTCCTCGGCAGCACGTAGCTACTGTGTTGGGCTGCTGAAAATAATGTTCCAATAGGAAAACTGGGCCTATATAACCTATTGGACCGAAAAGCCCAAAAACTGCTCGCTGGGCGCTGCGCGCGTGAGGGACCTAAAATTAACAGCCCTAGAGCGCCCTAATATAAGCATTTTCCGATCAAAAAGTCAAAATGGAAGAACCAGTCGTATGGAGTTGTTTTTTTTAGCTAGCACTAGTAAACGTGCCCGTGCGTTGCTACGGCTTAATTTTTATTAAATAATTTTTAGCCAATGCATAACTTAAAATTGCAATGCATATGATTGTGGCAAAAAACCTCCGAAGAAACCGAAAGATAATGAAGAAGAACACATTATAGTAGAAACATATCTTTCTTGATACTTACATCCAAATTAATTAAAAGGGTATAAGTTTCTCTCTTTCTATTATTATATAAAAATGATAAATTTTATGAATGACTCATATAAATTGCCACTAATTCAATTAAGAATATGAAACCACACAGAGAAAAGACAATATCCAAGGCAACTTGTAGCTTCATTCTATGCCATACTTCATATGACACATCACCATCTTTTGGAAAACTAATATGTGGTAACCTGCAAAAAACATGATCAGATTGTAAGATAAAGATAGAGTTAAGCACTAAGATTCTTAAAGCGCTGAAGTGCATATATACAATTAGTTTGTTTGATAAACAAACATACTTACTGGGTTGATCTAAATGAAGTTCGAACTGAAGAATTAATGATTGATATCAGTGAACTAATACTTAAAGCCTGCAAAAGAAAAAATGACATTACAAAAGATGGTACCACGTTTATTCCAGAACCAGACTATGCACGTAAAACTAAATAAATATGGGAATATCTACGATCAATGTGTGCTCTATACAAAGTCCATCACCGCTTCCTGAAAAATAATGGGACGGCACCACCCAGATCATTCTTAAGTTAAGGTACATACACTGTCAGGTTTCAGCAGGTATGACACTTGAGCACACCCGAGAATAAAAAAGAAATATCTGTATTCAATGCAAACCTAAAACTATGCACCAATTATTTCTTATGGGGCTGAAATTGCACCGATGATGTCTGGAGTAGTGCTATACTGGGATTGGTGTAGCTTACAGGATGCCATGACGTGGTGGAGGAGAACATTCACATGACTTGTGTTACTGGGTAATTTATCAAGCACAGAGAGAGTTCAGTACTGAAATTCAGAAAGAGTGAGTCGAGCTATTTCCAAGATCAGAAATTGATTATTCTTAAATCTTGTCATAGGATTGTGGAGACTGGACATAAGAGGAAGCGTTGGCGGACTAAGAAGACCACTGCCAGCCGCTGGGCCAAGCTGTTTCTTCTCCCTGTTCGTTCAGTCTTGCCATTGCTATGGGGCAGGCCGAAAAGTCGTCCGCCACGGGAACGGCGGCAACGACAGAGCCACGCCGCGAAAACTGCACGGGTGGCTGAGGGAACGGCTGGATCGGCCAGGAGCGGACGGCTCCATCTAAGCACACGCGCGGCAGCTGCAGCGGAACGGAGGGAGCAGCCGCATCGGTCGGGAGCAGGGCCAGATGCGGCGCTACTCTGCCTCCTCCTCGTTGTCTTTGTATCCGAAATCGTCCTCTGCGGGGCTCGCTCGTCGACGGCGCCGACCATGGCCTCTCTCCATGAAGCTTTGTCGTCAGCTATAAACATATATGTCGTCATTGTGCTATGATGTCCATGGGTAGTCCTCCAGGAATAAGAGTTTGTCCCTCCTATGACTTTCAGATCGAAGCAAAATCCACCTTCACGAGGAATCCCCCATTGTCTCGCTGCCGTGCGTGGCCCTCGCCACCGCTCCTGCCCAGGCCCCGCCCTTGGTCCCGTCGGTCATGAGCAGAACTGCCTTTGCCGCTATCGAATTCCCCATGGTCGCCTTGCCCTGCAGCGGCTGCGTGGCCTGAAAGAAGGTCCTCGCCGGTCGATAACATCGGTGCTCCCGTCATCGTATTGGTTCTCTGTAAGCTTGCCCGTATATTTATAGTACTTCATGGCAAATCAAAAGAGTCCATGTACCATGCAATATGTAAGGAGTATTCGAGCAGGAGTCAGGAAGTCTTACGTTAGGTGCTTCGCTGAGCAATGGAACCTGGCCTTTTGACCTAGGAAACCAACTTAAGATGGAATAGAAACGGAAACTGCAATGTAGAAACTTTTGACACGGCCGATTCGCAACATAACAAAACAAACTCGACGATGGACGAACCAACCAAGCGACCAGACCAACAAAGTAAGACTTAACGCTTTTATTATTAGAAGAAATAGAAATAGAATAGAGATTATATAAGTATATAATAGATAGTTTGGTGGAAGGGCAAAACGGTAAAACACCAGGTTGGACCGGAAGAAACCTTCCTCTCTTTATTATTAGGTAAAGAAACATGGAGTTTCAAAAAGGAAAAACTAGTCATAGGTTGGAGTAAAATTTGGAAAAATTAGGAATGCCTAAAAAGTATAATAGATTTATTACATTCAACATTTTCCCACCGTTCACGACCCGAATTCAGAACTTTGCCAAGTATACGAGTTTTTCCCCGGTGATCTCTAACACACACTGGGCAAAGATACTCTATGCTGATTATTCATCGGGACAAAACGCAAGTGTTGCTACCGATCGAATCCCCATGCATGTAGAAAATCATCTTATATAAATGGTTGGTGACGACATAAAACAATCCGCGCATATAATACATCAACTGTTAACTGCCACAACGCGAGTACACCAAAAACAATAGTGCAGATTAAAGAGCATTATATTTAGCTACTCGAAGGTCGATGCATAGCGCGGCTGGCCCAACCCTCATGCGCGAGGTGGAGGTGGTGGCGGTGGCGAGTCCGACTTCATCGGGTTTGGTCCCGTGGGCACCTTCCTGAGCACCGAGAAGTTCACCGGCGGCGGCGAGTCAGACCTCATCGGGTTAGGTCCGGTAGGAACTTTCCTGAGCACCGAGAAGGCCCTCGGCGGTGGCGAATCCGACCTCATCGGGTTAGGTCCGGTGGGAACCTTCCTAAGCACTGCGAAGTGCTGATGCGGTGGCGACGGTGGTGGCGAGTCTGACGTCATCGGGTTGGGCCCAGTAGGAACCTTCCGAAGCTCCGATGACGACGACGCCATCGGCGGTGGTGGCGGTGGGTCAGACGTGATGGTACTAGGTCCATTAGGTACCTTCCGGAGCACTGGAAAGTGTACGGTCGTCGTAGGCGGCGGAGGCGGTGGTGAGTCGGACGTGATGGGGTCAGGCCCACGAGGTACCTTCCGGAGCACCGGGAAGTGTTCGCTCGTAGCCGTTGGTGGCGGCGAGTCGGACGTGATGGGGTCCGGTCCACTTGAAACCTTGCTGAGCACCATGAAATGCTCTGTCGAGGGAGAGAGGTGGCGCGCCGACGCGGTGGAAGAAAGCATCAGCGGGAGGAGCAGGAGAAGGAGCGCCGATGATGCAACGCTCTTGTGGGCGGCGGCCATTGCTGCCGTGATCTTGGCTAGCTACTGGCTGCTGCGTACGTATCCGTGTCCGTGTCCGGTTGAGATGTTCTGATGGGAGAGGAGTACGGTGGGCATATATATAGTCTCGTCTGCTGCAGTGCATGCATGGAATCGGATGAAATTAAAGACTAATTTGGTGATAATTACAAAATGAAAGGCGCGATTAGCAGGCTGTTAAAAGGTTTAGTGCGTCCGTTTCATGCCACATAATATCGGATTTTTATGTCCCCTAGCTAATGCAATGTGCGTTTCTAAAAGGGCATTCACGTTAGTTACTATGGTATTTAATTTTGTACCTCAATGAGTAATTAATTTTGTAAGATATATATATGTAATTGTCGAAAAAAAAAAGTATAAGCAGGCCATCTTAACATAGAAGAACCAGCTGTATGGGAGATCCTTTTCTTTTAGCTGACTCACATGGAGTTTCGAAAAGGAAAAAACTAGACAATTATTGATAAGATTGGATGGGATTATTTGGACACTTAGTACAAGGATCAATTAGCCAATTAGTTCAAGCTCGATAATACATAGTATATCCGATTAGGTAATAAACTGGAATAAAATTTGGCCTGTCAAAAATTGGCAATGCCTAATAACTAGAATAGATTTATTTCCTAAATTTATTTTTGTTTCTCCGCGATTCGCTGCCTGAATTCAGCACTTTGCGGAGTGTTGGAGTCTTTGTCGAGTACTCTCTATCAACCAATCGAGGATAAGTGCTCTATACGGGGGTATTTCTCTGAGGCACTCAGCGAATAATTAACACTTGGGCAAAATAATGGAAAAATGTCAGCAAAAGTTTGCACTTGGCAAAGACCGAGAAAATATTCGACAAAGACAAACACTCAACATAAGCTTGTGCATACGTATCTCCCCGCTTCACAAAGTTAACAAGAAGGAGACGACGCGTCCTCTTTACGAAGTGTTGTTTTTTCATAAGATGAAAATTACCACATACAAATATAAAATAATAATATTTTTTCTGAAAGCGGAAGCCAAAAATGTTGTATCTAAAAAACATGTATATACAAAATGGAAGCAATTAAAGGAAAAATATACAGAAATAAAACAAAAAAATAAAAATGAAATACAAAAATAATAAAATGAAAATAAAAACAATCAAAGAAAACAAAAGTAAACCCACGGTAGCGTGCCGGACCGTGAAGGGTGCCTCTCATCCCACCCCTCGTTCCTTTTGGACAGTCCAAGGCCCCCCCATTCCGTTCTCAAATTTGATTACACTTCGAGGGCCATTTCAATGCAAAGATTTTATATAGATAATTTGGAGGATTCAAATCATTAGGATTTCTTTTCTATGGTGGCATTTTGATTTGTAGGATTGAATATAAGCCGCAAGTCGTCATCTCATTGGAACTCTTGTTAAACTTTGAGTGTGTTATATGTAAAAAAAACATTGAGCAGATCGATGACACTAAGCATCAACTTTTATTATGCATTTTTACCACAATACATTTCAATATTGCAAAATATATAATATGGTATCTTCTTTTTGAATGTTTTCTGCAGAGGCAATCATGCGGCTAGCAGTAGGATCACGATTCGGAAACAAAGTACTCCCTCCGTTCCAAAATATAAGGCGCCCTTTAATTTCGCTGGTCAACGCTGTCAAACTTTGACCATGATTTATCATTATAATATGTCGACGTAAATAGTATAAAGATATATACAATGAAAGAGTTTTAGAAGACGAGTTCAACGATACCATCTATACATTCTCAATCCCTATAATTCTTTATGTATTAATGGTCAAAGTTGACAAACAAAGACCACCTAAAAAATAGCGCGCCTTGTATTTTGGGATGGAGGGAGTATTGGAAATTAGGTGTAAAACCAGCATTAATTACGAATATGTATATAGGGAGGAATACGGGAGCGCGGGCCATCCATTCATCGGCTAAACTGAAGGGGACATAATCTTGGTGTGTCCGCACAACAGTGGAGTGAATTAAGGAGTGACTTGAGAGGGTTTAGCGGTAAGCTAACATCCCCATTAGATGTACTGATGCACTAGGTGAAAATAAAAGACGTGGTAAATAAATCTAAAGAGAATGACCGAGAAGGCACAATGCAGGAGTAGCATGTGTCAAAACTTTACATTGAAAATAGAACGATGATTTAAACATTGTAATCCAAATTTGAAGTAGAATTTTTGATACGCTGTCGATAAATATATCAAAATAATGTGTTGGATGAATATTGGCAGGGAGAAATTAATTTCTATTGTTTTGGTTGTGACTCGAATTTGGAATTGAGAATAAATGTTTTGAAAATGTTTCTGAACAATCGTGATAGTTAAAATGGGGTGCTGAGCGAGCAGAAGAAATTGTGGCAATTGCTATAGTATATGATGAAGTGAAAGCAGATCGGCAGCGCAGTGGTAACAAAATCTGTAGGAAATAAGTACTTAGACAAAATGGACGTGTAGAGCATGAATAATGCTCTAATGGGTTTAAGATTCACGCTGATAATAGTAACAAGTAAAGTTCCATATTTTGTATGGTGATAGTATTCAAGGTTTTTGTGTGTACTTGTTAAGTATACACGAAATAAGGCAGAATCCAAACTCATAGGTTTAAGGTTTACTTGTTAATTTGTCGGCATTGCATGCCCCGGCCATGGTGCGTTGTTCCAGGTTTCTACGGCGAACCTTGACTGTTAGGATAGTGTCCTCTGTCTCTATTTCCCGCTAGCGACTTTGCCGCAGCCTCAGATATTGCCACCACCTCTCATGGAACTTGAATTTTGAGCTCGCCCCCTACAGTATGCCTTCATCTGTCCTTTTATGCCATAACCACCAACTCGTAGCGCCACATTGAAGAGAAACAGATTTGGTAGGCCTAAACCTACCACAAATTTGGGGGAGCATAATTTATGCCGCGCCACCTGGCCCCTGGCCTCCATTGACATCTATATTTCCTTACCAAAGGAAACCCCCATTGGCATCTACTTTTACTTACCAAAGGAAACCCCCATTGACATCTATTTTTCCTTACTAAAGGAAACCGCAAGACACTTTATCTGTTGCCACCAGCACGATCGTGGTTTCACCAACATCAACCAGGCCGGTCTCCCCTTCTCAGGAGAGAGGCCCGCAAATATGGGAGTTTCCCTCCAAGCCTATCAACCATTTGTTGTAATTGTGCCGCGGTAAGCTTCCTCGTGGTCAATGGTAACCCGAGGTATGTGCTCAATGGTAACCCAAAGACACCATGCACACTTATCTTGACCAACTCCAATTGCTCTTTCGAACATCTTATCAAGTATATGTCGAGCATGCTCGGCCTTTGGCAATTGACACTAAGTTAATTGTATATAAAAAAGGCATGGTCTAGGGAGCAGGTAATCTGCAGTGACATTGCATCCATGATGGATGGATGGTGCCCCTGCCTACACTCAAACGACTGGCCCTTATAAACAAGGTATAGCAACTCAAAACAAGGGAATCAATTTGTGATATGCATACAACAGTGGGGTTAGAACCAGTGTTTAGCTCTGGCCACTAAAATAGCTAATCCTGATCTGCACCATGCTTTCGCTTTCTGTCTGCAGCCAGCTGCAAAATCCCAGTATCTTCTCTAGATTATAATATTTCAGCTGCACTATCCAACCTCGATCCATTTTTGTTTTTTCTTACTCTCAATTATTGATTAATCACGATATGCAGAAATTTTTGTGGTCGCAAAACATATCAATCGATCTAAAGATTCTCAAAATTGAAATCAAGACCACGTCCATATTGATGTGTTCTAAGTGTGTGCACTAGAGATACAAGAACTAAACCAAACTTAATTGGGCGATGACCAAAATTTTGGGGTTAAAATGGGTGAGATAATCATGGGTATATATATGATATATTTGTGGCTGATAACGATCCCTGCATTGCTACTTTTATATATCGAGAACATTCTCAGCATCCATGCCTCTAGAAACTACTCAAGACTAGGTTACCCACTTGCAAAATATACCACCACTAACAGAGGAGATTCAGACACACTCGTTTAAGTGTCGACATAGGTCGGAATTTGAAGCACACTAGTCATCATGGTGCTTGCACCATGATGATATCTTGGCGTCTTATGTATGAGACAGGGGATTGCTAGCAGATCCCTGTGGGAGTGGGGGGCAATATTCGGATATCTGGAGGGGCCCTCAATTGCACTATGTATCTGGAGCATATTTAGATTGGGACTCAACTTCTCAAGTATCAAACCTGAGGCGACCTCATGTAAACGTCACCAACACGTGCATGCAGAATGAGTGTTAATGACGATGTAGATGAAGCCTGCTGCTAATTACCAGGACTAAGCCTAGTGCTGGAAATGTTTCAATCACCCCATACTTATCCTTCTGGATCCGTAGAATGAGGGTCTCAAGCATTACCCCTCTAAGAGCTCGCACACGTATGTCTATCAAAGTCATGCGGCGCTTCACTGTCGAAAACTACAAACTATATGCACACAATGAGGTGGAGAGCCCTAACACATGGGAGAGAGAGATTTGGATATAATCTCAAGGGAAAGGACACCTCAAAATCTTTTAGAGAAAGAGATAAGGAGATCCAACTTGTGTATCTCACCCCATGGGGATGGGGTAAATAATGGGGAGGAGGGGAGGGGGAACGGCTTGGTGCGCCCGAGCCCTAGGTCTAGCAGCACCCTCCCCCAATTTGTCTCAGACTCCTCCGTCCAATGAGGAGTCCACCTGCCATATTTTCTCACTTTCCCTTTTTCCTTTAGTTTTGGATGTACAAAAACCCACAATTCAATGCTTGGAAATAAGGCCTAGGGCTACTACTTTCACTAGAGGACACTCTCAACAATGAAAACTTAATTGAATGCATAAATATCATTTCTTCATTATGCTACTCTGAACAACTCTCCGGTCGAATAACAAACACCAATCATTGCGTAGGGCTGTAACAACACTTCTCAAGTCTATATTCCCTCTCTACGACACCCCACTCTATCACTATGAGCTTCCTAAATTAGTACTAAACAAACACCGCAATTTCATAGGTTTATCTTCCAACACAAGATATAAATATCATGTTAAACCACACGGTGCACACACTATCACCTTTACACTGTGATCAAAGTGTTTACCGATATAAAAAAACCACTTGAGTAGCATAATAGATGAAGAATAATATCTACGAATTATCCTAAATTACAAAGCTCACGATCACATATAGATCACACCATGGGAGAGAGAGATGAACCACATAGCTACCGGTAGAGCCCTCGGCCCAGGGGAGAACTACTCCATCCTCATCATTGGAGACAGCAACGGCGATGGAGATGGCGGTGGAGTCGATGGAGATGGGTTCCGGGGGCACTTCCCCGACCCGGCAAGGTGCCAGAACAGAGATTTGTCGCCTGAAACTTGTCGGCGGCGGCAGCGGAGCTACGGATGTATTTTGTGGAAAAGGTCGATTTTTTAGGGTTTTCCCTCGGGGGAGTATAAATAGGCGAAAGGGCGATGCCGGGGGTGGCCAGGGGGCCCACAACCCTAGGTGGCATGGCTAGGGGGACCCGCGCCACCCCATGGTGTGGCCACCCTGTGGCTCCCCTCTGGGGCTCTTCGGGACTTCTGGAAGCTTCCGGGACTTCTAAGACTTCTGGCTTTCGAATTTTCTGATTCCGAGAATATTTCCAGAACAACTTTTTTGAAACTAAAAATAGCAGAAAACATGGAACTAGCTCTGTGGCATCTTCTCAATAGGTTAGTCCGGAAAATCGATAAAAATGACATAAAGTGTAAGGAAAACATATGGGAAACAACGTGAAAACAACATGGAACGTCAGGAATTAGGGATACGTTTATGACGTATCAAGCATCCCCAAGCTTAGTTTCTACTCGTCCTCAAGTAGGTAAACGATAAAACAAAATAATTTCTGAGGTGACATGCTACTATCATAAACTTGATCATTATAATGTAAAAGCATATGTATGCTGAGATCATAGAACTTCAAACACAAACATGATAAATAGAACTTTAATAATAAAACATAGCAATCACTTTGCATCATGAAGAGTATCTTAAATAAAGGATCATGGATAATAATGCAAAGAAAGATAAATGTTTGTTTCAGGTATAGAGAAAGCATGGCAAAGTGGTATTTCGCTACTCCTTAAGAGTGGAACAAAACATAAATGCTCGGAGACCTTCAAAGTTCATGAGGAAAACTAGAGCAAATAACTTAAGAACAAATAATATCACATTATGAAGCAATTACTGATGTTTATGGGACAAATGCACAAAGAACTCAGAATGGCAAAAATGCTCTCTCAACTGTGCATAAAGTTAGAGGATGGAGGCTCAACATAAAAGTAAAAGAAAGGCCCGTCGCAGAGGGAAGAAGGGATCACTCATGTGCTAGAGCTTTTTATTTTATTAAACATAGGTATTAAAAGTTTTTTTAAGAGAGGTGTATGCTTATGTCAACGAATGGTAAACAAACAATACAATACGCCACAAGCCAATTGGATTCACAAGAGCGGCTCTCATGGTGAAGGATGCAACTGGTGTAGAAGGTCATCCATCTTTCTCTTTTGTTTACACAATTATGCTTTGAATGATAAATCAGGGGCAAAAATAGTGAAGAGAATTTGTTTTTATTAATTTGGGGCTGGGCACCCCACTGGCAGCTCTTCTATCATTTGGATAAGCGGATGAAGCCACTAGTCCAGGGTGTGAAATCCAATCAACAAGTGAGATAAATATTGTCTATTGACATCCTCATCAGCAAAAACAAGAAACACAAAACAGGAGTAATTTTGAAGGTTTTAAAGGTAACACATGAGCAATTTACTTGGAGTGGCAGTAAAATACCACATGTAGGTAGGTATGGTGTACACAATGGGAAAATTTTGGTTTAAAGGAGTTTGGATGCACGAGTAGAATTCCATACTCAGTACAGGTGGAGGCTAGCAAAAGACTGGGAGCGACAAATCAAGAGAGAATAAGAGCCATAATCATGCACAGCGACATAAGCATAATTAAATCATAAGCGGTATCACAAGTTCAAAAAATAAATGGTCATGGAGACTATTCGTGATTGGTTCGTAGTCATAAACATGGTTTGAGCATGCGCCAAGTGAACCAAATAAAACATTCGAAAGAGAATATCATATATTGATGCTTTACTATGACAAAAACAACTCATGAATCTTTCAAGACATATTAAACGCTCTCAGCTATTTACAGCTATTCATGCTACGCAATAACCACAAGGCTTTAAGACTAAAATAACATTTAGCATGAATGAAAAATTTCTAGCCACAGTCTATACAAGCTTCTACGTGCACCGTTAAAAATTCTACCTCAAGCAGCAGTTTCTTTTCCCAACAAGCACCATACAAGATATGTTTTAACAAATACTCTACATGATACAGCAACCAAACATGAGATTACTCACTTAAAACTACTAAAACTAACAACTCGGAATAATAGATGCATGAAAACAAAGGCTAAACGCGGTACTAGCAAAAAGTGAACACTCACAGAACAATAAGAATGAAAACTAGAGTGTTCTAAGATATGAAAACGGAGCGTGTCTCTCTCCCACACAAGTATGATAAGATATAACCATTTATTACAGCAAATAAAACCAAACAAACTGAAAAAAAAGACGCTCCAAGTAAAGCACATAAGATGTGACTAAATAAAAATATAGTTTCACTAGAAGTGTCCTGATAAATTGTTGATGCAGAAGTGGATGCCTTGGGCATCCCCAGGATTAGATGCTTGAGTATTCTTGGAGTTTTCTGGGATGTACCACCGGGGCATCCCCAAGCTTAGGCTTTTCACTCTTCTTGGTCACATCATATAATCCTCTTCTCTTGACCCTTGAAAACTTCCTTCACACCAAAATTCTCACAATCTTCATTAGCAAGGTTAGTGCAATCGAAATAATAAATTCACATGGTTCAGCTTCAACATAATACTAACACTCAAAAACACATTAGATACTGTCACAACTTACTTTAACACTCTTTTTCTCAAAAGAACACCAAAAGAAAGAGATTAAGATACAAATGCAATTATTGGTAGAAATCTGTCAAAACAGGACAACAGGTAAAAATGATTTTTTTTCCTAAAATCTTCTCTTTCTCAAATCAAAAAGTGGTCAACTAAGACAAGTTGCGGAATTATCTGGGAATAAGCACAAAAATTTTCAGATCATTCTGATCTTCCAGGATTTTATACGATGTTTTACGGTGGACAGCAGAAATCTGATTTCTGCGCAGAAATCCGAAAACCAACTCCAACTTTCGTCAGAAAGTTTACTTGGCACTACTAAAACATGAAAATAAAGATACATAGGATTTTCTTCATAAGTATACAACCCCTTCACTCAAAGAAAACAGAGAAAAACAATCCAAAAATAAAATCATGGGTTATCTCCCAAGAAGTGCTTTTCTTTAAAGCCTTTTAGCTAGGCATGATAATTTGACAAGATGCTCACATGAGAAATATTAATTGAAGCAAAAGAGAGAATCAAGATGCAAACATAAAACAAATTTAAGTCTAACCCTCTTCCTATTAAAAATAATCTTGTAGAAAAACAAGTCATGAAAGCACAAAGCAACAAGCATAGGAAAACAAAACAAGTGCAAGGAAATTTGATATTGTTTAGATGCATAGGACTATGTTTCCCTCTCTCATAATAACTTTCAGTAGAATCATGAATGAAATTAACAATATAACTACCACAAGAAACATTCTTATCATGAGCCACATGCATAAAATAATTATTACTCTCCACATAAGCATAGTCATTCTCATTAATAGTAGTAAATATAGGAGGCATATTGCAATCATAATTAATATTTTCCTCTATTGTAGCTGGACTGAAAATATCATATTCATCATTGTAAACAGGTGTAACTAGAATACCAAAATCATTATAATCATCATATATTGGAGGCAAAGTATCATCAAATAAAATTTCCTCCTCAAAACTTGGGGGAGTAAAAATACCATGTTCATCAAAACCAGCTTCCCCAAGCTTAGACTTTTCAATAGCATTAGCAATAATGGTGTTCAAAGAATTCATACTAATAACATTGCTACTAGCATGCAAATAAAGCTCCATAGGTTTTTAAAATTTTCTCTTCAAACACTTCATGTCCTAACTCAAGATAAATATTATAAAGCTCTCTCATATTTTTGTTGTTCTCCATTAAGACTAACTAGTGAAAAAAAGAAACAAAAAGATATAATTGCATAATCTAAAGGAAATAACTTCGAGCACTCACACCCGAGGATGTGAGTACCTTTTACCTTACCTCCCCGTCAGCGGCGCCAGAAAAGAGCTTGATATCTACGCACGCTTCTATTCTTGTAGACAGTGTTGGGCCTCCAAGTGCGGAGGTTTGTAGAACAGCAGCAAGTTTCCCTTAAGTGGATTACCCATGGTTTATCGAACTCAGGGAGGTAGAGGTCAAAGATATGCCTCTCAAGCAACCCTGCAAGTAAGATACAAGAAGTATCTTGTGTCCCCAACACACCCACTATACTTGTCAGCTATATAGGTGCACTAGTTCGGCGAAGAGAGAGTAAAATGCAAGTAATATGGATGATACTAAGTGATAATAGCAATATGAAATAAAAATGGCAGCAAGCAAACATGTAACAGAATAGGCGGAAAACAATGTTTCAGTGATTGGAAATAAGGCCTAGGGCTCCTACTTTCACTAAAGGACACTCTCAACAATGAAAGCACAATTGAATGCATAAATATCATTTCTTCACTATTCTACTCTGAACCACTCTTTGGTCGAATAACAAACACCAATCATTGAGTAGGGTTGTAACAACACTCCTCAAGTCTATATTCCCTCTCTAGGGCACCCCACGCTATCACTATGAGCGCCCTAAATTAGTACTAAACAAACGCCACAATTTCTTAGGTTCATCTTCCAACACAACATATAAATATCATGCTAAACCTTTACACCGTGATCAAAGTGTTTACGGAGATAACAAAACCACTTGAGTAGCATAATAGATGAAGAATAATATCTACGAATTCAACTAGATTACAAAGCTCGCGATCACATATAGATCACACCATGGGAGAGAGAGATGAACCACATAGCTACCGGTAGAGCCCTCAGTCCCGGGGAGAACTACTCCCTCATCATAGGAGACATCAATATCGATGGAGATGGCGGTGGAGTCGATGGAGATGGGTTCTGGGGGCACTTCCCCGTCCCGGCAGGATGCCAGAACAGAGATCTGTCCCCCAAAACTTGTCAGCGGCGGAGCTACGGAAGTATTTTGTGGAAAAGGTCGATTTTTTTTGGGTTTTCCCTCTGGGGAGTATAAATAGGCAAAAGGCCGATGCCGGGGGGTGCCAGGGGGCCCAAAACCCTAGGTGGCGCGGCTAGGGGGACCCGCGCCACCCCATGGTGTGGCCACCCTATGGCCACCCTCCGGGGCTCTTCGGGACTTCTGGAAGCTTCCGGTACTTCTAAGACTTCTGGCTTTCGAATTTTCCGATTCCGAGAATATTTCAAGAACAACTTTTCTGAAACTAAAAACAGCAGAAAACGGGGAACTGGCTCTGTGGCATCTTGTCAATAGGTTAGTCCGGAAAATCGGTAAAAATGACATAAAGTGTAAGGAAAACATGTGGGAAACAACATGAAACCAACATGGAACATCAGAAATTAGGGATATGTTTATGACGTATCAGATTTCTCTCTCCGCCGATCTCTCCAGCAGCCGACCTCTCCTCCATACACGATATCGCGATCTCAAAAGCTTCCAATGGTTGTCGTCGTTCCTCCATAGAGGGTCAACTACTTCACGCTCGAAGAAATGGATTGTAAGGTCACGGTCACCCTACGTGTATACCGTGTGGAGAGGTGGATCCGCCACGTGAAGAAGTCCCGAAGATCAAGTGTGTTGGACTAGATAAGAGTTAACCGAGCCTATCCCAGGCGAGAGAAAGCGGACCGCCGTCCTTCAACTCTCCATGGCGTACTCAAAAGACATGGGCTCACCTTTCGAGGTGGAGACCCTCGTCTTCCAGAAATGTCGTGATGCAGTGCCGACCCTCCTTAGAGAATTGTTAGGTGAACGAAGCTTCCGATTATGAGGAGCGGCTATTAACAATGGTCTCTGTATGCTTCGCGTCTACGGGGCTGAAATCCATTTTGCATGCGACCTCCAGATCACTGTGACGAACCAAACAAGGAACCCTATTTCAAGTCTGTTCGGCCTCGCCAATGCGTACACTAGGACCAATCTTGATATGAAGCCCAACAACTAGCACAAGACGGACAAGAAGCAGAGGGACGCCGAGTACCTGAGAATTATTGGATGGGGCGAGCACTGGTAGAAACCCCCCGTTTATCCCGGTTTTTTAGGGCCTTTTTTCTCGGCTGCACAACTGGGATGGGGCAACCGGGACAAATGTCCCCCCCCCCATTCGTATCGGTTGTGTTAAGAACCGGGATGAATGGGTCGTCCACATGGACGCTGAGGGCTGGCCCCTGGACAGAACCATTCGTCCCGGTTCTTAACAGGAACCAGGATGAATACCCCCGCTGCCGCGGCAGCATTTTGGCCATTTTTGTGGCACGGCAGATTTTTTTTCTATTTCTTGTTTTCCTTTTAAGGTTTGGTCTGTTATATTGCATTTTATTAGTGGGCACCGGGGGAGAAGAAAGTATTCTCCCCCACCCCCCCCCCCCCCCCCGTCGTTGCTGTCCCAGAAAGCAGACGCGACGCTCTTTTTCTCACTGGCGCGGGGTCCTGAGCCACCGTGATTTTTTATTGTATTTCATTTTAGTTGAATATACAAGTATATATGGTGATTGCATTAGAATATACTTGAAAAAATATACAGGTAAGTACGCACCATGACTCGAATATACAAGTAAGGAGTGACGAATATACAAGTAGGTACTCTTTCCATAAGCACTCGAATACACCACCGCATGCACCATGACTCGAATATACAGGTAAGTACTATGAATCTAAGAATTCGAGTCTCAAATTCATCACATGGTAAAAGGGCGATAGTATTCTCGTTCTGGTTTTAGGACCTCTGTATCCAAGAATCCGCAAATTTCCTCTTGAATTGCTCGTATGCGATCCCTTGGGAGAAGATCGTACTGCATCCGTTCGATCTAATATAAAGAAGAGTGATCAATATATACATATAAGGGACTGTCAATAGATGATAATTAATAAGATAAAAGTGATTGTTGACGTACACGAAGTTTTTCAAAATCCCTACCCTTGTCGCAGGTCGTCTGACGAATGAACTCGCAGACATAGTATCCACATAAGTGGTTCCCGTCTCCCTGGTACAAGCACTTTACAAGAACATGGTTTCAATAAAAATAATAATCAAGCATTATAATGGTATCGAAACTAGAATCAAGTAGATGCGCGGATCTAGCTAGTAGTACTTACTGGAATATGTTGAAATGTAAGCTCTTGTTTCCATGGTCCAGGAGCCTTTCTTGTGAACCGTTTCCAAGCGCTGCCCGACAAAGGAAATGAACAAAGTGAGTTATCAGAAAATGAACGAAAGTTGTCGATATAGTGTCATAAAAGTTGAAATTACCGTTGGATCATTTGTTGCATGTCGGCCCACAGCTCAAGGGGTTTATGTTTCGAATCCATTATCGATACTTTTCCTTTGTCAGTTTCAAATATGAGCAGAATATAGTGGAAGCTGGGCAAACAAAACTCATCAGTTATACACTTATTATCGACTAAGGAAAAAAGAATTTTTACAAGACAGTAGCACTCACCCAAAGTTGTAATGAAAAAGTATTTCCACCTTGTGAGCGTGAAACCTTAACGCCATCACAATACCATCTTCTATCTCCTTGGGTTTTGTCTGCAGATTTTTTTCATTAACCCGATATGGGTCAATGAACCCAATGTCATATATTTGCCCTCTTTTGCATTCGAGAATTTTCATTCTGCAATTATAATATAGCGAGTGTTATTATAAATGCCATGAACAAGGTGAGCTAGCTAGAGACTTAATTAAGTACAGAAATAAATATTTACAGACAATAGGCACTAACGATAGATTTGTCGAGGGCCTGCTGTTGGAATAGCTAAAATAATTCTACAAATTGAATAAGGATAATCCTCTCTACGTACCCGTGATGCTCGTTTCTAACTCCCATTAGTAGCCAATCACTAGATTCCTTCGAGGCTTCCATGTACCAATTATTCACTCTACGCATTTTTGTTGGTAGATCATTTTACTCGCCAGGTCTGACTAAAGGATGCCCGTGCCGGTATTGGTAGGCTAATTCAGATTCGGAAAAGTTTGATATGGTCAGGATATACTCCTGAATGGACAAACCCGCAGCAGCGTCCGCTTGTCCGTACAATGCAATAATCTTCGGGTCAATTTGCTCGCCCGCACCTGTGCTCGGCCCCACCTCGGTATTCGAATGCACTATGAGCGGGGGGATGGATTGATTCTTCTGTTGTCTGATCTGGTCAACCAATTTCCCGCACTTCCCACTTGACGTACTTCTCTTCTTCGACCGCACCGCTTTGTTGTGTGACTTCTGAATAGAGCGGTTATAGTACGATGACAGCCTCGGCTCGGGTTGATAAAGGTTCTTCACCATTTTCAGCGCTCGGGCTTTTTCTTCTTCGGTGTGCGGAAAATCTGGCTCTTTCGGCGCCTTCTCCTTTGATTTGCATGCCTCGTATTCATAATGTGCGATCTCCTTGGTTTGCTCATCAGTATAGTGGTAAGGTAACTTGGGTAGATTCTTATGAGATACTTTTGGTAGAAGCGACAGTCGACGCTTCGCTGTTGCGGTGGTTCTCCTCCGCTTTTGTCTGCCCTGAGAGGTCGTGGGTGGAGACGGCTAACGCGGCGGCGTAGACGCACGCGCTGGAGACGGCGCGCGAGGCAGAGTACAAAGAAGACGTAGACTGTTCTTGAGGCGGCGGAGAAGGATGCTTTGGCTTCCAATTTGGAAGCACGATGTGTTCCTTTGGCCATACAATGGCCAAGTTCCTTGTGTTTCTGTGACGCCCCGAGATCGAGCACTATGCAGATTTCAGCATTCCCGCCAAATCCGCATAATAACCGATTCCAGGTTGCCACTTATGATAACATTACAACAGTTCACGAATATTCCACAACAACAGAAAAGATATATACAAGAGAACTCAACGAGTCAAGGATACAACTGATACAATACAAAGATCCAAATAATAGCGGAAGAAACAACATAGTGTCCGACTACGGACAAGATCCAAATTGGACTAAGAGTCCTGAAGATAACCGATGGCGTCCAATCCCTGCCCAGGCCAAGCCGGAGGGATTCCCAAGCTAACGTCGTCAGACTTCAAACCTGTTGACTGCAATATTGAATATGCAGCCACGAAAGAGATTCGTGGGTCAGTACGGTTAAGTACTGGCAAGTGGATAAACCCATACTCACAAGATACCGGCGTAGCCAGTCATCACAAGATACAAATACTTTGGGATCAACGGAAAGGAAGGGGTTACTGCAAATAAGCGACAGCGGGCTGCACTAACCAACTACAGAGAGATACTACAACTTCCGGCTAACAGAAAGAAGATAAGATCGAGTATTGTAACCAACTGAAAGATAACTTCAAACAAACCCATCCTGGATCTCGCCCCTTATCCGAAGAAGCAATCCGAGGATAACTCACACAGTTGAAATAATGATGGTTCAGATTATTGTGTCAATAAGCCTATTACTAGTCAAGTTGTTAATCAGTGGGTGTAAGATTGGTAATCATTAGGTTTAAGTTGTCCTGAGTACTTGTTAGCCAGTACTTTCACCAAGTAATCCATAACCGCGGAAAACACGGCTTCTCGAGAAGATTATCCCTGCAGGGTTGCACCAATTTGGCCGTACACGCAAGAATATCCCGCCAGACGGGGATCAAACCCACCAAGCGAGGTACTCTACACAACTCAACTCTTCTTCGCATCAAGCCCAAAGCACCTTAGGCGCACGGCTAATCGAGCCTAGAAGAAAATGGACCCTCATAGCACTCTAAGAACGTGTCCTCCTATATGCCGACTACGAAAGTTCCACCCGGGATCCAAGGGCTCGCAAGATCATGCATGCAGCAAATGGAAAACCCGAACTAAATGAGGCGATTTGGACGAGATGCGAATCGAATCAAATTGAGGGGGGCGCCCATACTCGCTTCCCACATGCGGGTAGTGCGCTCATCATGGATCAGTAGACAAGACCCTTTTCCTATTAGGGTCGACACTAGCAGGCCTCAAAACCACAAAGGGCCTCCTGCCGGTGCCTTATCATCAAATTATTATTTAACAATAACAGTAGCATGATTGATTGATTGATTAAACATCGAGCCCCCAGAACATAATGAAATATAGTAACTGAAAGTAACGGGTAACAGACTCTAGCAAAACAACCTAAGCATGCTAGTAAGACACGGGCAACAAGCAATGGTTATAGGTATGGAGGTGAGGCAATAGCAGGGTTACACTACTACAGAAAGGCTTATAGCCGCCAGGTGGTTAGTGACGGGCAAAACTAGGCCTGTCACTAGCATGTATTACCAGCGACGGGCAAGGATAAGGCTGTCACTAGTAAAAAATACCAGTGATAGGAGTATAAAAGTGACTGTCACTAGTATTTTTTAAGCAGAGTGGCTGAACGGAAAAATTATTTAGTGACGGGAATCTATAAATGCCTGTCACTGGTAAAACTATCATTAGTGACAGACTCAAAATATGCATGTCACCCGTATTTTCCATGGAGCGTATCTCAAAAGGAAAATTTATAAGTGACAGGAATTTATAAAGGCCTGTCACCGGTGAAGCGACATGTTTTCCTAACTTCTTTTAGAGGAATGGTAGCTTTTTTTTAATCAACTCGCATAATGGACCCGTGAAGGGACATTTTTTCCTAACTATTTTTTAGAGGAACAATAGGGCTTTTTTTTAATCAACTCGTATAATAAACCGGTGAAGGGACATTTTTTCCTAACTTTATTTTAGAGGAATGGTGGGGCTTTTATTAATCAACCAGCATAACAAACAGGTTGGCTGACCGGTAGGACCGGAACTCGCAGGTCAGGTGGGAGAAAAATGAGATGTTTTTTTAGCCTTTCCGGCCATTGTTTGTCAACGAACTCAGGCCTACAAAGTGAATCAGGGACGCAGCCGGTGGGCTACGGAAATTATCACGTGAACTAGAGGGTTGAAGAAATTTTGAACCATAGCAGCAACGTGATAGGACTCCTACTCGCGGCCTCGCGGGACATAGCCAAAGAATTCGCGGGAGCTAATCTTGGCCACAACCCACGATCCTAAAATTTTGCATCCAGTTGACTCGAGTTTTTCTCCCACCCGAGCCGCCGCCAGTCCTCCCGGCGGTGTCGCGCCGCTAGTCCTCCCCACCGACGCCGCTCCGCAAGGCCTCCCCCACCTGCGCAGCCGTCGCATGGCCCCAACGCCGCCATTCCTCCCCGCCGCCTGCGCCGCCGTCAGTGGTGCTGCTGCTGATTGCCGCCGGTGCTGACGGGACCGCTGCTGGTCGCCCCTCTGCTGGTCGCCCCTCTGCCACCATCGATGGAGTACTGCAGCTCTGCCGCCATCGTTGGTTTGTCCCCATCTCGCCTTTATGCCCTATGTCCTGCGATTCGAATAGATGCAGGGGTAAATTCACCGGTTCATCAAATGTATCTAGCTGAAGATAACATGATGTATATGCGATTTACTGATGTGTGTCCTTGATTCATCTGGTTTTGACAACCTCTGTTGACAAAAAAGAACAGAATGTTTTCACCGTTGTGTTTTCCTTAGATCCCTAAGATACTGCTTTATGATTCAGTTAGCTTTGGCTGAAAAAAGATCTGGTAAGGAAATTGTTGCTATCGAAACCTCCAAGATACTTCAAGCAACATCTGACCAGGACCTTGTTCTGGAACATCTTGGATGGGTATGTTCTTCATGCTAAGTACCTGATATATTTTATAATGAGATGTTTCATTATGTTGTGAATATTTGATATTATTGAATATTTTAATGCAGCTGGCGGACATTGATCACTACCTTGCAACTACAATTTTAACATATGAGATGCGGGAAAATCAGCTTTCTGCTGGTAATTGATTAGTTTCAAATAATTCACTAGTACCTTTTACTGGCTTATTCATGGCAGATCAACACATTCCCCAGTTTACACTTGTGAGCATGACAGAGCATGGCTACTATCTTTGTTTGTGTACTAGCACAACATTCCACTTAAGTTTGTTCTGGCATGGTTACTATCTTACCGAGGACATGGGTTGGTAGTAATAGTGCCAATTCTTCCCATGTATTTGCAGCGTTGATTCAAATTCTTGCAAAGCAAGTTTTGTCTAGCCCATGTTGCCTTATTGTAACATATAGATTGTCTTCTTTTCTGTTGTGAACGTTTCTGGAAGTTATGAATCAGAGAGAAAGAGGCTCCAGCTGGTAAATCGTACTGAGTTTTTTGGGTGTCAAATTTTAGTTGAGAAATTGTACATGCAAGGGCTTTTAAATTGGGCTCAACGTGAGCACGGACTTTTAAATGTACATGCATGCAGCTTGTAAATTCAAATTTTGCTTGAATTAAGATGATAGAATCATACTTGTCTCGCATAAGTATTTATCACCGGTCATGACACGAAGTTTGATGTTTATCAGGTCGAAACAGAGTCGCGTGCGGAGCACAAAGTCAAGGGAAAACAGCATATTCCGTCGGTGTGGCGTTTGCCTCAGGCTATCGTTGCTGCTG
Organism: Alopecurus myosuroides; assembly: GCA_028641055.1. Lineage (NCBI taxonomy): Eukaryota > Viridiplantae > Streptophyta > Magnoliopsida > Poales > Poaceae > Alopecurus > Alopecurus myosuroides. Next base: position 307,617,866 of record CM054061.1, read on the forward strand.
TATAGTCGGGATTGAGCGCCGGCCTCATGCGTTGCCGTGCAGGCTCGGAGAGCGCGACATGGAGGCTTGCGCGGGAAGAAATCTCGAGGACGCCGCCGCAGGGCTTTAGGAGAGCTCTCGCCGGCACCGCCACGAGGGCGTGGGACGTCGGCCATGGGGTGCTACGCCGGAAGGTTTTCACAGTCAGCTGTATCGCCCTCTCCTGCCTGAATCTGTGCACCTTTAGTTCATGTCATTTGTTCTAGTGCTATTGTTTCATGCAATGCTGTTCTAGACTTCGAGTGCTAATTTTTAATGTGTGACTTGTGTGTAGCTAATGTGAAGTGTTGTAGCAGGGTGCCGCTGTAACTGTTGTAGCTGTGAACTATGCATGTTAGATTCATGTGAAGCATACTGATGTGGGCTGTAGCGGGATGCCGCTGGGTCCCGCGAGTAATCTAGGGGGCACATCCTGCAACTGTAACACGTCCCGCAACTCTGGAATGTCCCGCAATCATCATAGCGGACAGCCCACATCCTGTCTGGCTTGACACCTGAGTTGCTGGTATCATAGGTCATGGTTTTAATTCGTGACTGCAGTTAAAAGGGCCGGCTGGTGGGGGATCAACATCCATGAGTAGAGAGGGATTCAAGCAACAACGCCGCCGGGGTCTCGAAGTCTGGAGCAGGTGATAATCTCGTAATCTCCATCAAAACTACATTTGGCAATAGGACTTAAATAAATAACTTTAGTCCAGATCGAATCATAACGATTTGCCTTTTAGACATATGTAGTATCTAATTACTTCGTACTCTTCTACACTGAAAACTCCCTTCGTGGCTAATATTATAGATGCAATAGGAGTATGATGTAAGAAATTTAGTTGTTGGTTGTATCTTGCCTACAGAATCTGCCGACTCAAATTTTTTCTTAATTTGAAATCAAAATCAGACTTCCTGTAGTGTAGAATGAACCTTATATTCAATCTCAAAATGCTAAATCTTCAGAATTAAAAATGCAAATAAGAAACCATGGATAAACTATATTATAACCAACAAATACATTTATTTATACATTATCTATAAAGTTCACCGATGGGCAGAGCATACTGCAATATCTCGAGGTATTTGAGAATTTCCTCTTGGAGTATCACAATCTGACAATATTTGTGATCAAACTAGACATGTTCACTCTTTGCACAGGGTATCGTTTCAACCAATGCATACCAATTGATTTCTAGTTTCTGATTGAATAGTTTGTTTCATGTTCTCAGATGCTAATTGCTTAAAATCTTTGCTTGCATACAATCAGCACATCAGCCCTTTTCCAACCGATTACTGTCCAAGCTTAATACCGATGTAGTACAAGGTTCGGAAATTTACTTCCACTTGCACAACTGATGTTGGTATAGTACAACGACTGCAACTTCTTTAGTGCATTTGATTCTAGTGTTAGATGTATGTTTGCATGCGAAAGGACAACAATTGTTCCACGATCCATAGTGCATGTATAGCTAACTGTAGAATAGTGCATGTATAGCTAAGATTCAGATTATGAAAGTTGCATATTATAGCTAAATGTATGATAATTCTTTTGGTTTTGATTTCCTATCTTGGCTATCTTTACTTTCAACGATCGGTATGTAGGTCTATTAACTTTGATACTTCAAAATCAACGAATTTGTTTAGGATAACTAATTGTGAAGAAACATGTAGCCAAATAGATGTTAATGTGTCATGTACACTGACGTGCAAGCATATAGTCATATACTTCATACTTGTACTATTTTTATATTTCAGGTGCCCGGCCTGAAGTCTAGGAGCAAGCTGGTAATACTCTGCTGTTGGCCTCTCCCAACGCTAGAGAACTTGCACATACGAACCATTTTGATGTGCTGGAGCTAATGCATCTGGAGATTATTTTGGAATGCCACTAACATAGTGGTTACTATAAACTATTGTGCATTTGAATATTATGTTGTCAATTATTTCAACTCGATTTAGAAATCAATTAGTATGTCTTTTGGATTGCCCAAATATTATGAAGTGTTGTGCTAGATGTGATGTTAAGTTGACATTTTATGAGCAAATTCAAGATCTAATATGGATTTAATTTTTTTTAATACTGAAATTCAAACTAGTGACAGACAGAATAATGGACCCGTCACTACAAACCCACGGGACCGCGACCTTTGATCGAAACTACTGACATGCATTTCTTTTGCCTGTCACTAGTTTACACATGTTAGTGACAGACACGTGCAAATGCCTGTCACTGTTGCACATAGTAGTGACAGACACTTGCCCGTCACTAGTAACATCATACCAGTGACTAGTCATCAGTGACAGGCGCTTTGACAGTCACTAATGGGCCTTTTCAGGTTGTCACTGATAGCCTATTCTGCAGTAGTGTTAAGGGATTCATGTGATAGGTTCGTAACAGAAACAACTACTACTAAGGATAGCAGAAAAGAATCAACGGAAAGAATCGGTAACAAGTGATGAAAGGCAGCCATATGGCAGCAAGTGAGTATACTTGCCTGAGATTCCGCAAGGTAGCAGAACTTGTCGTTGCTCACATCATCTCAACGTCCTATCCGGGAAGAAGCAACGAACCTCGAACAAGCACCGGATGCAACAATTACTACTACGGCAAAAGATCCAGCATGATCTAGATATGGATGCATGACAATTTAAAGATGCACCAGAATAAACTAGTTGGCATGATAAACAGATTTAAATGGACCCATATGCAATTTGAGTTGCATAGAATTATGGTTGAAACAATTGTTTTCCAACTAATCAACAGGTGAAGGTGGATTAGTATGATGCATGGATGAGGAAAACAACAAAATAACAACAATAGAACCAATTGAAATAAGGTTTAACAATTTTAGAAATTTATTTATTAAGTTAGAAAATTTTGGTTCCTTAAGGGTGTCACACAAACAATTGTTGTTTTCATCAAGTTAAAGTGTTCAAAACAAATAACAAAATTTATATTTGAAAAGAACATCAAATTTTAGTTGGATTACATGTTTCAAATATTGAAATTGGAATTAGGATAATTTATTTATGAATTAAACAATATTAAACAAGTTTTAATTGAATTTAATTCAAGTGGGAAATATTATTTGAATTTTATTTGTTCAAAGCATAAATTCAAATTCACATTTGAAAAGTTCACACTTTGATGGTTTGAAAACATATTTTGCATGTTCAAAATTATTTTATTTTGAGCAAGTTATGATTTTATCAAATTTAAATGAATTAAACAAGTATTAAATTATTTAGGCAATTTAAATTATTCAAACCATGAAACAAAATTTATATTTGAAAAGGTTATTCAAAATGGTATGGAAAACATATTTTATTTGTATTATTTGGAATTAGTATGAATTATTTATGAATGGTTGCAAATTACAATTGAATTATTTGAATTCAAATTTGAATTGCATTTTGAAATTTCAAAACAGGAAATAAATGATATAAATGGATAGAGAATTAAATTTAGATTAGTGCACATATTTTATTTTCATTATTTGGGGTTATAAAACTAAAGTTATTAGCATTTTAATGTGAGGGACCAAACTGTGATTTGTTAGGGGCCTGGATGAAGGAAAACAGTGGGGACTGGGCCATCTGTAAAAACTGCGCCCCAAAAATGCGTCATACACCAGCCACAACGACCCAGGGCCGCTGCCAAGCGGGCCCAGGCCACGCTGGAGTACGCACAGCGCGGGTGGAAACGGCGCTGGCCTCCACGGTCGCTGACCAGTGGGGCCAGCTGCCAAGCGCGCGGAAAGACCAAAAAAAGGTGGGGCTTTCGCCTCCTCAGGGTTCGAACCCACGACTGCAAGGGTGCGCGCACGGGACTGCACCACTGGGCTGTTCTGTTTTTGGTGTTGGTTCAGGTTACTGACGAAATAAGAGGTAGCTCGACGCACGTTAACTGAACTTGAACAGATAGCTTCGCTCCCTGAACCTGACGAACAAAGCATCGATCGAACGGAAAGGTTGCGGACGACGGTGCACGACGGGGCGGTGATGGGCTCTCGGTGTGCGTGCGTGGGGTGAGGTGTGCTCGAGAAGGAAGGGCAGGAGGGGGAAGGAGACGGGCGTACCTGCCGCTGTCGGGAAGCACCAGGGCGAGGATGGTGGCGCTCGGTGGGGGGTCGCCGGCGGAGGAAAACGTCGACGGCGGCGTCGACTCGGGCCTCCTCCCGCCTCCGCGCCTTCAGCGATCTTGGAGCTAGGGGAACGCTGGTTCCATTCCCGGGAACGGTAGTTCCTCGAGGTGCCCATGGCGAGGGGACGGTGGCGTTTCTGACGGCGGTTAGGTGGGTGGTTGCAGGTTCAGAAGCAGAGGAACCCGGGGGGGAGGGGGGGAAGAAGAGAGGAGAGAATGGCGGCGTAGGAGGAAGATGGGGGCTCTAGGGTTACATAGGGGAAAGGTGGTTTTAAGGAGTAGGTAGCCTGGTACGACTCGTCATCGGAGAGGGGGGGAGAGATCGGGTGGTGGCGAACGTGTTCGTACTGAAGCTGACGTCGAGGAGGAAGAAGCCAAACCCGAAAGGGTATCGGGCTGGCTAGGGTGGGCTGGGGAGAATTGGGCTGTGGGCTGCCTCTCTCTTCTCCCTGATTTTTTTTTCTTTTCTCTTCTTCTTCTTTTTTTTGTAATGAAAAGAAAGAGAGAGAGGTGAAAAGAAAAGGGTTGGGGTTTTAAATCTTTTATGGACTATTTTTATTGACTAGCAAAACAGCAAATAACAAGGTTTGGTACTTATTTTCAACAATTTGAAAAAAATGACAAATTGTTTGAACTTTGCTATTTGAAATTCATAGGATTTCAGTTGATTTTTAAAATTGACAAATTTTATTTAATGAACCCAAAAACTTAGTGAGCTAAAAAGAGTGCAAGTTGTTAATTTTCTCAAACCACAATTTGATCATGTCAAATAAGAAGGAGAAAGATTTGAAACTTAGTTTGCCATTAGGGTGTGGATAAAAAAGAATTTCATTCACAAGCAATCAACTTCAAACTATTAAAACAATTGGAGTTGTTTGATTGCAATTATTAAGTTGGAAATTTGGACAATGTTGGAAAGTTTAAGTTGGTTTTGAAAATTGGAGATTTGTTCTGAAAACATGATGCAATGCATATGATGCATGCAACAACCAACTTTCTATCTAGGGTAACACCCCAGGTGTTACAGACGACACCACTAACAAGGGATTGCGCCCTCGCAATCCACCTGCTAACCCGAGAGGGGAAAGAAGTTCGACTATCGATTCTTCATGCTTCCAGCTGATCTCCTCGACACCACTAACAAGGGATTCTCGACACCACTAACAAGAGATCCTTGGTCGGGCTGACGACGATGTTCTTCCACCAGGAATCTTCCGATGATTGAATCCTATTAGGTTCAAGGCTCAGAAAACGTCCACCCACGTAGGATCCTAACACTTTGAAAGATAGACAAGGGGGGAGACTCCAAAACAAACAAGATGGGAGGGGGAATAGAATAGGGATAAGGAGAAAACAAGAATCCTATTGAGATGTTTTTCCAAAATAGTTTAGCAGAAATAGTTTTTGACATTCTAGAAACAACGACCGTTAGCTAGGTTAACCTACAGGCTTTGCGGACCCGTTGCTTCGATAACCATTCGTATTGAAACAATATCGGGAATCGGAACCAAGGCTCTGATACCATTTGTGACGCCCCGAGATCGGGCACTATGCAGATTTCAGCATTCCCGCCAAATCCGCATAATAACCGATTCCAGGTTGCCACTTATGATAACATTACAACAGTTCACGAATATTCCACAACAACAGAAAACATATATACAAGAGAACTCAACGAGTCAAGGATACAACTGATACAATACAAAGATCCAAATAACAGCGGAAGAAACAACATAGTGTCCGACTACGGACAAGATCCAAATTGGACTAAGAGTCCTGAAGATAACCGATGGCGTCCAATCCCTGCCCAGGCCAAGCCGGAGGGATTCCCAAGCTAACGTCGTCAGACTTCAAACCTGTTGACTGCAATATTGAATATGCAGCCACGAAAGAGATTCGTGGGTCAGTACGGTTAAGTACTGGCAAGTGGATAAACCCATACTCACAAGATACCGGCGTAGCCAGTCATCACAAGATACAAATACTTTGGGATCAACGGAAAGGAAGGGGTTACTGCAAATAAGCGACAGCGGGCTGCACTAACCAACTACAGAGAGATACTACAACTTCCGGCTAACAGAAAGAAGATAAGATCGAGTATTGTAACCAACTGAAAGATAACTTCAAACAAACCCATCCTGGATCTCGCCCCTTATCCGAAGAAGCAATCCGAGGATAACTCACACAGTTGAAATAATGATGGTTTAGATTATTGTGTCAATAAGCCTATTACTAGTCAAGTTGTTAATCAGTGGGTGTAAGATTGGTAATCATTAGGTTTAAGTTGTCCTGAGTACTTGTTAGCCAGTACTTTCACCAAGTAATCCATAACCGCGGAAAACACGGCTTCTCGAGAAGATTATCCCTGCAGGGTTGCACCAATTTGGCCGTACACGCAAGAATATCCCGCCAGACGGGGATCAAACCCACCAAGCGAGGTACTCTACACAACTCAACTCTTCTTCGCATCAAGCCCAAAGCACCTTAGGCGCACGGCTAATCGAGCCCAGAAGAAAATGGACCCTCATAGCACTCTAAGAACGTGTCCTCCTATATGCCGACTACGAAAGTTCCACCCGGGATCCAAGGGCTCGCAAGATCATGCATGCAGCAAATGGAAAACCCGAACTAAATGAGGCGATTTGGACGAGATGCGAATCGAATCAAATTGAGGGGGGCGCCCATACTCGCTTCCCACATGCGGGTAGTGCGCTCATCATGGATCAGTAGACAAGACCCTTTTCCTATTAGGGTCGACACTAGCAGGCCTCAAAACCACAAAGGGCCTCCTGCCGGTGCCTTATCATCAAATTATTATTTAACAATAACAGTAGCATGATTGATTGATTGATTAAACATCGAGCCCCCAGAACATAATGAAATATAGTAACTGAAATATCGACCTCCTGCCGGTGCCTTATCATCAAATATCGACCGCCGGCTTCGCCCTGTCGTAGCACCTTAGATGTCGTTGCGAGTTTCACAACGCCGGTAGATATCGTATCTATGCATAACTTGTTTTTGCAGGAAGTTGTGAATGGTATGGCTTATGTGCATGTGATGTGTGTAATCCATACATGATCTGCGTATCATGTTTATGTCAGCCGGCTGGAGCCTAGATGCTGTCATTTTATTGTATACCGGCCTGCGTGTCGGATTCTCTATGTAAATTTTGATTTACTAGCTAGTGTAGCTTGTTGGAGAACCCGGAAGGCATGCAAGTCGATGTACAAGTCGGCTACATGGAGCAAGATGGCACGTGACAAGAGTTGGCACGAGCTGACTTGCAAGCTTCGTGGAGATGGAGATCACCATGAAGAGAGCCATACCATTTCACATTATAATTGCTTTATTTGTGTTATTGTTATGTCTCTATTTACCTCTATTTAGATAGTTGGTAGATTCTTTAATCCCTCAAAGAAGGTCTAGTCGGTCGCCCCGCCAGTGCTGCACCATCACAAATCGGACATTCTTGGTAGTGGGCTCATGAAATTGAGGTGCTACCAATTCTTTCCGGTTAGGTGGGTTCGAGTCGGACTCTTACAAGCAGAAGCACTTGGTAATCTAGACGAGTCCATCACAACGGTTGTGGGGCTCGGGGCGAGGTAGGTTGGGAGCCGGGGCATGTGATGTCACCCAACTAACAGGAGTCGTATAGAGATACGATTGGCAAGGTGTTGCCTACCTAGATCACTTGACGGCTAGCGGTGATGCAAAAGCTCACTAGTCGGCTTGCTTATTTAGGGTCCTGAATCACTTAGCAACCATCGGAGGGATGTTGGTTCTAGTGGGGGCATAAGTATTAAAGCGTTTAATATGCCTGCTCTTTTATGAATACATGTCTTAAGTGTTTTTGCGTATTTTCTGTTGTAGATCAATGGCACCTAGCAACCTTCCTCAGTTGTCCGCGTTTGCGTTGAGGTCAATCCTAGAGAAAGATAAGCTTAATGGAACTAATTTCACCAACTGGTATCGTAATCTGAGGATAGTCCTCAAGCATGACAAGAAAGAACATGTTCTAGAAACTCCACTTCCAGATGAGCCTGATGACGATGCGACTGTCGCTGTCATGAATGCCTACCGTAAGGCTAGAGATGAGTCTACGGAAATCAGCTGTCTTATGCTTGCACACATGGAACCGGACTTGCAGCAGCAGTTCGAGAATGTTGAGGCCTACGATATGATCGAAAGCCTCAAAAGTATGTTCCAGGCTCAAGCAAAGACTGAGAGGTATCAAGTCTCTCAAGCTTTGCTTGGCTGTAAGCTGAAAGACGGCGATCCACTGAGTCCGCATGTAATCAAGATGATTGGTTACATACAGTCTTTGGATCGGCTGGGCTTCCCAATTAACGAAGAGTTCGCTACTGATATAATTCTGAACTCTCTTCCTAGTGCGTATGGTTCGTTCATCTCGAACTACCATATGCATGGTATGGATAAGAGTATCACTGAATTACATGGGATGCTCAAAACGGCAGAGGCTGATATCAAGAAAGGCACCAGTCAAGTGTTGATGGTGCAGAATAAGGCTAAGTTCAAGAAGAGTTCTTGGACTAAGAAGAAGAAGGATAAGTCAGGAGGTAGCACCCATGGCCCTGTCCAGAGTGCTCCCTCAAAGACTAAACCTTCTCCTACAGCCGGAGCCAACTGCTTCTATTGCAAGCAAGATGGCCACTGGAAGAGGAACTGCACCAAGTATTTGGCTGACAGAGCCAAGAGTGGAGGTGTGACTTCCAACTCAGGTACGCTTGTGTGCAATGTTATAGACATTTATCTTGCTGATGCGCCTAATAGTTCTTGGGTATATGATACCGGATCAGTTATTCACATATGCAACTCGTTGCAGGGACTGGTAAGAACTAGGAGCGTGGCAAGAGGAGAGGTTGACATTCGGGTCGGCAACAAGGCGAGAGTCGCTGCGTTGGAAGTCGGCACGATGCAACTTCATTTACCTTCAGGATTTATTTTGGAACTAAATAATTGTTATTATGTTCCAGCGCTTAGTCGAAACATTATTTCCGCCTCATGTTTGATGAGACAAGGTTATGAGTCGAATATTAAGAATAATGGTTGTTCTTTATATTTGAAAGATATGTTTCATGGCTTTGCACCCGTTCAGAACGGGTTATTCATTTTAAATCTTGATAGTGAATCGGTCTATAACATAAATGTTAAAAGGTTGAAACCAAATGATCTGAATATGACTTACTTTTGGCATTGTCGGCTTGGTCATATAAGTTGGAAGCGCATGAAGAAGCTTCATGATGATGGACTTCTAACTTCGTTTGACTTAGAGTCATTCGAGACATGTGAATCATGCCTACTAGGCAAGATGACCAAGACACCTTTTGCAAGGAGTTGTGAAAGGGCGTCCGACTTGTTGGAACTAATACATAGTGATGTATGTGGACCAATGAGCACGACAGCCAGAGGTGGTTATGAGTACTTCATTACCTTCACTGATGATTTGAGTAGGTATGGATATATCTATTTAATGAAACACAAGTCGGAAGCCTTTGAAAAGTTCAAGGAATTCCAGAGTGAGGTACAAAATCAGCTCGGCAAGAAAATAAAGTTTCTACGGTCGGACCGTGGAGGCGAGTACATGAGCCATGAGTTTGATGACCATCTAAAGAGTTGTGGAATAGTTCCTCAACTCACTCCGCCGGGTACACCGCAGAGAAACGGTGTATCGAAACGGAGAAATCGGACCTTGTTGGACATGGTACGATCAATGATGAGTCGGACAGATCTACCTTTATCATTTTGGGGTTATTGTCTAGAAACTGCAGCTTTCACACTAAACAGAGTACCATCAAAGTCAGTAGAGAAGACACCACATGAGATGTGGACTGGTAAAAAGCCAAGTTTGTCTTTTCTTAAGATTTGGGGTTGTGAAGCATTTGTCAAGCGACTTCAGTCGGACAAGCTCACGCCCAAGTCGGATAAGTGTATTTTCGTGGGGTATCCGAGGGAAACCTTGGGGTACTACTTCTACAACCGGGAAGAGGGCAAAGTGTTTGTCGCTCGGAATGGTGTCTTCCTTGAGAAAGAGTTTCTCGGTCGGGAAGTCAGTGGGAGCACAGTGCAACTCGAAGAAATTCGAGAGGAACCGGCTAGGGGCGAGTCGGTGAACGCCTTGGAGGCTGAGCCGGTCGTGGTACCTACACCGGTAACAGCACCTGAACCACGGAGATCTGCCAGATTACAGAGTGCTCGAGATGTTTTACTGTTAGACAGTAATGAGCCGGCAACTTATTCAGAAGCGATGGTGGGATCTGATTCCGAGTCATGGCTTGGAGCCATGAGATCCGAGTTAAAGTCCATGGATGAAAACCAAGTTTGGAATTTGGTTGATCTGCCTGACGGTGCAAGACCCGTTGAGTGCAAATGGGTCTTTAAGAAGAAAATTGATATGGATGGAAATATTTCCGTCTATAAAGCACGACTTGTCGCGAAGGGGTTCCGACAGGTTCAAGGAGTTGACTACGACGAGACCTTCTCGCCCGTAGCGATGCTTAAATCAATTCGGATCATGTTAGCCATAGCAGCCTATTTCGACTATGAGATATGGCAGATGGATGTCAAGACGGCTTTCCTTAATGGAAATTTAACTGAGGACGTGTATATGATACAGCCCGAAGGTTTTGTCGATCCAGCTAATGCTGACAAGGTATGCAAACTTCAGAAATCAATTTATGGGTTGAAGCAAGCATCTCGGAGTTGGAACATTCGCTTTGATGAGGTAGTCAAATCGTTTGGCTTCATCAAAAGCGATCATGATTCTTGTTTATACAAGAAGTTTAGTGGGAGCAAAGTAAATTTTCTAATCTTATATGTGGATGACATATTGCTGATTGGAAATGATGTCATGATGTTGCAAGAAACCAAAGAGTCATTGGAAAGGAGTTTCTCAATGAAGGATTTGGGTGAGGCAACTTACATATTAGGAATCAGGATCTATAGAGATAGATCCAGGCGGCTCATTGGATTGAGTCAGAGTACTTATCTGGACAAGGTTTTGAAGAAATTCAAAATGGAAGAGTCCAAGAAGGGATTCTTACCGATGTCCCATGGCATAAAACTTAGCAAGACTCAGTGTCCTTCGACAACTGATGAGCGAAGTCGGATGAGTGTGATCCCGTATGCTTCGGCAATCGGATCCATCATGTATGCCATGATTTGTACTAGGACAGATGTTTCCTATGCTCTAAGTGTTACGAGCAGATACCAGGCTGACCCTGGCGAAGCCCACTGGGCAGCGGTTAAAAACATCCTTAAGTATTTGAGAAATACTAAGGAAATGTTCCTAGTTTATGGAGGTGATGAGGAATTCAGTGTAAAGGGTTACACGGATGCGAGTTATCTCACCGACTCAGATGATTCTCGTTCGCAATCGGGATACGTGTTCGTAATGAACGGAGGAGCTGTGAGCTGGAAGAGTTCCAAGCAAGATACGGTGGCTGCATCTACAACAGAGGCTGAGTATATTGCTGCCTCAGAGGCGGCAAAGGAAGCTGTTTGGATCAGGAACCTTCTGATTGATCTTGGTGTGGTTCAGGGCGCGTCCAATCCTTTGGACGTATATTGTGACAACAATGGTGCTATCGCACAGGCCAAGGAACCTAGACAACACCAGAAGAACAAACATATACTCATGCGGTACCACCTCATTCGCCAGTTTGTCGAACAAGGTGATATTAAGTTATGCAAAGTACACACGGATGCAAACGTTGCAGATCCGTTGACAAAGGCGCTACCACAGCCTAAGCATGAGGCACACACGAGAGGCATGGGCATTCGATGCCTAGGCATATGATGCCAAGATGATTGACTCTAGTGCAAGTGGGAGACTGTTGGGAATATGCCCTAGAGGCAATCATGATGTAATTCCCAATGTATTCATAAAGTTATTAAGTTGTCCTTTAGTTTGAACATCTGATATATGTCATTGAATATGTGATTCGATTGTGGAACTATGTATTCATGTTGTTCATACTAATTGTCCTTGGTCGTTAAGGTTGTGCTGGACACACACCCTAGACTAATGTGAGTGTTGGCTGATGACACGGTTCCACTTGTCATGGGCATGGTGATGCCATTCCAACGTTCACGGACTTGGCTAAAGAGTTTAGCAAGTCGGACTGACCCACATTGAGATGCAACGATCAAGTCGTCATTTGCATGTCTCAATCAATGTAATCCTTAGACCTGAGGTTGTCGCACAATCCGAGTTGTGGATCACCGACTTAGGTTCTGTCAAACGTTGTTCTGTGACAAGGCAACTATAAAGGCAGAGTTCGGGTCGAATGAGAAGCAAGCTGCGTGATGTGGATAATCAAGATGGGATTTTGCCCCTCCTAATGGAGAGATATTCTCTGGGCCCTCTCGAGTGATATGATTCAGGAAGCATGGCCATGCGCGACTCAGTTAAGTGTTAACTGTGTCGGTTGACTAAGAGTTAGTCAGATGAATCGCATATCACGGATCGAGAAGAGAGTTGAACTATTTAAGGGATGACGATAAATCGCCTATAGTTCGACAAGGTATATCGTGAGGCAAAAGGGACTAAGATGAATATCACATTGAAAGGTATGTCGTCATGACTCAATGGTACTTGGGAGTCGGCACGTTCTGCTAGGAGCCACTACCGATTGATCGATTGAGAGTAGGACTCCAATCGTGTCCAAGTCGCCATGAGCCTGCAGGGTCGCACACTTAAGAGCGGGAGCAAATATTGGTTGGGTTGGACCCGAACCGTAAATGGACTGAGTTAGTGAGTCGGACTCACAGAGGGAATGGGCCACAAGTGTTGTGCAGCCCATTACCATACGCTATATAAAGAGGGGCGCAGGTTGCCCAACGGGCACGTTGGTCCACTCTCCCATGCGTTGGGAACCCTAGCCCCACTCAGTCCAGCCGCCGTACCGGACCTAGCAGTCCGCCGTCGGAGCTCCTCCTCGTACGTGTGGATACCGGCAGAGGTGCTGTACGTTCAGCACTTCGACGTTCGAGGGATTGGATCGGCCGGATCGGATCGTGGGACTGCACTGCCCCGACGCGCTGCATCAATAATCCGCACCTGCGCGTCTAGTGGTAATACTCGTGGCCTTCTACCTTGGCTAGATCTTGGAAGCATCGCGTAGGAAAAAGTTTTCGTTTATCTCTACGCGACCCAACAGTTGTTAATCAGTGGGTGTAAGATTGGTAATCATTAGGTTTAAGTTGTCCTGAGTACTTGTTAGCCAGTACTTTCACCAAGTAATCCATAACCGCGGAAAACACGGCTTCTCGAGAAGATTATCCCTGCAGGGTTGCACCAATTTGGCCGTACACGCAAGAATATCCCGCCAGACGGGGATCAAACCCACCAAGCGAGGTACTCTACACAACTCAACTCTTCTTCGCATCAAGCCCAAAGCACCTTAGGCGCACGGCTAATCGAGCCCAGAAGAAAATGGACCCTCATAGCACTCTAAGAACGTGTCCTCCTATATGCCGACTACGAAAGTTCCACCCGGGATCCAAGGGCTCGCAAGATCATGCATGCAACAAATGGAAAACCCAAACTAAATGAGGCGATTTGGATGAGATGCGAATCGAATCAAATTGAGGGGGGCGCCCATACTCGCTTCCCACATGCGGGTAGTGCGCTCATCATGGATCAGTAGACAAGACCCTTTTCCTATTAGGGTCGACACTAGCAGGCCTCAAAACCACAAAGGGCCTCCTGCCGGTGCCTTATCATCAAATTATTATTTAACAATAACAGTAGCATGATTGATTGATTGATTAAACATCGAGCCCCCAGAACATAATGAAATATAGTAACTGAAAGTAACGGGTAACAGACTCTAGCAAAACAACCTAAGCATGCTAGTAAGACACGGGCAACAAGCAATGGTTATAGGTATGGAGGTGAGGCAATAGCAGGGTTAAGGGATTCATGTGATAGGTTCGTAACAGAAACAACTACTACTAAGGATAGCAGAAAAGAATCAACGGAAAGAATCGGTAACAAGTGATGAAAGGCAGCCATATGGCAGCAAGTGAGTATACTTGCCTGAGATCCCGCAACGTAGCAGAACTTGTCGTTGCTCACATCATCTCAACGTCCTATCCGGGAAGAAGCAACGAACCTCGAACAAGCACCGGATGCAACAATTACTACTACGGCAAAATATCCAGCATGATCTAGATATGGATGCATGACAATTTAAAGATGCACCAGAATAAACTAGTTGACATGATAAACAGATTTAAATGGACCCATATGCAATTTGAGTTGCATATGAAAAGCCCATGAATTATGGTTGAAACAATTGTTTTCCAACTAATCAACAGGTGAAGGTGGATTAGTATGATGCATGGATGAGGAAAACAACAAAATAACAACAATAGAACCAATTTAAATAAGGTTTAACAATTTTAGAAATTTATTTATTAAGTTAGAAAATTTTGGTTCCTTAAGGGTGTCACACAAACAATTGTTGTTTTCATCAAGTTAAAGTGTTCAAAACAAATAACAAAATTTATATTTGAAAAGAACATCAAATTTTAGTTGGATTACATGTTTCAAATATTGAAATTGGAATTAGGATAATTTATCTATGAATTAAACAATATTAAACAAGTTTTAATTGAATTTAATTCAAGTGGGAAATATTATTTGAATTTTATTTGTTCAAAGCATAAATTCAAATTCACATTTGAAAAGTTCACACTTTGATGGTTTGAAAACATATTTTGCATGTTCAAAATTATTTTATTTTGAGCAAGTTATGATTTTATCAAATTTAAATGAATTAAACAAGTATTAAATTATTTAGGCAATTTAAATTATTCAAACCATGAAACAAAATTTATATTTGAAAAGGTTATTCAAAATGGTATGGAAAACATATTTTATTTGTATTATTTGGAATTAGTATGAATTATTTATGAATGGTTGCAAATTACAATTGAATTATTTGAATTCAAATTTGAATTGCATTTTGAAATTTCAAAACAGGAAATAAATGATATAAATGGATAGAGAATTAAATTTAGATTAGTGCACATATTTTATTTTCATTATTTGGGGTTATAAAACTAAAGTTATTAGCATTTTAATGTGAGGGACCAAACTGTGATTTGTTAGGGGCCTGGATGAAGGAAAACAGTGGGGACTGGGCCATCTGTGAAAACTGCGCCCCGAAAATGCGTCATACACCAGCCACAACGACCCAGGGCCGCTGCCAAGCGGGCCCAGGCCACGCTGGAGTACGCACAGCGCGGGTGGAAACGGCGCTGGCCTCCACGGTCGCTGACCAGTGGGGCCAGCTGCCAAGCGCGCGGAAAGACCAAAAAAAGGTGGGGCTTTCGCCTCCTCAGGGTTCGAACCCACGACAGCAAGGGTGCACGCACGGGACTGCACCACTGGGCTGTTCTGTTTTTGGTGTTGGTTCAGGTTACTGACGAAATAAGAGGTAGCTCGACGCACGTTAACTGAACTTGAACAGATAGCTTCGCTCCCTGAACCTGACGAACAAAGCATCGATCGAACGGAAAGGCTACGGCCGGCGGTGCACGACGGGGCGGTGATGGGCTCTCGGTGTGCGTGCGTGGGGTGAGGTGTGCTCGAGAAGGAAGGGCAGGAGGGGGAAGGAGACGGGCGTACCTGCCGCTGTCGGGAAGCAGCAGGGCGAGGATGGTGGCGCTCGGTGGGGGGTCGCCGGCGGAGGAAAACGTCGACGGCGGCGTCGACTCGGGCCTCCTCCCGCCTCCGCGTCTTCAGCGATCTTGGAGCTGGGGGAACGCTGGTTCCATTCCCGGGAACGGTAGTTCCTCGAGGTGCCCATGGCGAGGGGACGGTGGCGTTTCCGACGGCGGTTAGGGGGGTGGTTGCAGGTTCAGAAGCAGAGGAACTCGGGGGGGGGGGAAAGAAGAGAGGAGAGAATGGCGGCGTAGGAGGAACATGGGGGCTCTAGGGTTACAGAGGGGGAAGGTGGTTTTAAGGAGTAGGTAGCCTGGTACGGCTCGTCATCGGAGAGGGGGGGAGAGATCGGGTGGTGGCGAACGTGTTCGTACTGAAGCTGACGTCGAGGAGGAAGAAGCCAAACCCGAAAGGGTATCGGGCTGGCTAGGGTGGGCTGGAGAGAATTGGGCTGTGGGCTGCCTCTCTCTTCTCCCTGATTTTTTTTTCTTTTCTCTTCTTCTTCTTTTTTTTGTAATGAAAAGAAAGAGAGAGAGGTGAAAAGAAAAGGGTTGGGGTTTTAAATCTTTTATGGACTATTTTTATTGACTAGCAAAACAGCAAATAACAAGGTTTGGTACTTATTTTCAACAATTTGAAAAAAATGACAAATTGTTTGAACTTTTCTATTTGAAATTCATAGGATTTCAGTTGATTTTTAAAATTGACAAATTTTCTTTAATGAACCCAAAAACTTAGTGAGCTAAAAAGAGTGCAAGTTGTTAATTTTCTCAAACCACAATTTGATCATGTCAAATAAGAAGGAGAAAGATTTGAAACTTAGTTTGCCATTAGGGTGTGGATAAAAAAGAATTTCATTCACAAGCAATCAACTTCAAACTATTAAAACAATTGGAGTTGTTTGATTGCAATTATTAAGTTGGAAATTTGGACAATGTTGGAAAGTTTAAGTTGGTTTTGAAAATTGGAGATTTGTTCTGAAAACATGATGCAATGCATATGATGCATGCAACAACCAACTTTCTATCTAGGGTAACACCCCAGGTGTTACAGTTTCCAAGTTCAGTCACCTCCCCATCTTCACCTTCAGGATAGTCAAGCTTAACCGGTTTGAATACGTTCATAACCTCATCCACCCCGATAAGAGCGTAGCCCCATGGAACGGGCCGACGTGGTGAGTAGGTTCAGGGCCCATTGATCTCACAAAGCCGACCGCTGCCTTAATGGCTATGTTGACGACTTTCACATGCAGCTCACAAGATGCTATCTCTGCTATATGATCCACCGGGTGCATCGTCGGCGGTTCATCATCGTCATCACCCTGGATCTGCGTGGAAGCAACGCTAGTTTTCCGATTTGATGGTGCGGCGCCGGTACTATCGAATGCATCGTCTACCATATGCGGGATAGTACTTTGCTGCTTGGTCAGTCTGCCAATTTGTTCCTGCTTCCGCTCTCCGAGTTCCCACTGCCGCTTTAATTCTTCGTCAATTTTCTGCCAACGGTCTATCTGACTTTGTGCTTCAGCTTCCAACAAATCCTTTCTCCTCTGGCGGCTTCTATACGAATATTTCTTCTTCTCATCGGAAAACGCAAGTTTCCAAGGAACATAGCCTACTGTGGTTCGTGTCCGCCCATAGTGTTCCGGGTTCCCAAGGGCGTGTGTGAACTCGTCGTTCTCTCTATCTGGCTAGAACTTCCCCTCTTTAACATCATGTATTGCTTCTCTAAGTCTTGCGATGGGCAAGGGATTTTCTGCATGTCTTACATTATAGATGTAGTTTCCTTCTGAGTCCAACGTGCCCCCATGCACAAAAAACCAAGACCTTGTACGCCCGTCCCACAAGAGTGTCTCTGGAACGATGTCCTGAGTAAACAGGTCTTCCGGAAGTTTATCCCACTCAGGCATGCTACCCCTGTAGCCAGCTTGCCCCATAGTATGGTGATAGATCTTTTTAACGGAGTTTGCCACAATTCTTTTAGACATTGTCAGAGCTTCTTCCGACTTATTTTACGTAACAAATTCTGCCCAGAAAGGATTTATCTTCTCATACGTCCCAGTGAAATCCGGAGCCTTGTCTTTCTTGATAAAGTTAAGGTGCAAATTATTCTTCCAGTTGCTGAATTGCTGGGCCATCTTCCTTAAAGTGAATGCCTTGACCAGTTCCACTAAGGCTGCTTCCTTCAGCTGTAAGATCACTTCAGGATCCTCCTCATTCTCATCCACCTCATCGTGACACACCTCCGGCGTCGGCAGGGTGAAATTAGCCATAATCTTTTTTAAAGAGCTTTTTTGGCTTTGTCGCCGACATATGAGATTCAGGTGCCCTCACATGGCTTATTCCACTCCCGAACGGTGATCGGGATGTGGTCCCTAACAATCACTCCGCATTGCTTCACATATTTTTGGGCAACTTCTTTGGGAAGCTTTGGTGCGCCGTCTGCCGCGATCTTTTCGATCCTGTACCTTTCATGCTCCTTCAACTTCTTCGTTGTGCCTCGTTTGGTTTTCTTTCTGGTGGATTTGCTAGATCCGGATGGCTAAAATAATAAAGAGTGTTAATACATGTATATAGAAAACAGATGTTTCATTTAATTAACATATATATATGCACCTCGCTATAGTGTGTAATTTCTAAGGTTGGACCGGAGCCGTCGGCTTCTCTCTCGTGGGAGCCGTTGGCTTCTCCATCATCGTCTCCCTTAGACGATGTAGTAAGATAATCCCTCAACGGAGCCATCTGTTCGAGCGAGCTCCGGATCCATCTCACCGAAGCCGTCTGTTCGGGCGAGCTCCGGATCTCCCTCGCCGGAGTTATTCATGCACTGGGTGACATCGGGGTCTTCCCTGCCCCCACAGATAAAATACGCTAGTATGTCTTCCGCGGCTTCGTCTCTGATGTTTGGGTCCATACTTTCTGCAAATTGAAAAATGCAAGTACGTAAAATGACTTAGCAATTTTAATTTTTAGAAAAATAGAAAAACAGTTTCCTCGTCATCCATTCTAATAAACAGGAAAATACATAAAATAACACATGTAACCTAAAATCTTAGGTGGTGTGACCAGAGAAAATAAGTTTTGCTGCTTAATGCTCATTTTATTTTGTTTTGGCAAAAGAAAGACATGCTGATGCAAATGATCGAGCGAAGGATTACGTACAAAGATTTATCCTTGCTTTTCGGTGGTTGCTGAATCCTACTGGGTAGACCAAGATGTTTGACTTCACACATAGAATAACATATAAAATTACATAAACACATGTAATAACACATGTTTTCTGATAGGGGAGTGGATAAGTAGATGGAAAACAATGTTACTAGTGTTTGAACCTCACTAAGTACTAAGCCTTGGTCCAAAATAGCCAAATAACATGAAACCATATATGCAAAATATTTTCTAAGACAAGGGTAACATATGTGTGAAAATTTGGCCAAGTCTTCATGTAAATAGTTCTAGTATGGTAAAGTGGTTGGGGTACTTGTCTTTATGGTATAAGGTTACCAAATGGAGCAACTTTGTTTAAGGAAACATTTTCTAAATATTTATAGAATTTAAATTATGTCTAAGTACCCAAATGGCCATCTAAAATCTAAAACACTTGAAAATAACTAAAATAGGATTTTCTGCAGTGGGTAGTGTTAGTACATATTCTAAGGAACCCAAAGAAATTTTGTTTGCATAAATTGGATTTACAGAATTTGAATTATGTCAAATTTTATCAAACAAGCATATTTAAAGTGAACAAACTCTACAACATATAATAACACAAATAATTACATAAACATGTAGAGTTTATCTGAACATTTCTATATTTGTTTCACATTTTTCTTAAAAACAGAACTAAAGTTTTCATATTCCAATATTTATTTATTTTCCGTATATATTTATAACCACTACTAAATTTTATTTAGTCATGCTTGGAAAATGATATAAACAGAAAAATTGTGACTTGCTGAACATTTTGATATGTGACACATAATTTTTGGAGATATGAATTATTCAAAATTGGTTTTAATTCTGCCCATTTAGGATTTTAATAAAACAGAGAATAAAATTATTTCAAACATGTCCAAATAAAATATGGATGTGTAGAGTTTGTTAAGAAAAAAAATTAGAGAGCAAGTATTCTCAATTTCGATTAACAGAATAGAAGCTATGAATTTCCAAACTTTAACTTCTTAAAGTCATTTCTGTAATTAATTAATAAGTGCAAACATAATTGCTCAATTTTGTGTAAACATAATTCCATTAGATAGATATTTTCAATATGAGTTCATAGAAATTTGAATGGAATCAATTGGAGCATTTTTCGAATTTATATTGAATTTACAAGTAAAGGTTATAATTTGTTTTCTAAATTTTCAATTTTTTTATTTTACAGAAAACCACCCCGAAAGGTTTTCTCACCGAACTGGGGCATACCCGCATGTAACTGCCCACTGACACGTGGGTCAGCCACACGGGTACCACGCTGATGTCTACGCACGCTTCTATTCTTGTAGACAGTTTTGGGCCTCCAAGTGTAGAGGTTTGTAGAACAACATCAAGTTTCCCTTAAGTGGATCACCCAGGGTTTATCGAACTCAGGGAGGTAGAGGTCAAAGATATCCCTCTCAAGCAACCCTGCAATTAAGATAAAAGAAGTCTCTTATATCCACAACACACCCAATATACTTGTCAGGTATATAGGTGCACGAGTTCGGC
Organism: Alopecurus myosuroides; assembly: GCA_028641055.1. NCBI lineage: Eukaryota > Viridiplantae > Streptophyta > Magnoliopsida > Poales > Poaceae > Alopecurus > Alopecurus myosuroides. The sequence continues at coordinate 307,638,435 of CM054061.1, forward strand.
GAAGAGAGAGTAAATGCAAGTAATATGGATGATAATAAGTGATAATAGCAATCTGAAATAAATATGGAAGCAAGCAAACATGTAGTAGAACCAGGCGGAAAATGGTGTTTTAATGCTTGGAAATAAGGCCTAGGGATCCTACTTTCACAAGAGGACACTCTTAACAATGAAAACATAATTGAATGCATAAATATCAGTTCTTCACTATGTTACTCCGAACCACTCTCCGCTCGAATAACGAACACTAATCATTGCGTAGAGCTTTAACAACACTTGTCAGAGTAAGCACTTTCCCAACCAAGTAACCCCTATGCTATCACCATGGGACCGAGATGGTTCCACGCAAACACAACAATTTCATAGGTTCATCTTCCAAAACAAGATATACATATCATGCTAAACCACACGGTGCACACACTAACACCCGTACCCCATGATCAAAGTGTTTACGGAGATAACAAAACCACTTGAGTAGCATAATAGATGAAGATCGATCTACATATTCGACTAGATTACAGAGCTCATGATCACATAAAGATCACACCATGGGAGAGAGAGATGAACCACATAGCTACCGGTAGAGCCCTCAGCCCCGGGGGAGAACTGCTCCCACCTCATCATAGGAGATAGCAACAGCGATGGAGATGGCGGTGGAGTCGATGGAGATGGTTCCGGGGGCACTTCCCCATCCCGGCAAGGTGCCAGAACAGAGATTTGTCCCCCGAAACTTGTCGGTGGAGGCGGCGGAGCTACGGATGTATTTTGTGGAAAAGGTCGATCTCTCTAGGGTTTTCCCTCGGGGGAGTATAAATAGGCGAAAGGGCGATGCCGGGGGTGGCCAGGGGGGCCACACCCCTAGGTGGCACAGCCAGGGGGACCTGCGCCACCCCATGGTGTGGCCATTATGTGCCCCCTCCGGGGCTCTTCGGGACTTCTGAAATCTTCCGGGACTTATTAGACTTCTGGCTTTCGAATTTTCCAATTCCGAGAATATTTCCAGAACAACTTCTCTGAAACTAAAAACAGCAGAAAACAGGGAACTGGCTCTGTGGCATCTTGTTAATAGGTTAGTCCCGCAAAACGTGTAAAAATGTTATAAAGAAGGGAGAAAACATGTAGTAATTGGCATAATATCATCATGGAGCATCAGAAATTATAGATACGTTGGAGACGTATCACACGCCAGCGCCCTGCTGACGTCACCATGACGTCAGCAATGGCCGGCGGCAATCGATCCCACGTGCTCGCGGTGGAGCGTGGCTGTGGCCGTGCCGGCGGTGGTACGGTGCGTGGCCGTGGCCATGCCGGCGGCAGCAGGAGAGAGAGGAGAGAGGGCGCAGGCGCCGTGCGTGGTGGTCATGGTGCATGGCCGTGGCCGTGCCGGCGGCTGCGGGAGGGAGATGGGAGAGGGCACATACACGAGGACGTACCTCTGCGCGCGTGCGCGACGGCCGGCGTGCGGGCGAGGATGACGACAACGTGCAGGCGAGGACGACGACACCGCGCGCGGGCAGCCTGGCAGCGTCTATGTGTCTCCTTCGTGCGTTCCTGCGAAATGTCTTAGTCCCGGGAAGAGGAGGGAGGGGAAACTGCTAATTGGGGGGGCATCCGTCCCGGTTATTGCCAACAACCGGGATGAATGCCCCATTCGTGCACCCAGATTTATCCCGGTTGTTGGAAGCAACCGGGACGAATGCCCTAGTCAGTGGAACGGCGCGGGAAGAGGGGCATTCGTCCCGGTTGTTTGCATTAACCGGGATGCATGCTATTTTTTCAATTTTTCATATTTGCAAACATTCCCTCCATATATTAAATGTTGAATCTGTATATTTAGTAGTTTAATAATCAGAAAAATATGAAGAAGATACCAAAACATTTAGAAAATTATAAACTAACTCAATATATTACTTTCAAACATATTTGATGAAGTTCAAAATTTTGAATTATTTGAATTTGAAATAATTCATCTAAGAAATGGAGAAAATATCAAATATTTCAATAAACTCATTTGGGCGACCGATAAGGTGGACTTTTATCCAGCGGGGCTAGGGTTTCGCCGCGGAGGGGTTCTGGAGCATCGGGATGTCACCAAAAGCTAGGAGTTTACATGTGTTCTTAGGGTTTTACATGCCAAATATCCACTCACCCTCTGTGTTGGTTCTTCACCGGCATCGATTTCTCTCTGCGAGTCATACAATCGGAGGTAGAACAAAACAATCGGTATCGCGAGCATACAACCCGAACGTGGATCTTGAGTGCATATATGCATATCAAATGCACGGTCGGACGTATGCTGGCGAATCCGGATGATTTGTATTCAGTCGATGAACTAAATGATGTATCAAACCTTTTGTCAACCCTTTAATGGGGGATGTAGAACAAAACAATCGGTATCGCCAGCATACAGCCCCATCGTGGCTCCTGAGTGCATATAATGATACCAAATGCACGGTAGGATGTATGCTGGCGAATCCGGATGATTTTTATTCGGTCGACGAACTGGATGATGTATGAAAAGAATCCGAGAGGTGGGCTATATATAGGGTCCTCTAACTCACAAAGTGTTGTGCTAGGGTTTCGATCCAACGGTTAAGAAGCGTTCGAAAGAAACACCCGGGATCCAACGGCTCACAAGCGCTCGAAAGAAACACACCGTACCCCTGATCGAACGGCTCACAAGAGCTCGCAAGAAACACACCCTTGATCCAACGACTCACAAGCGCTTGAAAGAAACACACGGTCCGTGTGATTCTTTCTAATTGGTCCCTACGAAACCCTAACCCTTTAGTCCCGGTTGGTAAAAAAAGCCGGGACTAAAGGGATGATCCGTGTGATTCTTTCTGATTGGTCCCAACGAAACCCTAACCATTTAGTCCCGGTTGGTAAAGCAGGCCGCGACTAAAGGGTCCCAAGTTTTTCAACATGTTTGTGGTAGGTCCTTCACACAAAAAAACCATTTCTAACAAAAAAAACTTCCTTCGTCAACATTGTCCGTGCTTCCAAGATGCATGTTTGTGTGCAATATGGGCTCATTATACCAAACTATGCCATGTATATGGCCATAACACCCGTCAACCGAAACCCTAGAATGTTAGGAGGAGATAGCTATTTTTTGTGAACACTTTTTCAACAGAATTGTCGTATTGCAAGTTTATTAGTTTTGGTGGATACCAGGACATATGTAATGACACTAGGCGAAGGTCTCGCGTTATTTATGTTTTTTTTTAGAATTCTGTGGAATTTTCTCAGCCAGTTTTAGGAGAAAGTCAAGACGGTGGGCATTACCGTTCGTAGCTAGGGGTTGTATATTCAGCAACTTATTGTGGATCTCTATTGAAATAGGTAGTTAAATACCTAAAAATGATTTTTTTTCAAAATTCACGAGCAAATTACGAGGCACCTGTAGTTCAAATTTGTCCCGTTTCCAACTAAATCGGCAGAAACTTGTGATTTTCAAAAGAGGTGGATGGAAATCTTTTCTTAGAAAATAAGTTGTTTATTTTTGAATATCACATGTCCTAGCATGTTGAAAAAATAAAGCCCCCAAGTTTTGCAACATGTTTGTGGTAGGTCCTTGATGTCTACGCACGCTTCTATTCTTGTAGACAATGTTGGGCCTCCAAGTGCAGAGGTTTGTAGAACAGCAGCAAGTTTCCCTTAAGTGGATCACCCAAGGTTTATCAAACTCAGGGCGGTAGAGGTCAAATATATCCCTCTCAAGCAACCCTGCAATCAAGATAGAAGAAGTCTCTTGTGTCCCCAACACACCAAATATACTTGCCAGGTATATAGGTGAAGGGGTCGTTGCATAGAAAACAAAAAAAATTCCTACGCGAGAGACACCCAAAAGGCCAAGATCTAATCTAGGAGACGAAGTGCAACGGGCAAAGAGAGGGTAATGGAGAACACATACCCTCGAAGACACAAACCATTACGAGATCAAATCTCGTTGTTGGAATAGTCGTACTCACACCGATCCCGATAGCGAGAAGATGTGCACCGCAATCCGGCGGTGCCTCCGTGATCGGTCACACGTACGGTGGATGACGACCTACGTTCCCTCGATCCAGCGGGGCGCGGAAGTAGAGGATCCCTCGGAACTCCAGCAGCACGACGGCGTGGTGGTGAAGAAGAATCCCACGGTCAGGGCTTCGCCAAGACGGAGACCATGGAATAAAGCAGCGGGTGGAGAGGAATTGAGGTGCGCAAGTGTGTGAATGAAGAGGAGCCCTCACCCTCCTTTTATAAGGAGAGGGAGGCAGCCCAAGGGTGGGGTGCTGCCAGCCATGGTGGTGCCCCCACCTCTTCCCTCTTCATGTGAGTGCAAGCTCCACTCACACCCACTCATGCTCCCATTATTTTCCACTTGGAAAATCCAAAGGTTTTCCTTTAATAAATAAATAAAACATTTTTATTTCTTTAATTATATTTGTTAATTACATTAACAAACATTTGCATATAGCACATCGAATCATTTGTTAATTCTATTAACAACCATTCGACGAAAATTCCCTAGAACTATTTCAATTTTCCCCGAAACAATTTCGGTGCTGCCCAAAGCATTCTTCCATATTCCGTATCCTCTCAAACGCGTCATCGAACCTTAAGTGTGTCACCCTACGGCTCGCGAATAAGGTAGAAATGATCGAGACTCCTCTCCGATCAATAATCAACAGCGGGATCTGGAGATCCGTGATGACTCCTATATATTCAACGATGACTCTCGTGATCATGTGAACCATCAACGTCGTGAACTATTCCATTTGTCTCGCGATATTTTAGTTGTCCGAGATTCGATCATTGATATCAACCATACATTGTTCAATCTCGTTACTGACAAGTACTCTTTTCTCGTTCCCATGATATAACATCCTTGTGATCATATCATGTGCTTGCAAGCGGCATCAATGTGATATCACCGAGAGGGCCCAGAGTATATCTCTCCGTCATTTTGGATGGACAAATCCCACTCTTGATCCATGATTCTCAATCAATACTTTCTGAATACCTAACGGCACCTTAATAGTCACCCTTTGACGGTGTGACGTTTGATGCCATCAAAGCACCCTTCCGGTATCAGTGATTGACATGATCTCATGGTCTAAGGAATAAGTTACTTCGTATGTTTGATATAACAATGAAAAACATAATGACTTGATCGCATTGCTATATTCACTTTGGGTATATGTTCATCACATGATTCTTCTAACGATATGACCCCGTTATTAACAACATCCAATGTTCATGATCAGGAAACTGTAACAACCCTACTTTGTAATAAAGTTGTGTTGTGTGTTGTGTACATGGCATACATGCATGGAAAACGTTGCTAAAAATTCGCTTTTGAAAATAACAAGTGAAATGACAAAAATCACTTAAACAAGCAACCCACAAAGTTGTTCTAACAAGTTTTTCAAAATGAACAAACTAAGGTATGGTTTTGTTGGAAATTTGAAGAGCTTTTCAAAACTTATTTTTGTGTAATTTTTGCTGTTCAAAAAGTCCCTCAAATCTAGCTTCTGGGTACTGTTTTTAAAAAGGAAAAGGACCAACTTGTAGTTCTTTTTTCTCTCGGGGGGGGTTTTGTAAGTGTGCTTGTCTTCTTCGTTGAGACACGGGAAGCAGGTGCGTGGCCGTCGTGGATACCGCCGTCGCCACGTCCTGATGCCCTCCTTCGCGCGGATAGCCAGGGAGACGTCCCCATCTCCCTCTCTCCCTCCTCTCGCACGCTCACCATCTTCCTCCTCCTCTCTCTGTCCCTCACACAGGGCCGAAACTCTAGCCTCGCCGGCCTTCCTCGCCGCCGGTGTTCGGAGCTCCCCCGCGCCACCTCGACCAACTCCGACGGTTCCCCGTCTCCTCCTCGTCCTCCCCAACAAGTGAATCGACCGGAGACGGCCGGAGCCGGTCGCGCCATCGCCGTCTTCCCCACGGCTGACGGAGAAGGCCGTCGTCGATTCGCCGCCGCCGTTGCTCCCCTGCCTTCCCCGACACCACCATCGCCTTCCCGGTGACCTCCGGCACCTCTAGATGTCCTCCCTTGCCTCCCTCCTCCTCTGGTTTGCCCTCGCGCCACGCACCGACGGCCGCCGCCGCGGTTGATGCTCGCCGGAGCAACTCCGGCGACCATCCGGCGAGCCGGTACCACCCCTAGGATCCCCTCCACCTCCTCTAGCTCGTTGTGTTTTTTGATTTCAGTTTGGCGCGCGAAATCGATCAATCGCTTGATCAACAGAGGAGACGTTCTTCAAGCGATGTCACTGTGACGTCACAAATCCGAATTTCTTTTTTTTCGGAAATGAATAATAATTACAGAATTTGCTAAAAAAATGAATAATTAATATCTCCACTTTGGTAACTCAGAAAAATGTGATAAAAATATGTTTGTGTTCAGAAAAATAAACTTTACATGAATATGTCATTTTCATACATGTTTGACAAACTTTATTTTTGGGCATTATTTAAATGCAATTAAATCATCTAAAATAAAGAAAATAAGATTTTAATCAATAAAATCAGAAAAATACAAGTTATATACCAAAATGCTCAAAATGATAAATGCAATCCACTTATGATGTTTTCAAACCTATTTGAGCTATTAAAATTGCACTCACTTTTAGAATTGCCCGAATTACCCTCCGGGGTCTATTTCGGGACTGTTTTCAGATAGTATGCCTAACCATCATATGAACCGTAGCAAACCCTTGAACTTGTTTAGGACTTTCATTCAAGTGCATTAACTTTGCCACGCATACATATTGTGCATTGCATCGATGCCATGTGGTGATTGTTTCTTTTCCGGTTCCTGCTTCTTATCGGTAGAACGCTGCCCGAAGAGAAGATCAACAACCACAGTGGCGAATACTTGATCTTAACCGACAAGGCAAGCACTTATCCAGAAGATCTGTCTATCTGGTTTTCTTACAAGCAATCAAGGCAATCATAACCTCTTATCTGCTCATGTATGTTTTCCAAAGTGGTTTCCTCTCTCGTACGTTGCATTCGGTTCCAAAGTATTTTGTGACAGTAGGTAGAGTCCTCCTATATATGATGCATTGCTTCAATGACCCGATCCACTACTCCTAGCTGCCATAGGGTTGTTTGTGAGCGCCGCCAAAGCCTTATATCTGCTATGCTTAGCTATACATGTTTGATACCTCTGCTCCATCCGGTTGATGAATCAGAGCTGCGAGAACCTAGTTTGATATGATGACCTCGTAAGATGAGTATGGTGTGGTTAACCTGACTAAGGCTTGGACGGGAGGCCACTTGGGAAGTGGTTGTTCGTTCTGTACTTGCCAACCCTAGGAGTAAGGTCAGGCCGCAGAAGCCAAGACTGAGCGTACAACCACGCGCGATGGCCATGAGCCTCGCCGACCAACTAACTTGTTCGGCTTTATCCATGAGTCACGTAGTTTGAGATTCCATTCGGCAACGCAAATAAACCTTTTAAACGTTTTGGAAAATGCTCCGCCTAGGGCGTGACCGGGGTCAAGTGATGGACGTACACGGATCTTACCCCGCCTCACAGAGACAGGTGCCGTCAGGAGGATGGCCAACTCCCTGTTGACGGGGTGGCCCTGTCTTGGGTTGACTCATGGATAGGGTTGCGCAAGGTAAAGGTCGTGGCCGAACCACCCTCTGCCGGCACTTCCCGGACTAGTGCTAAAACGTAGGCACTAAGAGTCGGTTGGTACGTGTGGGTAAAATGTAGCCCCTGCAGGGATAAATCTTTTCGAGAAGCCGTGTCCGCGGTTATGGACGACTTGGTGAAAGTATTTTGGGCATAGATAACTTGAACGTGGCGTAAAATATGTTGACAATGATTGAAGGGTGCCTCCTCGGAGATGCCGAGAGGGGTGATCCTTGTAGCAAGTGAGATGCTGGGAAATGAAGTTGGTGGTTTCAAAAGATGATGATCTGCAATAGTTGAGTCCTTTCTCATCTGTTCTGAAAACCCTCTACAGTACGTGCTATTCTTTCTCAATTTGGAAAACAAACATTGCTTTACACAAATCATCCTTCATAAAACCCTTTATGAAACTAGCAGATATATAATAGGTTAACTAAGTCTTGTTGAGTACCTCCAGTACTCAGGTTTGCTTAAATTTGGTTCAGGTGAAGGTCTCACATCGGTGGTGTTTCAGCATGGACATCGACGAGTAGTTTTGGGGTTCCCAGGTAGCAGTCTGGAAACTATGGGCTGGGACGTCGCTTTATGTTGCGGCCTCTTAGGCCTTTTTGGTTCTTGTTGATTAGCAACATAATTTGCCTTTCGTTGTCTGATGTAATGTTGGGTCATGTGACCTCTGGTTGTAAAGCTATACTCTAGTAATACATGCTCATTACAATTTCTTTGTCTAGAGTGTTGCTTTGATCGGTTGTTGGTTTCGAGCTCATTGTTATACAGTTTTGGCTATGCCTGCATAGTTGTCGCAGTCGAGGGGTTTTGGAGCCGATGATCCATGTCCGAGCCCGCCTGTCGATGTGATCGGCCTGGGGCGAGGTAACCCCAGTAACCCTCGATTGTTGTTGCACTTTATGGACACATAGCAGCTCTGTATAACTTTGGTCCCGTTTCCTTCAGTTTCATTCGATTCGTGGACGCTTTGATATGCATAGTTGGTTATGACTGGCATGGATACAAGGAGTAGTAGACTGGGGATCCGGACTACGTGCCGATGAATCCAGTCTGCCTGCCGTTGTTTGTTGCGGCCGGGGCTGGTAACCCTGAAGCCCTTGTGAGTCCATGGCTAGGAGCACATAACAGTATGTATACCTTTGGGTCCGGGGTCTGACAAGTCATGGTATCAGAGCAGGACTGCCTGTAGGAAACCCTTTGCTGTTGGTCGATGTTGAGTCTAGTGTTTGCGAAAACTAATTTGAACTTGCAAATGAGTTGTGAAAACCTTCCTAGGAACTCTTTTTACTCCTTATCTGGTGTCATTCTAATTCTGAGCCTCCTCATCTCATTTGATTTGAAAAGGTGTTCCTTTCTCCTGTTACCTTCAAGACTAGGATCAAAACCGTTGGGTGTTTTCTTTCCGGTACATCGTGTCAGGTTGCTAACCTCTCAAGTTCTGACTAACTCAAGTCCTTTGATCTATCAATTCCATAGCCGGGGTTGCATATCGGTGTGATTCCCGGTTGTTCTTTTAGACGATGTGACTTGCTGCTTCAACATAATGTCCTATATCTTGTCTCCGTTGAACCATCATGTGCCATTCCGTTGTTTTCTCCTTTCATGAATGTGTTATTCATGGTTCCTTTCCTTTTTACTCGGGATGTCCAGTGGTACTCGTAAACGTCGTGGACGTAATCCTCCTGAGGCGGAAGTTCCGCCTTCTCCCACAATGGCGCAGGTTCTGCAGAATATCGAGACCAACCGCCTAAGAAGTGAACATCTTCTTGAACGTGTGGCGCAGAATACTGAACGTCGCGCTGAAGGTGTTACACTTGGGAGCTTTCTTAAAGCTCAGCCTCCTACCTTTGCTGATTCCAAGGAGCCTCTGGATGCTGATGACTGGCTCCGTACAATCGAGCGCAAGTTTGTTGCTCTCCATGTCCAAGATAATGACCGTGTGAACTTCGCCACCTACAAGCTAGAAGGTTCTGCTGGTGCTTGGTGGGAGGGTTTCTTGGCGTTGCAGGCGCCAGGACATGAGTTCACCTGGGCAGAGTTCTGTATTGCGTTCCGTGATGCTTACATTCCAAAGGCAATCATGGACTTTAAAAGGAAGGAATTCCTCGATCTCACTCAGGGCAACATGAATGTTGAACCTTACGGGCGTGAATTCATCCGTTTGGCTCGTTACGCTCCTCGTGATGTCAGAAATGATGAGGACAAGCATGAACTATTTCGGAAGGGTCTGAACCCAACCCTCCGTTATGAGTTGCTTCCTTTCAAATTCAAGAGTTTCCAGGAGTTGTACAATCAGGCTATTACCCTTGAATATGGCAGAAAGGAGATGGAGATTGCTGTAAAATGGGATGCTGATAATTCTTGTGCAACTTCCTCTGGCTCCAAGAAGCGCCGTGTGTTCATACCATACAGTGCCATTCCTAGAGCCCCGTTCGCACCCAGTTATGAGGGACACATTTCTCATCCGCCTCCATCAGTTGCTAAACCACCTGATCTTATGTGTTTCAAGTGTGGTCAGCCGGGTCATCTTTCTCGATAGTGTCTTCAGAAGAAAATTGGTCGTGGAGTTCCTCCGCCCAAGAAAAATGTGAAGAACACTGGTACAATACATGCTTGTTTAACACATGTTACACTTGAGAAGGCTCAAAATGATCCAAGCATTCTCTGGAGTACAATTCGAGTTAACTCAATTCTGGCTACAGTGTTGTTTGACTCTGGAGCATCTCATACCTTCATGTCGGAGAGGTTCGCTGAAATGCATGGGATACCTTTCCAAAACATGTCCAAGTCCTTGGTGGTCCAGTCCCCAGGGCTTAATTGGAGAACCACGATGGTTACCCCAGAGCTCATGATCGATATTGGGTATCGGTGGTTCCCTACCACCTTCTATGCCTTAAAGTCAACTGACATTGATGTCATCCTAGGCATGGATTGGCTCAAAAGGTTTGGAGCTGTAATTGATTGCGCAGACAAGTCCATTGTTTTGACAGATCCTTCTGGTGCTAGTGTTAAATGTTGGACGTGTGCAGATCTAGCTCCATCAGCGTGTCATCAACTTTCACCAGAATCACAACTATACTCTATGCAAGCTGACTACCCTCCTGAAATTCATGAGTTGCCTGTAGTCAGTGAGTTCCCTGATGTGTTCCCTGAAGAGTTACCTGGCATGCCACCTGATCGAAGTGTAGAATTTGTCATCGAGATGGTCCCTAGCACCGCTCCTATGTCCAAAAGACCTTATCGTATGGCCCCCGAAGAGTTGGCTGAATTGAAGCGTCAAATAGAGGAGTTAGAAGAAAAAGGTTTCATCCAACCTAGTACATCTTCTTGGGGTTGTCCGACCATCTTTGTCAAGAAGCGGGACACAAATGTTCCGCGTCTCGTTGTTGATTATCGGCCGCTGAATGCAGTGACCATCAAAAACAAGTATCCTCTTCCAAGAATCAACGACCTGTTTGATCAGTTAGCTGGTGCAACTGTCTTTTCTAAGATGGATTTGCGATCAGGATACCATCAAATAAAGATCAGAAAGGAGGACATTCCTAAAACAGCTTTCACTACTCGTTATGGTCTTTATGAGTACACTGTTATGTCCTTTGGTCTTACCAACGCTCCAGCTACCTTCATGAGGCTTATGAACTCGGTATTCATGGAGTATCTTGACAAGTTCGTCGTGGTCTACATCGATGATATCTTGGTCTATTCCAAAACCGAAGATGAACATGCCGAACACTTGCGTTTGGTGTTATCCAAACTCCGTGAGCACAAGTTGTATGCCAAGTTCTCTAAATGTGAGTTCTGGTTGAAAGAGCTCATCTATCTCGGACACGTGGTGTCTGCCGAAGGTGTTGCCGTGATCCCAGATAAGGTCCAAACAATTCTGGATTGGGAAGCACCTAAATCAGTCAAGGATGTTCGGAGTTTTCTCGGGATGGTAGGTTATTACCGTCGATTCATCGAGAACTTCTCCAAAATTGCTAAACCTATGACTGAACTTCTGAAGAAGGGCAAGAAGTTTGAGTGGTCAGAAAAGGCAGAAGAGAGTTTCCAAACTCTAAAAACTAAACTGACTACCGCTCCTGTGCTTGCTCTTCCTGATACGAGCAAGGACTTCGTTATCTTCTGTGATGCCTCGCAACAAGGACTCGCTTGTGTGTTAATGCAAGAGGGTCATGTGGTGGCCTATGGTTCTCGTCAATTGAAACCACATGAGCACAACTACCCAACTCATGACCTCGAGCTAGCAGCTGTGGTCCATGCTCTCAAGCAGTGGCGTCAATACCTTCTTGGTAACCGTTGCGAGCTATACTCAGATCATCAAAGTCTGAAATATTTGTTCACCCAACCGGATCTGAACCTCAGACAGAGAAGATGGTTGGAAATAATTAAAGACTTTGATTTGGGCCTCAACTATCAACCCGGCAAAGCCAATGTCGTGGCTGATGCGCTAAGCCGGAAGTCCTATTGCAATAACTTGATGATACAGCAAGCTCAACCTTCTCTTCACGAGGAGTTCTCCAAGCTTAACCTTGAAATTGTTCCTTCTGGTTATCTTGCTAACCTAGAGGTAAAACCTTCTCTGGAGGATCAGATCAAAAAGGTTCAAAAGAATGATTTAGGCATTGCTAACATCAAGAAGAGCATTGCTAACGGAGTTGCTAAGTGCTTCAATGTTGATAACGAAGGTACCGTCTATTTTGGCAATCGTTTGGTGGTGCCAAAGACACGGAATCTGAAAAGGCTTATACTCCAAGAAGCTCATGAAACACCTCTTTCTATCCATCCTGGTAGTACTAAAATGTATCAGGATCTACGTATAAGGTTTTGGTGGACTGGTATGAAGCGAGAAATAGCTAAGTATGTTGCTGAATGCGATGTTTGTCATCGTGTTAAAGCTGAACATCAAAGACCAGCCGGTGTTTTCCAACCTCTACCGATTCCTGAGTGGAAGTGGGATGAAATCGGTATGGACTTCATTACCGGTCTTCCTAGAACCAAGAAGGGTCACAATGCTATCTGGGTAGTGGTTGACCGACTGTCCAAGGTTGCTCATTTTCTCCCTATTCGAGAGGCCATCACCACTAGTCAGTTGGCAGATCTATACATCTCCCGAATAGTCAGTCTTCATGGAGTTCCTAAAAGGATTGTCTCCGATCGTGGGAGTATATTTATCTCCAGGTTTTGGGGATGTCTCCAAGAATCTATGGGCACTCGTCTCTCTTTCAGCACCGCTTATCATCCACAAACCGGTGGTCAAACCGAAAGAGTGAATCAAATCCTTGAGGATATGCTTCGAGCTTGTGTTATTTCCTTCGGTAAGGATTGGGAAAAGTTCCTTCCCTTTGCTGAGTTCACCTATAACAACAGTTATCAATCCAGTTTGGGCAAGGCTCCTTTCGAAGTTCTGTATGGCCGTAAATGCCGAACTCCGCTGAATTGGTCTGAAACCGGTGAAAGATCATTCTTCAGTCCGGATACAATCAAGAAGCGGAAGAAACTGTCCGCATCATTCGTGAACGTTTGAAAACAGCTCAATCTCGTCAGAAGAGTTATTATGATCGTCGTCATCAAGACGTTCGTTACGAAATCGGCGAGAAAGCTTATCTCCGAGTCACACCTTTGAAAGGTGGAAAAAGTTTCGGGATCAAAGGCAAACTTGCTCCTCGTTACATTGGTCCGTTCCCCATCATCGGAAAACGAGGTCAAGTTTCATACCAGTTGCAGTTGCCTCCAGGATTTCCGAATGTTCATGATGTATTCCATGTCTCCCAACTCAAACGTTGCTTCAAAGATCCCGTCCGTGCTGTGGACCACGAAACCATCAAGCTCAAGGATGATCTCTCCTACAAAGAGGTTCCTGTCCGTATTCTCGATGAGGCTGAACGAAGAACTCGCAGTCAAACTATCAAGTTCCTCAAAGTTCAGTGGTCACATCATTCCGAGAACGAAGCAACCTGGGAACGAGAGGATCGTTTGCGATCTAAGTACCCCGACTTCTTTTCTAAAACCTAGGAATCTCGGGACGAGATTCTTGTAAGGGGGGTAGACTTGTAACAACCCTACTTTGTAATAAAGTTGTGTTGTGTGTTGTGTACATGGGATACATGCATGGAAAACGTTGCTAAAAATTCGCTTTTGAAAATAACAAGTGAAATGACAAAAATCACTTAAACAAGCAACCCACAAAGTTGTTCTAACAAGTTTTTCAAAATGAACAAACTAAGGTATGGTTTTGTTGGAAATTTGAAGAGCTTTTCAAAACTTATTTTTGTGTAATTTTTGTTGTTCAAAAAGTCCCTCAAATCTAGCTTCTCGGTACTGTTTTTAAAAAGGAAAAAGGACCAACTTGTAGTTCTTTTTTCTCTCGGGGGGGTTTTTGTAAGTGTGCTTGTCTTCTTCGTTGAGACACGGGAAGCAGGTGCGTGGCCGTCGTGGATACCGCCGTCGCCATGTCCTGATGCCCTCCTTCGCGCGGATAGCCAGGGAGACGTCCCCATCTCCCTCTCTCCCTCCTCTCGCACGCTCACCATCTTCCTCCTCCTCTCTCTGTCCCTCACACAGGGCCGAAACCCTAGCCTCGCCGGTGTTCGGAGCTCCCCCGCGCCACCTCGACCAACTCCGACGGTTCCCCGTCTCCTCCTCGTCCTCCCCAACAAGTGAATCGACCGGAGACGGCCGGAGCCGGCCGCGCCATCGCCGTCTTCCCCACGGCCGGCGGAGAAGGCCGTCGTCGATTCGCCGCCGCCGTTGCTCCCCTGCCTTCCCCGACACCACCATCGCCTTCCCGGTGACCTCCCGCACCTCTAGGTGTCCTCCCTTGCCTCCCTCCTCCTCTGGTTTGCCCTCGCGCCACGCACCGCCGGCCACCGCCGCGGTTGATGCTCGCCGGAGCAACTCCGGCGACCATCCGGCAAGCCGGTACCACCCCTAGGATCCCCTCCACCTCCTCTAGCTCGCTGTGTTTTTTGATTTCAGTTTGGCGCATGAAATCGATCAATCGCTTGATCAACAGAGGAGACGTTCTTCGAGTGATGTCACTGTGACGTCACAAATCCGAATTCTTTTTTTTTCCGGAAATGAATAATAATTACAGAATTTGCTAAAAAAAATGAATAATTAATATCTCCACTTTGGTAACTGAGAAAAATGTGATAAAAATATGTTTGTGTTCAGAAAAATAAACTTTACATGAATATGTCATTTTCATACATGTTTGACAAACTTTATTTTTGGGCATTATTTAAATGCAATTAAATCATCATTAAATCAATAAAATCAGAAAAATACAAGTTATATACCAAAATGCTCAAAATGATAAATGCAATCCACTTATGATGTTTTCAAACCTATTTGAGCTATTAAAATTGCACTCACTTTTAGAATTGCCCGAATTACCCTCCAGGGTCTATTTCGGGACTGTTTTCCGATAAAATGCCTAACCATCATATGAACCGTAGCAAACCCTTGAACTTGTTTAGGACTTTCATTCAAGTGCATTAACTTTGCCACGCATACATATTGTGCATTGCATCGATGCCATGTGGTGATTGTTTCTTTTCCGGTTCCTGCTTCTTATCCGTAGAACGCTGCCCGAAGAGAAGATCAACAACCACAGTGGCGAATACTTGATCTTAACCGACAAGTCAAGCACTTATCCAGAAGATCTGTCTATCTGGTTTTCTTACAAGCAAGCAAGGCAAGCATAACCTCTTATCTGCTCATGTATGTTTTCCAAAGTGGTTTCCTCTCTCGTACGTTGCATTCGGTTCCAATGTATTTTGTGTCAGTAGGTAGAGTCCTCCTATATATGATGCATTGCTTCAATGACCTGATCCACTACTCCTAGCTGCCATAGGGTTGTTTGTGAGCGCCGCCAAAGCCTTATATCTGCTATGCTTAGCTATACATGTTTGATACCTCTGCTCCATCCGGTTGATGAATCAGAGCTGCGAGAACCTAGTTTGATATGATGACGTGGTAAGATGAGTATGGTGTGGTTAACCTGACTAAGGCTTGGACGGGAGGCCACTTGGGAAGTGGTTGTTCGTTCCGTACTTGCCAACCCTAGGAGTAAGGTCAGGGCGCAGAAGCCAAGACTGAGCGTACAACCACGCGCGATGGCCATGAGCCTCGCCGACCAACTAACTTGTTCGGCTTTATCCATGAGTCACGTAGTTTGAGATTCCATTCGGCAACGCAAATAAACCTTTTAAACGTTTTGGAAAATGCTCCGCCTAGGGCGTGACCGGGGTCAAGTGATGGACGTACACGGATCTTACCCCGCCTCACAGAGACAGGTGCCGTCAGGAGGATGGCCAACTACCTGTTGACGGGGTGGCCCTGTCTTGGGTTGACTCATGGATAGGGTTGCGCAAGGTAAAGGTCGTGGACGAACCACCCTCTGCCGGCACTTCCCGGACTAGTGCTAAAACATAGGCACTAAGAGTCGGTTGGTACGTGTGGGTAAAGTGTACCCCCTGCAGGGATAAATCTTTTCGAGAAGCCGTGTCCGCGGTTATGGAAGACTTGGTGAAAGTATTTTGGCCATAGATAACTTGAACGTGGCGTAAAATATGTTGACAATGATTGAAGGGTGCCTCCTCGGAGATGCCGAGAGGGGTGATCCTTGTAGCAAGTGAGATGCTGCGAAATGAAGTTGGTGGTTTCAAAAGATGATGATCTGCAATAGTTGAGTCCTTTCTCATCTGTTCTGAAAACCCTCTACAGTACGTGCTATTCTTTCTCAATTTGGAAAACAAACATTGCTTTACGCAAATCAGCCTTCATAAAACCCTTTATGAAACTAGCAGATATATAATAGGTTAACTAAGTCTTGTTGAGTACCTCCAGTACTCAGGTTTGCTTAAATTTGGTTCAGGTGAAGGTCTCACATCGGTGGTGTTTCAGCGTGGACATCGACGAGTAGTTTTGGGGTTCCCAGGTAGCAGTCTGGAATCTATGGGCTGGGACGTCGCTTTATGTTGCGGCCTCTTAGGCCTTTTTGGTTCTTGTTGATTAGCAACATAATTTGCCTTCCGTTGTCTGATGTAATGTTGGGTCATGTGACCTCTGGTTGTAAAGCTATACTCTAGTAATACATGCTCATTACAATTTCTTTGTCTAGAGTGTTGCTTTGATCGGTTGTTGGTTTTGAGCTCATTGTTATACAGTTTTGGCTATGCCTGCATAGTTGTCGCAGTCGAGGGGTTGTGGAGCCGATGATCCATGTCCGAGCCCGCCTGTCGATGTGATCGGCCTGGGGCGAGGTAACCCCAGTAACCCTCGATTGTTGTTGCACTTTCTGGACACATAGCAGCTCTGTATAACTTTGGTCCCGTTTCCTTCAGTTTCATTCGATTCGTGGATGCTTTGATATGCATAGTTGGTTATGACTGGCATGGATACAAGGAGTAGTAGACTGGGGATCCGGACTGCGTGCCGATGAATCCAGTCTGCCAGCCGTTGTTTGTTGCGGCCGGGGCTGGTAACCCTGAAGCCCTTGTGAGTCCATGGCTAGGAGCACATAACAGTATATATACCTTTGGGTCCGGGGTCTGACAGAAACCTTGATCATCTATTAATCAACGAGCTAGTTAAAAGAGAGGCTTTACTAGGAACTATTGTTTCTTTATTAAGCACACATTTATCAACGTTTCCGGTTAATACAATTCTAGCATGAGAAATAAACATTCATCATATACAAGGAATAAGATAATAACCATTTTATTATTACCTCTCGGGCATATTCCCTTCAGTCTTCCACTTGCATTAGAGTCAATAATCTAGTTTGTAAGCACTTAACACATATGGCGTTCCAGTGTTATTACATGCTTCGCATGTGGTAAACATTATCAAAAAGATCTGAATTGTTCAGGTCCTATTGTATTTGCATGTTCTTTGCGTCTACACGCATCACTCATTCTCTAATGAGATGGCTTTGTATATATATGGTCAATCGGTGAAACCTTAATTCCTCAGCTTAAACCGATGTCACTAACATTGTGAAAATGTAGCTTCATAGTGTTAGCATTCTTGGAAATTCACCAAGTTCAGTAATGAACTCCTTGACACAAAATACGCTTATTATCAGTTGTTAACACAACGATATACTTTAGCCTTTTGTTGTAGTATCTGTCACAATATTTTAATTTTGAAACTCTTTCAAATCCAGAATGGAACTTTCTTCCAGCCTATTGTGCTACCCTTCATCACATATTTTAATTGAGATAAAATTACTTAAATAAATGACAAGAAAATTAGTGTCACATATTACAACTAATATTTTGTCATTACTATATAGGAAAACATATCCTTAGCATTTCTAACATGACAGAAGGATCTCTCCCACTGTTGTCTAATCATCATATGAATTATCATGCTATAACATTTTATAGCATGGGACTCATTTGGTTGTGTACATAGCATGGAAACATGACTTACAAATATCAATTTCAATGATGCTAATCATGTGTAAAAACACTTGAATCTTGCTCAATTATTTTCCATGTGACAAGAACTCCTTCTTTTCATTTCGATATTGACGTACTTCAATATTTCATCTATGTAATTTGGCTTCAATTATATCAGGCGTTTCAATCCATCTTTTATAGATATCGATGCCCAATATCTTCTAAGCCTTTCATCAATATGAAAATCATAACCGTGTTAATTTAAAATACATATTTTCCAATCAACCATATGTCATCTACATAAAGTATTGAAAATATGTCATAGCGCTCCCACTTAATTTCTTGTAACTCTACAAGCATCTTTATCGTTCATGATGGAATCAAACTCTTTTGATAACTTCATTAAGGTAAAGATTTCAACTTTGTTATGCTCACTTCAACAATTGAAGTGTGTATACCTTTCTAGCAACCTTTTGAAACTCACAGACTGTGTCAAGTACACATCCTCGATCAAACTTCCTCGAGAGGAGAGTTGGTTTTTTTTATTCAACTTCCATATCATAATATGTAACTTTTGCTAGAACTATCCGCAAAGACTAAAGCATCACTACGGAAGATCAAAATCTTCTAGTAGTCAACTCTTTGAACTTCGTCGAAAACAACTTTTCAATAAGTACAACTTCCAAAGGATGTAAAAATCCATGTCTTTGTCGCTATATTGACCTTTTTGCTATCTTTCGGCATCATGCCTATCGAAAGGACTACCAAGTCACATACTTGATATTCATACAAGGATACTATGGCGGATATAATGACTCATATTCAATTTTACGAAGTCAGGGCCCATCATTTGCTTCCTTTATAAGGTTGGGGTCCTTTGTTGTCAAAACAACACTTTACTCTTATATCATAAGTTGGTCTAAGTAGAAAGTTTTAGGACTTTTGTGGTTCAGTTCGCAAACTCATTCGAAGTATCTACAACATATGTAGTGTCTTCTACTTTGTCAAAATAGAAAACCCCGGAACAACTTCCAGTGCTGCGCTACTCTTGACATGGTAACGGAGATTCTCTAATCTTGTTGAGTTTGTATTGTCCTCCCACTCTCTTGTTTCGCAAGAACTACTTTCTCGAGAAATCAACCCTTTCTGACAAACAACATTTGTCTTTGGTCGGTGATAGGAGAAATACACAATGTATTCTTAAGGATAACCTTATAAACATATATTTATCTCATTTTGGTTGTAAACATTTTACACATGTTATGCATACCAAAACTTAAGAAAATGACAGTTCGGGTCTAACGGACCATGATGGTGCTCTTTTCAGTGTAAAAGCGGCTGTCCTTAATGTATAAACTAAAAAATTATAATGGCAATTTTATTAATCTTACCATGTCCAACAAGGTTTGATTTTGTTTCTTGAATACTCCAAACTAATGTGGGGTATTCGAGAAGTATAAGGTGTAGAACAATTCTGCATCTCCTCAGATGTTCTGCTAAACTTGTAACTCAAACTTTATCCTTTATGTCCAATCATAAATACTTGATTATCTTGTTACAATGATTTTTTTTACTTCATATTAACAACCATTTGAACCAATTCAAAAAGTTAAACTCCGTTCTTTTTAAATAGATATACTCACATATCTACTCAAAATCGATTTATGAAGGAAACATTAATCCATCATACATGACTACACATAATGTACTATATACATCAATATGTATATTCTCCATTAAATTAGTCGTCCATTCTACTTTGGCCTATGAATGGAATTTTAGTCATCTTTTGGAAGAGGTCTCACAAGCGTCAATTTATTCAAAACAAAATGACTCCGGAAGTCCATCAATATGGAGTTCCTTCATGTTTTGCTTTCCGATATGAACTAAAATTGTGGTGTCACAATTTAAGTGAAACTCTTTTACGTCTTGCAACGTTTAGCATTTAGTTTTATAGATGTTTACTTTACCAACATGATTTATATTAACATATCCATCAATTATGGAATATGGTCATATTTTGAACAATCTCATTTGTTCTCACAAAAGACTAGAACAAAATAACAACTTATTAAGTTCTTAAAATAAACCTTGAATGTTTGGTTCGATACTACAATGAACATAATAACACTTTATTTATGTTCTTGTCATAATCGATTCCACATCTATTACTAGTTCCTTTTAGGCCCTTGTATTTCTTGCATTGCGTTGCTTTGTATGACAACTCATACCAACCAATGTGGTATCAAAATACCCAAAAATACTTTGTTAACTAGTAATACATCTATAACTTGTATATCAAGCATATACTCCTGAGCTGGACTTTTCCAGTTATCTTCTTTTGTTGCCATATATCTTTTTGTAATTCTATTTTTAATATTGCCTTTCCTTTATATAAGAATCATTCAACATCAAACAATACTAATCGTACTAGCTCATTTTCTTTGGCGTGATAGTCATATACTATCACCCATTGAGTCATACTTTGAGTTTGATTGTTCTACTAATATCATCATATTAATAGTATTCTTCTAGATTCCACTCTTAGCAATCTTCAAGTAAGGTAAACAACTTTACTCATACTTTTAATCCATCCCATCATAATTTTTTTATGATTAAGCTACTACAGATCGAAGGAAGGAATTTAGAGGATAACTTTTAGCGCCCAACTTCCTGGAATATTCAAACGCCTGGCGTCTTCAATCATTGCATATATTCAGATAATATAAGCAAACATTGTCGCGCTAAATTATACTCAGTCATGTTTCCACAAATAAGTTTCTAGATATCAATATATCTTTCACTTGATTGTTTCTGAAAACAACTCTTTTTAGTTCATAAATCAGCTTGATCAACAAAACATTCTTTTGAATATAAGTAATATGGAAGCAACCATGACTCTAGATTCTAAGTAGGAATTGGTTGCTCTCTAGATCAATCAATCATTAATCATATAGATCTAGGTAGGAAATACCAAAAATCTACAATAGGACTCAATTTTAAATTTCACTAATACGGTACCAATCTTAAATGATTTTTACTAGATCATAACAGTTATATCTCAATTAACAATCTAAGTGTAAGGTAGTTTTGTGGATGCCAATATATACTTCAATTGGTGCAAATTCACTTTGATTGGTTGTTCATGATAAATAACTTCAAGTTAATTAAAAAATATTCCAGGAATTCCCACTCAAAAACAACATCCCTCTTAGTCGTCTTTAGTGATTACACGAACCAAATTCACTACACTAAAACCGATCATCACGTGAGATGATGTAGCTTCAGAGGCGAACATCGACATGTTCATCATATCATCAATATGACTCATGCTTTACCTTTCGGTTACGCGTTATGAGGCCATGTCTGTACATGCTAGGCTCGCCAAGTAGAACTGTAGTATTGCGTGTGTTTCAATGCCATGTCTGTACATGCTAGGCTTGAAAACACCCGTTGTATGCGAACGTTGAGTCTATCACACCCGATCATCACGTGGTGTCTCGAAACGACGAACTTTCTTAACGGTGCATACTTAAGGAAGAACACATTATTATCTTGATATTAAGTAGAGGGATCATCTTATAATGCTACCATCTCTATCTAAGAAAAACAAGATGCATAAAAGGATTAACACCACAGACATCACAAGTAAGGATAACGTGATATGATACGGTCCTTCTTGCACTTGATCTCCATCATGTGCATTATGGTATGATCTCCATCATTCCACCGGCGTGGTACCAAGTACCATGGCACCCCAATCTTGATTGTCCATCAATAATAATACAACCATATAGATACCTTCCGGTATATCAATAATTTACAAAATAGATCATCTCATAATCAAATTTGTAACATTGACCATATCACATCACATGCCCAGCAAAAACTAGATAGACGCCTCTAATTTATTTTTGCATATTTTACGTGGCTTAGGGATTTCGAGGATAGAACCGTTCATACCTACGAACATCAACCACAACATTGATAAAAACATTTTTAACAACCCTTCGTAGATTAGATCTTAACTATAGTAGGAGAAACGGACACCCCCTTAGCCACAAGTGAGACAACTCTCGCGTACATAGTACACGTAAACATAGTCTGGGGCAGCTTCATCCTACTATGCCACTACGATCATAAAATACTCAAGGAGGCAATAACATGATCATAAATGCCCACATACTCATATGTTTTCTACCCGTACAAAACATCTACGGATAGATCCGGCTCTGATACCACTGAAGGGGTCGTTGCATAGAAAACAAAAAAATTCCTACGCGAGAGACACCCGAAAGGCCAAGATCTGATCTAGGAGACGAAGTGCAACGGGAAAAGAGAGGGTTAAGGAGAACACATACCCTCGAAGACACAAAGCGTTACGAGATCAAATCTCATTGTTGGCGTAGTCGTACTCACACCGATCCCGATAGCGAGAAGATGTGCACCGCAATCTGGCGTTGCCTTCGTGATCGGTCACATGTACGATTGATGACGACCTCCGTTCCCTAGATCCAGCGGGGCGCGGAAGTAGAGTATCCCTCGGAACTCCAGCAACACGACGGCGTGGTGGTGAAGAAGAATCCCACGGTCAGGGCTACGCCAAGTCGGAGACCATGGAATTGAGCAGCGGGTGGAGAAGAATTGAGGTGGGCAAGTGTGTGAATGAAGAGGAGCCCTCACCCTCCTTTTATAGGGAGAGGGAGGCAGCCCAAGGGTGGGGTGCTGCCAGCCATGGTGGTGCCCCCACCTCTTCCCTCTTCATGTGAGTGCAAGCTCCGCTCACACCCACTCATGCTCCCATTATTTTCCACTTGGAAAATCCAAAGGTTTTCCTTTAATAAATAAATAAAACATTTTTATTTCTTTATTTATATTTGTTAATTCCATTAACAAACATTTGCGTATAGCACCTCGAATCATTTGTTAATTCTATTAACAACCATTCGACGAAAAACCCCTTGAACTATTTCAATTTTCCCCAAAACAATTTCGGTGCTGCCCAAAACATTCTTCGATATTCCGTATCCTCTCAAACGCGTCATCGAACCATAAGTGTGTCACCCTACGGTTCGCGAATAAGATATACATGATCGAGACTCCTCTCCGATCAATAATCAACAACAGGATCTGGAGATCCGTGATGACTCCTATATATTCAACGATGACTCTCGTGATCATGTGAACCATCAACGTCGTGAACAATTCCCTTTGTCTCGCGATATTTTACTTGTCCGAGATTCGATCATTGGCATCAACCATACCTTGTTCAATCTCATTACTGACAAGTAATCTTTTCTCGTTCCCATGGTATAACATCCTTGTGATCATATCACGTGCTTGCAAGCGGTATCGATGTGATATCACCAAAAGGGCCCAGAGTATATCTCTCCATCATTTTGAATGGACAAATCCCACTCTTGACCCATGATCCTCAATTAATACTTTCTGAATACCTAACGACACCTTTATAGTCACCCTGTTAGAGTGTGACGTTTGATGCCATCAAAGCACCCTTCCGGTAGCAGTGATTGACATGATCTCATGGTCTAAGGAATAAGTTACTTCGTATGTTTGATATAACAATGAAAACATAATGACTTGATCGCATTGCTATATTCACTTTGGGTATATGTTCATCACATCATTCTTCTAATGATATGACCCCATTATTAACAACATCCAATGTTCATGATCAGGAAACCTTGACCATCTATTAATCAACGAGCTAGTTAAACGAGAGGCTTTACTAGGAACCATTGTTTGTTTATTAAGCACATATGTATCAACGTTTCCGGTTAATACAATTCTAGCATGAGAAATAAACATTCATCATAAACTAGGAATAAGATAAACCATTTTATTATTGCCTCTCGGGCATATTCCCTTGAATAGGTGCACTAGTTTGGCGAAGAGATAGTAAAATGCAAGTAATATGGATGATAATAAGTGATAATAGCAATCTGAAATAAAAATGGCAGCAAGAAAACATGTAGCAGAACAGGCGGAAAACGGTGTTTCAATGCTTGGAAATAAGGCCTAGGGCTCCTACTTTCACTATAGGACACTCTCAACAATGATCACATAAATGAATAACTAGATATCTTCTCTCACTGTGCTATTCTTAACCCTCTCCGGTTGGATAACGAACACTAATCATTGCGTAGGGATGCAAAAAGAATTCTTTAAAGTAAGCATTTCCATGTCTAGTTAACCCCACGCTGTCACTATGAGCGCCCTAGAAGGTACTAGACAAACACCACAATTCATAGAGGAGACACACACGATGTGCACACTGTCACCTTCACACCGCGATACAAGGTGACTCCATAGTTCATATTAATAAAGCAGTTGAGTATCAAAAGATGAAGAGTAACATCTACGAATTCAAAAATAATTACAAAGCTCATGATCACATATAGATCACACCATGGGAGAGAGAGAGATGAACCACATAGCTACCGGTAGAGCCCTCAGCCTTAGGGGAGAGCTACTCCCTTCTCATCATAGGAGACAGCAACGGCGATGGAGATGGCGGTGGAGTCGATGGAGATGGCTTCCGGGGGCACTTCCCGGTCCCAGCAGGATGTCATGAGTTGTTCTTGTCATAGTAAAGCATCAATATATGGTATTCTGTTTTGAATTATTTATTTGGTTGACTTGGCGCATACTTACACCATGTTTATGACTACAAACTAGTCACGATAGCCTCCATGACCACTTAGTTTTTAAACTTGTGATGTCACTTATGCTTTCATTAATGATGCTTATGTCGCTGTGCATGATTATGGCTCTTATGTTCTCTTGATTGGTCGCTCCCAGTCTTTTGCTAGCCTCCACCTGTACTGAGTACGAGTTCTACTCGTGCATCCAAACTACTTAAACCAAAGTATTCCCATTGTGTCCACCATACCTACCTACATGTGGTATTTAACTGCCACTCCAATGTAAATTGCTCATGTGTTACCTTTAAAACCTTCAAAATTATTCCTGCTTTGTGTTCTTGTTTTTGCTCATGAGGACGTAAATAGAGAATCTTTATCTCACTTGTTGATTGGATTTCACACCCGGGACAAGTGGCTTCATCCGCTTATCCAAATGATAGAAGAGCTGGCAGCAGGGTGCCCAGCCCCAAATTAATACAAACAAATTCTCTTCACTATTTTTTCCCCTGATCATATCAGTCAAAGCATAATTGTGTAAACAGAAGAGAAAGAGGGATGACCTTCTACACCATTTGCGTCCTTCACCATGGGAGCCTCTCTTGTGAATCCAGTTGTCTTGTGACATACTGTATTGTCTGTTTACCATTCATTGACACTAGCATACACCCCTCCTAAAATATAGACATTCCTCCACAAATGTAAAACTTTTAATATCTTTGTTTAATAAAATAAAAAGCTCTAGCACATGAGTGATCCCTGCTTCCCTCTACGAATGGCCTTTCTTTTACTTTTATGTTGAGTCTCCATCTTCTAACTTTATGCCCTGTTGAGAGAGCATTTTTTGCCATTCCGAGTTCTATGTGAATTTGTCCCATAAACATCAATAATTACTTCATGATGTGATATTATTTGTTCTTAAATTATTTGTTCTAGTCTTCCTCTTGAACTTTCAAAGTGTCCTGGCATTTATGTTTTGTCCCACTCTTAAGGACTAACGAAATACCACATTGCCATGCTTTCTCTATACCTGAAACAAATGTTTATCTTTCTTTGCATCATTATCCATGATCCTTTATTTGAGTTACTCTTCGTGATGCAAAGTAATTTCTATGCTTTCTTATTAAAGTTTTATATATCATGCATGTGTTTAAAGTTTTATGATCTCAGCGTGCATATGCTTTTACATTAGATTGATCAAGTTTATGTTAGTAGCATGTCACCTCAGAAATTATTGTTTTATCGTTTACCTACTCGAGGACGGGTAGGAACTAAGCTTGGGGATGCTTGATACGTCATAAACGTATCCCTAATTTCTGATGTTCCATGTTGTTTTCATGTTGTTTCCCGCATGTTTTCCTTACACTTTATGTGATTTTTACATATTTTCCGAGACTAACCTATTAACAAGATGCCACAGAGCCAATTCCATGTTTTCTGCTGTTTTTAGTTTCAGAAAAGTTGTTCTAGAAATATTCTCGGAATTGGAAAATTCGAAAGGCAGAAGTCCTAAAAGTCCCAGAAGCATCCAGAAGTCCCAAAGAGCCCCACAGGGTGGCCACACCATGGGGTGGCGCGGGTCCCCCTGGCCGCGCCACCTAGGGTTGTGGGCCCCTGGACACCTCCCGGCATCGCCCTTTAACCCATTTATACTCCCCCGAGGGAAACCCTAGGAAGATCGACCTTTTCCGCAAAATACATCTGTAGCTCCGCCGCCGCCACCGACAAGTTTCGGGGGACAGATCTCTGTTCTGGCACCCTGTCGGGACAGGGAAGTGCCCCCGGAAGCCATCTCCATCGAATCCACTGCCATCTCCATCGCCGTTGCTGTCTCCTATGATTAGTTGGGAGTTGTTCTCCCCCGGGGCTGAGGGCTCTATCGGTAGCTATGTGGTTCATCTCTCTCCAATGGTGTGATCTTTATGTGATCATGAGCTTTGTAATCTAGTTGAATATGTAGATTGATCTTCATCTCTTATGCTACTCAAGTGGTTTTGTTATCTCTGTAAACAATTTGATCACGGTGTAAAGGTGATAGTGTGTGCACCACGTGGTTTAGCATGATATTTATATCTTGTGTTGGAAGATGAACCTATGAAATTGTGGCGTTTGTTTAGTACTAATTTATGGCACTCGTAGTGACATTGGGGTGCCTTAGAGAGGGAATACAGAATTGAGGAGTGTTGTTAAAGCCCTACGCAATGATTAGTGTTCATTATTCGACCGGAGAATGGTTCGGAGTAGCATAGTGAAGAGATAATATTTATGCATTCAATTATGTTTTCATTGTTGAGAGTGCCCTCTAGTGACAGTAGGAGACCTAGACCTTATTTCCAAGCATTGAAACACAGTTTTCCGCCTGTTCTGCTAGATGTGTTCTTACTTCCATATTTTTTTTCAGATTGTTATTATCACTTATAATCATCAATATTACTTGCATTTTACTCTCTCTTCACCGAACTAGTGCACCTATATACCTGACAAGTATATTGGGTGTGTTGGGGACACAAGAGACTTCTTGTATCTTGATTGCAGGGTTGCTTGAGAGGTATATCTTTGACCTCTACCTCCCTGAGTTCGATATACTTTGGGTGATCCACTTAAGGAAAACTTGTTGTTATTCCACAAACCTCTGCACTTGGAGGCCCAACACTGTCTACAAGAATAGAAGCGTGCGTAGACATCACGGAGCTACGGATCTATTTTGTGGAAAAGGTAGATGTTTTTAGGGTTTTCCCTCGGGGGAGTATAAATAGGCGAAAGGGCGATGTCGTGGGGTGGCCAGGGGGCCCACACCCCTAGGTGGCACGGACAGGGGGGAGCCCACGCGAGCCTATGGTGTGGGGGGCCTAGGGCCCCCCTACGGGGCTCTTCGGGACTTCTGGAAGCTTCCGGGACTTTTAAGACTTCTCGATTTCGAATTTTCTAATTCCGAGAATATTTTCAGAACAACTTTTCTAAAACTAAAAACAGCAGAAAACAGGGAACTGGCTCTATGGCATCTTGTTAATAGGTTAGTCCCGGAAAACGACAAAAAATGACATAAAGTGTAAGGAAAACATGTGGAAAACAACATAAAAACGACATGGAACATCAAAAATTAGGGATGCATTTATGACATATCACTCCTTGGAAAAAAAACCATTTCTGACACTCCGAAAATGGAAAATGGTTTTTTATTCAGTTAAAAAAACTTCCTTAGTCAACATTGTCCGTGCTTCCAAGATGCATGTTTGTGTGCAATATGGGCTCATAATAACAAACTATGACATGTATTTGGCCATAACATCCGTCATTTCAACCGAAACCCTAGAATGTTAGAACGAGATAGATCTTTTTTGTGAACACTTTTTCAACAGTACTGTCATATTCCAAGTTTATTATTTTCGGTGGATACTAGGACATATGTAATGATACTAGGCGAAGGTCTTGCGTTATTTAGGGTTTGTTGAATGCTCTGGAATTTTCTCAGGCCGTTTTAGGAGAAAGTCAAGACGGCGGGCATTAACATTCGTAGCTAGGGTTTGTATATTCAGCAACTTATTATGGATCTCTATTGAAATAGATGAGTACCTAAAATTGATTTTTGCCAAAATACATGAGCAAATTACGAGACATCTGTAGTTCAAATTTGTCCTATTTCCAACTAAATCGGCAGAAACTTGTGATTATCAAAATAGGTGTATGAACATCTTTTATTACAAAATAAATTGTTTATTTGTGCATATCACATGTCCTAGAATGTTCAAAATATTAAGCCCCCAAGTTTTGCAACATGTTTGTGGTAGGTCCTTCACAAAAAAACCCATTTCTGACACTCCAAAAATGGAAAATGGTTTTTTATTCAGTTAAAAAAAACTTACTTCGTCAACATTGTCCGTGCTTCCAAGATGCATGTTTGTGGGCAATATGGGCTCATTATAATAAACTATTCCATGTATTTGGCCATAACACCCGTTAGTTCAACCAAAAGCCTAGAATGTTAGGAGGAGATAACTCTTTTTTGTGAACACTTTTTCAACAAAACTGTCGTATTCCAAGTTTATTATTTTTGGTGGATACTAGGACATATGTAATGACACTAGGCGAAGTTCTCACGTTATTTAGGGTTTTTTTTTAGAATTCTCTGAAATTTTCTCAGCCTATTTTAGGAGAAAGTCAAGACAGCGGGCATTACCGTTCGTACCTAGGGGTTGTATATTCAGCAACTCATTGTGGATCTCTATTGAAATAGGTAGTTGAGTACCTAAAAATGTTTTTTGCAAAAATTCATGAGAAAATTATGAGGCATCTGTAGTTCAAATTTGTCCCGTTTCCAACTGAATCGGCAGAAACTTGTGATTTTCAAAAGAAGTGGATGGAAATCTTTTCTTAGAAAACAAATTGTTTATTTGTGCATATCACATGTCCTAGCATGTTCAAAAAATTAAGCCCCCAAGTTTTGCAACATGTTTGTGGTAGGTCCTTCACAAAAAAAACCATTCACTACTGCAGAATAGCTTATAGCCACGAGCATATTAGTGACAGTCAAAAACATGCATGTCACTGGTAACAGATATCAGTGACAGGCGGCAGTATGCCTATCACTGGTAAAGCACGACAGGTGGGTTGTAGAACATACTAGTGACAGTAGAGTATCCTCGCCTGTCACTAGTAATTTCATATAATACTAGTGTCGGGTTTGTATGCTTGCCTGTCACTGGTCACAGCTCATACAAACTAGCCAAATTTCTTCAACTAGGCGGTCTGGATAGGTGATAGGTTCAGCGACATTTTGTCGCCGCCGACGGCGACACCACATTGTTGTTTGGCGTATATGAATCCAATATATGTTCGACAAAGCAAAAAAAAATGAAAACGTCGGTCTAGCGACTGCGAGAGAAACATGCCGATCTTGGGATTGGAAAAAGCTCACTACGAGGAGAACCGCCGTATAGATACACGTACTTGACAATGTTTTTTATATGGGCTGTAAAATTTGATGATAGATAAGCGTATATGTCATTGCAGATCCATTGTTGCACGTGTAAATAATTGGTTTACGACCGTGAGTATTTTGGTTTTATTTTTGGCGCTAATTGTGGTGACGCACGGGGGATATATTTTGGGGAAGTTGCATCAGATTTACTCACCCCCGTAAAATTCTCATCTCCTCTCCTATCCTCCTTCAGCCGCCGCTCTACTCTCCCAGATCCTGGCCTCCATCCATGCTCGACAAGGGATAACCAAGCGGAAGAACTCCCACGCCTGATTGGGTTCATGGTTCAAGTAGCACGAGATCCTCGATCTCCACGAACTGTTCCCCACGCAGGATTGGTACGCTTTCCCGATGAGGCGTTGCAATGAGTAAGAGCACTGAGTAAGGGCATGATCGATGCCCTGCAATCCAGGGTTTGATTTACCTTTTCCCCGTTCAAGTTTCCTTTCTCCGTTTTCCTTGGCTTGATACGGTTATGATTTTTTTTCCCAAGGTAAATGTGCGACCTCCCTGCAATCACCCGTGATGGACTCTCATTAACCGTGGTAAGCCCTCTTTGTGCCCTCATATATACAGATTCTACTCGTTCCAGGGATTTGCTTCCATTAACTGACGGTTGGTTTGCAGGTTACATGTGTTGATGGAATGATAAGGTTGAATTTCCCTTTCTGGGTAATGTAAAATCCGAAATTAGTGCAAAATGTCAAGTTTGGTTTTCTGTTTGTATATGCTGCCAAAACGATTTAGGGGCAGAACTGGTTTTGATAATAATTGGAAAAGGACATTTTAGGATAAATATTTTTAAGGTTAACGGAAAGCAATTTGCCACTTCGGATATGCTAAAGTAGTGTGTTTGCTTGCTCACGTTGCTCATTATGGGGAATTTTTATTACCGGTGTAGGTATTTGTCGGAACTTGATTCAAGCAGATTGTCTATAGATTAGGTTCTGGCTGGTATCAACCTGCTCCAACTTTGCATAACTATTCATTTTGTAACATTTTAAGTTAAGATATCTGGAGTGTTGTATTTTTGTGTAAACAAAATTGTAGTAAGCTGCAATTCAGTCCTTATATTTTGTGTCACTGCCACGCTACTCTATCTCAAAATGAGATGCATTAGAAAATAGCATGACATGTAATGTAGATTTTCTAGCTGACTAGCTATTACCATGGCACCAGATTTTGTATGTATGTCGTGCCATCTTAGAGGTAACAGACTATTTATTCCTAATAATAGAACTTCCAAAATTAGCATTAGAATGAATGAAATCTTACGGAAACTTAAAGCATTAGATCCGAATCGCCAAGGTAGCTGGATTTCAATTACTGTCGCTCATATCTCAAACTTATATCTTGTGCTTTTGTGTACTGCCCTTATATAGAGATATAATTAAGATGTCAAAGAAAAAAAATCCTGCAGGCAAGAGAAATTCACATATTTCCTTTCATTGGTTAAAGCACTGTCAGGTTTTTATAATTATCCTACCTTTATAATAATAGCTAAAAGTACTTCCTTGCCACGATGGTAGTAGTAATCAATGCAATTCAAAGGTACAGTTGTTTATCAAATCTATATAATCTATTAAGCAAGTATGTTGTGCGATAAATCGTCTTTCATAGACTGCCTTATGCTTGGTTCTTTGGTTTCTTATTCTTATGTCATGTCCAATGAGGACGCTTACGGACATGCTGGAGAATGTCGTGCCGTTTTCGATGAAATTTTCTAGCGCATGGACAGTAGCATTGCATGTCTTGCAGTCAGATCTGGAGTGATTTGTGTGTTCACTTGGGAAGAATTTAGAGCACTTGGCCGATTGGAACATATGGCGCGTAGGCACTCACTGCGGGGGAATTGTTTAAGCACATCTATAACTCTTTGTATTATACGTGACCAGCTCTATATCATAAAGCATGCTGCAAGGAAGACTGCTACAATGGCAATGGGTGATAGAGATGACAGATGGAACAAGCTCAAGGTATCAACCAATCACTACAATGTCATATTTGTCTTTGTGCAGTCACTTTAATCAACTGTGTATGCTGCTGCGCATAGTGTAATTTTTGAAATTGCTTACAGTGTACATATTTGAGTGTAATATTTAGCCTGTAGTATATTGATACAATTTTCCTTTTAGCAAAATTACCTAAACTGAGAGCAATATTTTTGGTTTAATGTCTTTGTTTTCATCCTGGAGCAGATATGTCACACATGATGAGCCATACCTTCTCGTGTAATCATGATAGTTTATACTACTCCCTCCGTCCACTTTTATAAGGCTCACTTATTAGCATTTCAATAGTAAGAAGTGAGCCTTATAAAAGTGGACGGAGGGAGTAGATGATATTATCATGTACACTTGTGAACGTATTATGTTATTTTGGTAGCTTCATTTGAACTAGGAAGTCTAATTCTTCGTTGGGAGGGGGGCAAAGGGTCGTTAGCCAGCAAGGATGAAGCTCCTGCGATGCGCCCCCTCACCAGCCCCGCCACCTTGATTGAGCCGGCCGTGGCCACGCCGAACCTCAGGTCAATGCCTTCTCCCCGGCATCCTCGTCGTTCATGCTGGTCCTCACTCGATTCGATTCCCGTGTGGTCTCCATCGCCGTATCTTGGTTGAGATTTGGATCCTTTCGAAGCTCCAACCTATATTCACCAGCTCGGCGCCCTCCGGTCTCCTCCTCCTCTTAAATAAGGCCTTAGACGTCGTTCTCCAGGCCCCACCCGCTCAATTCCACTAGTGGAAACAGGGGCTTTAGTCCCGGTTCGTAGGCCCCCTTTTGTCCCGGTTGTAACTGAATGTTCCTACAGTGATCTAGAGGAAAAGGACTGACATACCATGGGCACCCGGAGGCAGGACATGGAGGCGGCGTGATGACAGAGATCCCACAGCCTGCTTCTTCTGGGAGAAGGATCACAATGTTAAGGAAGATGGACATAGGGAAATCGTGTGCCGCTGGTCCACATCTCCGTCTCACTATTTTCACCATCCACCTGCTCCGTTGTGTTGTCCTAATTTTCCTCCTCTGCATCGTCCTCCTCTTCTCTGACTCTCAACATCGTCACCCTTTTCTTCCTCCTCTTCTCTGACCACTTCCAAAGTTCCACCTCGCCCCCTCCTCTGTTGATGCCGCCAGAACCCGCGAGCAGCTTTGCCCTAGTGCCTGAGTGAAAACAAAAATGAAAATCTCATGGAAACGAATAATCATTTCAGATGTGATAAATGAATTGCTTTGAAGCTAAACAAACAGGAGACACTTCCTCCAGCATGCAGGGCATGTGCTTCCTCCAAGTCTCCCGTCAAAGAATGAACTCAGAAATAAGTCAATTTTGAACTGTGCTCCAAAAACAGTACGAGAGCTACTTCTTCTATTGGCAGAGTAGAAGCAAGGAAATATAGCTGATTCAAAACAATGAAACAAACCTTACATGCAATGCTGTTGTTTGGATTCCTCTGTATGGTGGTGAGGGTACAGTATCCAAAATTCATATTTCCAAAATATTTCAGCATAGTTTATGAAATATTATTTCCATGAAAAACTAATAAATAGATCAAAGTAGGCATCAACTATCTAAAATTGATCAAGTACAAGTTGTACGGTGTCATGGTATTCCATGATACGAAAAAAAAATCAGAGAACTCTGGAGCATGCAACTCTGCAAGCTAGACGCCTGAATTCACTGTTGTATTGTACCGTACAGGAAAACAGGTACAGTGAAACATTCTGATGAAATAGAGAAAAACGCTACTAATTGTTCTAGCCGCATGCATCAGATCCTTATTCCTGGAAACAACGGGAAACAGAGGAAGCATGGACGGTGAGATCTGGGCGGAGGTGGGCTTACAGATGGACCAATTATGGACGTGGCTGGCGGACCAAGAATAGAATTGGCAGCTGGACGACAGACGCGTGACACGGTCATCGTGGTTGAGCACGGCGGGAAGGAGAGTGACGGCCAACGGGAGGTCACGACCCCATTCTACCTCGAATCTGACCTATTGTTTGGTGGGGGACAAGCAGGAGACGATAGGGTCGCCTGCCGCAGCACCATGCTCGACCTAACCCGTTGTTTGGCGGGTCTTCTACAACAAGGACGGCCGGCTGAGGGAGGGCAGCGGAAGAGGAACTGTCGGAGGCGGCGCTGCACGATCTGGATGATGCGGCGTAGAGAGAATTGCGGGCGGCGGCATCAATGGAAGGAAGGATGGAAAATAAGGCAAGAGATGTGGGCCGTGTGCGCTGGATCGGGAGGCTAGGAAATCGGAAAGATTTGCGATTCCGGAGATTAGGGAGAGGCAATTACGTAGATTAGGGAGAGGCAGACCACGCGTTCGACGTACCAACGTACGTCGAACTCCAATATCTCTACTATTAAAGCAGAGTCTGCGGTGTCCGCGTTCCATCGATGGTACGTCGCCCAACCAGCCTTACCATCCGCGCGCAAAAAAGGAAAAAAAAAAATAACCGCGACCAGCCACCCACGAACGCACGGGCACGGCTCGTCGATTTCCTCCTCATATCGTTCCCCTTTCTTCATCCTCTCCCAACTCCTTCGTCAAACCCATCGCCAAGCAACCGCCTCGCGCCGCGGCCCTTCCTCAACTTCGCCCTCCATGCTCAGCGACTCAGCCCTGCCGGCGTTCCTCTCCGCCAATCCAGTGAAGTCCCGTTCAAACCAGTCTTTTCCTATGTTTCTTGTGCTGCTGGCCATGGCGGCCAGATTGGAAATCCCAGGCTTTGCGGTGGAAGTATGTTTTTGAAGCCCTCTTAATACTGGACGTCGTCCTCGGGTGGTATGCTTGCCGATTTGCTCTTAAATCGAGACGCCATGTTGATTGTTGGAGTTCTCGCCCCCGGCCCGGCCGAGATTTCACTAATGGCCACCATGTGCGGTTACAGGGACGTTCTTCCTACAAGAAGGCGGTTATCCTCGTCGCGCAGGATTCATCACGCCACTCCAGCCTAAGCTTGCATAGTCGCATCCTGCACCAGGAGAGTGCCCCTGCGGGCTGCAGCGAGGGCGGCGTGAGGTACACCGTGCGGCCAATCTATAACATGCTGTTGGAAGACACCACGAAGAACCACTCATGTGCTGGCATGCGTCGTTGACGCCGCGGTTGAGCTGCTGGTCACCCCGGGAATAGTATGTTTCTGTCCCCTGGCCCACGCAAACTGCAGCTATTTCCATCGGTCTATCTTCACGTGACAAAATACTGCTGTAAGCATGTTCTCCTACCAAGTTATGTCTCCACAATATACACGCACATAAGACATCCTGCTGTAAGCATAGCATGTCCCTTGCCATGACATGTTTCCACAATACATAGGCACATCCATGAAAATGTTTTCTAAATAGCAGATCCTGCTATGAGCATTATGTGAAACAGGGTTGCAGATGAACACTAAAATTTATTCCAATGATTGTATCCTGGTACGTTCAAAAAAAAATGATTGTATCTTGGCAAAGTGAGCAGTTGCATCGTACGTCTGATCAGGTATTTGCTTCTGCATCATTTGGTAAGTAAATCTGCTGTAATTTTGCAAGCTGGTATTCTTTTTGTGTTGGATAAGGAATTCGATATATACATCTTGTTGGCCTAGGTCAAACAATTGACTTTGGAACAACGGATAGCAAAATACATTCAAATGTATCAACACTCGTGTTACAAAGGTGTTTCAAGTTAAGAAATCCACAAAAGTTGGAAACAAGAACTCTAAGGTTAGACATTTGAGACGTTATCCATTTTGTTGGTCGTCCCTGAAGATTTGCATCCTGCTCATGTCTTGTGTTTTTATTGTTTTTATAAATTGTAGAAGATGCTTACGATCTTCATGTTATTGGTATCATGTTAAGGAATACATACCCACTCCTGGTATCTCAACTCTTTGGCGATAGATGCATATAATGCAGAAGTATGTGCGAATTATGATCAGGATCTTGTATAATGCCTCTACGTCAGCATGCGAGCATGGGCTCTTCTATATCTCTTGTATATGAATACATAATAAGCTTTTCTCCAATGCTGCAATTTCTCAAGTTCACCAAGTGTGTGGTTATTCCTGTTATTTTATTAAGATCCATAATTCGAACGGTGTATTTAGTTTTTCTGATGTAGTGAAGGCCAAACTTTAGTACATACCATTTTTGTCTGTTTCACGGGACACAAGCTCACAGGCATAGAGTCACGGGCGACACAAAAAAGGAAGGAGGATGCACGCCAATGGTTCCTTGTCAGTTTGATTTTTCAGTTATACATTCATAATATTTGTTGTCTCTGGTAATATGGTTAAGCTCCTTTCCTTTTTGTTCCTTCCTAAATCGAGGCCTCTTGCATAGTTATGCTGGTGTTGATTTGATGCCAATGCTTGAGAGTTGGGACTAGACGTTGATGTATGGATACTGCATGCTAATTACATTACCTTTGCACTCGTGTTTATTGCTTCAGTGTTATGCAGAAAATAATCACTTACTCGGGAACATGTACCAGAAAGTGAAAACAAGTTACAGGTGTCTTCGGCATAATTCATTGCTCAAAATTTAAGAAGATATGGTTTTTCCTATTCACCAAATATTTAATTCAGCATGTGCAAGTGTAGTTGAGGTAGAGAGAAATATTATCTTCTGTCAAAAAATATTGCCCATTTTGTTTTATTTCACTCATTGTATTGCTTGTCTGCACTATGAATTGAGTATTTGATTGTACTATACCTATACTTATATTATCAGTTTTGTCTAAGGAACAATAGACACATGTTGTTTTTCACATTTCGGAAAAGAAAAGAAAATGGATATAATAGATCCTGATAATCCCTTTTGAATATGTATCATCTTCTCTGCTCTGTGGTGCTTGTTCTTTTGTTGATGTCCAACTTACCATCTGGTAAGCATATGGCACCTTCATATGAAAATATTGATTCAATGATCAAATGTGGGTTCATATTTCATACACAAGTGAACATAATCTTGCTGGTTGTAATAGCTTCAGCAGAGATGGACAACAAAGGAGTCGTGCAGTTCGAAGACATTCCAACCAAGTCAAGCAGGTCATAATAGCTTCACATGTTTGGCATGCTCATATTCCATCAGGGACAAGTGTATAAACAATGTCGCTCCAGGCAGGCATCAGGTATGCAGCAAACTGAAGAGTAACATTACATTGTGGCGTAATATGATTTCAAACTGTTGGTTCAGCTCTGGAATACAAGGCAGCAGTGTCGATCTGAAGTCCTCCCAGTTCTCATGGAAGTTCATGACCTTTGCAAGAATCTCTCTATTTTCCTGCTTAGTTTCGTGGGATGCGGACCTAACCTGCTTGCACATCTTTGTGTGAAGCGAGTCTCGGAGGAGAGGCTGTGTAGTTTATGTCTAAACTGTACCCCCTCTTTTATGCTAAGTTCTATCTTTGAGAGGGGTAAGAACGGAAATACTAGACCTACGGGCTGTGTGGGTTACAGACAATGCTACGGATGAACGTGGTGTGGTTTGATTGGTTTCCTTTTCATTCCTCGCTGAAAATCCGGATCACACACTGATTTAATTGGTTGCGTTTTGAGTCCGTAAGTAAATTCTGTAATAGCAGTCCGTAGGTGTAGCATTGCTCGGGTAAGAATGACTCAATTGTACTATGTGAGTGTGCATGTTTTTTTTTGTATAGCAGAGCCACGGCTGTCAAACTCAAGAAAATTGCATCCAAGCTTATTTTTTTTAGATAAAGAATGTATATTAATATCGCGGAGAACATCCAAGCTTACTATACCGACTCAGGTGATAATGTTAAATTATTTCAACTTTATTCTTTTGCATCCATGCTTACCATACTGACTCCGGCTATAAAGTTGCTTCTTTCGGTTCATTCTATGCATCTAGACTTACGATACCGACTCTGGCGATAATGTTAAATTTTTGCCAGTTTATTCTTTGGTAGCAATACAAAATCGTTAAAATAATATTCTATTTAAATTAGTTACTTTTTTATATCAAAGAAGTTGTGCAAACAATGGGTCCGATGTGATGATGCTTCTTTGGAACGAAATATGATCGGGTTTATACATTTAAAGAAGGTGAGTATATAGAATAACGTCGTTCTTATCTATAATCATGGATATGACACATATAGATACTCTAATCCTTCGAAATACTCATGGATGGGACATATAAATACTATCGATCCTTCGAAACAAGATAGGCCCTTATGCAATGTTGTTGGCGGTTACAAAAATCACGAGAAAAAAATTGTCGTGGCAACGCACGGGCATTCAACTAGTAACTAGTAATATTGCACGTGCAATGCACGTGTTTACAATATATCCTCGTGAAATACTCGTTAAAGCAGAGTCTGCGGTGTCCGCGTTCCATCGATGGTACGTCGCCCAACCAGCCTTACCATCCGCGCGCAAAAAAGGAAAAAAAAAAATAACCGCGACCAGCCACCCACGAACGCACGGGCACGGCTCGTCGATTTCCTCCTCATATCGTTCCCCTTTCTTCATCCTCTCCCAACTCCTTCGTCAAACCCATCGCCAAGCAACCGCCTCGCGCCGCGGCCCTTCCTCAACTTCGCCCTCCATGCTCAGCGACTCAGCCCTGCCGGCGTTCCTCTCCGCCAATCCAGTGAAGTCCCGTTCAAACCAGTCTTTTCCTATGTTTCTTGTGCTGCTGGCCATGGCGGCCAGATTGGAAATCCCAGGCTTTGCGGTGGAAGTATGTTTTTGAAGCCCTCTTAATACTGGACGTCGTCCTCGGGTGGTATGCTTGCCGATTTGCTCTTAAATCGAGACGCCATGTTGATTGTTGGAGTTCTCGCCCCCGGCCCGGCCGAGATTTCACTAATGGCCACCATGTGCGGTTACAGGGACGTTCTTCCTACAAGAAGGCGGTTATCCTCGTCGCGCAGGATTCATCACGCCACTCCAGCCTAAGCTTGCATAGTCGCATCCTGCACCAGGAGAGTGCCCCTGCGGGCTGCAGCGAGGGCGGCGTGAGGTACACCGTGCGGCCAATCTATAACATGCTGTTGGAAGACACCACGAAGAACCACTCATGTGCTGGCATGCGTCGTTGACGCCGCGGTTGAGCTGCTGGTCACCCCGGGAATAGTATGTTTCTGTCCCCTGGCCCACGCAAACTGCAGCTATTTCCATCGGTCTATCTTCACGTGACAAAATACTGCTGTAAGCATGTTCTCCTACCAAGTTATGTCTCCACAATATACACGCACATAAGACATCCTGCTGTAAGCATAGCATGTCCCTTGCCATGACATGTTTCCACAATACATAGGCACATCCATGAAAATGTTTTCTAAATAGCAGATCCTGCTATGAGCATTATGTGAAACAGGGTTGCTGATGAACACTAAAATTTATTCCAATGATTGTATCCTGGTACGTTCAAAAAAAAATGATTGTATCTTGGCAAAGTGAGCAGTTGCATCGTACGTCTGATCAGGTATTTGCTTCTGCATCATTTGGTAAGTAAATCTGCTGTAATTTTGCAAGCTGGTATTCTTTTTGTGTTGGATAAGGAATTCGATATATACATCTTGTTGGCCTAGGTCAAACAATTGACTTTGGAACAACGGATAGCAAAATACATTCAAATGTATCAACACTCGTGTTACAAAGGTGTTTCAAGTTAAGAAATCCACAAAAGTTGGAAACAAGAACTCTAAGGTTAGACATTTGAGACGTTATCCATTTTGTTGGTCGTCCCTGAAGATTTGCATCCTGCTCATGTCTTGTGTTTTTATTGTTTTTATAAATTGTAGAAGATGCTTACGATCTTCATGTTATTGGTATCATGTTAAGGAATACATACCCACTCCTGGTATCTCAACTCTTTGGCGATAGATGCATATAATGCAGAAGTATGTGCGAATTATGATCAGGATCTTGTATAATGCCTCTACGTCAGCATGCGAGCATGGGCTCTTCTATATCTCTTGTATATGAATACATAATAAGCTTTTCTCCAATGCTGCAATTTCTCAAGTTCACCAAGTGTGTGGTTATTCCTGTTATTTTATTAAGATCCATAATTCGAACGGTGTATTTAGTTTTTCTGATGTAGTGAAGGCCAAACTTTAGTACATACCATTTTTGTCTGTTTCACGGGACACAAGCTCACAGGCATAGAGTCACGGGCGACACAAAAAAGGAAGGAGGATGCACGCCAATGGTTCCTTGTCAGTTTGATTTTTCAGTTATACATTCATAATATTTGTTGTCTCTGGTAATATGGTTAAGCTCCTTTCCTTTTTGTTCCTTCCTAAATCGAGGCCTCTTGCATAGTTATGCTGGTGTTGATTTGATGCCAATGCTTGAGAGTTGGGACTAGACGTTGATGTATGGATACTGCATGCTAATTACATTACCTTTGCACTCGTGTTTATTGCTTCAGTGTTATGCAGAAAATAATCACTTACTCGGGAACATGTACCAGAAAGTGAAAACAAGTTACAGGTGTCTTCGGCATAATTCATTGCTCAAAATTTAAGAAGATATGGTTTTTCCTATTCACCAAATATTTAATTCAGCATGTGCAAGTGTAGTTGAGGTAGAGAGAAATATTATCTTCTGTCAAAAAATATTGCCCATTTTGTTTTATTTCACTCATTGTATTGCTTGTCTGCACTATGAATTGAGTATTTGATTGTACTATACCTATACTTATATTATCAGTTTTGTCTAAGGAACAATAGACACATGTTGTTTTTCACATTTCGGAAAAGAAAAGAAAATGGATATAATAGATCCTGATAATCCCTTTTGAATATGTATCATCTTCTCTGCTCTGTGGTGCTTGTTCTTTTGTTGATGTCCAACTTACCATCTGGTAAGCATATGGCACCTTCATATGAAAATATTGATTCAATGATCAAATGTGGGTTCATATTTCATACACAAGTGAACATAATCTTGCTGGTTGTAATAGCTTCAGCAGAGATGGACAACAAAGGAGTCGTGCAGTTCGAAGACATTCCAACCAAGTCAAGCAGGTCATAATAGCTTCACATGTTTGGCATGCTCATATTCCATCAGGGACAAGTGTATAAACAATGTCGCTCCAGGCAGGCATCAGGTATGCAGCAAACTGAAGAGTAACATTACATTGTGGCGTAATATGATTTCAAACTGTTGGTTCAGCTCTGGAATACAAGGCAGCAGTGTCGATCTGAAGTCCTCCCAGTTCTCATGGAAGTTCATGACCTTTGCAAGAATCTCTCTATTTTCCTGCTTAGTTTCGTGGGATGCGGACCTAACCTGCTTGCACATCTTTGTGTGAAGCGAGTCTCGGAGGAGAGGCTGTGTAGTTTATGTCTAAACTGTACCCCCTCTTTTATGCTAAGTTCTATCTTTGAGAGGGGTAAGAACGGAAATACTAGACCTACGGGCTGTGTGGGTTACAGACAATGCTACGGATGAACGTGGTGTGGTTTGATTGGTTTCCTTTTCATTCCTCGCTGAAAATCCGGATCACACACTGATTTAATTGGTTGCGTTTTGAGTCCGTAAGTAAATTCTGTAATAGCAGTCCGTAGGTGTAGCATTGCTCGGGTAAGAATGACTCAATTGTACTATGTGAGTGTGCATGTTTTTTTTTGTATAGCAGAGCCACGGCTGTCAAACTCAAGAAAATTGCATCCAAGCTTATTTTTTTTAGATAAAGAATGTATATTAATATCGCGGAGAACATCCAAGCTTACTATACCGACTCAGGTGATAATGTTAAATTATTTCAACTTTATTCTTTTGCATCCATGCTTACCATACTGACTCCGGCTATAAAGTTGCTTCTTTCGGTTCATTCTATGCATCTAGACTTACGATACCGACTCTGGCGATAATGTTAAATTTTTGCCAGTTTATTCTTTGGTAGCAATACAAAATCGTTAAAATAATATTCTATTTAAATTAGTTACTTTTTTATATCAAAGAAGTTGTGCAAACAATGGGTCCGATGTGATGATGCTTCTTTGGAACGAAATATGATCGGGTTTATACATTTAAAGAAGGTGAGTATATAGAATAACGTCGTTCTTATCTATAATCATGGATATGACACATATAGATACTCTAATCCTTCGAAATACTCATGGATGGGACATATAAATACTATCGATCCTTCGAAACAAGATAGGCCCTTATGCAATGTTGTTGGCGGTTACAAAAATCACGAGAAAAAAATTGTCGTGGCAACGCACGGGCATTCAACTAGTAACTAGTAATATTGCACGTGCAATGCACGTGTTTACAATATATCCTCGTGAAATACTCGTGGACATAGAAATACTAGAATCATACAAGTTTATTATCAGTTCACCATAAAGCGTATTTCTTTCTGAAGCCATTGCAAGTAAAATTCCATACAAATGGTCTCAAAAAGGTAACTCACATAAGAAAAATAAAACAACCTCTCGTAATGAGTACCAAAGGTACATTTAATCGACTAATTTCTAGTTTTCTACATAGCTTTCTAGAGAAACTGGACTCCGCTGCCAATCTTTGTGCTTACGTTTGGCAATAAGTTCTACAAAGCAAGTCTCGCAAACTATCAAGCATAGTATGGAATATATTTCGGAGATGTTTCTGTTCATAAGTAATACATAATCTACCTTAAAAAGTAAAAAGTATCTTTCAAAAAGGTTTTTCTAGATTTTATCTACTGTAAACTATGGATATATTTGTGTCTCAAAGGTGCATTCCCAACTTCTTCTGAACCTGCTTGCTCGAACGCATAATGAGCCTTCCCTGAAAGAAGAACATGAAAACAGTTGGTTGCTAAATTCTGTACTACTGAAAAGTGTTGGTGATGATATGAAAATTCTAAAGCTGCCTTCAAGTTCCCTGATATTTTAGTGCATCTGCAAGGAGTCTTCCTCTAATGCCCAAAAATGTGCAAGATATTTAAGATAACCCAAAAGCATAAAAACTGACTAAAATAATGGAGACAAAGGCCATTAAAAAAAACACTATTTTGTGGATCTTGAAAGGCAAAAAAACAATACTGGATAGACTTGACTATGAAATGCAACCTAGCAAATCTTATTGTGATTATATTTGAACAGACTTAGGTTCATTTAGCCAGTGACTGACCCAAAGAACCACACTTCGGATTGCCTTCAGAAAAGTAGGTTGACATGCGGATTTCCCGTGAAGAATAAAAACGGAACTGGCACTCTGGCAGGCTGGTGCTATAAAAATATGTTTTCATTAGGTACATGTAATTTATAAGCTCAAAGATTTATACCGCAATTTAAAAGAAGAAGGAAGAACTATACAATCGATGTACCAAAAGAGGACAACATATAGTCCATTAAACTCTTTAAAAATCTGGATGATATGCAAGCTAAATACATAGCAGTTGACAATTAATAAATTTCTTAGATGATCTCATTCAGTTTGTATTCGGGAACGGAGGAAGTAGTTTTACCTCACAAGGCATAGAAGGATAATATGATGGTACTAATCAGGCTGGGTACACTTAACAAAATTGGTGCTCTATCATGCTTTTTTAATTACTATTTAGCATCAGTCCTCTGTTGGATAAAAGGATTAAGTTACATAACACACTATTGTCAATGCAAGTCTCTCGTGGATAACCATCTGTGGTAATGTTGAAACATCTACACCCCTGTGCCCGGAGAAAGTAATAAGCCAGTTTTCCATACGTCACAAAAATTCAGTTCACATTACTTCTGGTATGCTACTAAATTTATACTCACTTGCCTAGAGTTACAAGTTGAGTTCCTTAGCTTAATAATATGCTAAGCTATCTACACTAAATCCACTGCGTAGAATATATGTCTATATCTGAAAAGGTATGTATGTCATTAGAGATGGAAGATCTGCGGTTTTTTATGTCAAAAATTTCATACCTCCTATCTGACAGCTTCATTGTTCCACAAGTTGTATGCAGGATTGATGAGAAATCTGGAGCATACTACTTACCAACAGTTCTACTCGCACACATATATATATATTAAACAAGTTTTTGAATGAACTGTGTTGGTTCAGTGCAGTCTTGTAACCAAAACCAGGAACCGCATGTTGGATTTAGGACAAACCATCTTTTAGACAACATTGTCTTCCGAATCTAGTGGAATTCCAAAGGATACCCATCTATTGTAGTCCAGAAAAGACATATATGAGTAAAACTACCCGAGTCGCATGTTGGATAAGATATATATGAGTAAAACTAATCGAGTCTTTATTGTAGTCCAGGAAAATAAAAGTAAGCTATGTAGAAGTACTTTTTGTGCAAAAACATTACGGAAGAAAATTATACAGCCTACAATTCAGTTCAAGCGGACTTGCACAAGCATTAGCACCATCTTTTGGGATCTCGGATATCTGAATGGTTAATCTACCTAGAAAATGACAGGATTATTTTTGTGCCAGATTTGCACTTCATAATTTTCTAAACAAATCTGCCCTCCATTGTCAACCATGGATTAGCTCAAGTGGGTACCTGTCTTTCCCTCAGTCAAACACTAAATGAGAATGGAAACAAGAACTGCTGCATGGTCGCGGTGCCTCCTACGCGCGGCCTCCTCGTGCATGACCGGTAGCGAGCACGTCGCTGGGGCGTCTCCCCGTCCACCTCACGATACCTGATACCTCATCCTAAGTGCCGGCTGGTGCAGCGGAGGCCGGGCTCGCGTGCAGGGCGGCGGCGGTGGGCGGCCTCGATGTGCAGGTTCGTCCGGGACGGCGGCATGATTGTTTTTTGGGCGACAACGGCGATGTGGCAGAGGGGGGCGTGTAGTGCGGGAT
The DNA here is from genome assembly GCA_028641055.1 of Alopecurus myosuroides. Taxonomy (NCBI): domain Eukaryota; kingdom Viridiplantae; phylum Streptophyta; class Magnoliopsida; order Poales; family Poaceae; genus Alopecurus; species Alopecurus myosuroides. The sequence continues at coordinate 307,682,901 of CM054061.1, forward strand.
GGGCTGATTGCGGTTGGGGAAAAAAGTTGCGGGGTAGGGTGCGACCGTGGCTCGTTCGTCGGGCGACGGACGCTGTTTTACCGCTAAATGCGGAACTAATCTTAGTCGTTGATCAGAAGGTTGTGCGGCCAAGAACATTTGGATCTGCCCTTCTCGTTCTTTTAATAGTAGTGGTGATACTCCCTCCGATCCATATTAATAGGTGCTGAAGTGGATGTATTTAGACATGTTTTATTGCTAGATACATCCACTTCAGGACCTATTAATATGGATCGGAGGGAGTAGTAATAAAGATAATAAAAGCGTTAAGGCTTCGCTGGTTGGTTACTTGGTCGGTCCGTCCGTCATTAAAACTGTCCCCAAAGTTGACATAAATTACCCACTCTGCCACTAATAATCTCTACTTTTTTTCCATAATATAAAAGGAGTAACGTTTCTCCATCGTAGTATGTTTCTTGTTGTCCGCCGTGTGCTTTCGACCGTTCTTCTATCGCTAAAAAACGTTTAGGCCTGGTTTGGGAGCAACGTTTTTTTAAAGTATTATGGCAATACTTCAGTTTCTGGAAATAATGAAGTATCAAATACTTCAAGGCGTTTGGGTCCACTAGATTTTGTAGTTTCCGAAACTGAAGTATCCTAAATACTACAGTCTTTTTGCCGTATATGAGACTTTGGTCCCGACCTCTTTTTTCCACTAAACGGAAAAACTCATCTCTTCCTTCTCTCGAGAAACGCATCTTCTCCTCCCGTCGTCTTCGCCTACGACGCCCACGGTCATGTCCTCTTCTTCAGCCATGGAGAGAGCAGGATCACCACGTGGAAAGGAAAAAAAAAGTATCCCAATTTGCCGTTGTTTCTTCTCTACTCGACGGCATCATTGCTGCCATCTAGGGCATCCTATCCTTGCTGAGATCCCATGGATGCCACCGATCCGATTTTGGCGCTCCATAGCCTCAGCATGTACTGTTGTCTTGTGGATAATCCCAGATTAGGGTTTCACGTCCTGGTGCATGTGTGTTTGATTGATTATTGCTAGCTGACCAAATCTATGCCATCGGATGACCCGGCCGCCGACCTTCACGTCTGGGCGTTGCCGGAGAAATACATGAAGCCATAGCCGCAACACACTCCAAGAGCCACAGCCTAACAGGAAACATGCATGCACACATCGTTCATGCTCACTTTGAAACCTCATATTCATTTTTGCCTCATAGTATCTAGCTAGTCCATTGTGCTACACCGATGCATCTCGAGTACTTTGCTGAAAGCATTATCAATTTATCAATGTCCTACACCGATGCGTCTCAAGTCCTTTGCCGTACGCCGGACCTGAGTGCCTGATACTACAATAACATGAAGTTGAAACACAGAATTTGTCGTGGGTACTAGAAGTAAGATTTGACATAACGTTGTTGATTAGAAGCATCATTAATAGGTGTGTTACTTAGTCGAAGCTGAATAACTCATGCACAACCATGCATGCAAAGCCGTTCATAGATCTAAGGTCAAAAGCAATACTACATGCACTCGGTCAAAGCAATCGCTAAACGGCACTTGCCAAACGCTTCACAATTTTTGCTAAAATGATGAAATACTGCAGTATGAGGAAACTGAAGTATTACTGTGCCCGGCACTTGGATTCTTCATTATCACAATACTTTATTTTAGAAAATACGGAGCTGCCAAACTAGGCCTTAGTACTTGAGTCAATACACGGTGGGTAGCTAGGAAAAACAGACTCCTAATTCAATTCAATAACGGATCAACTCTCCCTTGGCTGCCCGACCCATACAATCCGAGGCCAAGCGAAGTAGGACACGACAATTGACTGGAAGCCACGTGAGCTCAAAGATGGAAATCATACAGGAGTAGTGTTTCTCCATCGTAGTATGTTTTTTTTGCTGTCCGCCGCGTGCTTTCGTCCGTTCTTCCATCGCTAAAACGTTTAGTACTCATACTTGAGTCAATACATGGTGGGTCGCTAGGAAATACAAACTCCTCATTCAATTTAATAACGGACCAACTCCATATTGGCTGCCCGACCCATCCAATCCAAGGCCAAGCGATGTAGGACACGTCAATTGACTGGAAGCCACGTGAGCTAAAAGATGGAAATCAGACACAATAGGTCCTTTCTTCAGGTCGACGCGCGCGTACAACTCTATGGAAAATGCTTATATATACACCAGCTTCCGACCAAGGTATCCATCCACCAACTCGATCGGCACAATATTCGTCGAGAGATGTGAATTGCTCGAATTTTTGTGAGGGTTTGCTCGTCGCGGATCGATTGAGATGATTTTTGGGAGGCATACCAACTAGCCGGCCAGAACCCGAGGGCGACAAAGGAGGACTTCTGCAAGATTTTTCAAGTCGATGGGCGCCGCCGGCATGCTCTCGCCTTCTCCACAGCGGCCGCCTCGCGTCATCTCGCTCTTTGATTATCTACCTAGCCAATCGTAATCGGACTAGATATGTTATCCGAGTTGGAGATTGCAAGCCCCGCCTTTATAAAGCACCAATCCCAACCCGTTCTTTCCTCTCCAAACAAAGTCGTCAGCCGAGCTGTAGACGATCAAGGAGCGAGGCGTGGGGTCGTCCAAGAGCCAGAGGCCCAAGGCCGTCGACCCGTCACTAAGCACCACGACAGGCTCCAGTTCAGCAGGGAGAGCACGGAGGACACCAGGCATGACAACACTACACCAGCCGCCGCCATGCCCTCCCCTGCTCCTCCATCGTCGCACGTCACGATTATAAGACGTCGCACATGTCCGCACTCCCCTGGCTTGACAAGCTCAAATGTTCCACACTCATCTGCGTCGTTGACCCGTGCGACCGGAGACGCCTACCAATCGATCAACATATGTGGGGAGGCTCTTTAGGTGCATGTCACTAAGCACCAGGGTTCCAGTTCGACGGGGAGAGCATGGAGGACACCAGCCCACTACATCAGCCGCCGCCATGCCCTCTCTTGCTCCTCCATCGCCGCAGTTGCCTTGCCAGCATCGCCCGCCACGATTAGAAGACGTCACACGTGTCTGCACTCCCCTGGCTTGACAAGCTCAAATGTTTCACACTCATCTGCGTGGTTGACCCGTGCAACCGGCGACGCCTACCGATCGATCAACATATTCGGGGAGGCCCTTTAGGTGCATGTATGCGAATACGAACATGTTTGTATGCCACTGCTTTTGATTGACACAAGGACCCATGTCGAGAAAGAAGGGAAACAAAGAGACATGAAGAAAAGAAATAAGCAGTGGTGAAAAGAAGAGACGTGTGGTCACAACAAGCCCGGGAATACAATCACCAAAGAGCACACTATTATGTATACATATGTTTCACTTATACCATGATATTATAATATGTATAGTACAAAGGGAATAACATAAGAAATCCAAGGAATTTGTCGACAATTCGAAGTTTTGCATGTTCGAGAACTCACTTAGGAAAAGATAGCCTCAACTCAGCTTGATGATGCAAGATTGTTATTAGTCATTCAGTTTGTTATTGGTAAAGCAGAAGGAATCCTATTTTTTGGCAAATGAGAATTTAATCGTAATCAATTATTTTTATTTACGTCGGAACCCATTGGATATATTATCTTTTAAGGGAGAGCAGGATCGGGCGAGAAAAAAAAAAATTAGACACGTTCATTAGATAGAATAACCCTTTAATTGAGGTAGTTTTCGGATAGATCCAACTAGAACGCTACCTTTCATCCGAAATCGCTTTACGTCGAGCGCGCGAGCGCTCGCGCGCTTTGGAGGCGCGTGCTCCTTTCCGCGCGCTTTGGAACCAGCCCACCGTACCTATCGAACCAACTCTCCCCCCCCCCCCCAAAAGAAAAAAAGAAGGAAAACTGAACCCTATCCAGCCGCCTCCTCTCATTCTCCCCTTTCTTCATCCAGCGCCTCCCACCGCCACCTCCTCCCGATACCGGCGGCCCCCCATGTTGTGTACCACTGCACCTTCTCCATCCTCTCCGACGAGCCCCCAAGCTGCACAGCTCCGCCCCTGCACCCCTTACTTCAGCGGATCTGCTGTCCCCAACCACAAACCCTAGCCAAGGATAGAGGAGCAGCAGGTCAAGCCTGGATCCATGCTTGTCCCCACCGACGGCAGCGCTGCCATGGATCTCGGAGTCGCCCCGTTCTACTGCACCCTTCTCCCTGGGTCGATTCCTCGTCCGAATTTCGACCAACTCTGGCGCTCATTGGGAGAAGGATGACCGGTTTCTTCTCCAGATACGCCTCCGCCGCTGCGAGGAGGCTGAGTGAATCCTCGACGACTCCACACGCCGGTGAGTACAGTGCATCCCTGATTGGCCTCACGCCCCACGTTCTTAATTTTAACTAGCTCTTGTCTGAAAATCTGCAAGATCCACTTGCAACATTAATTCAGAACTTGTGTTGGTAATCAACATTAATTCAGAACTTGTGCTGGTAATCAACGCTTAGAGAGCATGTACCCAAAATATATCAACAGTGGTGCTAACTTTTCTGCTTAGAGAGCATGCATGTAAAGACAGTACAGATTCCCTCTTGCGTAAACTGGAGGTCGAGTCAATTATTGAATTTATTCTTCTCGACTTCGTGTTATGCTATGCATGAATTTGTTAATGATATAGTCATGGGGGTAAACATTCATCTGAGGAGGTCATACGTTGAACAGATGATAATTCCCTTATATAGCCATCCGCCTAGAAAGTATCTAGTACACCAGTAAACTGGAGATGACATTATATCCACCCACCAATATGCATCTAACTAATTATAGGATATGCATGCTGCTGACTTACCTGTCTGGCTACTGTTACCTGTACGCAGACACCCCTATGGTCTTGGTTATCTGCATGAGCTGGACCATGGTCATGATAGAATCATATACGTCGCACTGATGACATCTCCAAACTCTCTACTGCTGAAATGTCCTAATGTCTGAATTATGCCTTTGTTGCCACTTACCGCTTGCAGTGTTTAATGCTGCACTGCTTTCAAGTGTCAAAACTTGATATCACCTAATCGTACTTAACATGTCATTGATTTTATTGTGCAAAACAAACTCAAACCAGGTTCTATCAATATATGTGTTGAATTCTTGACGACACACTTCGACTAATATAAGTATTTGCATCACAAACTAGTTAACACAAGCCGGTTTTTCTTTTATGGTTACCAATATATCCTCTGTTATTTTTCATTTGTTTCTTACGCTTTTTGGCTTATTTTGAGTACTCCAGAGGTATTATGCAGCTATTTGATTGCCTTCTAACTGAGGTTGATGAACGCTGTAAAAAGGGTTTAAAATTGGCAATAAAATCAAGGTGGATGGCCAAAAAAGGTGGATGGCCAAAAGGTGGATGGCTTTTATGGCCATCCACCTTTTTATGGCGCCGGGTCGCGCCGGTGCTGCCTCGAGCTTGGCCATGTGGGAGGCTGCAGCTCCGGTCCGTCCGCGCCGTCCACCGGCGAGCAACTTCGGCCTGAGTCATTGGCCGCCATGGAGGACAAGGAGGAGCCTAGCGTTGCCGACCTGCTGCTGTAACCGTGTCATTGGCCGCCATGGAGGACATGGATGGCAAATTTCTTGGTTTTCTTCAGATCTGTGCCCAACCGTGGACACGGTTTCTCTTTTTCTTGATTTTTTTTATATGGATCTTCTCTCGATTCTTGCCAGTCATGCGCATGAAGGGAGTACCACTCCGGTGGGAATGTTTGTTTTCTTTTCCGTTTGGATGTTGGCACTTATGTGTATTCCTTTCTTTCTCAGATTTGAGATTTTGGGTTCGATGGGAATTTTACATGATTCTTTTCTTGTTTGGATGTTGCCACGGATCTGTATTTTTTTTTTCTCAGATTTGGATATGTGTATGAATTTTAGTTGATTTTCTAAGACTGCATATGGACAAGTTATCAACCTTATATGCATATGAACAAGTTATGAGTCTTGTATGGATCTTTTTTTGAATCTCTGTTAATAATCCGAAATTTTGCTCATAAAATTCCAGTGAAATCTTCTCAAAATGTAAAAGCAATTTTAGTTTCCCTTCTATGAGTGCCATGAAGACCTTTGTTTTTTGTTATTCTATTTTTCTTACCATTATGTTTATTTTATTGTAAATCTTGTGGTCTATGAATGAATCATTGGATCTGCGATGAAACATGAAAAGAAACATGTATGATTATTGTATGAATCTTATATGACGATAGTATAATCATCTGTTTTATGGTGGATCTGTATCCGTGCTCTGCCGTTCTGGAAATTGAATGGAAAATTGTGTGTATGAAAAATGAATGCCCCGCTGTGCTGAATGTTGAATGGAAAAAAGTATGAATATATGCATTTTCTATGAAAATGTATGAAACCGACAGGAATATCTTATGGATCTTTGAATTGTGTATGAAAATTGTATGAAACTGATAGGAACTTTCTGAAAAATCTTCTATGAAATATCGGGGTTAACGAGGAAAACAATAATGATTCTTGTACTCTTATCTTAATCTGAAGATAAGAAAGTGAACTGAGAATTGTTAGAAAAGAAAGTGAACTCAGATGGCAACAAATGTTTATGTAAAAAATTTACACTTTCAACTATGTTAGCTGAAAAATAATTGTTGATAAATAACTTAGTATTATGTTGTGCATCCCTAACAAAAAGGCATATTGTGAAACATTAGTGAAAAAATGACAGTGATAAAGAACTGAAAAATATAGGGGGCTGTTGTGTAAAAATGTAATGGACGTAACAACCAGGCTGTGCTGAGGTGGGAGGACACTTTTACAAATTTCTCAGCACGAATCTCCAACAAAGTTGACCAAATGGAGGATAGAGATAGTGCTGGGGGCCCAACTTACCAGTGGAGTTGCATTTTCGCTGAACGGGCTGTCGAACCAGGACCAGATCCAGATGATGCTCTACTGCGTGCTCCCCAGGCTCTACTCGCTGCCCATGCTCAGCACCATCAACGGCAAGCTGAACACCCAGGCGTCCGGCCACACGGGCCCCTACAAGTACAAGATCACCACCTCCGGCAACAACGTGAACTTCTCCACCGGCGTGAAGGGCAAAATTACCAACCTTTTTTTTAGAAACCAATGTTTAGTCTATTCCCAAGAATGTTATCAAGGGTGGTGAATGAAAATTACCAACCCTTCAAAAATGTATATATAATTTTTCCCAAGAATTTTATCAATGGAGATGAATGGAAATTACCAACCTCTAAGAACCAATATATATTAATATATCCAAAGAAAGTTATCAAGGGCAATGAATGGAAATTACCAACCCTTTTTTTTAGGAACCTATGTATAGTTTATTCCCAAGAATGTTATCAAGGGTGATGAATGAAAATTACCAAGAATGTTATCAACGGAGGTGAATGGAAATTACCAACGCTTTAAAAATCTATATATATCTCTTTCCAAACAAAGTAATCAAGGGAGATGAGTGGAAACTACCAACCCTTTGAAAACATATTTTTATAACCCCCCCAAGAATGTTATCGATGGAGATGAATGGAAATTACCAACTTTTAAGAACCAATATATATTTTTATTTCCAAACAAAGTTATGAAGGGCAATGAATGAAAATTACCAACCTTTTTTTTAGAAACCAATGTTTAGTCTATTCCCAAGAATGTTATCAAGGGTCTTGAATGAAAATTACCAACCCTTCAAAAACTTATATATAATTTTTTCCATGAATGTTATCAATGGAGATGAATGGAAATTACCAACCTTTAAGAACCAATATATATTAATATATCCAAAGAAAGTTATCAAGGGCAATGAATGGAAATTACCAACCCTTTTTTTTAGGAACCAATGTATAGTCTATTCCCAAGAATGTTATCAAGGGTGGTGAATGAAAATTACCAACCCTTTTAAAAACCTATATATAATTTCCAAAGAATGTTATCAACGGAGATGAATGGAAATTACCAACCCTTTGAAAACCTATATATATTTTTTTCCAAACAAAATAATCAAGGGAGATGAATGGAAATTACCAACCCTTTGAAAACATATTTTTTATAACTCCCCCAAGAATGTTATCAATGGAGATGAATGGAAATTACCAACCTTTTTTAGAAAGCAATATATATATTTATATTTCCCAAGAAATTCATAAGGGACAATGAATTAAAATTAACAACCTTTTTCAAAAACCAGTATATAGTCTATTCCCAAGAATGTTATCAAGGGAGATGAATGAAAATTACCAACCCTTCAAAAACGTATATATAATTTTCCCCAAGAATGTTATCAATGGAGATGAATCGAAATTACCAACTTTTAAGAACCAATATATATTTTTATTTCCAAAGAAATTATCAAGGGAGATGAATGGAAATTACCAACATTTTTTTAGAAACCAATGTATAGTCTATTCCCAAGAATGTTATCAAGGGTGGTGAATGAAAATTTAGGGGAAACCTATATATAATTTCCAAACAAAGTAATCAGGGGAGATGAATGGAAATTACCAACCCTTTGAAAAGCTATATATATTTTCTTTCCAAACAAAGTAATCAGGGGAGATGAATGGAAACTACCAACCCTTTGAAAACATATTTTATAACTTCCCCAAGAATGTTATCAAGGGAGATAATGGAAATTACCAACCTTATTTAGAAACCACTATATATTTTTATTTCCCAAGAATTTCATAAGGGACAATGAATTAAAATTAACAACCTTTTTCAAAAACCAGTATATAGTCTATTCCCAAGGATGTTATCAAGGGCGATGAATGCAAATTACCAACCCTTTGAAACCAATGTTTAGTCTATTCCCAAGAATGTTATCAAGAGTGTTGAATGAAAATTACCAACCCTTGAAAAACTTATATATAATTTTCCCCAGGAATGTTATCAATGGAGATGAATGGAAATTACCAACCTTTTAAGAACCAATATATATTAATATATCCAAAGAAAGTTATCAAGGGCAATGAATGGAAATTACCAACACTTTTTTTAGGAACCTATGTATAGTTTATTCCCAAGAATGTTATCAAGGGTGATGAATGAAAATTACCAACCCTTTAAAAACCTATATATAATTTCCCCAAGAATGTTATCAAGGGAGATGAATGGAACCTACCAACTTTTTTTAAGAAACAATATATATCTTTGTTTTCCCAAGATAGTTACCAAGGGCAATCAATGGAAATTACCAACCATTTTTTCTAAACCAATATATAGTCTATTCCCAAGAATGTTATCAAGGATGATGAATGAAAATTGCCAACCCTTTAAAAACTTATATATATTTTTCCCAAGAATGTTATCAATGGAGATGAATGGAAATTACCAACTTTTAAGAACCAATATATATTTTTATTTCCAAAGAAAGTTATCAAGGGCAATGAATGGAAATTACCAACCTCTTTTTTAGAGAACCAATGTATAGTCTATTCCCAAGAATGTTATCAAGGGTGATGAATGAAAATTACCAACCCTTTAAAAACCTATATATAATTTTCCCAAGAATGTTATCAACGGAGATGAATGGAAATTACCAACCCTTTGAAAACCTATATATATTTCTTTCCAAAGAAAGTTATCAAGGGAGATGAATGGAAACTACCAACCCTTTGAAAACATATTTATAACTTTCCCAAGAATGTTATCAAGGGAGATAATGGAAATTACCAACCTTTTTTTGAAACCAATATATATTTTTATTTCCCAAGAAAGTTATAAGGGGCAATGAATTAAAATTAACAACCTTTTTCAAAAACCAGTATATAGTCTATTCCCAATAATGTTATCAAGGGAGATGAATGAAAATTACCAACCTTTTTTACAAACCAGTATATAGTCTATTCCCAATAATGTTACCAAGGGTGATGAATTAATATTACCAACCTTTTCAAACCCTATATATAATTTTCCCAATAATGTTACCAAGGGCGATGAATGGAAATTACCAACCCTTTTAAACCCTATATTTTTATAGCCCCCCAAGAATATTATCAACTGTGATGAATGGAAATCACCAACTATAAAACCAGTTCATAATATCCCCAAGGGTGTTGAATCAAAATTACCAACGTTTTCTTGAAAAATCTGGTTCATAATGTTATCAAGGGTGATGAATGGTAATTACCAACATTACAAAAACTTTTATATATTTGTATTTTTCGCAAGAACGTTACCAAGGGGGATGAATGAAAATTACCAAACGTTTTAAATCCTATATTTTACAGTTTCCCAAGAATGTTACCGAGGGTAATGAATGAATATGTATTTTTAGCTGGCATATTCCATTTTTCATAGATCAGTAAAATAAAAAGGACGGTAAACTGAAAAACTGGTGTACTATTCCTTTTTTCATAGAAACATGTATTTCGTTTGATCAATCATTTCTCTTACGCCAAATTTAGCTTAAATTCCATTTTCTTGGGTAGTGGTTTCTAGGGGAAATAACGGGTGAGATAGGCTTTTTTTGCGATGGTACTAAATAAAAAAATACTCTATATTTTTTATAGAGACCACAACCATGTATAGCATTTTTGTTTTTTTATTAATGATTTTTATAATGCACTAATACTGTAGTATTTCATTTTTCCCTCTTTTAGGGCATCTCCAGTCGTCCCCCCCCCGAGCCCCCCCAGGCGGCCTTTTTAGCGCCGGAAGCGGCGAATAGCGTCGTTTTCGCACCAGTCGTCCCCCCAGTAGCCCAAATAGCGCCAAAACGACGCTAATTCGCGCCGCGGCACCCAGGAGAAACCCAGCCCGCTGGGTTCGGCTTCGGGGGCGAAGCTGCGGTGCAGCCCACGCGGGCCAGCTCTGTCAGTGACGCGTCGAAAAAACGCGGGAACAGAAACCCCCGCCCGTGATCTTCTTCTCGGCGCCCGCTCCGGTCAAAGGCTGCCGGAGTAATGGCGTGGCGGCCGGCCAGTGTATGCGCCCCAGTCAAAGGCTGCCGGAGTAATGGCGTGGCGGCAGTGGTGACACGTGCGGCGCAGTAACTGGCCCGCCATGCTATAAAAAGGGCCCTCGCCGCTCCCCGTTCTACCATTCTCGGCGCCCACCTCCTCGTCCTCGCCACCCTCGCCATACCCACCTAGCCACGATGACTCGCCGGTTTCGCGCCCACCGCCACTCTCCTCTGTACTGCCGGCTCACGGCTGGGACGCGTGGCCACAGCGAAGGCGACAACGACGGATAGTTCCACTACGAGGAGCAGCAGCCGGCACAGGAGTTGGCGCCCGAGCAACAGCCGGCGCAGGAAGAGGTGGCGCCCGAGCAGCGGCGCAGGAAGCACGGCGCAGGAGGAGGGATTGGAGGAGGCATCCCGTCTGGCCCGAGCAGCACGCGGCGTACTACTCCTTCGAGACCTGGAGGAACGAGGAGGCGTTCCACCGGGTTCGCGGCGGCCTCGAGCAGGCGGCGGTGGCGGCGAAGGCTGCCGCCGTTCGGGCATCCCTAGAGATCCACCGGAGGGAGGAGGCGGAGCGCGAGGCCTACCGGCAGCTCACCGCAAACGCGGCGTCGGCCGAGCAGCAGGCGCTCATCGCGCAGTACGAGGGCGACCGGCGGCAGGTGGTGCTGCAGAGCGAGGAGTGCAACCGCCAGCCCTCCGAGCAGGCGCAGCTGCACCGACTGCGGATGCAACACCGGGCGGAGCGGCGCTGGCTCGCCATGGTGGCGAAGGACGACCGCGAAGCTGGCCCCTTAATCGGCCGGCCTACGACGACCGCGAGGAGGAAGACGATGAAGACAACGAGGCCTAGAGTAGTCGCCGCCAGGCCGGGGCGACCGTAGTTTTTAAGTTTTCGCAATGTTTTAGTTTTCAATTTTTATGAAAAATTGCGTCGAATCAATAAAGTGCGTCGATTTTTATTCTCGATTTATTTTGGGCCGATTGTTGGGCTGGGGGTCGACTGGGAACCCTGGCCCCCCAGGTTCCAGATTAGCGCCGTTTGGCCCCAAAACGGCGGCGTTTTGGGCCCTGGGGGCGCAACGACTGGAGATGCCCTTAAATTTTACACTAGTTGGAAGTGGTTTTTATTCTCCCACCCTTTTATCTTTTTGCCCTAAAAAATCACTAGCCCAAAAAGGGAATTAATTTTTGTTCATATGGACATTTGCAAGTAAAAGAAACAAAATTATTTTCTTTTAACCAACTCAGGGAGATTTTATTTGTTTCTGTCTTATTTTTTATCTTACAATTTTTATAAATGTTTTTTTTCATGCAAGTACTTGCAAGTCTGACATACAAAAAGTATTCATCGCGCAATCGTTAAATAGCGTTTTCGGCATCTACCCAATGTTGAAATTTATATAGCGTGAATTGGTCAATGTTTTTGTTGCAAGAGGGCTGCGCACCTATCGAAGACAACAAATATTTTTTAGATAGGTCGAATTGTTTTTTTTATACTAGTCGAAAATGTATTTTTTTTATATTTTAGATAGTGGGAATTTTTACATTTGTTGAAATCTCAAAAATTTATACTAGTTGGAAGTAGAATATTTTTTACACTTGTCGGAAATGTTTATTTTTATACTAGTTGGAAGTGGAATATTTTATATCTCCCACCTTTTTTTTTTCTTACCCTTAAAATTCACTATCAAAAAAGGGAATTAAGAAAATTAATTTGAAGGAAAAATTATTTTATTTGCAACAAATTTGAGGCGAATAAAGGGAATAGCGTGTGCAAAAAACGGTCGACAAAAACGTGCGCGTAATTGTTTGAAACGGTCGTCAGAAAGGGACAAAAACGTGCGCGTAATTGTCCTGGTAACGCGGCCTATGTCGGAAACCGCTCGATCAAAAGCAAACTCTCGCGCGCGCGCGTGTTAGCCTCGCCGCCTTTCATCATGGATCAACGGGGTAAGCATGTACATATGCCACGGAAAACCAAAGATCATCTGCAACAGGAAAACGAGAAAACAATATATAAGGAAAGGTGGGAAGAAAATCAAGGACAAACGAGAACGTTTAAGGTGGTTCGAATAGGATATTTGGCAAGGCACTGCCCGAAGTGGATAGATCGTGAGATGAAGAGGATGAGAGGAGGGGTCTCACTGTTGTAAACCATGGCGGTGACCAATGAGGGCAACATGAGCGTTGTTGAGCAGGATATCCGACGCCATCAATGAGAGGAGGATGGAAAGATCAAGTCGCACAACAGCACGTTGAAGCCAATATGCTCAAGGAACTCAAGCAACTATTCTCATGAGACGACATCGAATTCCTTGGCGAAGTCTACCTTAAAAAGGAAGTATGGTTTTTTTCTCTCCCGTTGCAACGCACGGGCACATGTGCTAGTATAATAGTAAAGAAGATTGGATGGGATTATTTGGACACTTAGTACAAGGATCAATTAGCCAATTAGTTCAAGCTCGATAATACGTAGTATTTCCGATTAGGTAATAACTGGAACAAAATTTGGCCTGTCAAAAATTGGGAATGCCTAAAAACTAGAATAGATTTATTTCTTAAATTTATTTTTGGTTCCTCCGCTATTCGCTACCTGAATTCAGCACTTTGCGGAGTGTTGGAGTCTTTGTCGAGTACTCTCTATCAACCAATCGAGGATAAGTGCTCTATACGGGGGTATTTCTGTGAGACACTCAGCGAATAATTAACACTTGGGCAAAATAATGGAAAAATGTCAGCAAATGTTTGCACTTGGCAAAGACCGAGAAAATATTCGACAAAGACAAACACTCAACATAAGGTTGTGGACACGTATCTCCCCGCTTGACAAAGTTAACAAGAAGGAGACGACGCGTCCTCTTTACCAAGTGTTGTTTTTCATAAGATGAAAATTACCACATACAAATATAAAATAATAATATTTTTTCCTGAAAGCGGAAGCCAAAAATGTTGTATTTAAAAAACATGTATATACAAAATGGAAGCAATTAAAGGAAAAAATACAAAAATAAAACAAAAAAAGAAATACAAAAATAATAAAATGAAAAGAAAAACAATCAAAAAACAAAAGTAAACCCACGGTAGCGTGCCGGACCGTGAAGGATGTCTCTCATCCCATCCCTCGTTCGTTTTGGACAGTCCAAGCCCCCCCCCCCCCATTCCGTTCTCAAATCTGATTACACTTCGAGGGCCACTTTAATTCAAGATTTTATATAGATAATTTGGAGGATTCAAATCATTAGGATTTCTTTTCTACGGTGGCATTTTGATTTGTAGGATTGAATATAAGCCGCAAGTCTCATTGGAACTCTTGTTAAACTTTGAGCGTGTTATATGGAAAAAAAACATTGAGCAGATCGATGACACTAAGCATCAACTTTTCTTATGCATTTTTGCCACGATACATTTCAATATTGCAAAATATTTAATATGGTATCTTCTTTTTGAATGTTTTCTGTAGAGGGAATCATGCGGCTAGCAGTAGGATCACGATTCGGAAACAAAGTATTGGAAATTATGTGTAAAACCAACATTAATTACGAATATGTATATAGGGAGGAATACGGGGAGCACGGGCCATCCGTTCATCGGCTAAACTGAAGGGGACATAATCTTGGTGTGTCCGCACAACGGTGGAGTGAATTATCGAGTGACTTGAGAGGGTTTAGCGGTAAGCTAACATCCCCATTAGATGTACTGATGCTATTAGGTGAAAATAAAAGACGTGGTAAATAAATCTGAAGAGAATGACCGAGAAGGCACAATGCAGGAGTAGCATGTGTCAAAACTTTACATTGAAAATAGAACGATGTTTTAAACATTGTAATCCAAATTTGAAGTAGAATTTTTGATACACTGTCGATAAATATTTCAAAATAATGTGTTGGATGAATATTGGCAGGGAGAAATTAATTTCTATTATTTTGGTCGTGACTCGAATTTGGAATTGAGAATAAATGTTCTGAAAATGTTTCTGAAAAAATTGCGATAGTTAAAATAGGGTGCTGAGCGAGCAGAAGAAATTATCGCAATTGCTATAGTATATGATACAGTGAAAGCAGATCGGCAGCGCAGTGGTAACAAAATCTGTAGGAAATAAGTACTTGGACAAAATGGACGTGTAGAGCATGAATAATGCTCTAATGGGTTTAAGATTCACGTCCATAATAGTAACAAGCACTAGTGGAAACCACGACTTTCATTCTGAGCTAGAAAAGGCATTAGTCCCGGTTGCACCAAAATCCGCGACCAATGCTATGCATTGGTCCCGATTTTTGCGGCCGGGGCAGCGAAATTCGTCTGAGGGCACTGTCTAGTTGATATAGAAAATTTGAAATACTCCATTTGACCTTTTATGCAAAATTCAAAAATAAATCGTAAAACGGTCAAAACTTTTGCGTACAACATCGAAAAAACGCGTTCAATATATCAAAAGAATCGTGAGGAAATTTCCAATCCAACCTCACTCGCCTTCGGCCTGTAAGGTTTTTTCAGAATCGGCAAATTCCAAAAGGAAAAAAAGTTATTTGAGACAGACTAAATTTTCCTACATAATCAATTTAATTAAATAAATTCAAAATTCAAAAAAATATAAAAAATGTTTTTTTCAGAAAAGATAATAAGGATGTCATATTTGGATTACTCGTATTCTTTTGATCAATTTAGACATATTATTTGTCGAATTTGGAATTACAGATTTTTAGATATAGTGCAATAGTTAAGAGGATTGATAGTACTATATTGACAAGAAAGAATGAGGTGTTCCTAGGTAGAGTAGTGGGATGGAACTAAGAAGTTAAGCGTGCTCGGGTGAAAGGATGGGTGACCGAGCGGGAAGTGGGCATTTAAAGTTGAAAAAAAAAAGAAAAAATTCTACACCGTGGTTAAAGATTCCCAAATTCAACTGTTTTGAAAGTTTGAGAAAAAAATAATACGAAAAAATTTATTTTGGAAATTTCAAACTTACCGCTGGCGGACAAGACTGGTGTTCGCCAGCGGTAACTAGATATCGCTGCCGAACAGGACTTGTTCGCCTGCGGTAACCTCTTCGCCAGCGGTAGCTCGATTTGGTTCGTCACTGGTAAGCCTTTTCCTACTAGTGTGGTAATCAACTATAAATAGGAAGTTAAATTCGCGCCCGTGAGGACTTGAACCTGGGTGTTGGGTTCCTACATGAAGAAATTTGTCTTAAGGTGTCATGTTATTTTTATTGTGATCGAAATTTATATGAACATAAAGATAAAGAAAACTTCGGAAGGAGCGAAGCGAGGCCCGTCGCTGGAGGCTTAGGGCCAAAGAGTAGTTAGGTCAGGACCGCCTATATTCCTCTTGTAATCCGCCGTAAGGGATAAGCCACACATTGTAAATCAGGGGAAATATTAAGTTATTAGCATTTTCATGCATATGATCCATAAAAAGAGTAGTGTCGTCTACTGAAGTATGGATAATCCATCATCCTCTAGATGTGGCAGTACCTAATATTTCTCGGTTTGTTGTACGCAATCACATACAGCACGTGCCAAACTAACCATCCACTAAGAGCAGTCCCAGACTCCCGATGCGCTCGCTCGCCCATGCATCCACCGCCCTTGCTCATCCTCCGCTTCTCCTGGTCAAACAAGCTCGGCCGACCAGAGCTGAAGTCTTCGTCCTCCTCTTCTTGTCAGACAAACCACCACGGCAGTTTTCGCCTTCTCTTTTCCACTAAGCCGACATGTTCTGTTGTGCATCGCCAGACTGGAGAGGACCTGCCCGCACGGTGGTTTTTTGCATATTTGATTTCCATATCTCCAGTCATGGAGTTATCAGGGCTCTAGTATACGCCATGTCTTTTTTTTGTGTGGGTAGTATACGCCATGCTGTTGGCACAAATATTGTAACGCAGAGTTTTCTAGGTCATCTAAAATTCTGCGTAAGCGCATCTGCAAATGTGCTCCAGTTAAGGCTAGTCCCAATAGAAGTAACTTCACTAATAACATAGATGCCACGTAGGATAAAAAGCTGACGTGGCCAGTAATTAATAAGGAGAGAGAGGATTGTGCTAACTTAGCTAATTACTGTAACATCACACCTTCCAATGCAACATGAGTCTATAAGCTAATAAATATACCTTTGCATGACATCACTTTTATGTTACTATCCATAGTGGAGGTAGTAACGTAGTTTAGAAAAATGTATATGTTACTACTCTATGTTACTCTCCATTGTGACTAGTCTAAGGAGCAAAGAATGTAAATGCAAAGTAATCTGTTCTACATCATGAAACAAGTCTAGTTGTGTCTAGCACGAAGACATCAAAACAATTCTAAAAGGTTTGACTTAATGACATACCAAATTATTTGGTAAAACTCATCGGGAAATCCATCCAGATCTGAGCCTTGCTATCCTCAGTTTGTAATGGCGCTTACTTTTTCATCAGTAAAAGTTGCAGTAAGAAAAATACATCACACAACAGGTCAGTTGGTTTATGGATTAAAAGATCTTCACTGCAATAAATCGTACGGGAGCCTTGACCTAATGACAATTTTGAAATAGAGAAAGATGAGAACGCTGAATTTTTGTTGTTGGATTCTTATCAAACCCCTCTTTATCGCTGGAAAGCTAAATCTTATACACTTTCTTGATGTCTCATGCTCAGTTAGTTGATCAGAAGAGTCTAATATATTTAGGGATTAATTGGTTACAAACGGCATGGTAACACCTACATGAAAGTTGTAGAGTTTGTAGAAATCTTTCCACAATACCATGTTTGTGCAATTCAGAAGAATGTTTGTCATGATATGACCAAAATAGTGCTGCTATACCAGGATTTTCAGTTTTAAGCATATCTCCCCTTTTGCTAGAGTTAGTCCATTTGTAGGCACAGCCAGTATTGTGTCACAACATGAATGATGTAAATAATTTAGCGGTGAACATAGAAATGTGCATGTTTGCTTGATTTTTGTTCAACTGGGTCAAGATTTATAGCCTAAAACAGATGTGTTGGAATGAATTCGGAGTTCAAGGTAAAAGGAGGATGATGTAATTTCGGTATATTACCGCGCGAGAGTTGTAGCAATGTCCAAAAAGATTCTTTGTTATTGACGGACCGGTTCTAAGAGGAGTTTCTACAGGTTCTAGATGCTACGGCAAGAGGCTACGTAGTTGGTCATTTGTTGGTACTAAGACAAGTGCATGACGAGTCTTTTGTGTTATGGTTGCCTATCGTTGGTTTGATATGTGTGTGTGTGTGTGTTTTTAAATGGACGTTAAAACCCTATCCGCATTAAAAGGATACACGATACTCCATATTAAATTATTCAACAATGATTAAACAAAGGCATACATAAAAAGTCCTAAATAACCACTTCGCCCCTACAAACTCGACAATGGGGGTCATATGATCCACAACAAAGCTCCACTAGTTAGATCTGTGAGCATCACCTAGCTGTCTGTTTAGTGTGCCGGGACCACACATAGGGTCAAGTAGACCCTAAGCGCGCACCACATGCACACGCTATAAAATACGTCACCACCATCCAACCGCCGGTCCATCTTCAGGGCAAAGATCGGCATATGATCCTTGCCAAATATGTCGTCGACACAGCCACATTGCCAAATAGCATCACTTCCCTACGCGCGTCCATCAATAAACATACGTCGTCGAGACCCCATCGTGCCACGCCACCGAGACTCGATGTCGTTGATGCGAAAGATGCAACACAACGCCACCTCCAGACCCCTCCAGCTAGGACATGCTGGAAAACGATGTCATTAAGAGGGAGAACTACACCGAAACTGCTGCCATCATCCGAATCGGGAGACCCAGATCTAGAGTTTCCCCTGAAGCATCGTGGCGGATGGTGGGATATTCACATCGACAACATGCACCTTTAACAACGTAACGCGCCCGCGAACGTCGCCGTCATCGGCCTCGGCTGCATTGGAGACCGCCTTTCGCTCGCCAACTAATTCTCCGCGGATCTGCCCAGATGTCTACAAGCTGGAGGCAAAGCCACAAGACCAGCGCAATGGCGCCGGGGCAGACATAAATCAGGCAGCCACACACACCGATTACGGTCAGCCTGGCCCATCACAGGCCCAAATCGGACCCTATAGTTGCGTTATCGCCACTTGCAGCCGCGACATGCCTCTTCGCAACACCTGGCCGATGTGCCATGTAGAAGACGGAACGGGTGTTACCGCCAAACTCCAGATTGCCGTCCAAAAAGCTGTCGCACCCTGGTTTCTAGGGGATACTCATCGGGCCGAACTGGATAGCAGATGCTTGGATTATGGGGCATAACTGCTCCCACGTCCCATTTTTCCTATATAGCTACAAAATAGTTTCTAGACTCAACTGCGACCAGTAAAAGGAATCCTACAGGCAGACAGGCTCTGATACCATTTGTCGCACCCTGGTTTCTAGGGGATACTTATCGGGCCGAACTGGATAGCAGATGCTTGGATTATGGGGCATAACTGCTCCCACGTCCCAGCTTCCTGGTAGGCCTGCGCTTATGCGCGACAACACAAGTCCTGCTATTCCACCGTCGATGTAAACTATCCACTAGAGACCATAGGCACTACTGTCGACGTACTTCATATCAATCACGCAGGGTACGTCAACAGCGTTAAAACGGAATGATACCACAGAATGTCTCTAAGACACAAAAGATTGAAATAAGGTTGCAAATAGCCTTCACTAAGGCAGAGAATAGCAAATACAATCATCCAGAGGACACATGTCCCAACATAACATTCATTACATCAACGGAAGCAAACAAAGGGTCTGAGTACAGACAAATCCAAATAGGCTTGAGAAGCCGGCAATGAAAGGAAAACGGAGCCCATCCACGAAGTCTCGGATCCTGCCCGGGTCCGCTATCTACTCGTCAACAGCTTCGTCGTACTTCCACGTAGTAGCCTCCATGGAGATCCTCGGAATCGTCGTATGCGTAAACCACAACCCAACGGGGTCAGTACAACAACGTACTGGCAAGCAAGACTCACAGTTCACCAAGGTGTAACCCGTCAACACCAAGCACAGATGCCTTGGGTTCAACAGAAGAAAGGGGTTATAAAAGATGCTGCAACTGGCTGCGCTAACCAACTACAGAAACACTACCACTTCCAGCTAACAGAAAGGAGATAAGATAGCGTGACGTATCCAACTGTTGTTGACCCTCAAACAAACCCATCCTGGATCTCGCCCCTTATCCAAAGAAGCAATCCGAGGATAACTCACACAGTTGGATTAATGAATAATGGATCAATTTGTTGTGTCAATAAGTCTATTACTAGTCAGTTAACATTAGTTAGGTGTAAGTTGTTCTGAGTACTTGTTAGCCAGTACTTTCACCAAGTCGTCACATAACCGCGGACAACACGGCTTCTCGAGAAGATTTATCCCTGCAGGGTGTGCTCCAGTACCCGTACACACTCAAGCCACCAACTAAAACTCAGGTGGACTCGACACGACTCGAACCATCACTACAGCCTGTCCTAGGAGCCACGGAGCTATAAGGTCCCGGCCAGTCCGACCTAACCTAAGCGCAGGGGTGAAAACCACACCCCCCGGCACCACAGGCCTCGCCCTATATGCATCATCATCATCAACAGTAACCATGGGAGCGACCCATTCATGCTTATGCGCAAATGGAACTCCCGAACTAAGTGTGGCTCTTCGGACAAACTGCGGATTAGGTCAAAGTCGAGGGGGGTTCCATACCACCACCCGGATGCGGTGAGCACGCTCATCATGGATCAGTAGACAAGACCCTTTTCCTATTAGGGTCGACACTAGCAGGCCTCAAAACCACAAAGGGCCTCCTGCCGATGCCTTATCAGCATATTATTAACAACAGGTTGATTTATTAACAACGAGCCCCCAAAACATAATAGAAGTAATAACAGAAAGTAACGGGTAACAGACTCGAGCAAAGCAACCTAAGCATGCTAGTAAGACACTGGCTCAACCAAAGGGGTGATAGGAGTGAAGGTGAGGCAATATCAAGGTTAAGGGATTCATGTGATAGGTTCGTAACAGAAACAACTACTACTAAGGCTAGCAGAAAAGAACAACGGAAAGTATCGGTAACCAATGTTGAAAGGAACACAGTGGTTCATGTGAGTGATAACTTTCCTGCAAACCCAGTAGCCTGGTACTGAGCTAGAACCTCAGAAGGGGTGTCGTAAGGATCGTCGGTCTCAACGTCGTCGTCTAACCGAGAAGAAGCAAACAGACAAAGCAGAAAGGGTAGACAATCAATATCATGGCATAGTGCACAATCATGGGGATGATGCATTTCATGTTAATAGTTGCATCAAAATAAACTAGTTGACATGGTAACACAAATTAAATGGACACATATGCAATTTTGAGTTGCATATGAAAAGCCCATGAATTTTGGGTTAGATTATTTGTTTTCCAACTAATCAACAGATGAAGGTGAATTAGTATGATGCATGGATGAGGAAAACAACAAAATAACAACAATAGAACCAATTTAAAATAGGGTTTACCAATTTAGAAATTTATTTAGTAAGTTATGGAATTTTTGGTTCCTTAAAGGGATTACACAAATAGTTGTTGTTTTCACCAATTTAAATTGTGCAAAACAAATAACAAAATTCATATTTGAAAAGTTTATACTTTTCTAGGTTGAAAACATATTTTGCATGTTCAAAAATAATTTAATTTGAGCAAGTTATGATTTTATCAAATTTAAATGAATTAAACAAGTATTAAATTATTTAAGCAATTTTAATTATTCAATTCATGAAACAAAATTTATATTTGAATTGGTGGTTCAAAATGGTATGGAAAACATATTTATTTGCATGATTTGGATTAATAATGAATTAGTTATGGATTTTATCAAATTGTAATTGAATTATTTGAATTCAAATTTGAATTGCATTTTGAAAATTCAAAACAGAAAACAAATGTTATAATTAGGTAGATAATTAAATTTGGTGCAGTGTACATATTTTATTTGTATTATTTGGGTTTGTGAAATAAAAGTTATTAGGGTTTCAATTCTAGGGACTATTCTGTAATTAATTGGACTGATAATTAAAATAGAAAAGGCAGAAAAGAAAAAGGCACCGAGCAGTGACCTACACAGGCCACTGCCAGTGGGCCCATCTCCTGCGTGGCGCTTAGGTGGCCTCCAGGGACGCTGACGAGCGGGTCCCACGCAGGGCGCGCGCAGAAGGAAAAAAGGGGGAGGCAAATGCCTCCCCTGGGATTCGATCCCGTGATCTCGCGCTTCCGCGCACGGGCGGCTAGCCACTTGGGCTGGTTCAGTTTCGTGACAGACAAGGGGCCGGTGGGGGTATATAGTTCAGTTAACGCGCTACTCTGAATTTAACTGAACTTCTGCTGTGCAGGTACAGGTGCAGGCTCGCGATGGCGTACAGGGACAGGCAGCGAGCGATCGCTGCCGTGATCGTGCGCCGCGGCCCGCTGCCGTGTGCGTGCGGTGGCCTCCGCGTGCGGGCGCTGCGGCTGCCGTGCGGGTGACCGGTGTGCTGCGGGCCGGAGAGGGCAAGGAGCGGGAGGAGCGACTGCTTACGGAGACCGATGGAGGGAGACGGGCGGACGGCTGCAGCTCGGTGGTGCGGAAACGTGGACGGCGGCGGAGCTTCGGCGGTTTTCGAGGGAGATGGAGGGCGCGGCGAGGTAGAGGGCGGCGGCCCCTTTCCGTTCCCGGCCCTAGCGCGGCCGGGCGGGCGCCGTGGCGCCGGCGACGAGTCGGGGTGAAGCGGCGGTGAGGAGCTCTCGGTGGTGGTTACAGAAAGCGAGAGGGAGAGAGCAGCGCAAGGGAGAAGGGCGGCGGTGCGAGGGAGAAGGAGGAGGAAAAGATTAGGGCTAGGAGGGGGGCTTGAGGGCAAGAAATAGGAGGAGGGGTGCGCAGCGATCACCGTTGCCTGCGTCCGATGTCGACGTGGGCAGCGTGATCTGCCTGCCGTACCAAGGTAGGAGAAGGTCGTGAGGGGGTACGGGCCTTTGGCCAAATTGGGCTGGCCCCAACGTGGGCTGCCTCCTTTTTCCCCCTCTCTCTCTCTTTTTAACCTTTTAAGCTTATTTTTTTTTTCAGATTTTGGGAAAAGAGAAAACAAATGGTTCTAGGGTTAGCAAAACTTTTGGGAGAAATTTTTACTGATTTATTTTTGTAACAACCTTGAAAATGAACTTTTGTTTTCCAATTATTTAATTGATGGTATTGTTTGGAAATAAATTAAATGAGTTGAGCAATTTGGTATCAACAGAAATAAATGGACCTAAGCCAAAAAAATTAAGTTTTTGATAACAATTTTGGTGGAAACAATTGTTGGTTTGTTTTGTAGTTTTTTATTTGAAACAGGTAACATAACAAGTATGGCAAATGATTTGAATGTTTTGTTTGGAATTTCATATAGAAAACAAATGGAACCAAATAGAAAACAAGTGCAAAGATGATGACATGATGCAATACTTGAATTAAACATGAAACAAAACATTCTAGGGGGTAGATTTTCATACTTGGGATGTTACAAAAGCCATACCGCATCTTTTCCTATGGACACCTCTCGCAGCGACGAAGAGATGGCGAAGGGAGGATGTGAGGCCCTCACATGTCTCGACTCTGGGCGCTCTAGTACAGTCCCAGCGTGGCTGTAAGGGAGCGTGAAATGCGGAGCCATCTGTTTCTACGAAGGAGAGATAGATGACAGTCAACAAACTCCAGAGAAGTAATACGTGTGTTCTTACTGTTTTCTCTTTTTAGGATCCGTGAGTAAAAGTGTTATCGTGAGTAAAAGTGTTATCGAGAATCTTATTAAGCTAGTTCGGTGAGAAACACTGGTAGAAAATAGGTCTTTAGTCCCGGTTCGCAAAGGCCATTAATCCCGGCCATGCAACCGGGACTAAATATGCGCGACTAAAGGCCCCCCTTTAGTCGCGCCTCTTACGAACCGCAACTAAAGGCCCGTCACGTGGGCAGCTGGCGTGCGCCGGAGGCGGGAGGATATTTAGTCCCGGTTTTTGACACGAAACGGGACTACAGGCTATTTTGTTATTTCTTTAATTTATTTGGGTTTCTAATTATTTTTCACTCCAATTTTTCACTGTTTTTTTTCACTCCCTTTTTCAGAATTTTTATTATTTGCTTAGTGTCTAACTACAATTATCTCTAGTCAAATTACTTACTCGTGGTCAAACTTCCCGCTCGGTCACTCATCCTCCCACTACTCTAGCACTAGCACGCTTAACTTCCGAGTTCCATCCCGTTCCGCATCCAAGTGTTTCGCACGCATGTATGTGATACTAGTATCATATCAATCCTATTAACATGTTGGTCGATGCCACATTTCTTTATTGTCTGAATTTCAACTAAATCTTTTAATAAACAAAAGTTTTGATGTAATTAATAATTTTGAATAAATAAATAAACATTAACTTTTTAATTTGTATTATTTCTAAAAAAATATTCAGAAAAATAAAACTAATTCATTTTAAAATCTTAAAAATACAAATAATATATCAAAATATTCAGAAAAATAAAACTAATTCATTTTAAAATCTTAAAAATACAAATAATATATCAAAAAATTCAGAAAAATAAAACTAATTCATTTTCCCCTTTCTTAAATGCAAAATAAAATCTGATAAAATTCATGAACCAAACCATATGAAATCTAAACCATATAAAATTTCCAGATCCAAGTTTGGACTATTATTTTGGACACAAGAACTGTTTTGGCAATGACTATCTGTGAGAATGATTTGAACGTAACTTTTAAAATACATAACCAAAATGGACAAACTAAAATGTTCTGGTTAGATATTGAAAAGATCTATCCATAGCACTTAGCCTCACATCAAGGTCAGCAACCAAATGAAAATACCATCCTTTTTAATAAAAGACCAGTAGGCTCTTCTATGATTTTTGGAATGAGTTAAAAATGAATTTTGAAGTAAATCCAACTGGATGAGTTTGGTATTGACTAGATCTATGTTTTCCTTGCTTAGATTAATTTTTGGAGCTTTAGATTTATTTTTGGTGAACAGATATAGAAACAGTAGTTTTTCTGTTTTGTTTTCTTGATGTGTTTTTGTTTGTTTTGAAATGTGTGTTTGATCTTATCTTGTTTCCTAGCTTGTTTCCTAGCTTGTATAGAGTGTTAGGACTTGATATTAGGTTGTTTGCTTGCAGAACATCTACCTTAGAAAGTGTGTGCATGATTGGAAACCCAAATAAAAATGGAACTAGCATTTGTTACATTCTAGTTTTATTATTTTGGAATTGTGTGTGAGCTAGATCTTTGTGTGATTGCTTTAGTAAATTTTGTGCTATGTTTAACCCGTGATTTTATTTGAGCCATTACATAACATAGCGGTACCTATATCCATTACATAATATAGAAATAATATAACTAGGAATTAATATAGAAATCATATAGGAATTAATAGAAAGAAATATATCCATTACATAATATATGCATTACATATATCGAACGCAACATAGCGGTACATAGATGTGGTACACAAACAACATCTACTCGAGCTCCGAAGAGTAGATGCGGAACAACTCGAAGGCAACATATGCATCTATTGCCCCATACTCGAGATTGATCCGGTCAAGTGAGTTCTTCCCCCAATACATGTGATTCCTCAAGGGGAAACAAGTCTTCATGGTTTTGTAGTCGTGGTGGATGAAGGCAGTTGCGATCTGAGCCATCCCGGTCTTGTGCCCGTATAGCTCATCAAAATAGATCAAGTCCTGAAGATCAATGTAGTGATCTTCAGGTATCTCAATACCCAACGTGCGCATCAACTTCTGCCGGTCATTTGTGATGTCGACGCTACAGAAGTCGTAACCCTTGTTGACAAGAAAATCAACAAGTTATGGAGATTGTTTTGAACTACTGCAACAACAAAAATGGAACACGTGTTAGATATTGTTGCAACACGTGTATTCTTCCAATGCAACAACAAATCGAAAATGCAACAACTATCCTATAAGAGATTGTACGCTTGCGTACCTTGCCCATTGGAAGACCAAAACGGTCTCCTTGTAGGCAATCTGGATGACGGCCACATCCTTCTGATTGGCCGTATACTCTAGATCAAGCCCGAAGAACTTGTGGTGTTCATCGGCTTCATAGAGATTGCTCAAACGGTTAAGAGCTTCGGGGAGCCTCTCGCATCTATTGGTATAGGCCACGTGGAGATTCTTGCCGCATGGTGTGGGCACACGGAGAACGTTCCAAACGGGAGAATCCATGGGTGGTGGGTGGAGGAAGAAGAGAGGAAGAAGAGAAGAGAGGAAGAAGAGAAGAGAGGAAGAAGAACAGAGAGCCCGCGCGCGCACTGTAGCAATGGCCTTCTGCCTCTCGCTCGCGAAATAAAACCACGCGGGAGGCGAGCAGTTTGGAACTTTAGTCGCGGGTGGCCAGGCCAACCGGGACTAAAGACAGGGTGGCGAGCAGTTCCGACCTTTAGTCGCGGGTGGTCAGGCCAACCGGGACTAAATCCCTCCGCGCGCTACCCCAACCGCCAATCAAGACCTTCATTCGCGGGTCGCCTCCCGAACCGCGACTAAAGACCCCTTTAGTCACGGTTCGGACATTTTGGGTACTGAAGGGGGCGTATGGAAGGCCTTTTTTCTACCAGTGAAAGTTATAGATATCTTTTCCGTAGCGGCCATTGAGTTAAATTATTAAGTTACCTAGGTGAGTTGAGGTAGGCCGGTTAGGCCAACCGTAATGGTGGTATCTCAGCGCGGTATCATAGACAACATGTTGACATGGCACTATCTTTTATGAAGAAAGATATTGGTGTTGCGCGGTATTATAGGCAAAAAAAATATTGTTAGGCCAATCTCACACACAAGGATAAGGCCAAAATCATTAAATGTAAGTATATTTACATACAACTGCTAAAAACAATGCATTAGATCAAGTTTACGGTAGAGTTAAGGGTTGGCTTTAAGATATTGCCATATCATCTATAGTCGTGTCTATAGCCAATATGTACAATAGTTAGATATAAAGATGTGTTATTTTATTTATATGGTCCACCTTTCGTACTCACAAAGTGTATAGAACCATGTGTAAAGAGGCTAACTTACCCAATCCTATAGCCCATATTTCTTCTCTCCTATTATCTCTCTTCGAACTCATTAAAAATATTGTATTTAAATCCTTACAGACTGCCTATGTCATCCTATTGTGTTTGCTCTTAGGGATGTTGTCTCTTCACCATCATCTAGGATATCACGCTAAGATACGATACATTACGGATTAGCTTGATTAACTATTCAACAAGATCGGTGAGAAAGTTATCAATGAATATTCTGGAATGCTTTAACATTAAAAATTAATCTATATAGAAAAACATTGCATGCTTTCATTGGAAGTTTGTCTTCAAAAGGTGTATTTACTTATTTTGGCTCCAAATTGTGTATTGATGAGTATAAATTACTCACTCTTATTTTTTCTAGTTGGGCCAAACTCTTGTTCCCCATCTCGCCTCAAACGGTGCAAGGGCCAAAACAGTGAGCAAGTGGGGGCCGGTAGGCGAAGCCTCGCACGAGGAGGCAGAGTCTTGGCAGCACAAAGAATATGCGCTTCAATCTGGCATTGGGTAAGTTACCCTGTCGAGTGATGTTCAAATATTCCAGAACTCGGTTTTTTAAAAGGGACCGATATAGATCGAAGTCTGTTTTCATTTGTGGGCCAACTTCACTTGCATATTATCCGGTGGTTATTTTTTCAACAGACTGTTGATTCTAGTGCAGTTTCTTTCCATTTTATAGCACAATTCGTGCACATGTAGGTAACTGATCCTTATAGCACTATATTGTACTAAAATATTTTCTCCACATTCACTAGTCTCTTGCAAGGAGCACTCTGCACCATGAGCTATTTAAGTGACTAGTCGGTTCTCGGCTATGCTTCGCTCAAGTACCAATTCAACTTACAACATTGTCTATGGAAGATGTTTTTCCTTCCATGCGGTGTGAGGGAACTAGCTAGATCGATCCATGTGACAAACAAACTACTCCCTCTAATCCGATATAAGTGTCGGAGGGATAGCTGAAATTTTGCCTAGACCTCGTGTCATGTTCCGATACTTAAATTGGATCGGAGGTAGCAACATATACCGTTAGGCACGGTAGGCACCGGGGAATTGGTGATATGTAGGGCAGAACTCGTATATGCTTATTATCCTTGTTCCGAGCCGTCCCACTAAATTGAGGGTGTAAATGGGCCACGGACAATATCTATGAGCTGAAGATGACTGGGAGGTTGAGACAACCTTCTTCAAATTTGTAAATGGCCAGATGATTCAATCAATATTGTGACGACACCTTTGGCAAGATAAGTCTGTCTCTACAGGAGGAGTTGTCCTGGACTATGATGCCAGAGCAGTGGGAGCAAGATCTTGATGGTGTTCATCTTTGTCTTTCTTACTTACTGAGGCACAACCCGTTCAAAAATCCTATGACTTCGATAACTAAATCACGGAAATCATGCGGAAATCGCCAAATCATTCAGGTTGAATATCTTAGTAGGGTCTTTGTTTCCACCGACGTTGTTCATTCACCTAATTAGGAAGCCAACTTGGTTGGCCGGTAATTATTGAGCCTAGGAGGCCTCACCAGCAACAACTTTTTTTGCTGGACCATGTACCATGTATTATAATACTCGTGATGCAGAGTGAGGGGTTGTTTGGTTAGAATTCTTTTATTTTATTTACTTTTTGGACTTTGACTTATAAGTCAAAAGAATTCCTAGGTAGGTGCTTTTAGATTTGGCTTTTGGCTGCACGATGGTATAATCCAAAAGCCAAAGCCAAAAGCACATAGTTTGGTGCTTTCATGGTTTATAAGCCAAAATCCAAAATGCAAAACTAAGCCTAAACAAACACACCCTGAATGTCACCTTACTTATTAATAATATACAAACCACTTGTTAAAAAAGAAATATGCACTTGCACAGTTTCACTTGCTTTTTTAATGTATTGTATTCATTGTCGATGCTTAATTTGAAACCTTCTTTTGTCCAATTTTAGTACTATCCAAATCAAAACAAAGTGTGACTATTGGTTCCAATGTTTTTATTCTCGCTGAGCAATTGATGAACCGGAAAAATAATTGTCTATAAAAATTGCAGCACAAATAAGAAGATGGGGTTAAATTTCTTTTACTCTTTTCCCCCGTTTCAAAGAAACTACTATCACCAAGAATGAAACATGGACTGAATCGAGCTCCTCCAAGTCAATTTGGAAACGCAAATAATAATCTGCAACACAAGAAGAATTTCTCCATCTAGGATGCCCATTATTTTAATCTAATGGGCTGATTATAGTTTCCATGTTTAAGCTGAAGCAAGTGAAAATATTGTGAATTTTAGTTTTAGCTATCAAAGGAGCAATGAACATTGGCGGATCTAGGTTGAGGTCAAGGGGACACCCCCCCCCATCCCATTCGAATTCCATAAGGCCTTGTTTACTTCTAATGTATTGCTAGTGTATTTTAGGAGATTGGAGGGGATTATCCTGATCCCGAAAAATCTCCAATGGTTCGTTTACTACTTTGGTTTTGGAGAGGATAATCCCTAGATATCCCCTACCAACTACCTCATTTTTTGCTAGATTAAAAACTCTACCCCATGCTAGTGTATTGTGACGGAAGAGTATTTGTGGGCATTTGTGTGGAATTGGTGAAAGCAAACCATCCCCAATCCACGAGGTGATAAAAAAACACCACAAGTAAACAAATCATAAAGGAACCTCTCTAAACTGGCCCATCCCCGTCCCCACCCCACCACAAGTAAAACATTTAATTATTTTAATATGTAAAGTCAGTTGATTTGATACCAACTCTCGTGACTCTGAAATTCAAATCCTTTGTTTTTCCTAAGTTTTACATATTTTCGCAGGAAAAGATAAATTATCCCCATTTAATTATTAAGCTAGCATTTCTTTACATCAGAAAATTATAACTAACTAAATTCAAAATGGACCGATTCCAATTCATGTGGCCCCTAAATTAAAATATATCCAAATACATTGAGGTTTTATTTTTGTGATATTTCTATGGATTTTTGTGTGATTGTGTGTTATGTCCTTTTAATGAAGATTAGGCAATAACGTTGACGGAGCTAACGAAGGGGAATTTTTGTTGATCATGAAAAAGAAGACCAAGATCCCTTGCTGAACCAGGAATGCCATCCTTGATTCTCCTAATTATTTTATTGAGCATGTTTTACTTCTATATTCAATTTATTTTAAATTGTGCTTAAGACTTTATTATGGTTTACGATTATTTGAAAAGTATTTGGGAGTATGACCAGTAGGTGTATCTTTTAATGCCGTTCAGAAGAGCATCTATCTCAACATATAGTAGTTATGCTTAGTGTTGCTATCTGGTCAAACTATAGGATGGGGAAAAGATCTTTTACTCAAAACTTGTATTATGAAAAAACTTGGGTAAATAAGTTTCACCCAAGATGTCGAAAACATTTTTGTTTATAAAAGGGGGGAGAAGAAGATGGTGTTGGATGGTTTTTGAAAACGTAAAATTTGAAGTACTCTCATATACCAACCTAACATGTGAGACTACATTAATCCAATATGGGAAGATGGTATCATATAGTACCTTATTCGGTTTAATGTAGTTCTCTCAATTTGTGGCTATGGTAACATTACCGCTTTAGTATACGGAACCGCTCTCGGTTGAGGGTGTGATCATGGCAACAATATATTCCTTTGGGGCATATTTGATCTCCAACTAGGTGCAACATTGGTCACGTGTTGGATACTATGTGGTGAAATGATCGTGGAGATGATTATGATTATGATGATGATGATGATGTGGAAAACAGGTACCACTACAAATCAGTTAGGCTCTATACTAAGTCCGAGAAGAGAAAAGTGTTGATTGATTACTAAATTTTTGTATACACCTTGTATTGTGACTCGTTTCTTATCACGGGGAGTTTATTAGTTATTGTGGGTAAAGTATACAACCTCTACAAAGTGTAAAACTATTCGTATAGTTGTGTCCATGGTCACAGACACTTGGTGACCTTGCTTGTCCTACGCTGGATTTGAACTTGTGACTTGGGCCACCGATGTTTTGAAATTTCCGTTGCTATTATATGGAACATTTTTCGTTGAGGAATTATTGCAATACTCAGTCGTAATGACCCAATTTATGTATGGCTTTGTATTCAGTATTTTTTGGGGGTAATCTTTGATATCATTTTGAGTGGGTATTTCAGATATCAGTTCGGGAACCGCATACATCATCACCACTAATTGTTATTCTGACACTAAGACAATCCAACTGGGTTTTATTGTAGCATCATCATTACTAATTAGTCATGCCGGATCATGCGTTGGCACACCAAGATTTACTTGGAGCCTAGAGTCTACTTGTCTTGGACAAAATAGACTTGTGGATTTGTAGACCTTTCATGTTTCTTTAAACAGATTCTATTTGTTCTTTTGTTGTCGAATGGTCTCTAATGTCTTCTCAATGTTTGGTGGTACAAGAATATGCGGTCCCTGCCGTACACAATATATACTGTGCATGTTTCACCTGTTGATTTGGTTCCTAGAGATTCTTCCTGGAATCTTTCATCAAGTTCCCGAAAACTGCATGAGATGAAACTCAATGAAACACAGTGAAACCATGCACGGTAGAAGGTTATTTCTAGGTTGGCAAGCTTTCAGTGGCTCAGCTGGTTATTGATAATGGTTGTCGATCCCGTTGCTATAAACTTAATGTGGCCTTCATTATACCCGACATTAATGATGATAGCATATTTTCTTTCTTGTTGAAGGTGTTGCCTAGAGTTCTCTTTAACCTACCAATCGAGATTAAAAATACTTGATTAAACCTTCAGTGTTTTGACCTGTCAACGACAAGGCTCGTGCTTTGTCAACTTCTCGGAGGTGTTGCTATATTCAAGGTCTTTCTCCCAGTCACTCTGTTGACAATCATGCTTGGGTATTGAAGCTTAAGATTGTTCTCGTTTGTCGTTGCTAGCTATGTCATGACGTGGTAATAATGTTGGTTGTACTTTCTTTTTTTGTTATACTCCCTTTTGTTTCTATATACAAGGCCACTGTGGTTTTCGTGTCAAAATTTGACTTTTAATTTTGGTCAAAAAATTATGAGTTATATTTCATTAAAAAATATATGACTAGGAAGTTCTTTCAAATGTGCATCCAATGACATACTTTTTAGACATATAAATCAGATTTTGTTGGCAAAATTTATGGTCTAAGTTTGTCCTACAAATATAAAATTGCTAAGTTTGTCCTAATAATTTTGCTATGTTGCATAGGCTGGCTGGTGGTATTTTGTAACACTCGATGCAATAATATATTATAGGTTATGCAACTCTTGCCCCCTCGCTGTCCTATGATAGGTCATTACACCTTTATATACAGGGATGCATTATGTATGGCTTCTGCAGGTGCATGGTGTGTTCCGTCTTTAGTACGCATCTACAGTACATGTGATAGAGCTGCCAAACAAAAAAAACAAATCTTAATTCGTCAGCTACCTGATACCTAAGTTATTGGGCCATATAACTAGGATTCAATGCCTACTTACCTCGCTTCCCGTTACTATATGTACTCTCTTTTCCAGTGAAGGACCGAGGTAGAGGCATACATGCTGCAGACAGAAGATGACTGCTTAGAAAACATACTACAGAAGATTGACATGGGATGTAATAGAGGAGAAGGACTATTACATCATGTTATATAATTAAGAGCAAGATTGTGTGATTTCATTGTCAGTTAAAGATGAATCTGAGATCCATTAGGAATGCATAGCCGGCAATGGGTGACTACGCCCGAGCCTTATGTCCTCGTTCCGACAATTAGTCAATTAGACCCAGAACGCTTTCACCTCAGACGAGCAAGACCACCAAGAACAAATCAGGTGGTAGGGTTACTCACTAACTCACCACGCCTGGCACAGTTAGCTAGTAGCTAAGGTCTCCCTCCTTGTTTCCTTTTTCATGCATGCACGATTGGATCTCATGGACATAAGTTAATTATCATTGCAACAACGGCGCCATGTTTTTTTTATTAGAAAATGAAGCGGTTGCCCCAGCCTCTGCATCGGATTGATGCACACGGCTTTTTATTTAAACAAAAAGGGTAGTTAAAGTATTACAAAACGCACTTCTCCGAAATTAGAAGAAAAAGAAACAACGCAACACTTAGGACCGACTTCCACTATGAAGCACAAATCCTACTATCATGCTACCACACGTTGGAGAACAGGATGACCCGAACTATAGCCAATAACCGGTTGCATCCAGCCTCCATAAAATGGCGCTGGTCTTGCGGCAGGAGGAGAGACCACGAAGTAATCCAAAAGATAGCCTTGTGAACAACCTGCAAGAAATGTATATTTTGGATCCTGTTAAAAATCGCATTATTGCGACAATTCCAAACTGCCCAAAGAAAGGCACACACACCAATACGCAGACGGTGTTTATCATGTTTAGGAGTTCCATGAAGCGACCACCAAACATATGATCCAAACTCATAGGAGGGGAGACACTAAAAGTAAAATGGAGCAGTCTCCATATTTTAATAACAAAGGGACAGCTGATGAATAAGTGTTCAATAGATTCATCATGATTGCAGAAAGCACGCTTTTTACAACCTTGCCAATTACGTTTGATAAGATTATCTTTTGTAAGAATTACTCGTCTATTAAGTAACCACAAAAAAAGTCTTGATCTTAAGGGGGATTTTCATCTTCCATAAATATTTATGTTCAAAAGGAGGGTGGTCATTCATGTAATCAATATACATAGACTTAACAGAAAAAGCCCCATTTGAATTCAGACGCCAAGAGAATGAATCTTCCTCTTCAGAAAGAGAGATAGACATAAGCTGTTGGACAAGCTGCAACCAGGTTGTCCAACTATTCCCTTGTCAATTTCGTCTAAAGTGGATGTTTATGGGGGGCACATTAGATAGCACATCTGCTACAAGCACATTCTTGTTTCTAGCAATGTGATACAACCCAGGATACTGGTAAGCCAAAGCTTGGTCTCCAAGCCACACATCTTCCCAAAAGCGAGTTTTTTTTTCCGTTTCCCACTATGAAAAAGCCCCGAGAAAAGAAATCCTTCCTCACCGACAAAATTCCCCGCCAAAAGGGTGAATCTGTTGGTTTCGGTTTCACTTGGGCTAAAGTTTTGTCTCCCAAATATTTGTTCACGAGTAGTTCCTTCCAAACCCCCTCCTCCTTCAAAATTTTGAAGAGCCATTTTCTCAACAAACATTTATTCTTAATATCTAAAATTTTGATACCCAATCCCCCTTGGTCTTTCGGCCTACAGATAACGCTCCACTTCGTCAATCTATATTTTTTCTTCTGCTGGTCACTTTGCCAGAAGAACCTACTACGGTAAAAATCCATCCTCTTTCGCACTCCCACTGGAATTTGAAAAAAGGATAAAAGAAACATCGGTAAACTAGTAAGAACCGAATTAATGAGAACCGATCTGTCACCATAGGACAGAAGTTTCCAAGCCCAAGAGGAAGAAGTTTCCTATAGTGAATCGAGATACCAAGGTATTTAAAGGGCAAAGTCCCCACGTCACAACCAAAAATATTCCTATAATCCTCTGTATGTTCTTGAGCTTTCCCAAAACAAAATATTTCACTCTTATGAAAATTAATCTTAAGCCCAGAAAGTTGTTCGAATAACGATAGAATAAGCTTCATATTTACTGCCTTATCGAGGTCATGTTCAAGGAATAAAATTGTGTCATCAGCATATTGCAAAATGGACACTCCTCCCTCAATCAAATGAGGTACTAAGCTCCCAACCTGTCCATCCTCCTTGGCTCTATCAATAATTATGGCTAATATATCAGCCACCAGGTTGAATAGAACTGGAGATAGTGGATCACCTTGTCTTATCCCTTTTAAGGTTTGAAAATCATGACCAATGTCATCATTAACCCGAATGCCCACACTAACACCATGAACAAAATTAGACACCCACTCACACCATTTATTATTAAACCCCTTCATCCTCAACACCTGCTGAAGAAAAGGCCATATCACCTTATCGTATGCTTTTTCAAAATCAATTTTGAGAAGCACACCATCATGCTTTTTAGAATGTAGTTCATGAATAGTTTCATGCAAAATTACTACACCCTCAAGAATATTCCTACCAGGCAGAAAAGCAGACTGGGTTGGCCTAATGACAGACTGCGCAATCGAAGTCACTCGATTAGTACCAACCTTCGTGAAGATTTTGAAACTCACATTGAGTAAACAAATGGGTCTATACTGCTCAATCCTGCACGCGTCCTCTTTCTTTGGTAACAACGTGATAACACAAAAGTTGAGACGGAAAAGAGGTAAGTCTCCTAAATGGAACTGATGAAACATGGCCATTAAATCATTTTTAATAACCGGCTAACATAGCTGGTAAAACTCGCAGGAAACCCATCCGGACCAGGGGCTGTGTTTCTTTTCATTTGAGAGATTGCTTCGAAAACCTCATTGTCAGAGAATGGGGTTGTTAAAATTTCATTTTCCTCCTCAGAGACACGAGCAATATCGGTATTGTTTCCTTCATCCAAAGTGAAGAAATTCGGTTCAGAAGGGCCAAATAGTTTTTTATAGAAATCAGTAATAAAGGTTTTGAGGTTCAATTCCCCCATAATTGTCCCTTCATTCTGTTCTAGTTGAAAAATTCTATTTTTCCTACGTTTCCCATTTGCAATCAAGTGGAAATAACGAGTATTATCGCCCCCTTCTTGAATATGTTTTACCTTTGCCCTCTGAGCCTATTTGGCTTCTTCCTCACGTCTTAACCTCGCAAGGCACTCATCCGCATCTTGTTTAGCTTTCCGTTCCGCTACTGATAACGGTACGGACTCAGCTTTAATATCTAGCTCGTTAATAAAAATAATCAATTTCTCCTTTTGTATTTTATACTGTCCACTCAAATTTTTAGCCCAGCCCCTTAAAAATTGATGCAAATGTCTAATTTTTAGTTTCCAGGTTTCCATTGGAGAGTTACCCTCTAAACACGAGGACCATTCTCTCGCCACAAGGTCCAAAAAACCTTCTTTTTTGAGCCAAGCCAACTCAAACGAAAACTGAGATTTGTTTCCTAAATGTGCCTGTTGACCAGAATCAATAATGAGAGGGGTATGGTCGGAACCAGTACGCGCCAATGCATGTACCGTAACCAAAGGAATTTTTGTTCCCACTCTACACTAGCTAAGAAGCGATCCAGTTTTTCGAAAGTTTGATTAACCCCTCTACTAGCCCACGTAAATTGTCTCCCTGAGAACTCGAGATCCTTCAGATCTAGACTCTCAATGATAGCATTAAAAATAAATGGCCATCGCGCATTAAAATTATCGTTATTTTTTTCTTGTTGTCTTCGAATAATATTAATGTCTCCCCCAACCAGGATCGGTCTCTCCTCCCTCTCACAAACTCTCACCAGCCCGGCCAAGAATTCAGGTTTAGACGCCTCTTGTGCCGCCCCATAAACCACTACAAAAGTCCATAGGAAAGCATCCGATTTATTTTTAAGATGAAACTCGATACAGAAGTCACCTGCCTCAACGTTTTGAACCATGAACATAGTGGAATCAAAACCAGCAAGGATGCCGCCAGAGCGGCCACGGGGAGGAGGCAATACCAATCTAAGTCTTCCCCCCCTAAATATTTAAGAAAGGGAACCGAAAAGTTCGATCTCCTTGTTTCTAAAATCGCAACAAAATTAAGGTTCTCATCACGAACAGATTCACGAATCGCAAAGTGCTTAGCCGTATCCCCAAAACCATCTGTATTCCAAATCATGCCTCTCATTGTTTAACGGTTTTTATTTTTTGTAATCTAGCGCTTCTTCTTTCGACATCTAGGCCAGTGCCCGTTTTCTTTCTACGTGTAATTTTACTAGGAAACATTTCGGTCATTGATCCCATTTGGTCCAAAAGAGGCTCATTATCCTCAAATACCTAGATCCTCCGAAAAATTGGTAGCTATAGCAATAACCGTGTTATTATCCTCCCCTTCGTCTACATTAGTCAATGGCGTGGTCTGGATAAGTAATAACCCGAGATTCCTCTACCTCTCGGAGTTTAGTGACAGAAATATCTCTCTCCAAATAATTAGACCCCAAAGAAACTCCCAATTTCTGTGCAGTAGATACAATAACCTCATTTGGAACAGAAAGAAAAGATAATTTGCGGTTCACTTTCGTACCTGGGTAGTAGATATCTGAGCGATGTTGTGCCAACAAGGTGGCACGGTCCAGTTGAGTATCATCCGCATTAATTTGAGCTTTGATCCTCCTGCTAGAGCGCAGCCCGGGGCTGGAGGGATCCGCAACACCGCCAAACGCCACCACCTCATCAAATGTTGGCGTAATGGGAAGAAGAGCCGCAGTTTGGGTCGTGCCTCCCTGCTCGGATCCCAACATCTGGGATTTAGACACCGGAGAAGACGCCACCAAAACCTCTGTTTGAGACAAAGGAACATCAGACCGAGCCGTAGGTGAGTTAGGAAAAATATTACATGATGCAAACGTCATGTACTCACCAATCTTATTGTTACCAGCAAGGTTATCCTCAATCTGTAGCGGAGATTTGTTCTGTTGCGAATGAGCATTGCTTAGACACTTTCCAACGGAATGGAAATTTCGTTGCTCATTAGTGTGTTTAGCAGGCAGTGACTGCGTCCCATGAGTGGCCGTCACCTTAGACATAAGGGGATGTCCCTGCCGCGGCACAGAATGCCCAGACTGCAGCGACCGAAATCCTTTCTCAGCTATCGCGGCAGCATTCAGAGCAAACTCCTGCCGCGGCACGACTTCAGGATGAAACGGTGGCGTAGCAGCACAATTCTCTGCCGCGACGGTAGAGAATGTACTCAAATCCTGCCGCGCCGGTGACGAAACCACCCGTTTCTCTGCCGCGACGGCAGGGAACGAGGCATTTTCCTGCCGCGGCTGGTCCTCCTGCTGCGACGGTACGATTGATACACTTTCAATCGAGGAATCAACACTGCCAGCTTGCATCGTTGGCGCATTCAAACCGTCCTTTCGTTCCAAGGATTGTGAAGACATGCACTACCTGACTGTAAGCATCCAGAAGCAAAGGGAACGAGGCATTTTCCTGCCGCGGCTGGTCATCCTGCTGCGACGGTACGATTGATACACTTTCAATCGAGGAATCAACACTGCCAGCTTGCATCGTTGGCGCATTCAAACCGTCCTTTCGTTCCAAGGATTGTGAAGACATGCACATACCTGACTGTAAGCATCCAGAAGCAACAGAACAATCATCATTATTGTTACTAAGATTCAAATTCAGATTACATGGCATAGGTAAACCATTAGAATTCAGTAATTCAGAATGTGATACCTTAGGCTTAATGGTAAGAGAAGTGGGCGTAGAAAGACCCTGTCCCACATGAAGGGACTGTTTCTCCACTTGTACAATCCGAGCCACTACATCTAGTGAAGATTGCACCGAAGGTAGTTCTAAGCGAGAAACAAATTCCCCGTTCAGAACTCTGCGGGCCACTTCTCTCGAGTGAGCCACTTGAGGAGAAAAAGAGAGACCCGAGGCTTGCTTAGTACCAAGATTAGAAGAGCTGGGATTACCACTCTCTTTTGAACCCATCCGCTGAATAGGAGGCTGCAACACCGGGACGGGAATATCAGAAACATCCATCTCTTTATCCAAATCATCCTCGTCTTTTCCATCATCCCATCTTTATCATCAGAACGTTGCATCGTGACCATGTCAACATCGACACCTCTGTCCCCTTCTTTCTCGAAAGAAAGATTGTAAAAACCATCCTTAATAAAAAAATAGGTAGTTGCTTGGGGATTTTTGTATGATCAACGCAACCAATAAAAATCCGCAGGATACCATGTTCACGAGTATGTTTCATATTAACTCGTATTGTTTTTCCAAAAAGAGTACCAAGGCTCCACATAGCCAAGAAGTCCCCTTTGTGCTGACTTGGTATCCCATGCATCAAAAGCCAAAATTTCGGTAAGTCAAACGCGGGTTTATCTTTAGTATGCCATGCATCAACCACCAATTCAATGTTGTTGTTTGGCACCCTGAAAGAACCAAAATTCTTTAGTCTACCTAGCTCTGCTTTAGAAGGAAATTGCACTTTATAAATGTTGTGGCCAACTTGAAGAACTTCCCATTGGAATTGATCAACCGGGACCACTCGCTGCAATTGACTAATAATTCTCGGGATTGACAACTCCCCCCCAACAACAGAGATAGATCCCATCCTAGTATTATCAGATTTCGGTCTGTACCCCTCCGATACTACTACTTCATAGAAAGTGAGATCATCATGAGTGTGGCCATAAACCAATATCTGAGGTTTCACCAATTTGAGGAGGTGACAATCATCATCAACATGTCCCTTACCCTCACAATAATCACACAGTAGTGTTGTACAATATGCAAGAACGTGGCCTGAAAAACCACAACGGAAACATCTACCAATCTTCTGCGTTTGGTCCTGGTTACTGTCAGCCACCATCTGCTGAGCCACAAGCAACAAATTTGCCGCAGCCATGTAGACCAAAGCAGCATCAGGTCCTTTTGGCGCCGCAACATTATCAGATTGATTATTGCTAGTAGCAGGCTCAGCCTGTGCCTTAGCAGTGACCACCGCTCTAGCTGCTCTCTGTTAGCCAAGCCAGAAAGAGCTCCACGGCCAATACCATTAGCTCCTGACCTGAAACTTCCACCGCGACTATTAAATCTCCCTTGCATCCTCTGATTTCCATTACGAGCACCGGTACCATTAAACCCCGAACCCACATTAAACCGACCTTGTTGGAATCCCGAGTTCTGCCCCTGGAACTCCGAATACTGATAGCTACCATCATTATGGTATTGATTATTTCCTGCCAATTCTGCTGCCCAAAACCACCTCCTTGATTGAACCCATTACCGTAACCAAAGCCATTGTTACCTCTGTGATTGCCAAAGCCACCACCTTGATCACCCGCCGAGCTAGAACCTCCAACTTCAAAGCGCCGATTTCCTTGGTAATTAGCTCCAGAACCATCGTTGTCAAACCCCCCGTTCTGGTTGCCGCCGTTACCAAACCCCATGTTTTGCTTACCAGCAGGGTTGGAGTTGAAAGGAACCCCACCGCCATTGCCATAGTTCCTGCCTCCTCTACCTTGGAAGCCACCACTCCGATCCAGCGATCTCCGGCCGCCACCTCGAGGGTTTCCACCCCCTTGATTCATGGCGCAATCTAGCAGCGAGGAAGGAAGACCGCGCAACCGCCGTCCCTTCGATCTGATCGTGAAGAGAACCTTGTTGTCTCGGCTAGGGTTTAAGAGCAGAACCGATCTTGATACCGATTCCTCAAACGGGCCCCCACCCGAGCCAGCCAAAGTTTGCCCAAAGTAATCCGAGTATGAGCATTTTGAAAAATTGAATTGCGGTACGGATCCGATCGCAGACCAACGTCCGCTGTCGAATGAAACCCAGAGGACAGATCCTCAATGCTGCAACCAGCTTTCCACCGGCGGCGCGAGATCACTAAGGTCCAACCAGATCCATCATCGTTTTCATCAAGCGGCCAAACAGTTGGTGACGTTGCAGGTGCTTTACCATGAAAATTCAGCGCCTTAGGGGAAGGAGAGGACGGAGATGTCACCGATCTAAGAGGGGATCTAAAATCCTCGCCGCCTCACGTTGCCTTCTTCTCTTATCAAGTTGCCTTGACTGCTTCGAGAGCTCAAGATCACAAGAGAGTGACGGCGATGGAGTGCGGCACAAGTACCGCAAGGAGTGTGGAGAGTCAGGCGACCCGAGAGGCACGACGATCTCATCGTCGCTGTCAGCCGGCGAGAGAGCCCAGAAGCGCCCGCCGGGCGGATCGCCTCGAGTCGCTAGATCACCCATCCCTTTTCACCCCCTTCCGGCCTTCTTCTAAAACTTTGGGGGGAGAACTTCACTTCCCCGGCCTCTGCACCAACTAGGGATGCACACAGTCATATATGCATGAGTACGAGGATTTTTATCTTGGCTACAAACCAAGCCTGATCCTCGGATAAAGTGCATGAGTACCAGGAAGGCCCGGTCCTCAAGTATAATTAGGAACCTAAATCCGTGTCCGTGGGGACTTGAATTTGGGTGTTGCGTTCGTACATCCACTCCCCCAACCAGTTGAGCTACACTCACTTAACAGCGGCATAAGTTGTGCTGAGAAGATTTTATCCGGATGCACTAGCACAACAAGTCAATGTTGGAATAGTTTCACCTCTCCTCTCATTAGCGATGGCAGTGGGTCACCATTAGGGTACCCTTTACCCTCTCTAGTTCAAAAACTTGAACTAAATTTTCTCAAATGATGATGTGATCACAAAATAATTTTAGAGGGTACACTAATGGTAACCAAACTGCCATCATTACCTCTCATAAACCTCACCCGCAAGATGAAAGTGGGAAAGCAACGATGATGCCCTCTTCTATCGTCTACACGCTTACCAACAAATCTTCCTCCGTACAACAATGCCCCGGCACCGGCTCCCTTTGCCCAGCGCTAGCCCTCTCGCCCCCACCACTATTTCCAAACTCGCCAGCCCTGTACATGACCTAACTATACAGGAATGACAGCAGCTACATTTCATTGAATGTATTTACTAAAGAGGATACCTGAGTTGGACCAGTTTGAGTCTGGCCTGACACCATGCAGATGGATTGCAGAATTATATACATATTAGTGTCTTCTTAAACATTTGCGCGACCACAGATCAGAAGGCTGTCCCCAAACATAAGTGAGAAGGTGGGGACTTCGCTTCTCTTGAAACCAAAGAAAAAACTAAATTAAGGCTCCTCGTATAGTTCCTATTTTTATTCTTCACGATGTGATTATATCACAGGGTATGATTCAGTCGAAATATGCAAAACTAATGCTTGTTGTTAAAATACATAGGCTCTTATACTTGCTTCCATATTGGCAAACAACACACATAATACAAGCTAATGGAACACTAGCCTTTTTAATAAATAATTAACTAAAACAGAGAAATCAAATGAGTCATCATCATAAGTAAATAACACGGAGCTTCGAAGAAGGTACGCGGATATACAATCATCAATGGGTACAAGACCATGGTTCCATGGACATTACAACTTCTCATCATGTGAAATGAAGTTTAGTGGAAGGAAGTTGTCTTAATGCTCTACAGGAAAACAATCCCAATAGCCGTTTGTACTTTAAGCCATGTGTAATGCACCACCAGAGAATGAGCCTCACAATTTTGTGAATGCAGTCCCCTGTGGCCATTAACATTTCTTGCAGCATACACAAAAGGGAAAGGCAAACTTGAAGTCCTTGTGTCCACAGTAGCCGCCGAGGCCTCCCTCTTTCTTGCAGACTTTGCTACAGTGATCACTAATCCAGCAAACTCCCTTGAAGGTGTCGCTCGCCTGGCAATCCATGCAGGCTGGAGCATAGCATGACCCGTCGTCCTCGCAGTATTTGCCATTTTCGACGTACCCGGCCTCTTAATTAAAGTAAAAAAAAACATGTGTTAAAAATAAAATCTTGAATCTATATAGTAAACAAATGTATGAAACTTGAGATTGAAATCTCAGAAACCAATGATCAAAACATTTATAAGTTGTAGCTATGCATTTTTCAGTTACCGGTGGCCACAATGAGCAGCAGGAGGAAGAGGATGATGGTAGGGTAAGGCTTGCATGATGTCTCCATTATTATTGCGCCCCGTTAGCTGTAAGCTTTGTTCTATTGGTAAAAATGCTTGATGGATTATAGAAAACAAAAATTGTCACCCTCTTAAATACTCATTATATTGAACCGTCAAAACGTCTTGAGAACTAGAAGTAATAGTAATATACGGTTGCAACAAGATGCAAGCTATCACCCATGAACTATCTATGGGCTATTGTTACTTGTTACTGGTAAACTGCAAACCTTTATATACAAATGACTAAATTAGTAGTAAACTCTGCAACCGAGGTGTAACAACCCAAAAATAAAATATTGACATTTTTAGAACTATTCTTGGAGGCTGTTTATATTTAGAGAAAGGTTTTACAAACACTCTATAGATAGTCTATTTATCATTATATGCATGTTGTCAGGCCATTTTAGTTGCCGGTAAAAGAAAAACATGAGTCTAGATTCGGATGTAACTCTTGTGGACAGTTGAGTACCTTTGTACTCATATATGTTTGCGGCTCCATGTGAATTTCAAGATCAGCCCGTTGAATACTTTTGGAGTTCTACGAAACCTTACACTCTGGTGGTTTAGGAGGAACGAACATGGATCCGTCAAAGTATATGTTAATTGCTGAAATTTTGGCCCATATGTGTGTGCTGAAATATTGGGCCCATATATAGGTAGCCCAATAGACAAATCCTGAAATCTCAAAATGGCCCATGTGTACAAGTGAGTGGTGGGAGTGGGAAGTTTAGTCCCACATTGGAAGTTTGAGGAGTTGCACACCAACTTATAAGGTGGAGTGTTGTAGGGATTGCATGTGAGTGAGAACAAGAGAGGCTCTCGCGCACTCCTACTCCTCCTCCCCCGCCGCTCGCTCGTCTCGACTCGACACGAGACGACACGTCGCGATCGCGTTTCGTGAATCGAGCCTCGAGCCTCGAGACAATACTTATGTTTATTTTGCTATTTTGGAAAACCGATTTCGTAGTCGTGACGGACGCGTCACAGCTGAGGCGGTTCGGGTCGCTCCCGTATCGCGTGCTGCAGCCGACTCGGACGTGCGGCGTGGGCCTCCCACGTTGCACGCGTTAGGGTTTTCCGAACCGCACTATAAAAGACGCGCACCGTGGG
Source organism: Alopecurus myosuroides (assembly GCA_028641055.1). Classification (NCBI taxonomy): domain Eukaryota; kingdom Viridiplantae; phylum Streptophyta; class Magnoliopsida; order Poales; family Poaceae; genus Alopecurus; species Alopecurus myosuroides. The sequence goes on from CM054061.1 coordinate 307,726,668, forward strand.
CGCTGTACACATACCGAAACCAATCTAATCCATCCCGAGCGCCAGCGTCCACCGGCGAACGGGAGAGCAGGTCTCCGGAACCAATCGCCTTTGTGATCCTGTACGGGAGATGGCGAATTAGGTTTTTGGGAAGCGCTTCGCGCGACTGCTCGCTGCTTCCACGACGGCTCGTCTGCCTAACAAGTCAGGCGGTGCTGCGTACCGTCGCCTCAAGCATCGTCTACTCCGACCCGTCATCGCCAACATTGTCATCAACAACGTTACTTCAAACGATCGGTACGAAATCTGTGTCCTGATCTGTCTGTTTAACATGTCTACTGTTTACATGTTTAGAGAGATCGTGTTGCTATTATTCATGTTGTCTGCTGTAACTAGTATGTTCGAGTTCTACATGTTAATAGCTGCTTTTGTCATGATTTATATTCTGGAATTAATCGTGGAAATTATGCCTAATTACTCAACATTAATGCAATTTTTTCTTTTGATGATTCCAAGAGAGCTGCGTGACGCCTTATAGCTAGAGATTGGGAAGGTAAAATAATCTGCCCAGCTTGAGATGTTATTCTCAGACGCCAAAGTGTTGTGATGGGTGAAGAGAACATATAACTTGATCATTGAGAAACATTGGAGTACGGTTCGAAAACTCTTCGATGACCCGTCACAAGACTACTTTTGTAAAAAAAAAAGCAAATAGAGTGGTTATCTCTTTTTTTAAGATCAACATCAATATATTAAGTAACCAAGCCCGCCACATTAAAAACCTTCCAGCCCCCTTAGGTACCCTGGAAGGAAAAGAGTTCGTCTAAAAACTTGTTGTTTAAAACGTTTAAGCACAGATATATCATCCGGGTGGGGTATTAACCAGATCAACTGAGCTACTATCATCCCGGGCGCACTCGAGCACTAAGTCACGAATAAGCTGAGAAAACCCAGATTTGCCTAACTGAGCTAAAACATGGGCGACTCCATTACACACTCGATCTACTTTAACCACCGAAATATCCCGAAAAATCTTAAGCAGTTCGCGTGCTTCAAGAATCATGGTCTAGTTCGCATAAGACTCATGTGTATTAGATGTGATGGTATGCACTACTCAGAGGCAGTCAGACTCAAGTATAGCAGGTCAGCGGCAAAATGATATGAGATGGCGGAGCCCCTCCAAGTATGCGATAATCTCAGCTTTTTCAGCACTACAACAGACTTGGATGAATTTCCACTCCGATACGATGGGCCTCCCAAGGTGATCCCTAACAATGATGCCCACACCTGCATTATTTGACGTGGGATCCCATCCAGCATCAACATTAGCTTTGACGGTGCCAACACTCGGTGCCAACCAAGTCACAACGGCCTCCGAAGAAGATATACTCGAGAAGGACTGAAGGTAATTTACTAGGCAGGGGACAGAAGCAGAGACTAAAGCCTTCCCATCCCCATGCACAATGTTGTCTCGGTGATGCCAAGCTCGCCACAGATTGAAAACGATCATCGGTCTCTGTACTTTAGAAGAATTCCCTAACGGCAAAATAACCATTCCTTGTTTCTCACACAAAACGCCTCATCAGACACAGCAGATCCTATTGTGCACGAAGCTGGTCCCCGAGAGCCCGGGATAGTGTGGAGGTGACGAGAGCGTGGTGATCATCCTCGATGTCGTGACCACAAATGGTGCACGTAGGGTCTAACTTCGGCATTCTACGCTGCAGGTTCTTGCGTACCCCAAGCGAATCCGAAGCCACTCTCCATGTAAATATTTTGAGCTTAGGAGAAATGTTCAATTTCCAGACCATGTCCCAGATTTTTCGGTCACCTGAAGGTGCCGCACTCGATTGCCCAGCACTTAGATTATTGAGTTTTGTGTTCAGTCCAATTCTGTACGCAGACCGCTGAAGGCATCGCTGGGCTCACCGCTCCAGCAATAAAATATGTTATACATATTGTACCCGTACGTGTACGTATGGTGTAGTACACCACCATACACGTACAAACCCTTGTACTGCCACATGAGGGGCTGTTTTTCTCACCTATATAACACGTACCCGAGGCCACCGAAAGGGGTCATCATTTCCCGCTAGCTTCGACATGGTATCAGAGCTTCCCTCTCCCATGACCTAGCCGCCGAACTGATCCAAAACCCTAGATTGAAAAACACCACAGAAACCCCAAAACCAAAATCCAAAACCCCACGGCAGATCAATGGGGAGTTCTTCCTCAACGACCGCCCTCATCGCCGCCTTGGGAACGACTCCCTCGCAGAAGCTCACACGCGGGAACTTCCTTTTTTGGAAGACCCTCGTCTACCCGCCACTTCATGCCGCCCAGGTCATGGACCTCTTCGCCGTCGTCGAGGCTGCACCGGCCAAAACTATCGAGGGAACAGACAAAAATCAGAAGAAAATCATCGTCCCCAATCCCGCCTACTCGGCTTGGGTTGCTCGGGATGCTACGGTGCTAGGGTATGTCCTGAACACCCTGTCACTAGAAGTCCTTGCTCATGTGCTCGGACTGGAGACGTGCGCTGAGGTCTGGACCGTGGTGATGTCCATGTTCTCCTCACCCTCACGCTCAAAAATCCAACACTTACGCGGTGCTCTCAACAACACGAACAAGGAAAACCTCTCCACGGCGCAATTCTTCGCGAAGATGAAAGGGCTGGCTTCAGAGCTGGCCGCCATCGGCAAGCCGATCGACGAGGACTAGCTCGACGGCTACATCTTGAACGGCCTCGACGGGGCATATAATGTGCTCGTCGCTTCTGTCAACGCCAACCCGAGGACGTCCCTCGACGACCTCTTCGGGAAGATCAGCGCGCATGATATGCGCCAGGACATGCTTTCCGAAAGCGGGCAAGACACGGGCGTCTACAGCAGTTCTGCCAATGTTGCACGCTGTGGCCGCGAAAAACCCTCCAAGGGTGGTGATCGCGCTAGGCAGGATGATGGAGGACGCGGTGGAGATCGCGACTACCGCGAGCGTGAGCGTGGTGATCGCGAGCGCGGGTACCGTGAACGCGGTGGCCGCTATGATGATGGACGGCGTGGACGTGGTGACCGCGGTGACCGCGGCGACCGCCGTTCTGATGATGTGTGTTGCGACACTGGAGGAGGGCGTCATCGAGATGATGACTGTGGTCTCTATTACCACGGAGGTGATGATCGTGGCTGCTACAACGAGCGCAATGATGGGAACCGCCGCCGTGATGATAGCCACAGACGCCGTCGCCGTTGCACACCGACGCCGTTCGTTGACACCACTTGCCATATATGCAAGATTTATGGGCACCCGGCTTCTGATTGCTTGTGGCGCTACAAGCACGACAAAAATGACTCCGATGACGATGGTGGTGACCGTGAGGAGAAGGGGGCGCACATTGCCTCCTATGCGGTTGACACCACCTGGTACCCCGACACTGGCGCCACATACCACATTACTGGAGAGTGGAGCAAACTCTCCACGCATGAGAAGTACCAGGGGCGTGACTGCGTCCACACAGCTGATGGTAAGGGCATGCAAATAACTCATATTTGTCATTCTATTTTGCATACCCCACATGTCGAGACATCGTAGTAGAATTCATAGACGGGGGTGCCATGAGACTACCGATAGAGATGTGGGGGGGACGTGATCGTATGACGAACAATGACACCAAGGTTTTACCCAGGTTCGGTACGTCGTAACTAGGCGGCGTTCCTACTCCTGCAATCTCACTAAATCAGGGCTGAAACCTGAAGTATACAAAGTACAATGTGAGTTAGGTTTAGCTACTCGACAAGGATCAACCTCTCGGCGAGTTAGACTCTAGCTTATTGTCTATCTGTTCTTCTCTCCCCTCCACCTTTATATAATAGTCGGGTTAGGGATTACAGAAAAGGAAACCTAGAAGACTACGGTAAGTTCTAACTTTATATAATAGCCTTCTACTCCAAGCCGTACCACGTGGGCCGTGGTCCGGGTTCTTCTAGAATCCGGCTTCTGCGCGTCATCTTACTGGGCCGCCTAATGGACCGTAATCCATTACCATTCAGGCCACCCTGGTAATCCGGCACTTTAGGACACCATCTGATATACCCCTAATTGGTATATATCCGATAGTAGCCCCCAAGAAGGATTGAGACTTCAATTCGCCATCTTTCGTCAAATTCGCATTCTTTCCGAGAAATGTCGGCTCTTCTTCTCGATTCTTCTTTTCCTTCAAATCATGCTTTAACGCGAAACTCGGATTTTGGGAAATCCGCCTTTTTCTTCCACGAACCTTCGTGGAGAAGGAACTTCCTACGTCAGCGCTCAAATCATGCTGACGTTAGGGACGTTTGGGTTTCGAGTGTGAAACCCTGAAACGTATCTCTGACAGATTCTCGCGGGAAACGAGGAGATAGCAATAATCACCTGTCGATTCATTTCCCGGATTTTCCGGCGAGTGACACGCGTTGAGCATCCAACGGTCAAAAGAGTCGTTAGCGCGCATCGTAAAGGATTTCCGGCTATAAATAGCCCACTTTATCCCCTCCGGCAAACCTTCTGCTCTCCTCTCACCTTCAAGCCCAAACGCCATAGCCCCCGAGCCTCAGTTCAGTGAGAGCACAGCAGAGCCCATGCCCGCGCTAGCGCCGTTCCCGGACTTCACGTCGGAGATCTTAAGGTCCTTGTCGCGCCAGAATATGGACTCACCACGCGCATCTCAAGAACGCTCCATCGCCACGGACATCGACGATATTATCAAAACCATGGATCCACTGGTGGATTCGCCAAGCCGTGCCACCGTCGATGTGCCGGAGAAAACTCCCGGCGGCCAGGCTCGCGAGGATCCACATCTCGCGGCCGATAACTTGGCCGCATCTTCCTCTGCGCCGTCTCTACCTCTCGCTCCCGAAACGGCGGAGGAAAAGATCACGCTCGTCGGAGAGGAGCTCGCCGCCGCGTCCGCCTCCTCTGGAGCCGAGGACGAGGGCGACTCTTCCGGCAACTGGAGCCGGTGCAACATTCCTCCCTCCCTTCTTCCGACAATGTAGAAGGATGGGTTGATCGTGGAAGGCAAATGGCGGCATGAGGAAGAGGAGTCTGAGCCTTCACCCAGAGCCGGGGAACGAGTTCTTCTTACCTCGCACATTGCTAGAGGTATTGGAATCCCGCCTTCCGCCTTCTTCCTCGAAATTCTTAGCCATTAAAATATCCAGCCTCACAACCTACCACAAAATTCTATTCTCTATCTAGCCGGTTCCAGGCCCTTTTTGAAGGGTATTTAGGAATAGCGCCTAGATTAGATTTCTGGCAGTGTTGCTTTGGAATTAAGCAAAACCCTACAGAGGGCGCTCTTCCAACCTGTGGAACCATATCTTTCACCATGCGTAGATTCAGGGAAGATTGGTTCCCGAAGATAAAAACATCGGAATCCGTCAAATTCTGGACGGGTTCCTTCTTTTATCATCAAGACATCCCATTTCCTGTAAAGGAAACCGGGGTTCCTCCATTTGTCAACGCTGCCGCTATTCCCCAAGATAACTGGGCTGCAGAAGAAGTGCAAACTTTGCCAGACGATTTGATGAAAATCAAACGGCGCATTGCCAAGCTCACCTCGTCGAAACCTCCTCTTACCGGAACTAACACAGTCTTGTGTTGGTTTGGACGCCGCATCCAACCTCTTGCCCATCGAACCCGGCTTCTATGCGAATACAAGGGTCCGGAAGACAAGATGAGAGGAACGGACAAGGCTTTCTCAAAAAGGGACTTCAAGAAGCGGGTCAATCATTAGGTTGCTACTCGCGATCAATACGAAGAAAGACGAGAAATGTATCACAAAAAGAACAAGATTTCAAAGGTATGTTTTCTTCTCCTTGGACAACTTTATCGAATTTTCGGTCTTTATCTGTTTTCTTAACTTAATCGGATATTTGGCCATTTCCATAGTTCGATGACCTTACGGAAAAGGATCTTTTGACTGACGCCGAGCTTGAAGAATTGCATGCCAACTTTTACGGCGGTCGGAAGCGCAAGAGGCCAGTAACCACTGAGGAAGTGGTAGATCTTGACGGGGTTTCTGTCGCTACATCCAGGTAATTCTCTAGGTATTTTATACCTTTGCCTGCTTTTTATTGCATAAGCTGTTTCGATTTCTCGGGATATTGACTTCTCGGATTTTCTTCTTCCTTCTTTCCCTTTCAGCCTTGCTCCAACTTCTTTGAAATCAAAGAAGTTGAAGAAGCATAAGGTCACTGTCGGCAAGGGAACGCCATCTTCTGTTGCAGCTCCTCCTACCCCAGTTACTCTTGGGGGAGAAGATCAGTCTGCAAAGCCAGAGGAATACCCACTGCCGACCAGCCAGCCTATTGCATCCGAGATGGATGCGAGGGAAAGGGCGGAGCCGGATATGGGCGGACCTTCTCGTATACCTAAGGAGGAGCCCATTCCTACATTCAACAAAGAATTCAAAGTAAAGGAGGAACCCTTCGACGAACTCGGATATATTCGTCCATGGGCTAAGAAGTTCTTCGCTCCTGCTCCTCTGATCCGTCCTTGGACGCAACGTGGACTAATTGTAAGGAATAACTTCGTATTTTCACCTCGGCAGGTCATCCAGGACGGCCTTCACCACGTTGGGATTCTTTTTGCAGAGTATGCAAAAGAATTCAACGAAAACTTATCAGGTTTACAGCGGATGAGCCAGGTAATATCTCTAGCCCCCCAAGCAATAAGTCAAATGCATGCTTTTAACTTAATGTTTTGTCATTTTTATGCTTGTTATTAACTTAAGCATGTTGTCTCTTTTTCGTGTTTCAGCAAACCGCTGAAAACATAAACCTGGAAGTTTTCAACAAACTTACCATCAAGAATAAGGAGGTGAAAAACCTTCTCTCTATTCTTGATGTTATGGAGGCAGAACTGGCATCCTCTCAGCATCAGCTGAAAGAAACAGCAGGTAAGAAGTTTCTCTGCTTCCAATTGTATAATTTTTCCTAAGTATTTTTCCGAGTTTTCTAACTCATCTTTTTTACTTGCTTTTCAGCTTCCTTGGCGAAAGCCAAGCAAATTGCTGAAGATGCCGGCAATGCTGAAAACCTCCGCCGGGAGAATCTGGAACTTCATAAGGACAATATGAAGTTACAGAAGGAACTAGAGGCCAGCCAGCTGGCTGCCGGCATTGTCGAGTCCAATGCCTCCAACCAAGCAGCCAAGGACAAGGCTACCATCCGAGATTTCGAGAACGCCTTGACCCAGCGCTTGGAGGAGGGATCTGAGATGGACAAAATTCTCGGTAAGTACTTTACCTTTTACCGGATTTTCCATGTTTTGCAATCTTTCTTTGTTTTTCACTAACACTTTGGTGTTTTTTCTTAAAACAGGAGATGACCCCCAGCTTACTCGGATTGAGAAAATCCGAGCCTTTGGAAAGGTGTTCACCGCAGTCAAGGCTGCGGGGATGTTGCTTGTCAACAAATGCCTTCCCGCCAGGACTGGGGAGTTCTCGGAAGTTGAAAAACTTTCGGGAGCCATCGTGGAGGTGGCAGAGTCCAGGGAATCCACCTTGCGCTCCGCGGCACGCGGTGCTGCGCGCATGGCTCTAGGGCTCATCCGCATGCACTACCCATCTGCCAAATCTTGGCGCGTGGCATCGGCATCCTACAAGGATACACGGAGGCGCAGCGGGCCAGCATTTTTGAAGAAATCAAAGGTCACGCCACCAAGATTGCCTCCATGGTGGACATCTCCATCTTCCACCCGGAAGAAGCAATTCCAGAAGTTCCCGAGGAATCCAGCAGCGAAGATGACTCGGATGCCTGAAGGAAATTTCCTGGACCTGGGTAGAGAGATAGGAAACAAAAGCATTACTGATCTTACAATCTAAACTTATTGTAATGCTTTCTATTCTTTTGTATGAAGAAGTACTCCGCCTTTTGCATCAATATTATTAAGTCTTTTGCAAGTTTGTCGGGTTTTTATTCCTTTATCTTCTAAGTTCTCTGGTTTATATGCTTTAACTGTCCTTAGTGTTTGAAATGGCTCCATAGTATTTTAATCTTCATGCCAAGTGATTGGGTATACCAATCAGTCTAAACTCGGAAACATGGATCATACTAAAGGCATTTTTACTTACTAGCTCCAGCGACCCAGCATAAAAACAATCAGATAATACTTAGAGAACAGTAAGGAACTTTTTGAATGAAACTCAGGCACGCAGGCACAATCTGGATTTCCTTAAGCCGCTTTAGGCTGAAAATCATTCAGTTTTTTAACGCCGAGCATGCAGGCACAATTCGGGTTAACATTGAGTATTTTGAAAGATCATTGGGAAATAGATAAGACAGAATTATGCTTTATACTATAATAAACATGTAAAAAACATAGATGTGCGTATTTCGACAACTTTATTTCATGATCTCAAAGATGTTTACATATAAATTGAACTAAGTATAGAAGGGACGTAACTTCTGGATGCTCTAGGGTTTTTTGGTCTCCCCTAGTTCATCATCTATCTTTCTCTTTCTTTTGTGATTCGGCTTTTCGGGATCGTCTTCCGTGTATCAAATATCAACAAAATAGTCTGATCCATTTTCATAGCCTTGCTGATGATGAATGGTCCTTGCCAAACTGGGGCCAATTTGTGCTTTCTTTGCTGCACCAATCTTAGCACTAAGTCACCTTCTTTAAAAGAACGATGCCTGATTTTGCGACTATGGTAACGTCATAAACCTTGCTGATAGATGGAGGATCTTTGAAAGCACAAGTTCTCGTTCTTCTTCTAAAATATTGACGGCATCCTGTCGTGCGCTTTCGGGATCCGAGTAATCGAAAGCCTGCACTCTTGGGCTATCATGGATCATGTCCGTTGGAAGAACTGCCTCCGCGCCATAAACTAGGAAAAACGGGTTTTGCCCTGTTGACCTATTTGGCGTCGTTCGAATGCTCCAAAGCGTTCGAATGCTCCAAAGCACAGAGGGTAACTCTTCCACCCATGCTCCAGTTGCTCTATGAAGAGGAGATTCGAGTCTTGGGCATATTCCTTGCAGGATTGAGTTGTTCATTCTTTCAACCTGTCCATTGGATTGCGGGTGTGCCACAGATGCAATATCTAGGCGTATTCCCGTTTGTCGGCAATATTTTGCCAGCTCTCCAATAGAGAAATTTGTCTCGTTGTCGGTTATTATACTGTGTGGAACGCCGTATCTCCTGACCACGTCAATGATGAAATTTCTGGCAGTTACACCGTCAACCTTTTTGATGGGTTTTGCCTCCACCCACTTGGTATACTTATCCACTGCAACGAGTAGATGTGTAAGTCCAGCTCTTGCAGTTTTGAATGGTCCCATCATATCTAGCCCCCAGACCGCAAACGGCCATGTAATAGGGATAGTTTTGAGTGCTTGGGTTGGCATATTTGTCTGCTTGGCGTAATACTGACATCTGGCACATGTATTGACTATGTGTTCGGCGTCTGTCTTGGCTGTTAGCCAGAAAAACCCTGCACTGAATGCTTTTTTGACTATTCTTTTTGATTGAGCATGATGTCCGCAATCTCCAGCATTGATTTCTTGCAGGATTTCTCGTCCTTCTTCTTGCAAAATACATCGCAGAAAAATTCCGGTAGTACTGCGTTTATACAGGCAATCATTAATTACCGTGTATCCTTTGCATCGACGTTTTATTTGTCTTTGCAAGACCTCGTCTGCTCCATCCGGGTACTTCTGATTTACTAAGAATTTTGAATATGGAATTGTCCAATCCGGGTTAACGAGCAGGACTTCGATTGACTCGGAAACGAGAGGATAGTCGACATCTCCACCTTTTATGGATGGCTCATGCAAATGCTGGACAAACACACCTGGTGGTAGGGTTTTCACTCTTTCCGATCCCATGCGGGCTAATGCATCCGAGTTCCAGTTTTCTTCCCTTTTAACGTGAAGTACTTCAAATCCTAGGAAGCAGATTGCAAACTCGTCCACCGTTCTCCGATATTCGTCCATGATGGGGCTTTTAGCGTCCCATGTTTGGTTGAGCTGATGTTGTACCAAATCTGAGTCGCCATAGCATAAGATGCGCTTGACACCAATTTCTTTTGCAATGTGCAAGCCATGAAGCAAAGCTTCGTATTCTGCCACATTATTGCCCGTGTTGAAGTGTATTTGTAATACATACTCCATTGTGTCTCCCTTGGGGGATTTTAGGACTACACCAGCTCCAGCGCCCGGCGTTGAAGTGTATTTGTAATACATACTCCATTGTGTCTCCCTTGGGGGATTTTAGGACTACACCAGCTCCAGCGCCTTCTTTCATCTTGGATCCATCAAAGTGCATAACCCAGTATTCCGACTCCGGCATTGGTGTGTTTTCCATTGCTTCTGTCCAATCAGCGGCGAAATGTGCCAACACCTGGGATTTTATTGTCGTCCAGGGTTGGTACTTAATGTCGAACGTAGCCAACTCGATGCCCCATTTGGCTACTCGGCCTGTTGGGTCCGGATTGTTGATTATATCCCCCAGTGGTGCTTTGCATACCACAGTTATGGAATGTCCTTGGAAATAATGACGAAGTTTTCGAGATGCGAAAAATACGCCATATGCCAGCTTTTGATAGTATGGGTACCTTTGTTTGGACTCGGAAAAGACTTCACTTACATAATACATCGGATGTTGATCTGGTATGCTTTGATCATCTTTCCGCCTTTCCACAACTATTACTGCGCTGACAACCCTGTTTGTTGCTGTGAGGTACAATAACATGGGTTCTTCGTCTTTTGGGGATGCCAAAATTGGAGCATTCATCAAGGTTTCTTTTAACTGGATTAATGCTACGTCTGCCTCTTCTGTCCACACAAATTTGTCGGATTTCTTCAACAATTTGTACAATGGCAGAGCTTTATATCCTAGCCGGCTTATAAACCTGCTGACGGCAGCTACAGAACTCGTCAATCTCTGGACATCTTTAAAGCAAGTAGGCCTTGAGATGTTGAGGATTGCCTTGATCTTTTCCGGGTTTACTTCTATTCCTCTATGAGAAACGATGAAACCCAGAAGCTTTCCTGAGGGAACCTCGAATACGCACTTCAATGGATTCAACTTCATTTTATAAGTGCGCAAATTTTCGAAGGTTTCTCGCAAATCCTCAAGGAGTGTGTCCTTTTCCTTGGAAACGACGGCAATGTCGTCTACGTAAACGTGAACGTTTTTGCCAATCTGACTATGCAAACATCATTGCATGCAACGCTGGTAAGTTGCACCTGCGTTCTTCAGGCCAAAAGGCATGGTTATGTAGTAGTATGTTCCGTACGGGGTTATGAAGGAGGTTTTTATTTGGTCTTCTTACTTCATATGTATTTGATGATACGCGGAATAAGCGTCCAAAAAGCATAAAAGCTCAGAGCCAGCAGTGGCGTCTATTATTTGATCGATTCGCGGTAATGCAAATCTATCTTTTTGACATAATTTGTTTGGGCCGGTGTAATCTATACACATCCTAAGAACAGTACTATCTTTCTTCGGGACTAATACTGAATTTGTAGACCATTCAGTATGTATAACTTTCCGGATAAAGTCAGCTGCCAATAGCCGGATAATTTCCTTGCCAATAGCCTTCCGTTTTCTTCCGTCAAATCGACGGAGACCTTGTTTGACGGGTTTAGATCCAGGAATCACCTTAAGTTGGTGCTCAGCAAGTTCCCTGGGTATGCCTGGCATGTCCGCTGGACACCATGCAAAAATGTCCCAGTTCTCACGGAGGAACTTGATGAGCTCGCTTTCCTATTTGTCGGTCATCCCAGTTCCTACTACGACAAACTTTGTCGGATCTTTAGAATCTAGGATAATCTGTCTTGTATTCTCGGAAGCTTTGAAGCTATCTGCCGGCTTCCGGCTTTCTTTTCCTGCCGGCATTTCTGTCGGCGATACTTCTTTTGCCAGCTCCTTCAGTTCTTCCTTTGCTATCACTTTTTCTGCACAAAGGGCGTTTTCTTTTTCCAGCTCGTTCGCCAATTTGAAGTCTCCCTTTATGGTGATTACTCCTCCTTTTGGCCTTGGCATCTTCAGCTTGTTATAGATATAACATGATCTTGCCATGAATTTGGCGAAAGCAGGACGTCCGAGTATTGCATCGTACACACTTTCGAACGGCACAAACTCGAAGGATACTTTTTCCTAATGGAAATGTTCTTTCTCTCTGAAGGTTACATCTAGGGAAATTTCTCCTAGGGATCGTGCTTGCCTGCCAGGGACGATGCCGTGAAAACGTATGTTGCTATGATTGAGCTGGGTCTCGGAGATTCGCAGATGCTTCAATGTATAAAGGTACATTATGTTAATGTTGGATCTTCCATCCATCAGCACTCTTTTTAGCCTAGTTTTTTTAACAATAGGACTTACAACGAGAGCTTGCGTGCCGGGTTCTGGGATGTTTCCGGGATGATCAGACTGATCCCAGGTAATTGGTGTATTTGAGTACTTGAAGAATTTCGGGGTTGGTGGGACAACCGCGTTTATTTCTCGAAGTGTTCTCTTTGCCACCTTTGCTGAAGGAGTTGCTAGGAAAGTTATGTTGCATTCTCCGTCAACTCTCGGAAACTTAGGCTCGCATTTTCGCTGTTGTTCCTGGATTTTTTCATCAGTGTCCGATTCATTGTCTTCTTTTTCAACTTCTGGCTTTTGCTTGGAGAATTTCCTCTTGGAACTCTTCCCTTTGTTTCCGGATCCTGCACTGCCTTTCATATGCTTGTTGAGCCGGCATTGTGCGTTAGTATAGGTGGGTTTCCCAAATTGCGAATGGTAGACATAGTTTTCCGACTTGATTCTTTCCCACTCTTCTTTGGGGTAGTTGATCGGTTCTGTACTTCGTCCTTTCCATTTGCTCCCATTTTCTCTTCCAAAGGCTATGTTAACTTCTTTGGGTTTTTGTTGTGCTTCTGGAGTTGCTTTTTTCTCAGGGCGAGGGGTCTTTGTGGCTTGAATCAAAGTGTCAATATTGCCACCTCTCGCTCTGATATCATCTTCGGCCGATGCGTGCTCGTTTGCGGTTGTAAGCATTTATCCTAGATCTTTGTGCTTTTTTTAACCAATCTTGAACGGTATGAGTCCGGGTTTTAAGCCATTGAAGAAAGTATGCATTGCTTGTACGCCAGTTACTCCAGAGCAGCTATTTTTCATTGCATTCCACCTCTAGATAAATTCCACGTATGGCTCGTCTTCAAACTGGGTGCAGCGGTTTAGCTGGTTGATGTTGTTGGGGCGTTTGTAGGTTCCCCGAAAATGCTGAGTAAAAACTCTAGCCATATCATCCCAGCTATCGACAGTTCTTGACGAAAGCTTGTTGATCCAATCTCTGGCTCCATCCAGTAACATAAGGGGGAGGAATTTTACTGCCTCTAGGTTTGTCCCATTGTTAATCTGGACGGCTGTGTAATAGTGTGAGAGCCAGGTATCCGGGTTTGTACTGCCGGTATATTTTTGATATGTTGGACCAACTTTGGCAAAGCCAGAGTGTTGAGTTATTCTTCGGATCCAGTCAGTGAAACACTTAGGTCCAAAGTATAAGTCATCTCTTTCCGCTCTATCAATGTGTGTGGAGTATCTACCGGCTGAATGGATAGAGGGGGATCTGCTCCTTTCTTTTCCATTGTTTCGCGAACGCGCTTTTCCGGGATTGTCTCTATTTCCTCCGTTATCGTTCCCTTTGGGATAAGGTGGAGTTCTACTCCTGTGTCTTTCCTTATTCCTGGGGGCGTACGGGATCTCTCACGCCTGTGAGGTATATCATGTCTTCCGACTTTTTCAGCAGGGCGTTTTGGAGGCGGCATTGCTTTTCCGTCCTTCCGGTTTTATTCTTCCCGATCTTGGGGATTAATTCCATCTTTTGGCAGATGGGATCCGGTTCTGGACGCTGCATCCTTGTTATCGGGCTTTTTCTTGTCCTTTCTCGGATCTGATTTCTTCTCTTTCAAATTACTTGAATCTCCAGCAAGTAGCTATTTTGCATAGGGCCGAGTCGTCATGTAACTTCCCTGATCTTGCTTGCCCTCGTTGTTGCTGTTGCAATGCCTTTCCTAGGAAAGCATACACCCCTTGAAGTTTTTCGCCATTGAAGTACATATCGTTGTTGAGGATGGCGAACGCGGCCTCCGTGTTTTCTGCTGCGGTTTTGTATATAGGTTCGCCCCTGGCATTTGTGTCGTTTACTTGCTTTTGCCAGGCCGGGTTTTGAAACCGTTCCTTTGGCGGCAGTACTTCCGGTCTTGCGATTCCGGGTAACCGTGTAGGTTTAATGCCAAATCTATTCCTTCTCTTGTACTGCTCTATTTCTTTCTGCTTTAACTTAATGTCAGCTTGGGTTTTTTGGAGATGTTCCCGAGTTCGGAATAGATGTTGTTGTTGCCTTTGGAGAGCTTGTCTCCTGGCTTCCAGCACTTCAGGGGGTTCGTGTGGTCCCACTGGTGTTTGAAGTAGATCTTGTTCGTCTTGTTCTGACATTGGTGGAACAGAGATTTCCTTCGTTTTCTTCTATGTAGGTTTAACTCCACTTCCTCCTCCTGCTTCCAGGTTTTCGTTGGCTGGATCAGCCAGTTTTTTCTACCGGAGCTTGTACTGGAGTTTCTTGGAAGCTTTGTGTTTTTTCTTGGAAGAGGGAGGTTTTTTACCAGGTTCGTCCTCCGTCAATTCTTTGACATCGGGGTATGTTGGGGTTGTTTCCCCTTCTTCTCTCTCTTCTTCTGGCGGAGGTGTTCTAGGGCTTTCCTAACTATGGGCATCCGTGTTTTCAGCCGGTTTTGCCATTAGTACTTCATGGAATCCCTCTTGAAGAGATTTGACTTTTCTTTCGAAAGCATCCTCGTCTTCATCTTTGGAATCGAAATCATCTGATCCGGGTTCTGATTCCAATCTCGCCTCAATGGCGGCTGATACGGAGTCAGCTTTCGAGTTTGTCGTTATATTGACAGATGTCGGATCTTCCACCTCTATTGTGGGATTGTTGTTTTCTGCCTCTTCCACAGGATTGTTTTCATCTGTGTTTTCAGCGATCTCGGATTGCACCATACCGATAAAGTGCAATTCAGCATGATATCGGCGATCTGAGCAAAATCCGGCGTCATAGTCTTCTTCGACTGGGTATAGGGCGGGTGGGATAAATTTGCTTACACCATAGAATCTCATTGCCTGTGCAGTTAATCCGATAAAGATGTTTGCAGATCCGATCGGTAAAACGCGGGCACTTACCAGATGATTTCGTGCTGGCATGTACGATCCATTGTCGAGGAAGCGCCCGACGTCGTTGTCAAATTCCAGGCTTCCGACAGTTATGGTACTTCCAATTCCGCCGAGTATCCCCGATCGAAACATAACGCCTGACGTCGCCAGCCACACGGTGGGCGCCAACTTTCGAGACATCGTAGTAGAATTCATAGACGGGGTGCCATGAGACTACCGATAGAGATGTGGGGGACGTGATCGTATGACGAACAATGACACCAAGGTTTTACCCAGGTTCGGTACGTCGCAACTAGGCGGCGTTCCTACTCCTGTAATCTCACTAAATCAGGGCTGAAGCCTGAAGTATACAAAGTACAATGTGAGTTAGGTTTAGCTACTCGACAAGGATCAACCTCTCAACGAGGTAGCCTCTAGTTTATTGTCTATCTGTTCTTCTCTCCCCTCCGGCTTTATATAATAGCCGGTTTAGGGCTTACAAAAAAGGAAACCTAGAAAACTACGGTAAGTTCTAACTTGGAAGGCAAGAATCCGCCTTCTACTCCAAGCCGTACCACGTGGGCCGTGGTCCGGGTTCTTCTAGAATTCGGCTTCTGCGCGTCAGCTTACTGGGCCGCCTAACGGACCGTAATCCATTACCATTCAGGCCACCCTAGTAATCCGGCACTTGAGGACACCATATGATATACCCCTAATTGGTATATATCCGACACCACATGATGATATGTTGCATCTCAAAAATATCCGACATGTTCCTGGTGCTTCTAAGAATCTCTTATCAGTACACAAGATTTCACTTGACAATGACATATTTTTGAGTTTCACCCCTCTTTCTTTTTAATAAAGGATCAGGCCACCAGAAGAGTTATGTTTAAGGGTCCATGTCGTGGTGGTCTCTACCCTCTAGAGCCGATATCTTCAGGACCTCCGAAGCATGGTTTTTCCACAATAAAGTCATCTTCATCTACATGGCTTAGTCGTTTAGGACATCCATCGTCTTTTCTAGTACAACAAATCATTAGAAAGAACAAACTTTTGCATTCTCCGGAAATAAATCCTTATGTGTGTGATTCATGTCAATTAGCTAAAAGTCATCGGTTGCCATATCCCAATCCACTAGTGTGTCCATAGCTCCATTGGAGCAAATATTTTCTGATGTAAGGGGTCCTGCCCCTGAGTCTGTTGGTAGAAATTCATACTATGTAAGTTTTATCGATGACTATAGCAAATTTACGTGGATTTCTTTGCTAAAGAAACGCTCTGAAGTTTATCAAGTGTTTCTCAATTTTCAGCAACTTGTTGAACGAAAATTCTCTCGCAATATTATCACCATGCAAACTGATTGGGGTGGAGAGTATGAAAAACTCAATGGTTTCTTCCGCAAGGTGGGCATCTCTCATCATGTCTCTTGTCCACATGCCCATCAACAAAATGGCTCCATGCCAATAAGCATAGCCACATAGTTGAAGTTGGGCTAGCTTTGCTTGCAAATGCCTCCATGCCAATAAAGTTTTGGGATGAAGCAGTCCTCACTGCCACATTTCTTATAAATCTGCTTCCTACCAAAGTCCTTAACTTTGATACTCCTACACAACGTCTTCTCCAAGTTTCTCCCAACTATGATGCTTTACGTGTGTTTGGTTGTGCCTATTGATCCAATCTTCGTCCCTATAATAGATGCAAGCTTGCTTTTCGTTCCAAAAGATGTGTCTTCTTGGGATATAGTCCTCTCCATAAGGGTGTTAGGTGTCTTGACGTGTCCACAGGTCGAGTCTATATATCTAGAGATGTTGTCTTTGATGAACAAGTTTTTTCCTTTGCTTCTATGCATCCAAATGCAGGTGCTCGTCTCAAATAAGAAATCTTGTTGCTTCCATCTATCTTAACACCCACATCATCACATCATGGGGATGCAAATGCTAATGATCATATGTATGTTATGTGCCTATTACTAATACTCTACAGGTTTTGGAGCCTACTGGAGAAAATTTGACTGAAAACAGTGAAGATTCGGGGTCCAAAACCCGTTCTGAAGTTTCCACACAAAATAACGAAACGGAGACAGAAATACCACCTAGGGGCGATCCCGAGAGCGACCAGGAATCCTACTTGGATCCAGCGTCGCCCGATCCCGAGGGAGATCCTCCTGGCGTGGATTCCCCTGGCGCGCAGACGCGCTTTCTCCCGTGCGCGGTGCCAGCGTGTCTTCCCCGGGCGACACCGCCCGTGCGCCCTCTACCCCGACAGCCACACCGGGATCTTCTGCGTCCCGCCCTGGTGTGGCCGCTACTGCTGGGAATTCTGCGCCAGAAACTGCGCCAGAGACCGGATCTCCTGTGTAGCAGCTCCATGTGGCTATGTCTGCGCCACCGCTTCGTGTGTATGTGCGTCGACCATGAAAACAAACACGTTCACCCGTTCCACAACTTGGTGTTCGTACACGGCTTATGAAAGTTATAAAGAATCCTCGTGTATATAAAGATGGGTGTGTACGCTATGGTATGCTTGCTTCTACAGGTGAACCCAATACACTTGCTGTGGCCTTTGTAGATACAAACTGGAGGAAAGCAATGGAGGATGAATTTGCTGCATTGACACACAACAAAACTTGGCATCTTATTCCTCCAGGTTCTCACAGGAATATCATTGACTGTAAGTGGGTATACCATATCAATAAACGTTCAGATGGTACAATTGACAGGTATAAGGCACGTCTTGTTGCCAAAAGTTTTAATCAACGATATGGTATAGATTATGAGGACACTTTTAGCCCTGTTGTTAAAGGTGCAACTATAAGAACTGTTCTAGCTATTTCAGTTTCTCGAGATTGGAGTTTGCGGCAGCTAGATGTCAAGAACGCGTTTTTACATGGTGTTCTGGAGGTTTATATGAATCAACCACCTGGGTTTGAAAATTCTGATACCCTGTCTATATATGCAGATTGGACAAAGCTTTATATGGATTGAAACAGGCTCCTAGCGCCTGGTTCTCTAGAATTAGTTCTCAGTTGCATGCATTTGTTTTCACAACATCTAAGGCTGACACATCTCTATTTCTCTACAACAAGTCAAATATCACTATTTTGGATTGATTTATGTTGATGATATTATAGTCACAAGTTCCTCTGATGAAGCCATTACTGCTCTTCTCAAAGATCTCAGCACTACATTTGCCATTAAAGATTTGGGTGATTTACATTTCTTCCTTGGTATGGAGGTTACAAAACTTTCTAATGGTTTGCTTTTGACACAAGAAAAATATGCTACAGAATTGCTTGCACGAGTTGGTATGACTCAATGTAAACCTGCACCCACACCTTTATCTTCCTCTGAGCAGTTGTCCTTGACTGATGGATCTCCACTTGGTCCTCAGGATTGTACTCAATATAGAAGTATTGTTGAAGCTTTGCAATATCTCACTCTGACTCGTCCAGGTTTGGCCTTCTCAGTAAACAAGATTTGTCAGTTTCTTCGTGCTCCTACCACAGTACATTGGACAGTTGCCAAACGTATTCTAAGATTGGTATCACATTTACACAATCATCCTCAATGCTTCTTAAAGCTTTTTCGGATGCTGATTGGGCAGGCAGCTTAGATGATCGCTGCTCTACGGGTGGATTTGCTATATTTTGTGGACCGAATCTGGTTTCTTGGAGTGCACGTAAACAAGCAATTGTGTCATGCTCTAGTACAGAATCTGAGTATAAAACACTTGCTAATGCCACATCTGAACTCATATGGGTTGAAGCCCTTCTTGGAGAACTGGGTGTTGTGTTGAAAGAGGTACCCTGTTTATGGTGTGATAACCTAGGGGCACTTATCTTTCTGCTAATCCAGTCTTTCATGCTCGTACGAAACATATTGAGATTGTCTTTCATTTTGTTCGAGAACGTGTTGCTGCAAAGAGGTTAGCCATTCAGTTTGTCTCCAGTAAAGATCAAGTCGCTGATGGTTTTACCAAAGCCCTTCCTTGTTAGAAATCTTTATGAGTTTAGGCGTAATCTAAATCTTTTCCAATGTTTAGATTAAGGGGGAGTGTTATACATATTGTACCCGTACATTTACGTATGGTGTAGTACACCACCGTACATGTTCAAACCCTTGTACTGCCACGTGAGGGGCTGTTTTCCTCACCTATATAACACGTACCCGAGGCCACCGAAAGGGGTCATCGTTTCCTGCTAGCTTCGACAAAATCATCTGACGGACGGGCAGGACTTTTGATATTTAAGATGGTTTCAGCATCATAATGAAAACAGCACTCACGAACAGTAGCTTCATCCCACGTCCTGGTGTCTAGGTTGATCAGTTCCGAGACCCATTTTCACCGTGTCGAGCCCCTTCTGCCATCAACCTTTAAAGCGCCTGATCTTGGAAGCCAATTATCTCGCAAGATCTTGACACTAGTATTCGAACCAATACGCCATATAACCTCCTTTTTTAAAAGCTCAAGCCCATGGACAATACCCTGCCAGGTTTGGGACTGATTTTTAATAAAGGCAGAGTCAAGAAGTTCTAAAAATGTTATGGGAGTACTAGCTCATGTATTAGCAAGTTATGGGAGTAGGGAGTTGCGGTCTGGTGTGTTGCACGGTGCAGTGCCGATTTCATGTCGAGTCTGACTATGCAAGATTGTAACAATTACTCTGGCGGAAAGCCATTCTGGCTCCCAAGTACCAGTGAGACCGGTTTTATGAAAAAAAATAAAAAAATATTTAAAAGTTTCTAAAAATTATGAAAAAAAAGTATGGTAATAATGTATGCTATATCTTATAAGCGTGCAAAATTAGAACTTGAAATTCCTTTTATTATGAGCTGCACAAAAATGACAAAATCAGAACATTTGAAAATGTGTACTGTGTTAGACAATGTATCCTATACGGTACCGTATGGTGTAGTACACCAACGTGTACCGTATAAGCCCTTGTATCATGACTTGGTGCGGAAGTTATCCCACCCATATAACACGTAACATGAGCGTCGGAGGGGCATCGTTTCCGCCAGTTCGATATGGTATCAGAGCCAAGGGGTTTCAAGTTCAAGACCCTGCTCGCACAGCGACACACACCGATCCCACACTAAGAACTAAAATAGCCTAGACGTGAGGGGGAGTGTTAGAAACCTCTCCCTGTAAGGAATTTGTGTGAGTTTAGGCGTAATCTAAATCTTTTCCAAAGTTTAGATTAAGGGGGAGTGTTAGACAATGTATCCTATACGGTACCGTACGGTGTAGTACACCTACGTGTACCGTATAAGCCCTTGTATCATGACTTGGTGCGGAAGTTATCCCACCCATATAACACGTAACACGAGCGCCGGAGGGGCATCGTTTCCGCCAATTCGATATAGTGTTCACTATACTCAGATCTGTACATTTGTCTTTTTTTGTTTAGATCAAAATAAAAAATATTTAGAATTGAAATTTTACACATTTGTGGGAGAAATTATTGAGAAAAGCCATGCTTTTTTCAGATTTTTTAAAAAACTATAAGCTGGATTTCAAAAAAAAATCCAAGCAGAGAGATCACTGGTCACTGGTGCCCAGGAGCATGGAATCTCCAACTCCGGTTCTTAATTAATACATAACTCTCTTCAAAATAAAAATAAATCTAGAACAAGATTTTGTGCTGCCATTCGTAAACGGCTATGGTGACTTTGTTGTTTGTTTCTTTACGGACTGGTGGCCGGTCTTATTGCATTGCATTGGATTTTTATAAATCCTAGCTAGGTGCATACATGTTAAGGTGGCTATACTCAATTACTCTCAATCTCCGGTTACAGCAGGAATCGAATGAGGATCGGACAATAATTCAAATTACAAACTGCACTTCCTTTCGAAGGCGGGGAAGAACCAAACTAGAGTTCGGCCAAAGCCACCAAACCAACGCCACCTATTCTCCTATCGACACGAAGTATTTATCCTCCTCCAATCGCCCGTAGCCACTTGTCCTAGCGGGTCCACGTTCCAGCCGGGTATCGCTTGCTTTCTTATCGCGACCTTTTCTCCCTCGCCATGTCGGACGTCTCTCCTTTGTCTTCAGGAGCGGTATAACATTCCCTCCCCCTTTTGTTGTGGCTTGTCCCCAAGCCACTGATCTAGGAAAGCGTTGTCGCAGCTCGTCCAAGTCTTCCCACGTAGCCAGTGATTCCGGTTGTCCCGACCATTGCACCAGCACCTGAGCTACTGAAGCAGGCCCTTGCTGACGGAATCGTCGCTGGAGTACTCTCGATGGAACCTGCATAACATCCAAAGGCGACGGTAACTCAGGCTGGAGTGTTACCTGAGAACCAATAGCCTTCTTTAACTGAGATACATGGATCACTGGATGAATGCGACTCGTTGTTGGCAACTTCAGTTTGTAAGCCACTTTGCCGATTCGCTGCAGTATTTCATAAGGTCCATAGTACTTGAAGAGTAATTTATGATGAGCTCTCGGTGCTACTGATGGCTGAACATAGGGCTGTAACTTGAGATAAACTCGATCTCCAACTTCAAATGATCTTTCACTCCTCCTCTTGTCTGCTTGATGCTTCATTCTCAACCTGACACGTTCCAAGCGTTGTTTTAACAAACCTTGCATCAATTGTCGATCTTCCAACCACGATTGTAAGTCTGACTCCGGCTGTGAACCTGCACTCTCAACAGAAATACCAAAGTGTCGAGGTGGATGAGCATAGAGCACTTCAAACGGTGATTTCCCCAGGGCAGAATGTAAACTTGTATTGTACCAGTACTCGGCTAAAGATAACCATTGTAACCATTTGGTTGGACAAGCATGAGAAAAACATCTCAGATACCCTTCTAAACATTGATTGACGCGCTCTGTCTGCCCATCTGTTTCCGGGTGATACGATGAACTCATCTTCAAAGTAGTTCCAGTGAGAACAAACAGTTGTTTCCAAAACAGGCTGTTGAAAATTCTATCACGGTCAGAAATGATTTGCTCTGGCATGTTGTGTAGCTTGAATACATTATTCATGAAGGCTTCAGCAACATCAGCAGCAGAAAAAGGATGTGCTAATGGAACGAAATGAGCATAACGACTGAACTTGTCCACAACCACAAGGATACAGTTAAATCTCCCAGACCTAGGCAAACCTTCGATGAAATCCATGGATATTACCTGCCACGCAGAATCTGGAACAGGTAACGGTTGGAGAAGGCCAGGATAACGAGCTCTATCAGGTTTAGCTTGCTGACAAATAGTACATTCTTTGACAAATTTGTGTATTGTGCCAGACATTCCTTTCCAATAAAACAATTGTTTCAATTTTCTCAATGTAACAGGTATACCAGAGTGCCCACCCACTGGTGTAGCATGGATCTCCTTCACAATTGATTGTTGTAGATCAGGTACTGCTGGTATCCAGATCTTACCATGTTTACGAATGATCCCCTGTTTTAAAGTGAAACCCTGTTCATCATCTGGCAATACAGTTAGCTTTTGCAACAAGGCCAAGGCTACAGGATCCTTTTGATAAGCCTCGATGATGAGCAACAACCACGATGGCTGACAACAAGAAATGGCAATTGCA
Organism: Alopecurus myosuroides; assembly: GCA_028641055.1. Lineage (NCBI taxonomy): Eukaryota > Viridiplantae > Streptophyta > Magnoliopsida > Poales > Poaceae > Alopecurus > Alopecurus myosuroides. Next base: position 307,749,383 of record CM054061.1, read on the forward strand.
CTCATTTCAGGGTGAGGTCTTCTCGACAATGCATCCGCTACTATGTTCTTGATCCCCTTTTTATAGACAATTCTGTACTGAAGACCCATCAATTTGGTGAACACCTTGTGTTGCCAGGGTGTGTGTAGACGTTGGTCAGTAAGATGGGCCAAACTGGCATGGTCAGTACGAATAACAAATTCTCCATGCTGCAAGTAAGCACGCCACTGTTCAACAGCTAGAAGAATGGCCATGTATTCCTTCTCATAAGTGCTCAAGCCTTAATTTCTGGGGCCCAATGCCTTGCTGACAAATGCCAGTGGGTGTTCTTTTTGTAGTAACACAGCTCCAATACCCAACTCACAAGCATCTGTCTCAACCACGAAAGGATATTTAAAATCTGGTAGGGCTAGAACAGGTGCAGATATCAGAGCTGCCTTCAAGGTGTCAAAAGCCAGTTGGGAATCCACTGTCCAAACATAGGGTGTGTTCTTATGCAGCAGCACTGTTAACGGTTTACTAATAGATCCATAATTTCTCACAAATTTTTGATAGTAACCTGCTAATCCTAAGAAACTTCTCAATTGTTTAGCATCCGTAAGAACAGGCCAATTCCTTACTACATATATCTTGGACTCATCTGTAGCAACCCCACGAGCCGAAATAACATGGCCTAAGTACTGGATACTTGTTTGTGCAAAATCACACTTGGACAATTTCACCTTCCATTGATTCTCACACAATAATTGCAACACCTGCTTCAGATGTAATAGATGATCCTGATAAGAACTGCTATAGATCAGAATGTCATCGAAGAACACTAAAGCACACTTTCTCAACAAGGGGGCTAGAGTTCTATTCATTTCTGCTTGGAATGTAGCTGGTGCTCCATTCAAACCAAAAGCCATGACAGTAAATTCAAAATGTCCATTGTAAGTGTGAAAGGAAGTTTTGTATTCATCCCCTTCTGTCAATCTGATCTGATGATAGCCAGCTCTGAGGTCCAGCTTAGAAAAATAGCAAGCTCCATGCAATTCATCAAGCAGTTCATCAATGACAGGTAATGGATACTTTCCTTTAGCAGTTAAAGCATTGAGATGTCTGTAATCAACACATGGTCTCCATGTGTGATCTTTCTTTTTAACCATCAATAATGGTGAAGCAAAACTACTGGTACTTGGTCTGATGACTCCTGACAGTAGCATTTCAGCAACCTGTCTCTCAATTTCATTCTTAAGGGCAGGGGCAAACCTGTATGGTCTTATTTGCACTGGTCTGGCGCCAGGAAGCAAGGGAATAGAGTGTGAAACTTGTCTTTTTGGGGGAAGTCCCTCTGGTTCAGAGAAGACTGTCGGATATGCATCCAATAAGGCCTGAATCTCCTCTGGCAGCTTCTTAACAGGTACCACTTCTTTACATAATAACTGCAATTGGACTATTGCGCGGGAAAATTCAGAAGGAATGTGACCATGCAAACAGATCCATTTTCCTTGGTTTTGTATTGCTAACCATTTCTGCTTCCAATCCACAAACTGGGGGATGTATGCAGCGAGCCAGTCCATACCCACAATGCCATCATAGCCTTGCAATTGAAGGATCTTAAAGCTGGAAACAAATTTGTGAGGACCACAACTCCAGGTGCATTGTGGAATAAAGTGTGTACATTGTAACACACCACCACCTGCTATCTTAACTTTGCGAGTTGTTTGCAATGCCTGACCACCTCCTAACTGATCTGCTATAATCTTGCTTAAGAATGAGTTGCTGCTTCCAGAATCTAGCAAGAATATCACATCTATTCCATTAACAGAACAGTTTAAAATAATGGATTTCTCAGGTGCTGCCTCTGCTGTCATATCACCGTTATTTGCATCAAATTAATGTCCATATCATCATATGTTGTGGATGGAGAAGGAGGACCAGAATATTCCTGTAACTGTAAGAATTCCACCATTTCTTGCACTACATGTAACTGAACAGTAGGGGCACAAACATGGTATTTGGTACATTTCTCTGCACAAGTAAAACATAAGCCCTTGGATCTTCTGTAATTCCTCAATGCTACCAGTTTATCATCAGTACTCTTACTGGATTCTGTGGACTTCACACTTGCATTACTCTTACGGTCGTCAGCAACACGATATGACAGTTGTGGTACTGGCTGAATTCTGCGTGAGAAAGGTGATTGACTTGGAGCAATATTCAGACCTTCACCCACTTCTTCCTGCACAAGGGCAATGGTGTATGCTGTATCCAAATCAGAAGGGAGTTTTACTGCCACTAATACTCTGACGGCTGGCTTCAGACCATCAATGAAGCGGGTGACGTAATGCAGAGAGTTGTGTGTGTCCTCATAGCCTGCTAACTGGTCGATCAATTCAGCAAATTCCCTCACATATTCCTCTACCGTAGAGGTTTGCACCAATTTGTACAATCTGCGTATCAGTGTTTGATGTTGATTCTTCCCAAACCTCGACACCATTTCCTGACAGAACTCATTCCACGTAAACTTGCGCAAACAGCTCTGAACTGACGAGAGCCAACGGGCAGCTGGGCCTGTGAACTGCAGTGATGCCAGTCGCACCCAGAGCGAGGGAGCAGTGCCATACATCTCAAAGTAGTCTTCGCATTGAATTTGCCAGAGCCTTGGTTGATCGCCGTCGAATTTGGGAACGTCCATTCGGGGCATGCGATGGCGCATAGACGAATTCTCAGCAGTATCATCATCTAAATCGAATGAACGAGGAGGCTGAGTCGTGTTCTGATGCGATTTCATACCTCTTGCCGGAGGCGGCACGTAGAGACCAGAGGTCCCTACACCCTGCCTCCGTGTAGTTGTGGACGAACGGCGCCCATCCGGGCCGGTCTCCGCGTCAGCCGCCTTGGTCCGATGAGCATCTGGATCCTTGGCGGTGGCGAGACCCACATGCGCACGGATCCCCTCCAGATTTTGCTGGAGTGCCGTTTCCACCCCGTCGGCGTAAATCTGCATATCAGATTGCGCCTTGGATGTATAGACGCGAATCATCGGCTCGATGCGTCGATCTACTGCTGCATCCATGGCGTCGGTGACGGATTTGGCGATGAAGTCCCTTAGCTCCTGCTGATGGCGTTCGTGGCGCGCCTCCGCCTCCTGCGCCACCGTGTCGTAGATCGCGCGCCCTTCTCCTGTCAACGCCTCCATTGCCGCAACTCGAGCTCGCTCCGCCGCCAAACGAGATCTAGTCTCCAGATTGGAAGATGGAGAAAAAATTTGGCTCTAGATACCAAGTGTTAAGGTGGCTATACTCAATTACTCTCAATCTCCGGTTACAGCAGGAATCGAATGAGGATCGGACAGGAATTCAAATTACAAACTGCACTTCCTTTCGAAGGCGGGGAAGAACCAAACTAGAGTTCGGCCGAAGCCACCAAACCAACGCCACCTATTCTCCTGTCGACGCGAAGTATTTATCCTCCTCCAATCGCCCGTAGCCACTTGTCCTAGCGGGTCCACGTTCCAGCCGGGTATCGCTTGCTTTCTTGTCGCGACCTTTTCTCCCTCGCCACGTCGGACGTCTCTCCTTTGTCTTCAGGAGCGGTGTTAACAATACATAGGGATCGATGGTGCCGCCTGGTGGCCTTACCACAGGAATCGGCGCCGTCCCTCGGTTCTCCGTCAAGCCAAGCAGGAGAGGAACATAGAGAGAAATCACAGCGACTCTGATGAAAGGGAACGAAGCCTTGGTCTTATCAGCTGAAGCTCTGTGAGCTGTACTGATTCAGATTCTTGACCAAGTAATTAATGTACACTATGCTGCAAGCCACTTATTTGCAAGATGGTCTACCATGCAGGATTTGGGGTATAATAGATGGGATCCATTTGATTGCTCTGTGCTAGATATGTATGGAGTCTTGTAGCTAGAACATTACGAAAAATAATGAATGGGAAAAGTTCTGCCAAGCTTGTGCTTGTACATGCCTACTGTCTCCATTCCATTGTCACCGAGATTTATGTCATTCATGTCAGTTTACGTATTAACATGAGTTGTTATCAAAGTGAACACAACCTGTACGCCAAGTAATCAGAAATGGACACAAGCATTGGGGTTTTTGGTATTAATTTAGTGCATTGCCCATTACATGTTTTTGTTTCATTTCTTATCGTTACTAAGTAGGCAAGCTGAATTACAGCAGATTAAGACCAAGACAGTAGCTACATAAACCACATGTAAGCAGAGTGTGGTTTTACTTGAGCAGGACGGCGCACACGCTGCCGGGGAGGAGGCGCGCGGAAGGGTTAAGAAGAGGGCGCTTCGCTGAATCGATATCTCTCTGAGCCGGCCTTGTTCTAGTGTACTACAGTATATCGTTGTCGATTCAAGACGGGACATCATGCGGATTCTTAGGAGCCGCAACTGGTTTCCGTCTCCAACTTGAATAGTGAATGTTTTGTTGGGTATTGAATCCGGTCCATAAATTTGGCGTGACTGGCGGAATCTGTAGCAGAGCGAAATCGTCTCTACATCCGAGAGATGCCGACTGATCCAGGTCTCACTTTTGAATATTACAGACGGCAAAAAACAGACTTGGCGTCACCATGACGACAAGAAAAAGCATGGAGCTATGGGAAAGGAAGACTGACTATCAAGGTGTGTTGTCAGATGGGTGCTCGAGAAAACTGTTGACTTGGACAAGATCCTTCCCTATGGAGCATCAGGGCGCTGATTGAAGACTTCATTGAGGATATTAATAATGCCGATCTCTTCACCAAACAACTTGAGTTGACGCAATGCCGATATGTTGGCAAAAGAGACTTTGTCCTATACTATCAGTACGCGAATTTCTATACTGGACTATGACTCTGTTTGTTTGGGCTCTAGCTGGGGCTTCTACTGCTTTTGAGGCTATAGAAGCACAAGCTCAGCCAAACATCAAAAAAAATTGATCATTAGAAGCTCAAGCGCTTGTGCAATTTGTACTTGAAGCCGAGGAGTACGTCTGGAGGGCGATTCCCGCAGCTTCCCGCAGCTTCGGACTTAAAACACGAAACGGTATATGACAGTATCCATGAAACTCGAGTTATTTACACTGAATGCCACCACCCAAAAATAGTCAAAGCAGAGTACCTATTCGTTTTTGCCCAGCCGAAGAAAACGTGAGACGGACCCGAGGGCGCAACACGCGTCGGACTGGACTTTTTTGGCTGAACTTTAACCAGACAGATATTTTACTTTCTGGTGGCGTGATGCGCCCTCATCTCTAATACAGTACTTGCAGTACAGCATACATGTAATACAATCATTGTCCTCCTGTAGTTATACATTCCACCAACTTTGTACACTAACTCAACACGACTTCTACTTACCACAAACCAAGGAACGGGGAACCTAAGACACATGAAGTGTATATCTCCGATACGTGTTACGTGTAACTATGAAAGTCTATTATAATGCGACTCTATTTATTCATACGTTCCTATAATTTTATTCATTATAATCATTTTTTAACAAACATAAAAAATACCTTAGAAAATAGGCTAAGCATATATTTGAGCTACTACAAGCATAATTAGCAAAATAATCGGATGTCCACCGGCCATCTCAAAAGCAGGTTGCCAAACACCATTTTTGTATTTCACCAGCTGTCCAGCTCCAGCTGCTTCTCAGAACCTACCAGTTCCAGCTGCTTATCCTCCAGCTACAGCCCAAACAAACAGGGCCTATAGATCATTGTGTTTCCGCTAGCCAGGATCATGTTTAACTATGAACTGTATGATGAACCTATCCTTTTCACTGACGTCAGCCTGTTATTATTTTCTAAATCGGATAGGACACTAGAGGGCTGGCATCAAGGATGCCAGACTGGGTTTTGAGGAGAAATAGCTCAGGCTAACAGTTTCGCAAGAAAGATGAAAAATTTTGAGGCGACTAATGACTCGCTTAGGTCCCGCAGAAATTCCAGGGCAGGCGGGTAAAATAATACGGTACCGTAAACTGAAACAGGGATCCAAGCAGGGCCTAAAGGTAAAACTTATACACGCGAAATATCTCTCAAGCTGTGCGAAAAAACTCTAAATAAATGAACTTTACAGGGTGTTGGTCTTATTGGACATGCCATAGAAAAGTAAAGAAGAGGTTGTGGTAGAGAGTGATGTCAGCTCATACAAGTTTTTTTTTGAAGATTCCAAGAGTGGTATTTGCGGCGTTAGCTAGAGATTGGGATGTTATTCCTGTTAGAATTAAAATTAGTACCGTGTACGGTTGTTAGAAAACCTACACCGATGTTAGCTAGGAGTCCCTTACCGACTCGGGTCTTAAGTTGTTAACATTGTACTGCTTGGTGTCGCATCACACCCCATATAAATATACAGACTCGTGGCCTGGACAAGGCATGCCGAGTAGATTGATTCTGAAACTTTATATGGTATCAGGCCTACCTCTTCCAACTAAAGATCTATAGATCGTTTTTCAGCCAAGATCGAGAGAGCTAGCAGCCATGGCGTCAGGATCAAGTGCCTCCGTCAGAAAAATTGACGATATGGAAAGCGGCAGGTACTCCCAGCAATCCGTGGTGCCATGCTAACAGGATATTTCTCGATGGATCTGAAGTTGCACCACCTATCAAAATTGCTACTGTCAATCCAGAGAAGGACAAAGATCCGATCATGACAATCAATCATGAGTATGCAATGTGGGTTTCTCGACATCAGCAGATTCTTAGTTTCCTGGTAAATTCGCTTTCAAGAGAGATTCTTATGCATGTGATTCGGCTAGAACATGCATCTGAAGTATGGAAAGTTGTAGAGGAGATGTTTGCTTCTCAAAACAGATCACGTGTCACAAATCTGAGGATTGCATTGTCTAATACTAAGAAGAATAACATGACAACAGAGGCCTTTTTTGCCAAGATGCAGAGCTTGGTCGATGATCTTGCTGCTGCTGACAAGCCGATGGAGGAAGAAGAATTAATTTCGTTTATTCTGGCAGGGCTTGGACACGATTATGATGCTATTGTTGCTGCACTCGGTGTAGTCTGATCCTCTCTCACAGTTGCGGAGTTGTTTTCTCAGATACATTCGTATGATCAGCGTCAGGAGATGCTCGGATCAACGATGAACTCGGGTTTTGAAACCTCTGCAAATGCTGCTGCCCGCACTCGAGGTGGATATAGGCGCAATTATGGACCACGCACTGATCAGCGACAGGATGTACGTCGCCACGATGATAGGCGACGTGAGAACTACTCTCAATCCTCGGATTACTCTCGCAGCTCTCAAGCAGATTTCTCCCGTAATAACTTTAATCGTGGAGGGGGTTGCATGGCCTCAGGACGTGGATGAGGCCGAGGCAGACGCCGCACTTCCCCTTGGGTCGATGACACCTGTCAGATCTGTGGTCGAGAAGGCCATCTGGACAAGGATTGTTGGCATAGGTTCCAAGAAGACAGTAATCATGATGATGTTTCCAAGGAACAATATGCATATGGCATAGATACTAATTGGTGTTGTGACACTGGTGCAACACATCACATCACGGGAGAACTCAACAAGCTGGCTATATGTGACAAGTACAATGGATACGACAAAGTGAACACAGCTAGTGGACAAGGTATGGTTATTAGACATGTTGGTAATTCAATAGTTCGAAATCATGCTCAAAATTTCTCTCTTCGTAATATCTTGCATGTTCCAAGTCCTTCGAGAAATCTTTTGGCTGTTCATCGATTTACCGTTGATAACAATGTTTTTCTCGAATTTCATCCAAACTTTTTCTTGATTAAGGATCTGGTCACAAAACAGATTCTGCATAGAGGACGGTGTGTAGGTGGCATCTATCCTCTCATATCATCCATGGTTGAATTACCTCATCAGAAGCATGCTTTTTTTCTTACCAAGCCCTCTCAAGCAAAGTGGCATAGTCGTCTTGAACATCCTTCATCTCAAATTGTGATGCAAGTTATTAGCAAAAATAAACTTCCTTTCATTAGAGAGTCTAGTATAGAGTCTATTTGTGATTCTTGTCAAAGAGCAAAAAGTCATCAACTCCCCTATCCTGTGTCTCATAGTGTGTCTATGGTCCCTCTTCAGTTAATCTTTACTAATGTTTGGGGTCCTGCTCCTACTTCTGTTGGACGTCATAATTATTATGTAAGTTTTATTGATGACTATAGTAAGTTTACGTGGATTTATCTTCTTAAGAAAAAGTCTGATGTTTATCAAGCTTTTATGAATTTCCAAAAGTTGGTCGAAAGGAAGTTTGATCGAAAAAATCTCACAATTCAATCCGACTCGGGAGGAGAATATGTTAAATTAAACTCCTTCTTTCAAACTCAAGGTATTGCTCATCATGTCTCTTGTCCACATGCACATCAGCAGAATGGTGCTGCTGAAAGAAAACACCGACATATTGTTGAAGCAGGGCTATCTCTTCTTGCTCATGCTTCTATGCCTCTAAAATTTTGGGATGAAGCCTTTCTTACAGCCACACATCTTATCAATATTCTTTCAAGTAAGGTTATCAAAAATGACACGCATGTTCATCGTCTATTAGGTGCACCTCCAAATTATTTCTCTCTTCGTGTTTTTGGTTGTGCGTGTTGGCCTAATCTTCGTCCTTATAACACACCTAAACTTGCTTTTCGCTCCAAAATATGTGTCTTTTTGGGCTATAGTCCAAGGCACAAAGGGGTTAAATGTCTTGATGTTTCTTCCGGGCGTGTCTATGTGTCTCGAGATGTTGTTTTTGACGAATCTGTTTTTCCCTTCAAGGAACTTCATCTCAATGCCGGAGCTTTATTGCGTCATGAAATACTTCTACTTGATTCCTCTCTTCATAATTTTGAGCATGGGGGCGAAACTATTGAAAATTCAACATTGTCTAAACCTACTGATGCTACTAATGTGTTTCCTGAGATTTTACAGCAGGGTGCAAATCTGGAAAAAATTTGTGAAGAAAACAGTGCACAAAATAGTACAGCAAGTACTCATGAAATCACAAGTTCAGAAAACGACACGGGAGCGGAAAACGGAGCTGATTCTCCGACAGGATCCTCCTCGGGATCGCTCCCGTTAGCGCTAGGCGGATCAGCATCGGATCGCGCGCATGCGCATGCAGAGGAATCTCCTATGTCGCCTTCATGCGTTTCTGGTTCCTCGACTTCACGTGGTCCCGACTCGCCTCGCGGATCTTCTGTGTCACCAGCCACACCAACGGGCACACGATCTTCTGCGCCGGAAAGCGACAGCAGTCCTGGCAGCGGTACGCAGAGTATCGGATCCTCTGTGGCTGAGTCGCCTGTAGCTCAGCTTGAGCCTGTTCTTCCCGAGTCACTACAAGATCTTCTAGAGGAATTTTTAAACCTCGGGATTTCAAAGATGGGACAGTTCGATGATGTCTAAATTGTGAATCAGATGATCCCACTGATTTGAAAGATGCATTGTCAAAGGATGAGTGGAAGAAGGCAATGGATGAGAGTATGATGCTCTTATCAAAAATAAAACCTGGCACTTAGTTCCTCAACGGTATGGAACTAATATTATTGATTGCAGATGGGTTTATCGAATTAAGAAGAAGGCAGATGGCTCAATTGATAGATACAAGGCCAGGTTGGTTGCAAAAGGATTTAAACAACGGTATGGCATAGACTATGAGGACACATTTAGTCCAGTTGTTAAAATTGCTACTGTTCGTCTTGTTTTGGTTATTGTTGTCTCTAAGGGTTGGAGTTGAGACAATTGGATGTTAAGAACGCGTTCTTACATGGTGTTCTGGAATAGGAGTTCTATATGAAACAACCACCGGGATATGAGGATAACAATAAGCCATATTATGTGTGCAAATTGGATAAAGCATTATATGGGTTGAAGCAAGCACCTCGAGCATGGTATTCTCGGTTAAGTTCACAATTAGTCAGTTTTGGATTTATTGCTTCAAAGGCGGATACATCACTATTTTTCTGTCACAAATCCAATATCACAATATTTATTCTTATTTATGTTGATGATATTATTGTTGCTAGCTCTTCAAAAGCTGCAACGGATGCACTCTTGTGTGATTTGGGTAAGGAGTTTGCTCTCAAGGATCTTGGTGAGCTTCATTATTTCTTGGGAATTGAAGTTCAGAAAGTCAATGATGGACTTGTGTTAAATCAAGCTAAGTATGCTCAAGAGATACTTGCTAGAGTTGGTATGGAAAATTGCAAACATTGTCCTACTCCTTTATCATCTTCAGAAAAACTCATATCTCATGAAGGAAGATTGCTTGATTCTGATAATAGTACAAAATATAGAAGCTTGGTTGGAGCGTTGCAATATTTAACTCTCACAAGGCCAGATATTTCTTATGCGGTAAATAAAGTGTGTCAGTATCTTCATGCTCCAACTACATTACATTGGACTGCAGCAAAGCGTATTCTAAGATATGTCAAAGATACCTCAAGTATTGGTTTGACATTTCAAAAATCAAGTTCTACTTTGATTAGTGGTTTTTCAGATGCTGATTGGGCAGGTTGCTTGGATGATCGTAGATCCACTGGTGGGTTTGCAATTTTTTTGGACCCAATCTTATTTCATGGAGTGCAAAGAAACAAGCCACTGTTTCTAGATCTAGTACTGAAGCTGAGTATAAGTCAGTTGATAATGCCACATCTGAGATTATTTGGATACAGTCTCTTCTTGAAGAGCTTAGAGTTAAAATCGTACAAACACCATGTTTATGGTGTGATAATCTTGGAGCAACATATCTATCCGTAAATACAGTGTTTCATGCTAAAGCAAAACATATTGAGATAGATTTTCACTTTGTGAGAGAAAGAATGTTGAATAAACAATTGGAAATTTGGTTTGTGCCCTCCAAAGATCAAGTTGCAGATGGTTTCACTAAACCTCTTTCTACTCGCAGCTTTGAAGAATTCAAACATAATCTCAACTTTTCTAAGTTGTGATTAAGGGAGGGTGTTAGAATTAGAATCAGCTCCATGTACGGTTGTTAGAAAACCTACACCGATGTTAGCTAGGAGTCCCTTACCGACTCGGGTCTTAAGTTGTTAACATTGTACTTCTTGGTGTCGCATCACACCCCATATAAATATACAGACTCGTGGCCTGGAGAAGGCACGCCGAGTAGATTGATTCTTAAACTTTATAATTCCCAGTTGCCGAAGTGCTGAGGCGGGAGAGGTGATCGCTGTCTTGGAACGCCTGAAGCAAGGCCTGCTCAAGTAGGAGGATGGTCAAGTCGGAGGATTGATACCACACCTTGTCGAAGCAGGGGTATCCATCCTTCAATATGCCGACGATACGATTATTTTCATGGAACATGATATGCAAAAGGCCTTGAATATGAAGCTTATACTTGCGATGTTTGAGTTTCTGTCGGGTCTTAAAATTAACTTCCATAAAAGTGAGATCTTTTGTTTCGATAAAGCTAAGGATGTCCAAGCTGATTACCATAATATCTTTGGCTGCGAGGTAGGTAGTCTACCTTTTAAGTACCTAGGCATACCAATTCACCATAGAAAACTTCTTAATAAAGAGTGGAAACCGATTGAGGACAGATTTGACAGGAAACTTAGTTCTTGGATAGGAAAATTGTTATCGTAGGGGGACCGCCTCGTTTTGATTAACTCTGTCATATCTAGTTTACCTATGTTTCTGTTGTCCTTCTTTGAAGTTCTTGTTGGGGTTAGGAAACGATTGGATTTCTATCGATCAAGGTTTTTTTGGCAAAGTGATGTGAAAAAGAGGAAATACCGCCTAACAAAATGGAATATCGTATGCCGTCCGAAGGATCAAGGAGGCTTAGGAATTGAAGTTTTACAAATTAAAAATATGTGTTTGTTAAGTAATTGGTTTTACAAAATTTTAACTGAAGAGGGGGTGTGGCAAGAGCTGCTCTCTAATAAATATCTAGGGGATAAAACGTTATCTCAAGTAGAGAGTAAACCTTCGGACTCACCATTCTGGAAAGGTTTGATGAGAGTTAAGAATGAATTCTTTTCGCGCGTCAAATTCTCTTTAGGGAACGGTCAGCAGGTGCGGTTTTGGGAAGATACATGGTTAGGTGATGAACCGTTATCACAATCCTATCCATCGTTGTATAATATCGCCTCACATAAACATGTTACGGTTGCAGATGTGTTAGCCCATAATCCTCTAGACATTCGATTTCGTAGGAGTCTGGTTGGACACAGGAGGGATCGTTGGTTGCATTTGGTGAAAAAGTTGATGGGAGTATCCCTAACTAATGATAGAGATGTGTTTCGTTGAAAACTTACAATGGATGGGTCGTTTTCCGTTAAATCGTACTATGCTGACTTGATGCATGGATCCACAAGATTTTTGCGAAAATACTTGTGGAAATTAAAGGTGCCATTGAAGATTAAGATCTTTTTATGGTTTCTTAACAGAAAAGTTGTTCTCACTAAAGACAATTTGATTAAGAGAAATTAGCATGGTTGTAAAAAATGTGTTTTTTGCGATACAGATGAGTCTGTAGAACACATCTTTATAACATGCCCCTTTGCCCGTGATATTTGGCGTCTCATACACTTTACCTATAGCATTTATCCACCTACTAGCATTGCGAATATGCTTGGTAAATGGTTAAATGCCATAGGTAGGAAAACAAAAGCACGAATACCAATTGGTGCGGCTGTTTTCCTTTGGGCGATTTGGAACTGTCGCAATGATGTGGTTTTTAACAAACAAACAAACACTTATTTTTTGCAGGTTGTAAACAAGGCGGTCTATTTTATCCAGATGTGGGATTTCTTTCTCCCCGTGGATCAACGCGGACTTATGGATTCAGGCTGTGCTCGACTGATGGCGGTCGTTCGGGCTATTTACAGCCAGGCTTATTTTAGGCGAATTGATGTGTAATTCGTCGATGTTTGTGTGGCTTATTTTCGTGGCCACTTTATCAGATCCATGACTGTATTACATTTGAACTCTGAATTTTTCTCCCTATCATTTAATAAAATCTGGCTGTGTGCATCGCTTTGATGCAGAGGCCGGGGCCCAGACTCCCATTTCTATAAAAAAAAATAAAAAAAAAGGCCTGCTCTGTATAAGAGATAATTTGGTCACTGAGAGGCTTGATGCGAGTTTCCTGTGTTCTATCCGATTTAGAAAATAAGAGGCTGGTGGCGTCAGTAAAAGGGATTTGTTCATTCATGCAGCACATAGTTACACATGATCCTGGCTAGCAGAATCACGATTCTTTGCTACTTGCTCTAGTCCAGTATAGAAATTTGTGTAAGGATAGTATACGATGTAGCCTCCTTTGCCAACATATCGGCACTGCATCGACTCAAGTTGGATCGTGAAGAGACCGTTATTTGTCCGCAACAAAATCATATTGGTATCCTCAATGAAGTCTTCGATTAGCGGCTGTGATTGTCCAAGGGGAAGAAGTTTGTCCAACTCAACGGTTCTGTCGAGCACCCAGCTGGCAACACCTTGATGGTTGGTCTTTCTCTCCCATAGGTCCATGCTTTCTCCAGTCGTCATGACGGCGACCCCAAGTCTGTTTTCGGTTGTCCGCAATATTCGGCGGTAAGACGTAGCTATGCGGGCTTCTATCGGACATTGGATCACGTCTAGACACCCGCTTGGAAGATCTAACTCAAGGATGGAACTGTCTGCCAACTCCCAGTAAAGTTTATCTTGAACAAGGATGCTCGGCCTGAGCACTACCCAGCATGGACGAGCTATTGTCGGGACGAAACTTCTCCAGGCACCGTATTTTGATTCATAGATGTAGGTGCTGATGCACGCGTCGCCGTCGTGTGGAAGAAGGACCAATTTGAAAGGGCTCGAGGAGCAATCACCGTGCACGTGCCCCGCTTCGTCTGCGTCGCAAAGCACCGCTGCGTTTCGGCACTGATAACGAAGATCCTTGGGGAAGCATTGCGGGAAAGGCACGGGGCGCCGCCGGCCAGTGATGGGGTCCCACACAATTACGGCGTCACGCGCGTTGCTGATGAAGATGGCGAGGCCATGGCGACAGCCGAAGAAGTCTCTTTGTTGTTCCATGGGAAAAAGCGCAGCGCGGATACAGTCAGGTGGGTCTAGAGCGGAGGCAAATGAGCATTGCATGGTGAAGAACCCAAGGAGCGGGGGTTTGCGGTGGTGAGCTCGGAATCTGGGGAGAAACTGGGGGTCGGAGATGATTCGACGCCAACGGAGACAGACTAGGGAGGCGCGGGGAAGAGACGATGGCCGTGGAGGGAGACGGAGGAGGATCTCCCCGAGGAGGTCGTCCAGCTCCAGCGGGGTCTCTGGTGGCGGCATGGAGAGTAAGTTTTCTTTCTGATATATCGCTGACGTAGAGGCGATTTTGCGCTGCTGCTGCAGATTTTTGCCGGCCACCCGTGGTTTTATGGTCGATCACAGAAGACGGAAACGAGATAGAGCCGGACTCCACACCCAAGGAATACAAGTTGGAGCCGAAAACTAATAGAGGCCCATAAGTATGTTGGCCCGGCGAATCCAACATGACTCCGGTCGGACCAGTAGTTTTTTAGGTTGTACCCTAGTCGTACCATGTCAGTATTTTTTTAGGTTGAACAGAACGTATACAGTGTTCGAGAGGCATAGGATGTCAACTCCATCACTGCAAAGTATTAACATGATTATAGCAATCCCTTCACACCATCATTCAGCTCCTATCATCAAATTGGACATTTGACCTTTGACCTCCAAATTCGCGCCCTCGTTTGAACAATTCAGCCAAGGACTCGGTGATTCAAGAACATGCTGCATGAATATTTATGTTCAGTTTTTCAATGTATGTTTGGCTACTTTTCAGGGGAAGAAACGGGTGAGGCTAGCTTTGCTTACATGTGGTTATGGAGCTACTGTCTTATAGTCTTAGTCTGGGGTGGTTCATCCTAGCATCAATAATAAGGTCCTTTATAAAAAAAACAATAATAAGGTGCATTTTGTCTAGGCTCTGCAACTGAAGTGGGCCATTGAACATTCTAGAGAATGACTAACAAGAATGATGTATCAAAAAAGACAGAATGCTTACCCTACAGACAATGCACCAAACAAAGACCAAAAATTAGAATCCTTTTTTTAATCTGAAAATTAGAATGAGCATGTTCATTGTAAATTCCCTTTTGGTGTACAAATTGTGTTCCTTCTTGGGTAATAGTGTGATAACCAGGCTGCAAATGGGCCAAGGCAGCATCCGATCCCAGTTCGAATCAAACTAAAAGGAACATTATATATGCAAAGGTCTCTAATGGAAGCAAGATAAAAGAGGTAATTCAGCAACAGGGTAAGTCTTCCACCAACATACCTTACAGTTCATACATTCCACAAGGAGCAAAACTCTCCACCCAAATCTTACATGCATGGTAAACCATCTTGCAAACTAGTGATTTGCAGCAGGCTATGTACACTACTTGCTTAAACATGCATCTCAACCATTCTTAGATTTCAGCTGACATAAGATAAGAGTTCGGCCACAAGCTCTTCTAGGACGTCCTCGCGTATCATTTCGGCGATCTCAGTACCGAACACACCAAGTTCAGGGTGATGGTCGAGTGGCAAAGGTTGGACGCTATCCAAATCAAATGGCTGATAGCTCCTTCGCATAAGCAGTGTCGTTTGCCAGACATTTTCAGCCAGCTTTTTCCAGTCCATTTCAGCAGGCCAGGAGTTCATCATGATTCTTGAACACAAGTTGCTACCTGGAGCCGTCATGTCAGCTAATATAGAGTTAACGAGATCGAAAAGAAGCTTCCTGTCCGACCTCGACCACAGGAGCAGCTTGCTGTACTTGTTTTCCAGCCATAGGAAAACGTCTGAGCTGAATTGCCACTCTTGTGGGTAGACTGGAGAGTCACACGCGGTGCCAAGCATCTCCTGGACATAACTGCAGTCCCTGTCCTCCTCGTCCTTAAATATAGGTAGCTGCTCTTCCTTCACCTGGCAATCTGAAAATTCTGTATCGTTGCACTCATCGCTTGAGAATGCATCTGAATCATCTCTGCAGGTATCAACTTGGTCACCCATCTTCAGCATCTTAAGCTGCGCTCTAAGTCCTGTATATATGAGAAGGAATGGGAATAAGATATTTACTAATCCGAAGATAAACCATAAGAAAAATCATCTCTGCAGAAGAATCGAGTTAATTTTTATATACTTGCCTTGAATACCATCATTGACGCTTTTAAAGATTCCAGAATAAGCAGCCTCTTCTCCAGAACTATGCTGCGGTGAAGCAGTTGGACTCGAGCATTCGTAACTCTCAGAGCTTAAAGTATGTGTGGACTTTACTGTTTGGTGCTCGATTTCAGTAATGCTGTTCTCCATTAATTGGCTTTTCCCCTCCTGGAACCAAATGGTGTACTTTTGAGCGTGAGGAGATAGGGATATGTTCAAAACTTAATATTTCTTAACAGAGCATAAAGTACTTGACAAACTCACATTGACAACAGAAAAACAGCAAATAACATAATAACAGAAAATTGTTGTGATTTATTATGTACCTTCAATGCAATCGTGTCCTGATTATGCATTGCTATGTCTTGTTCTGGCTCTGTTAATGATGTTGCTTGCAAATGCTCTGTCCACCCTTTCTGACCTTCGAAATTACACACATCATCATGTGGAATAACCAAATCAGTTGCTCCAAGATCATCGATACAGGTAACATCAAGAGGATGCTCTGTCTTGCTTGCCCAGGGCAGATCAGAAGTGCAGATGCTGTGTCTTGTTTTTTCTGAAGTTATGTAAATCTCTTTCTCAGCTAGCATATTTTCCTTTCCAACATGAACGATAACTCGCCCATTTTTTTGCTTAGCTTTTCTGATTGCCGATCTCTTCTTGACATGTCCATTTCCAGAATCATCGGCAGGTGTATTCAATATATCTTTCAGAATTGGCAAGTTAGGAGAAGGCACAGAACGCGTCCTTCCCTGTAATTTTGTAACAGTGGTAGATGAGGCTGGGAGAGACTTTGACCTGGGAAAATTCCTTGGCATGCCAACTCTTGAATCATTTTCACGGTAAATCCCCGTCTTCCAACCATCTTTACTGCTAATACCGAGGGGGCTGGCCGGCTTCTCTTGTGCACTACTGCTACTAGAGTTTGGATCTGGCAAATTCTTGTGGGTGGTTACTTTTGTTAAATCTCTACCAGTCAGTTCAAGCATTTCACCTAATGTTCTTGTATCTGTAGGAACTGAATTTTTCACATTGGATTGGCAGGCCAATTGCCACCGTTCAGAGAGGTGCTTTCTGGCCTTTCTGCTCACCGATGATCCAGCAGAATGTGTGGATGAAGAAATTGACAGTGTGTCATCATGAGAAGCAGAAGCTACCTTTTCCCTTTGACAGCCAACTGCGAGGTAGTGTTCATCCCCAGATGGATTCCTTCTGCTACCTCTTTTAGTGGTTTGTTTTCTTACCTTCTGGTCAGGTGTATCTCCTTCTGGTTCTAGAAATTGAACATTTCTAGGTGCCGCAGAATGTATGAAATCTTGCTTATACATATTGCACCGAGGGGGCTTCAGCCATTGCGTAGCAGTCCACTGACCAAACTGCTCAATTTCTTGGCTTGACAGAACCGGTGTCGAACTTTTCCTCCGAGGGTCTGGCTTCAGGACAACAATATGCGAGCACTTCCCAGAACTCTTTCTCCCTTCTTTCATATGCATACTAGAAAGAGAATCTTCAGACTCACACTCAACTTCCATCCTGCGAAGGTTATCTTGCCCAAGAAATTGTGCATCAGCACCATCACTTGTATGGTGAGAGCCCTGCAAACCACGGTAACCAAGGATGTGCTCTGGGAATCCTGACAGGGCAGTACTGCTCTCCTGAAGGATCTCAAGGAACACATCCTTTTTGGAGTACAGTATGTCAAGTGCTTCCCCGAACTCTTTAGAATTCCTGTGGCCTTCGTCGGTGGAAAGGCGCTTTGCATCCAGGAACTTGCGCCTCACGAACTCCAGATCAGCATCGTTGCTTCGTAGGCATGTTTTGTCGTTGCCAGACTGCAATGCCTTGCGCATCGCCATTTTCTCCATGTCAGTCACCTCAAAAACATCCTTTAACTCTGGCAGCTCGTCAGCACTGCTCCGACATGGCAGGTCATCACATGAAACACAGGACACCTCTTGGACACCTCCGGATAATTTCAGTCGCATGTTGCTCTGGATGTCACTCTGGCACCGGTCAAGAACCTTCTTGGACCTCGGCACGGTGTCAAGGCCCATCAGCCTTGCAACAATACTGGGTGTGCAGTGAGTGAACTCCACCTCTTGGGGCATCACAGGTGTCTTTGGAGGAACAACATTTGGTTTGTCCAAGAGTCCCTGAGAAACACAGTGAAGACACAAGACCAATGCTTCAGTAAGGCACTGATTTTTTACACAGGAATGCGCACTTGTGGACACTCAGATTCTGCTTACCTCTTCCCAGTTCTCTTTCCCTCTGTGCGCTTCTGCCAGCGGCATCGCCTTCCTTGCCCTTTTGGACCCTCTCTTGAACTCAAATGTAAACTGGTTGAATGAATCATGTTAACATTGCAACCCATCAGGACTCATGGTCAAGCAGATCACAAGCATGGACCATATTCAAAGATCAAAAGTAAAACATCAGACCATACTCATTTTTTAAAAATAACTTTGCTCTAGAAATTTGAATCTGCAGTTTGAGCAACGATAAATCTAGTACCATTAATTGATTAACAAATTCGTCGCTACCCCAATGTAAGAGCAGCAGCTCAAACAGAGTGTTCGCAGTTAGAAGTGAGGGGCAACGTGCTTACATACAGAGGATTCCTAATGCAACCCTCAGGGGCTCATGGTCAAACACTCGAGCACATCACAGACACGGACATTGAAAGTTGGACGATATTAATATTTTATTCCCTTTTTTTTAATTTGAATCTTCAGTTTGAGCAATGACAACCTAGTAAGATTAATCGATTAACAGAAGCGTGGCTACGGCTGCAATAAGAGAAGCAGCTCAAAGCGAAGGCTCGGACGAGCCGAGAAGTGACTGCCTGGAAAAGAAGGGCGCGACGGGGACTTACAGAGGATTCCTCCACGGAAGACACCACCGGATCCTCCAGCACCAAGACGCCGGCGCCCTTCGATTCGGGTGCAGCAGCGGTCGCTCGCGCTGCGCAATCGAAAAATAAAAGCCGAAACCCTCGATTAAATCGGAAGGAAATGCGAGACAGAACCTAGCCAAGGAACTAGCCGTGCAGAACAACCGCTGCTCACCTCGGCGGGACAGGGGGCGGGGGTGAGGGCAGCGGGGAGGCTTCGCGGCAGCAGCAGCTCCTCCACCTCCTCCTCGGGGTCCGGCGCCGCCGCGCAGCATCGCCTCGGCCTCGTCTGCAGCGGCGGCTTCTTCCGCTTCCCCTTTTCCTCTCGAACTTTTTTGGGCTTCTTTTCTCTCTCCCGAGGATTTGAACTGCGGCCGTCTCAGAGCTAGTGGGTCCCGCGTGGCTGAGCGGCGAGTGCTCAGTGGATTGCCACGCTATGGTGTACCCAATCCCTCCCTGGGAGCGGGCCATAGGTGTAGATTGCCCCACCCGTCAGTGACGAACAGGGAGAGATGTCACGTCGCGGATTCGAGATGGGAGGCATGGGTGTTCGTGTTTGAAAAGGTTGTGAGCACGAGGCGCGCAAGTCGAGGCCCACTTCTCTCGCGCACAGTGAGCATGCGCATTCCCAGCGAGAGCCCCCGAGCCAGAAAAGGTCACGACACGGAAATAAATCCTATACGACCCAAGAGGCCACGACCCAGTCCTGGACCATCTCCACAATCCTACACGTGGCAAGGCAAGCCCTGAAATCCGGCTGAGGAAGTTGGTTTTCTTTGCTGTGATCAAATCGTACGGTGCTAAACAGGGTCCACTGGTGGGTCGTCCCTTGCTGGGTCGTATAGGATTTTCTTCCGAACGACACCCCTACGGCTATGGACTTATTATTTTATTTGATTTTCTGCCATGTAGACGTAGACAGAGGGTGCGTTTGGATATTGCCCACGATGGCCCTGCGGCCCTGCCAAACGTTTCAGGCTGTAAGTGGTCACGGGCCGTCCACGGCGCCGCCAGCCCAAGCCCACTTAATTGATTAAGTGGTCGCCCACGGACAGAGATAGGAACCTGGTGGACAATCGCGGCGCGACCGCTACCGCCGCCGGCCGCCTCGGCTTCGTATCAACTACGGAGACCTGCCTCCATGGCGATGGCAGCGGGTGCCATGCCCGGAGGAAACACCCCGCCGTCGCCTCTCCGTACCCCGTCCCACCCCGCCGTTTCCCTTCCCTGGCCGCTTCCCCATCTCCGGCCGCTTTCCCCGTCAACAGCGGCATCATGCCCTCGGCCACGACGGAGCAAGGGGACCCGGCGTCCGGCGGTTTGGGGAAAGATCTGGTGTCCGACGACCCTACTCAGCCTTCATCCAAGAAGGTAACCCTGCTCTTCCCTCCTCTTCTTCCTCTCAAGATTTCTTCCATCGGGGCCGTCAGGTGGGCAATACGGGGTCAGCGACAATGGTCGGCTCCGTGTGAGCGGGAGCATCGCCGCGGGCAAGGATGGACTCGGATAGAGAGCCACTGCAAAGTAGTGACAGCAGCAGCGAACTCAGTACAAGGGAGTTCGACTGTACCAGGCATGGTATTCCCAGTTTCAGTCACAGCAGCAGCGAACTCAATACAAGGAACTCATACTTGTCCATATTAATTCCCAGCTACACATCTCCGTCCAGGACCATACAGCCTGTACATCAAAATTTATTTGCTTATTTAGATATGGACGGGGATCAATTGGATTTGCTAACTATACATATAATGATTGAGTAGTCAGAATTATAAGAACCGGTACAGTTGCTAGTTAACAGTTTGTCATCCATCCAACTACTGGGATGGCACTAATAACAGGATAAATGCATCCATCTCTCCGCAAGATAAAAACATGCATGTAGAGTTGTATACACAATGAGATGGATCCTTTATCAGCTGTGCCTCTCCATGGACATTAAAATAATTCTTACAGTGAGGTGACTAGTAAATTAGGAGTTGCACGTGGCTATGTTTACTGTCGTGAATCAGGACCTATATGTACAATTGTATAGTACAAAAGTACACAGATTTCAATTTACACCTATGTACACAATTATACAGTAAAACATTACACATAAATTTCAATGTGCACTCATATATACCATTATACAGTACAGCAGGACACATAAATTTCAATCTGCACTTAGCTAATGCCGATACAGTAGGACCTTCTCATCTAATACGCACCCTGCTTATAAAGCATTAACATACTTGCGTTTTCTCTCTTTGTAACCTTGTAGATTGGACCTGTACTTGTTTGGAACCATGCCGTGTTTATTGGTCAATTGATACTGCAATGGATGGATGTAGCTGTTGGTGGTTTCTTTTCTTATTGTTAAATTGGAAACATGTTGATAATACCTAGACATTGAGATAGAAATGCACAAGTGGGTACTCTGTCTGATTGAGAGCAGAGCTTTGGAGGATGATATTTCTGCAGGTTTTTGTTTCCATTTCGTTCTTACCTGCTGCTGCCAAGATTTTCTTGGAGTATGTTGATTCTTGGTTGAATCTGCAACCCGTTCTTGGTAGTTCTTGTTCATAGTGCACACTTAGACATTGAGAAATGCAGAAGAGGTTGCTCTGTCTGAGAGTAGAGCGCCTAGAAGAATGATGTATCTGGAGGTTTTCATTTTGCTTCCTTCTTATTGTCAAGTGATTTTTGGTTCAGTCGTCTATAACCTGGTTCATACCTACAAACTGTGAATCTGAATATACCTACTTCAAAATGAGTACCAACCAGTTCCTTTTACACAAATCTCTTTTGATAATTCATATGTGTTCACGATGATTTTCTTACAGCTGTAGTCTTATAGCTCTCATGGTTCTCTCCTAATGTGTTGTCTGTACTATGTTCCGATCTCTAGGTAGACGACCTCCGACCATGCCACCATGCCTCAGCTTCCGGCGAGAAGTCGACACCGACCCGTCTCGCCACTGCCTAGCACCGTGGCCATGACGAGCCAGTGCACCACCAATCGAGGCTAGAAGCGGCAGCGGCCGAGAAAACCCTGGACGTGGAGGCCCAGGGCGGTGTGCAGACAGGGGCGGACCGACCAGTGGGGCAAGCTGGGGCGGCCGCCCCAGGTCACCAGCGGCAAATCAATTACCCCTACCTATGCAGCCCCAGGCTGAAGCGATGAGGTAGACGAGAAGCAGCATAAACATAAGAAAATCAAATGGGCAAGGGTGGAAAATGGGTCTAATACTTGCCAATTAAGTTCCAGTATAGCAAGCAGGCAGCAGCTCGTCCAATTCTCGTTCAGTAGTTTGCCAAAAAGAATGCATAAAAATCATAAACGCCGCCCTTGCTGGACTCCTCCAGACAATCCATTGTTCTTTGTCCCGGCCGGCCGTCTAGTCCGGCTCCCGCCGATGCATTCCGAGCCTTATGGCATGGACTCAAACGAGTACAATGAATTGGTACAGGCCGAGGCTATGTTTGGCTGAAGTTTTTAGTCTAGCTGATGTTATCATTGTTGATCCTAGTGTTTGAGGGCAGATTGACAATTATCAAGGTTTAAAATAGTGTAAAAAGAGGCCAAAAATAGCATGCGAATAGCGCGCTATAACGGCCGAAATTTTCCAAACTTAGCGTTCACTCCTCACATTCGCTATAGGAGGCTAAAATAGCGAAATAGCGCATTTTATTGACAATTATGCCACCCAACAAATTTGAGATGAAATCAGAAGGGTGCATTTGTCGAGAGGTCCAAATCGTTTTTTTATTCAATGTCATTGGTAGTTGTATTCCATTAATTATGACAATTGTATCTGTTAGGACCATCTATTTTTTATGATTTTATCTAGTACATGTATGTGATGCGTTAATTTTTTTACCAATGAAAGTTCGCCCCAGCAAACAAAAATTTCTGGGTCCGCCACTGTGTGCAGAGTTATGTTATATTCATCCGTTGTCAAGTTTGTACGAGAGTGTATTAGCGTGATGCACGTAGGAACTGATGTATTGGTGTGTATTAGTGCTTAAGGTCTCATCCCATTTGGAGATGACGCCGTGTACTTCTAGTATGCACTAGTATGATGAAGTGGGACTAAATGGGCAAGTGGACGCCACTTAACAGCAACCAATTTAAGTGGACATAAGCGGCGTACAGTTTAATCTACACGGGCAGAAGTGGACTGCTGGTGGGCGACCACGGCCATGCCCACTTACAGCCTGACAAACGTTGGCATACCAACTTTTGAAGATAGTTGCACCACTAAGACTAGCTAATAGGGAGTATCATATAAACCATGCATATGATACTAACATATGATATTATAATCTAATGCATAGTATTATATAGAAGTATCATAATCAGTTTCTATTTATTATTTTGTATAATCTCAATACAAATATGTGTACAAGATTTGTTTAATTTTCTTAGTTTTACGTGTCATGATTCGATATCTAACTATGTTACTCTAATCTTTTCTCTTTCTTAATTACATGCCTCATCAGTTCTTATGTGGGATCAAGTTGCATGATACCACTACGGATGGCAATGGGCCCCGAAACCCGTAAACCCGACGGATACCCGCCTTAAATGGGAAGGGTTTGGTAAAATGTTCGACCCGCCAGGTCTAATGGGGCGGGTATGGGGGTGGTAAACCCATACCTGCATACCCACAGACCCGCTCTAAGTGCTAATGATATCCCTAATAATCCTATGTCTAACCACACGTCCATGAGCTATGGACCAAAAACCTCACACATCACACGGACGCGTTGGAATCTGGAGTCACGGAGACAACACATGTACACATGTGTCTATTCCCACCAACCTCATCCCAATATTTTATTGTTTTATTCCCCACATGTGTCGGTGTCGCTCCTTAAATGGGTACCCGTTGAGGCCCCGAACCCGATCGGGTCGTGGGTCTGGTAAGAAATGAGACCCGACAAGTTAAATGGGTCGGGTATGGGGGACGCCGACCCGGCCCCAAACCCGGTGGGTGCCATCCGGAGATACCACCACTATGACTAGTCTAAAGCATCTCTAACAGCTGCGTTAAAATAGTAAATGCTCTATATAACTGTCATATAGGGTGTCGATCCGTCTCCAACAGTTGCCCTATAGGTTGTCCTATCAAGAACACTGCCCTATAATTCAGCTCTCGCTGTCGTGTATTTGAGTCAGTTTGAGGCAACCTTATACGACAGTTATTGTCAGGTAGTTATTATGGAGTAGCTCTTGGAGTTGTCACCATTTTGCTACCCTATAAGTCAAATAGGCTAGACTTATAAATGCAAAAATATTGCCATATTTAGGACAGCTGTTAGAGATACTCTTAGTATAATAACTTACTTGTTTTTTTATGTGCAGTTTCATATAAAAAGTTGCAAGATATGATCCAAAATTTTAGGTGCCGAATAAAGAACTTGTTTATTATATGCAAAATTCATATAAAATCGCTCACGACTTGAAACGTGTCCTCGTCCATCATGAAAAGGCCCAGCTCGTGGCAGATTTGCACAAACACCCTTCTAGTTTTTGCATGATGCGGAAAGAGCTCGACTCATTCTATTTCCTAACCTCGCTCTCCTCCAAGCTTGATCTCCCCCTCTCCAACGCACCAGCGACCTCTGACTCCGTCGCTTGTCGACGCCACTAAATCCTCCATGCCGGTGACCTCAGTTTCGCACGCTCGCCACCACCCCTAAGCCCTTTGTGTCGTCTATTCGTTGCTAACAACCGTATGCGGTGTTGAGCCAGCCAATGTACCTGATGCAGCGCCGCACGCCCCACCTGGCACCATCGCACTTCAAGGTTCGGTCGGACGTTCGGGTTACCCGAAATATTCGGGTCAGGTTATTCGGGTTTTTAAAAATTCGGGTTCTGAAAAATGACACCCGAAATTTAGCCAAAATAATAAGGACCCGCAATTTGGGTTCGGGTTCGGGATTCGGGTTGGGTTATTCGGATTTTTTAAAATTCGGGTTCTGAAAAATGACACCCGAAATTTAGCCAAAATAATAGGAACCCGACAATTCGGGTTTGGGTTCGGGTTTTCCCAATTTACCCGAATAGGAGCATCACTTGAAAAAAATTCTCAATGCATCAGAGTCGTAGCTCCTAGAGGAGGACTTAGGTCAGATCGATCGGCGCGGCTCTGCAACCGTACACACAGTATAGGGATACCACCGGAGCTGCACTGCATCACAACATGTCGTTCACTCCAGGGAGGCAGCGGGCGCTGCGCTGTACCACAGTATGCCGTCAAGGTAGGCGATGGGCACTGCACTGTACCACAGCATGCCGTCAAGGTAGGTGGAGGGCACTGCATATCACCACAACATGTCATCAAGGTAGGCAGCAGGAGGCGGCCGACATGTTGCAGCTCGTTGTCATCTCAGGCTAGGGTGGGTGCGGGGGGGTGCGTGGAAGGCGACCTCGTGCAGGCAGCGGCCAGGTCATGGTCTCGGTCCGTTCATGTGCATAAAGTTGAGAGATTGAGGCTTCGAGGCTTGCGGTCAATATGCGTTCTTGGGTTGTGCGGGAGTTTAATTAACATTGTTGGGCTATGCAGGAGTTTAATTCATTGTATTGGGATAAAATTACTTATCTACTTCGGGTTATTCGGGATGTTTGGGTTATAGAAGTATAAACCCGAATTTCCTATATAAAGTTCGGGTTTTAGAACTGACACCCGAATAGGTGCTCGGGTTTTTCGTGTTCGGGCTATTCGGATTCGGGTTCGGGCTTTGGGTTTCGGGTTTTATGCCCAGCGTGACTTCAAGGTGTCGAGAAGGCGGGAACTGGGTGTCGACGCTTTCGGCTGAGCTGATGGAGCTTCAGGCGATGACATTACATACGGTAGCGTTATCGGGTGGGACGACACGCTGAATTTATAGAGGCGGGGGTTGACAAGACAGAAGTTGCCCTGGTGCATCCCCCCTCGAGATCGTGCTCGGCCACCCGGCGGCCCGGATGCACACGGCGTGGTTGCTGCACATTGATGAAGCGCACGTCAAGCTCCAGCCCGACGCAGGATGTACGAGGCATGCTTGGTGCTCATGGCAAAGCTCTAGAATGAGTAGAAGAAGCTCTAGAGCGGAAGGAGGGATAGGAAACTCACGGTGATGTCGAGGCTCGTGCGCTCACATACCCAGCAGAAAGCTCCCATCAGAGACGAACCAAATCAAACACTTGAGACTCCAGGAAAACCTCAGTGAGCAACATAGATAAATCAAAGTTTTCAGCGTGGAGATATGTTATTGTTTATGGGCTTGTCGGATATATACCAAATAGGGATATGCCTGGCATGGCCAAAGGCCGGATTACTATGGTGGCCCGCAGGCAATGGAGCAAGTCCATTCGGCGCCCAGTAAACTGACGCGCAGGAATCTGAATTCTAGAAGAACCCGGACCACGGCCCATTACATGGTACGGCTTGGAGAAGAAGCCGGGTGTCTTACTTTCCAATAATAGGATTACTTTCCGTAATCTTCTAGGTTTCCTTGCTGTAAGCCCTAGCCGGCTATCTATATAAAGCCGGACATGAGCAAGAGACAATAACAGAGAACAGATGTTCGGATAGCTAGAAGTCAACTCGTCGGGAAGTTCATCATTGCCAAGTTAGCGAAACCATACTCACAATTGTACTTTGTATACTTCAGACTTCAGCCCTGATTTAGCGAGATTGCAGGATTAGGAACGCCGCCATAGTTGCGACGTACCGAACCTGGCTAAATTGTGTCCTCGTTTCCAGTACTACCATGTTTCCACCCACGATTCTACCAGTAGGCTTATGGCACATCCGGCCATGAACCTGACTTAGAAGACACGACAGTTGGCGCCCACCATGGAGCCAGCGGCGTCGGGAGTCACGTTTCGAGCGGGGTTACTCGGCGGAATCGGTAGTACAATCACTGTCTGAAGCTGGAATTCGACGGAATCGTTGGACGCTTCCTCAACCATGGATTCTATATGCCGTCACAGAATCACCTAAGTGCTTGTGTCCTTCCCATCGGATCTGCTAACATTTTTATTGGAATAACGGCAGAAGCAAGGGGATTCCGTGGTGGAAGTAACTTTATCCCACCCTCCCTATGCCCAATAGACGAAGGCTTCAATGCCGGATTCTTCTGAGATTTTCCCTATTCATACATAGGAGGAGATCAAGCCTCAATAGCTGCATATCGCCAAAGCATGACTGGATTTGCCGCCTCTCAGGAGATGCCTGCAGACAGGTCGTACTTTGTTGGCATGGTGTAGTCAGAGATCGCCGAAAACACGGAACACAAAAATCTCATGGAAAAGGCAGAAAACAATGATCCCACAGAAAAGATGGAAGATCCGACATCCGCCGACCAGGCGACGAATTCGGAAGGCGAGTCTATACTAGCAGCCATAGAAGCAAAATTGGATTCGGAAACTAGATCTGCAGACACAGATTATGAAGATGAAGACGAAGATGCTTTCAAAAGAAAGATCGAATCCATGCAAGGAAGCTTCCGCGAAGTACTCATGGCAAAACCAACATCAAAGTCGGATGTCGAGGAAGAGGAAGACCCTAAGACTCCTCCGACAGCTAGAAAGGAGGAAGGAGATGAAGAAGGTGGTGAAAAAAGCCCGTCTTACCATGATGTTCAGGATTTGACGGAAGATGAACCACACAAGAAGCCTCCATCCCCAAAAAAGAAGAAAAAATCTGCCAGAAAGTTGTTTACCAAGACCCGGAAGAAAAAGGTAACCAACCAAAACCTAGAAGTCGGAGGCAGCAGCGGTGCAAAAACGACGGAGAAGAATAAGGCTGAAATCCCTCTTCCCCAAATGTCGAAACAGGAGGAAATTGATCTAATCCAAATCCCGGTCGCACAATGAGCCACCGGAAGTGCTGGAAGTCAGGAGACAAGCAACAACGCCGCAAAAACAACAACTTTTCCGGACTCGGGAAAATCTTCTCAAACCACAAGCTGACATCAAACTACAGCAGGAAGAAATCGAGGAATATCAGCGCCGGAATAGATCTGGAGTTAAGCCCACGAGGTTACCCAAAATTTCAAAACCGGAAGAATTGCCAGCAAGACAGTGGTTTGAAAACTCATCTTGGCAAAGGAACGTTAACAGCACAAATGCTAAGGGCAAACGCATCTACAAAACTGCAGCTGAAAACGTAGAAGCCGCCTTCGCCATCCTTAACAATGATTTGTACTCCAATGACAAAAAATTGTAGGGAGTGTATGCTCTCTTAGGAAAAGCATTGCAACAGCAACAACGAGGACAAGCACGTTCATGGCAAGCTAGATGATGATTCCGCCTTGTGCAAAACTGCCATGTGCGTCACTGGAGCACCTGACCCAGGCGAACTCGGAGATTCAGGTGATTTGAAGGAAAAGAAGGGAGATCCCAAGAAGGACAAGAAAATCCCAGATAAAAAGGATGCAACGTCCAGGACGGGACCTCATCCGCCAAAAGGCAAAAATAACACAAAACCCCGTGATGACAAAGAACAGGAAGAGAAAAACCGGAATGACGGAAAAACAATGCCGCCTCCGAGATACCCGACTGATAAAACCGGAAGGTACGACCACCCTCATAGGCGTGAGAGATCCCGAACCCCTCCAAGGAATGAAGAACGGCTAAGGAGTGGAACTCCGCCTCATTCCAAAGGACGGGATGCTGAAAGAAATTAGGATGATCCCAGAAGAGCGTATTCACGCAACAACAGACCAGAGTGGAGCAGATCTCCCTCCGTTCATCCAGCTGGAAGGTATTCCGCGCATGCTGATAAGGACAAAAGAGACAATTTGTATTTCGGTCCAAAGTGCTTCACTGATTGGATCCGGAAAATCAGTCTACATTCTGGATTTGCCAAAGTTGGGCCAACTTATCAAAAGTATACCAGAAGTACAAATCCGGACACATGGCTCTCAGATTACTATACTGCCGTCTAAATTAACAAAGGGACGGATTTGGAAGCTGTGAAATTCTTGGCCCTAATGTTGTTGGATGGATCCCGAGACTAGATTAATGGCCTCCGTCAAGAACGGTGGACAGATGGGAGGATATGGCTAGAGTTTTCGCTCAGCAATTCCGGGGTACGCATAAACGCTCCAAGAGCATCAACAAGTTGAACCGTTGCGTCCAATATGAAGACGAGTCATATGTCGACTTTATCTCGAGATGGAATGCAATGAAGAATAGATGTTCTCGAGTAAGTGATGTACAAGTAATGCATGCTTTTGTCGATGGCCTGAAATCCGACCTCGTACCCTTCATGGTTGGTTCGAAAGAGCACAAGGACTTAGGTTCTATGCGGACGAAGATGATATTAGAGCGAGAGGCGAAAATATTGATACATTGGTTCAAGTCAAAAAGGCGTCTCATTCTGAAAAGAAGGCTACTCCAGAAGCACAGCCAAAACCCAAAGAAGTAAACATAGCCTTTGGAAAGGATAATGCCAGCAGATGGAAAGGAAAAAAGCAGAGAAAGCAGGGAACCTATCTCCTACTCCAAGGAAGAGTGGGAAAATTAAAGTGGAATCCTGCATTCACCGTTCGCAATTTGGGAAGCATACGCATACAAACCAGCAATGCCGGCTTAACAAACACATGAAATGCAGCGCTTGAGCCAGGAATAAAGGGAAGAATTTCAAAAGAAAGTTCCATAAGCAAAAGCCGGAAGCTGATAATGACGAATGTGAGTCTGACACTGATGACAAAATCCAGGAACAACAACGGAAAGGCGAACCTTAATTCCCGAGAGTCGAAGGAGAATGTAACCTAACTTTCCTTGCAACCCCATCCGCCAAACAGGCGAACCGAATGTTACGAGAAATCAACATCACCGTTCCACCAACTCCAAAGTACTTAAATTATTCACAAACTCCAATTACCTGGGATCAGTCTGATCATCCCAGTAATACCCCGGAACCCGGCACACACGCCTTGATAGTAAGTCCTATTGTGCAAAACACTAGGCTAAAAAGGGTGCTGGTGGATGGAGGATGAAGCATCAACATCATGTACTTAAGTACTCTGAAGAAATTGCATCTCTCAAAAACCCAGCTCAAGCATAGCAATGTACGTTTTCACGGCATTGTTCCTGGAAGGTAAGCACATTCCCTAGGAGAAATATCCCTAGAAGTAACCTTCGGAAAGGCGGAGCACTTTCGTCAGGAGATGATATAATTTGAAGTAGTACCGTTCGAGAGAGTGTATCATGCAATATTCGGACGTCCGGTTTTCGCCAAATTTATGGCCAGTTCGTGCTACATCTACAACAAGCTTAAGATGCTAGGAACAAAAGGCGGAGTAATCACCATTGAAGGAGATTTCAAGGTGGTAAACGAGCTAGAGCTGGGAAATGCCCTTTGTGACGAGCAGGTAATAGCAAAGGAGGAGCTGAAAGAGCTGGCTAAAGAGGTATCGCCGACAGAAATGCCTGAAGGAAAAGAAAGCCGGGAGCCGGCCGACAGTTTTAAAGCATCTGAGAATACAAAGCAGATTATCCTGAATCCCAAAGACCCTGCGAAGTACGTCATCATGGGGACTAGAATGACTGACAAATAGGAAAAAGCGTTCATCAAGTTCCTCCATGAGAACTGGGGTATTTTCGCCTGGTGTCCAGCTGATATGGCAGGCGTACCCAGGGAACTTGTTGAGCACCAATTGAAGGTTATTCCAGGATCAAAACCTGTCAAACAAGGTCTCCGTCATTTTGATGGAAGAAGACGGAAGGCTATTGGCAAGGAAATCATCCGGCTTTTAGCAGCTGATTTTATCCGGGAAGTCATATATATTGATTGGTCTGTGAACCCAGTATTAGTCCCGAAGAAGGATACTATTATTCTTAGAATGTGTATAGATTATACAGGTCTGAACAAGTTGTGCCCAAAAGATAGGCTCGCGTTACCGCGAATCGATCAAATAATAGATGTCACTGCTGGCTCTGAGTTTTTATGCTTTTTGGACGCTTATTCCGGGTATCATCAAATACACATGAAAGAAGAAGACCAAATAAAAACCACTTTCATAAAAACTTATGGAGCCACATACCAGCGTCGTATGCAAAGGTGCATGCATAATCAAATAGGTAAAAACGTTCATGTTTACGTGGACGATATTGCCGTCGTTTCCAAGGAAAATCATACACTCCTTGAGGACCTACGAGAAACTTTCGATAACTTGCGCACTTATAAAATGAAGTTAAATCCATTAAAGTGTGTATTTGGAGTTCCCTCAGGAAAACTTTTGGGTTTTATCGTTTCTCACAGAGGAATTGAGGTAAACCCAGAAAAGATCAAAGCAATCTGGACATCAAAAGACCTACATGTCTAAAAGACGTCAGAGATTGACGGGTTCCGCCGCCGCCGTAAGTAGGTTTATAAGCCAGTTTGGTGACAAAGCTCTGCCATTATACAAACTGTTGAAGAAATCCGACAAGTTTGAATGGACAGGAGAAGCGGACAAAGCATTAACCCAGCTAAAGGAAACTTTAATGAAAGCTCGATTTTGGCATCTCCAAAAGACGAAGAACCCATTTACTGTATCTAACAGCAACAAACAGAGTTATTCGTACAGTGATAATGTGGAAAGGCGGAAAGACAAACAAAGTATTCCACATCAATACCCGGTGTATTATGTCAGCGAAGTATTCTCGCAGTCGAAACAGATGTATCCACATTATCAAAAGCTGGCATATAGCGTGTTTTTTGCATCTCGAAAACTCCGTCATATTTCCAAGGACATTCCATAACAGTGGTAAGCAAATCACCACTAGGGGATATTGTAAACAATACGGTTGCAACAGGTAGAGTAGCCAAATGGGGCATTGAGCTCGCTGCGTTCGACATTAAGTAACAACCCCGGACGGCAATTAAATCCTAGGTGTTGGCAGACTTTGTAGTTAATTGGACAGAAGCCATGGAAAGCACACCAATGCCAGAGTCGGAATATTGGATCGTGCATTTCTATGGATCCAAAATGAAAGAAGGCGCCGGTGCAGGTGTAGTGCTAAAATCTCCGAAAGGCGATAAAATGGAGTATATATTACAAATTTACTTCAACGGCAGTAATAACGCGGCAGAATATGAAGCATTACTTCACGTCTTGCATATTAGAAAAGAAATAGGTGTCAAACACATATTCTGCTATGGAGACTCGGATCAAGTACAGCACCAGCTTAACCAGACATGGGATGCCAAAAGCTCTATAATGGCGGAATATTAGAGAACTGTCGACGAATTCGCCATTTGTTTCCTAAGATTTAGGGTAAATCACATCAAAAAGGAAGAAAACTGGAGCGCGGATGCTCTAGCCCGTATGGGCTCCAAAAGGGTGAAAACATTGCCACCTGTTGTGTTCGTCCAGCACTTGTACGAACCATCGATAATAGGCGGAGATGTTGACTATCTCTCAGTATCCGAGTCCATAGAGGTTCTGGTAGTTATCCCGGATTGGACAATTCCATACTTGAACTTCTTAGTTGATCAGAAGTTCCGGACGGAGCAGACGAAGTATTACAAAGACAGATAAAACACTGATGCAAAGGATACACGGTAATCAATGGTTGCATGTATAAACGTAGTACTATCGTAATTTTGTAGCGTTGTATTTCACCGGAAGAAGGACGTCAAATACTGCAAGAAATTCATGCTGGAGATTGCGGACATCATTCTCAATCAAAAATTATAGTTAAGAAAGCATTCCGTGCAGGGTTTTCCTGGCTTACAGCCAAGACAGACGCAGAGCACATAGTTAACACATGTGTTGGATGTCAGTATTATGCCAAGCAGACGAATATGCCGGCTCAAGCGCTCAAGACTATTCACATAACATGGTCATTTGCGGTCTGGGGGCTAGATATGATGGGGTCATTTAAAACTGCAAGAGACGGACTCACACATCTACTCGTTATAGTAGATAAGTATACCAAGAGGGTGGAAGCTAAACTCATCAAAAAACTTGACGGTGTGACTGCCAGAAACTTTATCATTGACATAGTCATGAGATATGACGTCCCACATAGCATCATCATGGATAACGGGACCAACCTTGCAATTGGAGAGTTGGCAAAATATTGTCGGCAAACAGGAATTCGCCTTGATCTTGCATCATTAGCGCACCCACAATCCAATGGTCAGGTAGAATGTATGAATACTTAAATCTTGCAAGGTATACACCCAAGACTCGAAACTCCTCTTCACAGAGCACTTGGAGCATGGGTAGAAGAACTGCCTTCCGTGCTTTGGAGCATATAAACAACACCGAATAGATCAATGGGGCAAACGCCTTTTTTCCTGATTTATGGTGCAGAAGTAGTGCTTCCAACGAACATGATCCATGATAGCCCTAGAGTGCAGGCATACAATGAGACGGATGCCAAAAGTGTGTGGCATGATGCCGTCAATCTTTTCAAAGAGGAACGAGAGCTTGTGCTACAAAGATCCGCCATTTATAAGCAGCGTTTACAGCGATATCATAGCCGGAGAATCAAACATCGCTCTTTTCAGGAAGGCAATTTAGTGCTAAGGATGGTGCAATAAAGAAAACACAAATTAGCCCCAATCTGAGAGGGACCGTTCGTCATTAGGAAAACTATGAAAAATTGGTCATATTACCTTGTAAACATTCGAGATACTGATGATGACCCAAAAAATTCAAATCGTAAGAGGAAAAGAAGCATAGATGTAGAGCTATAAGAGACAAACAGACCCTGGAGCATCCAACAGTTACGTCCTTTCTATACCTAGTCCAATTCTATGTAAACATTATTGAGATCATGAAATATAGTCTGTTGGAAAAGCATGCAATTTGTTTTCTGTCTTTTCTGTTAAAAGCATGTTCCGTCTTTTCTATTTCCCAATAATCTTTAAATTTGCTTCAATGTTAACCCGAATTTTTCCTGTGTGCTCGGAGTTATAAAACTGAATGCTTTTTGGCCTAAGAAGGTTACAGAACACCAGATTGTGTCTACGTGCCTGGAGTTCATATTCTTAAACTCCTTATTTTCCTAAGTATTATCTGATTGTTTGTTTTGCTGAGTCACTTGATATAGTAAATAAAGTGCCAAAGAATGACCCATGATTCCGAATTTCGACTGATTGTTTATTTAACCCGGTCACTCGCTGTGAAGGTTTCATACTTTCAAAATCAAGCGTACAAACCAGAGAACTTAGAAAAAAAGGAAGAAAAACTTTAAACTTGCAAAGTTGATAATAACCGCAAAAGGATAGTTATATTCATAAAAAATAAAATAATGTATTACATATGAATATTACATCATAAGAAGAAAGTAATACATTCTATTCGCCTCCAGCATTGCAGGGCTTGGGTTTAGACGGCATCGACAAAGTCGTCGTCATCATCTTTGCCTTCACTGTCGCTCGGATTCTCTGGAGTAGAAGGGATTACTTCTTTCGGGTAGAATGTAGCAGTGGAACCATGTGAGCTTTCTTGGAGGCGTGCCCTTTGATGGAGTCGAAAATCTCCGCCCTTTGCGCCTCAGTATATCCCTGAGGAATGCCGGTGGCGATGCGCCACGACTTGGTGGTGGGGTAGTGCATTTTCAAGAGCCCTAGGGCCATGTGTACTCCACCGCAGGCGGTAGATTTAAGCCAGCTTTCGCGTTGATTGACAACTTCTGCAAAGGCTTCTGGAAGCTTGCTCGCATCCGAGAATTCGTCTTGTTTATCCGGAAGGCACTTATTGATAAGTAGCATTCGGCATTCTTCAATTCGTTGACGAAAGATCTGAAAACTCGGATGCGGTCGATCCGAGAAGATGAGGGATCGCCTTCTACTGCAAAGTACAGAAGAGCAAGTGTAAGCCAAAAATCCAGATGCAAAGGTAAAGGTTAAAAACTTACCAAGGATTTTGTCCATCTCTGCGACCTCCTCAAGCCGGAGATGAAGAGGAGCTTCTAGGTCCTCGATGGTCCTTCTGTCTTTCTCGTCCTGAGACGAAGCGCGGGCCTCGGACAAACCCTAGGGCCAGCTAACTTTCTTCCAAATCCTTTTGCAGCTTCACATTGATCTTGTGAAGCTCCAAATTCTCGTTACGGAGATTTTGGGCATTCTTAGCATCCGCAGCTAGTTACGAGCTTCAGCCAATAAGACTGAAATGAAAAGAAGGAAAAAATCTTTAAAAGACGAAAAAGTACTTAAAGGAAAATTTCGCAAGATCAAAACCAAAAACAAGGAATGTATGAGATATTTACCAGCATTCTCCTTAAACTGGTTTTGAAGTTCGGCAATTTCCAACTCCTTCTCATTCATGATAGCAAGGAAGGTTTTCACCTCTTGGTTTTTCACGGTGAGTTTGTCGAAAACTTCCACGTTGATGCTCTCGGCAATTTGCTGAAAGCATACAAAGAAAAAGACTTGTTAGAATGATAACCAGGCAAAGTTGGAAAGTATTAAAACGAAAATATTGCTATCATCTTAATACTTGGGGGCTAGAGATATACATGGCTCATCCTTTGCAGCCCAGTGAGCATCTCGGTGAACTCATTGGAGTATTCCGAGAAAGAAATCTTCATATGGTGGAATCCGTCTTGAATGACCTACCGAGGCGAGAAAGTATAATTATTCCGCACAATTAAGCCACCTTTTGGCCAAGGACGAATCAAGGGGGCTCGGGAAAATTGTTTTTTTGCCCCAGATGGAGAAAGCAAGCGGCGACCGATGGTTGTGTTGGTGCTTCGAATGGTGGTAGTGCTTCCGTTCATGGTGGTGGTGGTGTTTCGGCTAGCGATACCGTTGGATTCAAAACTATGATTCTATTTATGTTATGCGGTAATGGTGGGAGAGGCACCAACATATTTGTGAGTTATGTTTTGTGTTAAAAAATGATGTGCATCTTATTTGTTGTGAATCAAATTTTAAAACTGCAAACCTGTTTTGCGGTACCGCGGGTTCTACGTACTCGGTTTTGCGGTTTAATTTTGCGGTATCTATTTTGCCGCGATACCGTAAAATAGATTTTTGGCTTCCTGTATAACGTTTTTGAGGGTTCGTTTTTTAAGAGATTTGTTAAAGATGCTCTAACTCTCAATAGTGGAAGTGACACCAGCTCAAACTGAAAATCACAACACGCTTCTAGTTTACCCATTACCTCACGCTGTTTCAATCAAAATGTACACGGACACTATCAAGTAAATAAACCGTATAGAACAAAACATATTGTAACATCCCAAGTATGAAAAATAGCCATTAGAATGTTTGCTCTCTGTTATTTTATGTTTTGCATCATGGCATCATGTTGATTGCAATTGTTTTGCTTGTTTTCCTTTTGTTTTCCTCTGTTTTCATTTGTTTTCCAACTGTTTTCCTTTGTTTTCCTTTGTTTTCTATTTGGATTTGAAACCAAATTTCAAACCTTTTGTTTCATCCTCGTGATGTTACAATTTCCAAATGAACATTTCAAAATAAAACAATCAATTGTTTCCATTAAAGTTGTGATTCCAAACTGTTGTTCTGGTTTTAACAAAAAATCATCTAACACCAAAAACATTTGAAACTCCAAACCAACATCCAAATAATTGTTCATACTTGTTATGTTACACTTTCCAAACAAAAGTTTCAATTAAAACAACTAGTTGTTTCTATTTAAATAGAACCATTAACTTGTTATTTCTATTTAATAACTCATTTGAATCAATTCACATTCAAATTCAAATCACATTGTCCAAAACAGCAAACATGTTGATCTTATAAAAATTGCAACACAATTATTAATCATTTGTTTCCAATTAAAATCATTTGATCACCCTATTTAAATATTGTTTTCAATAATCAATTAATCACAAATTCAATCAATTACCAAAACAATTCCAATCTATTTGTTCCATTTAAACACTAATGTGCACCCTATTTAAATCTTGTTTTCTATAATGCACTTAATAATAAAAATTCATCCAAATTTGATTTAAAGTACAAACAGCAATTTAAAGTTGAAACTTTTGGAAAAACAAGTTGGCAATCAGTTGCTATGGTCAAAAATAACTTAACCATATTTTTTTCTAAATTTTTCCTAACCCAAAAACCCCTCTTTTCTTCTCTAATTCAATTCAGCGAAAAAAATAAGTGGAACAAAAATAATAAAGAGAAAAGCTAACAGAGAGAGCACCTAGGCCCAGCCCAACTAATCCTTTTTGGCCCGATACCCCTTCGGTGGTTGTCTTCTTCCTCGTACGGAAGAACATCCAGAGCACCACGTAGCAGTGGAGGTGCAGTGGACGGTGCAGGCACCATCCCCTCCCCCTATAAACCTAATGCCCTAACCCTAGGGTTCCCTTAGACCTCTCTTTCTCCCTCCTTCCTCTTCCCCCGCCACCTTCTTCCTCTTCCTTCCCCTCTCTCTTTCTTCTCTGTTGTATCCTCTGTATTCTGAAACTGAATTCCTCCACCGAGCCCCTCTCCCTCCGGCGATCATCGGAGTTGTGGTCGCCCTCCGGCCGATCTGGACGTGGGAATGGAACCCCCAGGGTTCCCTCTCCCTTCTCCCCCCTCGGCTTGGACCGGGAGGCCTCCCGGCGCCGCCGCCGTCCTCCACAAGGTGACAGCGACCACCTGCTGCACGTCTGCCTCCTCCTGGTCGCTGTCCAACTCGAGGGCACCAGGTGAGCGCCTCCCTGTCTCTCCCTCTCGCTCCCTTCCCTCCTACCTCTCTCACACGGCCACAGCGCCCACGGCGCCCCTCAGGCCGCGAGGACATCGCAGCAGCCATCGCTGCGATCTCTGTCAAAGGTACAACAGGCAGCGATCCGAGCAGTTTCAGTTCAGAAAACAGCCGCACCACACCTTATCCACCCCGAGGCCCCCTTCCTAGCACCAAAGTTCAGTCATCCCACTCGTTAGCACCCTTTGCTCACAACAGCAGGTCAGGGGTTCGATCCCCCCTGCCCACCAAAAACCCAACCTTTTTATTCTTAATTGTTTTGGCACAGAAACTTCCAGGAATCACAGCTAGGTCCCTGCAGTTCTTTTTTAAGTCCCTGTTAATTTTTTCCAAGTCCCTAGCAGCTAAAAAATGGCAGATTTGCACCAAATCTTGTAAAATGCATAAGTAATTCATCTTAACTCCAATTTTAACTTTTTAAATATGTTTTCTGTCCCAAATTGAATGTTCTATCCAAATATAAAATTTCTTTACTGTTTTGAATATTTTAAATTGGTGCAATATTTGAATTCTTGTTTAATTCACTTAAACTTGCAAAATTCATAACTTGAGCATAAAAATTACAAATTCCACAAACTAAATATGTTTTCCAATCAACTTTTCATGTACTTTCCAAATATAAATTTTGTTTGCTGTTTTGAATAATTTAAATTGCTGAAAACAACTGTTTCTTTATTATTGCATTTAAAATTGCCAAAATAATAACTTGCTCATTTCGAATCCAATTTCAACAAATGAAATATGTTTTCCATGCAAAATTAAACCACCTTTCCAAATATAAAATTTGTTTCATGTTTTGAATAATTAAAATTGGTTAAATGATTTAAACCTTCTTTAAATCATTTAATATTGTTAAATTTATAACTTGATCAAATCAAATTCTTTTGGGACATATAAAATATGTTTTAAAACCATAAAAGCATAACCTTTTCAAATATGAACTTCACTCAATGTTTTGAACAAATAAAGATTCAACTAAGTTCATGTTTGAATTAAATTCATTTAATTCTTGCTTAAACTTGTTTAATTCATAAATAATTTATTTGAAATCCTTTTTCAATAAGTGAAACATGTATTCCAACTAAAATCTTGTTTTCTTTTCAAATATAAACTTTGTTATCTATTTTGAACAATTAAAATTGGTGAAAACAACAAATGCTTGAGTGACACCTTTAAGTAACCAAAATTCCATGACTTGATAAATGAATTTCTAAACTTGGTAAACCTTATTTCAAATTGTTTCTATTGCTGTTATTTTTTTGTTTTCTTCATCCATGCATCATGCTAATTCACTTACACATGATGATTAGTTGTAGAACAATTAATTCAACCATAATTCATGGGCTTTTCATATGCAATCCAATTGCATATGAGTCCATTTAATCATGTTGTTATCTTGTCAACTAGTTTATTTTGTTGCATCAATTAAATTGACATGCATCATCCCATGTTTGCGCATTATGCCATGATATTGATTGTTTGTCTCTGCGTTGTTTGTTTGCTTCTTCTCGGATAAACGACGACGTTGAGACTGACGATACTTACGACACCCCTTCTAAGGAGTTAGCTCAGTACCAGGCTACTGGGTTTTGCAGGCAAGTTATCACTCACATGAACCATTGTGTTCCTTTCAACATTGGTTACCGATACTTTCCGTTGTCTATTTCTGCTAGCCTTATGAGTAGTTGTTTCTGTTACGAACCTATCACATGATACCCTTAACCCTGATATTGCCTCACCTCCAGTCCTATAACCCCGTTGCTTGGGCCCGTGTCTTACTAGCATGCTTAGGGTTGTGTTGCTCGAGTCTGTTATCAGTTACTTTCTGTTATCATATTTGATTATATTCTGGGGCTCGATGTTAAACCACAACCTGTTAATTTGAGGTAATAATAAATTGCTGATAAGGCACCGACAGGAGGCCCGGCGTGGTTTTGAGGCCTGCTAGTGTCGACCCTAATTAGGAAAAGGGTCTTGTCTACTGATCCATGATGAGCGCACTATCCGCATGTGGGAAGCGTGTATGGGCGCCCCCCTCAATTTGATTCGATTCGCATCTCGTCCAAATCACCACACTTAGTTCGGGCTTTCCATTTGATGCACGCATATGCAGGTACGAACCCGAGGCCAGGGTGGAACTTTTGTAGTCGGCATTTAGGGCGGCGTGGTCTTCCAGTGCTATGAGGGTCCCCTTTTCTTCGTGGGGCTCGATTAGCCGCGCACGCACAGCACGTGGTGCTTTGGGCTTGATGCGAAGAAGAGTTGAGTTGTGTAGAGTGCCTCGCTTGGTGGGTTTGATTCCCGTCGGGCGGGATATTCTTACGTGTACGGCCAAATTGGTACACCCCTGCAGGGATAAATCTTCTCGAGAAGCCGTGTTTTCCGCGGTTATGGATTACTTGGTGAAAGTACTGGCTAACAAGTACTCAGAACAACTTACACCTAACTAATGATAACTTGACTAGTAATAGTCTTATTGACACAACAATCTGAACCATCATTAATCCAACGGTGTGAGTTATCCTCGGATTGCTTCTTTGGATAAGGGGCGAGGTCCAGGATGGGTTTGTTTGGAGTTAGTTGGTAATTGGTTACGATACGCTGTCTTATCCCTTTTCTGATAGCCGGAAGTTGTAGCATGTTTCTGTAGTTGGTTAGAGCAGCCATCTGCAGCATCTTTTATATCCCCTTTCTTCCGTTGAACCCAAAGCATCTGTGCTTGGTGTTGACGGGTTACACTTTGGTGAACTGTGAGTCTTGCTTGCCAGTACGTTTATGTACTGACCCCTTTGGGGCTGTGGTTTCCGCAGACCTACGTTTCCGAGGATCCCCATGGTGGCTACTACGTGGAGTATGACGAGACTGCTGCCGAGTAGATAGCGGACCCGGGCAGGATCCGAGACTTCGTGGATGGGCTCCGTCTGTTCGTTTCCGGCCTCTTAGGCCTATTTGGATCTTGTCTGTACTCAGACACATTGAATGTTTCCGCTGTGATGTAATGATGTTATGTTGGGGCATGTGCCCTCTGGATGATTGTATTTGCTATCTCTGCTCTAATGAGAGCTATTTGCAACTTATTTCCATCTTTTGTGTCGTAGAGATCTGTTGTGATATCACTTGTTCCAATGCCGTTGACGTACCATGTGTGTATGTTTTGAAGTACGTCAACGGAAGTATCTGGATTTCTATGGGATGGTTTGCTCAGACGAAGGATAGTAAGAGAATGGTTGTCACACGTTTACGTGTTGGCCTGCTCATATTGAGATGCGGGTGCCGGTATGCCCCGTAAGCCATTTATCTACTGTTTAGCGGACTGTGAGTATCCCCTAGAAGTCCGGGTGCGACAAATGGTATCAGAGCCTGTCTGCCTGTAGGATCCCTTTTTACTGGTCGCAGTTGAGTCTAGAAACTATTTTG
Source organism: Alopecurus myosuroides (assembly GCA_028641055.1). NCBI lineage: Eukaryota > Viridiplantae > Streptophyta > Magnoliopsida > Poales > Poaceae > Alopecurus > Alopecurus myosuroides. Next base: position 307,790,479 of record CM054061.1, read on the forward strand.
TAGCTATATAGGAAAAATGAAACGTGAGAGTAGGAATTATGTTCTTTTTCTTCTTTCCCCACCCACCCTCCCTTTTCTGGTAAGGAAGTGCAACGTTGTTTTCCCTTCTCATCTAAACTTTGAAGTTAGGATTTCACGTATTCTGGTTTCTCTAGGATGGTTATATCTACTAGACCATAGGAATGGAGGTGGTTGTGACATGATTTATCATGTTGCCTACTCATGATTGAGAACGGAGGCGTGTAAGCCCCGGAAGCAGATCCTCTATTCCTTAAGCAGTAGATATTGATCCTTTAGAAGCCCGGATGGGTTTTTCCTTAGTACCTCAGGAGTTTTGTTCTCGTTTTCCACGATGTTGATATCCTGTTCTTCTCAACATCCTTTTCGTCCGTTGAAATCTTGTTGTTGTTTTCCATTTCAGTTCTTCTACCGGCGTCTAATCAAAACTTCCCAAATATCAAGTCTATCTGGCCAGAAAGGTTGTTGTTGTTGTTGTTGTTGATTCCAGGCTATGAGAGCTGGCATTCCTATCACCTGGGGTTGTTTCGAGGAAGCATTCCTGAATCACCACATTCCAAATAGTCTATCCTCCAAATCAATCAAGTTCTATTCAGCTATACACCCTCGATACATAACCTCTCCCTTTACTCAAAAATGTTCCGGTGGTTTCCAAATTCCCTGGCGTCTTTCCAGAAGAGTTGCCAGGGATGCTTATCGTTTTGAACTTCCAGAAGAACTATCCAAGGTGCACGATGTGTTTCACGTGTCACATCTCAAGAGGATCTTCGCAAGAATTATCCGGACCTTTTCTTTTCTCAGTAGGAATCTCGGGGCGCGATTCCTTCAAGGGGGGGCGTTTTGTAACATCCCAAGTATGAAAAATAGCCATTAGAATGTTTGCTCTCTGTTATTTTATGTTTTGCATCATGGCATCATGTTGATTGCAATTGTTTTGCTTGTTTTCCTTTTGTTTTCCTCTGTTTTCATTTGTTTTCCAACTGTTTTCCTTTGTTTTCCTTTGTTTTCTATTTGGATTTGAAACCAAATTTCAAACCTTTTGTTTCATCCTCGTGATGTTACAATTTCCAAATGAACATTTCAAAATAAAACAATCAATTGTTTCCATTAAAGTTGTGATTCCAAACTGTTGTTCTGGTTTTAACAAAAAATCATCTAACACCAAAAACATTTGAAACTCCAAACCAACATCCAAATAATTGTTCATACTTGTTATGTTACACTTTCCAAACAAAAGTTTCAATTAAAACAACTAGTTGTTTCTATTTAAATAGAACCATTAACTTGTTATTTCTATTTAATAACTCATTTGAATCAATTCACATTCAAATTCAAATCACATTGTCCAAAACAGCAAACATGTTGATCTTATAAAAATTGCAACACAATTATTAATCATTTGTTTCCAATTAAAATCATTTGATCACCCTATTTAAATATTGTTTTCAATAATCAATTAATCACAAATTCAATCAATTACCAAAACAATTCCAATCTATTTGTTCCATTTAAACACTAATGTGCACCCTATTTAAATCTTGTTTTCTATAATGCACTTAATAATAAAAATTCATCCAAATTTGATTTAAAGTACAAACAGCAATTTAAAGTTGAAACTTTTGGAAAAACAAGTTGGCAATCAGTTGCTATGGTAAAAAATAACTTAACCATATTTTTTTCTAAATTTTTCCTAACCCAAAAACCCCTCTTTTCTTCTCTAATTCAATTCAGCAAAAAAAAATAAGTGGAACAAAAATAATAAAGAGAAAAGCTAACAGAGAGAGCACCTAGGCCCAGCCCAACTAATCCTTTTTGGCCCGATACCCCTTCGGTGGTTGTCTTCTTCCTCGTACGGAAGAACATCCAGAGCACCACGTAGCAGTGGAGGTGCAGTGGACGGTGCAGGCACCATCCCCTCCCCCTATAAACCTAATGCCCTAACCCTAGGGTTCCCTTAGACCTCTCTTTCTCCCTCCTTCCTCTTCCCCCGCCACCTTCTTCCTCTTCCTTCCCCTCTCTCTTTCTTCTCTATTGTATCCTCTGTATTCTGAAACTGAATTCCTCCACCGAGCCCCTCTCCCTCCGGCGATCATCGGAGTTGTGGTCGCCCTCCGGCCGATCTGGACGTGGGAATGGAACCCCCAGGGTTCCCTCTCCCTTCTCCCCCCCTCGGCTTGGACCGGGAGGCCTCCCGGCGCCGCCGCCGTCCTCCACAAGGTGACAGCGACCACCTGCTGCACGTCCGCCTCCTCCTGGTCGCTGTCCAACTCGAGGGCACCAGGTGAGCACCTCCCTGTCTCTCCCTCTCGCTCCCTCCCCTCCTACCTCTCTCACACGGCCACAACGCCCACGGAGCCCCTCAGGCCGCGAGCACATCGCAGCAGCCATCGCTGCGATCTCTGTCAAAGGTACAGCAGGCAGCGATCCGAGCAGTTTCAGTTCAGAAAACAGCCGCACCACACCTTATCCACCCCGAGGCCCCTTTCCTAGCACCAAAGTTCAGTCATCCCACTGGTTAGCACCCTTTGCTCACAGCAGCAGGTCAGGGGTTCGATCCCCCCTGCCCACCAAAAACCCAACCTTTTTATTCCTAATTGTTTTGGCACAGAAACTTCCAGGAATCACAGCTAGGTCCCTGTAGTTCTTTTTTTAAGTCCCTGTTAATTTTTTCCAAGTCCCTAGCAGCTAAAAAATGGCAGATTTGCACCAAATCTTGTAAAATGCATAAGTAATTCATCTTAACTCCAATTTTAACTTTTTAAATATGTTTTCTGTCCCAAATTGAATGTTCTATCCAAATATAAAATTTGTTTACTGTTTTGAATATTTTAAATTGGTGCAATATTTGAATTCTTGTTTAATTCACTTAAACTTGCAAAATTCATAACTTGAGCATAAAAATTCCAAATTCCACAAACTAAATATGTTTTCCAATCAACTTTTCATGTACTTTCCAAATATAAATTTTGTTTGCTGTTTTGAATAATTTAAATTGCTGAAAACAACTGTTTCTTGATTATTGCATTTAAAATTGCCAAAATAATAACTTGCTCATTTCAAATCCAATTTCAACAAATGAAATATGTTTTCCATGCAAAATTAAACCACCTTTCCAAATATAAATTTTGTTTCATGTTTTGAATAATTAAAATTGGTTAAATGATTTAAACCTTGTTTAAATCATTTAATATTGTTAAATTTATAACTTGATCTAATCAAATTCTTTTGGGACATATAAAATATGCTTTAAACCCATAAAAGCATAACCTTTTCAAATATGAACTTCACTCAATGTTTTGAACAAATAAAAATTCAAATAAGTTCATGTTTGAATTAAATTCATTTAATTCTTGCTTAAACTTGTTTAATTCATAAATAATTTATTTGAAATCCTTTTTCAATAAGTGAAACAGGTATTCCAACTAAAATCTTGTTTTCTTTTCAAATATAAACTTTGTTATCTATTTTGAACAATTAAAATTGGTGAAAACAACAAATGCTTGAGTAACACCTTTAAGTAACCAAAATTCCATAACTTGATAAATGAATTTCTAAACTTGGTAAACCTTATTTCAAATTGTTTCTATTGCTGTTATTTTGTTGTTTTCTTCATCCATGCCTCATGCTAATTCACTTACACATGATGATTAGTTGTAGAACAATTAATTCAACCATAATTCATGGGCTTTTCATATGCAATCCAATTGCATATGAGTCCATTTAATCATGTTGTTATCTTGTCAACTAGTTTATTTTGTTGCATCAATTAAATTGACATGCATCATCCCATGTTTGCGCATTATGTCATGATATTGATTGTTTGTCTCTGCGTTGTTTGTTTGCTTCTTCTCGGATAAACGACGACGTTGAGACCGACGATACTTACGACACCCCTTCTAAGGAGTTAGCTCAGTACCAGGCTACTGGGTTTTGCAGGCAAGTTATCACTCACATGAACCATTGTGTTCCTTTCAACATTGGTTACCGATACTTTCCGTTGTCTATTTCTGCTAGCCTTATGAGTAGTTGTTTCTGTTACGAACCTATCACATGATACCCTTAACCCTGATATTGCCTCACCTCCAGTCCTATAACCCCGTTGCTTGGGCCCGTGTCTTACTAGCATGCTTAGGGTTGTGTTGCTCGAGTCTGTTATCAGTTACTTTCTGTTATCATATTTGATTATATTCTAGGGCTCGATGTTAAACCACAACCTGTTAATTTGAGGTAATAATAAATTGCTGATAAGGCACCGGCAGGAGGCCCGGCGTGGTTTTGAGGCCTGCTAGTGTCGACCCTAATTAGGAAAAGGGTCTTGTCTACTGATCCATGATGAGCGCACTATCCGCATGTGGGAAGCGTGTATGGGCGCCCCCCCTCAATCTGATTCGATTCGCATCTCGTCCAAATCACCACACTTAGTTCGGGCATTCCATTTGATGCACGCATATGCAGGTACGAACCCGAGGCTAGGGTGGAACTTTTGTAGTCGGCATTTAGGGCGGCGTGGTCTTCCAGTGCTATGAGGGTCCCCTTTTCTTCGTGGGGCTCGATTAGCCGCGCACGCACAGCACGTGGTGCTTTGGGCTTGATGCGAAGAAGAGTTGAGTTGTGTAGAGTGCCTCGCTTGGTGGGTTTGATTCCCGTCGGGCGGGATATTCTTACGTGTACGGCCAAATTGGTACACCCCTGCAGGGATAAATCTTCTCGAGCAGCCGTGTTTTCCGCGGTTATGGATTACTTGGTGAAAGTACTGGCTAACAAGTACTCAGAACAACTTACACCTAACTAATGATAACTTGACTAGTAATAGTCTTATTGACACAACAATCTGAACCATCATTAATCCAACGGTGTGAGTTATCCTCGGATTGCTTCTTTGGATAAGGGGCGAGGTCCAGGATGGGTTTGTTTGGAGTTAGTTGGTAATTGGTTACGATACGCTGTCTTATCCCTTTTCTGATAGCCGGAAGTTGTAGCATGTTTCTATAGTTGGTTAGAGCAGCCATCTGCAGCATCTTTTATATCCCCTTTCTTCCGTTGAACCCAAAGCATCTGTGCTTGGTGTTGACGGGTTACACTTTGGTGAACTGTGAGTCTTGCTTGCCAGTACGTTTATGTACTGACCCCTTTGGGGCTGTGGTTTCCGCAGACCTACGTTTCCGAGGATCCCCATGGTGGCTACTACGTGGAGTATGACGAGACTGCTGCCGAGTAGATAGCGGACCCGGGCAGGATCCGAGACTTCGTGGATGGGCTCCGTCTGTTCGTTTCCGGCCTCTTAGGCCTATTTGGATCTTGTCTGTACTCAGACACGTTGAATGTTTCCGCTGTGATGTAATGATGTTATGTTGGGGCATGTGCCCTCTGGATGATTGTATTTGCTATCTCTGCTCTAATGAGAGCTATTTGCAACTTATTTCCATCTTTTGTGTCGTAGAGATCTGTTGTGATATCACTTGTTCCAATGCCGTTGACGTACCATGTGTGTATGTTTTGAAGTACGTCAACGGAAGTATCTGGATTTCTATGGGATGGTTTGCTCAGACGAAGGATAGTAAGAGAATGGTTGTCACACGTTTACGTGTTGGCCTGCTCATATTGAGATGCGGGTGCCGGTATGCCCCGTAAGCCATTTATCTACTGTTTAGCGGACTGTGAGTATCCCCTAGAAGTCCGGGTGCGACAAATGGTATCAGAGCCTGTCTGCCTGTAGGATCCCTTTTTACTGGTCGCAGTTGAGTCTAGAAACTATTTTGTAGCTATATAGGAAAAATGAAACGTGAGAGTAGGAATTATGTTCTTTTTCTTCTTTCCCCACCCACCCTCCCTTTTCTGGTAAGGAAGTGCAACGTTGTTTTCCCTTCTCATCTAAACTTTGAAGTTAGGATTTCACGTATTCTGGTTTCTCTAGGATGGTTATATCTACTAGACCATAGGAATGGAGGTGGTTGTGACATGATTTATCATGTTGCCTACTCATGATTGAGAACGGAGGCGTGTAAGCCCCGGAAGCAGATCCTCTATTCCTTAAGCAGTAGATATTGATCCTTTAGAAGCCCGGATGGGTTTTTCCTTAGTACCTCAGGAGTTTTGTTCTCGTTTTCCACGATGTTGATATCCTGTTCTTCTCAACATCCTTTTCGTCCGTTGAAATATTGTTGTTGTTTTCCATTTCAGTTCTTCTACCGGCGTCTAATCAAAACTTCCCAAATATCAAGTCTATCTGGCCAGAAAGGTTGTTGTTGTTGTTGTTGATTCCAGGCTATGAGAGCTGGCATTCCTATCACCTGGGGTTGTTTCGAGGAAGCATTCCTGAATCACCACATTCCAAATAGTCTATCCTCCAAATCAATCAAGTTCTATTCAGCTATACACCCTCGATACATAACCTCTCCCTTTACTCAAAAATGTTCCGGTGGTTTCCAAATTCCCTGGCGTCTTTCCAGAAGAGTTGCCAGGGATGCTTATCGTTTTGAACTTCCAGAAGAACTATCCAAGGTGCACGATGTGTTTCACGTGTCACATCTCAAGAGGATCTTCACAAGAATTATCCGGACCTTTTCTTTTCTCAGTAGGAATCTCGGGGCGCGATTCCTTCAAGGGGGGGCGTTTTGTAACATCCCAAGTATGAAAAATAGCCATTAGAATGTTTGCTCTCTGTTATTTTATGTTTTGCATCATGGCATCATGTTGATTGCAATTGTTTTGCTTGTTTTCCTTTTGTTTTCCTCTGTTTTCATTTGTTTTCCAACTGTTTTCCTTTGTTTTCTATTTGGATTTGAAACCAAATTTCAAACCTTTTGTTTCATCCTCGTGATGTTACAATTTCCAAATGAACATTTCAAAATAAAACAATCAATTGTTTCCATTAAAGTTGTGATTCCAAACTGTTGTTCTGGTTTTAACAAAAAATCATCTAACACCAAAAACATTTGAAACTCCAAACCAACATCCAAATAATTGTTCATACTTGTTATGTTACACTTTCCAAACAAAAGTTTCAATTAAAACAACTAGTTGTTTCTATTTAAATAGAACCATTAACTTGTTATTTCTATTTAATAACTCATTTGAATCAATTCACATTCAAATTCAAATCACATTGTCCAAAACAGCAAACATGTTGATCTTATAAAAATTGCAACACAATTATTAATCATTTGTTTCCAATTAAAATCATTTGATCACCCTATTTAAATATTGTTTTCAATAATCAATTAATCACAAATTCAATCAATTACCAAAACAATTCCAATCTATTTGTTCCATTTAAACACTAATGTGCACCCTATTTAAATCTTGTTTTCTATAATGCACTTAATAATAAAAATTCATCCAAATTTGATTTAAAGTACAAACAGCAATTTAAAGTTGAAACTTTTGGAAAAACAAGTTGGCAATCAGTTGCTATGGTCAAAAATAACTTAACCATATTTTTTTCTAAATTTTTCCTAACCCAAAAACCCCTCTTTTCTTCTCTAATTCAATTCAGCAAAAAAAATAAGTGGAACAAAAATAATAAAGAGAAAAGCTAACAGAGAGAGCACCTAGGCCCAGCCCAACTAATCCTTTTTGGCCCGATACCCCTTCGGTGGTTGTCTTCTTCCTCGTACGGAAGAACATCCAGAGCACCACGTAGCAGTGGAGGTGCAGTGGACGGTGCAGGCACCATCCCCTCCCCCTATAAACCTAATGCCCTAACCCTAGGGTTCCCTTAGACCTCTCTTTCTCCCTCCTTCCTCTTCCCCCGCCACCTTCTTCCTCTTCCTTCCCCTCTCTCTTTCTTCTCTATTGTATCCTCTGTATTCTGAAACTGAATTCCTCCACCGAGCCCCTCTCCCTCCGGCGATCATCGGAGTTGTGGTCGCCCTCCGGCCGATCTGGACGTGGGAATGGAACCCCCAGGGTTCCCTCTCCCTTCTCCCCCCCTCGGCTTGGACCGGGAGGCCTCCCGGCGCCGCCGCCGTCCTCATCAAGGTGACAGCGACCACCTGCTGCACGTCCACCTCCTCCTGGTCGCTGTCCAACTCGAGGGCACCAGGTGAGCACCTCCCTGTCTCTCCCTCTCGCTCCCTCCCCTCCTACCTCTCTCACACGGCCACAACGCCCACGGCGCCCCTCAGGCCGCGAGCACATCGCAGCAGCCATCGCTGCGATCTCTGTCAAAGGTACAGCAGGCAGCGATCCGAGCAGTTTCAGTTCAGAAAACAGCCGCACCACACCTTATCCACCCCGAGGCCCCTTTCCTAGCACCAAAGTTCAGTCATCCCACTGGTTAGCACCCTTTGCTCACAGCAGCAGGTCAGGGGTTCGATCCCCCTGCCCACCAAAAACCCAACCTTTTTATTCCTAATTGTTTTGGCACAGAAACTTCCAGGAATCACAGCTAGGTCCCTGTAGTTCTTTTTTTAAGTCCCTGTTAATTTTTTCCAAGTCCCTAGCAGCTAAAAAATGGCAGATTTGCACCAAATCTTGTAAAATGCATAAGTAATTCATCTTAACTCCAATTTTAACTTTTTAAATATGTTTTCTGTCCCAAATTGAATGTTCTATCCAAATATAAAATTTGTTTACTGTTTTGAATATTTTAAATTGGTGCAATATTTGAATTCTTGTTTAATTCACTTAAACTTGCAAAATTCATAACTTGAGCATAAAAATTCCAAATTCCACAAACTAAATATGTTTTCCAATCAACTTTTCATGTACTTTCCAAATATAAATTTTGTTTGCTGTTTTGAATAATTTAAATTGCTGAAAACAACTGTTTCTTGATTATTGCATTTAAAATTGCCAAAATAATAACTTGCTCATTTCAAATCCAATTTCAACAAATGAAATATGTTTTCCATGCAAAATTAAACCACCTTTCCAAATATAAAATTTGTTTCATGTTTTGAATAATTAAAATTGGTTAAATGATTTAAACCTTGTTTAAATCATTTAATATTGTTAAATTTATAACTTGATCTAATCAAATTCTTTTGGGACATATAAAATATGCTTTAAACCCATAAAAGCATAACCTTTTCAAATATGAACTTCACTCAATGTTTTGAACAAATAAAAATTCAAATAAGTTCATGTTTGAATTAAATTCATTTAATTCTTGCTTAAACTTGTTTAATTCATAAATAATTTATTTGAAATCCTTTTTCAATAAGTGAAACATGTATTCCAACTAAAATCTTGTTTTCTTTTCAAATATAAACTTTGTTATCTATTTTGAACAATTAAAATTGGTGAAAACAACAAATGCTTGAGTAACACTTTTAAGTAACCAAAATTCCATAACTTGATAAATGAATTTCTAAACTTGGTAAACCTTATTTCAAATTGTTTCTATTGCTGTTATTTTGTTGTTTTCTTCATCCATGCCTCATGCTAATTCACTTACACATGATGATTAGTTGTAGAACAATTAATTCAACCATAATTCATGGGCTTTTCATATGCAATCCAATTGCATATGAGTCCATTTAATCATGTTGTTATCTTGTCAACTAGTTTATTTTGTTGCATCAATTAAATTGACATGCATCATCCCATGTTTGCGCATTATGCCATGATATTGATTGTTTGTCTCTGCGTTGTTTGTTTGCTTCTTCTCGGATAAACGACGACGTTGAGACCGACGATACTTACGACACCCCTTCTAAGGAGTTAGCTCAGTACCAGGCTACTGGGTTTTGCAGGCAAGTTATCACTCACATGAACCATTGTGTTCCTTTCAACATTGGTTACCGATACTTTCCGTTGTCTATTTCTGCTAGCCTTATGAGTAGTTGTTTCTGTTACGAACCTATCACATGATACCCTTAACCCTGATATTGCCTCACCTCCAGTCCTATAACCCCGTTGCTTGGGCCCGTGTCTTACTAGCATGCTTAGGGTTGTGTTGCTCGAGTCTGTTATCAGTTACTTTCTGTTATCATATTTGATTATATTCTAGGGCTCGATGTTAAACCACAACCTGTTAATTTGAGGTAATAATAAATTGCTGATAAGGCACCGGCAGGAGGCCCGGCGTGGTTTTGAGGCCTGCTAGTGTCGACCCTAATTAGGAAAAGGGTCTTGTCTACTGATCCATGATGAGCGCACTATCCGCATGTGGGAAGCGTGTATGGGCGCCCCACTCAATCTGATTCGATTCGCATCTCGTCCAAATCACCACACTTAGTTCGGGCATTCCATTTGATGCACGCATATGCAGGTACGAACCCGAGGCTAGGGTGGAACTTTTGTAGTCGGCATTTAGGGCGGCGTGGTCTTCCAGTGCTATGAGGGTCCCCTTTTCTTCGTGGGGCTCGATTAGCCGCGCACGCACATCACGTGGTGCTTTGGGCTTGATGCGAAGAAGAGTTGAGTTGTGTAGAGTGCCTCGCTTGGTGGGTTTGATTCCCGTCTGGCGGGATATTCTTACGTGTACGGCCAAATTGGTGCACCCCTGCAGGGATAAATCTTCTCGAGAAGCCGTGTTTTCCGCGGTTATGGATTACTTGGTGAAAGTACTAGCTAACAAGTACTCAGAACAACTTACACCTAACTAATGATAACTTGACTAGTAATAGTCTTATTGACACAACAATCTGAACCATCATTAATCCAACGGTGTGAGTTATCCTCGGATTGCTTCTTTGGATAAGGGGCGAGGTCCAGGATGGGTTTGTTTGGAGTTAGTTGGTAATTGGTTACGATACGCTGTCTTATCCCTTTTCTGATAGCCGGAAGTTGTAGCATGTTTCTGTAGTTGGTTAGAGCAGCCATCTGCAGCATCTTTTATATCCCCTTTCTTCCGTTGAACCCAAAGCATCTATGCTTGGTGTTGACGGGTTACACTTTGGTGAACTGTGAGTCTTGCTTGCCAGTACGTTTATGTACTGACCCCTTTGGGGCTGTGGTTTCTGCAGACCTACGTTTCCGAGGATCCCCATGGTGGCTACTACGTGGAGTATGACGAGACTGCTGCCGAGTAGATAGCGGACCCGGGCAGGATCCGAGACTTCGTGGATGGGCTCCGTCTGTTCGTTTCCGGCCTCTTAGGCCTATTTGGATCTTGTCTGTACTCAGACATGTTGAATGTTTCCGCTGTGATGTAATGATGTTATGTTGGGGCATGTGCCCTCTGGATGATTGTATTTGCTATCTCTGCTCTAATGAGAGCTATTTGCAACTTATTTCCATCTTTTGTGTCGTAGAGATCTGTTGTGATATTACTTGTTCCAATGCCGTTGACGTACCATGTGTGTATGTTTTGAAGTACGTCAACGGAAGTATCTGGATTTCTATAGAATGGTTTGCTCAGACGAAGGATAATAAGAGAATGGTTGTCACACGTTTACGTGTTGGCCTGCTCATATTGAGATGCGGGTGCCGGTATGCCCCGTAAGCCATTTATCTACTGTTTAGCTGACTGTGAGTATCCCCTAGAAGTCCGGGTGCGACACATATTATACAAATTCATTGCAACCGTAGGTCGTTCTAGAATCTTCGGCAACGAGTTCTATGAAATCATAGACTTTGTTCTCCCCTTCAGGGTAGTTCTAACTCTCAAAAGTGAAGGCCGCACTAGCTCAAACCTGTTCTGCGGTACCGCGGGTTCTACGTACTCGGTTTTGCGGTTTAGTTTTGCAGGATCTATTTTGCCGCGATACCTTAAAATAGATTTATGGCTTACTTTATAAAATTTTGAGGTTTTGTTTTTTAAGGGATTTGTTAAATATGCTCTAACTCTCGATAGTGAAAGTGACACATATACTATAAGGTAAGCAAACTGCTTCAATCAAAATTTACACAGATACTATCAAGTAAGTAAATTGTACAAACATATCATACAAATACAATGCAACTGTCGGTCGTTCTAGAATCTTTGGCAACCATAGAATTTCTGCACTAGTCAATTATCCCAAAAGTCTGAATTGATGGAAAGGGTTGTGCAATGTATTTATATTTCAACACTCCCCGTCACTTCTAGCCTGTTTTAGTCCTTAGCGCGGGTTCGGTGTGGGCCACAAAATCTTTTTTCTTTTATTTTTAATACTGCGTGAGCAGGGTATTGAACTCAGGACCTCGTGACTCTGATACCATATAGAATTTTTGCACTAGCCAATTATCCCAAAAGTCCGAACTGATGGAAAGGGTTGCGCAATGTATTTATATTTCAATAGCAACGACTTCACGCACACGACGGATATAACTCGCAAAAAACTGTTCGCTCCTCGACTCCCGCGGCGCCCTGGCGATCGCGCATGACCTAGGTCCTAGACTCCATAGAGGCGGCGATCGTGATCGTAGTTCTCCAGATTTCCTCACCAATTCTCCCGGGTTTTCTACTCCGACCGCTCTCTTCCTGTGCTAACTTGTTTTCTAGGGTTCGGGGTGATTTAGGGGTGTTCCTTGCAACAGTGCCCACCCTTGGCCTTAGGGGATGACGGGATCGCGGGCAGTGGCGGCCAAGGAGAGCGGAGATCGGAGGACGGCGACGGATGGGTATGTGGCTCCTATCTCTGATCTACAAGGTGGCGGTGTCCCAACGGAACCACTGCAATCGGATAGGGGAAGGCGAAGGTAGTTACATATGAAGGTGATCCGGGTTCGTCGACTGGCGAACACGTGGAGCAAATGCTGGCGCACCTGCGTCTCACTGCCACCGAATCAAAGGCGGTGGTACTGGATGACGAGCATGATCTAGGTTTGATCGATCCAGACAAGGATTTATTTGGCAAGGTCCTCGCCCCAAACATCCTTCACCTACAGACGATCTCGGCGGCGATGCGACCGGCGTGGGGAAACCCTAAGGGGTTGATATTCCACCCAGGAGGCGCAAACCTCTTTGTTGCCGAATTTGCCACGAAGTCGGATCGGGATCGGGTGCTGGAAGGTTTCACCCTGGACTGTTGGAAGACACGCTGTGCTCATGAAGAAATATGATGCGGATCTGTCGCCGCTGCAGGTCGAGTTCGACCGCCTCGCCATATGGGCCAGGATTTGGGCGCTCCCTAGTCGCCTAATGAATTCCACCTGGGGAATGGACATTGCAGAGCCTCTTGGGCTCGTGCGGAAGATTGATACATATTCTATGGGGAGCTGTTGGGGAGGTTATATGCGGCTCAGAGTTGAGATCGCCGTCAAAGAGCCCCTACTGCGAGTGGTCACTCTGTTCTTGAAGAAAATGCAGAAGATGGAGTGCTATGCTCTTATGTATGAGAAGCTACCTCTGTATTGCTTCTCGTGTGGCCTTATCGGTCATATGACCTTGGTCTGTTCGTGCCCAGCTGAGCAAGAGAATGATGGACAGCTGCCGTGCGCAGTGAAATGACTCTCTATGGACGAGTTGAACAACAGAAATGGCCCCAAGTAGGCATTCAGATGTGGCTCTTCCTTCTTCCAAGATACCAGAGATCCGTCCGGGGGTTCTGCCAATGATGATGGTTGCGCTAGAGGAAGGGGAAGGGGTGTTGCGTAGACGGGGTCTAAGGAGCAAGAGGCTTCATCCCCACTGAAGGGGGTGGTCGTGATGGGGGCCGGGACGAGGCAGGACATGGTGTGCCAGGGACCGCGGGCATGCAGATGGTGCGGGAAAGGAGCTATTTAAAGCCAAGGCCACGAAATAAACTACCGCGGGACAGAAACGCAAAGCGGCCAAGGGCTAGGTCTCCGAACAGCTAGCTCTGACGGACTCTCCCGAGGAGGTGGGCTCCCTCGCCATTGTGGTGACCAAGACCCCTCGACATGTTCCGGCTGGCGAAGATGATGCTGCAAGCTCGGACTCGCACAAGAAACAACGGACTTCAACTGATGGATCGGCGGATTAGGCGGAGACTGCAGTGCAGTCCCGCCAAACGCAATGAGTATCCTAGCATGGAACTGTCGTGGCTTAGGGTCGGACACGACAGTAGGAGAACTTCGCTGACTGGTGAAGACTTTCCGACCCGAGATCCTTTTCTTGCCTGAAACCAAGATGTGGGATACGAAAGTAAAGAATTTTATGTGGTCGTTGGGCTACACTAGTTCTTTTGCTGTGAGTTGCGAGGGTCGCGGTGGTGGCCTTGCGCTTTATTGGAAGCAACCCTGGACAATGACTCTACGTGGATTCAACACTCATTGCATTGACATGACTGTGACAGCGGAGGATACAACTCCATGGCGTGCTACCTTTATCTATGGTGAACCTCGGCGAGAGCTACGCTCTGTCTTTTATGACATGCTCCGTCGACTACGCCGGGAGTGGGATGGACTGTGGATCTGCTGTGGTGACTTCAACGAGGTCCTGTGCAGCGACGAGCACTATGGCTTGAAGGACCGGTCCGAGTCTCAAATGTAGCTCTTTCTTGAATGCTTGGATATTTGCAACCTTGTGGACTTGGGATTCTCAGGACCGAAATTCACCTGGTCGAATAGACAAGATGCAGAGTGCAACATCCATGTTTGCCTTGATCGCGCGGTGGCCAATGGGGCGTTCTCCGACAGTTTCCCTGGCTGCACGGTGGAGAACATTATAACGACCACCTCCGATCACTATGCCATCTGTATATGTCTCAATGGCAGCATGACTGATGTGTCCAACGTGCTGGTTCTTCAGCCTTTCAAGTACGAAGCGGCGTGGCGCCGGTCTGAGGACTACGGGGACGTCATTGCTGATGCATGGAAGCAACATTCGAATGGGCATAGTGCCCTGCAGGCAGTGGCGGAGCCAGGAATTGAGATGAGCCGGGGCGAACAAATAAGGTTTAAAAAAATGAACACAAAAGGAGGTTTATATAGCAACGAAAATGGTTCACAAATGAAAAAATTTCATAATTCACGAAGTAGAACTACAAACAACATGAAATCACATAAAATGACTTGGAAGCTACTAAAAGTGTCGAGGTAGATGACCACGGCGGTTCTTGTAGGAATCAAAACGTCGCATAATCTTCTTGTCATCAATTTTTGCAAATAACTCTTTCTCAACATAGCAAATCATCAGATCGTTAAGCCAGTCATCACCTATCTTGTTTCGAAGATCTGTCTTTATAATATTCATGGCAGAGAAAACTCTCTCAACTGATGTTGTTGCCACCGGTAATGTCAATGCAAGTGTAATAAGCCGGTAGACCAATGGAAAAATTAGATGTTGTCTCTCCTGGACCAACTTGAGAGCAAGACCACTCAGACTATCACAAGCTAGGAATCCAGGACTTCTCTTCATCACATCAATATATATGTTAAGTTCATCAACCAGTAGACAACAATCATGTGAAGAGAAATCAACAGAGTAAATAGTTGCAAGCTCAACTAGCTTCTCATTATCAGATCCACTAAATGAGTCTCTAGGATCAAGGCATGCGGTGCACAAATAATAGCCGTGTTGAAGTTTCAGAAAATCTGTGATTCATCTCAACTATGTTTCTATCAAGCACCTCATTAAAGATTTGTACCTTGTAATGATGGAAGCAAGTAACCATCTTGCGCGAGCTCCTTGGATAACCCCTAGCTGGAATGTTATCACCCATATTTGGCGCTAAAATATTTCTGCCACCACAAAAGTTAGTAGAAGCAAGCAAGAGAGGCTCCCATCCATCATCCCTCAATTTTTGCAATAGACTTTTAACCGAGACAATCATATTCATAGCGCTAACTATGTTCTGATCCTTGGATTGCAATGCTTGTGACAAACCATTTGTTAAACCAAGCACTCGAAGCATCAAATGCAAGATAATAACAAATTCAAATGTTTCCATGTATATCATATAACCTGAAGCCAAACCTCTCTCCTCGGTATCAGTCCCATCATGAGAAATACTGGATAGCACTTCAATGACTGAATCCCACATTTGTTGAATCCGAATTAGAGTTCTATGGTGTGACCCCCAACGAGTATCACCGGGTATTACTAAACTTGTCTCTTGATTTTGGCCTCTTCCTGACGAGATCTCTCCACTCTCTAGCTGTGCTACCAAACGATCATGATGCAATTGCAACAATGCATCTTTCTTCTTACAAGAGGCACTCACCTACAAAAAAAAGGCCATGTAGAAATTAGAATTGATATATACACATAGAGTTCAAGACAACTATTTGCAATTGTGTATGAGAGAAACTGACCATATTGACAATCTTGTTTAAGTGACCAAAGAAATCACCAACTGATAGAACTCCTTTCACTACAGCCACAACCACCAACTGAAGTTGGTGGGCAAAACAATGCACATAAAAAGCATGAGGGTTATCTGCTAATACCAATGTTTTTAAACCATGTAGTTGCCCACACATATTAGAGGCACCATCATATCCTTGTCCCCTTAATCTAGACATGGACAAATTATGTTTAACAAACATTGCATCTAGAGATCTTTTCAAAGAGGCCGATGTAGTATCAAGAACATGCTGGACACCAAGCAATCTTTCTAGAATCTCTCCTTTTTGGTTCACAAACCTACAAGCAAAAACATATAAGAATAGGCATTGAGTTGTGAAAGAATAACAATTGAGTTGTGCGAGTATAATGAATGAGTTGTGAGAGTACAAACCTCACCATGACGGCCATTTGCTCTTTAATAGATACATCACGAGACTCGTCGACAAGTAGAGAGAAACTAGCATTCCCAAGCTCACTCAATATGACTTGTGTAGTCTCTTCTGCACATGCTTTTACTATATCTAACTGGATTTCACGAGAGGTCAATTGACAATTGCCAGGAGCATTCTCATTGATCACACTGGCTACATCCTTGCATCTTGCGCCATACCAATCCAACATCTCACGAAAATTACCCTTGTTCAAGGAAGTGCTAGACTCGTCATGCCCACGAAAAGCTAGACCTTGTTCAAGTAGAAATCTAACAACATCCACAACATCCCTCAAACGAATTTCATACTGAATATGTGATTGTTCTTCATGACAAGTGATAGCATATTCCACACTTTGCTTTTTATTTCTAAAATCTTCACAATATGCTCTTGCATTGTTGTGAATGCTGTTTGTTAAACCCACATGAGAATTGAAATTTTTCGGTCCTTTCTTCCAATTCTTAAACCCAGTTTTTGTGAAAACCTCACCTCCATAGCGTGAACTAATGCTTGAAGATTTGAATAGAAAACAATAGAAAAAAACGCAGCATCTTTGTCCACACTATACTCTAGCCAATCAAATTTGGTATACCAGACATCTAGGAATGAACGCCAATCTCGCCCAAATTTTGTTTTTGGAAACATGTGGCCAATTACACGGCTCGGGCCTCTCGATAAATATGCCCACCTCATTTTATCTCTAATTTCTGGGGTACCATATTCATCAATTTGTCTCCGAATTCCCGGATCAGCAACAACATTTGCTATATCAAATTCTTCCCAAACACTTGCTTGTGGAGTGTGCTGCAACATTGAAATTGAAATCAAAATTTTGTGTTATGAAATTGAGCTACACCACATGCTACAGTCTACATACTCTACACTATATATCTCAAAATTGAAATCAGAAAGGGAGAAATAACCTGCTCTTCTTCCCGTGCCTGGTTTTGGTTCTCTGCCTCCATCTCTTCTGGTGCGTCTTCTTCTTCTGCCTCACTTTCTGTCTCCATCTCTTGTGCTATCCACGCAGCCTCTTCAGGATCCATCGGCCAGCGGCGGTAGCACGTTGCTCGGAGTCGGAGGAGAGAGGCCCGGGCGCGGCGGAGCGAGGCAGAGAGGAGCAGCGGAACGGTGCCCTGGCTGTGGAGCGGGAGGGGCGGTGGTCGCGACAGCAGCCGGCGGGAGAGGCGCAGCAGTCAGCACGGGAGAAGAGCCGCGCGAGGAAATCCTCCCTCGACCCTCATGGTCCAACGGCGGCCTGACTGCGGAGCGGGAGGAGGCTGGTAGCGAGCGGCGGCAGTTCGGCTCGCGTGGGGATTTCTGGACGAGCGAGCGACCAGAGCTAGGTCTAGCCTTCCGGTGCCTTAGTCCCGACCGGCCCAATTAAAAACGGGCCAAGCCCAAACGCTAGAGCCCAAATACCGGTTCGTTGTGTTCGCTGGAAGACTGGAACGGAAGAACTGCATCGAGCTTTGCCTCGTAATGGAGCACCGCCGCAAATAATTGACCAGTAGATCTCTGCTCCGCCCGAGGGAAGCCGGGGCGACCGCCCCTCCTCGCCCCCCCGTTGGCGCCGCCTGTGCCTGCAGGCTACCTGGTCCAATCTGGGCCGTATGGCAAACTCTCTCAAGAGCTGGAGCAAGGTAGCCTTCGGCTCCGTCAGCCGACAAATTCAAAAGCTCGAACGGAAATTGCGTGCTCTTCGCCTTTCTCCAGTGTGTGATGAGTCCATCTTGGCGTAAAAGAGAGTGGAACAACAGCTGTGCGAGTTGTTTGAACGTGAGGAGATCATGGCTCGCCAGCGGTCTCGCGTTGAATGGCTTCGCGAAGGAGACCGCAACACGACATTCTTTTACGCAAAAGCATCAGCCCGAAAGAAGAATAACAAAATTAGTGCCCTTGCTCGTGACAATGGCTCGCTGTGCACGGATCACTCCGAGATTAAGGGATTGGTGCATCGTTTCTATGAGGATCTTTTCACCTCCGAATCACTTTTGTCCATGGAGGAAGTGATTGACGCCATACCCTCAAAGGTGGATGACTGAATGAACAATGATCTGTGCAAACCCTATTCCAATGAAGAGATCAAGGTTGCATTGTTCCAAATGGGACCCACCAAGGCACCCGGGCCTGATGGCTTCCCAGCGATGTTCTACCAGATTCACTGGGATTTGCTCCAAAGTGATGTTTGTGATGTTGTCCGGGGGTTCTTGCAAGGGGATGAGATACCAGAGGGTTTCTGTGACTCGGTCATTGTGTTGATCCCCAAGGTATCTAATGCAAAACACCTCTAAAAATTTCGCCCCATTAGTCTCTGTAATGTCTTGTACAAGATTGCTTCCAAAGTAGTTGCTAACAGACTGAAGAATCTGCTACCTGACATTATCTCGGAGTTTGAGAGTGCCTTTGTTCCAGGTCGCCTGATCACTGATAGTGCCATTGTTGCCTTTGAAAGCCTGCACACGGTCAGACGCCAGAAGAACAAATGCCCTTTTTCGCACTGAAAATCGATATGATGAAGGTCTATGACAGAATTGAATGGGGGTACCTTCATGGCTGCCTGGCTAAGTTGGGCTTTGCAGATGAGTGGACTAACTTAGTCATGCGTTGTGTTACCTTGGCTAGATATGCGGTGAAAATTAATGGTGATCTTACCACACCCGTGGTGCCATCACGGGGTATCCGTCAAGGGGATCCTATCAGCCCATACTTGTTTCTACTGTGCACGGAAGGATTATCTTGTCTACTACAAAAGAAGGAGGGTCTCGGGGAGCTACAAGGACTACGTAATGGTCGATGAGGCCCTTCTATATCAAATTTTCTCTTTGCAGATGACAATATCTTTTCGTCCGCAGCGATGAACGGAGTGTGGGAACACTCAAATCAGTTCTTGGATCATATTGTCAGGCTTCTGGTCAAAAGGTGAATCTCCAGAAGTCATCGATTTTCTTTGGCAACAAGTGCCTAGACAGTACCAAATCTTTGGTGAAAACAAAACTTGAGGTAAATTGCGAAGTACTGCAATACTCCTACCTTGGCATGCCTACGGAGATTGCACGGGCTGCAACTTCATCCTTCAAGTTTCTACCAGAGCGGGTTTGGAAGTGTGTCACGGCTGTTTCTAACAGACTGTTGTCAAGGGCGGGCAAGGAAACATGGCTAAAATTCGTCGCTCAGTCTATTCCCAACTACGTTATGAGCTGCTTTCAACTACCCATCCAGATTTGTGACAAATTGATAAGTACAATCGCAAATCACTGGTGGGGCTATGAAGATAGGAAGAAGAAAATGCATTGGCGGTCTTAGGACTGGTTATCTTCTTCTAAGGCTCTTGGAGGTACGGGCTTCCGGGATTTCTCCCTTTTCAACCAAGCGATGTTGGGGAAACAAGCCTGGCGGCTGATCGACAACCCATCCTCCTTATGTGCACGCGTTCTCAAGGGGAGATACTTTCCCGATGGTGATTTCCTCTCTGCTACCAAACCACAGGGTTCATCCTTCACTTGGCGGTCTATCCTCCACGGCCGGGACCTGGTGCTGCATGGGGCTTGGTGGGGCATTGGCAACGGCGAGAGGGCGAAAATCATGAGTGACAACTGGATCCATGGCTTTCCTCCGGGCTCTTTCAAGCCCCTTGCTCCGATTGAGGAGAATGCCAATGTATGCTACTTGCTGAAGGACAATAGAGATGGTTGGGACACCGATGTGGCGGCCTCGTTATTCCATGAGGAGCTCGCCAGGGTGATTACCACAATCCCTGTTAGCAAGCATGGAGGAGCAGATTTCTTATACTGGCCGTATGACAAATTTGGGAATTACACGGTCAAATCTGCCTACCAAGTGGCAAGAACAAGTTCTTTCTTCTCTAAACGAGCTAAACTGGGACATGGGTCCTCGTCTGATCAAATCGGTGAAGAGAAGAAGTGGAAGTCTCTGTGGGCAATTCAGTCCCCCAACAAGATGAAGGTTGTCCTATGGCGTTTAGCCCACGACTGCCTTCCGACTGGATACCAACTCCGGCACCGACAAATCCTAGCTGATGATAAATGTTGTTTTTGCGGACGTGTGGAGCGAGTGGTACATACATTCTTACATTGCCCTTTCTCCCAAGCAGTATGGAGTTCTGTCCGGGACACCTTCCCAATGAAATTGCAGCGTCGGAGAGCGATCGACGCGGGAAAGTGGTTGTTCGACTTTCTCGGCAGAGAGAACTCGGTCTCAACTATGGTGATGGCCGTCACGTGTTGGCATATATGGGAAGCCCGGAATAACACCCGGAACAACGAGGCCGATCTCCATCCTCTACGGGTTACAGTAAAGGTAATAGCTTACGCTAATATGATTCTGCAATTCTGCTTCAAGGCCAAATCAGTAGGAGAGAAGAGGAGCAAGCCACCGACTCCTAACTGGCTACCTCCACCGGCCGGGGTAGTCTGCATGCATGTGGATGCAACACTCTTCCCTTGGGAGGAGAGAATGGGCTGAGGCGCCATCCTTAGGGATCACAACGGGGAATTCCTTCTCTCTTGTAGTGAGGGATTGGACGCGTTCCCTGACGCCGAAATAGAAGAAGGCACGGCTATCCAACGAGCTCTGACAGTTGTGAAGGACCATGGCTTTCAGCAGGTTATACTGGTCTCGGACTGCCTACAAATCATCCAGCATCTCTCTTCCTCGACACCAGACCGCTCCCCGGTGACAGGACCAAGTCGAGTGAGATACAGTAGGATTCAGAGAAAATTACAGAACATGTGAGAAATCGAGCGAATTGAGGCGATTTTGAATACGCGTTTCACCAACCAGGAACACTGGTGGTCTAGGGTTTAACCCGAGATTACAAGATGGAGCTCGAAGGCTCGAGAATCCTCTAGATATAGAGGTATTACAGGGGTAGCACCGTAATACACTAACATGAGTGGTTGATGGTGACACCTTTTGCTGGAAGAGCTACAACGACGCGCGGGAAGAGAGGAACCATCCGATGCACGCGAACCGGTATCGGCTGATCGTGGCCGTTGACGCGAGGAGTCATGTTACTTCCCGCCAGGAGCTGCATTTGAATGTGGATGCGGAAGGCTCGGTCCTGACAATTCCCCCCTGACAGCATCAGACCTGTCCTCGGGGATGAAATGAGGGAATACCTTTTGTATGAATGTGGCATCCTCCCAGGTTGCTGCTTCGACTGGTAAATTGATCCATTTGATAAGCCACCTCACTACTGGGACTTGGATATCTCCTTGAGATCTCGGAATGAGTTTCCTCTCAAGAATTTTTTCTGGCTCTAGCAGAATTGTGCCATCATCATTGAGCAGGGGAAGGTTAGGGTTGGCTACTGCTTGGGGGCCAAGGTGCTTCTTGAGCTGAATAATGTGGAAAGTGTGGTGCAGTTTGCAGCTATCTGGGAGAAATATTTTGTAAGAAACGTTACAATTTCATGTAACACCCGGAAAGGCTCGTAGTACTTGGAGTGCAGTTTGAGATGCATGTGTATGCTCAATGATGTGTGCCTGTAAGGTTGGAGTTTGAGGTACACCATGTCACCCACTTCTAGAGTTTTTCAGACCTGTGCTTATCAGCCTGGACTTTCATTCTGTTATGAGCTATGAGTAGCTTTTCCTTTATAAGAGCAATTGTTTGTTCAGCAGTTAGGACTGAAGCAAAATCAGCAGTGAGATCACTAGGGTACAGAGCAGCTTCAGCAATCATATTTGGCTGCCTGTTATAGAGGGCTTGGAATGGTGTTATCTTGAGGGCAGTGTGGTAGCTAGTGTTATACCACCATTCAGCAAGGGACAACCATTTTGCCCATTTCTTTGGTTGTAGAAAAGCCAAACACCTCAAGTAATTCTCCAGACACTGGTTAACCCTTTCAGTCTGGCCATCAGTTTGAGGGTGGTATGATGTGCTGAAATGTACTTTAACTCCCAGTTGTTTGAATAACTCCTGCCAAAAGTGGCTTGTGAATATCTTATCCCTGTCTGTAACAATGACCAAGGGAGGACCATGCAGTTTAAATATATTGTCAGTGAAGGCAGTAACCACTATGCTTACAGTAATGGGGTGTTTGAGTGCTATGAAATGGTTGTATTTAGTGAATCGATCCACCACTACGAGCACCATGTCTTTGTTGCAAGAAATAGGTACTCCTTCCACGAAATCCATACTGATATGGGCCCAGGCAAAATCAGGTTCAGGCAAGGGTTGGAGGAGGCCAGGATATTTGGAATGCTCCGGTTTGTTAATTTGACATACATGGCATTCTATGATGTAATCAATTATGAATTTCTTCATAGCATGCCAATGAAAAAATAGTTTGACTCTTTGATATGTGGCCCTGTGCCCAGAATGTCCCCCTAACTCAAAATTGTGCATAGCAGCAACCAGTTTCTTTTGGAGAGTTGTATCATTGCCAATGAGTATCCTGTTCTTGTACCTGAGGATACCATGTTTTAGAGTGTGGTTTGTGAGGGCTTGAGGGTCAATAGCAAGTTGAGTCAACAGATTTTTGCATTTTTCATCCTGTTGGTAGCTTGCTGTTACTTCAGTAATCCAGGCAGGAGCAATAGCAGAAGCTGAGAGAGCATGCACTTTGTATTGGACTCTAGATAGAGCATCAGCCACCTTGTTGGTTTTCCCTTGCTTGTATTCAATGGAGAAATTGTAGCCCAATAGTTTGATTAATAATTTGTGCTAGATACCTTCAGTGAGTTTTTTTCTCTTGGATGTATTTAAGGCTTTATTGGTCTGTCCTGATAACAATAGCTGATGCAACAAAATAATGTTTCCAGTTTTTTAATGCTTCAATAATTGCTAGTGCCTCTTTGTCATATGTTGAATACCCAGCTGCTTTTGGTCCTATAGCTTTGCTAAAAAGGAGATAGGTCTGCCAGATTGCATGAGCACTGCTCCAATGCCATATCCACATGCATCAGTCTCCAAAATGAATGGCTCAACAAAATTCGGCAATGCC
The DNA here is from genome assembly GCA_028641055.1 of Alopecurus myosuroides. Taxonomy (NCBI): domain Eukaryota; kingdom Viridiplantae; phylum Streptophyta; class Magnoliopsida; order Poales; family Poaceae; genus Alopecurus; species Alopecurus myosuroides. The sequence continues at coordinate 307,814,021 of CM054061.1, forward strand.
AATACAAGTGCCATTATCAACTTGTTTTTGATAATGTTGAAGGCATCCATTTGGTCTTGTCCCCAAGTGAAGTTGTCCTTTTTCAAGCTCATGAGCAGGGGCTTACAAATAATGCCATAGTTCTTGATAAACCTCCTATAGTAGACAGCTAGGCCAATGAAACTTCTTAAGTCAGGTACATTGGCAGGTGTTGGCCATTTGACAACTGCAGCAATTTTGATAGGGTAAGTAGCAACACCATTAGCAGTGATGACATGGCCCAAGTATTCCACCTCTTTTTGTGCAAAAACACATTTGCTCTGTTTAGCATATAACTTGTTTTCAATCAATGTCTGGAAGATTTGAGTCAAGTATTGGATATGCTCAGTCATGCTTTTGCTGTAGACCAAGATGTCATCAAAGAAGACCAAGGCAAATTTCCTCAAGAATGGGGCCAGAGCAGTGTTCATAAGTAACTGAAAAGTTGCTGGAGCATTTGTCAGGCCAAAAGGCATTACCAAATATTCATAGTGGCCAAAGTGAGTGCTGAATGCAATTTTCTCAATGTCATTTTCTTGCATTCTAATCTGGTGGTAGCCACTCCTAAGATCCAATTTGGAGAATATAATTGCTCCCTGTAATTCATCCAGAAGATCTTCAATTACTGGGATAGGGTATTTGTTTTTGATTGTTTGGGTATTGAGTTTCCTGAAATCATTAACAACCCTCCAGGTATAATCTTTCTTTTTCACCAGTAATGCAGGAGATGAGTAAGGACTCACATTGTCTCTAATTATCTTGTTCTTAATAATTTCCTGAATGATTTTCTCCATTGCATCCTTCTGATGGAAAGGCAATCTATAAGGTCTTTGGTTGACTACTTTGGCTCCAGGGATGAGTGGGATAGCATGGTCCACAGCTCTTTGAGGAGGCAGTTCTGTTGGAGTGGAAAACAACATTTGAAACTTGTGGAGTAATGCTTGTATTAGAGGGTTTGAGTGACCTTTCTCAGGAGTATCCTCTATTATCTGGTGTAACAATATAACAACACCACAAATAGGTTCTCCATACAGTTCTTCAGGGTTTTCCAGTTTAGACACTGGTACAGTTGGCATGCTTTCATCCTTGAAAGTTATTTTGGTACCAGGTGGTTTTGTGACTTGCACTTGCATTTCCTGGAATCCAATTCCACTGGGCTATTATAGGACATCCAATCTGCCCCTAAAATGGCATCATACCCATGTAGATTTAGTATTCTAAAATCAGTTGAGAATTCATGTCCCTGGATAGTAAAAGGGCAATTTTTGGTCATAAATTCAGTCCATAGTGTTCCACCATTTGCTACTTGGACTTTTCTCCTAGTGGTTGGAGACAATGAACAGTTTGCTCCTTTTGCCATGCCAGGAGTAATAAAAGTGGTTGTACTACCACTGTCAATGAGTGCTGTTGCAGGGTGCTTCCCAATGAAGAGGGTGACTGTGAAAGTATATTTAGAGGAGCCTATGCCCATAAGAGCATGCATTGAAATTTGTAACTCGGGATCATGTTTCACTTGCATGATCACTGGTTCTTTTTCCTCCAAGGTCTCTGTAAAATATACCAATTCAGCTCCATCAGGGATTTCCTCTTGCAGAGCATGAATTTGTGCCTGGTTTGCCATTTTGCAAACTTTTTTATGGCCAGGAAACCACTTCTCTTTGCATGTGTAGCAGTTTCCAGCTAATTTGGCTTGTTTAATGAGGGCAGCAGCATTTGGAGCATTGGCTTTCATGGGTTCAAACTGTACTTGTCTTCTTGCAGAGGGGATGTAATTGCTCACAGTTTTTCAAACTGGTTGTGCTTCTTCCATGCGTCTAGCTAGCCAGATTGCTTTCTGTAAATCTTGAGGTTCATGGCATTACACATAGTGCTGAATGCTATTTTGCAGTCCTGCTATGAAACTTTTTCTATAATATTCCACAAGGATAGCTGGATTATCTCTGCGCATTAAATTCATGGCTTGCTCAAATTTGAGGACATAGTCATTCACTGTTCCAGTTTGCTGCAGTGCATGAAAAACCCTTACATTGTCACATTCACATGTTTCAGAGAATCTGTCTTCCACATATCTGCAGAATCGATACCAGGGTAGATTAGGTGCTGACACCCCAGTTCCCCTCCACCATTCCATTGCTGGGCCTTTCAAGTAAGTGACTGCTATCTCAGCCTTTTGTTCTGCTGGTGTTCTAGCAGCTTCAAAATACATCTCCACCGTTTGAATCCAAGAAGTGGTGTTGTTTCCATCGAATTCAGGGATGTTGTACTTAGCCAGTTTTACTATAGCCATAGTTCTTCTCCCTTCCATGTTATTTTCCCTCTGTGGATTAGCATATCCAGTGCCCTCCAAGTTGATGATTTGCAAGTTGTTGTGGGTTGCTTCAGGATTTGATGGTCCTGTTTTCATGTCAGTAGCCACTTGCTGTTGTTTGTTTCCAAAATGTGGATGGCGATAAGGGATTTTGATAGTCCCATCCAGATTGAGTTCCTTGCCAGTAGCATTGTCCTGCAAGGTAGCTAAGCCAACTGTGGCAGGGGAGCTCTGTAAGTCCATGGACTTTTTCCCAAGTCCTTGAGGTGTAGCATTTTGTGCAGTCATACCCAAGTCAGTTGCATTGGGATGGGTATCACCCTTGTGTTGAGGAAAAGTTGTCATGAAGTTCGTCAGAGATGAGTGCAGTTCAGTCAGGGTTTTCTGTACTGACTGAAAGTTTGTGGCGACAGTATCACGAAAAGCATAGAACTCACTTTTGACCTCTTCTCTAGCACGCTGCAGTGTCTTAACATCGAGCTGCAGTGTCTTAACATCGAGCTGCAGTGACTGGAACTCGAGCAGATCCGTGGATCCCGAATTCTCGGTGTTTACCATGTTGCTGTGGGAAATTCATAAGAACAAGGAGGGTTTATGGGTCAAGCCTGGTACCTGAAACCTCGCTGCTCCGAGAACTGTGTCGCAAGGGAGGGATTTTACCACAGCTACGCTGCAACCAGACCTTGGGGACAGTTCCTACCGTCGCCTACACCGCCGCCGTCGCCCGTCGCCGGAGTACAACCGATCTGGGTGGGTGGGATTTTACTACAGAGACATTGTGTCTCTGCAACCCACAACCAGGTCAAACCTGTACCGAATTTATCGCTGCCGCCGGGATCGGGTGGGAAGGGGAGGATTTTACGGCGCCTCCAACTCCGCCTCGGCACCCAGATCCAAACGCCTCCGAGGAAGGACTGGCTCTTGATACCAATTGACAGGATCAATTCGAGTGAGATATAGTAGGATTCAGAGAAAATTACAGAACAGGTGAGAAATCGGGCGAATTGAGGCGATTTCGAATACGCGTTTCACCAACCAGGAACACTGGTGGTCTAGGGTTTAACCCGAGATTACAAGATGGAGCTCGAAGGCTCGAGAATCCTCTAGATATAGAGCTATTACAGGGGTAGCACCGTAATACACTAACGGGAGTGGTTGAAGGTGACAACTTTTGCTGGAAGAGCTACAGCGACACGCGGGGAGAGAGGAACCGTCCGATGCACGCGAACCGGTATCGGTTGATCGTGGCCGTTGACGCGAGGAGTCCTGTTACTTCCCGCCAGGAGCTGCATTTGAATGTGGATGCGGAAGGCTCGGTCCTGACACCCGGCTGGCATGGTGGTGAAGGACATCGGAGCCCTGGCGAGCAGCTTTCAAGCCTGCTCTTTTAAACATGTTTTTCGTACTGCAAATGTCGTAGCGCACATCCTAGCTCGTTCTTCGGAACGGAATTCTTGTAAGTTTTCTGTTGGTGTGATCCCTGATATCATTAGGGCTGAACTTTGTAATGACATTATTTTGTGATCAATAAAGGGCGACAATTCTCTCAAAAAAAAAACAGCAGCGACTTCTATGACTTCTATGCAATCGTAGACTTGTTCTCCGGCAGTTCTAACTCTCAAAAGTGGAAGTCACACTAGTTTATCATAACATGCTTCTAGTTTATCCATCACCAAACGTCGCTCAAGTCAGAATTTACACATATGCCATACAAATTCGACAACTCACAGCATCAGAATTCACATTCATTTCAGGTGACTTCACTTGGGCTCCACCCTGGACGACGGCATCCCGGCGCCACTGTACTCGGACGGGCTGTCTCCTCCGTACGGGTGGCGCGGCGTTCTGCTGGCGTAGCTCATGGACTCGGACGCTGACTCGGTGACGCTGCCGGCCATCCTCGTGATCCGCTCGAGCTCGCTCACCGCCTCGCCCATCGACGGGCGGTCGGCACCGGCCTCCTCCACGCAGCGCAGGGCCAGGTCCACGTACTGCTCCAGCCCGCCCAGCGACGACGGCGACGCGCCCAGCACCGGATCCAGCAGCTCGTGCAGGCCGTACAGGTCCTTGCTGCGGTCCAGAGCGGCGTGCACCTCCCGGACAATGTACCGCCCACGCTCCAGCGGCTTCTTCGCCGTGATCATCTCCAGCAGCAGCACGCCGAAGCTGTACACGTCGCTCTTCTCCGTCAGCTGCTGTGTCATGTAGTACTCCGGGTCCAGGTAACCCTGCCACGTGTAGCAAATGTCCACTTAGAGGCGTAGTCCAACTTCCGACAACAGCTCAATTATAAGCTTTTTTGTTATGAACTTGACGGTGGATGAAACAAACCATTGTGCCCTTCACTTGAGTGGTGACCTGTCCCCTGCCATCCTCGCCGAGAAGCTTGGAGAGGCCAAAGTCTGCAACCTTGGCGTTCAGCCGCTCGTCGAGGAGAACGTTGCTTGATTTGATGTCCCGGTGCACGATGGGAGGGTCTGCGAGCTCGTGCAGGTAGGCGATGCCCTTTGCCGCGCCGAGGATGACACGGAGCCTCCGCTTCCAGTCCAGCCGCACGCCGGACTTCCCTGAAAATTCTCTCCAGGAAACATACATGATCAGTAATGATCGAAAAATGACCCATCTCATTCATTCATACTGTATTGATCGATCTGCGAGAAATTTCACCTGTGAGGCTCTCTTTCAGCGTGCCATTGGGGATGTACTCATAGACTAGCATCTGCTCGCCCTGATCAAGGCAGAAACCCACGAGGCTGACCACGTTCTTGTGGTGAACCCTCGACAGGAGCTCGATCTCGGTTCTGAACTCCAGATTCCCCTGCAGGGATCCCTCCTGGGATCTCTTCACAGCAACCAGTTGCCCAGTGGGAAGTGTCCCTCTGTAAACCTGCAGTAACAGTTCTGAATATTAATCGGCTCTGGCATGAACTGTATGAGGTCCGCTAAATGCATGCCATGTCTATTTCACCTTCCCGAAGCCGCCGTTTCCGATGTCATTTGCCTCCGAGAAGTTATTGGTCATCTTCTTCAGTTCAGCGAACGTGAAAATACGTGCGCCACGCAGTTGTGGCACAGTACTGGTGCTGGTGCTCTTCACATCCAAAGAAGCTGAAAATGGCAGTGCTACCTCAGTCAGTAATCAGCATGCAAATCAGGAAGTCATGATTGGTGCAAAGATGAGATGAATGAACAGGGCTAACCAAAAGACTGGCTTCTCTCTTCAGTCTTGATTGTTTTTCTCTTTCTTCTGGCAATGACAATAATAAGAAGAAGCAGTACAGCAACAAGAACTGCACCGCCAGCTGCGACTCCGACGATAAGTGGCAACTTGTTCGACTTCGATTTAGACGCTACCAACACCTCTGTATATATGAAAAATTGGCTCAATAGATGTAATGGTGGCTTATTTCCACCATCTGAAGTAGTACAATTTCTCGATCAATGGTCTTACCATCTGCAAAAGGATAGCTTTGGGCGATGAAAAAGTATGGACCAAAAACAGATGGTGGCTTGTAAGTCTGATTAGTCAAAAGGAACCCAATGTCTGCAACATCCTGCTCAACAAACTGAACCTTTCCACTGGGGTACACCTCCAAGCTTATCACCAAGCTGTTGGTCACATCAATGGATGGATTATGAAGAGCAACTGAGTCCACTGGGGTCTTGTATAGCACCAATTTGGTCGTCATATCCTTCTCTAGCAGAAGATAGTATGACTCATTGCCGAGGTCGGAAAACGACGGTGCTCTGAATTTAAGTGTGCCTTTATATGGCACAGCACACGTGCAGCTTGGGCTCAGCAGCTGGCTCAAGAGGCATGTCGGTGGCAGCCCAGCACAGTTCGGATGAGTAGAATATGGCGGCGTCGCCGGATTCGATTGTCCGGTGGTTTTGCAGGCTTGCAGGTTGCTCCCTTGGTTGCATATTGGATTTCCTGTAAGTCTGATGAGAATTCATTGAACATTGAATCAGCAGTCACACAGCTTGAAACCGTGACACAATGCAGAATGCCCTTACATGAGTTTCTTATTGTATTGGGTTCCTCCAAGAGTCATCTCTGTGATATTGTTGTCCTGCAAATCTATAGTTTGGAGCTGAGTACTGAAATCCGATCCAATATTTAGCGTGCCATTGAATCGATTGCCCCGAAGCCTCCTGAAAATATCTATTTTTACATTCTTGTTCACTCAATCAGCTAGCAGCGGACAGAAGCTCTGTATTTTAAACTAGCAAGTACTCCCTCCAGTCCATATTAATTGTTGCACTAGATATATCCGATTCGGGCGACAATTAATATGGAACGGAGGGAGTAGTAGCCACTCACAGTGTCTGAATTGCAGGAAGGCTGAAAAGAGTTTGCGGGAGCTGCCCACGAATGTGCAGATTTTCTAGGTATCTGCAATCAATGAAAATTAAGATGAATTTGCCTCATGAAATGGCGCAATAGACCAGAGAAGATCGAATACACACAATGAAGTCAAAGATGACAAAGCAGTGAACCAAGATGGAGTGTCAGATGCATTGAAGCTGTTGTTGCTCATGTCCCTGCGTTAAGTTTCCAAACGATTCAGAAGTTGGATATATGATTCTATCACAAATTTAGTCGTTCTATTGAAACGGAAGATGTACTCATCACTTACACAAAGCTGAGTGAATTCATTCCTGTCAGATCTGGCAGTGGACCAGTGAGCTTATTGTTTTCTAGATGGCTAGGGTCGAACAACAGGAGAGTAGAAGGGGTGTAAGCTTCTTCATACAATATTTATACAGCCAAAAAAGCATATACACGCATTGAGACTCACAGCTCAACAAGTTTGGTGAGGTTGTTGATGTTGACCGGAATTGGGCCAGACAACTGATCGTTTTTATCGACACGTCTGCGTCGATAGAAAATTATGATCAGAAACCGTCATATGCGTACTAACCACAGCATGAAGATAAATGTACTTACAAAACTTCCAGTGTCTTGAGAAATCCTAAAGTAGAGGGAATGCTACCAGAGAAGTTGTTATTGTCAAGAAGCCTGGAAAAGATGGGAGTGAACCAATGAATCAGCTCATCAGAGTTCAGGCAGTTTATGAGTTGAAGATCTGGTTTAGTCTTACAGATGTATTAGCTTCATGTTTGAGTTGAAAATCTGTCCTGGTATGGTGCCAGAGAGTTGATTGACTCCGAAGTGGCTACGATGGTGTGTACATGAGAAGATGCATAATCTTCAGATGTCAAAAATGGTCACTTAGGAGAATGTACTTACAAGTGCTTTGTACTTGTTAGATTATCCAAGCCGGGGTTTGTCCCATTGAAAACAGGAAGTTCTCCTGTGAGCTTATTTTCACCCAGATCAAGCCAGTATAGCTTTGAGAGGTTACCAAGTGATGACGGTATGGGACCCGTGAACCTGTTGGAGTTCAAATATCTGCACGAATTGACTAACAAACTTAGTAACTGAAACGAAATGCAGAGAAACTGAGATAAGCACGCAACTGATATCAAGAGATACGGAGTGCAGAGACACTAATGATTCACATTACTGTCAATCCTTGGGTTTGATTCCTAGTGGCTTGGGGGTATAATCACCCCCTAACCATCCAACCAAGGGTTGGTCCTCTTTGACCGTTAATCTTCATATGGATGCGTGAGTAAGAAATTATAAAATCCTAGATACTATGTTTACTGGACCAATCAAAATATTTTTTTACAAAAGTTCAACTGCAAGCAATCTAGGAAATCATCTCTTGCCGAAGTGGAATATTAGGTTTCAGAAAGCAAAAGAGGGCAAAAGGAAGCTGTCATGTTAAGTTTTTGCATGCTTATATGTCTTCATAAACGATGGTTTTATTCGATAGATAGAACCCAACATCCAGTGTGTCACATCTGCCAAGTCTCATGGACTCATGGTAGATGGATGAGGCAAACTATGTTTATGGGTGATAAGAAGTTTATAAATTGCAAATATGTCCACACGTATGGCAAATCCATAAGTGAAGGTCTAAAAGTGCAGGATGCAAATATATCAGTCTGAACTCATTACAGAAATATCAGCTGTGAGAGCTGGCCGATCTCTTGAGGTATTTCACCAGAGAAGCTGCAGCCAGCAAGAATTCTGCCGGGAAGTGAGAAAGCAAATGAGTCAAAAAAGAACCCATACAATGAACTCTCAAGTTATAGAAAGCTGAGCTCCTCCAAGTTTAACTACTCACAAGTTTTGGAGTTTGCTCAAGGTTCCAATGGATGAAGGAAGAGAACCACCCAAGTTCTTGTTCTGGGATAAATCCCTGTAACCAACAACAGAGAAAACTGTGTCATAAATATGCATACCATGTGAACTTCAGTTTTACACCTGATTCTGAAGTACTTAATTACAATTCTGTGAAGATACCAATTTATTCTTGAACTCAAAAGAAGCCAAAATCACGATTGAGCTTAAAAAAGGTTGTTTTGATTGTCTCGTTCTAATTTCTGAAGAGTAAGGAAGAAAATACATACAACAACTGTAATTCCGACAGAGACTGAATGTCCCCTGAAAGTGTCCCAGGTTGCGCCCCTGCAAGAATCCCGGACAGTCTTCTGCAAAACATCAACCAAAGTAGAACACCCTCACAATGAATTTATCATTATTCACCATGTCGATGGATGGTTACAAGGAAAAACAAATCGATGGCAATATAAGGCTCTGGTTCCGGTGCTAACATAGATGTGACCCGGTCCCCGGTGCAAATTATCCCAAACCACTTGTCACCACATGGATCATCGCCACCCCAGTTTGATGGCTTGGTGTTCCAGGAAGCTGCAATCCCAACGAGACCAGCAGCTGCAAACATGGACGACAAGAACAAAATGATCCAACTAGCACTGCTGTACATACAGAATAAAAAAAAGAATCGCTGAATACATACTGTCTTGTGCATTCGTATCGGCCAAGATGACAGAAGCCTGAACAAGACAACTGAACAAGATGAGCCATGGAGCGAGCTCCATGCTTGGCCAGTTTCTTGAGGTGTCCCTGAAATCCTTTTGGTTGCTCATCTATTCCAAGGTCAGAAGCTCTTCCTGCGTCCCAAAAGTCCAGTAGTTATGAAGGAGACAATAATTCTCGATTCATCGTGAACTGGTCAGAGACTTAATCCGTCACTGTCAGCTCATATCAGGCCAAACAAAACGCGAGAAGAATAGGCGTAGTCAACCTATGGCTCTGCCACTTGCATTAGGAAAATGACAGGATTTTCCCTAATTTATCCTTTGATTTAATGACTGGGTGCTACATCGCAATCGCTCGATCTGAGAAGATAATCAATCAAGGAGTTATGGTTGAAGAGCATGTGCATACAAGTCTTGGAACCAAACTAAAGTAAAACAAAGAGGGCAAGACAGACAAACTGCAGGGTACATGTATGGACGGGGAGTAGAATAAATGGTGGGAATTCGGCTGTCGGAGCTGTCCCACGTTTAAGGCTTTGTTTATCGGCAAGATGAGCTCAACCAACCTATCAATGACCAAGTCATACCATACACCAGCTCATAACCATGCCTCCTAGTGGGCAACTGGGTTGTTGAAAGAGTAAACCACAACTGATTTTCCTAATTGTGCAATTCTATCCATTGGCTCCTGGGACTTGCACATTACTTTCTCAGCACCTAAAATTCAAATTATGTCAGCAAATCTCCCCTAATCACCTTCATATCTGAACAATTAGTCGCATTGCTGTCACTTGGTCGAAAACTTGGAGAGGGTCATGTCATACCTTCGGCATTTCATCGACCACCACCCCTCCCCGTGGAGAAAATTACAAAAAAAAAACACCATAATTGCGGTTAGGATTTCAAAAAACCACCACGCTACATGACACCAACTAATCACTCTGTTTAATTGGACCGTTACATTGGAACCCACCTGTCATCATCTCCACTCTCTCTTCTCACTATCCCTCTCTACTGAGCATTATGTCGAACACCTTATGTGCAGCGGCAGCGCATCCACCGGAGAAACGAGCTCGTATCCGCCTGCTTCAGGGTCAAGGTCGCGCCCTTCCTGGACTGCTTATCCACCGGTGTCCCGCCGGCTCAGTTTTCCGTGCCTTCGCCTCGGCCACGCCCGCCCGGTTGCGCGCCTAGTGGGCAACTGGGTTGTTGAAAGAGTAAACCACAACGGGTTTTCCTGATTGTGCAATTTTATACATTGCCTCCTGGGAGTCGCCATGCTGTCACTTGGTCCAAGACTTGGAGAGGGTCATGTCACACCTTGGGCATTTCATCGACCACCAGCCCCCCACCCCCCGGAGGTCCACTAGCTTTCATGGAGCACGATTATCGCCACCGCCGCGGGCGCCATCTCCTTGCTCCGCTCCTGCTGATATTTAGCCTTTTTCCTAGGGGCACGGTCATTGCTGTACCCACCATTCTTTTTTTTTTTGAGCAACTGCTGTACCCACCATTCAATCATCCATGCATCTTCGCTCAGAGTTATGAAGAATCAACGACTGAAGATGAACGAGAAGGAATCAACGGCTGGAATTCAGGTGACGTCATTGTTAACAATTCGACAACATTTTACCGTCACTTTAATTCCGTCTGAAGTTGTAAACGTTTAATTACTGCGGCCGAGTAGACTAGAGAGGCTGTCGAAAGAATATTCCAAACTACATTTCCTTTTATTATCCTTTACTTTCGGCATTAGGGTTCATATCCATCTATCACAGAAAAGGAAAATGCTTGCTTTAGGCCGACCTACGCGGTGAAACCGTAGGTCAGTCTAACTAGCGAGCGAGCGCGCAGCCAGCCAGAGCGCAGCGAGCCAGCTTGGGCCGTATATAGGCCCATTAACAGTAGTTTAGCTTTTTTGGCCCAGTTTCCGTGTCTGCCTGCATTTTACCAGCCCAACATTTGAACCACGTACAGTTATAAATACACTAAGTGTTCTTCGTTATTTTGGACAACGTTGCGTACGTCTTTAAAATTTATTGTAATTTCGCATGTTTTTTGTTGAGAAACCACAAATAAGATGTTGCAATGTTTTCTGGATGATTTTTTTAGAAAATGCTTATATGTTTATTAGAATTCATTTGAAATGACATGTTTATGGGATCCTTTACATGTTGTAAACATGTAATTTTTTTTATTGCGGTGGATTTACTTTTTTGTTGAAATAGTTGATGATTTTTGTTGCAACTGAAACAGTGACAAATTATTTTGTTACTTACCAACTTTTTAATTTATGCAAATAATTTTTTTGTTGCAATAGGTTGTGATTTTTGTTGAATTGTTTAAACTTTTTTTGTTGCAACACAATAACATATTGTTTAACTATTATTTGTAACATTACTTATTTTTCGAAAAAGATTTGGAAAAAATTGTTGCAATACTTTTTTTTTGTACACGGGACGATAATTTTTGTTGCGACGCAAGTGAATTGGTTACAATGGCAGTTTTGCTGTAATTATCGAGATGACCGGGAGCAATATAATATACCTTTTCGTTTTAAGTGGGGCTGATGTGGAGTGCGGATTCTATATGCGAAAAGCAGGAGGGCTAAAAAGTAAAACTGTGTTGTGCTGATTGAAGATCGGACGGCTCGCGAGGGGACCTACGTTTTGCAAACGTAGGCCGACCTACGCAGAGCACGCGCCCACAGAAAATTCCCCTGGTCATACTTCTGCAAATCAGGAGAAGTCATCATCGGATCCCCACTGGTACACCTGGGATGTTTCGGGACAGGCCTGTTAAAGACCAGTCTGCAAAAGCCAAGCCTAGCCCGGCTCGGCTCGAGGCATGTAAAAAACGTCTATCTTAGGTTAAAATATACTAAAATAATCATTTATGGAGTATAATTATACCTATATTTTCTGTAAAATGCTAAAATCATCATAGATTAAACTGAAATTTACTAATATTGGGGCTAGTTCATATGATTCGAGGATTTTTACTAATATAGACAAAAAAAGGCCTATCTATTGGGCATCGTCGGTGGTGCATGTTGTTGTGGCCCGCGCTGCCTAGTCGTCGTCGAGGATAATGTACGACGACATCATGTAGAGATGCATTAGGGGCTACGCCAGCTGCTGGGCCGGCAGAGGGGGAGGTGGTTGTTGCGCCTTGGCAGCGGCGTTAGCGGAGTCGTGGAGGGCCAGAGCGAGTCCCTCCCACATCTCGAGCTCGTGCAGCTCGGAGGCCTCGATGCCGAGGCGCAACTGCTTAGCCTCCTCCTCCTCGGTCTAGGGCGGCGTAAGGAGGGGCGACACCACGGGAGGGTCGTCAACCTCTCACATCCCCACCTCGGGCTCCTCCTCCTAGGGCACCTCCGGTCACGGGTAGCAGGAGGCGAAGTGGGTGCAGTGACGCGCGTTTGGGACCGCGGCGACGATTAACCAGCGGTTACAAAGGCCGATTTCGAAGCTGAATGCGGAGTTTGCCGCAGATCGAAGGGGAGGAGCGTGCGGCGGCACATAATCACGCGGCGCCGAACTGGACCGTATGCTAGCACGGGCGGCATGCGACGCGGTGACCGTTGAGGTGCCAGTGCTCGGGAGGTTCATGTCCGTCCATGGCACCAGTTGGACGTGCTCCCAAAGGCACTTCATGTGGTCCATGCTGACGCGTGTATGCTCACGACGCCCCCCCGCCCCCACCGACGGCCTTGCCTCGTGGTCGTTGCGACCAACCTTGAATGGTGCCATCTCCTTCTTCACCATCATCGCGGCGCCGACGAGAGTTTAGCTAGGATTTTTAGTCGGGACTAGGAATTGTGTGCGTGTGGACGATGACGACCTTGGTCCCATTTAATAGGACTGAGTAAAAGTAGGCGAAGGGCTCAAACGTTGAAAGTTGGGGCAGAGGGGAAACGAGGGAGCGGTAGACGACCAAACTTGTGCCAGATTTGGGACAAACACTGTCTATCCTCCCTTAGTTCGAGCGCCATTTGGGATGATTTTTCCCCTCCAAATGTGTGTCCGCCGACAAGACCGACCAAAATCTTCGTTTTGGGGCGTTGGGCTTCGCTAAAACCAACAACAGCCGGCCGACTAGCTGAGAGGACAATTCTCTACATACAGTTCTAGAAAAATCATATGCATAAAAAGCAAACATGTAGCGAGCCTCATGTGCAAACAAAACTAAATCTGGAGAATTTCTACCACACGTGACTAAGGGCCCCTTTAATTCAAAGGAATGTCAAAGTATTTATGGAGCGTTGAATCCTATAGGAAAATTTCCTATATAAGTTGTTTTATTCATAGGATCATACCCCTACAGAAATTAATCCGATGAGAATCTTGTAGTGTAAATCCTATAGAAAAAAGCATTACGTCATACCTCATGGAGAAATTCTTTCACTACAATCAAAGGGACTTCCTCTTCCTATAGGATTCAACTAGCATGACATCCCAAACCTATAAGAGAATCTTCGGCCGTCTCCCTCACGAGCCACCGAGGACCCTTTTTTTTGCGTCGGCATGCCGTTTCCCGCATAACCGCGCCCCCAGGAGGTCCAATAGCGCCGGTTTGGGCCAAAATTTTGCCCGGCGAACCTAGGACGAACCAACGCACCGGGGGACTCCCGGGGGCAGAGGCTGAAGCGAAAACGCGCGTGGGTTCGTCCTGTCGGCGAGAGTGGGCTACTTTGACGCCATTTCCCCCGTTTTTTCATCAAGTGCACACAACGAACCCCCTCCCTCGCCACCGCTCCCGCCTTTTCTTCCCTCCATAGATCTCCGACGCCTGCCATGCCACTCAAAAAGTACAAGCAGCCGTGATACGTCATAAACGTATCCTTAATTTCTGATGTTCCATGTTGTTTTTTTATTGTTTCCCACATGTTTGCTAAACACTTTATGTCATTTTTATCGATTTTCTAGACTAACCTATTGACAAGATGCCACAGAGTCAGTTCCCTTTTTCTGTTGTTTTTAGTTTCAGTAAAGTTGTTCTGGAAATATTCTCGGAATTGGAAAATCCGAAGCTCGGAAGTCTTAGGATTCCCGAAGGTTCCACAGAGTTCCGAAGAGGCCCGGAGGGGGGCCAACAACATAGGGCGCCCCCCCGGGCCGCGCCATGGGATGGTGTGGGGCCTCCCGGCGTCCACCGCCTTTGCTCTTTCGCCTATTTATACCTCCCGAGACGTAAACCCTAAATATATTCCACTTCGTCCCCAAAAACACCCGAGGCCGGCGTCATCGTCATCCCGAGATCTGGAGGGTTCTAGAGCTCTCTTCGGCACCCTGCCGGGAGGGGAATTCATCACCGGAGGGGTCTACACCACCATTCCGTCCTCCGAAGTGATGCGTGAGTAGTTCATCCCTGGACCACGGGTCCATAGCAGTAGCTAGATGGTTGTTCTCTCCACTTTGTACCTCATGTTTAAATCTTGTGAGCTGCCTAACATGATCAAGATCATCTTTATGTAATGCTACATGTTGTGTTTGCTGGGATCTGATGAATGTCGAATGTTATGTCTTCTGATTATCAATCTATCATGTTATCTTCATGCATATGTTATTTATGATCTTGCATGCTCTCCATTATTAGTAGATGCTCTGGACAAGTAGGTGCTAGTAACTCCAAGAGGGAGTATTTATGCTCGATAGTGGGTTCATGCCTCCTTTGCATCTGTGCTCGAGTGGTAGAAACGTGACGGATGGAGGATGTTTTGTTGGCATTAGGAAGAAAATAACAATGCTTTGTCTAAGGATGATGTTATTGTTTACATTACACACTTTGCTTACTGCAATTATCTGTTGTTGCAACTTAATACCAACGTTTGTTCGGACGATATTCGGAGGGTGGATTATTAGTCATATATGTAGTTGGATGACGGTCTATGTATTTTGTTGTAATGCCCGCATGAACCACATAGTAATCTTTATGTCTTGCATATGCACTACGGTGCAGCCTTCATTTTTGTCAATTGCCCAACTGTAATTTGTTCACCACACATGTTATTTATCTTTCACAGAGCGACACCACTAGTGAACTGTGGACCCCGGTCCTTTTTTCCTCATACTGAAAACACCTACTGCCTTCATACTGCTTTCATACTTTTACTACTGCTTTCATACTATTCTCCTACTATTTTGCACACCATACGTTTAACCTCTTTGTGTTTAGAAAAACCGGTGCGATTGACAACCTCACTGCTTTGTTTGGGCAAACTGATTTGATTGTGTTGTGTAGGTTCCACGTTGCTTCTGAACCGGGAGTGCGCCCTGACATCTCAGCTGCTTCAACCTTCTGAAGTTACTCCTTCCTCTTATTGGTCGATTCAACCTTGATTTCTTTCTGAGTTAAACTTGCCATTGCACTCTTCATACCTTCCTCTTGGGGTCTCCCAACGAATGTGTGATCACACGCATCAAGCAATTTTCTGGCGCCATTGCCGGGTTGGAAGAGAATTTTTACAAGGGGAGTCTCTCACTTCCAATCTCTTTACTTTGTTTTTGTTTTGCTTAGTTTATTTTATTTTATCTTATTTTCTTCTCTTTATCAAAAACACAAAAAAATTAGTTCTTATTCTAGCTGTAGTTTTATTCCTATTTTTAGTTTTGTTAAAATGAATACTCCTGTCCCTATTACCATGTCACATGAGGAAATGATCTTCACTTTCAAACAAGGGAGTGATGAGAGTTTTAAGGAAGCTTGGTCTAGAGTTTTTGATTCCTATTGCAAAACTGAACCTAAAATGACTCTAAGCATGTTTCTTTGTAGCTTTTACTTTGGTCTTGTTCTTTGCTATAGATATGCTTTGGATATTGTGGTAGGAGGAGATTTCCTTCATTGGGATGGAGAGAAAGCTTTTAATGCTATAAAAAAAGTTAATTGCAACCTATAGTTTACCCAGTAGTTCTGATAAAGCCTTTGCAAATATTTATGCTAGATTGAATACTCTTGAGTTACATATTTCTTATTTAAAAGAAGGTTATGGCCAAATTTGTGAACATATTGATTATGTACCAATAAACTCTGAAGCCTCAAATATGATTCCTTTGGTGAAAGTTGTTATAAATGGTGAAACATTTCATGCTCGTTGTGATATTATGTATGAATTTTGTCTTACGCGCAAAGAGATTTATGAATCTTTGAACCTTTGGGGACTTGCTGAGGAAGGAAAAGAAATTCCTATCATTAATAACACCACTATATTTCCCATTAGGATAGCTGAGGGAGTGTTTACAAAACTCCTAGGAAAAACTGTCTCCACTGATTATCTTGTTATTGAATCTATAGGAGGAGGACAAATTACCCTTGGAAGATCTCTGATGAAGCTCTTAGGAGCAGGGAAAGGTACCATGACTTTCACTTCCAAACCATGCTTGGACCATCAGTTCCCTAAAAGTAAAAATAAAGGTAAGAAAGGTAAGCGTAGACCAAGTTACAATTTGTATGCTTCTTCACTTGAAAATACTTGATTCCACTTTTCTGGGCCTAGCTAAAAGGCGTTAAAGAAAAGCACTTCTTGGGAGATAACCCATGGTTTTATTTTTTGCTTTGTTTTTCTCTGTTTTCTTTGATTCGAGGGGTTGTATACTTATGTAGTAACTCCTTTGTATCTTTATTTTTATGTTTTAGTAGTGCCAAGTAAGTTTTCTGACGAGAGTTGGAGTTGGTTTTCGGATTTCTGCGCAGGAAACAAAATTTCTGCTGTCCACCGTAAAAAATCGTATAATCCACAGAAAAACCGCAATGAACTGAAATTTATTGTTCTTATTCCTCGGCTAATTCCGCAATTTTTTCGATCTTTAAGTTTTTCTATTTGAGCAACATAAATGCCTCGAAAAAATCGTCTTTACAGACTTTTCTGGTTTTGACAGATTCTGCCATTTTTCTTGTAGTTGCTCTTTTGCGATGTCAAGTGGATTTCTTTGCTTCACGAAATATCAGTGTCTGTAGCTAATGTTTAAAAGTACCAATATAACTTGTGCCATACAAAACCAATGGATTTTTAATTTTTGCACTAACCCTCTAATGTGAATTATTGTTTGAGTATGGTGTGAAGGAAGTTTTCAAGGGTCAAGAGAAGAGGTGATATATGTGATTAAGAAGAGTGCAAGGTCAAAGCTTGGGGATACCCCGGTGGTTCATCCAAGCATATTTTTAGAAGACTCAAGCATCTAAGCTTGGGGATTCCCAAGGCATTCCCTTCTTCATCAACTATCTATCAGGTCACTTCTCGTGAAACTATATTTTTATTCGGTCACATCATATGAAGTTTACTTGGAGCGTCTGTTTGTTTTTCTTTTGTTTTATTTTGTTTTCCTTGCTGCAATAATATCATTGGACCCTAGCTTTGTTTGTTTGGGAGAGAGACACGCTCCGCGTTTTCGTTTGAATACTTGCTATGCTAGTATTCTTAGTTTTTCTTCTAGTTACTGCAAAAATTTCTGTTTAGCTCTTGTTTTCATTGCATCTCTTATTTAGAGTTGTTACTTTGAGTAGTGTTATGTGAGTACTCTCATGTTTTCTTGCTGTAGCATGTAGCGAATTTTTGTTAAAGCATGTCTTGTATTGAGCTACCTATTAAGGACCGAGCGTACACGTGGAGCAATATGCAAGCTGATCCTTTATTGGCTCTGCTTGATTGGTTGTTTACATCACCCGGTTGGACTCTAAAGTTCCCTAACACTATGGTTGACCCTCTTGCTAGGCCCACATCGTATCATGTTCCATGTGTTGTCTCTATTGGCACTCACTTATCGAAAGCTCATACCTTTCGTTTTGACAATCATTGGATATCCATGCCGAGATTTTTTTGATGTCGTCAGTAACATCTAGAACATTCATTGTCCAGGAGATAGTGCACGTTGTTTATCTGCTAAATTCAAACTCCTTCGCAAAGGACTCAAAAATTGGAGCTCTAGAATTTCAGTCATTAATAATTTTGTAGCCAACTGCAATCAAGTTATTCTACGGTTTGATGAGATTGAGGAACTAAGGGCGTTACATATTACCAAGTAGAATTTTCGTGAAATCGTCAAAACTCATCTCTCTCGATTACTTGGCTTCCAGAGGACTTATTGGAGGAAACGATGCACGACGAGATGGGCCAAGCTTGGCAGTGAGAACACATTGCTACCCTCCTTCGTGATGATGGATCCATTGCATCTGATCATCAGGAAAAGGCTGGCCTTCTTAGGCAGGTTTACAAGGATCGATTGGGCACTTCCAATCCCATTGATCATGAGATTGACCTTGGTGATTTCTTGCAGCCTATTGATGGACTAGAATCTCTCACAGTTCCTTTTACTCACCAAGAAATTGATGACATTGTCCATGAACTACCCATAGACAAATCCCCGGGGCCCGATGGTTTTAATGGATTATTCATCAAGGTTTGCTGGCCTATTATTAAATGGATTTTTATCGCCTCTGTGATGATTTTTGGCATGGTACGGTTAATATCCAAAGTATCAATGATGCATTCATTACACTAATCCCTAAGTATCGCTCTCCGGAAGGACCTAATGATTATAGGCCCATTTCGTTGCTAAACTCTAGCTTCAAATTATTAACCAATATACTTTCTAATCGGCTGCAACTGCGTATACTTGATATTGTTCATGTTAATCAATATGGCTTTCTAAAATTGTGCACTATTTAGGACTGTATTGCCTTGGCATATGAATACATCCATCAAGTCATGCAGACGGGAGAGGGTGCAGTTATCATCAAGCTTGATTTCACGGAAGCTTTTGATCTTATAGAGCATGAGGCTATTCTAAAAATCTTACATATACAGGGTTTTGACGACCGTTGGATTCGTTGGATCAAATCAATATTTGATACTGGTACCTCCTCAATTCTCTTAAATGGTGTTCCAGGGAGAAAATTTGCATGCAAGCGTGGTGTGTGTCAAGGGGACCTCCTCTCTCCGATATTTTTTGTTGATGGTGCCGATTTACTTTAGGCCATGGTTAATAAATCAATGGAAATTGGAGACATCACTTCTCCTTTAGCTATCCCTGGCATCGATTTTCCAATAGTCCAATACGCGGATGATATGTTACTTGTGGCCTAAGCTTGCCCTCGCCAATTGGCAGCTCTCAAACGTATCCTTGCTACTTTTTCAGCAGCCACTGGTCTCCGTATTAATTACTCCAAATCCAACATGATGCCCATTAACATCTCTCATTCGCAATTAATCAGTCTGGCGGCGGATTTCGGCTGTGCACCTGGAAGTTTACCTTTTCCTTATTTGGGTCTCCCACTTGGCACGACGAGACCAACTGTTAGAGATCTTTCACGTCTCACTGACCTGGTGGAACGACGTCTTAATGCTTGTGCTCGCTTCCTTGATTATGGTGGTCGCCTGACTTTGGTGCAATGGGTTCTCTCATCACTACCCTCTCATTACATGAGCTCGCTGAAACTATCTAAGGCATTAATCAAAACCATTGATCGAGCACGTCGTCATTGCTTGTGGGCTAGAGATGATTCCATTGGCTGTCCCCACTCCCTGGCTGCATGGACTATGGTGTGCCATCCTAAAAAAACATGGGGGTCTTGGAGTGATTAATTTGGAACTACAAAACAAGGCACTGTTGATTAAACACATTCACAAGTTTTTTCAATAAGACGATACACCATGGATTAAGCTTATCCAAGCTAATCATGTCTCTGGTCCGGTGCATATTCAGACAGGGTCTAACTCCTTTTGGTGGCGGGATATATGTAAGCTCCTTCATCTATACAGTGGAATTACAACTGTTACCATTGGGAATGGCCGAGATACCTTATTTTGGAAGGATGGGTCGTGTGGGCAGGATTTGATTATGGATCAATTACCCCACCTATATTCATTTGCCATCAATGAGGATGTCACTGTCGTTGATATAATTAATGTTATACCATCATCAGATTATTTCAACTTACCTCTATCTGTTGTGGCCTTCGAGGAGCTCCAACTGGCTTCATCTCTTTTGCATGAGGATGTATTGGATGAGGAGACCATGGACCAGCGCATCTATCCATGGAAGAATACACATTACACCTCGGCCAAACTATATGCCTATCTCTTTGCTCAGGTGCCTTGCCACAGGTTGCTATGTCTGATTTGGAAATCCAAATGCCTCCCAAAGCTTAGAGTCTTCCTTTGGTTGCTATTCTCGGACAGACTGAACACGATGGATATTATGGCTAGGAAAAATTGGGGTGACAACGCTGACACGATCTTTGTCCTTTATACTGTTGGTGCACGGGAAACTAGGAATCACCTATTCTTTGAGTGTGCTTTTGCTGCCAGATGTTGGCTCCACATAGGGATCCACTGGGATCTGAGCAAGCCATGTCTGAATCGTGTCATGCTGACCAATGTGTTCTTCAAGGAACCTTTTTGCTTGAGGTTTTTGCATGCGTCGCATGGAATATCTGGAAGTCTCGCAATGATTTCACCTTTCAACACATCGAGCCATCATGGAATAAATGGAGGACCAGATTCAAAAATGATTTGGAGCTTCATCAATATAGACTGAAAACTTGCATTGTTGCTAGTTGGTTAGCTTGGATCAGTAGCATTCTCCATTAAACTTCCTACTTAACTGTAATTCCTCTTCTCCCCCCTAAGAATCTATTGTACTTCACCTTTGTAACTCTTGGGTAACCCATTGGTTGACTCTATTTATCTATAAAACACCGTAGGGCCTGTCCCTACGGTCTCAAAATTCAAAAAAGAAACAATTGCTTGAGGTAGAATTTTTAACGGTGCAAGTAGAAGTTTGGATAGACTATGGCTAGACTTTTTCATATCATGCTAGATGTTATTTTAGTTCTAAAGACTTGTGGTTATTGAGTAGCATGATTAGCCTCAAATATCTGAGAGTGTTTAATATGCCATTGAAAGAATCATGAGGTGTTCTTGTCATATTGAAGCATAAATTTGTGGTGTTCTTGTAACATCCCTGATTTTTGGAGAAAATCAAAAATCACAAAAAATTAAAACATTTTGTTTTCCTCTAATGCAAGCCACCAAAAACCAGTAAAACACAACACAAAGAAAGTATAAAGTATCATTTGAATGTTACTGGAAAGGACAATCCAAACGACTCTGTTTTTCTAAAACCCTAAACCCTAAAAATAAATAATTATGCAAATGAATTGTTTTCCTATTTAAAAAATGGTATTAAGTAGCTATTAGTATGTTAATCATATTTTGAAAATATAATTATTTTAGGTGTGATAAAATAGCACACAAATGTTTTAATATTAAAGGTGTTAATTTTACAAAACCATAGAAATAAATTTGAGCTCATTTGGGCATTTAAAACAAAAGATATAAAAGAAACCAGGAAAAAGAAAAGAGAAATGAACAAAAAAAAAAGCAGGAGGAGCACAGCGCCCAACTGGGCTGGAGCCCATTTCCCTCTCCCCCTCTTATTCCCCCCACGCGCGCAGCGTGTAGAAGCCCACCCAAAGACCAGGAGAGAACCCACACCAGCCCATCACCCTTTTCCTCCCCGTTGACAACCAGGGCCCGCATGCTGACGTCACGGATGACGCCAGTGCTTCAACGTCCGTGCTCGGATCCAACTGCGTCGCCGCCTCGACGCGGCCCTGCCCCTCGCGCACGCCATCCGGGGCATAAAAGGCGCTGCGCCTCGACGTCCACGTCCCGCGATGAAAACCCTAACCCTAGAACCGCCGTCGCCTCGAATATTGCCATCCGCCGCCGCCACCATTAGAAAAGGCTTCGGGATCTTCCGCCCTCGCCGTTTGGAACCACGTGGGGAGCACGGGAGGCCACCACCTACCTCTCCTCGTCGAGCGGAGCTCATTGCTGGCCTCAGCGCTTCCAGGGAGCTCCGGGATCATCCACGCCGTCCTCGACAACCCGCCGGCGACGCCGTCTTCCTCCTCTCCGGTGAGCTCCCCCTTTGTTTCTGGTCGTTGGATCCGCACTAGACGCACAGGATTAGATCAAGCCGATTCAGCTTAAGCTGAACTTAAGCCAGACTCAAGCCGAGCGCAACCAATCGCAGCACGCCACCTCAGATCCATCCCGCGCACCAATCAGAGCCTGCCACGTGGCTCAGGTGTTTCTCTGTTTTTTCCGAATAGATTTAATTGTCACTTTTACAGAAAATTCCCTAGAAATTAGATCTGTTATAACTTTTTAACCGTAGATCTAAATTAAGCAAATTTGGACTTTTTGAAAAGCCCTGAACACGTAGAATCTCTTAGCACTGTCCAAATTCAAATTTGACAAACTTAAATTGGTTCAAATTTTAATATGCTTGTTTGATGATTTTTTGACATAGTTTAAATTCTACACATCTAAAAATTGCAAATAAAATATTTTTGGAGACCTTAGGATGTGTACTAACAATCCCTTGCGCCCAAAATAATTTTTGGCTAAGTTAAAATGGTTTTGGTTGTTATATGCTCATATGACTATTATGACTTAGTTTATTTTCTATAAGTATTTCCAATATGTTTTCTCTAGCAAAATTGTGCTAAGGACTAACCTTAGACCAGAGAGAACAAAACATAAGCCCTTAGAATATTTCTAAGTTATTTTTCCTAGTTGACCCTCCTAGTTGAAAACCACTAAGTCTGGATTAGTGAAAAGCCATGGAGAGGATGCTACTGTTTTCAACTTGAAGATTTTCAACATGAAGCAAGAAGACCAATGAAGGACTTAGAAACTTCAGAAGAATCTCCAAAAAGTGGAAGCACTTAGAAGAAAATATCAAGAGGAACTTCAAGAGGACCAAACGACATCTCTCTTTTTCTCTAAGTCTTTTCTCCCCTTTCTTTTATGTTCCTTTAGAACTTATGCTATGGCTAAGTTAGATGAAGACCAGCCCTAGTTGTACCAAAACCAACAAGTGTTAGAAGATTCAACGAAGACACCACACCAAGGAGGAAACTAAAAAGGAGCATGAAGATTTTTCTAAGACCAAGGCTGTGAAGACTTAGGATTTGTTTTCCAATACTTAGAATTTGTTTTCAAGGTGATTAGTGTTTTGTCCAAGACTTAGAATCTATTTTCTAAGTAGGATGAGATTTTTGACCAAGACTTCAACAAGAAGACTTTCCTCAAGAAGAGCAACTGCAACTCAAGAAGAATACTCTCCCAGAAGATGAACAAGATGAAGATTTTTACAAGTCCTTTTAGGGGAACTCTAACAATCTCTACTACCTCTCTTATTCTATATGACTAAGTCCCTAGGATTATTAAGGAGGACTACAAGAAAGGCCATTGAAGAAACATGCAAAAGGACTTAGACATCAGAAGCAACTCAAGGAAGCAAAAGAAGACTTGAAGAAACCAAGATAGAAGTAGATTAGCTTAACACCTTTGTGTGATCTTCTTGATCAAAGTCCAACACTTAGTCACAAATGGAAAACTCTAACTACAACCCGTTAGTTTTCTTTTGTGCATTGAAACTAAATGTTTTCACATGTTTTCCTTTGTTTTCTTTGTTGTTTGGTATGTTTTCTTCATTTGTTTGTATGTTTGTTAGCATGCTTGTTTATTCTGTTGTGTGTTTTCAGTGTTTAGTTTTTATGGAGAGAAATGTTCTATTCTGTGAAGAGAAGGTGATTGTTCTTCACCAACTTCAAAAGAAAGTAACACACCATCAAATGCCCCATATTTTTACTATGCAATACTAGGGTTTTTTAGTAGTATGCACGTTAGGTTTTTTTTACTAAGTTACTATTATGCTATGAAAAATCCCAAGTAGTGTGTAGCAATCCCTTAGACTTGTTATTCTGGAGACTTAGTACTTAGTATATGCTTAGCCATGCTACAAAGTTATATTTTCTAGATATTGAGGAAAAATTTCTAAGTACTTAATCAATAAAACACCTGGGTGGAATTGGTCATTGCAAGGTTTATGTTGAGTGGCTCCTTAGGGCCATATCTATGGTGTTTTTCACCTAAGGAGTGCACTTGTGGTTTGCCACCCAGGAACAAAGAGATTACTAAGTCACTCTAAGTTTAGTAGCTTCCCGTGCAGCCCTTTGACATATGGGCTCTGTCTTGATCAACTAAGTTGTGAGAGTTCAGCCCATGCTTGACATGAATATGTAGCATAATTATAGGTGGAGCGGGTCTTGATGGTTGGGTTGAATTCTTGCTTCTGAAAGATCTCGTCTCAATTCTCTCCTTTCCATGATGCACTCCATGTGTATAGGATGTTTGGGCTAATTGAAGACAAAGGGTGAAAGTGCACAACCTCTGCAGAGTTAGAAACTATGATCATAGCCATGACCCCAGTAATGGATGACTTCGAGCAGCTGGACAAGGATGGATGGAAGAATATCAACACCATTTTGAAGAAGTAAAATTTGGCTAAGGAAATATTAGTTGTGGTGCTCATGGGTGTGTCCCATGGTGCCAATATTTGAAAATACAAACTCGTTTTCAAAAGTGTTAGGGAAAAAAAAACTTGCTTTCTGCAAATAGTCTAAACTCCACCAAGCCAGATATGCATGTAGTTTACACTTGCCATTTTATATCCACCATAGTGTTACTTGCCAATACATTAAATTGTATTGACTCCCTTGTGGCTGCATATTCCATATTGCAGATGAATCTGAAGACGAGTGAGGTTTCGTTAAGGATCTCGAGTCTATCACCAACATGCTTTGCATGTGGCACATGAAGTAGATGAGGATCAATGTTACTATGTTTTCCTCTGTATTTCTGTTTCCTGCTAGTCTTCTGAGACTATGCAAGTTGTAATCATATTTTGTATAGACTGGATCATGCGATGTAATAGAATTTGGACGCATTTGCAATGATATTTCATTTTGAACTGTGGTGCTAGCAATTGATCCAGGGACTAGCACAATAACAGAGAGTTCCTCTCATTATTTAAATGTGGGAACGCTATAGTTCTCCTTTGAATGTTTTATTTGGTTGACTTGGCGCATGCTCACACCATGTTTATGACTATGAACCAGTCACTAATAGCCTCTATGATCATTTAATTTTTTTAACTTGTGGTACAACTTATGCTTTGATTAATGATGTTTATGTCGCTATGCATGATTATGGCCATTATTTCTCTCTTGATTTGCCGCTCCCAGTCTTTTGCTAGCCTCTACATGTACTGAGTATGAGCTCTACTCGTGCAATCCAACTCCCCAAAACCAAATTTTTACCATTGAGCCATACCTACCTACATGTGGTAATTAACCGCCACTCCAAGTAAATTGTTCATGTGCTACCTTTAAAACTTTCAAAATTACTCCTGTTTTGTGTTCCTGTTTTTGCTCATGAGGACGTAAATAGAGAATCTTTATCTCACTTGTTGATTGAATTTCACATCCTGGACTAGTGGCTTCATCCTCTTATCCAATTGATAGAAGAGCTGGCAGTGGGGTGCCCAGCTCCAAATTAATAACACAAATTCTCTTCACTATTTTTGCCCCTGATTTATCAATCAAAGCATAATTGTGTAAACAAAAGAGAAAGAGGGGTGACCTTCTACACCAGTTGTGTCCTTCATATGGGAGCCGCTCTTGTGAAGTCTAGTTGGCTTATGACGTACTTTATTTTCTGTTTACCATTCGTTGACATTAGCATATGCCTCCTAAAATATAGACACTCCTCCACGGTATGTGATTGTTGGCAGGCACCCGAGGATTTGGTTAGCCATGGTTTGTGTAAGATGGATGGGAGGAGTGTCAAGCATTTTTATACCTCTGTTTAATAAAATAAAAGCTCTAGCACATGAGTGATCCATGATTCCCTCTACGAAGGGCCTTTATTTTACTTTTATGTGTAGTATCCATCTTCTAACTTGATGCACAGTTGAGAGAGCATAGTTGCCATTCTGAGTTTTATGTGCATTTGTCCCAAAAACATTATTAATTGATTCATGATGTGTTATTTTTTGTTCTCTAATTATGTGTTCTAGTCTTCCTCATGAACTTTGAAGGTGTCCTGGTATTTATGTTTTGCCGCACTCTTAAGGACTTGCGAAATATCACTTTGCCATGCTTTCTTTATACTTGAAACAAATGTATATATTTTGTTGCATTGTTATTCATGATCTTCTATTTGTGTTACTTCTCATGATGCAAGGTGATTGCTATGCTTTATTATTAAAATTCTATTTATCATGCTTGTGTTGAAGTTATATGATCTCAACTTACTTATGCTTTTACATTATTAATGATCAAGTTATGTTGGTAGCATGTCACCTCATAAATTATGTGTTTTTATCGTTTACCTACTCGAGAACGAGTAGGAACTAAGCTTGGGATGTTGATACGTCATAAACGTATCCTTAATTTATGAGATTCCATGTTGTTTTCTTAATGTTTCCCACATGTTTGCTATACACTTTATGTCATTTTTATCGATTTTGCGGACTAACCTATCGACAAGATGCCACAGAGCCAGTTCCCCGTTTTCTGCTGTTTTTAGTTTCAGAAAAGTTGTTCTGGAAATATTCTTGGAATTGGAAAATTCGAAGCCCGGAAGTCTTAGAATCCCCGAAGGTTCCACCGGCTCCCGAATAGACCCGGAGGGGGCCTCTAGGGCCCACACCATAGGGCGGCGTGCCCCCTGGCCGCGCCATGGGGTGGTGTGGGCCCCCCGGCCTCCACCGTCTTTGCTATTTTGCCTATTTATACCTCCCGAGACGCAAACCCTAAATATATTCTACTTCGTCCCGAAAAATACCCGAGGCCGCCGTCATCATCATCCCAAGAATGGGAGGGTTCTGGAGCTCTCCCCGGCACCCTATCGGGAGGGGAATTCATGACCGGAGGGGTCTACCCCACCATGCCCTCCTCCAAAGTGATGCGTGAGTAGTTCATCCATGGACTACGGGTCCATAGCAGTAGCTAGATGGTTGTTCTCTCCACTTTGTACCTCATTTTTAGATCTTGTGAGCTGCGTAACATGATCAAGATCATCTTCATGTAATGCTACATGTTGTGTTTGCTGGGATCTGATGAATGTTGAATGCTATGTGTTCTGATTATCAATCTATCATGTTATCTGCATGCATATGTTATTTAGGATCTTGTATGCTCTCCGTTATTAGTGGATGGTCTGGCCAAGTAGATGCTAGTAACTCCAAGAGGGAGTATTTATGCTCGATAGTAGGTTCATGCCTCCTTTGCATCTGTGCTCGAGTGACAGAAACGTGACGGATGGAGGATCTGTTGTTGCCATTAGGGAGAAAACAACAATGCTTTGTCTAACGATGATGTTATTGTTTACATTACACACTTTTCTTACTGCAATTATCTGTTGCTTGCAACTTAATACCCAACGTTTGTTCAAATGATATTCTGAGGATGGATTATTAGTCATAGTTGAAGTTGGATGACGGTCTATGTATTTTGTTGTAATGACCGCATGAATCACATAGTAATCTTTATGTCTCGCATATGAACTACGGTGAATCCTTCATTTCTTTCAATTGCCCAACTGTAATTCGTTCACCACACATGTTATTTATCTTTCATGGAGAGACACCACTAGTGAACTATGGACCCCTGTCCTTTTTCCTCATACTGATAAAACACCTAGTGCTTTCATACTGTTACTACTGCTTTCATACTGTTCTCCTACTGTTTTCCACACCATACGTTTAACCTCTTTGTGTTCAGCAAAACCGGTGAGATTGACAACCTCACTGCTTCGTTGGGGCAAAGTGATTTGATTGTGTTGTGTAGGTTCCGTGTTTCTTCTGAACCGGTAGTGCGCCCTGCCATCTCAGCTGCTTCAACCTTCTAAAGTTAATCCTTGCTCCTACTGGTCGATTCAACCTTGGTACTTTCCGCTGCACTCTTCATACCTTCCTCTTGGGGTGTCCCAACGAACGTGTGATCACACGCATCAAGCCGCGCCCCGTCTGCGACGATGAACAACTGAGGGCGAGGAAGCCGATGCATAGGCCGCCGGGCATGACAAACGTCGAGTGGAAAGCCGATGTTGAGTGGAGGACGACCGGCGAAGAAGGGCTGAAAGTGCATATCTTTCCTAATTACGTATTGTTTGAGCACAACATTCATATTATTTTAACAATGTGTTGATGTTACTAGGGTATCTTGATACATTCCATTAATGGCGGAGATTTACTAAAAAGGGAGAAAAGATCGAAGTATCTCTCCAAAGCTAGCTGCTGAAATCTCGAGGCCGGAGTCACCGGGGTGTCAGACCGGAGTCTCCGGACTCAGGATTTCCCAGCGTGTAGGCAGAACTGTGTCACTCTCTACTTCAGTCCAGAATTTCTGGCAAAGACTTGGCGGAGTCTTCGGTCAGGCCAGAGTCTCCGGACTCTGGATTAATCTGAGAAATCTTCGATGTGTGTCACGTTGTTTCTCCGTTCGAAGTTTTTGGCGGAGTCTTTGAACAGGCCGGAGTCTCCGGACTTAGGATTTTCGTGAAGGCCAAGTCCAAGTGGTGTCACCTTCTGTTAAAGAACGAAGACTTGGCGTAGTCTCCGGTGTGCTCAAGAAATCTCCGGCCCATGGAAACATGCCGGAGTCTTTGCAAGACCGGAGTCTCCTGTGTAAAATATCCTGATGGACCTCAAACAGCTACATTTTGGGGAGAGGGTATAATTACCCATCCCCTTCGTCCACATCTGCTCAGCTCGTCCAGCATTCAAGTCTCCATTAATTGAGCCCACAAAACACAAGAGATCTCCTAATCCCTCCACCCAAACTCTTTGATCTTCTGGCGATTGAAGGAGAAGGCCCCGATCTACATCTTCAGCTAGCAGTTTTTCATTCCCATCATCCCCTTAGGGATTTGAGTCTAGGGTTTCCTTATAAAAAACCTAGACATCTTTGTTACTTACTTGTTGTTTGTGGAAGATTATTGGTGTTCTTGAGAGCCCCCAATTCAGTAGTAGGTGTGTGCCTCAAGCTCGTGTAAAGGTTCCGGATTCTACCTTGAAGGATTCCATAGTGGAAGGTGAAATCGGCCTTCATGGCGTATTTCATGTGAGAATAGGGTGAGGCCTTTGCGGCATTGAGTAGGCCTTCGTGGCGGAACTCACACCCCTCCAACGAGATGTACTCCCCTCAAAAGGAGGATCTTGGGAATACATCCTTGTCTCCGCATGCTTCCACTCTGGTTACTTCTATCCTTTAGCTTTTACATTGTGCTTGTATATTTCTTCGGTTGCTTGTCAGATAGGTAAATTCATCATAGTTGCATATCTAGAGAATTTACCTTTGTGTCAAGCCTTAAATCGAGGAAGTGTTAAAATTTTGAGGTAGAACCTATTCACCCTCCCCTCTTGGTCTCCATACGATCCGTTCAATTCGTATTAGAGCCTCAGCTCTTAATTCGGGCTTAACCGCCTAAGAGAAAGTATGGGCAACGAATCCGCCGAGTCTAGGATTACGGCTACCATGGATGATCTTAAGAAGAAGGAAACATACTTGAATTCCTCCATGGAGTCCCAAATGAAAGTGTTGAGTGCCATGTTTACGCAACTCATGAAAACCCAAGGCTCGGATCCTTCCGCCTCTGCGCCCACCGGGAATAACACCTCGGCGAACAAGGGGACGAGGGATGAGGAAGGGGTGAAGATAATGGAAACAAATTCCACCGAAAGATGTTAATGGAAAGGAGGATTACCATTCTGTTCCCCTTCTTGGTTCTCTCCCAATTACATCATTCCTCACTTTCATATAAACAACAGGGGTGATCCACCCAAAGTTGAAGCACACTCTTCTTCTCAATGGAAATATTTCATGAAAAATCACTTGAACTCTTCTTGTATTGAGCTATGAAGAATCATTGAAGATGGATACAAGCTCGTTGATCCAAAGAACTTGACAAGAATAGAAGTGGTTGATTGTCAACTTAATTTTTTGGCTTTGCACATGATCTAACAAGCCCCGGGGGAGAAGATCATGCCACACCTTCATCAACACTCCACCGCAAAAGAAACATGGGATGCTCTTATCTCCATGCCTGAAGAAAATGATAGCATGGAAAGGGATAAGTTTGATGCCTTGATAAATGAGGCCAAAGTGTTTTTTATGCTTGATGGTGAAAGTCATGAGGACATGTATCAAAGACTCAAGACCCTTTCTACCGTTTTTAGTAGTGTTGGTGCCACCCATGTCAATGATGCTTGGATAAAGAGGATGCATGTGAATGCCCTCATGCCTTTTTGAGCCTGTGGACTTGAAGAGTATCCAAGGAAGACACAATTATCATCTAATGACCTCAAGTGAGGTTATGCAAGAGATGTCATCCTTTCAAGTTCAAACCAAGCTTTCTCAAGACTCTCGTGCTCGTGCCATTGGAATGCACAAAGGAGCCTCCGTTTCTTTGAAGGCCAAGGTGGTGACCAAGGTTGTGGAAAAACAAAAAGATGAAGTTGAGTCGGAAGAAGACTTGGCTCCATTAAAGCCTAAAGAGTATGATTCGGTTCTCAAAGACTTCATGGATCTCCAAGCCGAAATATTTTGGAAGAACCCATCCAAGGAGAAGGCATATATTGAGGGAAAGACCAAGTAAAGCTATGCCAAGGGAGGAGCTCAAAAAGTGAAGTCATGCTTCAATTGCCAAAACAAGTTTAAATTTGTGTCCGAGTGTACTTTCGAGAATAGAGAAAATCAAGGAGGAAAACTTGTTCTCAAGGAAAATTCAAAGCTCATTCACAGGAACCTTTCATCAAGAAGAACTCCTTCAACAAGAATCCAACCTATATGATTGTGTTGGTGACTCAAGAATAGTATGCATCCGGTGATGATGATGATGAAGAAGAAGATGAATCCACAAGTGAATTTGCCACTCTTGCAATTGCGTCTTCATCATATTCATTCCTATTTGAATCCCACAATAAGAATCTTGCTCATCAATCCGCAAAGTGATTCATGTCCAAGGCCACCGAGGTATCATCTTCTTCCAAATCTAAGACTCAACATGAAAAGAATGATCTTGCTAGTCTTAGTTTAGAAGATGAAATTGTCTCCTTGGAACTCTTTATGTCTAACTTGCAAGGTAAAACCAAAAAGCACTTAGATCTTATCACGAGACAATTAGGAGAGGACCAAGAGATTATTGAGAAGAAAGTTTAAGGTGAGAGGGATGATGCACTTGAAATGGCATATCTAAACATTTCTCTTGAGGAAGATCATGAGCTTCGAGTTTCCCTTGAGTAAAAAATTGAGACCATTGAGGAGCCACATAATGAATTAATGTCTAAACTCACTAATCAACACGACTGTGCCATTGCTAAATATAAAGTGTACAACAAGGAAAAGGTTGAGTTTGGTATTGGTCATGATAAACTAACCGAGGACCTAGAAAAGCTCACCAAGGCTCACAAGGCCTTGGAGAGTGAACACTCTACCCTCACCAACTCACATTTAAAACTTCAAACTCAACTAGCTCAATTCAATGTACTTAGTACCTCTACTTCTTCTTGTGATCATGCAAATATTTTTGAGAAAAATTCTAGGTTGAAGGAATAGCTTGCTAGAATTAAGGGAAAGGTCCCTAGTGTTGATAAAGTGGTTGTGCAACCGCCAAGTGTGGCATTTCCAAGGCCACAAAATGGAAAGCATGGTCTTGTCTATGTAGCCAAGAACAAAAACAAGAAGAACAAAAAGAAGAAGGCCAGGCACGCACATGCTTAGAAGAATGTTGGTGCAAGTGGTGTTGTCATTAGGGATGAAACCACTCGTAAAAACTATGTGGGATCTAAAAATACTCACCCATTTATATTTGTTGATTATTATGGTGGCGTGCAAGCTAAATATGTTGTTCCTTATGTTCATTACATTGACTATACTATTTGGGTTCCCAAGAACTTTGTTGCTAATGTGAGAGGACCAAATTTGGGTCCTAACTCAATACGATGATCTTATGTAGGACTATGCTTCCGGTGGGTCAAAATGGATACTTGATAGCCAATGTACAAGTAATATGACCGGACGCAAGAAGCTAGTGTCGGAGTTGCAACAAATATAAATCATGCAACCGTCACTTTTGGAGATAAGTCAAGATCTAAGGTAACGGGGTTAGGCAAGGTTGTTGTTGCTCCTAAAATCACCCTTGTTAATGTCATACTTGTCGAATCCCTCGATTAAAATTTACTTTTAGTTCATGCTTTAGGGAAGATGGGTTTCTCCGTCTTCTTTGAACCTGATATCGTGGTACTTTTGTGGAGTAAGAATCTAGACGTCGCTTTCGTAGGGCATGTAGAAAAGGAGTTGTATGTGGAGAATTTTCGGGGTCTACAAACACTCAAGCGATGTGTCTTTTTGGAAAGGCGGATGTGGGGTGGTTGTGGCATTGCCGCCTATCCCATGTCAACATGAGAACTTTCCAAAGTCTTCACAAAGGTGGCCACATCCTCGGACTAAAAAGAAAATGTTTCCTTTGCCAAAGATTGTGTTTGTAGGTCTTGGGTTGATGGAAAGATGCATGACTCCGCCTACCCAAGAAATACTATCATTTCATCAAATAGGATATTGGAACTTCTTCATGTGGATCTCTTTGGTGCCATGCCCGAGGCGAGTCTTGGTGGGAAGAAGTCTTTCTTGGTGATTGTTGATGACGATTCAAGATATACTTGGGTCTATTCCTTCAAGTTGAAGAGTGAGACCCAAAAAGCTGTCATCAACTTCTCCAACCAAGTGTAACGTCAACACAATGTGCATATCTTGGTCATTAGGAGTGATAATGGCTCTGAGTTCAACAACTACACTCTAAATGAATTTCTCAGTGAAGAGGGAATTCGTCATCAGTATTCCCCTACGTATACCCCTCAAAAAAATGGTGTAGAAGAGAGCAAGAAATAGACATTCATGGACATGGAGAGGTCTATGTTGGCAGAGTATAAATCTCCTCCCTATCTATGGGCCGAAGCCATCTCTATGGCTTGTCATTCGTCAAATCG
This sequence comes from Alopecurus myosuroides, assembly GCA_028641055.1. Lineage (NCBI taxonomy): Eukaryota > Viridiplantae > Streptophyta > Magnoliopsida > Poales > Poaceae > Alopecurus > Alopecurus myosuroides. The sequence goes on from CM054061.1 coordinate 307,847,168, forward strand.
GCTCTACTTCCACAAAGGCTTAGACTAGACTAGATATGAGATCCTCACCAGTAACAAACCAAATTTCTCCTACTGCCGTGTGATACGTCATAAATGTATCCTTAATTTCTGATGTTCCATGTTATTTTCTATATGTTTGTTGTACACTTTATGTCATTTTTATCGATTTTTGGGACTAACCTATTGACAAGATGCCATAGAGCCAGTTCCATGTTTTCTGCTGTTTTTAGTTTCAGAAAAGTTGTTCTGGAAATATTCTTGGAATTGGGAAATTCGAAGCCCTGAAGTCTTAGAATTCCCGAAGGTTCCAAGGAGTCCCAAAGAGCCCCGGAGAGGGGCCACAGGGGGGCCACACCATAGGGCGCCGCGCCTGGGGGTGGTGTGGGCCCCTCGGGCGTCCACCGCCATCGCCCTTTCACCTATTTATTCCCCCGATACGTCAACCCTAAAAATATAACACTTATTCCCGAGAAACACCCGAGGCCGCTGTCAGCATCAGCCCGAGATCGGGAGGGTTCTGGAGCTCTCCCCGGCAGCCTTCCGGGAGGGAAATTCATCACCGGAGGGGTCTACAACACCATGCCCGCCTCCGGAGTGATGTGTGAGAGTTCATCCCTGGACTACGGGTCCATAGAACTAGCTAGATGGTTGTCTTCTCCACTTTATGCCTCATGTTTAGATCTCGTGAGCTGCCTTACATGACTGAGATCATGTTATTGTAATGCTACATGTTGTGTTTGTTGGGATCCGATAAATGTTGAATGCTATGTCTTTGGATTATCAATCTATCATGTTATCTTCATGTGTATGTTATTTATGATCTTGCATGCTCTCCGTTATTAGTAGATGCGCTGGCCAAGTAGATGCTAGTGACTCCAAGAGGGAGTATTTATGCTCAATAGTGGGTTCATGCCTCCTTTTCATCTGTGCTCGAGTGACAGAAACGTGAATGATGGAGGATGTGTTTTTGCCATTAGGGAGAAAATAATGATGTTTACTTTGTTTACATTACACACTTTGCTTGCAGGGATTATCTGTTGCTTGCAATTTAATACCCAATGTTTGTTCGGATGATATTCGGAGGGTGGATTATTAGTCATAGATGCAATTGGATGACGGTCTATGTATTTTGTTGTAATGCCCGCATGAATAACATAGTAATATTTATGTCATGCATATGCACTACGGTGCAGCCTTCATTTCTATCAATTGCCCAGCTGTAATTTGTTCACCACACATGTTATTTATCTTCTATGGATAGACACCACTAGTGAACTGTGGACCACGGTCCATTTTCTCATACTGATAATACAACCACTGCAATTACTGTTTTCACACTGCTGCAACTGTTTTCATATTGTTCTCATACCGTTTTCCACACCATACGTTTAACCTCTTTGTATTCAGCAAAACCAGTTAGATTGACAACCTCACTACTTCGTTGGGGCAAAGTGATTTGATTGTGTTGTGTAGGTTCCACGTTGCTGATGAACCGGTAGTGTGCCCTACCATCTCAACTGCGTCAACCTTCTGAAGTTACTCGTTCCTCCTACTGGTCGATTCAACCTTGGTTTCTTTCTGAGGGAAACTTGTTGTTGCACTCTTCATACCTTCCGGGTCTCCCAACGAACGTGTGTTCACACGCATCAAGCACTTTTCTGGCGCCATTGTCGGGGAGGAAGAGAATTTCTACAAGAGGAGTCTCTCACCTCCAATCATTTTTACTTTTTTATTGTTTTGCTTGTTCTTGCTTTATCATGCCTGCTATCAATGGTTGATTTATTTGAAACTAGATCTTATTGGAAAGGTGGGTTCACGGATGAACAACAAAAATATTATAAGGAATACCGCTTGTCACAAAAAGGGATACACTTATGTGAGAAAATTAATAAATTGCATAACTATGCTATAAACTTGTGCTCTATTTATAATGTTACTTATTCCTTTGATAAATCTTGTTCATGTAGGAGGTATAAACACCTCCCTTTTCAATGTGAGTATAATGATGATGTTACCATATCTTCTTATGTTAAGGGAAATTATGACTTTGATGATGTGGAAGAAATTGAGGAATTTATTGGTTGGAAGGGTGCATTCAAAATTATCTATTTGCTTGAAAGTATTGATGATGCACATTATAAATATGAGATTTATGATATACTTGAATATTTCTTTGATAATTACTAGGATTGTAATTACTACATACTTAAATATCTTAATAGATGCTCTCCCCCAAAGGAGGAGACTAATTCCTTGCAGGAACCTATGGAAGAAGAAATTGCTGAATTTGAAAGCTCATACCTTATTTGATTGCCCTCCATGCTTACCAAAATGGGATGAGTGTTATATTGATAATTGTGACGATCATGTTGATTCTTTTGAAATATCCCTTTTTGATGAAGTTGATACTTGCTATACTTGTGACCTTGATACTATTATGAATGAAACTTGTGAGAAGGATATTGATACTGTTATTTATGATAATCCATGCTAATTTGATAAATCCTATGAGAATCCACTATTTATTCCAACTATTGATATGTATGATAATGAGGAAGTTTTTTTTTAGAAAATTTATATGATAATGCTCTAGATGATGGTCCTATGTTACTTGATGTTATAAATTATAATGCTATTGAAAATAGGATTGCTATAGTGTGTCCTATACCTTTTAAGAGTGATCAATCATCTCGTTTTGATAATGCTAAAAGTGGGGAAAAAGAGGGGTTGATTTTAAATTTTGATCCCACTGTTTTGGAGCTTGAGATGAATTGTGTGCTTTTAGACCATAAAACATGATTTATGTGATAATTATGTTGTTGAGTTTGTTCATGATTCTACTGAAAATTATTATGATAGAGGAAAATATGGTTGTAGGAATTTTCATGTTACTAAAACACCTCTCTTTTCGTTGAAAGTTTTGAATTTGCTCTTGTTCTACCTTCCCATGATTTCTAGTTTGGGATTCTTTAATTTATTTCTTTACATGATTCCTATACATAGGAAGTGGGTTAGACTTAATTTTGTTTTATACTTGCTTCTTGATGTTCTGTTATGCTTAATTCATATTTCTTATGTGAGCATCTTGTTTCTTTTTGTGCCTAGCTGAAAGGCGTTAAAGAAGAGTGATGTCTATGCACGATTCTATTCTTGTAGACAGTGTTGGGCCTCCCAGTGCAGAGGTTTGTAGAACAGAAGAAAGTTTCCCTTAAGTGGATTACCCAAGGTTTATCGAACTCAGAAAGGAAGAGGTCAAAGGTATCCCTCTCAAGCAACCCTGCAATCACGATACAAGAAGTCTCTTGTGTCCCCAACACACCTAATACAATTATTAGTTGTATAGGTGCACTAGTTCGGCAAAGAGAGAGAGAGTGAAATACAAGTAATATGGATGTGTATAAATGATAATAGCAATCTTAAATAAAAATGGTTGCAATCAAACATGTAGCAGAACATTGTAAATGGTGTATCAATGCTTAGAAACAAGGCCTAGGGATCATACTTTCACTAGTGAACACTCTCAACAATAATAACATAATTGAATACATAAATATCTCTCTTCACTACACTACTCTGAACCACTCTCCGGACGAATAACAAACACCAATTCATTGCTTAGGGCTGTAACAGCACTCCTCAAAGTCGCATTCCCATGTCTAGTTAACCACACGATGTCACTATGAGCGCCCTAGAAGGTACTAGAAAAACACCACAATTTCATAGGGTCATCCAACACAAGATATAAATATCATGCTAAACCACACGGTGCACACACTTTCACCTTTACACCATGATCAAAGTGTCTACGGAGATCTCAATAACAAAACCATTTGAGTAGCATAACAGATGAAGAATAACATCTACTGATTTAACTAGATTACAAAGCTCATGATCACATAAAGATCACAAAATGGGAGAGAGATGAAACACATAGCTACCGGTAGATCCCTCAGCCCCGTGGGAGAACTACTCCCTCCTCATCATAGGAGACAGCAACGACGATGAAGATGGCGGTGGAGTGGAAGGAGATGGATCCGGGGGCACTTCCCCGTCCCGGCAGGGTGCCGGAACAGAGATTTCAGTACCTCCAAACTTGTCGGCGGTGGAGCTACGGAACTTTTCGTGGAAAAGGCTGATTTTTTTTAGGGTTTATGCATCAGGGGGCATATATAGGCGAAAGGGCGATGGCGGTGGGCGCCCGAGGGGCCCACACCACCCCAGGCACGACCAAGGGTCCACCCGCGCCCAGGCATGGTGTGGGGGCTCTGGCCCCCTCCGGGTCTCCTTTGGACCTCCTTTACTCTCCGGGACTTCTGGCTTTTGAATCGTCCAATTCCGAGAATATCTCCAAAACAACATGAACTGGCTCTGTGGCATCTTGTCAATAGATTAGTCCCGGGAAATCGATAAAAATGACATAAAGTGTAAGCAAAACATGTAGCATATGGCATGAAAACAACATGGAACATCAGAAATTAAGGATACATTTATGACGTATCAAAAATCACTTCTTGGGAGATAACCCATGGTTTTATTTTTGCTTTGTTTTTATATGTTTTCTTTGAGTCAAGGGGTTGTATACTTCTGTAGAAAATCCTTTTTATATTTATTTTCATGTTTTAGTTGTGCCAAGTGAAGTTTCTAACGAAAGTTGGAGTTGGTTTTGGATTTCTGCGCAGGAAACAGATTTCTGTTATCCACCGTAAAAAAATCGTATAAAATCCAGAAAGATCAGAATGACCTGAATTGTTTTTTTGCTTATTCCTCTCCTATTTCAGAAACTTTTTTGTTCTTTAAGTTTTTTTTATCTGAGAAATGTTAGTGCCCTGAAAAAATTCGTCTTTATAGACTGCTCTGGTTTTGACAAATTCTGCCATTTTTCTTGCATTTGCTCTTTTACGATGTCAAGTGGATTTCTTTGCTTCACGAAACATCAATGGTTGTAGATAATGTTGAAAAGTATCAATAGCACTTTCGAACATGTAGAACCCATGAATTTCTATTGTTGCACTAACCCTCTAATGCGAATTACTCTTTGAGTGTGGTGTGAAGGAAGTTTTCAAGGGTCAAGAGAAAAGGGTGATATAATGTGATCAAGAAGAGTGCAAGGTCAAAACTTAGGGATTCCCCCGTGGTTCATCCCAGAAAATTCTAAGAAGACTCAAGCATCTAAGCTTGGGGATGCCCAATGCATCCCCTTCTTCATCAACAATTTACCAGGTCACTTCTAGTGAAACACTATTTTATTCGGTCACATCATATGAAATTTACTTGGAGCATCTGTTTGTTTTTATTTTATTCCTTTTGTTTTCCTTGTTGCAATAAAAATCATTGTAACCTAGATTTATTGTTTGGGAGAGAGACACGCTCTGCTTTTTCATATGAATACTCTTTATGGCTCGTATTCTTAGTTTTTCTTTTAGTTGCTGCAAAATTCATGTTTAGCTCCTATTTTATGTTCGTGCATCTCTTATTCAAAGATGTTAGTTTTAGTAGAGTTATGTGAGTACTCTCTTGTTTCCTTGCTATATATCTTGGATAGTTTTTTGTTTGGTGTTTGATGGAACTAGAAAGTGCTACGTGTGGTAGATGGTATGATGAAAAAGCCTGCATATTCTTGTAGATCACTAAACTATTTCACTTGATTATTTTCTGTTGTTTTGAGATATTAATATGATTAATGGTAAACTTGCTGGTCTAGTAGAGTAAGAACAATTAATGGTTGGTCTAAAAGCTTGAAACTGTGCCACACTCAATTAACCAGTTGATAGGATAATGGTATATGGCTTCCTTTGCTGATAGCAATCGTAATGGCTTTTTGTTACGCGCTACGGTCGGGCTAGCTAACTGTGACTTGTCACTTCCCGGACCCTCGTGGAGTGATTTTCATTATTCCTTGTGAGATCATTTATTTTATCTGGAATCTTTTAACTTGTGAGTTCTATGTTGCGGTTTTCTAGCACTTCCACCATCCATATTTTCTAGCCTCTTCGGTATTGTGCATTGCTCATTCTCACATTGAGAGTTGGTGAAAACTTCGCTAGTGCATCCAAACCCCGTGGGAGAACTTTGTTCTTCTACACATAAGCCAAAAATTACCTTCCTCAAAACAGCCACCATACCTACCTACCATGGCATTTCCATAGCCATTCCGAGATATATTTCCATACAACATCCATCATCATTAGGTTACTTGTCATGCTTCATTGTTATTTTGCATACTGCTACACTGGCAGGAGCATTTAGTTTTATTTACATCAGATATATTTCATATTGAGTTCAGGGTACTAAAAGTGTGTTGATTCATTGTAAAGTATAGTGTTGCCCTTACAAGTGAGGTTATATATCAAAAAGATAAAAAAAGGCCTAAAAAGAAAGAAAGAGACAAAAGAGAGAAAAATAAAGAGAGAGGGTGCAGCACTACTATCATTTATACCACACTTGTGCTTGGTTAGCATCATTACTTCAGTTTGGAGAGAGTTTTCATATTATGACTTGCATAACTATGTGAGGAACTTACATTATAGAACTTGGCTTCTATATTCCAATGATGAGCCTCCTCAAAAGAGCTCTAGGTCATCGTGAGCAAGAAAGTTAGATGCACCCCCACTAGTTCCATTGGAGAGCTTTCATACACTTATAGCTCTATGTGCATCCGTTGTGTGGAAATCACTACTCCTTGCATAACTTCGATTATAAGACTTCCTCTTGTCTAATGATCACTTTCAGTGGTGTGAGACTTTCTTCCATTGACCATCCAAACCCCCCATATTTTTCTTTTAGCCACAACATCCTGGTGCCAGGAACCAATACAGAACGCTTGATTGTTTTGAGTGCACAATTATTTGAATGATTTTCCTACGTGCATATTGTTGTCACTTGACTTGATCCTAACAGGAGTTGTTGTGAGAGTTTGATGCCTTGGGTGATTATATTGTTATTCTTGAAGCTTAAATCATCTTTAATATACTTTACACAATGGATTGTCTTTTAGTATTGATTCATTAAAATGTTTTACTTTGTTCTTCCTAATGGTTTATACATTATTCTATTTGATATAAACTATAAACCACAGCATGATCAAGTTTATGTTGGTAGCATGTCACCTCAGAAATTATTTGTTTTGTCGTTTACCTACTCGAGGACGAGTAGGAACTAAGCTTGGGGATGTTGATACGTCATAAACGTATCCTTAATTTTTGATGTTCCATGTTGTTTTGATGTTATTTCTTACATGTTTGCGATACACTTTATGTCATTTTATCGATTTCCGGGACTAACCTATTGACAAGATGCCATAGAGCCAGTTCCTGTTTTCTGCTGTTTTTAGTTTCAGAAAAATTGTTCTGAAAATATTCTCGGGATTTGAAAATTCGAAGCCTGAAAGTCTTAGAATTTCCGAAGGTTCCACGGAGTCCCGAAGAGGCCCAGAGAGGGGTCAAACCATAGGGCGGCGCGCCCCCCGGCCGCGTCTTGGGGTGGTGCGGGCCCCTCGGACGTCCACCGCCATCGCCCTTTCGCCTATTATTCTCCCGATACGTCAACCCTAAAAATATACCATTTCTTCCCGACAAACACCCGAGGCCGCCATCATCATCAACCCAAGATCGGGAGGGTCCTGGAGCTCTCCCCGGCACCCTGCCAGGAGGGAAATTCATGACCGGAGGGCTCTACACCACCATTCCCGCCTCCGGAGTGATGCATGAGTAGTTCATCCCTGTACTACGGGTCCATAGCAGTAGATAGATGGTTGTCTTCTCCACTTTATGGCTCATGTTTAGATCTCGTGAGCTTCCTTACATGATCGAGATCATCTTATTGTAATGCTACATGTTGTGTTTGCTAGCATCCGATGAATGTTTTATGCTATGTCTTTTGATTATCAACTTATCATGTTATCTTCATGTGTATGTTATTTATGATCTTGCATGGTCTCCGTTATTAGTAGATGCTCTAGCCAAGTAGATGCTAGTGACTCCAAGAGGGAGTATTTATGCTCGATACTAGGTTCATGCCTCCTTTTCATCTGTGCTAGAGTGACAGAAACGTGACGGATGGAGGATGTGTTGTTGGCATTAGGGAGAAAACAACGATGTTTACTTTGTTTACATTATTTACATTACACACTTTGCTTACTGTGATTATCTGTTGCTTGCAACTTAATACCCAACGTTTGTTTGGATGATGTTCGGAGGGTGGATTATTAGTCATAGATGCAGTTGGATGAAGGTCTATGTATTTTTTTGTAATGCCCGCATGAATCACATAGTAATCTTTATGTCATGCATATGCACTACGGTGCAACCTTCATTTCTATCAATTCCGAGCTGTAATTTGATCACCACACATGTTATTTATCTTCTATGGATAGACAACACTAGTGAACTATGGACCCCGGTCAATTTTCTCATACTGATAATACAACCACTACAATTATTGTTTTCACACAGCTGCTACTGTTTTCATATTGTTCTCATACTATTTTCCACACCATACGTTTAACCTCTTTGTGATCAGCAAAACGGCGAGATTGACAACCTCACTGCTTCGCTGGGGCAAAGTGATTTGATTGTGTTGTGTAGGTTCCACGTTGCTGTTGAACCGATAGTGCGCCCTACCATCTCAACTGCAGCAACCTTCTGAAGTTACTCCTTCCTCATACTGGCCGATTCAACCTTGGTTTCTTTCTGAGGGAAACTTGCTGATGAATTCTTCATACCTTCCTCTTGGGGTCTTCCAACAAACGTGTGTTCACACGCATCACCGTGTCTTCGGGTTTAAGTGTTTCTATTTGATAAAAGGAGTTTGCTTGTCTAAATTTCAATCTACATCTCTTGAGGGTACATTTGTTGGTTATGGTGCCGAAGCTCACACTTACATGGTCTTTGACAAGTCCTCACGGATTATCATCAAAACTAGTAGTGTGGTTTTCGAGGAAAATGACGGCTCCCAAGTGATGCAATTTCATGTTTCTAATGTAGATGTTGAAATACCTCAAGATTCCATAGGAACAATGGGTGCGGGATTTTTCTGCCCCATCGAGGGACACCTTGTGGCGGATTGAGAAATATTATGCTCTACCCAAGTGGAGCCCTCGTCTACACTAGATTAACATGCCAATGGAGCAAGTGATGCACCTAACCAAGAACAAGTTCAAGACCCTCCATCTATTGATCAAGTTGCTCTTAAAGTAACAAGTTCTCCAACCATTCATGCTAGCTAAGATCAACCTTAGTCATCTCATGTTGAAGCAAGCCCAAATGATGATCAAGCACAACATTCCGGTCAAGACGGGGACCCAAATTATCAATATGATCAAGTGATTCCTTCCCGCAACAATGAGGAGACTGAAGCCCGTCGTGCCGCTAGAGTTGCTAGATCCTTGAGGGAGATTGATTTCTCCGATGAAAAAGTGTTAGGATATCTAAGGGGCAATAGGAACACAAGATCTCAATTGGCTAGCTTTAGTGAGAATCAAGCACATATCTCCATGGGGAACCAAAGGAAGTGTTTGAAGCTCTTGAGGATTCGGATTGGTTGGAAGCTATGCATGATGAGCTCAATAACTTTGAGCGCAAGAAAGTCTGGAAGCTAGATTAAGTGAGCATCAAGCACATATCTCCATGTTGGAACCAAAGAAAGTGTTTGAAGCTCTTGAGGATTCAGATTCGTTGGAAGTTGTGCATGATGAGCTCAATAAATTTGAGCACAACAAAGTGTGGAAGCTAGTTGAGAAGCCCAAATATTGCTGCAATGTTATTGGCACAAAGTGGATCTTAAGAAAAAGAAAGATGAGAATGGAATTGTCATAAGGAACAAGGCAAGATTGGCTCAAGGGTACTCCCAAGTGGAAGACATTGACTTTGATGAGACATATGCTCCTGTGGCTTTTCTTGAGTCCATCCGTATCCTTCTTGCATATGCATATTATCACAACTTTAAATTGTAACAAATAGATGTGAAAAGTGCATTTCTTAATGGTCCTTTGAAAGAGTTGGTATATGTTAAGCCACCATCGGGGTTTGAGAACGTCCCCAACCATGTCCAAAAGCTTGATAAGGCTCTCTATGGACTTAAACAAGAACCACGTGCATGGTATGAGCACCTTAGAGAGTTACTGAAAGACCGTTGATTTGAAGTTGGGAAAATCGATCCACACTTTTCACAAAAGGGTAGAAGGGGAGTTTTTCATATGCCAACTATATGTTGATGATATCATCTTTGGCTCAACTAATCAAGCTTTCAATGATGAATTTTCAAATCTTATGACTAACAGGTTTGAGATGTCTATGATGGAAGAGCTCAAATTATTCCTTGGCTTTGAGATCAAGCAATTAGCTAGAAGGACCTTAATCTCTCAAGCCAAGTACACTCAAGACATTCTCAGGAGGTTCAACTTCCAAGCTGCTAAAGAGAAGGTCACCCTAATGCAAACCAACTGCCATCTCAAGTGCAATCCGGATGGTAAAGATGTGGACCAAAAGCTATATCGTTCTATGATTTGTTCTTTGCTTCATATTTTTGCATCTAGACCCGATATTGTATTAAGTGTAGGAGTGTGTGCAAGGTATCAAGCGGCTCCTAAGGAAAGCCATTTGGTGGCGGCCCATAGGATCTTTCGGTATTTGGTTCATACCTCAAGGTTTGGTTTGTGGTACCCAAAGGGGGCACAATTTTTCTCTCAGTGGGTACGTGGAGTCGGATTGGGCTGGTGATCAATATGATAGGAAATCGACTTCCGGGGCTTTCCATTTCCTTGGTAGGTCTTTAGTGACTTGGTCTTCAAAGAAGCAAAATTGTATATCTCTCTCCACCGCCAAAGCCGAGTATGTGGCGGCCGCTAGTGCTTGCACCCAATTGCTATCGATGAGGAAAATCCTCAAAGAGTATGATGTTCATTGTGACAAAGTGCCCCTCCTATGTGACAATGAGAGTGCCATCAAGATCGCCTACAACCTGGTGCAACACGCAAGGATGAAGCATATTGACATACGTCATCACTTCAGTTGAGATTACGTGGAAAGAGGTGATATTGAGCTAGCCTATGTCCCAACCAAGGATCAACTCCTAGACATATTCACGAAGCCTCTTGATGTTACAATATTCATGTTCTTAAGGAATGAGCTAAATATCATCGATTCAAGTAATTCTACTTGAGGAACTTGCACACCCGCCTATAGTTGACTATGTGGTGCAGGAATGGACATAGGGGGAGTGTTGTCCTAACTTATTGGATTCTTCCTCCCCCATTATGACCCAAAAAAATCATTATATCTCTATTTTCAATTTGATGAATTGTAAGCTAAAATGTTTAGAATTGGCAATGCACCCAAGATACATCTTCGTGGTGACATACCATACTATCTTACAAGGTGGCTTAGGCCACCAATCTCTTCTCTTTGAAGAGTTGGTTCTTATTTTGGTGTTATTGGATTTCATTGCATATATTTTCCTTTGTTGTTTTTCATGGCATACACACCTATTCTTGGTTTTTATTTTGGTTGCATCTTGCAAGAGCATGTGAAGTACCATCCCTGTTTTATCTTCTAACCTATGCCAAAATTTCACCAAAAATCTGGCATTTTCTGAGGAGATGGGACCGGAGACTCTGGTGTGCCACACAGAAGACTTCGGTCTGACTGGAGTCTCCGCCCTGACCACGGAACTCCAGGACACCGGGGACTCCAGGGTTTAGGCCGAAGACTCCGGTCTGGGCTGTTTCAAAGTAGAACAGAAGGAGATCGGGGCGAGGAGTTGACTCACAACTTCTCTTCCACCCCCCGACCCCAACATATCCAATGCCACCTCCTCTCCTTGAGGACACCCTCTGGCCATCGATCTTCGCTGTCAGACTCCACCGTCGCTGGCAACCACCCACCTCTCCTGCGTGGGAGTCTTCCCTCCCCGTCTAGGAGCCGCCATGAAGGAAAACAGTACACCTCCTCCCTCTCTCTCTCTCTCTCTCTCTCTCTCTCTCTCTAGGTCTTGACCTCGGTTAGTTTTGGAGTACTTGATATCGATCTCTCATGGTGCATATTCGTTTTAGCGACAATGTGTCAACTAGAAATCATCTAGGAATGATTTGCCTCAACATTTAGATTTGCATCTGTTGTTTCCTGCCCAGGGCCGGAGACTCCACCCCCTGAGGCCGGAAACTCCGGTGTGAATCCAGATTTAGATCCTAGATTTCCTTGATGGTTTCTACTTTGTAATCCTAGACATGTGTGCTAACCTCTATGCTATCCTACTGCTCTATTTTGTCCACATGTAAGAGGACCAACTCTTCCTCCTCCAACTCCAACATCAATCCAAGGAAGCATCATTATCATAGTCATTCTCGTGACTATCTGGTTACCGGTCAGTCTAGTTCTCAGAAGTAGAGGAGAGTGGTTGAGGAAGAGGTTGAGATGCAAGATTTCAAGGAAGAACTTGAGAGGCGGGAAATTGCTAAGAAGGCTAGGTATGATCACATCACCACTGTGCTGGATATGAGCAAGAATGAGTACAGGGTTATGAGGCGTCAACCTTTCTTTATTATGGTGCGCCTTCTCAGAAGCCTAATTATTGGAGGAGAGAGTCTGAGTTTATCTAATCTGAAATCTATGATCATCCGCGCCATCCAGCGTGCCTCCAGAAGGTTCTCAACCTTGAGACCATGAGCAAGAAGAATTATTTCAAGGATGTCGTCTGGGTTGTGAAGAAGCCGGGTCTTGATAAACTTGTTGCCACTCTGCAAGATTTCAACATTGCAGCTACCCGACAGTTATTTGCCACTGCCACTTTGGGTAAGGATGAGGACATCACTATTACCTGGATGACTGGGCGTGTCAAGTGTGAGTCTTCTATGTTGCGTATGTCTGAGCTGTTGGGATATCCGCTTTATGGAGATGCCTCTGTGTGTGGTAAGAGGATGCATGTTCTTAGTGTGGCATACAACAAGGACCGCCTAGCTCCTCTATATGACAATCCGACAAGTGTTGGTACCCCCAAAGATCTCAAGAAAGTGTACAACATTATCCTTCGCTTTTTTAGGTACAACATTGTCCCTCAAGATGGCAATGTGGATGCTATCCGAGGTGGTCTTGTGAACTTGCTTCACTATGCTGCTAAGTGCCACCATGGAGGAGAGGATTCTGAGGGCTATCAGGTTGATGTCATGAACTTTATCAAGGAAGAATTGTCCATACCATGACTAAGAAGAAGAAAGTACATGTTTATGCTCCGTATCTTATGAAGCTGATTCTGGACAAGGACCCTAGTCTTCCCACTCCTACCACCCACAAGGTGGGTACTCTTCAGTTCCTTCAGGTTCACACAAAGAAAAAGTGGGAAACTTCCCCGACTATAGTTAGGATGAGTTCCACTATGAGGATGAGGAGTAGGCTCCTTGTGCTAGGAGGAAGAATGTTGATCCTCCGTATCGTCTCAGTGGTAAGCAGAAGGTTCTCGCAGAAGATAAGAAGCTCACATGGTTCCAACGCAACATTCTCTTCATGACTATTGCAAATCATAAGGAGAACCATGATGCCTACAAGGAAAGGAGGCAGATCAAGAAGACGCGCAAGTCACTTTAGGATAATGCAGGGATTGTTCCTCCAGCTAGTAAGGCAGTTGAGCTAGCTGAGCCTTCTCACACCATCTCATTCCAGGATTGGAACACCTCAGAGTTCCCATGGGGTGATTTCAGTGAGATATCGCCTGCGCCACCCATGGATCCGTCCTCCACTCGTCGTGTTGGAAAGGCTCCTATTGAGGAGGAAGATGAAGACCATGAGGATGAGTTTGATCCTGACGATGATTATGAGGATGATGATGTAGAGGGCTCTAGGAGGAGGAGGAGGATTGATTCCTAGGGCTACGTGTAGCATCGCTCTTTTATCTCTTTTTGGCGTCTCAATGCCAAAGGGGGAGAAGTTTCTCTATTTAGGATTTATCTCCGGGGATTTGCATGGGTTGCTCGGAGCACAAGATTTTTGAACTTGATTTGCGTCTTATAAGCTTGTGTCTCCATTTATCTTAAATTAGAACTTCTCGTGTTGAACTATGTTCTTTATGTGTGTGGCAAGACGTGTGTGAGACTTTATATGTGCTATTGTGCTAATCCTTCCTTGTCTAACCTATCTTGTGCAATTATATTCATTGAACTCTCCATAATTGCACCTTTATGAGTTTGGCAAATATAGGGGGAGTGTTGATCCTTGTAGTTATGTTCTGTTGATTTCAATTTATTGATATCATTTAGAGCACACATCAAGAGGGAGCCCGTCTATATTTTCTAAACTCACTTTGTGTCCTTGATTTGAATGCAAATACTTATGTTGTCATCAAACACCAAAAAGGGGGAGATTGAAAGTGCATATATCTCCAATTTAAGTTTTGTGTGTTTTATCACAACATTCGTACTATTTTAACAATGTGTTGATGTTACTAGGGTCTCTTGATACATTCCATTAATGACCATTTACCAAAAAGGGAAAAAAGATCGAAGTATCTCTCCAAAGCTCGCTGCTGAAACCTCCAGGTCGGAGTCTTCGTACTCAGGATTTCCCAGCGTGTAGGCAGAAGCGTGTCACTCTCTGCTTCAGTCCGGAGTTTCTGGCAGAGACTTGGCGGAGTCTCCGGTCAGGCCGGAGTGTCTGGACTTAGGATTAATCTGAGAAATCATCGATGTGTGTCACATTCTGTCCAGAGTTTTTGGTGGAGACTTGGCAGAGTCTTTGGACAGGCCGAAGTCTCCAACCCGCCAGGCCGGAGCCTCCGAACTGAGGATATTCGCGAAGGCCAAGTTCAAGTGGTGTCACCTTCTGTTAAAGATTGGAGACTTGGCGGAGTCTCCGGTGTGCTGAAGAAATCTCCGTCCCACGGAAACTTGCCGGAGTCTTTGCAAGACTGGAGTCTCTGGCCTTCATACCGGAGTCTCCGGTGTAAAATATCCGGATGGAACTCAAACAACTACATTTTGGGGAGATGGTATAAATACCCCCTCCCCTTCTTCCACCTCTGGTCAGCTCGTGCATCATTCTAATCTAAATTAGTTGAGCTCACTAAACTAAAGAGAACTGATAATCCCTCCACCCAAACTCTTTGATCTTCTAAGGATTGAAGGAGAAGGCCCCGATCTACATCTTCACCAAGGTGTTTTTCATTCCCCCTCATTCACTTGAGGGATTTGAGTCTAAGGTTTCCTTGTGGAAAACCTAAACATCTTTGTTACTCACTTGTTGTTTGTGACAGATTCTTGGTGTTTTTGATAGCCCCCAATTCATTTGTGGGTGTGTGTCTCAAGCTCGTGTAAAGGTTCCGGATTCCACCTCAAAGGATTCCATAGTGGAAGGTGAACTCGACCTTCATGGCATATTTCATCGGAGAATAGGCTGAGGCCTTTGCGGCGTTGAGTAGGCCTTCGTGGTGAAATTCACACCCCTCCAGTGAGACATACTCCTCTCAAAAGGAGGAATTTGGGAATACATTCTTTTCTCCGCGTGCTTCCACATAGGCAAAATCGAGTGCCATGAACGACATAGCCGAGGCGGCCGCTCCGCTCATGACCCATCCATCTTCGTGCCGAACACCACGCCGACGTTGTCACGCCAAGGCCGTCTCCTCTCCCCAATTACCCACCGGAATTTTCCTTCTACTTCCCCCCATCATCGTCCTTCGTCCAGGTCGTATTCTTGTTTGATTTGGATTCAGATTAAGGTTGACCAAGGCTTTGGATCCCCCCTCCGACTATATTCGATCTCGCCGCCTACCCAACAGATCCAGTTGCCAGATTTATATAGTCTGCCAGCTCTTGTCTATATCTCGTATCTATAGGCAAAGTGTCTATTTTTGTTAGCTACTCGAGTCGAGTGGAATATATAGTCTGCCAACTCTGTTCTATATAGTTGGTTGCATCATCGGGAAGTACCGTCTCTTCAAACATCGCCGCAGCAGCAGCTGAGTCGATGGAATGTCGGCCCTTCCTTCACGAGCTGCCCCTCGACCAGAAAGAACGGATTGTGGAACGCTGGATGAAGAAGATGGAGCACAAGCCCTATGTATCCCGTGGCCAGTGGTCAGACAAGTATTGTTCTTATCATCCTTTTCACAGATTAAGTTTGATATATGTTGTCCCATATAATATATACTGTAGAATAATCTAGTAGAATTTCTGTTCCTAAATATAAAACTTTTGTTGGTTCAGTTCGAGCTACCAAAACATATTATATTTAGAAATAGAGGGAGTACTATTCATATGTTGTGAAAATTGCGGTTCTAACATCCTCTCACACAGGGACATCGCTCTCCCAGAGATCCACAGCGCCCTTTCCCATTACAATTCCAACAACCCGGTAGGTTAATGCAGGCCTTAGCTTCCCGAGGGTTTTGTTTCAACTAAAAATAACTTAATTTTACTCATGATGATTTACTCTACCATGTCATCTATGTTTCAGGGTGCCCAGTTCGATCTTGTCGCGCCTATGAGGTGTAACCATGTCGGTTTCAGAGACGAAATTTGGTTCCATGTCAACTTCTTAGCTCGCCCTTGCCCTCGCCCTGCAAGAAACGCAACTTCTGGGCTCGCAGAAGGAATGCTTTGCCAGACGCCGATATGTTGTACTTCTTCGCTGAGCTACACTACAGCCTCTCTGACACACCAATTGTTGAAACATGCATCATATTGGGTGGGTAACTATACAATTAACCATTTCAACTACTCCAACATATGTTGATCCCTACATCAATTACTCCAGTTTCTGTATATTTTTAAAAATGATAAATCGTGTCTCTTTTCGATTAAGATAGAGGATAAAGCAGTTTTCTGAATGAATGAATTGCATGTCCCCCTCCTTATCAACTTCCTTAATTTCTGTTACATGTGAAACCACTTTGTGTCTTCACTTAGAGATGAGATGGTTCCTTCTTCTAAAGACGATAAAACTGGAATATTTAGGACTTGAGGACTATGTTTTTATTGGTTTTATTTGTAAATATAGACTATGACATGGTACAAGGAGAACCTACAACTCTCAGGGGATCATCGCCGCTCGATCTACAATACAAAATGCAATTCCTTGCACAAAATGCAATTCCTTGTAGAAATGCTCATCCTTAAGAGTGTCAACACTGCTCATTTTGCCCTATAGAAAGCGTAGAAGCGACACCTAAGAGGCGGGCATCAATTGAGGAAATGCAGCGTGCATGTGCAGGCTATAAGAGCCTCAGCTGTATTCGGAGAACGGCCTGAAGCATATCTCTGTTTCCCAAAGCTGCTTCTTCTTCCCCTTGTCTAATATGCAACATAATGTTACAGAACTAAAATCAGTAATGACCAAAAATAAATGAACTGCCGTCTCCCCAGTTTACACCCCTGTTAGATATATACCAGCTAGGGGTATATCAGATGGTGTCCTAAAGTACCAGATTACCGGGGTGGCCTGAATGGTAATGAGCTACGGTCCATTAGGCGGCCCAGTAAGATGACGCACAGAAGCCGGATTCTATAAGAACCCGGATCACGGCCCGTATGGTACGGCTTGGAGTAGAAGGCGGATTCTTACCTTCCAAGTTAGAACATACCGTAGTCTTCCAGGTTTCCTATTTTGTAAGCCCTAACCCGGCTATTATATAAAGCCGGGCGGGAGATAAGAAAGATAGACAATAAGCTAGAAGCTAACTCGCCGAGAGGTTGATCCTTGTCGAGTAGTTAAACCCAACTCACATTGTACTCTGTATACTTTAGGCTTCAGCCCTGATTTAGTGAGGTTGCAGGAGTAAGAACGCCGCCTAGTTGCGACGTACCGAACCTGGGTAAAACCTTGGTGTCATTGTCCATCATACAACCACGTCCCCCACAATCTCTATCGGTAGTCTCATGGCACCCCCGTCTATGAATTCTACCACGATGTCTCGACAGTTGGCGCCCACCGTGGGGCCAGCGACGTCAGGCGTTATGTTTCGATCGGGGATACTCGGCGGAATTGACAGTACCATAACTGTCGGGAGTCTGGAATTCGACAACAACGTCGGGCGCTTCCTCGACAACGGATCGTACATGCCATCACAGAATCATCTGGTAAGTGCCTGCGTTTTACCGATTGGATCTGCAAACATCTTTATCGGATTAACTGCAGAAGCAATGGGATTCTGTGGTGGAAGCAAATTTATCCCACCCGCCCTATACCCAGTCGAAGAAGACTATGACGCCGGATTTTGCTCAGATCGCCGATACTCTGCCGAATCGCACTTTATTGGTATGGTGCAATCCGAGATCGCCGAAACCACGGATGAAAGCAATCCTGTGGAAGAGGCAGAAAACAACAATCCCACAACAGAGGTGGAAGATCCGACATCCGTCAACATGACGACAAACTTGGAAGCTGACTCTGTGATAGCCGCCATTGAGGCGAGATTAGAGTCGGAACCCGGATCGGACCTGTTCGATACCGAAGACGAAGATGTTGACGCTTTCGAGAGAAAGGTCAAATCTTTTCAAGAGGGATTCCACGAAGTACTGATGGCAAAACCGGCTGAAAACACGGATGCCGAAAGTCAGGAAATCCCTAGAACACCTCCGCCAGAGGAAAGAGAGGATGGAGAAGCCAGTCCAACTTACCCGGATGTCAAGGAATTGACAGAGGAAGAACCTGGTAAAAAACCTCGCTCTTCCAAGAAAAAACAAAAATCTTCCAAAAAACTCCAATACAAGCTCCGGAAGAAAAAATTGGCTGATCCAGCCAACGAAAACCTGGAAGCAGGAGGAGGAAGTGGAGTTAAGCCTGCGGCGAAGAAAACGAAGGAAATCTCTGTTCCGCCAATGTCAGAACAAGACGAACATAATCTACTTCAAACACCAGTGGGACCCCACTCGGGAACATCTCCAAAAAACCCAAGCTGACATTAAGTTAAAGCAGGAAGAAATCGAGGAGTATGAGAGAAGGAATAGATCTGGCATTAAACCTACACGGTTACCCGGAATCGCAAGACCGGAAGTACTGCCGCCAAAGGAACGGTTTCAAAACCCGGCCTGGCAAAAGCAAGTAAACGGCAAAGATGCTAGGGGCGAACCTATATACAAAACCGCAGCAGAAAACGCGGAGGCCGCGTTCGCCATCCTCAACAAAGATATGTACTCCAATGGCGAAAAACTTCAAGGGGTGTATGCTTTCTTAGGAAAAGCATTGCAACAGCAACAGAGAGGGCAAGAAAGATCAGGGAAGTTGTATGATGACTCACCCCTATGCAAAACAGCTACATGCGCCGCTGGAGCACCTGGACCTGAAGAACTTGGAGATTCGAATAATTCGAAAGAGAATAATGAAGATCCGAGAAAGGACAAGAAAAAGCCTGATAACAAGGATGCAGCGTCCAGAACCAGATCCCATCTGCCGAAAGATGGAATTAATCCCCGAGATAGGGAAGAACGAAACCGAAAAGACGGCAAAGCAATGCCGCCTCTGAGACGCCCTGCTGAAAAAGCCGGAATATACGACATTCCTCATAGGCGTGAGAGATCCCGTACACCTCCCAGGAATAAGGAAAGACATAGGAGCAGAACTCCACCTTATCCCAAAGGGCATGATAACGGAGGAAATAGAGACAATCCTGGAAGAGCGTGTTCGTGCAACAATAGAAAAGAAAGGAGCAGATCCCCTTCTATCCATTTAGCCAGGAGATACTCCACACACATTGATAGAGCGAAAAGAGATGATCTATACTTCGGACCCAAGTGTTTCACTGATAGGATCCGAAGAATAACTCTGCATTCTAGCTTTGCCAAAGTTGGTCCAACATATCAAAAATACACCGGCAGTACAAACCCGGATACCTAGCTCTCAGACTATTACACAGCTGTCCAGATTAACAATGGGACAGACCTAGAGGCAGTAAAATTCCTCCCCCTAATGTTACTGGACGGAGCCAGAGATCGGATCAACGGGCTTCCGTCAAGAACTATCGATAGCTGGGATGATATGGCTAGAGTATTTACTCAGCATTTTCGGGGAACGTACAAACGACCCAACAACATCAACCAGTTAAACCACTGCACCCAGTTTGAAGATGGACCATACGTGGACTTTAGCTCAAGGTGGACTGCAACGAAAAATAGTTGTTCTGGAGTAACTGACGTACAAGCAATGCATGCTTTCGTCAATGGCTTAAAACCCGGACTCCTACCATTCATGATCGGTTCCAAAATGCACAAAGATCTCGGATCTATGCTTACAACCGCAAATGAGCAAGCAGCGGCCGAAGATGACATCAGAGCGAGAGGTGGCAATATCAATACTTTGATTGAAGGCAAAAGGACTCCTCGTCCTGAGAAAAAAGTAGCTTCAGAAACACAACAAAAACCCAAAGAAGTTAACATATCCGTTGGAAGAGAAAATGGGAGCAAATGGAAAGGACGAAGCACAGAACCGATCAACTACACCAAAGAAGAGTGGGAAAGAATAAAGTCGGAAAATTGTGTCCACCATTCGCAATTTGGGAAACCCACCCATACGAACGCACAATGCCGTCTTAATAAGCATATGAAAGGCAGTGCAGGATCCGGAAGCAAGGGAAAAAATTCCAAGAGAAAATTCCCCAAGCAAAAGCCAGAAGCTGAAAAAGAAGACAGTGAATCGGACACTGACGAAAAAATCCAGGAACAACAGTGAAAAGGCGAGCCTAAGTTTCCGAGAGTTGAAGGAGAATTTAATCTAACTTTCCTGGCAACTCCGTTAGCAAAGGTGGCAAAGAGAACACTTCGAGAAATAAACGCGGTTGTCCCACCAACCCCGAAATCTTGAAATACTCTAATACACCAATTACCTGGGATCAATCTGATCATCCCGGAAATATCCCAGAACCCGGCACACAAGCTTTAGTTGTAAGCCCTATTGTTCAAAACACTAGGCTAAAAAGAGTGCTGATGGATGGAGGATCCAGCATTAACATAATGTACTTGGATACATTGAAGCATCTGCGAATCTCCGAGACACAACTCAATCATAGTAACATACGCTTTCACGGCATCGTCCCTGGCAGGAAAGCACGATCCCTAGGAGAAATTTCCCTAGAAGTAACCTTTGGAGAGAAAGAACATTTCCGGCAGGAAAAAATATCCTTCGAGGTTGTGCCGTTCGAAAGCGTGTATCGCGCAATACTCGGACGTCCAGCTTTCGCCAAGTTCATGGCAAGATCATGTTATATCTATAACAAGCTGAAAATGCTGGGGCCAAAAGGGGGAGTAATCACCATAAGTGGAGACTTCAAATTGGCAAACGAACTGGAAAAAGAAAACGCCCTTTATGCAGAAAAAGTGATAGCAAAGGAGGAATTAAAGGAGGTAGCAAAAGAAGTACCGCCTACAGAAATGCCGGCAGGAAAAGAAACCCGGAAGCCGGCAGACAGCTTTAACTCTTCCGAGAATACAAGACAAGTTATCCTAGATCCCAAAGATCCGACAAAGTTTGTCGTAGTGGGAACTAGCATGATCGACAAATAGGAAAGCGAGCTCATCAAGTTCCTCCGTGAGAACTGGGAAATTTTCACGTGGTGTCCAGCGGACATGCCAGGCGTACCCAGGGAACTTGCTGAGCACCAACTCAAGGTAATTCAAGGATCTAAACCCGTCAAGCAAGGTCTCCGTCGATTTGACGGAAGAAGACAGAAGGCTATTAGCAAGGAAATTATCCGCCTATTAGCAGCTGATTTTATCCGGGAAGTTATACATATTGAATGGTCTGCAAACCCAGTATTAGTCCCGAAGAAAGATAGTACTGCTCTCAGGATGTGTATAGATTACACCGGCTTGAACAAATTGCGTCCAAAAGATAGATTCGCGTTACCGCGAATCGATCAAATAATAGATGCCACTGCAGGCTCTGAGCTTTTATGCTTTTTGGACTCTTATTCCGGGTATCATCAAATACACATGAAGGAAGAACACCAAATTAAAACCTCCTTCATAACTCCATATGGAACATACTACTACATAACCATGCCTTTTGGCCTGAAGAACGCAGGTGCAACCTACCAGCGCTGCATGCAACGATGTTTGCATAGCCAGATTGGCAAAAATGTTCACGTTTATGTGGACGATATTGCCATCGTTTCCAAGGAAAAAGACACGCTCCTTGAAGATCTGCGAGAAACCTTCGAAAATTTGCGCACTTATAAGATGAAGTTAAATCCATTAAAGTGCGTATTCGGGGTTCCCTCAGGAAAACTTCTGGGTTTCATCGTTTCTCACAGAGGAATAGAAGTAAATCCGGAAAAGATCAAGGAAATCCTAAACATCTCAAGGCCTACGTGCTTAAAAGATGTACAAAGATTGACGGGTTCTGCAGCTGCCGTCAGCAGGTTTATAAGCCGGCTAGGAGACAAAGCTCTGCCATTATACAAATTGTTGAAGAAATCCGACAAATTTGAATGGACAGAAGAGGCGGACAAAGCGTTAACCCAGTTAAAAGAAACCTTGATGCAAGCTCCGATTTTGGCATCGCCAAAAGACGAAGAACCCATGTTATTGTACCTCACAGCGACAAATAGGGTTATCGGCGCGGTGATTGTTGTGGAAAGGCGGAAAGAAGAGCAAACCATACCAGATCAACATCCGGTGTATTATGTAAGTGAAGTTTTTTCCGAGTCCAAGCAAAGATACCCGCACTATCAAAAACTGGCATATGGTGTATTTTTTGCATCTCGAAAACTCTGCCATTACTTCCAAGGACATTCCATAACAGTGGTATGTAAAGCACCACTAGGGGATATAATCAAAAATGCGGACGCAACAGGCCGAATAGCCAAATGGGCATCGAGTTAGCTGCGTTCGACATTAAGTACCAACCCCGGACGGCAATAAAATCCCAGGTGTTGGAAGATTTCGTCGCGGATTGGACAGAACCAATGGAAAACACACCAATGCCGGAGTCGGAATACTAGGTTATGCATTTTGAAGGATCCAAGATGAAGGAGGGCGCTCGAGCTGGTGTAGTCCTAAAATCCCCCAAGGGAGATACAATGGAGTACGTATTACAAATACACTTCAACACCAACAATAATGTGGCAGAATACGAGGCTTTGCTTCATGGCTTGCACATTGCAAAAGAAATAGGTGTCAAACGCATCTTATGCTATGGTGACTCATATTTGGTACATCATCAGCTCAACCAAACATGGGACGCCAAAAGCCCCATCATGGCCGAATATTGGAGAACGGTGGACGAGTTTGCAATTTGCTTCCTGGGATTTGAAGTACTTCATGTCAAAAGGGAAGAAAACTGGAACGTGGACGCACTAGCCCGCATGGGTTCGGAAAGAGTGAAAACCCTACCACTAGGTGTGTTTGTCTAGCATTTGCACGAACCATCCATAAAAGGTGGAAATGTCGACTATCCTCTCATTTCCGAATCAATCGAAGTCCTGCTCGTTAACCTGGATTGGACAATTCCATATCTAAACTTCTTAGTAGATCAGAAGTACCCGGATGGAGCAGACGAGGTCTTGCAAAGACAAATAAAACGTCGATGCAAAGGATACATGGTAATCAATGGTTACCTGTATAAGCGCAGCACTACCGGAATTTTTCTGGGATGTATTTCGCCGGAAGAAGGACGAGAAATTCTGCAAGAAATCCATGCTGGAGATTGCGGACATCATGCTCAATCAAAAAGCATAGTTAATAAAGCATTCCGTGCAGGATTTTTCTGACTAACAGCCAAGACAGATGCCGAACACATAGTTAATACATGTGTCGGATGCCAGTATTACGCCAAGCAGACGAATATGCCAGCCCAAGCACTCAAAACTATCCCTATTACATGGCCGTTTGCGGTCTGGGGGCTAGATATGATGGGACCATTCAAAACTGCAAGAGGTGGACTTACACGTCTACTCGTTGCAGTAGATAAGTATACCAAGTGGGTGGAGGCAAAACCCATAAAAAAGCTTGACGGTGTAACAGCCAAACTTTTCATCATTGACGTAGTCATGAGATACGGCGTTCCGCACAGCATAATAACCGACAGCGGGACAAATTTCTCTATTGGTTAGTTGGCAAAATATTGCCGACAAACGGGAATACGCCTAGATCTTGCACCTGTGGCACACCCACAATCCAATGGGCAGGTTGAAAGAATGAATAGTTCAATCCTGCAAGGAATACGCCCAAGAATCGAATTTCCTCTTCATAGAGCAGCTGGAGCATGGGTGGAAGAGTTACCTTCCGTGCTTTGGAGTATTCGAACGACGCCAAACAGGTCAACATGGCAAACCTCGTTTTTCCTAGTTTACGGCGCGGAAGCAGTCCTTCCAACGGACATGATCCATGATAGCCCAAGAGTGCAGGCTTTCGATGACTCGGATGCCGAAAGCGCACGACAGGATGCCGTCGATCTCCTAGAGGAAGAACGAGAACTTGTGCTTCAAAGATCTGCCTTTTATCAGCAAGGTTTACGACGTTACCATAGTCGGAAAATCAGGCATCGTTCTTTTGAAGAAGGTGACCTAGTGCTAAGATTGGTACAACAAAGAAAGCATAAATTGGCTCCAGTTTGGGAAGGACCATTCGTCATCAGCAAAGCTATGAAAAATGGATCATACTATCTTGTGGACATTCGAGACACGGAAGATGGTCCCAAGAAGCCGAAACGCAAAAGAAAGATAAAGATATATGACGAACTAGGGGAGACCAAAAGACCCTGGAGCATCCAGCAGTTACGTCCCTTCTATACTTAGTTCAATTTCTATGTAAACATCTTTGAGATCATGAAATAAAGTTGTCGGAATTCATACATCTGTGTTTTTTACATGTTCATTATAGTTTAAAACATAATTCCGTCTTATCTATTTCCCAATGATCTTTCAAAATACTCAATGTTAACCCGAATTGTGCCTGCGTGCTCGGTGTTAAAAAACTGAATGATTTTCAGCCTAAAATGGCTTAAGGAAACCCAGATTGTGCCTGCGTGCCTGAGTTTCATTCAAAAAATTCCTTACTGTTCTCTAAGTATTATCTCATTGTTTTTATGCTGGGTCGCTGGAGCTAGTAAGTAAAAAATGCCTTTAGTATGATCCATGTTTCCGAGTTTCGACTGATTGGTTATACCCAGTCACTTGGCATGAAGATTAAAATACCATTGAGCCATTTCAAACACTAAGGACAGTTAAAGCATATGGACCAGAGAACTTAGAAGATAAAGGAATATAAACCCGGAAAACTTGCAAAAG
This sequence comes from Alopecurus myosuroides, assembly GCA_028641055.1. Lineage (NCBI taxonomy): Eukaryota > Viridiplantae > Streptophyta > Magnoliopsida > Poales > Poaceae > Alopecurus > Alopecurus myosuroides. The sequence continues at coordinate 307,872,368 of CM054061.1, forward strand.
ACTTAATAAAAATTGCTGCAGAAGCGGAGTACTTGTTTTTACAAAGGAATAGAAAGCATTGCAATAAGTTTACATTGTAAGATCAGTAATGCTCCTATTTCCTATTTTCTACCCAGGACAAGGCATCCTTCAAGCATCCGACTCATCTTCACTGCTGGATTCCTCGGGAATATCTGGAATGGTTTCCTCTGGGTAGAAGGTGGAGATGTTGAACATGGTGGCGATCTTGGTGGCGTGACCTTTTATGGCTTCAAAGATACCGGCCCGCTGCGCCTCCGTGTATCCTTGCGGGATGCCGGACGCCACGCGCTAAGACTTGGCGTCAGGGTAGTGCATGCGCATGAGCCCTAGAGCCATGCGTGCACCACCACACGCCGCGGAACGCAGGATGGATTCCCTGGACTCCGCCACCTCCACCATAGCTTCCGAAAGTTTTTCAACTTTCGAGAACTCCCCAATCCTGGCGGGAAGGCATTTGCTGACCAGCAGCATCCCCGCAACCTTGATTGCGGTGAACACCTTTCCAAAAGCTCGGATTTTCTCAATCCGAGTAAGCTGGGGGCTATCTCCTGTTTTAGTAAAGACACAAAAAGTGTTAGCAAAAACAGATAAAGATGTCAACATAAAAAATCCGGTAAAATATAAAAACTTACCGAGAATTTTGTCCATCTCGGCGCCTTCCTCCAAGCGCTGGTTCAAGGCATTCTCCAAGTCTCGGATAGTGTCCTTGTCCTTGGATGCTTGGTCGGAGGCCTTGGACTGGGCAATGCCGACAGCCAATTGGATGGCCTCCAGGTCGTGCTGCAACTTCATATTGAGCTTATGAAGATCCAGGTTTTCCCGGCACAGGTTCTTGGCATTGCCGGCATCTTCAGCAACTTGTTTGCCTTTCGCCAAAGAAGCTGAAAAGCAAGTAAAAATACGAATAAGAAAACTCGGAAAAATACTTACATAAAATTCATACAACTAGAAGCAGAGAAAAATCTTACCTGCTGTTTTCTTCCGCTGCTGTTGAGTGGACGCCAGTTCTGCCTCTTTACCCTCAAGAATAGAAAGAAGGGATTTCACCTCCTTATTGTTGACGGTAAGTTTGTTAAAGATTTCCATGTTTATGTTTTCAGCGGTTTGCTGAAACACGGAAAAAAGACAAAAAATGCTTAAGTTAAAAAGAAGCATAAAAGCGAAAAAGCATTAAGACGAAAGTATGCATTTGACTTATTGCTTGGGGGCTAGAGATATTACCTGGCTCATCCGCTGCAAACCTGACCAAGTTTCGTTGAACTCTTTTGAAAACTCGGCTGTCGAGACATCGTAGTAGTTTTCATAGACGGGGGTGCCATGAGACTACGGTAGAGACGTGGGGTAACGGGATCGCGTGGTAGACAGTAAACACAGGATTTACCCAGGTTCGGTACGTCGCGACAGTACGACGTGCCTACTCCTGCACTTCTCACTAATCAGGGCTAAAGCCTGGAAACAGGATTACAATGTGAGGTTTTAGATCTAGCTACTCGCAGAGGATCAACTTCTCGGCGAGTTGGCCTATATCTTCTCTGTTATTCGTTGGTTGTTTTGTTTATCTCCCGTCCGGCTTTATATAATAGCCAGATTAGGGCTTACAGAATAGGAAACCTAGAAGACTACGGTAACTATAACTTGGAAAGTAAGGAATCCGTCTTCTCCTTCAAGCCAGATCACACGGGCCGTGATCCGGGTTCTTCTAGAATCCAGCTTCTGTGCGCCAAGTTACTGGGCCGCCCAATGGACCATAGCCCACTACCACTTGGGCCACCCTGGTAACCAAGCACTTTGACTACCATCTTATACACCCCTATACGGTATATATCCGACAGTAGCCCCCAAGAAGGATTAAAACTCTGATTTGCCGTCTTTCGCCAAATGTGCTTTGTCCGAGAAATTTTAATCAGCAGTCTTGATTCTTCTTATTCTTCTTCTTTTGAAAGAGATGGTAACATGAAACTCGGAATCCTGAAAATCCGGCTTTTCTCTCACGATCCTTCGTGGAGAAGGAACTTCTTACGTTAGCGCACTTAATCATGCTGACGTAAGGGACGTTTGGGTTTTACGCGGAAAACCCAGTAATATTTCTCTGACAGATTCTCACGGGAAACGAGGAGATAACCATCATTACCCTGTCGTTTCATTTCCCGGATTTTCCGGCGAGTGACACGCGTTGATCATCCAACGGTCAAAATAGCCGTTGGCACGTATCTTGACGGATTTCTAGCTATAAATAGCCGTCTTCGTCCTCGTCAAAAACCTTCCGCACTCTCACTGTCCACGCCATTGCCGCGCACAAGCTCCCGAGCGAAGAACCGTCCCGAGCGCACGAACGCACCCAGAGCACCAGCGCAACGCGCCGCCACCAAATGGCATCCTCGCCGTCGTCCCCCACTCGCTCCGCCGCGCTCACCGTCGACGACATCATCAACGACCTGGATCCGCAACTTGGATCCACAAAGCACGCCGGCGACGAGCCGGAAAAGACCGCGGCCTCTGCGGCGGGCGGAGAGGATCTTTCCGCCGCCGCGAACGCTGCGGGTTCGAGCTCCGCACCTTCCCCGCCGTTTGCTCCCGAAATGGCGGAGGAGAAGATCTTATCCCGTGACGATGAGCACTCCGCTACCGGAGCCAACGAAGAAACAGAGTTTGTCGGCAACTGGAGTCCGAGTAATACTCCTCTCATCCTTCTTCGGCGGATGTCAAGGGAGGGATTAGTAGTTAAAGGCAAATGGCGGAACTCGGAAGGTGAACCCGAGCCCAAGCCAAAAGACGGAGAACGCGTCCTCCTTACCTCTCATATCGCGAGAGGTATGGGTTTTCCTCCTTCCGCCTTTTTCCTAGACGTCCTTAACTTTTATGGCGTTCAACCACATAACCTCTCTCCGAACTCCATCCTCTATTTAGCCAGTTTCCAAGCCCTTTTCGAAGGATATCTCGGGATAACTCCTAATCTAGATTTCTGGCAATATTGCTTTGAGGTAAAACATAACATCATAGATGGTATTTCGCCTATCTGTGGAACTATATCTTTCACCCTTCGGAAGTTTAGAGAGGATTGGTACCCAAAGATAAAAATGCCGGAACCTGCCCAATCTTGGCTGGGTTCTTTCTTTTACCATCAGGACATTCCATTCCTAGGCAAAGAAACCGGGGTTCCTCCATTTGTTAATTCTGCCGCCACTCCTCATGAGAGTTGGACAGTTGCAGCAGTAGAAATATTGCCGGAAAACCTGATGAAGATAAAGCGGCGCATCGCCAAGCTTACTTCCTCTCAGCCTTCTTTGACTGGGAAGGATACCGTTTTATGCTGGTTCGGACGTCGTATCCAACCTCTCTCCTTTCGTTCCCGGCTCCTTTGCGAATACCAAGGACCAGAAGATAGCATGAGAGGAACAGATAAGGCTTATACCAAAAATGATTTTATAAAACGACTTCACCAACTGGTCGCCACCAGCGGTCAGATTGAAGAAAATCTGGCGATTTACCATGTGGAGAATCTGGCCCCTAAGGTATTTATACTTTCCTTGCTTCCAGGTTTTCTTCAGATTAGCTTTTTTTTCTGACCTTCGACATTACGTGAGTTCTTTCCTAGTTCAATGAACTTGAAGGAGCTGATCTTGCTTCCGACATCGAGCTTAGCGAATTACAAGCTAGCTTTTATAATGATCGGAAACGTAAAAAACAGGCGACTTTCGGCAAGACGGTGACTGTTGATGGAATTCCCATCGCCACATCCAGGTATTTTACTGGAGCCTCCCTAATCGTCATTCTCCTTTGGTTCTTCGAGATTTTTAACTCTCGGATATTCTTCTTTCAGTCTTGCCCCAACTCCTCTGAAGACAAAGAGGTTGAAGAAACATAAGACTACTATCAAAGAAGAGTCTTCTTCTGCAACCATGGGCCTGAGGGGGAGAACGGAAACACAGACGGGTGGAAATCTCCGGTCATCTGTTGGAAACGAACCCATCTCCAATTTGGATAGTAACATCCGGATAAAGGAAGAACCGTTCGACGACCTTGGATATATTCGTCCGGAGGCTAAAAAATTCTTCGCTCCTGCCCTTCTAATTCGCCCTTGGCCACAAGGCGGATTAGTTGTTCGCAATGATATCATATTTTCCCCTCGCCAGGTCATACAAGATGGCCTTCATCACGTTGGGATTCTTTTCTCGGAATATGCCAAAGAATTCAACGAGACCTTGGCCGACTTGCGAGAAATGAGCCAGGTGATACTTCTAGCCCCCAAGCATTAAGTTGAAAATCCGAGTTCTTCTTAATGTTTCTTTGTATGCTTGTTCATACTTAAGCATTTGGCTTTCATTTCCGTGTTTCAGCATTCCGTAGATGCCATAAACTTGGAAGTTTTTAAGAAGCTTAATCTCAAGAATAGAGAAGTTAAAACCCTTCAATCTATTATTGAGTTAAAAAGCAACGAGCTGGCGTCATCTCAGCTACAATTATCGGAAACAACAGGTATTTATTCTCTGTAGTTTTTATCCAGATAAAAATTTTCCCGAATTTTTATAAACTCGAAATGTTTTTCGTGCCCTCTAGCTGCTTTAGCTAAAGCCAAAGAATTAGCGGAGGACGCCATCAATGCATCTCGGCTCCGTGCAGAAAACTGGAGCCTTCGCAAGGAGCTTATGAAAGTTCAAGAAGACCTGGAAGCCAGTAATCTGGCCCTTGGGATTGCTCAATCCAAGGCTTCTTTGCAGGCGGCGGAAGATAAATCTATTATCCATGATTTGGAAAGTATGCTATTCCCGTGCATGAAAGAAGGCACCGAAATTGACAAGGTTCTTGGTAAGTTAGTTCCTTTTACCAATTTATCCATGTCTTATTTTCCGTGTTTTGTCGCCTAACCTTTTTTGGTTGCTTTTGTCGTCAAAATAGGGAATATTCCAGGAATTTCTCGGATTGAGAAAATCCGAGCTTTTGGGGAGGTATGGAATGCAATCAGAAATGCAGGAATGCAGTTGATTAACAAGTTCCTTCCCACAAGCACTATAGAATTCTCGGAAGTTTACAAACTTCCGGGTGCCATCATGGAGGTTGCGGGATCGAAGGAATCCATCCTACGCTCCGCCGCACGAGGTGGTGCGCGCATGGCCCTAGGCCTTATGCGTCTGCATTATCCTGATGCGAAATCTTGGCGCGTGGCATCTGGTGTCCCTCAAGGATATACGGAAAATCAGCGAACCGCCATCTTTGATGAAGTCAAAGGTCACGCCACCAAGATTTCTTCCATGGTTAACATTTCTATCACTTATCCAGAAGAAGAGGTTCCCGCAGCCCCCGAGGATGAAAGCAGCGAGGAAGACTCGGATGTTTGAAGGACTGCACTTGACCTGGATGGTGGATTTGTATAATAGGAGCACTATATTTACAATGTAATTCATATTATAATGCTTCTATTTCGTTTATCAAAACAAGAACTCCGCCTTTTGCAGCTTTGAATTATGAAATTCCTTGCAAGATTGTCGGGTTTAATTATTCCTTTATCTTCTAAGTTCTCTGGCATATGTGTTTTAACTATCTTTAGCGTTTTGAAAAAAATGGCTCAGTAGTATTATGAAGCATCATGCTGAGTAACTGGATAAAACCAATCAGTTCAAACTCAGAAACATGGATCATACTAAAGACATTTTTTTTACAAACTAGCTTCAGTGACCCAACACACATTCGATCAGATAATGCTTAGAGAATTTTAAGGAACTTTTTTGAAACTTGGGCACGCAGGCACAATCCGAGTTTCCTTTAGCCATTAGCAGGCTGAAATCATTCAATTTTTTAACGCCGAGCACGCAGGCACAATTCGGGTTAACATTGAGTATTTTGTAAGATCATTGGGAAATAGATAAGGTGGAATCATGCTTTGTACTATAGTGAACTTGTAAAAATATGGATATCAGAATTCCGACGACTTTATTTCATGATCTCAAAATATGTTTACATAGATATTGAACTAAGTATAGAAGGGACGTAACTGCTGGATGCTCCAAGGCCTCTTTGTCTCTCCTAGCTCATCATCTATCTTTCTCTTTCTTTTGCGATTCGGCTTCTCGGGATCATCTTCCGTATCTCGAATGTCGACAAGATAGTACGATCCATTCTTCATGGCTTTACTTATGACAAATGGTCCTTCCCATACTGGGGCTAATTTATGCTTCCTTTGCTACACCAGCCTCAGCACTAGGTCACCTTCTTTAAAAGAACGATGCCTGATTTTCCGACTATGGTAACGTCGCAAACCTTGCTGGTAAATGTCGGATATTTGAAGCACAAGCTCTCGCTCCTCTTCTAGGAGATCAACGGCATCCTGTCGTGCTTCTTCGGCATCTGATTCGTCGAAATCTTGCACTCTTGGACTATCATGGATCATGTCTGTTGGAAGAATAGCTTCCGCGCCGTAAACTAGGAAGAACGAGGTTTGCCCAGTCGACCTATTTGGCGTCGTTCGAATACTCCAAATCACGGAAGGTAGCTCTTCTACCCATGCTCCGGCCGCTCTGTGAAGAGGAGTTTCGAGTCTTGGGCGTATTCCTTGCAGGATTGAGCTATTCATTCGCTCAACCTGTCCATTGGATTGCGGGTGTGCCACAGATGCTAGATCTAGGCGAATTCCCGTTTGTCGGAAATATCTTGCCAACTCTCCAATGGAGAAATTTGTCCTGTTGTCGGTTATTATGCTGTGTGGAACACCGTATCTCATCACCAAGTCGATGATGAAATTTCTAGCAGTTGCACCATCCAGCTTTTTGATGGGTTTGGCCTCCACCCATTTGGTGTACTTATCCACTGCTACTAGCAAATGAGTAAGTCCGCCTCTTGCAGTTTTGAACGGTCCCATCATATCTAGCCCCCAGACCGCAAACGACCACGTAATGGGGATAGTTTTAAGCGCTTGGGCCGGCAAATTAGTCTGTTTGGCGTAATATTGACACCCTGCACATGTATTAACTATGTGCTCAGCGTCTGTCTTGGCTGTTAGCCAGAAAAACCCCGCTCAGAATGCTTTCTTAACTATGCTTTTTGATTGAGCATGATGTCCGCAATCCCCGGCATGGATTTCTTCCAGTATTTCTCTTCCTTCTTCTGGTGAAATACACCGCAGAAAGATTCCGGAAGTACTGCGTTTATACAGGCAGTTATCAATTACCGTGTATCCTTTGCATCGACGCTGTATTTGTCTTTGCAAGACTTCATCTGCTTCTTCCGGGTACTTCTGATTAACTAAGAAGTTTAAATATGGAATCGTCCAATCTGGTTTAACGAGCATAACTTCAATGGATTCGGAAGCCAGAGGATAATCAACATCTCCACCTTTTATGGATGGCTCATGCAAGTGCTGGAAAAATACCCCTGGTGGTAGAGTCTTTACCCTTTCTGATCCCATGCGGGCTAACGCATCTGCGTTCCAGTTTTCCTCCCTTTTGATGTGGAGTACCTCGAACCCAAAGAAACAAATGGCGAACTCGGCCACCGTTCTTCTGTATTCGGCCATTATAGGGCTTTTTGCGTCCCAAGTTTGGTTAAGCTGGTGTTGTACCAAATCCGAGTCTCCATAGCACAAGATGCGCTTTACTCCTATTTCCTTTGCAATATGCAAGCCATGAAGCAGGGCTTCGTATTCTGCCACGTTATTACTGGCGTTGAAGTGTATTTGCAATACGTATTCCATTGTATCGCCTTTTGGGGATTTTAAGACTACACCAGCTCCAGCGCCCTCCTTCATCTTGGATCCGTCAAAGTGCATGATCCAATACTCGGACTCCGGCATTGGTGTTTTCTCCATTGCTTCCGTCCAGTCGGCGACAAAGTCTGCCAAAACCTGGGATTTTATTGCCGTCCTTGGCTGGTACTTAATGTCGAAGGCTGCTAGCTCGATACCCCATTTGGCTACCCGGCCAGTTGCCTCCGCATTGTTTATTATATCCCCTAGTGGTGCTTTACATACCACTGTTATGGAATGCCCTTGGAAGTAATGGCGCAGTTTTCTAGATGCGAAAAACACACCATATGCCAGTTTCTGATAATGCGGGTACCTTTGTTTGGATTCGGAGAAAACTTCGCTTATGTAATATACCGGATGCTGATCTGGTATGCTTTGTTCATCCTTCTTCCGTTCCACAACAATTACGGCACTAATAACCCGGTTTGTAGCCATAAGGTACAGTAACATGGGTTCTTCGTCTTTTGGGGATGCCAAAATCGGAGCATTCATCAAAGTTTCCTTTAATTGGGTTAACGCTGCATCGGCCTCTTCTGTCCATTCAAATTTGTCGGATTTCTTCAGCAACTTGTAGAGTGGTAGGGCTTTATTCCCCAACCGACTAATAAATCTGCTGACGGCAGCGGCGGAACCCGTCAATCTTTGGACATCTTTTACGCACGTAGGCCTCGAGATGTTCAAGATGGCTTTGATCTTTTCCGGGTTAACTTCTATTCCTCTGTGAGAAACGATAAAACCCATAAGTTTTCCTGAGGGAACCCCGAATACACACTTAGATGGATTTAACTTCATCTTGTAAGTGCGCAAGTTTTCGAAAGTTTCTCGCAGATCCTCAAGGAGTGTTTATTTTTCCTTGGTTACGACAGCAATATCGTCCACGTAAACATGGACGTTTTTGCCAATCTGACTATGCAGACAACGATGCATGCAACGCTGGTAGGTTGCACCTGCGTTCTTCAGGCCAAATGGCATGGTTACGTAGTAATACGTCCCGTATGGGGTTATGAAAGAAGTCTTAATTTGATCTTCCTTTTTCATGCGTATTTGGTGGTACCCGGAGTATGCATCCAAAAAGCACAAAAGCTCAGAGCCTGCAGTGGCATCTATTATTTGATCGATTCGCGGTAACGCAAACCTATCTTTTGGACACAATTTGTTCAAGCCTGTGTAATCTATACACATTCTAAGAGCAGTAGTGTCTTTCTTCGGTACTAATACCGGATTTGCGGACCATTCAGTGTGGATTACTTCCTGGATGAAATCTGCTGCTAAAAGCCGGATAATTTCCTTGCCAATAGCCTTTCGTCTTCTTCCATCGAATCGACGGAGACCTTGTTTGACGGGTTTTGATCCTGGAATTACCTTGAGTTGGTGCTCAGCAAGTTCCCTGGGTACGCCTGGCATGTCAGCTGGACACCAGGCAAAAATATCCCAGTTCTCACGGAGGAACTTGATGAGCTCGCCTTCCTATTTGTCGGTCATCCCAGTCCCTACAACGACGAATTTTGTCGGATCTTTGGGATCTAGGATTACCTGTCTTGTATTCTCGGACGCCTTGAAGCTGTCTGTTGGCTTCCGGGTTTCTTTTCCTGCCGGCATTTCTGTCGGCGATACCTCCTTGGCCAATTCCTTCAGTTCTTCCTTTGCTATGACTCTCTGAGCGCAAAGGGCGTTTTCTTTCTCCAACTCATTTGCTAGCTTAAAATCACCATCTATGGTGATTACTACTCCTTTGGGTCCTGGCATCTTCAGCTTGTTATAAATATAACAGGATCTTGCCATGAATTTGGCGAAAGCTGGACGTCCGAGTATTGCGTGATAAACGCTTTCGAACGGCACTACTTCGAAGGATACTTTTTCCTGCCGGAAGTGATCTTTATCTCCGAAGGTGACATCTAGGGAAATTTCCCCTAGGGACCGTGCTTGTCTGCCAGGAACAATGCCGTGGAAGCGTATGTTGCTGTAATTGAGTTGGGACTCGGAAATCTTCAGATGCTTCAGTGTATCCAAGTACATTATGTTAATGCTGGATCCTCCATCCATCAGCACTCTTTGATGAGGAGGGTTACTCCTAGATTGGCCCGATCTTCACGAATCGACGGAGAACACGAAGAACACGAGGAACTCGATGAACACACGAGGGGGAAACGAGGGGGAGATCGAGGGCAACGCAAACAAACGCAAGGATAAATAGTAAGAACCGAAGAACCCCAAATCTTCCGTCAACTAACCCCGAGGGCCGCCTACGGAACGATCGATTCAACTGAGCTCACCTTGATTGAAACCGCTTTACACCCGTAGCCGGTCCACTACGCCAATAGAACCTCAAGATAATCGAGAGGAAGATTGGACAATTCCTTGATAGAAACCCAAAGGGAGAGATCAAGTAATTGGATGATCCTTGATACGATCCTCGACGAAGTCGGAGGAGTAGCCTTGATACGTTCCTCGGTACACACCGGAGGAGTAGTTCCTCAAAGAGGGATACAAGAGAGCTGAGCTCCAAATGTTCTAAATTCAACTCTAAACCCTAGATCTAGCTTGGGGGAGTCCTTATATAGCCGGGGGTCGAAGTAGGTGGAAACGGGAGCGAAAACGGGTCGTTTCCGGGCATTTTCGGGTCCACCCCGGCCTAGGGGCCGGCCTGGAACACGGCCTGGGGCCAGGGTGGGCGCCTAGAGGGGGAGGCCGGCCTGGGGCCGGGGTGGGGAGGAGGCAGGCCGGCCCCCAGGCCGGCTGCTTCTAGTGGTTGCCCGGCCTGGGGCCGGGGTGGGAGGAGGGCAGGCCGGCTTTGAGGCCGGCCTCCTCTGGAGGGGATCCGGCCTGAGGGGGGCGCCGAGGCCGGCCTGAGGCCGAGGTGGAGGCCGGCCCCTTCGGGTGGGGGTCCGGCCTGGGGGCGAGGGAGGCCGGCCTGGCCGGCTCCCGAGGCCGGGAAGGGGTTTTTCACCCCTAACTTCTTCGTCGGGACTCCGAATTGGACGCCGTCTTCACCGCTGTTCTCCGTATCTTCTTGCGCATCGTCTCGGGTACTTTTCGGTGCCTCCGTGGTGGGTTTGAACCTGAGCACGCAAAGTGTGGAAACATGAGGTAGCGCACCATCCTCCACGTGACCGAAAGTATAGAGCGAGAGGAGCGAGTTCACCTTATCCTTGATGGCCTTTGCGCGTGATCTTGTCATCGGTCCACTTGGAGTAGATGGTTGGGCTACATCATCTCCCCCCCCCCCCCCTTGAAAAAGAGTCGACCTCGACTCGGCGTCGTCTTCATCACTTGGGTATCCATGGAAGGGAGAGAGGTCCTTGACATTGAAGGAGTTGTGGACGAGGTACTTGGATTGCGGTAAGTCGAGCTTGTAGGCGTTGTTGTTGATGTGCTTGATGACCTTGAAGGGACCGTCACCTCTTGGCTTGAGCTTGGAGTTGCGCTCTTCGGGGAACCGGTCCTTGCGCAAGTGTAGCCACACGAGGTCACCTTCTTGGAACACCATGGGTTTCTTGTTATTGTTCATGATAGAGGCTCGTTGCTCGGAATGCTTCTCAAGCGTAGCTCTTGTGGAGTCGTGTAGCTTCTTGATGTAGTCGGTGCGCTTGTCGATGTCCATGTTTGCTCGCTCGCGTAGAGGCAAAGGGAGTATTTCGAGGGCGGTGTTGGGGTTGAAGTCGTAGACGATCTCGAAAGGACTCTTCTTGGTAGCTTGATGGAGAGCACGGTTGTAGGCGAACTCGGCGTGTGGGATGCATTCCTCCCAATTCTTCAAGTTGGGCTTGATCAATGCTCGAAGTAGTGAAGAGAGTGTGCGGTTGACGACCTCGGTTTGTCCATCCGTTTGTGGGTGATAGGCGGTGGAGAAGAGTAGCTTGACGCCGAGCTTGGCCATCAACGTCTTCCAAAAGTAGGAGGTGAACTTGACGTCACGGTCCGAGACAATGGAAGTAGGTACACCATGTAAACGCACAATTTCCCTGAAAAACAAAGTAGCAACATGTGAAGCATCGTCGGTTCGGTTGCAAGGAATGAAATGTGTCATCTTAGAGAAACGATCCACAACTACAAAGATTGAATCCATGTTGGTTTTAGTTCGTGGAAGGCCTAACACAAAGTCCATGCTAATATCACTCCAAGGTGCATGTGGGATAGGTAATGGCATGTAAAGACCATGAGGGTTGGAAGTGGACTTAGCTCGGAGGCATGTAGAACATCTCTTGACATGTCTCTCAACGTGATGCTTCATCTTGGGCCAATAGTAGTTGGTGGAGAGCATGGCATAGGTCTTGTCGCGTCCAAAGTGTCCCATGAGACCTCCTTCATGTGATTCCTTCAATAACAACAAACAAAGAGAGGACTCGGGGATACACAATTGGTTAGCCTTAAACAAGAAACCTTTGTGAAGATAGTAATCATCGAAACCTCGGTTAGGCAAGCATTTCTCAAATATAGGACTAAAGAAAGCATCGGAAGCATATAAGTCTTTGATCTCATCCAAACCAATCACATTGATGTCAAGACGTGTAAGAAGGCATTCTTTCCTAGACAAGGCATCGGCTACCACATTCTCTTTACCTTTCTTGTACTTAATGACATAAGGAAAAGATTCAATGAATTCAACCCATTTAGCATGCCTCTTGTTCAAATTGGTTTGGCTTTTCAAGTATTTCATTGATTCGTGATCGGAATGAATGACAAATTCTTTTGGCCAAAGGTAGTGTTGCCAAACTTCTAGCACTCTAACCAAAGCAAAAAGTTCCTTATCATAGATGGGGTAATTGAGTTTAGCACCATCAAGTTTTTCACTATGGTAAGCAACGGGGCGTCCGTTTTGCATGAGAACGCCACCAATTCCTATACCACTAGCATCACATTCAATCTCAAAAGTTTTCTCAAAATCCGGTAAGATAAGCAAAGGGGCTTCGGTTAAGCATTTCTTAAGTGTGTCGAAAGCTTTTTGTTGCGCATTGCCCCAAACAAAAGGTACATTCTTTTTGGTAAGTTCATTCAAAGGGCAAGCAATAGTTGAAAAATCTTTGACAAAGCGGCGATAGAAACCGGCAAGGCCATGAAAGCGCCTTATCTCACCCACGGAGGTAGGGTTAGGCCAATTCCTAATTGCCTCTATCTTCTTGTTATCTACTTCAATACCATTGGAAGAGATCACAAAACCCAAGAAAACAAGCTTGTTGGTGCAAAAATTGCATTTGGAAAGATTGGCGAAAAGTTTTGCGTTGCGAAGAGCCAACAATACTTGTGAAATATGATCAAGGTGATCTTCCAAAGATTTGCTATAAATGAGAATATCGTCGAAGTAAACCACAACAAATTTGCCAATGAAAGGACGTCGAACTTCATTCATGAGACGCATGAAGGTAGATGGGGCATTCGAAAGACCAAAGGGCATAACAAGCCATTCATACAAACCAAGTTTTGTTTTGAAAGCCGTTTTCCATTCATCACCTATACTCATACGAATTTGATGATAACCACTTTTAAGATCAATTTTGGAAAAGATAGTAGCACCACTCAATTCATCAAGCATGTCATCGAGCCTAGGAATATGATGTCTATATCTAACGGTGATAGCATTGATAGGGCGACAATCCATACACATGCGGGAAGAAGAATCTTGCTTTGGAACAAGGATAACCGGCACGGCACAAGGGCTAAGGGATTCGCGAATAAAACCTTTTTCGAGTAGCTCTTGGATTTGGCGCTCAATCTCCTTAGTCTCCTCGGGATTGGTGCGGTAAGGAGCGCGGTTTGGAAGGGGCGCGCCCGGAATGAGGTCAATACGGTGCTCGATTCCTCGAAGGGGAGGAAGGCCCGGAGGGAGCTCATCGGGAAAGACGTCTTCAAATTCCTGCAGCAAAGGCAACAAAGATGGAGGAATATTTGTCATGTCGTTAGTTTCAAGTGCTTCACCCTTGGAAAATAGGACAAAGTGAAGTATGGTTGGGTCATCTCTTAGCTCTCGGATCTCCCTTTTGGTGGCAAGTAAGGCAAATCCTTTGGCATCACTCGGAATTTTTCCACTCATATTTGGCTTGTGGCTCTCACTCACTTTTTGGTGGATCACTCTCTCACCACTCATCTCACGAGATTTGAGCTCTTACTTGTCTACGTGCAAGAGTCTTGGTGTTGTCGACGATCACTTGGCTAGGAGACATGGGACGAAGAACAAATGTCTTGTTATTCCACTTGAAGCTATAGTGATTGGTACGCCCATCATGGATAGCACTCTTGTCGTATTGCCAAGGCCGACCAAGAAGAAGATGACACACGGTCATAGGAACAACGTCACAATCTACCGTGTCTTCATAGGGACCAATCTTGAAAGTCACGGTGACCATGTGTTGAATCTTGAAGGTGCCGGAGTCACTAAGCCATTGGACATGGTATGGATGAGGATGTTGCTTGTAAGGCAATTTTAGTTTGTCGCAAAGCTCTTTGCTAGCCAAGTTGTGGCAACTTCCACCATCGATGATGACCTTGATTGACTTGCCATCAATACCGGCTCTTGTTTGAAAGAGATTGCACCGTTGATCTTGCTCATCTTGAGGAGAAGAAGTGAGGACTCTTGTGACCACTAGTGATGGATTCTTGTCCTCATCGCAATGCACACTTTCTTCATCATCGTTGGGGGCGTCCAAAGAGTTGAGAGCAACTTGATGCAAGGCATAGTATTCTCCTTCGCTCATAGAATCACGTTCACCGTCTTGGTTGACAATCATGATCATCTTGTTGGAACATTCAAAGGACTTGTGTCCACTACCACCACACTTGAAGCAAGTAATAGTGCTTGACTTGACTTGAGGAGCACTTGAGGATGATGTGGGAGGCACTTGCTTCTTGAATGGTGGGGAAGACTTATTGGGAGCACTAGAGGCTCGAGTGTTGCTCTTGGTGGTAGTTGGAGGAGGAACTTGTGTCATTGGAGTTGAGGATGATGGTCTTGAGTTGAAGAAAGCCTTTTGCTTGCTATACTTGAGATCTTCCGCAATTTGGCGTTCCGCCTTGAGAGCTTGGTGGACAAGGGCCACAATGTTGTCATACGGTTGATACTCGACGATCTTCCTTATAGGATAGTTGAGGCCATTGAGGAAGCGGGCCATTGTTTGCTCTTGAGATTCTATCACATGAGCTCGAATCAAAGATGTCTCCATTTCCTTGTAGTACTCATCAACGGACTTCACACCTTGACGAAGTTCTTGGAGCTTCTTGAAGAGGTCACGCTTGTAGTGAGGAGGAACGAATCGAGCATGCATGAATTGCTTCATCTCATTCCAAGTGGCAATGGGAGCCATGCGATTGCGGACTCGTTCGGCTTGTAGACGATCCCACCATAAGAGTGCATAGCCTTCGAATTCCAAAGATGCTAGAGCAGCCATCTTCTTGTCGGTGAAGTTGTGAATGCCGAAGATCTTGTCAACCTTGAGAGCCCAAGCAAGATAGTCTTCGGGATCATTCTCACCATTGAACTTGGGGACATTGAAACGAAGAGCACTCATGTTGTTGTCCTCTTGCGGACGATGGGGACGCTCATGTTGGCGCTCATGGGGGTCTTCATCATAAATGGGAGGTGAATCATCATAGGGGTCATCCTCATTGTCTTGGCGGTGGCGATCATGATGGGGAGGATGATGTTGGAACGCGTAGAGATAAACGAAAACTTTTCCTACGCGATACTTCCAAGATCTAGCCGAGGTAGAAGACCACGAGTATTACCACTAGACGCGCAGGTGCGGATTATCGGTGCAGCGCGTCGGGGCAGTGCAGTCCCACGATCCAGTCCGGCCGATCCAATCCCTCGAACGTCGAAGTGCTGAACGTACAGCACCTATGCCGGTATCCACACGTACGAGGAGGAGCTCCGACGGCGGACTGCTAGGTCCGGTGCGGCGGCTGGACTGAGTGGGGCTAGGGTTCCCAACGCATGGGAGAGTGGACTAACGTGCCCGCTGGGCAACCTGCGCCCCTCTTTATATAGCGTATGGTAATGGGCTTCACAACACTTGTGGCCCATTCCCTCTGTGAGTCCGACTCACAAAACCAGTCCATTTCCGGTTCGGGTCCAACCCGACCAATACTTGCTCCCGCTCTTAAGTGTGCGACCCTGCAGGCTCATGGCGACTTGGACACGATTGGAGTCCTACTCTCAATCGATCAATCGGTAGCGGCTCCTAGCAGAACGTGCCGACTCCCAAGTTCCATTGAGTCATGACGACATACCTTTCAATGTGATATTCATCTTAGTCCCTTTTGCCTCACGATATACCTTGTCGAGCTATAGGCGATTTATCGTCATCCCTTAAATAGCTCAACTCTCTTCTCGATCTGTGACATGTGATTCATCTGACTAACTCTTAGTCAACCGACACAGTTAACACTTAACTGAGTCGCGCATGGCCATGCTTCGTGAATCATATCACTCGAGAGGGCCCAGAGAATATCTCTCCATTCGGAGGGGCAAAATCCCATCTTGATTGTCCACATCACGCAGCTTGCTTCTCATTCGACCCGAACTCTGCCTTTATAGTTGCCTTGTCACAGAACAACGTTTGACAGAACCTAAGTCGGTGAACCACAACTCGGATTGTGCGACAACCTCAGGTCTAAGGATTACATTGATTGAGACATGCAAATGACGACTTGATCGTTGCATCTCAATGTGGGTCAGTCCGACTTGCTAAAGTCTTTAGCCAAGTCCGTGAACGTTGGAATGGCATCACCATGCCCATGACAAGTGGAACCGTGTCATCAGCCAACACTCACATTAGTCTAGGGTGTGTGTCCAGCACAACCTTAACGACCAAGGACAATCTATTATGAACAACATGAATATATAGTTCCACAATTGAATCACATATTCAATGACATATATCAGATGTTCAAAACAAGGACAACTTAATAACTTTATGAATACAGTGGGAATTACATCATACATGATTGCCTCTAGGGCATATTCCCAACAGATGACACCGGTGGTCATTAGGTGGTGGTGGTTGGTGGTGACGAAGCCTAGCTTCACGGCGTTCACTATCATCATGGCCATTGTGATGTTGTCGAGGACGCTCTTGTTCTTGGCGAGGGTGTTGCGGAAGCACTTGTTCATCTCGAGGGTGTTGAGGATGATCATGTTCTTGGCGGTCATTGTTGTTGGGACGCGCATGGCGCCTAGGTGGCCTTCGATGTTGACGAGCATCTTCCACGAAATCATTGTGGCCATAGTCTTGAGCGTGGCCTTGTGGAGGTGGAGGATGATGGTCTTGTCGAAGGTCCGGGCATTGCGGTTGTTGAAGAGGGTCACCACGGCCTTGGCGATGTCGAGGTGGTGGTGATGGCGAGCTATCCTCATACCAATTGCGTCGCGGAGGTTGTTGAGGTTGTGGAGGAGGTGGTGGTGGTTGTTGAGGTTGTCCACCCTCCTCCACGTTGTGGCGATCATGGCGATCGTGGCGATCATGGCGACGAGGTTGGTGAGGATCTTGATTGCGGTGGCTTGAGCGACGAGACCTTGAGGACGATGAAGAATGACGGCGATTGGCAAGATTAGCCAAGTTGATGTTGATGCGCGTCATTTGATCATTCAATCGAGCCTCTTGCTCTTGTAGTCGACGCTCATAGCGTTGCAACCCGTCCTTGACGAGTTCGCGGAGTTGAAAGTGGCCATTGTGGGTGATGAAGTTGGCGTAAGCATTGTCGTTGTAGAATGGATTGCCTTCGTCTTCCGAGCTCGGACTTGTGAATACTCCTTCCCTAGCCATCTCAAAAACACACACAAGGGTGATATTGAAGAAATGGACGCCTCACTTACCCAACGTTACCTTTCTTGGTCGTATTGAGGCTAGTGGACGAGCCTAGGTGTAGGGCGGTATGTCAAGAGCGAATCCAAAAGGATCGAAAGAAACCGCAAACGGCAACACACAAACTTTATATGGAAGGCAAATAGGTTAGGAAAGTGGCGAGGAAAAATCGACAAAACCGAAGAAAAGTTTGTTGTCAATCGTGGAGAAAATTCAAAGAAAAGTTAGCACAAAAACCAAACCTATATGATGGAAATATGGTGGAACACACGCACGCAAGGGAAAAATGGGGTTAGTGCGACCAATGGACGAGCGAAGAACGAAATGGCCCTAACGTAGACTAATGCTCAATGCCACACTAACTCAAAGAGGACGCTAGCTCAAACCGCAAATTTGAAGAGGCAACAAGATTCGCACCGTGGCAATCGGTCACTCTTTCTCTTTTGCGACGCAAAGCTACACGTTCCTACAATGGAAAGCAATTGGCACCGATCCTTTTGCTTCTTTTTCTATTTTCTCTTTTTCTTTTTTTTTGATTTTCTCTTTTTGATGGATTCCAATGTGCCAAAGCCTACTCGGTAGCTAATCTCTCACAAGCGCTAACCTCGCACTCTCGATGCCACAAATGCGATGCCAAGCGGTGTAAAAAGAACTAGTCTGATAGGTAAGTAACACAATGGGGTGGGGTGGTGCAAGCGGAAGCAAGTTATACCTCTCTTATTTGATGATCACGGACTTGCGGCCGTGGGGGAGTCGATGTCGTGGCGATCCGTTGATGTGGAAGCGTAGGTGATGTCGTGGGCGTCGCGTAGCACTTTGTTGCACTCAATTCGGATAAAAAACGACAAAGAAAAACAAGTTTCAAAATCTGTCGGAGAATCGAAGAGCTGAAATTTTCTGAGTTTTTGGCTCAAATTCGAAATTCCCACAAAATCAAGAAAAATTTTGGACGAAATTGGAAAAATTGGCTGAATAGAAAGGTGTGGAATGGTGTTTGGCAACAAATCTATGAAGAAAAACCACGAAAAACTCAACGAATCAACAGATCGGTCAAATTCCCTTTTGGCTATTTTTTTGAGGATTTTCGAAATTCTTGGTGGAAAAAGAAAAATTGGTGGATGGAAAGTGTTGGGGGTGTCGGATTCGTGTCAATCTAGCTCTGTATACCAGATGATGAGGAGGGTTACTCCTAGATTGGCCCGATCTTCACGAATCAACGGAGAACACGAAGAACACGAGGAACTCGATGAACACACGAGGGGGAAACGAGGGGGAGATCGAGGGCAACGCAAACAAACGCAAGGATAAATAGTAAGAACCGAAGAACCCCAAATCTTCCGTCAACTAACCCCGAGGGCCGCCTACGGAACGATCGATTCAACTGAGCTCACCTTGATTGAAACCGCTTTACACCCGTAGCCGGTCCACTACGCCAATAGAACCTCAAGATAATCGAGAGGAAGATTGGACAATTCCTTGATAGAAACCCAAAGGGAGAGATCAAGTATTTGGATGATCCTTGATACGATCCTCGACGAAGTCGGAGGAGTAGCCTTGATACGTTCCTCGGTACACACCGGAGGAGTAGTTCCTCAAAGAGGGATACAAGAGAGCTGAGCTCCAAATGTTCTAAATTCAACTCTAAACCCTAGATCTAGCTTGGGGGAGTCCTTATATAGCCGGGGGTCGAAGTAGGTGGAAACGGGAGCGAAAACGGGTCGTTTCCGGGCATTTTCGGGTCCACCCCGGCCTAGGGGCCGCCCTGGCCGGCCTGGAACCCGGCCTGGGGCCAGGGTGGGCGCCTGGAGGGGGAGGCCGGCCTGGGGCCGGGGTGGGGAGGAGGCAGGCCGGCCCCCAGGCCGGCTGCTTCGGGTGGTTGCCGGCTTTGAGGCCGGCCTCCTCTGGAGGGGGTCCGGCCTGAGGGGGGCGCCGAGGCCGGCCCGAGGCCGAGGTGGAGGCCGGCCCCTTCGGGTGGGGTCCGGCCTGGGGGCGAGGGACGCCGGCCTGGCCGGCTCCCGAGGCCGGGAAGGGGTTTTTCACCCCTAACTTCTTCGTCGGGACTCCGAATTGGACGCCGTCTTCACCGCTATTCTCCGTATCTTCTTGCGCATCGTCTCAGGTACTTTTCGGTGCCTCCGTGGTGGGTTTGAACCTGAGCATGCAAAGTGTGGAAACATGAGGTAGCGCACCATCCTCCACGTGACCGAAAGTATAGAGCGAGAGGAGCGAGTTCACCTTATCCTTGATGGCCTTTGCGCGTGATCTTGTCATCGATCCACTTGGAGTAGATGGTTGGGCTACATCACTCTTCTTAGCCTAGTGTTCTGGACAATAGGGCTTACGACAAGAGCTTGTGTGCCGGGTTCAGGGATATTCCCGGGATGATCAGACTGATCCCAGGTAATTGGTGTGTTGGAGTACTTCAGGAATTTCGGGGTTGCCGGAACAACCGCGTTTATTTCTCGAAGTGTTCTTTTGGCCACCTTTGCTGACGGAGTTTCCAGGAATGTTAGCATTGCTTCTCCATCAACTCTCGGAAATTTGGGTTTGCCCTTTCACTGTTGCTCCTGGATTTTTTCATCAGTGTCCGATTCACTGTCTTCTTTGTCAGCTTCTGGCTTTTGTTTGGCGGGTTTCCTTTTGGAACCCGTCCCCTTATTTCCGGATCTTGCACTGCCTTTCATGTGCTTATTCAGCCGGCATTGTGCGTTTGTATGGGTGGGTTTCCCAAATTGTGAATGGTGGACACAAGGTTCCGACTTAATCCTCTCCCACTCCTCTGGAGTGTAATTGATTGGATCTGGACTGCGTCCTTTCCACTTATTCCCTTTTTCACTTCCAAAGGCTATGTTGACCTCTTTGGGTTTTGTCGTTGTTTCTGGAGTTCCTTTTTTGTCAGAACGAGGAGTTTTCTTAGCAAGTATCAGTGATTCGATATTGCCCCCTCTTGCTCTGATGTCGTCTTCGGCTGCAGCATGTTCGTTGGCGGTTGTAAGCATAGATCCGAGATCTTTATGCTGTTTGGAACCAACCATGAACGGTACAAGTCCGGGTTTTAGGCCATTGACGAAAGCATGCATTGCTTGTACGTCAGTTACTCCAGAACAACTATTCTTCATTGCCGTCCATCTGGAGATGAAATCCACGTATGGTTCATCCTCGAATTGGGTGCAACGGTTAAGCTGGTTGATGCTGTTCGGGCGTTTGTATGTTCCCCGGAAATGCTGAGTAAATACTCTAGCCATATCATCCCAGCTATCGACAGTTCTTGATGGTAATCCATTGATCCAATCTCTGGCTCCATCCAGTAACATTAGGGGAAGAAACTTGACAGCTTCCAGGTCTGTCCCATTGTTGATCTGGACGGCTGTATAATAGTCTGAGAGCCAGGTGTCCGGGTTTGTGCTGCCGGTATATTTTTGGTAGGTTGGACCAACTTTGGCGAAGCCAGAATGTAGGGTTATTCTTCGGATCCTGTCAGTGAAACACTTAGGACCAAAGTATAGGTCATCCTTTTCCGCTCTATCAATGTGTGCGGAATATCTTCTGGCTGAATGGACAGAAGGGGATC
Organism: Alopecurus myosuroides; assembly: GCA_028641055.1. Classification (NCBI taxonomy): domain Eukaryota; kingdom Viridiplantae; phylum Streptophyta; class Magnoliopsida; order Poales; family Poaceae; genus Alopecurus; species Alopecurus myosuroides. The sequence goes on from CM054061.1 coordinate 307,893,489, forward strand.
TACTCCTTTCTTTTCCATTGTTGCGCGGACGCGCTTTTCCGGGATTGTACCTATCTCTTCCATGATCACGTCCTTTTGGATTAGGCGGAGTCCTGCTCCTGTGCCTTTCTTTATCCTTAGGGGGTGTCCGGGATCTCTCACGTCTGTGAGGTATATCGTATCTTCCGGCTTTCTCAGCTGGGTTTCTCGGAGGTGGCATTGTTTTGCCGTCATTCCGGTATTTTTCTTCCCGATCGTGGGGTTTAAGTCCACCTTTCGGGGGATGGGATCCGGTTCGGGACGCTTCATCCCTATTGTAGGGGTTTTTCTTGTCTTTGATCGGATCCTCTTTTTTATCCTTTGAATTGTCTGAATCTCCAGGTTCCTCTGGTTCAGGTGCTCCAGCGGGCGCAAGTAGCTGTTTTGCATAGGGCGGAGTTATCCTGCAGTCTTCCTGATCGCTCTTGGGCCCGCTGTTGTTGTTGCAATGCTTTTCCTAGGAAAGCATACACTCCTTGAAGTTTTTCACCGTTGGAGTACAGATCATTGTTCAGGATGGCGAACGCTGCTTCCGCGTTTTCTGCTGCGGTTTTATAAATTGGTTCGCCTCTGGCATCTTTGCCGTTTACCTGCTTTTGCCAAGATGGGTTGTGAAACCTTGCTTTTGGCGGCAGTACTTCCGGTCTTACGATTCCGGGTAACCTTGTAGGTTTAATGCCAGATCTATTCTTTCTCTCGTACTCCTCGATTTCTTCCTTCATGAGCTTAATGTCATCCTGGGTTTTTTGGAGGTGTTGTCGAGATCTGAGTAGATGTTGCTGTTGCCTTTGGAAAGCTTGCCTCCTGGCTTCCAGCATCTCAGGGGGGTCATTTGCTCCCACTGGCGTTTGCAACAGCTCTTGCTCTTCCTGTTCCGTCATTGGCGGAACAAGGATTTCTTTGATTTTCTTCTCCGCAGTTTTTGTTCCGCTAGCATCTCCTACTTCCAGGTTTTCATCAGCTTAATCAGCTGATTTTTTCTTCCGGATTTTGTATTGGAGTTTCTTAGCAGCACGATGCTTTTTCTTGGAAGAGGGAGGCTTTTTGACAGGCTCATCCTCTGTCAATCCCTTGACATTGGGAAATACCGGAGAAGTTTCTCCGTCTTCTCTCTATTCCTCTGGCGGAGGGGTTTTAGGGCTTTCCTGGCTGCCGGCGTCCGTGGTATCAGCTGGTTTCGCCATTAGCACTTCATGGAATCCCTCTTGAAAAGATTTAACTTTCCTTTCGAAGGCGTCCGCGTCTTCGTCTTCGGAATCAAAATCCTCTGATCCGGTTTCCGACTCTAATCTTGCCTCAATGGCGGCTAGTACGGATTCTGCTTCCGAGTTCATCGTCTCGTTGACGGATGTCGGATCTTCCTCTTGTACGACGGGTGTCGGATCTTCCGTCTCTGTGACGGGTGTGTTTTTGTCTGCCTCTTGCACAGGATTTCCGTCATCCGTGTTTTCGGCGACTTCGGACTGCACCATGCCGATAAAGTGTGTGTCACTTTTTTGTCGGCGATCTGAGCAGAATCCGGTATCATAGTCATCCTCGACTGGGTATAGGGCGGGTGGGATAAATTTGCTTCCACCGCAAAACCCCATTGCTTCTGCAGTTAGTCCGATAAAGATGTTAGCAGATCCTATCGGTAACACGCAGGCACTTACCAGGTGGTTTTGCGCCGGTATGTAGGATCCGTTGTCGAGGAAGCGTCCGACATCATCGTTGAATTCCAAGCTTCCGACAGTGATTGATCTTCCTATTCCGCCAAGTATCCCAGATCGGAACTTCACGCCTGACGTCGTTTGCCCCACGGTGGGCGCCAACTGTCGAGACATCGTAGTAGTTTTCATAGACGGGGGTGCCATGAGACTACGGTAGAGACGTGGGGTAACGGGATCGCGTGGTAGACAGTAAACACAGGATTTACCCAGGTTCGGTACGTCGCGACAGTACGACGTGCCTACTCCTGCACTTCTCACTAATCAGGGCTAAAGCCTGGAAACAGGATTACAATGTGAGGTTTTAGATCTAGCTACTCGCAGAGGATCAACTTCTCGGCGAGTTGGCCTATATCTTCTCTGTTATTCGTTGGTTGTTTTGTTTATTTCCCGTCCGGATTTATATAATAGCCGGATTAGGGCTTACAGAATAGGAAACCTAGAAGACTACGGTAACTATAACTTGGAAAGTAAGGAATCCGTCTTCTCCTTCAAGCCAGATCACACGGGCCGTGATCCGGGTTCTTCTAGAATCCAGCTTCTGTGCGCCAAGTTACTGGGCCGCCCAATGGACCATAGCCCACTACCACTTGGGCCACCCTGGTAACCAGGCACTTTGACTACCATCTTATACACCCCTATACGGTATATATCCGACATCGGCAAAAAGAGTTCCGACATTGTGAAGGCCTTCATGGATATCCTTGAAATCCTTATCAAAGGTGGGAATGGGATCCTCCTTAGCTGGCTGAGAAGAACCTCCCACTTCCGGGGCCGCCCTTTCCCTCGTATCCGTTTTCGGCACAATGGGATGGCTAGTCTGTTGGGTTTCTTCGTTCATTGCACCAGCATGCTCTTCTGTATCTGCAACTGGAGTATTTATGGCAGTTGCAGGAGAAGGATGTGGACCTCTTTTAGCCGCAGCCTTAACCTTTCAAGCTTTTTAGGCTTCAAGGATGAAGGAGGCAAGCTAATAAGAGAAGTACCGGAAGATTAAAAATCCGAGACAAAGTAAGAAAAGTTCCGACAAAAATAAAAAACTTGGATGTCAAACCTGGAGGTAACGACAGGGACACCGTCAAGATCAATCACTTCCTGGGAGGTGGAAATCTTCTTGCGTTTTCGCCACCCGCGAAGTTGGCACGCAGCGCGTCCAATTCAGCATCAGTTGCGAGGTCCGACTTAGGAAGATCGAAGATCTGTCAAAAAGACAAAGTCTAGATTAAGACAAATTATCCGAGAAAAAGAATGATGTAATACCCAAAATGCAAAAGACGTACCTTTGGAGCCGGGTTGGCTGTCGTGTACATCGGCCGGCTTTCCTCGTATTGGTCGCGTGCTGCGACCAATTGATTCACGCGTTTCCGTAAATCCTTCTCCGTCAAGGATTTGTCCGTCGTCCGCATGGCATCCGCGGTTCCCGTGTAGTCGCATAAAAGCCGGGGACCGTGGTCAGCCAAAGGCTGAATTCGCCTCTCTAACCAGCATAGAACTGTGTCCATGCCGGTCAGAGGCGGATCGAAAGTGACGAGCTTGGCGATGCGCCGCTTGATCTTGAGGAGATCCGGTGGCAGGGTTTGCACTGCTTCAGTCGCCCAGTTTTCCTGGGGAGTGGCGGCAGTGTTGGCAAAAGGTGGAATCCCAGTTGTTTTTCCGGGAAAGGGGACATCTGGATGATAGAAGAAGGAACCCGTCCAAAATTTGACGGATTCCAAAGTTTTGATCTTGGGGAATAAATCTTCCCTGAATCTACGCAGGGTGAAAGAAATGGTTCCGCAAGTAGGGAGTGCGTCCTCTGAAGGGTTTCGCTTAACCCCGAAACAATAAGTCAAGAAGTCTAATCTAGGAGCTAAATCTATATACCCTTCGAAAAGGGCCTGGAACCCGGCTAAATAGAGAATGGAGTTGGGTGGCAAGTTATGAGGTTGGATGTGGTAATGATTGAGCACCTAGAGAAAAAAGGCGGACGACGGAAATCCCATACCTCGGGAGATATGAGAAGTAAGAAGCACACGCTCTCCGGCCTTAGGCGAGGGCTCGGACTCGTCCTCCTTGCTCCGACATTTCCCTTTCTCTATCAGCCCCCCTTTCTCCATTGTCGGAAGAAGAGGGGGAATGTTGCACCGGCTCCAGTTGCCGGCACTTTCGCCCTCGTCTTCCGCTCCGGTGGCGGCGGACGCAGCGGCCAGCTCTTCTCCGACGAGCGTGATTTTCTCCTCCGCCGTTTCGGGAGCGAAAGGTGGAGGCGGCGCGGAAGAAGACGCGGCCAGGGTTGTAGCCGTGAGAGGTGGATCCTCACGGGTCTGGCCGCCGGAAGATTTTTCCGGCTCGTCGCCGGTGGCGTGGTTCGACGAATCCACCATGGGATCCATGGTGTTGATTATGTCATCGATCTCTGCGGCGACGGAGCGCTCCGGGGAAGCGCGCGGAGAGGCCATATCTGGGCGGCGCGATGAGGACTCCGTGCTCTCCGACTAGAAATCCAGGGACGGCGCGGTCGCGTGTATGGGCTCGGGAGTTGCTCTGCTCTGCTCTCACTGAGGCTCAGGGGCTTTGCGCTTGGGGCTTGAAGATGAGAGGAGAGTGGAAGGTTTGCCGGAGGAGATGAAGTGGGATATTTATAGCCGAAAATCCATCATGATACGTGCTAACGACACTTTTGACCGTTGGATGCTCAACGCGTGTCACTCGCCGGAAAATCCGGGAAATTAATCGATAGGTGATAATGGATATCTCCTCGTTTCCTGTGAAAATCTGTCAGAGATATGTTTCAGGATTTCACTCGTGAAAACTCAAACGTCCCTGACGTCAGCACGATTTCATCGCTGACGTAGGAAGTTCCTTCTCCACGAAGGCTTCTGGAAGAAAAGCCGGATTTTCCGAAATCCGAGTTTCGCGTTATAGCATAATTTGAAGGAAAAGAAGAATCAAGACGAAGAGCCAACATAACTCGGAAAGAATGCAATTTGACGAAAGACGGCGATTCCGAGTCTTAATCCTTCTTGGGGGCTACTGTCGGATATATACCAGCCAGGGGTATACCAGATGGTGTCCTAAAGTGCCGGATTACCAGGGTGGCCTGAATGGTAATGGGCTACGGTCCATTAGGCGGCCCAGTAAGCTGACGCACAGAAGCCGGATTCTAGAAGAACCCGGATCACGGCCCGCATGGTACGGCTTGGAGTAGAAGGCGGATTCTTACCTTCCAAGTTAGAACATACCGTAGTCTTCCAGGTTTTTTATTCTGTAAGCCCTAACCCGGCTATTATATAAAGCCGGGCGGGAGATAAGAAAGATAGACAATAAGCTAAAAGCTAACTCGCCGAGAGGTTGATCCTTGTTGGGTAGCTAAACCCAACTCACATTGTACTCTGTATATTTCAGTCTTCAGCCCTGATTTAGTGAGAATGCAGGAGTAGAAACGCCACCTAGTTGCGACGTACCGAACCTGGGTAAAACCTCGGTGTCATTGTCCATCATACAACCACGTTCCCCACAATCTCTATCGGTAGTCTCATGGCACCCCCATCTATGAATTCTACCACGATGTCTCGACAAACCCGGTTCACTGTTGCGACAGGAACTAGCGTTTGGACATAGACAGGTGAAGAGTACAGTAAACAAACCACAAGCATGTTTTAACAGTCTAGTAGTACATCTAACATCTCAGAAGGTTATACAAGATTCCGATGTAATACTACAAGAGAACTACAAAACGACAACCAGCATAGAACATGCAAAGTTTTCTTGAACAATTAGCAGTACATCAGACTACGTCAGGCGAAGTGTGGCCCTTTCATACGTATTTCTGGCCTTGAGAAGCTTTGTGCCATCTGGCAGAACTCCTTTGCCTTGCTTCCTGCGACTGAGCGATCGAAAGTCACTGTCATGGTTTCTAGCACTGTTGCCCAATCGAATAACCGTTTCACAAGAGCAGCTTCATGGTCAGTTCCTCTCAAGTTACAAACCTCTAATTCTTTGAGGCAATTCAGCACGAGTTCCTCGTTTCTCCAGTTAGGTGACTGATCGCAAATGCAACCTGATGGGCACGCAGTTTGTGCCTGAAACAAGGTGCATAGCCAATGAGATTAACAGATATGATTGAATGCCATAGCATAAGAATGATGCAACTGATAATTCCGGGACTTCATGAATATTTAAGATATTTCTCCGCAACGACTTTACAAAAAAGCAACACCGGGAAATTAGTTTGAAGCCAACCTGCTGCAGAGCATATGATTATTCTATGTAAATACAAAGTCGCACAATAAGTATTTTTATTATTTACACAGTTTGGTAGTGTGCTATTCTTTGGAACAAATTCGGGTATTCTGCCATCGTTGAGCCATACTGATTGGATCTAAATCGATGCAACCTTTAAAAACATATGCTCCAAGCAAAGCACTATATTAATACTAAAACTATTTCATCAGGACTGAGACTGCCATGTTATGACAAGTGCAATTCACATCACCGCCTTGCATGTCTAACAAGAGCTTCCATAATCTCCACCAATTCCAACAGCTCCTCTCAGGAAGACGCTATCTCTCCACTCGTCCTGCACCGCTACCCTCACCACACCACCTTCCAACTCCGCCATCTCCTCCCCTGCAATCCCACTCTACCTAACCTAACTATCACAGAAGCACACTGCTCTGAGAGAGCGATGGGTCATCTGAGAACAATCTTGGAGAAGAAATGGTGAGAATACAAAGGAGGTAGCCCGTTTCTTTGTTGGAAAGAAAATTCAGAATCATACTGAATAGTGTTTCTCACTTCCACCATACTAACGATTAAAGAAGGACGTAATATATTTGCTACGTATATAATTTGGAGCAAAGCATCCAGCCAATATCAAGCTAACACCTAGAGCACAGAAACTAGCAGCTCAAGCCTAGGCGTACCAAGAAATATAAATGCAAACTAAGCATTAGATAAACAAAGTAAGGATAGAATTACCACTGGAGGGCTAGCTGCGCAATCGAGTGTAAGAGTCAGTTTTCTGACACCAGTACAAATACTGAGGAGATGAAACAAACTGGCTCCAAAGAAATGTCCGTTCGGCTTTATATACAGGTGCATGACTGCAATGTTTGGTAACCTTGTAATGTCTTCCATCAAGTACACATGGTTAGTAATTTCCTGCAGCAGAGTCATGAAAAGTCACAAAAAATAAAAAGTATAGATAGATAGAAATGGCAGAAGAATCTCGTTTACAAAGCCAATAACAGACAAGAAATGGTTCTTCTGTGCTAGCAAGTCTGAGCTCATGTGACCCCATGAATAACAATAATATACCCATAGTGCTAATGTCTAAGTTAAATGGTAACTGCTCAATGGAAGAAAGGAGTAATGGCTTCTCGGAGGATATCAGGAAGGATAAACAATTGGATGTGCCAAGCCATGTTTCAGGGACTTCCGCAAAGAAAAGGAAGTGAGATTTTATATGCCTATGGAACATGCTTTAAACTGAACTGCAAGTTTCCAAAATGATGGCATAACTCACATAAGAATGAACTCACCAGCGGATAGCAAAGCGTGAAAAACAGAATCTGGATGTTCTCAAAGCACCGCAAAAGCTCCATACAATAGCTATTGAGTAATTCGTGTACATGATCTCGTCCATATACAAAAAAAGGGTTGGTGACCAGCAACTGTAGATTTTCCATCTTGCCAAGATGGGTGAATCTTGGATCATAATCATCCATCCAATAGAGGGACACCAGCTGAGGAGCGGAGATGTTTGCAACCGGTTGATTAAAACTGTAACTGAAGCAGCTGGTCAAGTTTAAGTGTATGAGTTGCGGTGTCATAACAGTGAGCTGCTCCAACTGATGCACCGTTGTCAGATTTAATAACTTGAGGGACTCAGAATGAACGGTGAAGGCGCGCAGACCAGGGGCATCGTCTGCCTGCAGATACTTTATCTCAATTGCTACGAGAGAATCCGAATGAATGGTGAAGTTGTCAATACCCCAGACATCTTGGACGGTGAGCGTCTGCAAAGATGGGCACCGTGGTGAGGAAACAGCTTCACCGAGCGTGCACGGACCATGTAGATGGACGCAGATCAGCCAGAGACCAGTGAGCTGGGCGAATACACCGGAAGGCGGCATTGAGATCCCAAGAGGCAGCCCTTGTTCGAGATAGATCACAGTGGCATTCTCGAAGCAGGGCAGCTCAAATGCGCCTCTTTCACCGGCCATGACCTCCGATCCGTTCTGTATCACACTGTTGATGACGCACAGATATCCCGAGAGGCGGCGCGCGGCGATGGAAAGCCAGGCCGCCATTGACTCGGGAGAGGCGTCCCGTAAACCGACGGCGAGGAGGCGCAGGACCGGCGCTTCATGGGCGGTGAGGGCGAGGCGTATTCGCTGGGGGTCGTTGCCGCCGGCAAGGTAGAGCTCCGGCAGGAGGGTCCAGAGGCGGCGCCAGCGACTGGAGAGGACGCTGGTCCGCGCGGCGACGGCGGCGTCGAAGAGCTTGAGAAGTATGTGGATCAGAACGTCGTCGGGAAGCGCGCTGATGCGGTCCTCGCTGCCGCCGCCGTCCGAGAGCTTAGATCGCTTGGCGGGGATCTCCCCGTCGCGGTGCTCCATGGAGGATCCAAGGACGGACTTGGTGCGCCTCACATCGGGTTCACGCTTGGAAGATGGAGACAGGGTAGGGGAACCAATGCTGATGCGGTCGCCATTGCCGGTGGATGGAGAACGAAGGCTGGTGCCAACGCAGCCTTTAGTGGGGGGCGGTAGGCTCGCTACCGCCCGAGGCGGGGCGAGAGGAGGCGGTAGGGGCGGGCGGTAGGGGCCGCCGGGCGGTGGCCGTGGCGCCCGTCGACAGGGCGGTGTCGCCCGGCTTCCCGCCCGCGTTGGCGGGTCGGTAGTGCGGGGCCGGGGCGGTAGTGGCGGGCGGTAGGCTCGGGGGGGTGGGGCGGCGCGCTGGCCGTTGGGGGCGGTAGGCCGGGGCGGTAGCCGCTAGCCGTTGGGGGGGCAACGGCTAGCTGACGTGGCGCCCCCCCATTGGTCCACGTCAGCTAGCCGTTGGAGGGGGAGCGTGGCTGGCTGAAAAAAAAAAAATTTGACCCAAATTTCCATCTCCAATCCTATAAATACCCCCCCATATCCATCCCTTCTCTTCACACCATTTCCCTCCTCTCTTTCTCTCTTCTCTCATACCATCTCCGCCATGTCGGGTTGGACTCCAGATAACACCCTGTTCACGGAACTCTTGCAGTCCGACGGGTCACAACCTAGTCACATAGAAGATGTCTCTCCCACACATCGTCGGTCGAATGCCGGTTCTTCGCCGCATCCCCGAGTGTTGTACTCCTCCAACACACCACCTCCGGGGCCATATGGTCCGCTTCCTACGGGATATGGTTCATACCAGCATCCTCCGTATGCTTACGCACCACCACCTCCACCTCCACCTACAGGTAGCGGGAGTCCACTTCCTCCGTACCCTCCTACGGGATATGGTTCTTACGCTCCACCTCCATATCCATACGGTTCATACGCTCCACCTCCACCGTATCAGCAACCACCTCCTCCGTATCAGCAACCACCTCTATCGTCTGCTCCAGAAGGCAGTGCTCCAAGCGACGGGTCCGATGCCGCGGAAACACTGGTACCAACGCGTCCAAAGAGGGTCGAGTGGAAATGTTTTGACGAGGAAAAACTGGTACTTTTCTTACCCGTCACATGTTTATTTCGGAGTTGTTTTTTGTTTGGATTTTTCACTAAGACAATATCTATTTCTTTGCAGGTGAATGCTTGGATTTTCAACTCCAAGGACTCTCGCCGTGGCAATAGCAAGACCGGCGATAGTTTTTGGGGTGGAATAGCAAAGACGTTCAACTCTACCTGCGATCCTGCCCGCCAAAGGACCGCGAAGCAACTGAAGGATCACTGGAACGTCTACAACAGTGAGGTGTCCTTGTTCAATGGATACCACATCCAAGAAGAAGCGGTACGTCAGAGTGGAGCAGACGATGCAATGGTCATGGACGCGGCACTGGCGAGGTACGCAAATGACCCTAGAGTGACTCAGCCTTTCAAACGCTTCAAGTGGTGGGAAGCTGTTCGCAAGGAAGCGAAGTGGAGAGCACAGCATGGTCCTGGTAGTGGGACTGACTCCAGTTCCAAGAGAACCCGTCTGGGGGTCGGAGGTGAGTACAGCTCTAGCGACGCGACGGAGGAGGAGCCGCGTCCTCCTGGCCGCGATAAGGCCAAGGCCGCGTTCCGCAAGGGAAAGAACAAGGAGAAGGAATCGTCCAGTGAGGCATCAAGTGCAACCTTCGGAATGAAGAAAATGTGGAAAGGTTTATTGAAGGTTAAGCTACTGAAGCAGTATAACAAATTGCAAGACCGCTCAACCGCCGGCATGAACGAAGCTGAAAAGCGCAAACATGCCAAGGCCATCCAGATAGTGGAAAAAGAGCTAGGGCTGCAAGAGGATGACGACGACGAGGACGAGCACGAGGATTAGATTTTTTAATTTTTATGTAATTTTTACAATTTATTATGCAATTTTATTAATTAGTATGTAATCGGTAACAATTTTAGTTCAATAAAATTATTTCGTCTCAAAAATATGTGTTGACGTGGAGGAGAGAGAAAAGCTGATGTGGCAGAGAGAGAATCTTATAGCCCGGGCTATAGCCCGTGCACTGGCACCGTGCCCGTGAGAGTGGCGTGAGAGTGGTGAAAGAAGGTGACGTGGCGGGACTATAGCCCGTGAATAGTGGGCGGTGCATTGGCACCAGCCTAATGGTCGGAGAACGCCGCCGATTCACGCTTGCGAGTTGCGTGTGGGGTTTCTTTTGTTTTTCTGAGAGAACTGAGTGTGGGGCGTTGGGTAAAGGCCTATAGCCGTATAGGCAAGGAAATCAACTGGCAAACGAGGGCTTTGTTCGTGGTCCAGGAGCACCTGCACGGCCGCACCCACTATTTTCGTGTCCGGCACACCCAATTGGACCTTCTTTGAGGGGCCGGACCTGTGTCTGGTTATTCGATGGACCAAATCTGTAGCGACGCCCTCCAATTCGGACCAGCTATCTAGTGGACGTAAACATAAACACCTTGTGGGTCGGAGTAGAAACTTTTATTTCAACCATTCATATGATTACATTTGAATTTAAATTACGACGGGAAATTTAAAACTAGTCTAAAACTATCCTAGACGTCCTCCTCCTCCTCCTTGTTATCGACCGCCATGTTGGAGGGGCCAGCCTTGTCGTCATTCTCGGCGTAGAACGACGGAGAGCTTGGCTATGGGTTCGCCACGCGAGCGAGCGTGCGCCGCTCCGTCCTGCCTTGCAGCCACATCCGGTGCAACTGCGCCTGCTCCGAGCGATGGCGCACACGCCTCTCATTCCACAGAATCCGCTGTCGCGCCTCGTCGTCCATCGCCTTAGCTTCGCGGGCTCGACGGAAGGCGTCATCGAGGCGGGCGCGATGCGCGTTGTCCACGGCGCTCCGGGCAGCCTGCATCACCTCTTGGCTTGCCCGCACGGCGTTCAACTCCTCGTGGACCGCACGTTGTGCGGCCATGAACGAGACAGACTTGTCCTCCAACTGCGCGACGAGGGTCTGCTGCTCATCGGACACCGCGTTGGTGTTGAGCTGCTCGTACACCTGGCGCTCGGCGTCCATGAGGGCGCGGACATACTCCTCCCTCCGGGCGGTTTCTAGGGATGCCCGAATAGCGGCAGCCTCGGCCACTGCGGCCGCCTCCTCCAAGCCAGCGCGAACCCGGCGAAATGCCTCCTCGTTGCGCCATGTGGCAGAACGAGTTGTACGCCACGACCTGATCATCGTGGTGACCACGGTGACCACGACCGTGGGCGTGGTGAGCACCGTGATGGAGGGAAGCAGGATGATCGCAAGTTGACTATCGCCACCGTGATGATGGAGAACGCCGACGTGATGACTATCATCGTCGCGATGACAGTGAGCAAAGGCGTGAAGACTACCGCCATCGCGATGGAGGGCGTGATTATCGCCGTGATGGGCGTCGCCGGCGCGTACATGGACGTGCCCCCACTCCTTTCGTCGATACCACATGTCAAATATGAAAAATCTACGGCCATCCTGCCTCTGACTGTTGGTGGAGGTACAAGGACGACTCCAAAGATGACTACGACGATGATGATGGTGGGAGAGAGAAGAAGGGTGCCAGTATTGTTTCCTATTGAGTAGACACAAATTGGTACCCCGACTCTGGCGCCACGGATCACATCATGGACAACTCAACAAACTCACCATAAATCACAATTACAAGGGACATGATCACGTGCACACTACCGACGGAAGTGGTATGCCTATAAGTCATATTGGTTATTCAATGTTGCAAACTCCTCATAGTATATTTCATTTAAATAATATCCTTCATGTGCCTAATGCTTGTAAAAATCTCATATCTGTTCATAAGCTTACACTTGATAACAATGTCTTCATTGAATTTCATGCTCATTTCTTTTTTATCAAGGATCGGGCCACGGGAAGAATTTTATTTAAAGGACCATGTCATAATGGTCTCTACCCTCTAGTGCCTTCGCCTACGGGTCCTCCAAACAAGCATACATCACAACAAAGTCGTCATCCTCCACATGATATCGCCACTTAGGACATCCTTCTTCGTTTGTGGTTCAACAATCCTTAGGAAAAATCAGCTTTCTTATACTCCAGAAATAAATTCTTACATTTGTGATTCCTATTAGTTAGCCAAAAGCCACCAGTTGGCCTATCCTGTATCATCTAGTGTCTCTAAAGTTCCTTTGGAATAAGTACTCTCTGATGTATGGTGTCCTGCACCCGTTTCTGTGGGAAAACACTTATACTATGTAAAATTTATTGATGATTTTAGTAAATTCACATGGATTACTTGCTTAAGAGTCATGCTGATGTCTATAAGTTTTCCTCAGTTTTCAAGCCCTTGTTGAACACAGGTTTGATAAGAAAATAATTACTATACAAACAGATTGGGGTGGTGAATATGAAAAAATCAATGGGTTCTTCCAAAAAATTGGTATTACCCATCATGTCTCTTGTCCCCATGCACACCAGCAAAATGGTTTAGCTGCGCGCAAAAACTCACATAGTTGAGGTTGGTCTTGCCTTGCTAGCTGATGGATCTATGCCCCTAAAATTTTGGGATGAAGCCTTTCTCACAACTACATTTCTTATCAATTTACTTCCTAGCAAAGTTATTGATTTTGAAACTCCTGTTGAACGTCTTCTTCACACCAAACCAAACTATGACTCTCTTCACATATTTGGCTGTGCTTGTTGGCCTAATCTCCGTCCATACAAAAAAAGAAAGCTAGCATATCGTTTCACACGTTGTGTTTTTCTAGGGTATAGCCCATGTCATAAAGGTGTTAAATGTATTGATGTGTCAACTGGACGTGTCTTTGTCTCACAAGATGTAGTTTTTGATGATAAATTCTTTCCATTCGCTGAGCTACACCCTAATTCTGGTAGACGCCTTCAAGATGACATTCTCATTTTACCCAAAGATTTAGATGCATCTACCCATGGGGAATTACAACTTGATGATCATATGCATTTTCCTATCATACCCATTGTTACTAATCATACGCAGGAAGCACAACATCTTGATGATTTGGAAGAAAATACATCTGAAGATGAGAACAATGGTGAAAATGGTAAAGAAACAAGTTCACATGAAGGAGATGAAAAATTGGCACAAAATGACGAATCTGGTGCCGAATCCGAGCCTGATTCGCCTCCAGCCGATCTGTCGGGCTGATCCCAGCATCACCGACCCCGATGAAGATGCGTGTCCCTCCTCTATGTTAGCCTTGTCAGGTGCTGGAGCTCACCAGTCTAAATCCGCCACGTCGCGCTTTCGTGCGCGTGCGCGGTCCTGCTCCCCGACCAGCGCTCGACAACGCGGTTCCCAGTGCGCCTCCTCGCCGACACGACAGCGTGCTGGTGCTCTGTCTCTGCCCCCACACACGCTGTCGTGTCACCGACACGGGAAGATCCCAAAGCGGATTTCTCCGATACAGCAGAAGGTGGATCTTCTGCGGTGGATCCCGATACGGATCTGGCTGTAGCAGGAGGTGGATCTTCTGCGGCAGATTGCGATACGGATCTGGCTACAGCAGCCGGATCTGCTGCGTGGTAAAACTCTGCTGCTTCCGGTGTGGCTGGAGTGCGTACACGACTACAGAAAGGTATAAAAAACCTCTAACTACAAGGATGGTACTATACATTATAGTAGACAACCAAACATCTATAAGCACAAGTCTCCACACCGTGGAATGCTTGTTACTGTAGATGATCCACAATCTCCGTAAGAAACTCTTGAGGACACTAGTTGGCGCAAAGCAATGGGGGATGAGTATGATGCTTTGCTCAAAAATAAAACTTGGCACCTAGTTCCATTAAAAATTTAATTGACTGCAAATGGGTGTTTCGTATCAAGAAAAATGTAGATGGAATAATTGTTAGATATAAAGCACATCTTATTGCTAAAGTATTTAGACAAATATATGATATTGATTATGAAGATACGTTAAGTCCAGTCGTAAAAGCTGCTACTATTAAAACTGTGTTGTCAGTATCAGTTTCTAGAGGATGAAAATTACGTCAGTTAGATGTTAAAAATGCTTTCTTAAATGGTGTTCCTGAAGAAGAGGTTTATATGAAGCAACCACTAGGATTTGAAGATTCCAAAGTTCCTAATTACATTTGCAAGCTTGATAAAACCATATATGGTTTAAAACAGGCTCCCGGGGCATGGTTTTCTGGACTTAGCTCCAAGTTGATTGATCTTGGTTTTGTACCATCCAAGGCAGGCATATCCTTATTTCTTCTTTAGAAACCAAATGTTACCATGTTTATTCTGACATATGTTGATGACATTATTGTTAGCAGTTCCTCAGATCATGCTACGTCAGTTCTTCTTAGAGATCTTAATAAAAACTTTTCCATCAAGGATCTTGGAGATGTTCATTTCTTTCTTTGTGTTGAGGTTAAAAAGGTATAAGAAAGGTTTCTCTTGAGACAAGGAAATTATGCCTCAGAATTGCTTGACAAGGTTAATATGCAGCAGTGTAAACCAGCATCAAGACCCCTCTCTTCGGCCGATCCTCTTTCTCTCAGCGTAGGAGATCCTCTTGGACCAGAAGATAATACAAGGTACCACATTATCGTTGGTGCTTTGCAATATTTGACCCATACAAGACCAGACTTGTACTTTTCTTTGAATAAAGTATGTCAATATCTTCATGCTCCTACCACTGTCCATTGGGAGGCTGTAAAAAGGATCTTGAGAACGTCACTATCTCACTTGGTATCACTTTTCAACCTTGTGCTTCTACACTTTTGAGTGTTTTTCTTATGTAGATTGGGCTGGTTGTCCTGATCATAGACACTCCATTGGAGGCTTTGCAATTTTTGTAGGACAAAATTTGGTGTCTTGGAGTGATAGAAAACAAGCCACAGTTTCTCCAGCACAGAAGCAAAATACAAAGATTTAGCCAATACCACAATAGAACTAATATGGGTTGAAGCACTCCTTGGAGAACTTAGTGTCAAGTTGCGTGAGAAACCTTGTCTGTGGCGTGATAATCTTGGTGCAACTTACCTATCAGCAAATCTAGGGTTCGATTCACGTACAAAACATATTGAGATTGATTTTCATTTTGTTCGAGAGAGAGTACCAAACAAAAGACTAGACATCAGATTTATTTCCAGCAAAGATCAAGTTGTAGATAGGTTCACTAAAGTTCTTCCAGTCAAGAATCTGCATGAGTTTAGGTGTAATCTAAACCTTGTCTCAATTTTACATTAAGGGGGGCTATTGAAGAATGTAATGTGTGGTGTAATGTAACGTTTACATACTTAAAAGAACGTGTACGGTATAGTATACCAACACCAACGTATTTCTTTATAAGCCAAGGCAGGGGCTTTTCCCGCCCTATATCAACACGTATCCTGGCCTCTAGCTAGGTACGGTTTCTGTACGAGCTTTGACATGGATCTCGGACAAGTAAAGTATCACGAGACAAAAGTAATTGGTTACGACGTTTATGGTTCACTCGATCACAAGATTCGTCATTGAATATGTAGGGAGTGATTACACATCTCGAGGTCCCGCTGTTGACTATTGATCGGAGAGGTGTCTCGATCATGTCTACATTATTCATGTACCATAGGGTGACACACTTAACGATAGACGACTCATTTGAGTAGTTACGGGATATCAGAGAAAAGTTTGGACACCACAATGTTTCGGATAATATTAAAATAGTTTAAGGAGATTTTTTTCAATTTTTTTATTAATAGAATTAAAAAATAGCTCAAGGGGTTATGTATTAATGTCTGTTAATGGAATTAACAAATATTACAATAAAGAAATAAAATTGTTTTATTTATTTAAAGTAAATAATCGTTGGGATTTTTTGATTGAATATTAAGTGGTGTGAGTGGAGGCTCCGCTCACATGGAGAGAGGAAGGGTGGGGCTAGCCATGCTTGGCTGCACCACCCCCTTGGTATGCCTCCCACTCTCCTATAAATAGAGGGTGAAAGCTCCATCTCCCACACACACTAGTGGCATCTCTCTATCCTCATCCCACTGCTCCACGTCTTTGCCGCTGCTCCATGTCTTTTTCATCCGCTTGGCGAAGTCCTGTCCGTTCAGTTTTCTCCACTAAACCATGTCGTGGTGCTATTGGAGTTTTCCGGTGGATCCACTAATTCTGCTGCCCCACTGGATCGAGGGAACGGAGGTCGTCGCCGAGCCGTACATGTGACTGAGTGCGGAAGTGCTACCGGATTGCAGCGCTTGTCTTCACGATCTTTAGATCGGCAAGTGTTCATCTACTTCCTACACGAGATTCGATCTCGTAACACTTTCGGTCTTTGAGGGTTAGTTTCTTCTAGCACTCACTCTACCCGTTGCGCAAACTCATGGTTGTAATGGATTGGGCACTTCTCTATTTTACTGTTTGTGTATGTATACTCATGCAAAGCTGTATATTTTACACTATTTCAGCAATGTGCCTATAAAAATACGAAACACCGTGGGGGCAAAAAAAAATCATACCGAAAATGCGTGGCGAAAAAATAAGGCTACCTATGACACACATCGGTAGTTATCTGCGGCGAACACTGAAACTTACCTACGGCGCACATCGCTTGTGGCAAACAACGTAGGTGCGCCACTAGTATGTCCTTACCTGTGGCGCACTAACATTGTTCACCACACATATTGTGTAGCGTGTGCGTCACGGGTAGGACTTACCAGTGGCGTGACAGTGGTGGCGCACACGAGTTCACCACTGGAGTCCAAATATGTGTGGCATGGGTAGGATTTTTCCTACTAGTCGTGAAAGTGATGGCGCACACGAGTTCGAAACCCTCTCCTCGGTCTCTTCGATTCTAACCACCTTGTGAACGGGTCGGACACATGGTGTCGTGCAACACGAGTTCTAGGGTGAGGAAAGGGAGAGTGTAGGCGAGGCACCTGTCGAGCCCGGGATCGGAGTCATCCATGTCGTGGTGCAGATTGTCGGACCGAAGTGTCTCGGAGGGGTCCTTGGCCCTGCTTCGCTGGCCGCCGCTTGCCTTCACCTTCCTGACGCCGACATCGATCGCCTCTGCTTCGCCTTTGGCCCCTACTCTCTCCTCTTGCCCTCTCTCTCTGCTTGGAAAAGATGTGACATGCGGGGATCTGTCAGTTTTAATTTCATTCAATGGCCTCCTCGCTTTACCGTGAAATATATCTCCGAGGCAAGGTGGAAGGACTACGCGGCATAAGTAAAATTTTATTAAGGGGTTTTCGCAAAATAACAACACAACTCTAGATATTTTTGCCGGCACTTTCTACGGAGTGGCTCAAATGACCAGGGATTATTGTAGACACTTTAGAAAAATGCCTCTAAAAATCTTTTTTTAGGCATTTTAGAAAGTGCAACGAAAAAAAACTATTGTTACATGTACTAATTAAAAAACGCCTCTAAATATATGTTTTCTCTTTTGAAAAAACACAGTACAAACGCAAGCGCTCATATACAGGCGCATACACTCAACCTTAAGAACTGACACACGCACACCCTACCCCCTATGAGTCTCCTTGTCGACGGGAACGTCGCCTCCCAGTGAAAGAATATTCCGCCTAAATGCAACACACAGGTGTCAAACCTGTGGTTTGAACTCTGGTGGGCTAGAGGTACAACCACACTACTAACCATCCAACCACAGGTTGGTTTGCTCTAAATATTTTTTTTCTAGGCACTTCTAAAAGTGCCTCCACCAAAATGACTTCTAAATATCAACCGTGACATAGTGAGCGAGCATGAATTTACTGATACACAAATGGTTTTTCTTCAGGAAATCAGCCTACTCTGTGTGCTACGGACAGACAGTGAATCTGAATTATTTAGCCGACAGTATGTCTACGCTGCCCATGCAAAACTCTTTCTCTCAGACCACCAGCACCAAATAAGAGCCACCACCACCTGCATTGGATGAGGTGTGCCCTCGGGTCATCAGGGAGAACGACTCTCCACACTTTCTTCAGCTCTGGCAACGAGTAAACGAATGGCAGGAGACATCTCGTATATCGTTCAATATTTTTCCTATCATCAGAGGATTTTTTTTTTCAAGAATACGCCCTGGGAGACGTATTATATTTCATAGAAGAGAGACCTGGACGGCCTGATACATTGCCACTGCAGGCTACAACTCCACGCAACACACCCGCCAAGCGGTTTACAACACATCCTCCTACCAACGACCCGGCGACGACTACTTGCCTTGTCCAACCTCTAACCAAAAATGATGAGGAGATAGCACACAGAGCTACAAGACCGCGTCACGAACGAAGCGAGACTCCATCGAAGCACGAAGACGACTCCGAGACAGCCCAAACCAACGCAACCTTCTCTCTTGCGCCTAAGAGTCGGCGAGTAGAAGGCGGGGTCCGCCGGACTCAGGGAAGGCTCCGACTAGGCTGCGTCCGCCACGCCGTACATAGCGCCCCGGAAACCCACGCCTGGATGGTATCCAACACCAATAGCGCATCACAAAGATCCCAAAATCATCCAATGCCACATCGGCCTCTCCCCTGATTGCCAAGGCGACATCTTCAAGAAGATAACGACGACGTGACGCCGCCGCTGCCGCCTGGTCCGACGAACCTGACCAAGGGTTTCCCCCGACATGAGAGGAGAGAGAGCGACGGTTCGAACCAAGAACACGCCTTCAGGAAGGAAGTGGCGTCCGCAGGCGTCACCGTGGTCCGCATCGACATATGCCGAGCCGGGTCTTCACCCTGGTCCACCACCGCGCCCCGATGTTGCCGGAGTAGGCCGGCAGAGGACGAGGAACGAGGATGCGCTTGCAAAGTTGGAACCACCACGAGAGAGCAAGACGTCTCACCGGCCTCACTGTCGAAGAAGTAGGGCGCTGTCCACCATCAGCCGATGGTCGCCGCATCCACGCAGCACGCCGGAGAAGGGGTTCCACGCGCCATCACAGCGACCCAAAATCCGCGGCCCGCACAGGCCCAGATCGGGCCCGGCTGCCATGCGCGGCCACGGCTTCAGTACGCCCTCCACGCGCTGCAACCCCATCGCGCCTCCTGCGCTGCCACCACACGCGGCCGCGCCGCCGGGAACCGCCGCCGCCGCTCAGGCCGACGGCCCCCACGACGAGGGGGCGCACCACAGGTAGGAGAAACCTCGCCTCCATCGTCGGCGGCGCAAGCTTTGCCCGGCCCGCGTCCTCCGATGGAGGCGAGGGGAGAGAGAGGGGTCGGGGACGGCCGAGGTCGCCGGGCTTAAGGCCTCCGGCGCCGCCCGAGCGGGGGCGACGCGGGAGGGAGCGGGGTCGGGTCAAGTCCCTGTGTGTCGCCCTCGTTTTTCCTATTTTGACACAATGGAAGTGCTACGTCACATATCTCATCAGAGGATTTTGATAGCGGCGTTTCTTTTTTTGTAAAGAGAGGTGCACAGCGGCGTTCCTGAGTTAAGATATCCTCTTGTATACTACAGGCCGAAAGTCATGGTGGTCGTCCATCAGGCCCTCTAAATGGCCGGCCCAAAGTTCTGGATGACCGTTGGACATCTTCTAGAAGTCGTGGACACCGGAGGCGCTAACCGCCCTTTGTTCGCCTGTCCTACCTCTTGCCACCGACGAGCTCTGCGCCTCCAGCCTCGCTGCCGCGTCTGGGGAGAGTTGCACGCACTAGATTGGCGACAGATTCGATCTGCAGGCGGGCGGCGTCGTGGATGCCGGGGCCCATGGCCCATGGGGATGGACGCGAACCTCTACGGCACATCCGTCGACTCTCGCTTCGATGCCGACGAGCTCGACTCACCCGACCCCCTCCTGGACGCCCACTTCTTCCCTCATCTTTGGTTTTGAAAATCCCCTCCCTCTCTTCTATCTCATGGCTTGGACCTTGGCTGAATTCCAGCGGATGTGCAAGCGTGCCGCGCAGGTGGTCAAGGACGTCCTCCACCACCACACGCAGAAGCAAGCTTCCTCATTCATTCCTGCCTGTGACTAGCGGATCCACGTCAGATTAATCACATACGTGATCCATAAATACTACTTCTTCAGCTAGATTCAAGTGCTCGGACTCGTGGATTCTTTGATTGGATCATGAATTTGTTGCAATTGAATGTTTGACATGCAAGCATAACTCTTTCTTATGTTGTTGACAAATATCATGGTACTGACATAAGTCTGGATCTTGGTGAACTAGTTGAATTTTGAAATTTTTTATTTCTTTCTGTAACTAGCATGTGTGCTACTGGAAATCATTGTCTTCATTGCTGTTATAGTACTTGATGATGATGATGTGTTTTCTTAGATCCTGGTACTCGTGTGTTGTATCTTGATGCTGCCTGAGCCCTGAGGAACAATTGTGCCACATATTGAATGCCAGTCATAAAATTTAAGAGCTGTTCTAAGGTACCCCCAAGTGAACGACAACCGTCTATTTCTAGTGATCGTACGGACAGAAACGCTGGAACAGGTTTCGTACTAGTGGTCATACGGTGAGTAGTATGTTTCGTACTACTGCCAGTTTGGCTCCTCCCGTGAAGCAGGCTTTGGCCCAATTAGTGAAAGGTTTGTGGCCCAACAAGAACAGGCGCGTGGCCCAGTTGTGCTGGTGAAAGTGAACGGTGAATCGACCTCAACGGCGCGACAGAATTTCCCAAATCCGCTAAATGAATCCCTGGCCGCCGTCGGAGCTCCGGCCACGACCGCCGCCCTCCCCCTTGATGCAGCCCCGCCATTCTCGAGAGATCCAAGCATGGAGCACGGCGGACAGCGGGACGCGGCGGCGTCCGACAGAGATGCTGGCCACCTCCTTCACCGCCATCCGAGCTGCGGCCACGACCGCCGCCCTTCCCCTTGATGCAGCCCCGCCATTCTCGAGAGATCCAAGCGCGTGGAGCACGGTGGACAGCGGGACGCGGCGGCATCCGACAGAAATGCTGGCCACCTCCTTCACCGCCATCAGGTTCCTGCCCGCGGGATGTGGCGCCGCCCTGCTCCCCAGCCGCCTCCAACGTGCTCGCCGGCCGGTGAGACACCCATCTCCCCCACCCCGTGCTAGAACAAACCATGTACCATGTCCTTGGTGTTAAAAGACCCACTGATTTGTACTGCAGATGCCCGGCCGCGGGATCCGGCGCCGTCCGCTTCTACCGCACCAGCGCCTCGGACGTGCTCTCCGGGCAGCAAGAACAGACCACGCCCGCCGGTGAGACCCTCTCTTCCCACCCACTCATCACACCCCAAGAATAAATCATTCTTTCTGATGCTCTAAATGTAAAAAGAACACGATTTGTACCACACTTTGATTTGATCCTGCCCGTTCGTAGATTCATTACTACTTGTTCTACCCAGGGCCGTACCTGATGATTTCGGGACCCTGTACAAAATATAAAAACTAGGCTTTACACATACGGAGAAAATGCTACTACTGATTGAAGTATTAAATACGTTGAGATATTTGGATGGAATGAATAATGTGGTTTCAAAACAGAAACATTTCTTGAAAACTACATTTTTTTGTCGTATGGAAAACTTTGGCCCTGACGTCGGTTTTTCCTAGAACCGGAAACTGCGGTATTCATAACCCCTCACACTCAAATACTTTGTATTTAGAAAACTGCAATAAAAAAAAAAGGATCCTGAATTTTTGTAAGGATGTTTCAAAAGTTAAGTTATAATTCATATATCTTTATTACATTTATTGCAACATGGCATCTTAAATAGAATGTCCTATCATATTATGTGCATTCTTGGTATTTTCAATTCACACTTCCGAATAATATATTTTGAGGTTCAATGCTATGTTTGTGCTTGGTACAATGCAAATATGACATTTTTATGTGCTTGATAAAACGCTCCCTTCTCTGGATAACAAAGTCACATCAAGAAAACAGGAAAATAATATTGTAGTCGAAGAAACAGTCTACTCGTACTTTCTATTTTAGTAAGACATGGCACAAAAAATTGAAGCCAAATGATTTCTTTCGAAGAAATGGAAAAGGTAGGATAGTAGAAGAACTGAGTGGAGCACAGAAATGTTTACACCAAATTTAACTTACTATAGGAAAACGAGAATACATTATAGTGGCATCACACCCAAATAACTGTCTTAAAAGAAACACACTCTAAATTGTACCGATTTATTATTACATCCAATCCATCGAATATGATAAAAAAAAATCTAAATTGACGATGATAAATGGATGAAGGGCAGATCATTTGCCATCATGATCCTCATTTGTATGTTTCTTGGGGCCTCTGGCAAGCTTCACTAGTGGAAACAACCCCTCTCGTCCAGGGGGCCAGGGGGCAGCTGTCCCGGTTGCAACCGAATCCGGGACAAATGCCATGCTTTGGTCCCGGTTCGTGCGCCCGGGGCAACAGGAATCGCCTGGGGGCATTGGTCCCGGTTCGTGGGGGACATATCGGTCCCGGCTCGTGCCACGGACCGGGACCAATGCCTAGCCACATGCCACGTGGCACGCGCATGAACATTTGTCCCGGTTCAGTCCACGAACCGGGACCAATGCCCCCCTTCCCCTATATATACTGCCCCAGCCCCTCCCCCCCTTCCATCTTTTTTTTTGCTTGGAGGTGTGAGAGAGTGTGGTGTTATTGTGTTTTATTTTACTATGCACACGAGGTGTTCGACGAAATTCCCGAGCCGCACATAAGCTCACTGAAAATGGTATCTTCGACCGAGGTTAACAAATTATCTTTTTCATCTGTAACTTATACATAAAAAATTAGTATTTGTCGATGTACTGTGGTCATCTCTGTATTAATATGTTATTGTAATGTATTTTGATAAACTTAATTATATGATGCAGATGGATGCACGGCAGCGATGGATGTACGGTGACCGACACACTTCCGAGTATATGGCAGGCCTGAATGCATTTCTTGCTGTAGCTCAGGCGAACAAAGATAATGGCTTCATGTGTTGCCCATGTGTTGATTGTCGGAACGTCAGAGAACATTCTTCCGAAAGAATCCTTCACGGCCATCTACTTCGGAGAGGTTTCATCCCAGCTATAATTGCTGGACCAAGCATGGAGAAAGAGGGGTTGTGATGGAAGACGATGAAGAAGAAGAAGAAGATCCTTTGTTCCCTGAATACGACGATACTGCAATGGAAGAGAATGCAGAAGATCGAGGTGATCAAGAATAGGCATCAGAAGAGCCCGATGATGATCTTGGCCGAGTTATTGCTGATGCAAGGGAAGACTGTGAAAATAAATTGGAGAGGTTGAAGCTGAACAACATGTTACAGGATCACAAAAAATTGTTGTACCCAAATTGCGAAGATGGTAGCACAAAGCTCGGTACCACACTGGAGTTGCTGAAATGGAAGGCACAGAACGGTGTGACTGACAAGGCATTTGAGAGTTTACTTCAACTAATAAAGCCAAAACTTCCAAAGGATAACGAATTGCCTGAGAGTACGTACGAAGCAAAGAAAGCTCTCTGCCCTCTAGGATTAGATGTGCAGAAGATACATGCATGCATTAATGACTGCATTCTCTTCCGCGGTGAGAAGTACGAGAATTTGGATGAATGTCCAATATGCACTGCACTGCGGTATAAGATCAGAGCAGATGATCCTGGTGATGTTGACGGCGAGACCCCCGTAAGAGGGTTCCTGCTAAGGTGATGTGGTATGCTCCTATAATACCACGGCTGAAACGTCTGTTTAGAAACAAAGAGCATGCTAGGTTGTTGCGATGGCACAAAGAAGACCGTAAGAAAGACGGAAAGTTGAGGCACCCCGCCGATGGATCGCAGTGGAGAAAGATCGAGAGAGACTTTCCAGACTTTGCAGGAGAGGCGAGAAACTTATGGTTTGGTCTAAGTACAGATGGCTTTAATCCTTTTGGGGAGCAGAGCTCCAGTCATAGCACTTGGCCTGTAACTCTATGTATGTACAACCTTCCTCCTTGGTTGTGCATGAAGCGCAAGTTCATTATGATGCCAGTTCTCATCCAAGGCCCGAGGCAACCTGGCAACGACATTGATGTGTATCTAAGGCCATTAGTGGAAGAACTCTTACAACTGTGGGGCAAACCAGGTGTACGTGTGTGGGATGAGAACGAACAAAAGCCATTTGACCTACGGGCGTTGCTTTTCGTAACCATCAATGATTGGCCTGCTCTTAGTAACATTTACGGACATACAAACAAGGGATACAATGCATGCACACACTGTTTAGATAAGACTGACAGTGTTTTTTTGGATAAATGTAAAAATGTTGTATACCTGGGGCATCGTAGATTTCTTCCGATCAAGCATCCCTTAAGGAAAAAAAGAGGGAAGCATTTCAGAGGTGAGGCAGATAACCGAAAGAAGCCTGAGCTCCGTAGTGGTAATGATATATTCGATATGGTCAAGGACCTAGAAGTAATCTTTGGTAAGGCTGCTGGCAGCCAACCAGTTCCGTACGACCCTGATAAGCGCGCACCCATGTGGAAGAAAAAATCTATATTTTGGGAGCTACCCTATTGGAAAGTTTTAGAGGTCCGGTCTTCGATCGACGTGATGCACGTGACAAAGAATCTTTGTGTCAATCTGATATGCTTCCTGTGCGTGTATGGGAAGTCAAAAGATACGCCAGAAGCACGGGAGGACCAGCAACGTATGAAAGACCCTAGCAACAAGCACACGGATAGGCGCCATTACTTAAGCAGCTACGCTCTTACTAAAGCAGAGAAGGAAATATTCTTTGAAGGCCTTTACAATATCAAGGTTCTGTCTGGCTTCTCGTCGAATATAAAGGGGATAATAAACATGGCAGAGAAAAAATTCCAAAACCTGAAGTCTCATGACTGCCACGTGATTATGACGCAGTTGCTTCCGATTGCATTGAGGGGGCTTCTACCGGAAAATGTTCGAGTACCCATTGTGAAGTTATGTGCATTCATGAACGCAATATCTCAGAAGGTAATCGATCCAGAAAGTCTGACAAGATTACAGAGGGATGTGGTCCAGTGTCTTGTTAGTTTTGAGTTGGTGTTCCCACCATCCTTCTTCAACATTATGACTCATCTCCTGGTTCACCTATGTGAAGAGATTCATATTATTGGCCCGGTATTTCTACACAATATGTTCCCCTTTGAGAGGTTCATGGGAGTCTTGAAGAAATATGTTCATAACCGTGCTAGGCCAGAAGGAAGCATCTCGAAGGGCTATGGAACAGAGGAGGTCATTGGGTTCTGTGTTGACTTTATTCCTGACCTAAAGACAATAGGTGTTCCTGAATCGCGGCATGAGGGGAGACTGAGGGGAAAAGGAACGCTGGGAAAGAAAACAATGATACCTAGGGACGGGCATTCTTTGACCAAAGCACACTACACAGTTCTACAAAATTCTATGTTCATGGCTACGTATCTCGAGGAACACAAGAATATTGTACGGTCTGCAAACCCGGGGAAGGATGACTCATGGATTAAACGCGAACACATGGAGACTTTCGGAAGTTGGTTGCAAACACATCTTATAAATGACAGCACTGTTGAAGATCAGCTATACATGTTGGCACGGTCACCATCTTCGACTATTGGGAGTTTTCAAGGGTACGAGATAAATGGGAATACATTTTACACGAGCTCCCAAGATAAGAAGAGCACCAACCAAAACATTGGTGTCCGCTTTGATACAACAAACGAGAATGGAAAAAATGACACATACTATGGTTACATAGAGGAGATATGGGAACTTGACTATGGACCTTCTTTTAAGATCCCTTTGTTCAAGTGCAAATGGGTCAACCTGAATGGAGAAGGGGTAAAGGTAGACCCGCTTTATGGAATGACAACAGTGGATCTCAACAATATTGGTTACAATGACGAACCATTCGTCCTAGCCAATGATGTGGCTCCGGTCTTCTATGTGAAGGACATGTCTTCCAGACCGAAGAAAAGAAAAAATAAGGAAACAAATTCATCATACGATGAGCCGAAGCGTCACATAGTTCTCTCAGGGAAAAGAAACATCGTGGGAATCGAGGACACGACAGACATGTCAGAAGATTATAATAAATTTGTTGAAATTCCACCCTTCACAGTGAAAGCTGACCCCACCATCCCGTTAAATAATGAAGATGCTCCATGGTTACGGCCGAAGCGATCATAAGCAAGGGACACGAACTCATCGACCCCGGCCGAAGAGTAGGTGTAAGTTTGACGAATAATTTGTATTGATCGGTCAAAAGCTCGCAAGCATTGAGTGCTTGACAACTATGACCAGCCTGACTTCATTATTATTCCAACCAGCGGCACACCCACCCACTTTTCTGTTTCTCTCTCCTCCGTCTGTTGGTGATGTGTAATAATAAGCCTGGAATACATGATCATATAGTTCTGTTTGATCAGTATTTTGTATTGACCGGTAAAAGGCTGACAACTATGACCAGCCTGACTTCGAAAATGTAGGTCTTCCGTGTTGCCAGGTACTGAAGGTTCTTGAGATCAGAAATATCAAAGAAATTCCACCACACTATGTTTTGAAAAGATGGCGAAAGAATGCTCAGAGTAAACCTTCGAAGGAAAACTATGGTTTTTCTGTTGTAGACGAAGATCTAAAATTCACCGTGCCAATAAGGTACAACTCGCTTTGTCGAACCCGGGATAGAGAAAGATGGGCTTTACCTTATGGGATATATACCATCCTGACAGATATCCTTAAAACAGAAATAGAGCTTCGGTACAAATCACCCGGGATGCCTTGTAGGCTCTGGACTAACTCGGAAGATCACGAGAGAAAACAAAAATTGTAACATTTTTATATTCAAATTATATACAAATGGTAAAATAATTAATAGTTTCAATAGTTAGAAAAATTATTTAGTTAAACGAAAAATGGATTTAAATTAGTTATGCAAATTCTAGTATTTTTCATGTTGGAATTTTTGTAAAATTCGAAAGTATATAGAAGTTGTTAATGTGCAAACTTAACAATTTTCAAATTTTGGCGCTAAAAACTTTTGGGCGCGCAGGGTGCCACCCCCAAAATTCGAAATATGTTTTTGGTCCCGGCCCGTGGTACCAACCGGGACTAAAGGGGCTCTAGTCCCGGTTGGTGGCACGGGCCGGGACTAGAGGCCCAGGTGTATAAAATCGCGGCCCTCTCTCCAGGCCGAACGAACACCCCAGGACAGTGGACATGGCTTGGCGAAGCCCTGCCCGGCGGCGGGAACGAGTAGACAGATCCCGCCGGCGGACCGCCGGCGGGGATGGGCTAGGGACACGGTAGACTAGGGCATACAACTTATATTAAAAAAAAGGCCAGTGGCCTTGCTTACATAGATAGGGGGCGGCGCGGCCACAGGCGGCCGGCCGTACTTGCATAAAGGGGGCGGCGGCGCGGCCACAGGCGGCCATCCGTTTTCTTGGGGGGTTGCTTAGTCTAGGGGGGGCAGCTTAGTCTAGGGGGGGGCGCACCGGCGCCGATCTACTCGTCCTCCTCGTCGGAGGAGATGCACTGGTAGGGGGGGTGGCTGCCACAGGTGGGCAGGCGGCTGGGCTGGGCCCGGCGGGGGCGGAGGCATCGGGGGCGCGTACGGCGGTGGCGGGGGCAGCATCTCCTGCGGCGGCGGTGGTGGGGGCAGGTCCTCCTGCTCCGGCGACCAAACGCCGCCGGTCCAGGCCCAGGACATGCCGTACTCCAGGCCTGGGGGGAGCGGCTGCGGCGGCGGCTGGTCCTCGGACGCCTCCCACTCGGCGTACAGCGCGTGCCACCAGGGGGTAGGCTCGGTAGGGGGCGGCGGCGGGGCATGACGGCGGCGTCGGCGGCGGCGGCGGCCACGACCCGCTCCCACCGCTAGATTTCGTCGTCGATGAGGGAGCGGCGGGAGGCCTCGCAGGCCTCCTCCATGTTGGCCCGGAGCTCGGGGTCCTCCTCCCCGGAGAAGTCCTCGATGTCCTCGAGGAACCACAGCTCCCTCTCCCGGCCGGGCGGTGCCGCGGGGTAGTCCGCCACGTTCACCTCCTCGTGGGGGACGGGGATGAAGGAGCGCCGGCGCTGCTCGTGCTCCTGCTGGAGCCAGGTGGCCCAATAGGGGGAGCTGCGCGCGTACGCGCGGTCCCTGAGGGAGTGGGCCGGCAGGAGGCGGCGCCGGCGGTCGATCTCCTCGAGCAGCGTCTCGCCGGTCGGGGCCGGCGGCACAGGGATCCGCTGGGGGTTCAGGTGCCAGCCGTCCGGGAGGTGGACGTCTGGCCAGAACACCGGCGTGGCATTGTTCCAGTGCCACTCGGCCTCCACCACCCGGATGTACCGGCGGAAGCGCTTGCCCTTGGGCGCGGCGCGGGGCGGCGGGCGTGCCGCCGGAGGTGGCGCGGGGACGCGCGGCGTCCCGCCGATGCGGACACCTCCAGGGTCGTAGCCGAAGGCCTCCGCCGGCGGGGGTGGGACGCGGCCGCCGCCGCTCGAGGAGCCTTCGTGGTCGTTCCTGGGGCGTTTGCCGGAGCCGCTCGAGAACCAGTGGGACATGGTTGCTTTGCCTTGGGCGCGGCCGGGGTGGATGGGTTGTACGGGCGGCGGGGGCCCTTTAAAAAGGACCCGGGGGGCTGGCATGCCAACCGGCGGCCAGAACGTGGCGGCGGTTGCAGGCGGCCATGAATGCGGGGCGGGAGCCGAGGCGTGGCGGCGGTTGCAGCTGTGGCACGCGCGCGTGGGGAAGTGGGGGCGCGGAAAGCCGAGGCGGGGCGGGAAGACGAGGCGACAGTGGGCCCTTTGACCGCCCCTGTGGTCTTAATTTAAGGGACCAGGCGAGCCAGCCACTAGGCCGCTGGCCAGTGGCCCCTTCGAACCGTTGACCGACCATAATAAAAGACGCGGGCCAGTGGGCCCTTTTGACCAAAAAAATGTGGCCAGTGGGCTTAATAAAAGACGTGGGCCTGGACGCGGTTGGGGAAGGGGGAGGCCGGCTGGGGATTGGGAGACAGGAGCCCAAAAAACGAAACGAAAAAAACCTGCCGCGGCAGGGGAAAATTGACGGCTATATTTTTTTTTAAAGTATCCATCCCGGTCCCTTGAACGAACCGGGACGAACTCCCTGGCCGACCCCTGGCCCAGGTTCGCCACGTGGCCTATCCTTACCATCCCGGGTCCTGGCACAACCGGGACCAATGGGGGAGGGCCATTTGTCCCGGCTAGCCCATCCCGGTGGCACAACCGGGACAACTGCCCCTTACGACCCGGGACAAAAGGCCCTGTTTCCACTAGTGCTTGTTGCATGGAGACTTGAAGAGTGTCACCGCCAGCTTTGGTCGGAAAGTGTTGATCATGGCCTGATAGAACCATTTTGAAAGCTCTCTCCCAGTCCAATTAGTCATGTACTTTATCAAAAAGAGACCGCAAGATGCTCTAAAAAAACATATGAAATGGTTAATAGATTACAATAAAATAATAATATTAAATCTGTTCGTTTATCCACCTACCCGTCGGCCTATTGAGGTATGTCTGGAATCACATACACAGGCCATGACGACACATCATAGTTCCTTTCCGGGTGTGTCCACGTGCATATTTCGTCGCCGAAGCATCTTAACGCAGAGTTGATGCGCATATTCACACCCCTTAGCTGCAAGTTGAAGATATGTAAGGTGTGATATAACATAGTAGAAGCAACAAAATTTAGTCGGTTCATATTAAATGATATCTACCCACCGTGTTCTGTAGGTACGTGCGTATTTCATCAGTTTCCGTCGCATAGTGGCTGAGCGAATTCAGGATTTGGATATACTGGTTAGTGGTGTTAATAACCAGCAAGAACCAGTGGTCTGGGTTTGGCGTATGAATTGGTAAAAAGATCTGTGTAATAAATGTTTAACTGTTAAAATAATGAAAATATAAGCATGAATATTATTTATAATAATGTACTAATAGAGAATGTTTACCATCTGATTACTTTAGTAATCTCGTCCGGTTGTGCTGCCACCCATCCTAAGTTTTTCTGTGCCATTTTTTTTACCATCATTTTCGAGTGCAAAAGTGTTTAGCGCCTTCTCAACAAAAACAGTCCCGTGTTCTCTGATGTCGATAGGTGTGGTCTGCCTGTAATGCTCAATAAAGTCGTCGATAACCTGCAATTCGAAATATCAAAAACGTTGGTAAAGTTTGTAATATATATTTAATATAATGTAGATTTGCAAATTAAATGTTACCTCATCACCCAAGTATTGCTGTCTGGGATATGCAAAGGGATTAGTAAGGCCTATCAGATGCTTTTGTAATATGAAGAACCCATCGATCTGTACCATTTTCTCAGTTTCTTGGGATGTGTTTACATAATCCTCTATTTCATGCTGCTCTTTCTACTCAGCAATTTGTTCCGGTGTTCGAAAGCTCCCTAGCGGTACTACTATGGACTTTCCCTGCATGACCCTGCGCCGATCACGCTGTGAGGCTGTCTCGTAGTGCTCATCGTAACTGCATGTTTCAGAGTGTTTTGCTTGGGACTGGGATTGGACCTTCCCTAAGCCAGACTGGACCTTGCCCGAGTTCTCCTTTCGAGTTCCAGTATAGACGTAGTCCGCCTTCTGGTTCATTGTCGGCTTCCTTCCTGAAGGGCCTCTCAAACGTTCACTGATCGTTAAAGATTCATCTCTCTTTGGAACGGATGTTGCACCGAATGGCTTCTTCCTTTTAAGGCTTATATGCGACTTTGCAACCTGTGTACATAACAGAAATACCTAGGTTACTCTCGGATGGTACTGTGATAAAGTATTGAAGGACAGGAACATTTATAACATGAACCATAATATCAAACCAGATAACTTTTTATATTTTTATATTAGATTAAAGTCTGATAAGTTTTCATCAATAGGACTTAAGTAAACAAATCAGTTACATACCTCGTCGATTTTTTTTTTGAGTACCGTGCAGTCTCCATACAGATTCATGTTGTCATCCCTTTTCACCCCGAGGTGAAGCATGATGGCATGCAGATTCGAAGACACATCCTCTCATTCTGAATATGGTTGTTCTCGATCTGAATACTGCTGCTCTCGATCTGAATACGGTTGCTCTCCAGCAGTCTCAGCAACTCATTATGCCCTAGCTTGGCATGGCCTCTATTCTCTAAGATTGAAGTAGACAATTCTTCGATAATCTCCAGTAACTACATAGCATGAATAAGAAATGAGATATAAAATAAGTAATAATTTGGAGTAAGTAATAAGTTATGGAAGTTACCCGTGCATCATGTGTTGGCATTTTGTGAGAATTAGGTGGTGGTGGTTTAGAAAACTTCTTTGCAGCCGGTGCTGGCTTCATATAATCTTCTGTCAGCTGAAAGATGATAATAACATTATCAATATATTTAATGGAATTTTGATTTACATTGCTTATATCATTTCACGTTCCACTCCAGCTCCGAAGTTGTAGATGTCATCAATTCTATCAACTTTTCTGGCTTTTTCTTCTGTCCAGAACTGCATCAACGGTATGACCCGCTGAGTATAGTCCAGAGTTGCATCTATATCGCTAAACCTTAGCTTCTCCCAGTACCATAACTGCAGAAGATATAAGTCAGAACAAAAATATGACATGTGCAA
Organism: Alopecurus myosuroides; assembly: GCA_028641055.1. NCBI lineage: Eukaryota > Viridiplantae > Streptophyta > Magnoliopsida > Poales > Poaceae > Alopecurus > Alopecurus myosuroides. Next base: position 307,925,315 of record CM054061.1, read on the forward strand.
ACATATAAACAAGTGTTTCAGTTAGATTAACCTGGAGGATAGCGAGATTTCCCTCGAGATTTAGTTTTCCATGCTTGAACTCTACTATACTAGCGATTAAATGGTCAAGGGTTAGCTTGGCCCAGTTTATAGACTTAATCTTTTGTAGACTGTCAACTAAGCTTAGATACTTAGAGTGGGCATACGGAGCTGTCGTAGGGCATAAAATTTTCCCTATGGAGTACAACACGAAACACAGCATGAACTCCTGTAAAGGTAAATCCTTCTGGTTCATTTTTTCAACCAGCGATTTGAGAGATATAATGCTGGTTTTTTTGTCCCTCAATTCTGAAAACAACTTTGAAGTTCTCATTGAGACAACTGGGTGGAACTCCTGCCCTTTCGCGGGCAGTCCCATTAGATTATGGACATCATCTGTCGTAATGGGTACTAGTTTCCCTTTTATCCTAAAGGATTTAGAGCTCTCATCATATTGGTTTGCCAGCCACCGGCACATGTGTCGGCGGATATTAACTGCCTTAATTGACAAAAGGTGTCCGAGGTCCTACGCGATGATGCAAGTCTTGCGGTCTTCTGTCAGGTTATCTACAAATCTGAAGTAAGCCTGCTGAGAGCAAGCCTGAGTGCCCTGTAGATTACAGAAGGAACATGTTAGCGTATCAGACTGTTTTTAAGCATGAAACACTCATACAGTAATACAGATTCATGATGGCAAGTTCCACAGGTGGAAAACATACGGCAACAAAGTACATGCATTAGACAGCAGCCTGTAAACATATATAAAATAATGAAGATACACGAAGAGATTCTAGAATAGATAGAGGAGAACCATGAAACATTGCTGGCAGCTGAATCTCGCTATGTTTGATGTTTTTTCGGGATTGTTGAAATAATTTATCTTTTATCGTCTAGTTATATGCAATAGTAAAACACATTTCAAAGATATTTATGCATAACATATGCACTCATTTAATATTGTACTCCTACATAGAAAAGGAGCATAATAATGGGTTTAATTAAATAATAATTCATGCAAAACAAAAAGATGTAAGCTATTCTCTTAGAGGAACTCATTGAAACGACATGTTTCAGCATCTAGCCAGTAAAAGATGTAAGCTATTCTCTGCTCAATAACTTGTTCACCATCTGAGATCTTTTAGCCTAATATAATGGTCGTTGTAACATAATTCCTCTCACTATCTTCCATATATGAAATCAAAATCTTCTAGCGTCATATGCAAAGTTCAGGGATCCAGATGTACTACCAACTCCCAATTAATAGTAACGATGTGCTACGTACAGCAGAAATTTACAACTATTGACTAGGATAGTACCTCATTAGCGACTTTTTTTTTTTGCCTTTGCGTGTTTCAGTGGTGGCTCGAAGTTCTCCTCTTCAATGGTTTGCAGGCGAGATCCCTGTTTCATTGGTGGCTTGATCGTCTTCTCATCCATGGCAGGTGGTGCACCCTGTTTGAAAGAACAGGATAAATTCGTTAGTATCTGATCATATTGATGGTACTCAACAGATTCGTTCCTTGTTGCATTTTGCTCGCAGGCGAGATTTCTTCGACAACTTTTTGCTGGATGCATGCGACTCAACTCTCGAGGGCGAATCCATTGATCGTGGCGGCTGTGGCGGCGACGGTGGCTGGGAGGGCGTGGATTGTTTTGCCTCAGCTGGCTTGGGTCGTGAGATTTGAGATACGATGTGATCTTTAGGCTGCATATATATTGGGCTATAGTCTGGTTTAGGAATGCAGAGATTGATTGGAAGAAGAAAACGATTTCCTACGTACAACTTCCTATGTACCATAACTATTCCATTTTTGTGTGGCAAATCAAAATCCTACGTACAGAAACTATACCTTTTTTGGTGCCAAATCTCCTCATTTGAGATTGATTTCAAGAGGACTTATTTTCTATTACGTACAACTTCCCAGGTACCAAAAGTATTCCATCCTTGTGTGGAAAATCAACATCGTACGTACAGGAACTATTCCTTTTTGCAGCGAAATCTCCTAATTCGACTTGACACAACCTTTATTATGGAAGATCTACGCGCTAACTCGAAAGGAAACAAACAAGACGCTAAGAAATACTCCCTCCGTAAAAAAACTAAATGAATGAAATATATCTAATATTTACAATTTAATTAAAACTTTGGGGTTATTTCACAATATTTAAATATATCTGATATTTGCAATTTAAGAAATACTCCTCTGTCGGTCGTCCGGTCTCAAACACTCCTCTCTCGATCGTCCGGTCCCAAATACTCCTCTCTCGGTCGTCCGGTCCGAAATACTCCTCTGTCGGTCGTCCGGTCTCAAGCACTCCTCTCTCGATCGTCCGGTCTCAAATACTCCTCTCTCGGTCGTCCGGTCCGAAATACTCCTCTGTCGATCGTCCGGTCCCAAATACTCCTGTCTCGGTCGTCCGCAAATACTCCTCGGTCAGACGTCCGGTCTCAAACACTCCTCTCTTGATCGTCCGGTCCCAAATACTCCCCTCTCGATCGTCCGGTCCCAAATACTCCTCTCTCGGTCGTCTGGTCCCAAATACTCCTCTCTCGGTCGTCCGGTCCCAAATACTCCTCTCTCGGTCGTCCGGTCTCAAACACTCCTCTCTCGATCGTCCGGTCTCAAATACTCCTCTCTCGGTCGTCCGGTCCGAAATACTCCTCTGTCGATCGTCCGGTCCCAAACACTCCTGTCTCGGTCGTCCGGTCCCAAATGATCCTGTCTCGGTCGTCCGGTCCCAAATACTCATGTCTCGGTCGTCCGGTCCCAAATACTCCTGTCTCGGTCGTCCGGTCCGAAAGACTCCTCTGTCGATCGTCCGGTCTCAAATACTCCTGTCTCGGTCGTCCGGTCCGAAATACTCCTCTGTCGATCGTCCGGTCCCAAATACTCCTGTCTCGGTCGTCCGGTCCCAAATACTCATGTCTCGGTCGTCCGGTCCCAAATACTCCTCTCTCGATCGTCCGGTCCCAAATACTCCTGTCTCGGTCGTCCGGTCTCAAAGACTCCTCTCTCGGTCGTCCGGTCCGAAAGACTCCTCTGTTGATCGTCCGGTCTCAAATACACCTGTCTCGGTCGTCCGGTCTCAAATACTCCTCTCTCGGTCGTCCGGTCCCAAATACTCCTCTCTCGGTCGTCCGGTCTCAAATACTCCTCTCTCGATCGTCCGGTCTCAAATACACCTCTCTCGATCGTCCGGTCCGAAATACTCCTCTGTCGATCGTCCGGTCTCAAATACACCTGTCTCGGTCGTCCGGTCTCAAATACTCCTGTCTCGGTCGTCCGGTCTCAAATACTCCTCTCTCGGTCCTCCGGTCTCAAACACTCTTCTCTCGATCGTCTGGTCTCAAATACACCTGTCTCGGTCGTCCAGTTTCAAATACTCCTCTCTCGGTCGTCCGGTCTCAAATACTCCTCTCTCGGTCCTCCGGTCTCAAACACTCCTCTCTCGATCGTCCGGTCTCAAATACACCTGTCTCGGTCGTCCGGTCGCAAATACTTCTCTCTCGATCGTCCGGTCTCAAATACTCCTCTCTCGATCGTCCGGCCCCAAACACTCCTCTCTCGATCGTCCGGTCTCAAACACTCCTCTCTCGATCGTCCGGTCCCAAATACTCCTCTCTCGGTCGTCCGGTGTCATCCTGCTCGACGACAGCGACAGGGTGGTGCACCGCGCCCCGAAGGCGCCACCGAGCGGCGACGTCGACTACTACTACTACGACGACGACTACTACTAGCCAATCATCCACGTGACATGTGTGATGTCCTAACACGTGATATAGTATATTGTACATTTTTTTCAACACGTAATAATCACCTTGTTACATGCAAAGAACGTACATACAGCATATTATATTGTACTTTTTTTTTAACACGTAAGGTGTTGAAAAAATGCACAGATATAGCTCACGGCATGAAATTAGGAGAGAAACTTCTCCACACCAAAAAATGAAAATGATTGCGTCTGATTTCCTACCATCTTGTGCCCGTCATATCTATTCCTTCCCCTTTCATTTTTTCTATGCGACCTTCCTTCTCCATATTTAAGCAGCACCACGACAAACGAATCTGCCGCATATCCATCTTGCGACAACTTCTAGACGACCAAATCCTCTGCCCATTCACGGGCCAAAAACTCTCTTCGTTGCTGCATCCTAAGGTACAGCGGAGGACAGGCGATCCCTGTTGTTTTGTGAGTGAATGACCGATCTTGTTTTTTCTCATTCCCTTTCTTCTTCTCCGTGAAGATCGTTTGGTACAACCTGAATCTTCTTTAAAAACTATGTCTACATGTAGGCAAACGATTTTATCGAATATGTCAACTAGAGGATCAATCTCGCGTTTGAGTCGTCATGCATCGCCTGATTGTGGTCTGTCGGAGTTGCAATGTGAGTGCCACAAACCGGCAATGAGACACATATATTACACAGAAAATTACGAGCGCCGGTGCGTGTTGAGATGCAATCTGCCGGAGGTCAATCTTCCCTTACTACTCATGTATAAGATTATGCAACATTTATTTTCTTCACATGATGTTGAAATTTTTATTTAATCCGCTCTGTCGCAGGGTTGCAGTTTGTCGATCCGAGAGGACCTTCTCAACAATTATGCTGAAGACACGGTCAACTACTGCACAATGGCTTCCAACAATAGTCTGCAAGAATCATTGGATTCATCCATCTATCTTCTCAATGAGAAGGAACAGCAAATTTTACAAATGGAAAACAAAATTGAATATTTATGTTCTGAATTGTTTGCATACAGGGAGAAGCACTATCATGACCCATCACTAGGGAAGAGACATGTCAAAGACAAATGCAAATATAGGAAATACTATAGATTTTTCTGGTTCATGCTACTCTTATATGTAGCCAGAATATTAATCTCTACTGTGTAATTTTGTAGCGTACTAAACGAATTGTCAGCTTGTAATTAAATTGTTTTCCTCCTCGCTCCTCTTTTTTTTTACCTTAACGAAGGGAATACACATGGTAGCAACAACAGGGAAGCGACAACTCTTCATAATCCAGTGTAGTGATATCGATTTAGTTTCGTGGAAATTTATCCCAGCACATGTAGCAACAACACAGCAACAGATAACAAAAACGGTGAAACTTGATTTCTGCAGCAATATGGCATGGAAAACTGGATTTCAGCTTGAACCAAAACTTCAATCCTAGCTGACTGGCACAGACACTGAAACTGCGATCGGTCATCAGAGCATTGGTTCTTCGTCTGCTGCTGCCTCTGCTACCGCATTCACATCTGGGTATATGAGCTGATTATCCGCTGCAGCCATAGATGCAAAGCAAGATGTAGTTAGGCACGTCCTGCTACAACACCAAGTACCACGACAGCCATAACAGGGTAGTAAAACAGAAGGTTATCTGGAACAATTCACAATAGTAGGTTATCTGGAACAAGTTTCATTGCATATATACATAGTACATGTTTTGAACTTGTTTCAGATCATCTATTTCTTTTTAATGCATCTAACTAGTTTCAGGTGATCCGGAATATTCTTCAGGTAAGCCGACAACTCTCAAACAAACGTAGCCGTATAGTCTGAAATATTACAGTACCAATATTAAATTAAGACAACAAAATTAAGATAACACAAGATGCATATATTTACTACAGTTCTTCAAATAAGTAGAGAGAAGTATCACCATTATTTATTTCTGCTATTCTATAACATTTTTTAGACCTCTAAATTCTCCAAGGAAACATAGTACAGTAGTGCATTTTACACTATCTCATATGCTATTGTGCATTTTAAACAATTTCAATCAGAGTAAAACCGACACGAATAAGCAGAAGAGGGGCAAAAAGGAGTATTGTCAACAATTTCTAAATTCAGAACTGCAAAAGGCATAAGCAGACACAGACCACAGCAAATTCAGAATTACACAAACAAGCTAATAAATGATACTGCTAGTACCAGGAATATATTCTCTGCATATCTGTAAAAGGCATAAGCAGAAACAGAAGTCCAGAGAAATATCGCACTCATTTACTTCTGCATATCTGTAAGATTCCTCAAAGATATATATAGCAGTGCATTTTACATATTTTTGTACTCGGGTGCATTTTGAAAATTTCACTCAGACTAAACTTCGTGATAAACCACTGACTAGATGCAACCACAACAAAAATAAATTCGTACTGCACAGTAGTTATAACAGAGAGCATGGTCATTAGCACACTGTATGTTATGTTAGTCCATAACATCTCTTCATACTCAAAATTCTAGGAATAACAAAGCAGAGAACTAGAATAAGAACCCATCAGAGTATCAGACCGATGAAGGACTACTGGTCATTACCTATTTGAGAAGCAATATTCTGCTTGTTCCATGGAGTACATCACTAAATATCTATTTTTCAAAGAGAAAGATAAATTAATAATAAACATGGTACATCAATAAATATCATGCTAACATACTTTGTGTATCGTAAGGAGCACACAAACAATTATTATGTTTCAGTCATTACCTTTGTGTTTGGAAAATAATGTCTCGTGAAATGACTTAGGCCTCTTCTTCGATGGAGCACCTTTACCTTTTATTGGTATCGGATCGAAGACTTTCCCAGTAAAAGCTTTGTCCGCGGAAGAAAAATATGCAGGCAAAGGACCAAATGTTCTGGGCTCAAATTTCTCGTCATCCACACTGGCCTCTTCATCCTTATCATTGCCGACGCCGCCAGACACAATACTCCTAAAAAATTCTACAACTCTCAATGAATCCTCCTTGCTCAATGCAGCTTTGAATAAAGCTCTTTTAGATATGTTGCGGAGATCACGGTACCGATCCATGTGTTCAGACCAAACATGTCTACTGCCGTTCCTGTCAGGTTCAAAACCATCTTTAGCTTGCATCGTCCATTTAACGGCAACACAACAGCGAGACATGTCTCGCATGGCTAAGTGCTTCAGAACACAAATTACATGTGCGCAATGAATTTCCTCACGCTCCATCTTCTCGCAATGGCAGTTCACACTATCCAGCAACGTCTCGTGAAAGACACACGTAACATCATGCTCCCCATAGTCACTGGATACCACAAACCTCGCCATATAGGCATTTTCCTGTGTCATGTCACCAATGTGCCATCCCCCTGATTTAATGAACTGGTCCTTAACCATCTTGAACATTGCTGGAGTATATATATGGGCAACACTTTTCAAAAGAGGGTGATCGGTTATTCTGGTGAAAGGTACCGACTGTGAAGCTCTTGCATCCAATTCGCCTTCCTTCCTCCGTAGACGTGAAAGAAAATACTGAGAGTGCTCTAGCAAATCGACAAGTGACATTGACCTGTCTAGATGGTTATGAAGTCCTGAGTTCAGACTTTCACTCCTTTGGTTGCTACTCATTCGTAGGAAGTAACCACCTTTCGTGTACGCCGCCGCCCATTTCCCTCTCAGCTCGTACATCCTCCTAAACCATGTGTCGTCTTTGCTCACTTTGTGTTACTGGATAAACGTAGCCCATCGCGCCTCAAACTGATCAGGTTCCATCCTCTCATAAATTAATTCCTTGAAGTCTTTCAGCTTTTGCTTTTGAAGGTGCTTTATCATATTTTGCTCGATGTGCCAGCTGCACAACCGATGAAATGCACCAGGCATTACTACAAGAATTGCCCTAGCCATTGCATGGTCCCCATCGGTGATCAGCGATCTAGGATGCTTCTGCCGCATCGCCAAGAGAAATGTCTGAAGCAGCCATATATACGCCTGAGTGGTCTCATCAGATACAACCGCACACCCAAACACAATTGTGATGTGATGGTGGTTCACTCCAACGAACGGAACAAATGGGAAGATTATCGCGGTTGACACGGTATGTGCTGTCAAATACCAACACACCGCCAAAGGCATCATAACCCAAGCGCGACTGCGCATCTTCCCAGAAAATGTTTCTCAGATGGCCTTCACTGTCGGTGGTATACTCGTAGAAAAAGTCAGCATCCCTGTCTTTTTGTGCCGCCATATAGTTCATCATATATTCTGCATCTCTACCTTCAATCTTCTTCTTCTTGTACTCGGAGACGAAGTTATACTGATCTTTGGGTATAAACCCGACTTTGTCCGGACCACCGGCCTCATGTTCCATAACGTCCATTATCTTACCCGTACGGAGGCCACCAATCCCATACCCAACTGCATCGGCCTTATTTGCATCTGTCATCTTGCGGTGAGAAAACAAGTAAGCAGACTGGCCTTCCTTAGCGGGTTGATGGTTATGCTCATCCTGAAATCTCTTCACGAACCATTCTCCAGTAACCGGACTCCGCTCGATCTCGAAATGAGCCGGGCATCCACAACGAGTAAGAGCCTTTGGAGTCCTTTTTGGGTCAGGTCTTTCGAAATTCTCCAATGTACGCTTTCCTTCCTTAAAGCATGTGTAAAGCCGCCGGAAACGTGTCCTTGTTCCAGGCAAGTATTTCACCTCTTCCTTCCTAACACTGAACCCTTTGACCTTTGCATAGTCATTATAATACTCGAATCCTTCCTCTTCGGTCTTGAAGATCTTGCTAACCACGCGGAAGTACTCATCACACTCCTCCAAGCCGGGGTTTTCACCATCCATTACTTAAAACTGCCACCATAAGAGTAAAATTTGATGTTAATAATCAAGTAAATCGGTTATTAAGATAACAAAACAGTACTTAATCTGCACTAATTATAAAAGAGCAAACTTGACACTTTAGCACTAAAAGGTAAGTCTACATGCTGGTACTCTTTTTGAGGGAAGCATCTCCATACATTTTGTTATTCTTCTCAGCTGTCACTTTTTTGTGAAGCTATGGACGTCGTCCATATCAGCGAGGAGGACCAGTATAGAGAAGTCTGTCCAATCAAATTTTGTATCCCTCTGTTGTGAGTTCTCAGTTAGCAAAATCTACTTAGTTTCTACTCTGTCCTTTCCATCAAAGAACTTTGTGGTTGCTTTGCAGTAGATTAACCATGATAACATATGTCAACTATGGTTGAAATTAATGATGTGCACTTCATTTGTTTGGGCAAGCTTCACATTGCACTGAATCCAAATATTGTTCAGTAAATATAAGTGCAATTATTCAGTTGCTGTGCAAGGCTGCCATTGTATCGATTTGCTGAAGGACAGTTGTGTACATCGTAGGTAAAGTCAGAGCTTTACCTGGGCTGAAGAACAGTGAACGCCTGAACCGTCCGTGGGCTGCTCCTTGGATTTCCGCCGAGTTCAAGCTGGGCGCAGGCGGCTGTGGCGTCCACGACGGAGACGGCGCCGGCGCACTCGGGGCTACTCGAGGAGGCGACAGCGACCTGCGGCGCACGAGGATTTCGACTCGTCGCGGCCGCTACAATGTGGGGAAGGGGGGCGGGGGGTTCGCGAGCTCCGGGGTGGAGGCCACACGAGCAGAATCGTAGGTGCAGAGGCGGGGTGGCGGCGGCGGGGTCCACGACGGAGGCGGCGCCGGCGCACTCGGGGCTGCTCGAGGAGGCGTCAGGGACCTCCGGCGCACGAGGATTTGGGAAGGGGGGCGGGGGGGGGGGGTCGCGAGCTCCGGGGTTCCTGCCATGCGAGCAGAATCGTGGGTGCAGGAGGCGGGGCGGCGGCGGCGCGAGTTCGCTCGGGGGTGGCGGCGGCGGGGTGGCGGCGGCGCTAGTTCGCTCGTGGTGTTCGCTTGTGGTGGAGGCGAAACAGACAGCAAACGAGTACGGGTGGACGTTTTTTTTTCGACTAACTGCTGTGTCATGGCAACTATCTGGGCCTGATGGGCCAAATTACTGTCAGCCGTCCGATGAAACCATACTACTCCTATATTAGGAGTAGTAAAAGGTACCTTAGAACTGGCGAAATTTAATCTTTTCGTGCAGGCAAAATAAACCATCTGAACTCGAAACTTCAATCTGTTACTAAGGTTTCTGTTGACATCAACACATGCATACCCCAAGATCCTAAAGGATGCCATTGGACAATAGAGATAAAAAACAAAGTATTCATAAATGTAGCTATCTCTGTAAGCCACATTCCGATGCCCAATTAAGTGCGTTTTCTACCTATATGCAGATAGTGCAATCTTCCAAAGGGAATGCGAATATATAATTGACGACCATTATGAAAAAAATTCCGTGATACTCACAAATGCCCTTATTGTGATCACGCTTTCACACCCGGTGAAGAGTACTGGTTTGTAAAGAAGGTGAGTGATCTAGTAATTAATAGCATGCTGCCTTTTACGTTTAATAGAGTTGCTTTGTGCATATGAGGGATGCCTTTTCTGTTCTTACTGTCTGTTGCATCTTTCAGCAAAGGACAACATGTACAAGTTCCGCAGAGCACATGAAAGTGCTGGAAATTGTGAAATTAGATGTTGAAGACTTTTTCAAGCAATTGGATGATCTTTGTGTGATTTATGATGAATATATGAAGTTGGGGAAAGAGACTATACCTTCATTAGAGAAGGATTTGTTACCGGTTTTGGCGGATGAAAGTGAGAAGGCGCAAACATTCAAAGATGTTAGCCATCTATTATTTCTTGACCAAAATAAAGATGTTAGTAGAATATAATGCCTTATATGACACGTGTTTTTCTTCACAATTTTTTTTCCAAGCTGGAATATTTCTAAGCTCACTGTGCTTCCTAATCATGATTCCCCACTCCTGAGGCCGTGGTGATCTTTTCTTCCACGTCAAGTGTCAAATTTTAATAAATCAATCTATTAAATCATTGAACAAGTATGGGAATTGCTATTTGAGAAGATATTATGCTATTTGAGACTATGGGATGGTTTCATTTTCTTCAGAGGGTTAGTAATTTTTTTTCACAAATGTCCTAGGTTACACCCACATGTTAGATATGAACGTTGTAATTTAGGAAACTTCACTTGAACCTTTTGCAAACACAGTTCCAGTGAGGAAATCATACCTTATTTACTTACACAGAGGTGTCATTTCTGCAACCATCTTTTATGATTTTGCTACGACTTATATTATTGATGCATTGCAGTTTGCCAGTACTCTTACCCAAGATAAAATGGACAGGGATGGAGTGAAAGTCTTTCATGATTACTTACACAGCTGTAGAGGTGTCATTTCTGCAACAATCTTTTATGATTACTTTCCTAGTTTGCTATGACTTGTATTATTGATGCATTGCAGTTTGTCAGTGTTCTCGCTCAAGTTAAAATGGACAGGGATGGAGTGGAAGTCTTGTTACATCCAATTCAATCGACAGGAATGTGCAGGAAATACAGGAAGTAGAACCACAAGTCCATGATCTTGAATATAAGCTTGATTCTCGTGGCCAAGTTATTAGATCTCTCGTGAAAAATCAGTTGGGGCTGAACTCTGTGAATAGCAAGGTATTAATTTTCAACGGGGAACAAACTTGTTTATAACTCAAATGGAATCTGCACGATATATGACTAGCTAAATTTAGTAAAATGTTTTATGCACTATTATCGCAGGGGATTTAAAAAACGACCCTCTTTTGACATCACTTTAGTTCTAATAACTTATTTGACTTGTGGAACTAGAGCATATGAGACTTTTTTAGGTTGTGTGTTTCTTTCGCTGTGTTGCATGCAAGAATTAATCACAACGTTCCTGTATAGGTCATTCATTTTCTTCTTATATTCTTACCAATTATCCACCACGACAATCCTTCCTCCATGGCATCCAAACAAACTGACCACACATATCTTTTTTTGCAAGAAAAATTGTACAAGAGCGGTGGGAGGGGGGTAAGGTTTTCTTAAAGCAGAAAATATTTACATTATAATTACAGGGAAGCGCAGGGGAGTGTGATATTCCTTTTTTTTTGATAAATGGCTTTATTACTCAAAAAGTTCAAGCATTACACCCGGCCTATGCATCGTGAGATGCACACAGCCGAAATCCGAAACTGAAAATAAACAGAGCGACAATGCTACAAAACATCCGTTGTAGACTATCGATGCTATGGAGCCTCAATCCGTAGATCAAGCGGCCATCCATGTGGGATAAAAATATCCCTCGCCACCTGCTCCAGTCGTGCACATGCCTCCGTAAAAAGGCCTCGTAACTCCCCTCGTTGTAATGTGGACCACGAACGGAGAATACCTGTGCTCCTGAATAGAACCTGCATACGAGAAAAGTTTTTATCATTGAAAATCTTGTCATTTCTACATAGCCAGAGCGACCAAATAACGGCAAGCGCTCCTACCCTAATAATAGTCTTAAATCGTTTATCAACTTCATTTAACCAATTGCCGAATATATTCGCAACGGAAGTAGGTTGATATAGATTCGAAGCCATTTGGATAGCGGACCATATAGAACGCGCAAATGTGCAATCAAAGAATAAGTGTTTAATTGTCTCATCATGAGAACAAGAAACACACTTAGAGCTCCCATGCCAATTACGTTTGACAAGATTATCCTTTGTGAGTATGACCCCCTTACGAAGGTACCACGCGAAGATCTTAATCTTCAACGGCACTTTCATACGCCATACATTTTTGAAGATATCGACTGGCATATCCGATTGGATCAAAGACCTGTACATGGAATCCACCGAGAACATACCATTCTTAGTGATCTTCCAACGAAATTCATCAGCGCCTGGTGTAAGAGTAACCATCGTTAATCTATCAACCAGGTTTTGCCAAGACGCAAGTCGAGGCCCGAGTAAATCTCGTCGGAACGTAACATTAGGAGGTGATGTTTGCATGACCGCAGCCAGCGTATCATCCTTATGTCGCGCTATCGTGTACAAGGCCGGATACTGTTCTCTGAGTGTGGCATTACCTAACCACTTATCCTCCCAGAACCGTATCTGCGATCCATCCTTAATCTTAAATACCCCATAGCGAAAAAACTTATTTTTGTTCGCCATGAGTCCAGCCCAAAAGTGTGAATCACCTGGTTTCCACATAACCTGTGATATTGCTTTCGAACCTATGTATTTACGTTTCAGGAGGGTCTGCCATACGCCATCTTCGGTTAGTAGTTTAAAAATCCATTTACCAAGTAGGGCTGAATTCTTGACTTGCAGGTCATGAATACCGAGCCCTCCCTGATCTCGTGGACGACAAACTACATCCCATCTGGCCAATCGATATTTCTTTTTCTCGTTGTCACCCTGCCAAAAGAATCTTGATCGGAAATAATCCAATTTTTTTAAGACTCCTTTAGGTAACTGGAAGAATGATATGATATACAGTACCATATTGGTAAGGACTGAATTAATGAGTACCAGTCGTCCACCAAATGACAACAATTTTCCTTTCCAACTAGCTAGCCTTTTCTGCAAACGCTCTTCGACTTGAGCCCATTCTGCATTAGTCAATCTCCTGTAATGTATTGGTATTCCCAAATACTTAATAGGAAATTGGCCTTGCTCGCAACCAAATAGCTCGGTATACTGAGCAACTGCATCTTGTGCCTCGCCAAAGCAGAACAATTCGCTTTTATGGAAATTGATTTTTAATCCGGATAATCGCTCGAACGCTGAAAGAATTAATTTCAGATTCGCCGCTTTCTCCAAACCGTGTTCCATAAAGAGAATTGTATCATCTGCATATTGAAGGATAGACAATCCCCCATCGACTAGATGTGGAATTACTCCCTCAATTAGGCCATTTTCCTTGGCTCGATCGATCATGATTGCTAACATATCTGCCACAATATTAAACAATATGGGCGATAGCGGATCACCTTGTCTCAAGACTTTCTTAGTTTGGAAGTATCGGCCAACATCATCATTGACTTTGATAGACACGCTACCTCCAACTACGAAGTTGCGAACTAGAGTACACCACTCCTCTGAAAATCCTTTCATTCTCAGAGTCTGTTGTAGAAACTCCCAATTCACTTTATCATAGGCCTTTTCAAAGTCTATTTTAAGAATTACCCCATTAAGCTTTTTCGTGTGCAACTCATGTACGGTTTCGTGTAAAGTCACGTCCCCATCTAGGATATTCCTACCCTGCATAAAAGCAGTCTGTGTAGATTTTACCACATGATCTGCCACTGAATTTAGCCTAATATTTGCAACCTTTGTAAAGATTTTGAAACTAACGTTAAGAAGGCAGATTGGTCGGTACTGTTGTATCCTTTCTGCGTTCAAAACCTTAGGTAACAAAACGATTTCCACAAAATTAAGGCGATACAACTCCAGATGTCCACTCTGTAAGCAATCAAACATCTCTATGAGATCATGTTTAATGATTTCCCAGAAATGCTGATAGAACTCCGACGGACAAGCATCTGGACCAGGTGCCTTATTATGTTCCATTTGGAATATAGCCTTCTTTATCTCCTCTTCAGAGAAGGGAGCATTAAGAAAGGCGTTTTCTTCCATTGAAACTTGGGGAATATCATCTGTGTGGCTCTCATCCATGGTAATATTACCTACTTCAGGAGCCCCAAACAGATCTTTATAGAACTTTGTGATATAGGCCTTGAGAAACTCTTGTCCCTCAATGATACCTTCATCCTGATGGAGACATTGAATCTGTTTTTTCCTATGTTTGCCATTGGCAACATTATGGAAATACCGAGTATTCAAGTCTCCTTCGAGAATGAATTGAGCTTTCGATCTCTGATACCATTTGAGTTCCTCTTCCCGCAACATTTGTGCTACTTTCGCATTGGATTGACTTTTTAGTTCAATCTCTTGCGTAGATAGCAACCTAATTTCAGCGAGTCGATCTAACTCATCGATAATGGAACAAAGACGCTCTTTCTCCTTCTTTAACATCCCGGTCGTATGTCTCGCCCAACCACGGAGATATTTACGCACATTGCGCATTTTATTATTCCATCTCCGTATTGGGTTATCACCTAAGACCGGTTTATGCCAGACTTTCTTTACTAGTTCACCAAAACCATCTCGCAAAAACCAACCTAGTTCAAATTTGAACTGTGTCTGGCCTTTTGGTCTTGATGTGCCAGTTGAAAGAAGAAGGGGAGCATGGTCCAATAGAGACTCGATACGTTCTAGAGCACGTACCGTTACCAAAGGGAACTTATCTTCCCAATCGGTACTCATTAGTACGCGATCTAGCTTTTCGTATGTAGGCTCCGACAGACTATTTGCCCAGGTGAACTATCGTCCGGACATGTAAACCTCTCTCAAGTCCAAGCTATCAATGACAACATTGAACAAGAAAGGCCAATGACCATCAAACCGCCCCCGGCTTTTCTCATGTGGAAACCTTAGCAAATTAAAATCACCACCAATTAAAATTGGATGTGGATTATTATTAGCCAAGTTAACCAACTCACGGAGAAAAGCCTCCTTAAACTCTTCCTGTGCAGCACCATACACAGCGACCAAGCTCCATACGAAATTGTCGGCGCGGTTACGGAGGTGTAATTTAATATGAAAATCACCATCCGACGTTGCTAACACATCGAAGGAGTCGGTTTTAACGCCTAGTAAAATGCCACCCGATCTACCACGAGGGGGGGGTAGAGTGCCAAGTAAATTCGATACCACCTGATAGGCGGTTCAGAACACTCACTTGGAAATCTCTCCTCCCTGTTTCGGAGATAGCCAGAAACTCCAAATCGTGATCCCTGACGTACTGTGCAATATTCAAATGTTTAGCCAAATCTCCAAGACCTATGCTATTAGTGAATAAACCATTCATCGGGAAACAATTGGATTTTTAGGCGGTCTCGCGGTGTTTCGCGGTGAGTTTTTCCTCTTTTGTTTAGCGGTTTTGGATTTCCAGCCGGAGGCGTATAGATCAAATAAAGATCCAAGCCCGTCCTCATCCAATCCCACCTCAGTCACTTCCCCCACTAGATGTGATAAAAGTTGTCCATCCGAAGAGGCATACGCTGAATCATCATCCATGTGAGGTATGTCCACCATGGAAGAAGCACTCGGATTGACCGTCGGCTTGACCGTTAAACGATCATATTCCAGATGCTTCAACACATTAGTGGACAACGTGATCTCTTGAAGGTAGAAGACCACAAATCTAGGCTAGAATAAACATTGTCGAAAATCTTCGCATTCCTCTGTTTCAAAATGTTCCACAGCGTGACTACGAAAGCTTCCCTAAAAAATAGCGTGTTGAATGCTGAGCTGGCCTGGCGAATCATAGTTTCCAAAGATAAGTTGCATGTAATGGGCTTGCTGATGGGATTCGAGCATGCCAGGCTGAAGCTTCATTCCTAGAATAGCAGATGGCACGACCTGAATAACCATCAATCTCAAATTTAATCTATGAAGCATATTCTTAGTGTTGAGCTGTCAATGAGAAGCAGCCTAGCAAATATGTTGAGTTTTGCTGAACATTAGGGCCCCTTTGATTCAAAGGAATAACATAGGGTTTTTGTAGGATAGAATCCTATAGGAATTTTTGCTTTAGATCTTGTTTGATTCATAGGATTGCATCCTATAGGAAATATTCACATAGGAATATTGTAGTGCAAATCCTACAAGAAACTAACATGAGGTCCAACCTCATGGAAAAATTCCTTTACATAATCAAAGAGAATCACTTTTCCCATAGGATTCAAATTGACATGCCATCCCAATCCTATAGGATTCCCATTCCTATCTTTTTCCTATCCTATGAATCAAAGGAGCCCTAACTTTCAAATCCATGCTAGATGGGCAGATGACTGCACATGTTGAAAGCAGAGCTGTGTGTGCGCTTTTCTTTGGGCAATTTGGAATTGCAGGAATGATGTTATTTTTAACAAGATGGAAGCTGGTCATTTTTTGCAGGTAATACACAGAGCCACTCGCTGGATCCACATGTGGTCGCTCCTATCACCGGAAGAGCTGCGTGGACGCTTGGATACATGATGTGCACGATTGATGGCGGTCGTGCGGGCTATCTTCAGCCAGGGTGGGTGGCTACACACTAGGAGGATACAATATGTGTAGACTCTGATGTTTTCTGGTGGCTGCTGTTGGTAGCCATATTGCAGTCTATTTGTTTTGTACTATGATGGATTAATCTGTGACGCTGGATATTTATTATTAATAAATAAGCTGTGTGCATCCACTAGATGCAGAGGCTGGATTTTCCGTTTCAAAAAAAATGTTGAAAGCAGAGATGATAAATCTTTGAGGTAGCGAATGGTTAGGACCCCAAGCGGGACTCAATTGGTAAGTATAGAGAACAAGCTGGTGAGTATAAATGAGTTGTTTGTTTTCTCTTGTCCGTATATATCCTTTAACTTTTAGTTTTTAACTAAAAATTATAGGGAGGCCCTGACATTAAAGCTTTATTAAAGAAAGAAAGAAATATTTATAAGAGGGAGAGAGAATGTACAAGGGGAAGGGGTAGAGAAAACATGGCTGCACATATTTCTACACAAGCGACTCTAGCTGAGCTTTTAGAGGAGCTCCAAGTTCTTTTTCATCTCTTTCCTTTCGATCACAGATCATATGCACGATGCATGTGCTGTTGTTCCCTAGAAGGCAATCAAATAAAGCTTGTTCACACATATCTGAAAGCATTTTCTGTTTTAGGTGTTAAGCCCTGCGACAAAACCAGTGCTTATGCTTTCCAGGTTTGCCAATAAGGGAGAAAATTACTTCCATGACATGTTTTCTTTGCATCGATACCGGTTTCATATTTGTATGGGGAGATCCATATTTCCCCTGTTACCTATACAAATAATCACATAGAGACATGTTTGTTGGATGTTTAAATGTTTGGGCTTTCATATTCTGCAACTGTGTGTGCGTACAAATGCCAAGATTTAGTCTATCACCCGTGAAGAAATTGATTCAATTTATATTTCTTATTTCTAACATGACTTATGCTTGGAAGCTCAACTATATTTGGTTATTGACATCGCCTGGGGACACACTAGTGAAGTGGATGATCTCACGGATCAATCAAAATACTTACTGAGGATCTTTCATATGTCAGATGTGGTGGCATGCTCTTAGGGAAAAAAATGTAAGTGCTTCAAATATTGTGGAAGGCTGAAGAAGATTTGATATATTTTGAGGAAAAAGAGCAACTGAATCTAGATCAGAAGGTACTTATTTGACCTCCATCTCTGCAATACTTGGCCGGTTAATATTTTCTTTACTGACATATATGTTCCTTAAGTCCCTGTGTTATTGAGAACTATGTCCTAGTTGCGTTCGTCCCGTGTCATATTTGCATGTAGTTTGCAGGAGAGATATCTTATTTTATTTGAGGTGGGTAGTAACTTTTTTTTGTCTAGGAAAGCCACTTGGAGGCATCATTACCTTTAGCTATAAGTTCCATGGAAAGGCAGCCATATCAGACCTCCTGCAGCGATTTGTGTCTCTGCGTGTGGTCCTTCTGCTGCTCCGCTTCGATGGCATGTGGGCTTCTTTGCTCCTACGCCCGTGCATACCAGCTGTCGCGCCTGGGCGGTGCGGTGGGGCCGCTATGGGTCGCGCTGTTGGACGCGCACGCGTACACTTTGCCTTATCGCCAACCATAGTGCGCCCAGCACACGGCCTCCCTGGTTCACACCGGCGCCGCTCCGTTCACCACACCACCCACAACCCTATACCCAGATCCAAGCGAAGCTGCTACCCGCTTGGGAGGAGCCCGGCGCTGCTCGGAGGCTCGCGGGGAAACAATTGATGGCCGGCCAGAGTGCTCGGCTTTTCCCACAACGCACCCCAGCTCCGGCCCCGCCCCGCGTAGCTCTGGTCGCAGCCATCCACCCTGCATCTTTTCGCCGCCTGCACCTCCCACAGGTCGCCGGATGGATTGGCGCGCCTGATGTAGACGGAGGCATCGCTGCGGCGTGGTTGTCTGGTTTTTGTTAGTGGCAAGGCTGGTGATGCCTGATGAGGAATACCGGCCCCCTTTTCTCGACCCTGAACTTGAGTAGCGCAGGACACCACGGCACCCGCGGCCTGTTCGGATCCGTCGCAACATCGGCGCACCTCCTCTCCTGTGGTCCAGCGCCTGCTATAGCAATAGGGCTTCCGCCATGTCCGTCCGTCGTCGTTTGTGGGAGGGTCGCTGTGCCGCCCTCTTGACTCCCCACACCTCATCCCATCTCTGAATCTCTCTCAAGTGGACGCGGCGGGCAAGCTGCTGCTCGAGCTGATGCCTATAAGAGGAAGGTGGACCTGACGAACCTCTGCTTAACCCAGCTGCGACATGCCGTCGCCGATGCTAAAGCCGAATTCGCAATGTGCGAGCCACCGTTCGATATCAGGTATGTTGGTCAGTGTTCCAGCTGTTATTGCTTACCACAGTTCTATAATGAAACTAGGCATAAACTTGTCGGGAATTAGAGACGTTTGCATCACCTAGAATTCACTAACGCTGCTACCAAAGTTTCATTATAGATGACCCGTGTACCAAGTTGACAGATCTCAAAGAGGAGACATCTCCTATTAAACTCTGTCCTTCTGAGATGTTTCTTGATGCACCTTTTGGTTGCAAAAGAGTAGATGCCATGCTAGGATGGCTATATGGTTTAACAAATTAATCAGTGAATATCCAACATCGATTTACAATTGTGAGTAGGACGACTATTATTTTGCTACTGCTGAAGGCAAGGTAGCCCAATCATCTGCTTTCCTCCCATCATTGTTTTCTTATTTCTTACTTATCCTGCATATACTGATTAATAGTTATATGTACGCATGCTCTGATAAAAAAATGTTAAAATTTATTTGTCTAACAAACAAAAGTTCGATACCAACACCCCTTTTGTTAGTTCCATGTTTTATGGAGAAGAAATGTCGGGTCTCCTTGGAGTAGATTCATCATATAAATTAACCGGTACAGTCCTTTATTAAATGTGAAACTGTTATCTTTAGAAGAAGACATAATTGTACTTGAAAGATTCAAATATATTGTGTAGTCCATTCAAAGTATGCATGAACTGTGCATAAGAGTTGTGATCCCTTGGCTGCTTTGGCATCCAACCAATTTGTGCAATGTTTTGTGGCACCTTGGGATTGATCTGATTCATCATGATGTTTGTGTCCTTGTTGTAGCTTGTCTGGTATAGCCTACTGGATTTTGAGCATTTGAAATTAGTCATTTTTCATTTTCTTTGGTGACATGGCTAGATTCTTACATGAAAACACCATGCCTTTCTCCTTCCAGAACGACTTCTCCCAAATTCGAGGTGTAACGCCTTTCTTGAAGTGTAGTTCGAGGGAAGTTGGATTTAAGATGCGAATTTTCTTCTTACTATCTTCGTGATGCCATTTATTGTTACAGAAGTACGAAAGGGAGAAGCAGACAAGGTAACCACGTCGGCACTCTTTCATTGAGGTGTGTAGAATTTGCCATGTTCTCAACTGAGCCGAATGTCGCACATAGAGATAATTTTTCAAACTGAAATATTTGAACAGTGCTCCCATGATTTAGAACCATAATGAGTTTTTTTTGCCGATATATGATGAGCTGATCGATGTTGTGATGGATTGTTCCTTTTATGCAGATTAGTTCAGCAAAATTCACTATTTTTCTGAGAGAAACTAATAGTACAAGGTATCATTACTAAAAAATATGTTTGTCTGCGTGAATGTGCAGTTAGCTGGTTGTCTATTTTAGTTCAGCTGCAATGGGATCTGTTCAGGATGTCCATGGCTTCCTCTGGCTATAGAGTGACATGCTAATTGTGATTTCTTTGCTTCAACAAATATTTCACACTTCACCTTCTTTACAGCCATGGCTCCTATTTCTAGCCATATGTTCTTCTTTCAACAACCAAAATCTATGCTATATTGAAACACATTTAAATGAAATATAAAATAGTGTGTATATTTTGCTATACTTTGCTCATGTATGCTTTATATTCCGCTTGTTAGATTTTCCAGTGGATTTAGCGGCATATCTTATGTCAAGCCTTATGTCCATGAGTTATTCTTGGAAGTTGTGGCAATTTTTCAACATGTTGTTATATGCTCAACACAGATATACATCTTATAAATAAATCAGTTGTATAGTGTGACCGCGCTGCTTCTTTTTGGCTCCTTTTTATCTTGATTATTAAGGATATTTTGGATTCGTTGGTGTTAGTACATTCGGTAGATGACCCGCATGCCGAGGCTACTCCCGACGGATACCTTCAGAGCCGTCAGATCTTGGATGGGATCTATCTGGATCGTCGAACAAGGCACATAACCCAGACATATTTTATCGTGAGGAACGGCCTCTTTGGTCGAGCGATTGGGCCCGTCCATGACCCTGGCCCATGTTGCAGCGACCGGATACAGAAAAATAACATGTGAGTCGATTTCACCCCCAATTCCACTCTCTCTCCTCGCCGCCTGCTTCCCCTGTTTCTCTCCCGTGCTTCCTCTCCTCCCCGAGGCCGCGCCGCCGCACCAAATCAGGTCAGCCACCACCATCCCGTCTCGATTGACGCCGGTGGGTTGCATTATGAGGGCCTCCCGGATGGATCCAGCCAATTTCCATACCTCCAGGCCTCCATGGACGGCGCTGTTCCAAGCGCATAGGCCTGGGGAACGTTGGCCAGCCATGCTCGGCGAAATCTGTGTGGCGGATCCACCCCGTGAAGTGGTGGCTGTGGCAGCTAGACATCCTATCCTTCCACGTCGAAGCCTGTCACTCGAATCGCCAACCCTCCCATTGCCGACCTGCCGCATCTCTCCGACAGCTGCCGGCCCGGGGCGCTGCGATGTGCCTGTCCCGCTTCGTCGCCTCGAAGCGCGCCTCCGTCCCGGAGCGCCGGGCCTCTCCCACTGCTCCGCCCCGGAGAGCCGCGTCAGCCGTCCCGTTCATGCTCTGCTGTAAAACCGCGGCGCGGCGACGTCAGCAGCCTCCGGCCATAATCAATTTTCAGCACTAAGGTACTCTGTTCTCTGTGATGCATATTTTTAATACCAATTTTGCATAGTGGTTGGTCAATGAATCAGTCTGGACTTGTATCACTACTTGATCACACAGAACATGTTTTCCTTAGCTATTATGGGGATTTCATGTCTCCTACAGTAAATAAGCCAGAGAAGAATAGCAGATGAGAATCTAGAGAAATTATCACTTGATATTGCCATTTTAGGAGATGGTATACTTCATATTGGTTTGTCTGTTAATTGTTGAATGCATTTTTCTTAAAATGACACGAGTTTAGACATATTTTCATGATTTTTTAAATAATTATACTGTATATACTGTAAGAGTGTATACCAAGGTACCATGCTTTCATCTTCCTAATTTTCAACCACAGCAACCTGTAGCATTTTGAAGACAAATACACCTAAATGCTAGGTAAGAAATCCAATCACAGCAACCTGATGCTAGCCTATACTAAATCATTTTTCTCTTATTTTTTACTACATACAAAACTGTGATCATATCGACACTGCTTCTGTTTTAGGTCACTTATGCATCGGCTCCACGTCATCATCCAGACATACCGGCCGTGCACCGGCATGGAGCGCCTCGGAGTACGAATTGATGATGAGTGCCATGGATGAACGACTCACATAGGGCGAAGGAGACACAGCAGTATCTGTATCATGAAAGGTAAGAAATCCAATCACAGCAACCTTATGCTATCCTATATTAATTCGTTTTTATCTTATTTTTTACTACACACAGAACCGTGATCATATCGACACCTCTTCTTTTTTAGGCCACTTATGCATTGGCTCACGTCATCACACAGCCCTACTGGCCGTGCACCGGCATGGAGCGCGTCGGAGTATGAATCGATGATGTGTGCCACGGATGAACAACTCACAAAGGGCGAAGGAGACACAGCAGTATCCTCATGAAAGGTATGGAAGGGTATGGACGAGCCTCTCTATTTTAGCATCTTGTCATTTCACATTGATAGGAAAAATAAGAAGAATGTGTCAGATATCAGCAGCCCAATTTGATGTTCATATGATTTTCTGAATGAAAATAATATGACAAACTAGGTACTGTCAGCAGTTCAGTGTGAATTAATGAAGCCATATGATCACTTTGTTCTTTAGCTTTCATAATCCGATTTTGGCATTAATTATTTGACCAATATTGCATAACTGATATAAGCTCAGTAACTTAAAGCTGCCTAGCCTAAAATGTGTACATACTGTTTGAGTCACAGCCAACAGAAAAAGAAACGGCCAATCTAGACGAGGAGTTGTACTGGATTCTAAGAAAAGGTAATGCCATCTTCAGTGGAACAATTTCAATGTATTTTCTTCTTCTTACTTTCAAGCATTCTTATTTGTGATTTTGCAGACATTCCTGTTTCCACAACACCCATAGTGAAGTTTCTTTACAACGCCAACTAACAATTGTTGGCATGACTTGAAATATTGTCACTATATAACATAAATGCTGAACTAGCTACATATCTTGCACTTGCAGCACACTCTAGAGTCATGTGAGTAAACAGATTATTTCGAAAAATGTTACTTAACCATTCTCCTGTTTTGAGTTGTAGGTTTACAAAAGAATAATCAATTAGATAGATAAAGGCCCCAACTATTCATTGACTTGCTTCATAGGTTGTTTTTCCTTATTTTCATTGGAAAAATGGCAAATCTGATGCTATAAGTGATCTTGATGACAAGTTAAATCAATTTTCATGGTTCTATGCAGTATCAATCTTAATACTAGGCTCATATAAGTTTATCTATGCTTTATTGTATTGCTTTTCATGTTTGGCATCAGATTGACAAAACTATTTATTGCAGCAAATCTTCCTACAAATGTTCAGACTAGAAATACAATTTGATTCAGACTAAGAAACATAAGTTTATCTGAACTGGTAGTATTGAATTCTATCAAACCAACGATACATCCATAGCTCATGATTAATGAATATGGAAGTTTACATTGTAGGTGCCTCTGTTTTCTAAATGATTGTCTGTCGAGATTTTTTACCTACGTTTTTTTTGCCTAAGGGTCAGTTCATTTATATTTTTACTGACCGAGAAAAATTGTTACATAACCCTTGAAGCATTCAATTGTATTTAGCACAATGCAGAAAACAAGAATCTACCGTCACCCATTCACTTATGTAACAGACGGCGGCTGCTTGGTTTGTCTTTATCATTCACATGTTATACGGATTTATGTGGAATTGATAGATTTGAAGCTAAATATATCCATTTCTGCCTACCATGTGGTCCCTTGAATGAAGCTTCTTGAATCTTAGTTAGTATATGACCTATAGTAGTTGCTCTTTTTGTTCAATACATATTTTTGCCTACATGCTCATTTTTAAGCTTTTGCTCGCTCCCTTATCATACATGGCTAGAAACAAAGGAAAACATAGTTGGATAATGTGCATCTCTTGACGGAGAGGCCAGAGTCGAAATTTAGCTTAGTTATCAATCTATGCCCGAGATTTTCCTCTTCCTATGAGAGCTGGGTTTGTTTTGAAGTTACTCATACAAAGCTTATGTTTAGGGTGAGGTATCTAACTGTGCAGAATTTTACTGACCATGATACATGTAACTTTTGTATCGGTACTGAATAAATTTGGTTGATGTACAAAATTTGCACTTCATTGAAATGCTTCCGGTGTCTCTCTAGACCATTTGCTTGCTTACATTATGATTGCTTATATTTCTTTACATCTTCTCTCATGCGAAAAGAACTAGGAGCTGCGACCAGATGGATGGTATTAAAATTTTATCATGTCTTCCAACGGAAAACAAATCAGAATTGGTATAGTGCATGTGAGATGCAGAGGCTATGTCAATTCGTTATACCTGGCAGATAGAATGCTGGCAAGGTTATTTGGCGTTTCACAAGGGCACTTTGTAAAGTTTCTGGTACGTTTCTACCATATCCTTGGCTCTCCCAAGCTCGGACCATTTCGCCGTGATTGAGGTCCTCAATTTTGACATGATGGCGGTTAGCTAGGAGCAGCAGCACCTCCTTAGTTCCTCCTCAGCTGTTCTTGACTGCACCATAATCAGTTTGGCCGCTTGGGAAGTGTTGCCACATAAGGTCTCTATTTCAACCTTTGGCATTGACAGATGCGAGAAGATGGCGGGCAACGTTTCTTCTAGAGCGATGGTCTCTCTGAACTGAATCGTATCTTACTTCTGATCGTTAGTAGAAATTTCACTTATGTTTGCTGAGTTGTAATGTTGTGCTAAACTCAGTGTGTAATTGTGACATTGTTGCTACGTGTCTTAATTGTGCCATCAATCTAGCTAGAACTGTATTGGTGTCCGCTAATTAGTAATGCAGCGAAGTATACTGTGTTGACTATATTTAAGGATGTGTTTGCTGCAAATCAATTAGACGAACTCTATATTTGCCTCGTGATATACCAGTATTGTGTCCTTCCGATGGAGCTTCTGCCTATGTATGAGCACCACATGATTTATCTTTTAATCAGAAAAAATGATATATTCCTAAATGTTTCATCTGAGGATATCGTAGATAACATGCATTCATATACCTTCTTTACCTTACATGCCACTACTCTAAGCTGTCCCTAGAGATGCATGTGGCGACTCTGCGTTCAGAGATGCATCAGGAGCAGGGAAGCATGCAAGAAAACGTAGAGTCCATCTGTCAAACGAACCACCAAAGCATGGCAGGTTCAGACGCCCTATCCCATTGCCTTCGCCAGTTTAACTAATCATGTCCTGTGTGCGACTGCAAGAGCATCCATTGCGTTGATCATATGAGCAAGGTTAGTGGCGTCGGATCATCCATGTGTCTATGGCGGCACTCTAACCCCTCTATAGGAGTTGATCATTCTCATACATTCTCAGGCCTCACACACAGATTACCCAACATCACAGGTCATATTACTCATCGGTGTACCATAGTGACCAGGAGTTAAACGCCATGCCCCTGAGTTAAAAAACGCCATGCCCCTGCCATGAAGGCGGCGTGGCGAAGCGCGATGTCAGTCTAGTTAATCTATTATCCTGACTCCTAGAGCATCCGGTTGTTGCATAAGAATTTTGGGTCTGAACTACAAAGCAGGCTCCATGCCTGCACCTGTAACCACCTCATAATAGAAACCGCTGGACATGCTAGGCGTCCTTATCCCAATCTATCTCTACCTACTATGGTGATTTTCTTCAATATGTTTTGTTGGTTTGGTTTCATATCAGATTAGTTATGTGGTTTCCTAGAAGGACTTGGGACGATGTGATGATCCATCATCTGTTGTCTTCTGCTGGAGAAGTCTCTGTTGATAAGGCTTTTAGTTGCTGTTTTTGAACTTTGTATTGGTACCCTGGATTAGAGTAGTCTCCTGGTGGTAGAATGTCTAGTTGTTTCCTGGTTTTGCCTATTCTTTCTATCTAGTTAGTCTTAGTGTTGCAAGGTTTTCGCCCCGTAGTGGTTGTCTTGATACCAGGCAGTTATCAGCGAGTTTCCTGGTAATGCAAGGGTGCTTTTTCTTTCCCCTATACTCTCTGTCTAATTTGAACATTGTATTTCCGTTATGATAAGTAATAGAAAGGAGGAGTAGCCCAGATTGAAAAAGAGTTATTTTCTTTTCCTTATCTCTTTGCTAAAATTATTCGGGAAGCTCTTTATAAATTGAGCGGACACAAGTATTATGACCATGTGTCTATTATTGTTGGACCAGTGAGATCCTGTTGAAACTTCGTTTTTTATTGTTAAATGATTTTCTCTTTGTGTGAATTGTCTTGACGAAGTCAATTATTTGCAGACCGGATTGGTATATGCCGTTGAGTTCTCTAACCTGAGTGGCAGCGATCTTGTCAATATGGCAAGAAGAGTTTTTCTCAGTGTCCTGCTCCGGCCGCTGTACACCTGCATGAGGGCCAGGTAAAAATATTTTGTTCTTTGGTGTTGTTGCTCTGCTACACCATGATAGTGATCTAACAACCATCAGGTTGTGCTGGCATGAAGACAACGTATTGATGAACCTCACGAACTACATCCCTGGCGGCTGCCACATGCTCTATTCTGCATCACTTACAAAGGTAGCTCCCATGAAGGTTGCACAGTGTCTAGTTACAATTCTCTGTAAGGTCATTACTAAAATAGGTGAGGGTAACTCCTTTTTTTCATCATTGTGCGCAGATAGTGATCTAACAACCAGCAGGCTCTGCTGGCATGAAGACAACGTGTTGAGGACAGCCTCACCTCACGAACTACATCCCTGGCGGCTGCCACATGCTCTATTCTGCATCACCTACAAAGGTAGATCCCATGAAAGGTTGCACAGTGTCTAGTTACAATTCTCTGTAAGGTCATTACTAAAACAGGTGAGGGTAACTCCTTTTTTTTCATCATTGTGCTCATATAGTGATCTAACAACCAGCAGGATGTGCTGGCATGAAGACAACGTGTTGAGGACAGCCTCACCTCACGAACTATATCCTTGGCGGCTGCCACATGGTCTATTCTGCATCGCCTACAAAGGTATCTCCAATGAAGGTTGCACGGTGTCTAGTTACAATTCTCTGTAAGGTCATTACTAAAACAGTTGAGAGTAACTCCTTTTTTTTCATCATTGTGCGCAGATTCTCTCATGGATTTAAGCTTCCATGCGCCAACTTCAGAAACTCAATTCCTTGGAGGAGACGAGGAACGTTCTTCGGCTCATGTGAGTTCGCTCGATAAGCACCATACAGCATGCATGCATATTTATTTAACACCTTGTCATTACGCCTTCCTTTTGAAATTGCAAACTTAACTAATTATTTGAATTATATATACTTTTTCGGCAAAGTTGAGAAGACTTCCGTATTTGCTATCATATAATGCAAATGCCCCTAGGTTGGCAATAGATATTTCCCTCTAGAAGGTGGTGATAAGTTAAGTCACAACCTTGTCAAACGTGCGATGTTAGGGCATCTCCAGTCGTTGCGTCCCCCCAGGGCCCAAAACGCCGCCGTTTTGGGGCCGCCGCGGCGCTAAACGGCGCTATTTTGGAACCTGGGGGGCATCGTTAGCGGCCGGGGTGGATGGGTTGTACGGGCGGCGGGGGCCCTTTAAAAAGGACCCGGGGGGGCTGGCATGCCAACCGGCGGCCTGAACGTGGCGGCGGTTGCAGGCGGCCATGAATGCGGGGCGGGAGCCGAGGCGTGGCGGCGGTTGCAGCTGTGGCACGCGCGCGTGGGGAAGTGGGGGCGCGGGAAGCCAAGGCGGGGCGGGAAGACGAGGCGACAGTGGGCCCTTTGACCGCCCCTGTGGTCTTAATTTAAGGGACCAGGCGAGCCAGCCACTAGGCCGCTGGCCAGTGGCCCCTTCGAACCGTTGACCGACCATAATAAAAGACGCGGGCCAGTGGGCCCTTTATGACCAAAAATGTGGCCAGTGGGCTTAATAAAAGACGTGGGCCTGGACGCGGTTGGGGAAGGGGGAGGCCGGCTGGGGATTGCGGGACAGGAGCCCAAAAAACGAAACGAAAAAAACCCTGCCGCGGCAGGGGAAAATTGACGGCTATATTTTTTTTTAAAGTATCCATCCCGGTCCCTTGAACGAACCGGGACGAACTCCCTGGCCGACCCCTGGCTCAGGTTCGCCACGTGGCCTATCCTTACCATCCCGGGTCCTGGCACAACCGGGACCAATGGGGGAGGGCCATTTGTCCCGGCTAGCCCATCCCGGTTGCACAACCGGGACATCTGGCCCTTACGACCCGGAACAAAAGGCTCTATTTCCACTAGTGTTATAATGTATAAATCTTTACTGCATCGTAGTTATGTCCAATCCCAAGAACTAGCTATCATGGATGCGCGCATCATAAAGGAATTTTGAGTATATACACTTATATAATTTGTATTACAAACCCGTGAAATAATTGTGTTCCTCAAATCTTAGTCTCACCACATCAACCAAAGAGAGTCACCAAACCTCCTAGATTCGATATCAATATTTTCTAGCTAGATTTGTCACATATTTGTGTATGATAGATTATAGTTCTAAAATTTGTGTATGGAATGCATCCAAGTACTAGTCGATAGCCAGGACACTGAATCCAGTGGCGGAGACTGAATCCAGCAGGGGCCTCCCCCCCCCCCCCCCCCCCCCCCCCCCCTAATACCATGGATTTACTTGTAAAAAAATTATGCACAATGTGAACTAGAAAGTTATAGCACTAACCGGACCCCCTAATAGCCAAATTTAACTAATCTTGCCTCAGCCCGTGACTGAATCAGGTTTACTTTCTTTTTTTGATTTGTAGAAAGTATATTGTACTGTCTAAATCTTTGTTGCATCGTTGTCATGTCCAATCCCAAGAACTAGCTATCGTGGATGTGCATAGCAAAATGACATATATGATATATCCAAGTTGGTCATAAATGCATTTTGAGTATATGCACTTGTAAAATTTCCATTTCGAACCCATGAAATATTTGTGTTTCTCAAATGTTAATCTCACCAAATCAACCAAAGAGAGTCACCAAACCACCTAGCAACTCCCATCCCTTAGACCAAACAAACATAAAAAAGTGGCTATCCCAAAAACATAAAAGTGGCTATCCCTTAAACATAAAAGTGGTTATCCCTTAAACTAAGCTGCCTCGGTTCCCTTGTGTGGCTTAGTGGTGGGGAAAGCCTTGCACTTACTATGGTAGGTGTCGATAATCTTACGCCCCTCTGCTTCGTGACTGTCAGTTTG
This sequence comes from Alopecurus myosuroides, assembly GCA_028641055.1. NCBI lineage: Eukaryota > Viridiplantae > Streptophyta > Magnoliopsida > Poales > Poaceae > Alopecurus > Alopecurus myosuroides. The sequence goes on from CM054061.1 coordinate 307,954,832, forward strand.
TCAGGGTTTGATCAAGTTCGATGTATGTAAAATGACGGTTCTACGCCGAGGTAGCAACAACGGTTCTATGCGGTAGGTCCGCAATGGGTGGCATCGTGCTATATTGTAGCGAGTCCGTCGGCTTAGTCGATGCGATCTTTGGGGGTCGATCATGATGATATGTCAGGTTTACGATATGTTTGGTGCAATATGTTTGTTCGAGGAAATAGTTCCTTGTGTCGTTTGGTCGACCAGTCTATGTTGCTTGTGCCGTTTTAGACCTCATTTTCCCGACAAATTTGACCGATTTGTTTAGTTTTTTATCTAGTTTCCATTAAAGTGGATCGATCTCTTTCTGAATGAGAGCCACCCCATCTCCTCCCTCATTCAAATTTTGTAAATATTCTACCATGTATCATGCCTTGGTCACCTCGTATGACTTACATTTCTTCTTATTCATTCTGGCAAGAAAAAAAAAAGGTTTTGTTAGTTAAAAGAAGGGATAATTAACAGGGTGCCCTCAGTTGACACCACGACCTCAGTTTTACCCCTAGCGCCGAATCGACCTCAGTTTTGACCAGGACTCCTTTCGCTGCTCCCACCGTTATTTTCTGGCCCCGTTAGGATGCTGACCTGTGGGACCCATCATAGAACCGTTGGCGCGGCATATCAGCCCCAGTTGTTGCGCGTTGGCGCGGCTTGTGTGCCCCAACTGTTGACGGCTGGCGCTGCATATGGGCCCCAGCTGTTGACGAGGCCCAATGTCAACATGCAGACTACACATTATCCATTTATATTTATTAATCCCTACATGCAGACTACACATTATCCATTTATTAAACCATCAAATTATTCGTATTAATAATATAAAATATATACTGTGATCAACTGAAATTTGTAGATTATCTTAGAAAACATAATGCATCACATCTCTTATATATAAATTTTGTTTACAATGTGCATATTTTAAAGCGATAATTAGAAATATTTTTTAAAAAAAGCGATAATTAGAAAGGATAAAACTTCTAAACAGTGAGTACATATTTGGACAAATATAAGGACATAACTTTATATATAATTAAACATACTTATAATTCGATAACTGGCCCCACTTTACATATAATCAGTGGGGCCCTAGGGACATTACATCTAATTAAAAAAAAACTAACTGCTCCCGCTCTGCATGCGGGAGCCCTAACTGCTCCCGCGCTGCATGCGGGAGCCCTTGCCGCCCTCCGGCGCCCGGGAGGCCTTGCCGCCCTCCGGCGCCCTACTTCCATTCCGCCGCCCTGTACTCCATCTCCTTGTTGACGCGGACGCGGCGGTTCTCCGCCCGCATCCTCTCCTCCTCTCGCTCACGGACCCGCTTGATGCTGGCCCGCATTGCCTTCACGTCCTCCTTTGCCTGCTTCTTCTCCTCGGCCTTCAACTCCTTCTTCTCCAGCCGTTCCAGTTCCTTGAGACGGCGGATCGTCTTGGGGGAGAGGTCGTTGTGGGCGGTGAGGGAGGGCTTGGGGTTGTGGACGAAGGGCGGCGATGGCGATCTCTCCCATTTGGGAGATTCGACTTCCTCCAACGTATAATCGGCCTCGTACCAAGGCCGATCTTTTGGGCGGTTGTCCTCGTCGGAGACCGACTCGGGGCTAGATGGTAGAGAGTAGGAAGACATGTTAGGGCTTGAAGCTAGGGAGAGAAGAGCAAAGGGATGGAGAGGGATGAGAAGATGGAGGACGAGTGAAACGGTCTATTTAAAGGCACGATTAGACGTGAATTAATTGGGGTAGATGAAGCAAACAGTGTGAAAACATTGGGTGCAGTGTAGAAGAGTCGATGCATGGTCAAAGCGGTGTAGAACAGGCGTAGGCGTAGGCCTAGGACAGCTAGTGATACGGAGTACGAGCGCGTGTGCATTAGGCAGTCAAGTGATTCGACGTTGCATGCGTGTATTAAAGAGGTGAAGAGAAGAAAGTCCAAAATCTCACGCCAAATCCTGCCTCGCTGCATATGTATTGATGTGTATATTCTGAAAACTAGGCGTGGAAGGCTGCGTCGCTGCAAATGCGACGCGACTCGTGTTTCTGAAACCAGGCGTGGAGGGCTGCTGCAAATGCGACGCGACGTTAACTATTTTCTTCTTCTGCCACGTTGTTTACTCTGAAAAACGAGGCGTGCATGCACCGGGCTGGTGAATGGGGCCTCACTAGACAGTGTTCGTTGTTACATGCTGTTACATTGAGACAAAACACCCAGTCCATGCACCGCTTCATTTTCGATCGTTTGATCGTAAGGAACGATGCAGATCGAGTCCATGTTTGCAAACTACGGCGGCAACGGCCTGCAGACGCTGAGACGGGCGATTCTCTGTGCGGGAACGCGATCCTCTGACTTTAGGTCCCTGACAAATGGAGCCCATCACACACCGGACCCACGTGTCATGGGAGAAAGTCAGAGAACGTAAGGTGGGAAAAGTAAGAGGATCAGTTTCCCTCTGTTTTTAAGGCATGTACAATAGTGTAGACGGGTGCTGTCTGCACTACTCGGCCATGTCATTTCTAGACATTTTTAGAGATATTTGCTTGGTTGTGCTAGGATAGCCCATAGGAACACAGAACAAAAAGGTAGAACCCACCTCTTCCGAAGATTCACGATGTTTGGTCCGATACAGGAGTTTCACCCTAAGCGCTCACGAGAGAGAAGTGGATGCCGGTGAAGCGGGTCACACCCCGGAGAGAAATCTTTGACATCCAAAGCACACAAACACACCTATACTAACATGGTATGGCACCCCCTAGCTTATGTTGGGATCCAGACACTCCGTAGCCCCCCTCCCGGTGAAACCCTAGCCCCGATGGAGAAATACCTGACTTATACGGAAACACGCGGTAACTGCGTCGAAAGGGGGTAGCAATGTGGAACTATTTGCTTGGTTGTGCTAGGATAGCCCATAGGCACACAAAACAAAAAGGTAGAACCCACCTCTTCGGAAGATTCAGGATGTTTGGTCCGATACAGGAGTTTCACCCTATAAGCGCTCACGAGAGAGAAATGGATGCCGGTGAAGCGGGTCACACCCCGGAGAGCAATCTTTGACATCCAAAGCACACAACACACCTATACTAACATGGTATGGCACCCCCTAGATTTTGTTGTGATTCAGAGACTCCGTAGCCCCCCTCCCGGTGAAACCCTAGCCCCGCTGGAGAAATACCTGACTTATACGGAAACACGCGGTAACTGCGTCGAAGTGGGTAGCAATGTGGACTATTTGCTTGGTTGTGCTAGGATAGCCCATAGGAACACAAAACAAAGAGGTAGAACCCACCTCTTCGGAAGATTCAGGATGTTGGTCCGATACAGGAGTTTCACCCTGTAAGCTCTCACGAGAGAGAAGTGGATGCCGGTGAAGCGGGTCACACCCCGGAGAGCAATCTTTGACATCCAAAGCACACAACACACCTATACTATCATGGTATGGAACCCCCTAGCTTGTGTTGGGATCCAGACGCTCCGTAGCCCCCCTCCCGGTGAAACCCCTAGCCCCGCTGGAGAAATACCGGACTTATACGGAAACACGCGGTAACTGCGTCGAAAGGGGGTAGCAATGTGGAACTATTTGCTTGCTTGTGCTAGGATAGCCCATAGGAACACAAAACAAAGAGATAGAACCCACCTCTTCGGAAGATTCAGGATGTTTGGTCCGATACAGGAGTTTCACCCTGTAAGCTCTCACGAGAGAGAAATGGATGCCGGTGAAGCGGGTCACACCCCGGAGAGCAATCTTTGACATCCAAAGCACACAACACACCTATACTATCATGGTATGGAACCCCCTAGCTTGTGTTGGGATCCAGACGCTCCGTAGCCCCCCTCCCGGTGAAACCCTAGCCCCGCTGGAGAAATACCGGACTTATACGGAAACACGCGGTAACTGCGTCGAAAGGGGGTAGCAATGTGGAACTATTTGCTTGCTTGTGCTAGGATAGCCCATAGGAACACAAAACAAAGAGGTAGAACCCACCTCTTCGGAAGATTCAGGATGTTTGGTCTGATACAGGAGTTTCACCCTGTAAGCTCTCACGAGAGAGAAATGGATGCCGGTGAAGCGGGTCACATCCCGGAGAGCAATATTTGACATCCAAAGCACACAACACACCTATACTATCATGGTATGGAATCCCCTAGCTTGTGTTGGGATCCAGACGCTCCGTAGCACCCCTCCCGGTGAAACCCTAGCCCCGCTGGAGAAATACCGGACTTATACGGAAACACGCGGTAACTGCGTCGAAAGGGGGTAGCAATGTGGAACTATTTGCTTGCTTGTGCTAGGATAGCCCATAGGAACACAAAACAAAAAGGTAGAACCCACCTCTTCGGAAGATTCAGGATGTTTCCACCTCATATTCTTTGAAATCTCTACTCCTATATTCGAGGGATCTCATTTTAGTGATGGCTTTCGTTCTAATGTTTATAAATCCTATTTATATTTTTCCTAGACTTGTATTAGACCTATATAATGCAATTCTGAAGCCTGAAAATTTATTGGATGAATATTCGTATTATTTATTTTCTTTTGAATAATAATGGTTCCAATCGTAAATCGTAAATAAAACAAGTTTAAAACTTCAAAATGAAAAAATAACTTTGGATCTTTCTTAGTCACACCAAAATGAAGCTTTGGTGAGATTTTGACCTTATTTGAGTTCCAAAGGTTTGAAAATCATCTTATTATCTTGAACTCTCTACTAGACTGTTCAAGATATCACATGTTACACAAGGCTTTTTCGTTCCATTCTTTATAAGACAGGTTTATATTTTTTTTCTCGTTACTATATGACATAACACTACTATGTGCGTCGGCAATATATTTTTTCGATTTTTTTTGAATTATGTATGCTCATTTCAAGCTTGGTCAACCCTCTGTTTGACCACCCGAAAAGCTTCTAGAAGGAAACACACAGATTCGACCTGGGCTGTTGGATCGACGCCTTCTAGAAGGAATCGTGCATCGGACGGATGCGCTCGCAGCCACAGCGATCCGCGAGACGCTCGTTCTGCGCTCTGATTGGTTGGTACGTTGGCCACAGGGATCGATGGTTCTACATATGATTTCTTTGCTGTTAAGTATTAAACCATGTTATTTAAATAAAAAAATATAATGAAACTTCAGATTTACTACAGCGATGATTTTTATCAGTTTTACATATGATTTTTCTATTAAAGCATGTTATTTAAATAATTCAAAACAAATCAAAATGACATGAATCCAACGCACAACGTTGTTATATGTGATATAGTTGCTCCTCAAATTTCTATGGATAATTTTGGCAAGGTCGAATTTTTCATGAAATTATAAACGGGGGTGTTTACCCTAGCTTCGGACCTAATTTGAAGCACATTTCTCACGAGAATTGAGCGATGGTTGCAAATGAGCATAAATAATTCAAAAAAAATTCAAAATGACATAAATCCAACGCAAAATGTTGTTATATGTGATATAGTTGCTCCTCAAATTTGTTTGGATAATTTTGGCAAGGTCTATTTTTTCATGAAATTATAAACGGGGGTATTTACCCTAGCTTCGGACCTCATTTGAAGCACATTTCTCACGAGAATTGAGCGATGGTTGCAAATGAGTATAAATAATTCAAAAAAATTCAAAATGACATGAATCCAACGCACAATATTGTTATATGTGATATAGTTGCTCCTCAAATTTGTTTGGTTAATTTTGGCAAGGTCGATTTTTTCATGAAATTATAAACGGGGGTATTTACCCTAGCCTCGGACCTCATTTCAAACACATTTCTCACGAGAATTGAGCGATGGTTGCAAATGAGCATAAATAATTCAAAAAAATTCAAAATGACATGAATCCAACGCACAATGTTGTTATATGTGATATAGTTGCTCCTCAAATTTGTTTGGTTAATTTTGGCAAGGTCGATGTTTTCATGAAATTATAAACGGGGGTATTTACCCTATCTTCGGACCTCATTTGAAGCACATTTCTCACGAGAATTGAGCGATGGTTTCAAATGAGCATAAATAATTTATAAAAATATCAAAATGACATGAATCCAACGCACAATGCTGTTATATGTGATATAGTTGCTCCTCAAATTGAATTGGATCGGATAATTTTTACAAGGTTGATTTTTTCATGAAATTCCAAACGGGGGTATTTACCCTAGCTTCAGACCTCATTTGAAGCACATTTCTCATGAGAATAGAGCGATGGTTTCAAATGAGCATAAATTATAAAAAAAAATCAAAATGACATGAATCCAACACACAATGTTGTTATATGTGATATAGTTGCTCCTCAAATTTATTTGGATAATTTTGGCAAGGTCGAATCTTTCATGAAATTTAAAACAGGGGTGTGTACTCTAGCTTCAGACCTCATTTGAAGCACATTTGCCCAAAATTTTGGAATGACTTAGTTCAACATCATACAAACATTATTCAAACATTCTTTTCGCTTTTAATCTACATTCTGGCTCGAGATTTTGTTCAGAAATACTCAAAATTAATTAAAAAACGCGAACTCGTTGAAATAGGCTCAAATTCATAGATTCGACGATAGTTTTACAGAAATCTAGACGGCATAATTTAACTAAAAACATTGAAAAAACTTAAAAAGAAACTACGGTTGGCCGAGGCTCGCCGCGATCACCCGGCCTGGTCGTCGCCCTCCTCCTAGACGTCGTCCTCTACTCCTCTTCCTCGTCGTTCTCATCGTTGTCGTCGTAGGCCAGCATGTTGGAGGGCCCGCCTCGTGGTCGTTCTTGGCTAAGGGCGATGAGTTCGCCAGCGTAGCGATCGCATGCCGCTCCGCTCTGCCTCGGATCCGCAGCCGGTGCAGCTGCGCCTGCTCGGAGGGATGGCGGCGGTCCCGCCTCTCGCTCTGCAGGGCAGCCTTGCGCCGGTCGCTCTCGTAAAGCGCGACGACCGCCTGCTGCTCATTCGACGCCGCGGTTGCGGCGAGCTGCCGGTAGACCTGGCGCTCCGCGTGCTCCCTCTGGTGGGTCTCCAGGGATGCACGAACAGCGGCAGCCTCGGCCGCTGCCGCCGCCTCCTTAAGCCAGGAGCGGACCGTGTGGAACGCCTCCTCGTTCCGCCATGTTTCGAACGAGTAGACGGCGGCGTGCTGCTCGGGCCAGATAGGCTGCCTCCTCCTGAGCCTCCTCCAACGCCGTGCCTCCTGCGGCGGCTCCTGCTCGGGCGGAGCCTCCTCCTGCGGCGGCTCCTTCTCGGGCGCCGCCTCCTCCTGCGGCTGCTGCTCGTTCTCCTCGTAGAAGAACTCGTTGTCGCTATCGGCGTCACTGTGGCCCCGTATCGCGGCCGCGGGGCGGCAGTACAACGGCGAGTTGCGGTTTGCACGGAGCCGGCGAGGCATCGTCTCGGGGTGTCTAGGTGGAAATGCAGCGATGAGAGCGAGTGCGGCGAGGGCGAGATTAACGGCTAGAATGGGGAGAGCGGCGAGCGGCGAGGGGCCTTTTGTAGCGCGTGACGTTACTCCGGCAGTCTTTGACCGACACGGGGCCCGCGGTTTTCCCACGCGTCGCTGAACCCAGCGGGAAGCTTGGGTGTGGACTATTCAAACTGCGCGGTCCCACCTGTAAGCTCCGGATGGTTTTAAAGAACTTGGCAGTCCCACCCGGACCCACTTCGCGAAACGGAGTCTGACTCCTCGGACCCACTTCGCGGAACGGATTCGACTCCAAACTTACCGTTCCAGCCTCTCCATAGTAGTCGCGCACAGACTAGTGGCAAAACTGAGGTCGATTCGGCGCTAGGGGTAAAACTGAGTAGATGTGGTCCGCTGTGGGCAATTCGATAAATGACCCTTAAAAAAAGTTCCTCTTTAAGAACTGTAGATAGGTAACCGTTACTTTCAAACTGTGCTATTCAATCTAATTTAGTAATTCATGGGGAATATAACATATTATCCAACAAAAAAAAGTCACTTCGGTCTCGGGCAACAATGATCCCTTTATTTTAATAAAAGATTTAAAAATTATATTTATAATTTCTAAAAGAAATGTGAAACAAAAATTTGAATGAAGCGAATGATGCTCCCTACAAACATGCAAAATCCCAACGTAAAACTCTTTTGTATTATAGGTTACATAAAAATGACAAAATCTTGTATATTTTGGAGATTTGAAATTGTGTATTCTCAGATCCATGGGCTATTTAACATTGTGCCCTCAGTTGGTACCACGACCTCAGTTTCGCCCCTAGCGCCAAATCGACCTCAATTTTGCCCCTAGTCTGTGCGCAAGGCCTCGTTTCGCTGCTCCCACCGTAACTTTCTGCCCCCGTTAGGATCACTACTGCAGAATAGGCTACTAGTGACGGGCCCAAAAGCCCCACTAGTGACAAGCAATGTGCCCGTCACTAGTAACTAGTCAGTGTTAATAGGTTACTAGTGACTGGCAAGTGCATGTCACTAGTAATATGGTTACTAGTGACAATTTTTTATATGTGCCCGTCACTAGTTCGTTTTCGTGCTGGCACTTGTTCGTTTTCGTGCTGGCACTTGCACGAGCTTAGCGGTGACGGATTTTTTACTAGTTTGGTAGTTCGCCCGTCACTAGTATATATTTCAGAAATCAAAAAAAAATTGTACAAACAAAAAAATATATATTGTATTTGCACGTTGATAACAAAATATGGTGACTTGCACACATCAGAAATAAAACATGATCTTAAGTATTACAAAGTGGAATTAACATCGAT